>CM077669.1:102519984-103769984 GCA_039707655.1 Elymus sibiricus | reverse complement strand
ACATCAATAACATGTATATCATATATACCTTGTTTGTTGTTGGCCGCCTTCTTGTCAGCCAAATACTTGGGGCAGTTCCGCTTCCAGTGACCAGTTCCCTTGCAATGAAAGCACTCAGTTTCTGGCTTGAGTCCAGCCTTGGGTTTCTTCACGGGAGGGGCAACTGCTTTGCCACTCTTCTTGGAGTTACCCTTCTTACCCTTGCCATTCTTCTTGAAACTAGTGGTTTTATTGACCATCAACACTTGATGCTCCTTCTGAATCTCAGACTCAGCGACTTTCAACATCGCAAACAGCTCGGCGACTGACTTGTTCATCCCGTGCATGTTATAGTTCAACACGAAGCTCTTGTAGCTAGGTGGCAATGATTGAAGAACTCTGTCAGTGATAGCCTCTGGCGGAAGGGGCATCCCCAATTTAACCAGACGGGTGGAGTACCCAGACATTCTGAGTATATGATCACTGACAGACCCGTTCTCCTCCATCTTGCAAGCATAGAACTTATCGGAGGTCTCATACCTCTCGATCCGGGCATTCTTCTGAAAGATAAACTTCAACTCCTGGAACATATCATATGCTCCATGACGTTCAAAACGTCTTTGAAGTCCCGGTTCTAAGCCATACAACATTGCACATTGAACTATTGAGTAATCATCAGAACGAGCCTGCCAGGCGTTCACAACGTCTGGAGACTCAACTGGAGCGGGTGGATCACCAAGCGGTGCATCAAGGACATAAGCCTTCTGGGAAGCCGTAAGGATAATCCTTAGATTACGGGCCCAGTCCACAAAGTTACTTCCATCATCTTTCAACTTAGCTTTCTCTAGGAACGCATTAAAATTCAGGGGTGCTATTGCGCGAGCCATGATCTACAACATAAATATTGCAAAGACAATTTAGACTATTGTTCAAGATAATGAGTTTAGTTAATCATATTACTTAAAAACTCCCACTCAAATTGACATCCCTCCGGTCATTCGAGTGTCACATGATCCAAATCAACCAACTCAAGTCCGATCATCACGTGAGTTGAGGTGGTTTCAATGGTGAACATCTCCATGTTGATCATATCTACTATATGACTCATGTTCGACCTTTCGGTCTCTTGTGTTCCGAGGCCATGTCTGTACATGCTAGGCTCGTCAAGTTTAACCCGAGTGTTCCGCACGTGCAACACTGGCTTGCACCCGTTGTATGCGAACGTAGAGTCTATCACACCCGATCATCACGTGGTGTCTCGAAACGACGAACTTTCGCAACGGTGCACACTCGGGGAGAACACAATTTTATCTTGAAATTTAAGTGAGGGATCACCTTATAATGCTACCGTCGTCCTAAGCAAAATAAGATGCATAAAAGGATTAACATCACATGCAAATCATAAGTGACATGATATGGCCATGAACTTGTGCTTTTGATCTCCATCGTCACCGGCATGACACCATGATCTCCATCATCTTGATCTCCATCAACGTGTCGCCATGAGGTTGTCGCGCCGACTGTTGCTTCCACGACTATTGCTAACTCATAGCGATAAAGTAAAGCAAAACGGCAAAAATAATTAAAGACAACTCTATGGCTCCTGCCAGTTGCCGTACTCATCGACATGCAAGTCGTGATATTCTATACAACACATGATCATCTCATACACCACATATATCTCATCATGTAATTGGCCATATCACATCACAACATACCCTGCAAAAACAAGTTAGACGTCCTCTAATTGTTGTTGCAAGTTTTACGTGGCTGCTACGGGTATCTAGCAAGAACGATTCTTACCTACGCAAAACCACAACGTGGTGTAGTGATTGCTTTTTGATCTTCTAAAAGAACCCTCTTCATTGAACCGATTCAACTAAAGTGAGAGAGAGAGACACCCGCCAGTCACCTTTATGCAACAAGTGCACGCAGCGGTGAAACCAGTCTCGCGTAAGCGTACGCGTAATGTCGGTCCAGGCCGCTTCATCTCACAATACCGCCGAATCAAGTATCAACTAGTAACGGCAAGCAATATGTATACACCCACGCCCACAACTCCTTTGTGTTCTACTCGAGATCTCATCTACGCATAGACCTAGCTCAGATGCCACTGTTGGGGAACGTTGCATGGGAAACAAAAATTTTCCTACACACATGCAAGATCTATCCATGGTGATGAGCATCTACGAGAGGGAGAGTGAATCTACATACCCTTGTAGATCGCTAAGCGGAAGCGTTAATAAACGCGGTTGATGTAGTCGAACGTCTCCGCGATCCAAATCGCAAGTCGTCCCTTGATCCGATCACGAACTAGTGCCGAACGGACGACACCTCCGCGTTCAACACACGTACGGCTTGATGACGCCTTCACCTCCTCGATCCAGCGAGCGATGGTGAAGTAGTAGATAAGTTCCGGCAGCACGACGGCGTGGTGATGGTGGTGAGGAACAATCTCTGCAGGGCTTCGCCAAGCACTACGGAGATTATGACGGAGGAACTAGAGGGCTAGGGTTGCCGGCACACGGCTTGGGAAATCCTGATCTCTTCGTGTGCTAGCCCTGCCCCTCTATTTATATGTTGAGCCCTAGGGTCTAAACTTGGAGAGAAAACCTCTACAAGGTCGGTTTTGCCCGCACAAGGTCGGTTTGGCCCGCAAGGAAAGAGTCCAACTCGGATCCCTGCAGTACCGCGCACAAGCGGTAGTACCGCTTCACCCAAGCGGTAGTACCGCTTACGCGGTAGTACTGCCTTACCAGCGGTAGTACCGCTTAAGGCAGCAGCAAAACTTCCTTTTGCACTTTCCAATACCTCGTGGGTTTTACCCCTTTGTCCCATATAAAGTGTTGCTGTGCCCGAACACTTCGGTAAACATCCGGAGCCCCTTCCGGTGAATTCCGGAACCCTTCCGGAGATCAAAACACTATTATCACATATATCAATCTTTACCTCCGGACTCTTCCGGAGATCCTCGTCATGTCCGGGATCTTATCCGAGACTCCGAACAACCTTCGGTCACCAACACAATAACTCAACTATACTAATCGTCACCAAACGTTAAGTGTGTAGACCCTGCGGGTTCGAGAACTATGTAGACATGACCAAGACACCTCTACGGTCAATAACCAATAGCGGGACCTGGATGCCCATATTGGTTCCTACATATTCTACGAAGATCTATATCGGTCGAACCTCTATGTCAAGGATTCAATTAATCCCGTATGCTGTTCCCTTTGTTCTTCGGTATGTTACTTGCCCGAGATTCGATCGTCGGTATCTCTATACCTAGTTTAATATCGTTACCGGCAAGTCTCTTTACTCGTTCCGTAATACAAGATCCCGTGGCTAACACCTTAGTCACATTGCTTGCAAGGCTTATAGTGATGTTGTATTACCGAGTGGGCCCTGAGATACCTCTCCGTCACACGGAGTAACAAATCCCAGTCTTGATCCATGCCCACTCTACAGACACCCTCGGAGATACCTGTAGAGCATCTTTATAGTCACCCAGTTACGTTGTGACGTTTGATACACACAAGGCATTCCTCCGGTGTCAGTGAGTTGCATGATCTCATGGTCATAGGAATAGATACTTGACATGCAGAAAACTATAGCAATAAACTGACACGATCAAATGCTATGTTTATAGTTTGGGTCTTGTCCATCACATCATTCTCCTAATGATGTGATCCCGTTATCAAATGACATCTCATGTCTATGGCTAGGAAACCTTGACCATCTTTGATCAACGAGCTAGTCTATTAGAGGCATACTAGGGACACAGTGTTGTCTATGTACCCACACATGTATTTGAGTTTCCAATCAATACAATTATAGCATGGATAATAAACGATTATCATGAACAAGGAAATATAATAATAACCATTTTATTATTGCCTCTAGGGCATATTTCCAACAAAACTCTGCGCTTTTCCCTTCAAAGGTAAAGGGAAAACTTTCTTCTTAGCTTCATCTCCAGGTAAACCTGCAAGCTTAAATAATCCACAAATTTCGTTCACATATAAAAGGTGCATATCAGAATGTTCAGTTCCATCTGCTGCATAAGGTTTAGGAAGTAGTTGTTCTACCATACCCGAAGGAATTTCATAACCAATATCTTCACTAGGTGAAGTAGGTTGAGGAGCAACTAATTGTGGTTCCGGTCGAGGTGAATATACCTCGAACAAACCCCTCAAAGGATTGTTTTCCATAGTAGCAAGTGACAATAAATTTCAGCACGTAGTATAAGTTTTTTCCTTACCGATTTCCACTTACCAAGAGCGCTTCACTCTCCGGCAACGGCGCCAGAAAAGAGTCTTGATGACCCATAAGTATAGGGGATCAATCGTAGTCCTTTCGATATGTAAGAGTGTCGAATCCAACGAGGAGCAGAAGGAAATGACAAGCGGTTTTCAGCAAGGTAATTTCTGCAAGCACTGAAATTGTAGGTAACACATAGTTTGATAGCAAGATAATTAGTAACGAGCAAGTAACGGTAACGGTAAATAAGGTGCAACAAGGTAGCCCAATCCTTTTGTGGCAAAGGACAGGCCAGAACAGTCTCTAGTAATAGGCAAAGTGTTCTTGAGGGTACACGGGAATTTCATCTAGTCACTTTTATCATGTTGGTTTGATTCGTGTTCACTACTTTGATAATTTGATATGTGGGTGGACCGGTGCTTGGGTGCTGTTCTTACTTGAACAACCTCGCACTTATGATTAACCCCCTCGCAAGCATCCGCAACTACGAGAAAAGTATTAAGATAAAATCTAACCATAGCATTAAACGTTTGGATCCAAATCAGCCCCTAACGAAGCAGTGCATAAACTAAGGTTTAAGCTTCTGTCACTCTAGCAACCCATCATCTAATAACTACTCCACAATGCATTCCCTTAGGCCCATGAATGGTGAAGTGTCATGTAGTCGACGTTCACATGACACCACTAAGGGAATCACAACATACATATCATCAAAATATCGAACACATATCAAATTCACATGATTACTTGCAACATGACTTCTCCCGTGACCTCAAGAACAAAGGTAACTACTCACAAATAATAAACATGCTCAAGATCAGAGGGGTATTGAATAGCATAATGGATCTGAACATATAATCTTCCACCAAATAAACCATATAGTAATCAACTACGCAAGGTAATTAACACTACTAGTCACCCATAGGTACCAATCTGAGGTTCCGGTACAAAGAGTGAACACAAGAGATGAACTAGAGTTTGAGAGGAGATGGTGCTGTTGAAGATTTTGATGAAGATTGGCCTCCCAAAGATGAGAGGGTGTTGGTGATGACGATGGCTTCGATTTCCCCCTCCAGGAGGGAAGTTCCCCTGGTGGAATCACTCCGCCGGAGGGCAAAAGTGCTTCTGCCCAAGTTCCGCCTCGAGACGGCGGTGCTCCATCCCAAAAGTCCTCTGCTCATTTTTTCTAGGTCAAAAGTGATTATATACCAGAAGATGGGCACCGGAGGTGGGCCGAGGAGGGCACAACCCACCAGGGCGTGCCTAGGGGGGCCTGGCGCGCCCTGGTGTCTTGTGCCCACCAGGGTGGCCCCCTCCGGTAGTTCTTTGCTCCAGTATTTTTTATTAATTCCAAAAATAATCTCCGTAAAGTTTCAGCTTCATTGGAGATGTGTAGAATAGGTATCTTTGATGTGCTTTTCTTAGGTCCAAAATTCCAGCTGCCTGTATTCTCCCTCTTTGTGTAAACCTTGCATATTATGAGAGAA
The DNA here is from genome assembly GCA_039707655.1 of Elymus sibiricus. NCBI lineage: Eukaryota > Viridiplantae > Streptophyta > Magnoliopsida > Poales > Poaceae > Elymus > Elymus sibiricus. The sequence continues at coordinate 103,764,258 of CM077669.1, read as the reverse complement.
AAGTCATTAGAATCACTCCCTAAAGCATTATTATTCAACAAAACATAATAAATAATAGTAGGAAATCATGATGCAAAATTGACGTATCAATGTGCCCCTACAGTTTCGGTTTCATAGCCATGGAAAGGATCAGATTCAACCAAAGTAATCAACTCTGGGTTGACAGAGAATTCATACTCCTTATCGGTAACAAAGATAGCTGAAGTAGCAAACTTAGGATCACATTTCATTCTACCATTCAAAGTCTTTTCCTTATACTTGCATAGCAATTTCTTAAGATCATCTCTATCCTTACAAGAAAGGATTTCTCTAGTTATCTCCTCATCCATAACATAACCCTCAGGTATCTTAGGCATTTCAAATCTAGGAGAGCTAGGTATAATAGGTGTTTCATAGTTCTTAGTTTCAAAGGCTTCATCAGTTTCAGCAATCTCATCAGTTTCAGTAATTTCATTCTCTTTAGCTCTAGCAATTTGTTCATCAAGAAATTCACCTAGTGGCACATTATCATCAAGCATGGTACTAGCATCATCATCATAAGCTTCATTCATAGCAGAAGTAGCATCATCAATAACTTGTGACATATCAGGATTAATAGCATGTGGTGGTGTTGCAAACTTACTCATAACCGAAGGTGAATCAAGTGCAGAGCTAGATGGGAATTCCTTACCTCCCCTCGTCTTAGATGGAAAAATCTTGGTTTTTGTATCCTTCAGATTCTTCATAGTGATCAATTGATATAAACCCCAAGTGACTCAAAAAATATAGCTATGCTCCCCGGCAACGGAGCCAGAAAAAGGTCTTGATAACCCACAAGTATAGGGGATCGCAACAGTTTTCGAGGGTAGAGTATTCAACCCAAATTTATAGATTCAACACAAGGGGAGCCAAAGAATATTTGCAAGTATTAGCAGTTGAGTTGTCAATTCAACCACACCTGGAGATTAAATATCTGTAGCAGAGTCATCAGTAGCACAGTAGTATGATAGTTTTGATAGCAGTAGTAGCAGTAACAGTAACGGTAGCAGTGATAGCAATAGTTTTGTAGTAGTTGGAACAATAGTAGTAGCAATAGTAACTTAGCAAGAACAATATGTGGAAAACTCGTAGGCACTGGATCGGTGAACTCGTTGGATGATATTCATCATGTAACAGTCATAACCTAGGGCGACACAGAACTAGCTCCAGTTCATAAATGTAATGTAGGCATGTATTCTGTAAATAGTTATACGTGCTTATGGAAAAGAACTCGCATGACATCTTTTGTCCTACCCTCCCGTGGTAGCGGGGTCCATAAGGAAACTAAGGGATATTAAGGCCTCCTTTTAATAGAGAACCAGAACAAAGCATTCACTAGTGCAGGCGCCTGCTATACAAACGGTTTTTAACCCCTTTCCGTGAAGTAGTTTCAAACCGCCGCCTTGCATGTGTGGGCGATAGGGGGGGGGGGGGGGCTATCGCACATGACACGAAAAAACCATTGGCGATGCCTGCTCCCGGTCACACACGATAGGCAAAATTATGTCGTGTGCGATTGGAAGGACTATCACAAACAGGTATTTAGGAGAAATCATGTGAGATGTGCATACCATCCCACACGGTGAATCCCAAACATATGTTTCCGTTCGTATTGTACATCACACACAATTTTCTACTTAACATCGTCTGTGTTAGGGATGGCCATCACGCAGGGTGCCTAGAAGAAACTGTTTGGCATAGGCCTGTCCATCACACACAAGTTTTATGTGAAAACGTTTGCGAATGGGTTTTCTAACACACACAGTTTGCGCCCGGAAATCGTGTGTGATTGTTCACTGATCCAACATGCCAATTTTCCAGCAAGCGTGTGGGTTTGTTGAGGTCATCGCTGACGGTGTTCTATGACAAACCGTCTGCAATATGAAACCCCAATAATCAGGCTAATTGCTCTATTATTTATAATCCATCTAGTAAACAAATTGATACTTCAGATCAAGCACACAATATATTTTATTTCGTATTACGGCAACCAGGATTTCATAATTGAAATACATCAGAGTACAACAACATATAGGCATATACTACCTACCTACCCAATTACACGACATGACCGAGTTTCACATGCAACATCTAAAACCTTTGGAAAATAGCATCATATATGGTAAATAGACAGATGAATCTCGTCTAGAAAACTGTAAGGCAAATATTGAGCCTTCATTGATGTCGAAGGTTCTTGCAAGTTTATGCCAGTGCCTGTGGATGGTTGCCCGCCCATCCTTCATCTTCTTGAGGAAGACTTCAAGATTATACCGTGGGTGCTATATGAATACCTTCCTCGCCTCTTGACCATACAGGTGGTTTGAGACGTACTCATCGATGAACTGCTTTGGAAAGGACTGGAAACAAAGATATGTGTAAATTTCGTTTCTTAAAATTGAAATGTCACAAAGGGAAAAAAGACAAGGTAAAAGAGATAGTACCATCCTATAGTTCACTGATGTCTTCTTCATTGTGCAGACAAACAACTTGTTGTTTTTCATCGCAAGTTTCTTTATCTTAACAATCTTTCTGAGTTTCTTGATTTGACTGATATTCATGAACACATCATTTCCTCACATGCAAAATGGGTCGAAGAGTGGGTCTAAACCTCTTACGGCAGGACCTACATGTGCAAGACCAAATTATTGTTAGAAACCTAATTATTAGAATGGTTCCTGCAATTGCACAATAATGTGCTATTAGCCAAAGGATCATGAAAGTGCAAACCTCGATGGTAAACCTCAGTGTCTCCCATTGTTCCCCATGTAACATGTTTAAGAATAGATATTGATCAGTAAAATCTGTTAATGAAAGATAAACGCATTGAATATCCAACATATGAATTTAAGCCACATGGAAAAGACAAGCGTGCTAAGAACTATGAAATATAGCAATTGTAGGTTTCACGTGCATAACAAAACAAAATTGTACCAACAATAATTGAACATGACATTGCAGATGATCACCAAAACAACTGAACCAAACAGTTAACTAAGCATCACATTGCACAATACAACATAGTAGTAGAAGGTCAGATTGCATAGTAGCATTACATTGCATATTTCACTAGAGTTTCTTAAGGAAAGGCAGGAGCAGCACATGCAACAGGTAAAACAAACATGCGTAACAGGCGTAGCTAGCTGAACATAGGTCATTAGTAATTAAGCTTAAAAACAAGATATTCCTCGTCGTTGGAGATATCGATAACGATGGGCTTGGATGTGGGCGAGGCCTCCACATCGTGGGTGCCCTCCTCGTAGTGGTGAGTTGCCTCAGCCTGTCCGGGCACCAACCTGCCTGCTATGGAGTTGAGGAAAGCACAGGCATGCTGAGAAAACAACATGGAGTCGTCGTCAAAGGCAACAGCGGAGCCCTGGAGAAAACACAATGAGCTGTTGTTCATAGCAGCCAACTGCGTGGCGTCATCCGCGCGCGAGGCGTCGACGGTGGCCTCGACGTCTAGATGTTGCTCCAAGATCTGGGGGTCAGCACGCATGGCAGCCATCGGGGACTCATCCGCGCGTGCGGTCACGATTTGCTTCTTCGCTGCCAGGTGCTCCTTGAGATCTTGGCTATACTGTGTGCACCATGTCTTTCGGTGACGATTATGTGGGGTTGGGTCCATGATTTTGGTGGAATGTGTCGTGTCGACGGTCGTGCCATGTGGAATGGAGGAGGAGGGGGTGGAGGGGGAGGGGGTATGGGGAAGGTTTGGATTACCTGACTATGAATAGATGGATGAGGTCGAGCAACAGGAAGGAGCGTCGCCGGCGAGGAGGCGGCGCTGCAAGCAAGCAGTGAAGGTTTGAACTTAGGAAATGAAGGGGGGAGCAGGGGAATGGGAAATGTGGCTTTTGGTTGGTACGAGGGGCGGGGGAGGTAGATATTTGCGCGGCAACCCAAAATTCCGTTCGGTGCGGCAAAAAAGTAGCGCGCACAGTCACATCGGACACAGTACCTTTACCATAACTGTGTGCGATATTCAACAACACAAACGTATGCTATAGTTTATCCCGTGTGTGATGAGACTGAACGTGGAAATTTTGGTCTCCAAGCTTCCGGCGTAAGATATCGGATAGTACATTGCACACGGTACTTGCATTTCATGTTCATTTGGAAGAGAAAATGGGGATACGGCAGCAAATTTTGGTCCGAATTTCCCTCGTTACATTGGTCATTGCTTAGTTTAACAACACTTGCAAACTTGAGTAGTACTACACAAAAGAGCCTACAACACTGCCCGCACTTACTTAATCGAGCAACTAATAAACATTAGTTAATTGACTTAAACATTACTCTAACAAAACAGCATCGCTCTAGACAGACACTAATATTCCACCTGGCATTCGTCGATCTCCGCCGCCTCCTCAATGACCAGCTCCCGCTCGACGAACTCCGGGGAAATGAGATCCATCGCCACATACTCCAGCATCTCACAGTCTTCGTCCACCATCTCTTTGGATAAGGCCGCCATGAGCCGGGCATGGGCGGCCTTGCTCCGGGCTTGGATGGCCACAATCTTGGCTAGGGAGGCCGCCGACGAACGGACGCCTACTCGAGCACACTCAGCGATTACCAACTCAACGGAGGTGGGTTGTCGACCGGTGTCGGAGAAGGCAGATGTGATTTGTGCAGCGACCGGCACGAGATGGGCGTGGGTGGCCTCGAGATGGGACTGGGCGTCCGCCATCAGGGCTACGGCGACCGCCGAGGAACTGACAGCTGATGTGCTGTTCTCGCCATTTGCTATCCCCATCGCGGTTGTTGCTGCCGCCCTCTCAGCTGAAGAAGCTGCCCTTTCGCTTGCTGCAGCCGCTCTGACGGAGGTAGCGGTCGCGTTCAAGCATGTTGAGAGCGCGCTCATGGCTGATGCGGCCGCGCTCGGGCCGGATTCGGTTGTCGAAGTTGCCCTCACGACGGGGATCCACGTCCCCATCTTTCACCGACGACGATTGAAAAGTAAAATGGTCTGAGGAGTCAGTGCGGTAAACTGGCCGGCGGTGTACTACAGCCGACGAAGCTTCCGGCCTAAGCCATGCATTACGAGGATTGGCCCAAGATATTTTGTACTACATCACACACGATTCATGAATGCCAACTGTTTGTGAAAGACTTAATTTTCAAAATGTTTTTAAAACAAAAAATGAGGTTAATTCGACAAAGGACGGTGTTTGGATTGCAATAAGATTAATGTGCAGTGAACACAGACCAATAGCTGTGTCGTGCTAAAATATGGAATTATTCAGGGTCTGTTTGCCATTTTTGTAAATTAATTGAGTTTTCTAGAGATTTAATGTGTATAATTCAAATTTGAACTATCATCCCATTGTCCGTGCATCAAAATGGGATGAAAAAACATATTAGTGTCCATGGCTTCATCTTTAGGTCACGGGCAATAAATGGGAATGAACTTCAAACATCTCGGCATCTTGGCTCGGCCACAAATGTTGAGAAACTTGGTTTTTAAATTACTATAAATCCAAAACGCGTCAGAAATTCTAAAAACTTGGCATGTTGTCATGACATGGCACATATGTGCCATGGTAAAAAAATTGTACAACATGGGACAATTTTAGCTACAAGTCCCTTACAAAGCAGAGCTTCTCACTTCAATCTTTGAGGTCCCGATAAGGAAAACGTCACCTTACATAGGCAAAACGACATCCGCTCATCTTCTCGCCATGAACTTTTGTTAGAGGCAACTCGCACCAGTAAGAGTGTCTTGCTAAAATATGGAATTATTCAGGGTTCTTTTCTCATTTTCATACGTTAATTGAGTTCTCTAGGCATACAATGTGGATAATTAAAAGTTGAACTAAAATCACAAGGTCCGGTGCATCAAAATGGGTTGAAAAATCATATAAGTGTCCATGGCTACTTTGGGCCCCATGCAAGATATGGGAATGGATTTCAAACATCTTGGGGTCTTGGCTCGGCCACATACATTGAGAAACTTGGTTTTACATTCATGTATAAATCAAAAACTCGTCAGAAATTCAGGAAACTTGGCATGGTGTCATGGCATGGCTCATATGTGTCCCGATGATAAATTGTCTGATTTGGGACAAGTTTTGGCACAAGCCCTTACAAACCTCAGCTACTCACGGGTAGCTAGCTTTTGTGGTTTCGATAAGGAATGCGTCACCTTATGTGGGCAAATCGACATCCGCTACCTCTTCTCGTCTTGAACTATATATTTCTAGAGGCAACATATACCAAAATGAGTGTCGTTCCAAAATATGAAAGTATACATGGTTCGTTTGGGCTTTTTATACATTAATTGACTTTTATATGCATTATTTAACGCGCATAATTCAAATTTGAACTACATTCACAAGGTACGGTGCATCAAAATGGGTTGAAAATCGTATAAGTGTACATGCATCTTTAGGATCCCATGCAATATATGGGAATGAATTTCAAACATCTCACGGTCTTGGCTCGGCCATACAAACATTGAGAAACATGGGTTTTAAATCATGTGTAAATCAAAAACTAGTCAGAAAATTCATGAAACTTGGCATGGTGTCATAACATGCATGGCTCATATGTGCCCTGGTAAAATAATGTCCAATTTGGGACAAGTTTTGGCACAAGCCCCGCACAAACGAAAGATTAATTATCACGTGAAGCTTTGTTGTTTCAATATGGAATGTGTCACCTTATGTGGGCGAATCGACATCCGCTGTCTCTTCTCATCTTGAACTATTTCTATAGGCAACATATACCAAAATGAGAGTGTCGTGCCAAAATATGAAATTATACATGGTTCGTTTGGCCTTTTTATACATTATTTGACTTTTATATGCATTATTTAACGTGCATAATTCAAATTCGAACTACAATCAGAAGGTCTGGTGCATCAAAATGGGTTGAAAACCATATTAGTGTGCATGCATCTTTAGGTCCCATGCAAGACATGTGAATGAATTTCAAACATCTCGGGATCTTGGCTCGGCCACAGAAATAGTGAGAAACTATAGGGTTTTAAATCATTTAAATCAAAAAATCGTCAGGAGATTCATAAACTTGGCATGGTTTCATGAACATGACACATAAAGGCGTCATAGCATTTTGTTTTCCTATCTGAGACTCGTTTTTAATATATATTTTCTTTTAGAGCCAACATTGAGAATATTAGTTAAATTATAGTAAATCTAGAACTCACATAGAATTCAAGAAATTTGGCATGGCGTCATTATATAGCACAAATATGCCGTGGCATTTTTCGTGTCATTAATAGCAAACAAAAGCTTTTTGGAACAAAGAACTGTCACGTTTCCACGCAAATGGTTGCATTATTTTCAAACCGTTGGCATTCTACTACCCTTTATGTGCAGTCAAGCGTCACGCTCTTTTATTGGCTAGGGCTTAGGAGGTGCCGTGTGAGCAGCTGCTTGAGTTGACAGGAGGCGTGCGAGCTAGCATCCGCCACACAGGCTCACCGGGAGGCGTGCGGGCAGTACGCCGAAGACTCACCGGGAATCGAGCCCTTTGACCTCCGTATCCGCCCTCCTCACTTCCAACCTGTCCATCAATGGTGCCCGAGCCGCTGTTTAATAGGAGGCTTTACTGCCCACTCACTCACAATCCTCCATATATCTTCGCCTCACATTCCGCTCCATCTTCAGACCTCCACGGCGACCTACGCCATGCTGCAAAAGGATCATATGCCACTAGTCTTTTGGTTTGGTGAAGTTGACACCGAGCCGGAAGAGATAGAACATTAAGACAAATGGGACACCATGGACATGGCCCTGGAAGAGCTGCATGCCGCAGCGGATGCTGCCCCAATGCACTCGCCATCAACCATCACTGTGCCCGCGCCAGCAACCGTCCCCGTGGCATTGACGGGCTGGTCGCCCAGCATCATCGCAGCGCTAGAAACCGCGGGCGTCAGGGAGGTCCCCGCCGACCCGCGTGAGCTCGTGTACGTGCAAGCGCCAGCGCCTCCTCCTACCCCCGTGCTCGTGCGCGCCCTTGCACACGCCATGCCGGTCCCAGTGTGCGTGCCCGCACCGACGGCGCCCGACCCCTTGCGTGCGCCTACACCCACCGCGCCCATGCCCGTGCGCGCTACTGCACCCGACACGCCGCCCTCAGCGGATTGGGTCGCCGCCGTCGACAGCTTTCTCGCAGCGCCGCTAGTCGCCGCCCCCCGGCCCAATGCCCGTCGATAGCGCGATGACTGGCTCTTTGATTGTGAAGTCCATAACATTCTGGTCTCGGTTGAAGAACTGTACAACTGCGCCCCGGAGCACGAGAACGCCGCCGCAGGAGGCCGTCGCCGCCGCCACCGCAACTAGTTTTCTTTATATTGTATCTCGATTGTATGAATGTAAAGTGAAAGCTTGACTGAATGAAATCTATGGTTTGATGAACTAAGTATTTATCTCTGAATTCACGTAGCAAACAAAAAACCATCATAGTTTTATCTGAATGAACACACATCACAAACGGTTCAGGTTGAATACCCGTTTGAAGATCGACAACTATCTTTCCTTCGCCCGTAAGCCAAGTCAAAATATTGGCGCGAAGGATTGGTCCAATGCGTCATCGCAAACGTTTCTCGAATATGATCTGTGTGCCTAGTACAAACAATCCGGGAAGATTTGCATCTATCATACTGGGTAAATTGCCATGTGTGAAATCGGAAACATTGGCATCTGTCGATCTAGTAACACTGACATTTGTCAACATTGTAGCACTGGCATTTGGCAAGTATTGCAGAAACAAAATCACAATTAGGGTGTAATTTTGCAACTGAAATTCACTTTAAACATGGATTTCATTCATACGTTAAGCACTGGTCTTTGTACAATACAGTTCAACTCCACAGCTGAACCGAACAAACTTTTCCCCAATTGTTGCCAACCACGTACTGAATTAGCTAGTTCAACTATATACTAGCTAATTAAAGTACGTGGTACAGTTCAACCATATCTATAGTTAGATGAACTGAACAAAATAGCCCCTAAATACTAGTACTACGGAGGGGCTTTGTACTACTTCCAACAGAATCGAGCGCGCTCAGTAAGAGCAAGTGGAGGAGGAGCCTGCCGACGAGTTGGCGAAGACGTGTCCATTGCCTGCCAGTGCTACCCTCCGACGCTCAAGACGCCCCTCCTTGAAGCGATGGGACTCTGCGTAGATCTCCGCATTCCACGCCGCCGCTGCGGCTTCTCCTCCGGCCACGGCGTCGGTGAGCTTCTTCGCATGCGCGACCTGGCGCTCCACTTCCTTATCTAGGAAGTAGATGTAGCGCGCAAGGGTTGCGACGCAGAAGCCTGGCGGTGGGCCTTTGGCGGACTCCACCTCCCGCATTCGGGCCTTGGTGGCGGCGCGGGTTATGACCCCGCAGCCTGACGGCGCGGTTGTGGCAAAGACGGACAACGGTGGGGTGGCGGCCCCGGCGGCGGAAGGCGTGTGGCGGCCACGGCAGCCACCGGCAGCAGCTGCCTTCGGGCAGTGGTGGTGGAGCGTGTAGTTGGTGGCATGCGCACACCCACCAGGGACGCCACGTGCACTACACGCTTCAGAGGACTGCCGCACAGACGCGGTGAAGCCTCCCAGCTGGAGCTGTCGTCTGGCGGAGTGGCTGGGCGACGACGAATGGCCGGTGCCATTGGCGATTGGGGGAGAAGCAAACTAGACAAGCTACGGGGAGGGGGGATGAAGGCAATGTGGAGTCGCCGGACATGAGGGTTTATATCGCGGGCCGGCAAGCATTGGGGATTTCATCCAGCATGGCGGGAAGCTAGAGCCGTAGAACGGTTTTGCGCACGGGAACCTACGCAGTTCTTAGCAGGAACGGGATCATCGAGCGGGCGCGTGGCCAAAACCCAAAAGCGGTGCCGAAGAGTGCACTAGAATACTCGGGCGGCAACGCGGTGACAAGACGTGAGAGAGGAGGACGGACTGATGCGGAGGCACACACGTCAAAATAATAAAACGTCTGCGATATTAATACAGGCAAACGACACATCCCAACATAGCGTTTGTAATGATCTCATCCATCGCTGACAATTACTTGGCAGCAACCGTCTGCCCACAACACACACAGCTTGTCAGTATGAATCTTCTGTGTTATTTCTGGTGTTCGCACACGATTCTCATTACTCACCTGTTTGTTGTATATCGCACACATGGTGTTATGCCGAGTCCTTCGTGTTCTGCTATATCAGCGCACACAGTTTATCCGAGTGAACTGTATGCCGTACTTCGCACACATATGTAGTTTTGGTAACCGTTTCTGTTATCTTCTCTAATCACAAACAGTTCATAAGAACAAACTGTCTGCCGTAGATCGCACAGACAACTACTTTCTGAATCGTATTTGATGGATCCACCTTCGCACATAGTTCGTGCCATTAGCGACGGAGCTTGCACTATACCGTTTGCGATTCATGCATCGCACACAGTTTCGTCAAAGGGTCTCAGATTGATGTGTCGTGTTTGGACCATTCTGTAGTAGTGATTAACACATAGTGAATACATGAACTCCTCAAACTACGGTCATCACGAGAAAGTATCCCGATTATTGTCACTCCGGGGTTTACGGATCATAACACATTGCAGGTGCATATGACTAGCAAGATCGGATCAAGAACATAGATATAATGGTGATAACATAAACGGTTCAGATCTGAAATCATGGCACTCGGGCCCTAGTGACAAGCATTGAGCATGGCAAAGTCATAGCAACATCAATCTCAGAACATAGTGGATACTAGGGATCAAGCCCTAACAAAACTAACTCAATTACATGATGAATCTCATCTAACTCCTCACCGACCAGCAAGCCTACGAAGGAATTACTCACTCCCGGTGGGGAGCATCATGGAATTGGCGATGGAGAAGGGTTGATGATGACGATGACCGAAGATTCCCCTCTCCGGAGCCCCAAACGAGCTCCAGATCTGACCTCCCAAGGAAGAACAGGAGGTGGCGGCGGCTCCGTATCGTAAAACGCGATTCAACTTTCTCTCTGATTTTTTTCTCCGAAAATAGGATTTTATAGCATTGGAATTAGGGTCAGTGGGGCCCCGAGGTGAGCACAACCCACCAGGGCGCGCTTGGAGGGGGTGGCGCGCCCTGGTGTATCGTGCCCAACCAGGGCACCCCCTCCGGTGGTTCTTGGCTCCAGTAATTTTTATTTATTGTAAAATAAATCTCCAAAAAGTTTCGTCCAGTTGAGAGAATTTTTATTTCTGCACAAAAACAACACCATGGTAGTTCTGCTGAAAACAACGTCAGTCCGGGTTAGTTTCATTCAAATCATGCAAATTAGAGTCCAAAACAAGAGCAAAAGCGTGAGGAAAAGTAGGTACGACGTAGACGTATCAAATCCCAGTTAATGTTCTTCAGTACATGCCAATCATACCAAGACTTAAACGTCTTTTCATGGTCGAAGAGACGGCCAGACAGATGACATGACACAAATATGGCAAAAGAACCAAACTAGATGCAGATGGGAATCAGATGTTGGTACACACATCGGATGCTTTTGCATGGAAGCACTTCGATGCATTACATGAGGATAAAGCGACAGATCCAAGGCATCCTCGAGTCTGCGTCGCCACGGATCGGTTCAATCTGTTTGGTATGACGGCAACCCAATACAGTTGTTGGCCTGTATTTATCATTCCACTCAATCCCCCCCGGACAGATTATGCATAGAAAGAACATTTTCCTTACGTTGATAATTCCAGGGCCCAACTATCCGTGGAAGAATATGAATGTATACATGCAGCCGCTTAAGGATGAATTGCAGGAAGCTTGGGATAATGGGTTCAAGACATACGATGCCGCTAGAAGAGAAAACTTCAAAATGCATGTCTGGTACATGTACTCGATGCATGACTTGCCGGCGTATGTGCTATTCGCTGGCTGGAGTATGCATAGAAGGTTCCCGTGCCCCACATGCAAGGCAGTTCTTCAGTTTCATTGGCTGCAGGCGGGTCAGAAGTATTGTTGCTTCGACTTGCATAGACAGTTCCTGGATCCTCGCCATGAGTTCAGAAAAGACAAGAACAACTTCATCAAAGGTACAATTGTCAAAAACTCTGCACCACCTGTTTTGACGGGCCAAAAGATCCTGGATCAGTTAAACGCTCTCGAGACTGATGCAGAGCGTCCAGGGTATTTCAAGGGGTATAATTCGAAACACACCTGGACTCACAAGACATGCTTGTGGGATCTGCCTTACTTCAAAGACCTCCTTCTTCCACACAACATCGACGTGATGCACACTAAAAAGAATATCGGAGAGGCCCTTTTTGGTACATTGTTCGGCATAGAGGGGAAGTCAAAGGATAATCTTAAGGCTAGAGTCGATCAACAGACTCTATGTGATAGGCCGTCACAGAACATGCGACAACCGAAAGGAAAGAAGAACTGGTCGAAGCCAAAGGCCTGGTTCAATCTTGCAAGGGGAGCTATGAGGGAAATTCTCTTGTGGGTGAAAATTTACTTGATGTTCCCCGATGGGTATGCAGCGAATCTAAAGAGGGGAGCGAGTCTTGAAAAAATAAAAATATTTGGTCTCAAGAGTCATGATTGGCACATATGGCTTGATGGGGTTATGCCGGTGATGTTGCGTGTCTTTATCCCTAAGGTTGAATGGCTAGTACCGGCAGAGCTGAGCTATTTCTTCCGTGTTGTTTGTGCGAAATAAATGTCGCCTGGCGTGCTCGATGACATGGAAAAGTTGGCGCCAGAGTTGCTCTGCAAGTTAGAGACGATCTTTCCACCGGGCTTCTTTAATCCAATGCAGCATTTGATTTTACATCTTTCGACCGAGGCAAGATTGGGGTGGGGTGGGGGCGTGCAAAATCGTTGGTGCTATGCAACTGAGAGGATGCAGAAGACGCTTCGAGCAAAATGTAAAAATAAACGTAGAATTGAAGGATCGATGGCCAACGCATTCATTACTGAGGAGGCGGCAAACTTCGTGACAGCACACTACGAAGCCAGAAATCGCCATTTGTATAATCCGAAGCCTCGGTACAATGCTGATGACCCTAGAAAAGGTGGATCCAACCTTGATACGTCTCCATCATATCTATAATTTTTGATTGTTTCATGCCAATATTATACAACTTTCACATACTTTTCGCAACAATTTATATGATTTATTGAACTAACCTATTGATCCAGTGCCCAGTGCCAGTTCCTGTTTTTTTGTGTGTTTTTTGTTTCGCAGAAATTCCATATCAAACGAAGTCCAAACGCGATAAAAATTTACGGAGATTTTTTTTGGAATAATTGTGAATTTTGAGAAGTGGAATCAACGCAAAAGGAGGCCCACAACCCCCACAAGACACCAGGGCATGCCCCAGGGCCCAGGCGCACCGTGGTGGGTTGTGGTCACCTCGTAAGTCGGTTGGAGCTCTCCTTCGGGCGCAAGGAAGCTAATTTTTGGAAAAAAAATTGTGTTAAAATGTCAGCGCAATCGGAGTTACGAATCTCCAGGAATATAATAAACGGTTTTCGGCCAGAAAACAGGAACGCGAAACAGAAGAGAACAGAGAGGGAGATCCAATCTAAGAGGGGCTCCTACCCCTCCACCACCATGGTGGCCATGGACCAGAGGGGGAACTCTCCTCCCATCTAGCAGGAGGCCAAGGAAGAAGAAGAAGAAGGGGGGCTCTCTCCCCCTCTCTCCCGGTGGCACCGGAACGCCGCCGTGGCAATCATCGTGACGGCGATCTACACCAACAACTTCGCCGCCGTCAACACGAACACTCTCCCCCTCTATGCAGCGGTGTAACACCTCTTTTCCCTGCTGTAATCTCTACGTGAACATGGTGCTCTACTCCATATATTATTTCCCAATAATATTTGGCTATCCTATGATGTATGAGTAGATCCGCTTTGTCCTATGGGCTAATTGATGATCGTGGTTGGTATGAGTGTATATTTTATCATGGTGCTGTCCTACGGTGCCCTCCATCTCGCGCAAACGTGAGGGATCCCTGCTGTAGGGTGTTGCAATGTGTTCATGATTTCCCTTTGGTGGGTGGCGTGAGTGACAGAATACACAGACCTGAGTAGGTGGGTTGTTGCATATGGGAGTAAAGAGGACTTGATACTTAATGCTATGGTTGGGTTTTACCTTAATGATCTTTGGTAGTTGCGGATGCTTGCTAGAGTTCCAATCATAAGTGCATATGATCCAAGTAGAGAAAGTATGTTAGCTCATGCCTCTCCCTCATATAAAATTGCAAGAATGATTACCGGTCTAGTTATCAATTGCCTAGGGACAAATAACCTTCTTGTTTGACAAAAGCTCTCTACTAAACAACTAAATTTTATTGTCTTGCTTTTTTACTTGTAGTTTTATTCCCGCTAAGTACTTCTAGTTTTATTCGTGCAAACTATCCTATCACCTACAAAGTAGTTTCATACTTGTTCTAGGTAAAGCAAACGTTAAAGTGTGCGTAGAGTTGTATCGGTGGTCGATAGAACTTGAGGGAATATTTGTTCTACCTTTAGCTCCTCGTTGGGTTCGACACTCTTACTTATCGAAAAAGGCTACAAACGATCCCCTACACTTGTGGGTTATCAAACCTCAGCCTATTCAAAGGGAAGCTCGCACCAGCCGGTGCTTGGAAACCAATAGTGTTGGATGTCGAAGAATGGAGGACCATTTCGTTGTATATCTTCAACAACCTAACAGAAGTGCGGCCGTATATCGAGTAAGTTCTCGGTACATAGGTTCACAACTTATAATTCCTTTGAACTGCTCTTATTCCTGGACATTTGATATAGTCGATACGCCAAATTCTCGGATGGAGCGGTGATCCAAAAGGATTCCATTGAAGAGTATGAGCTTCTGGCAAAGCATGGTGGCGGCTATCCCGGTTTCATCTCTTGGTTCAAACAAACGGTAATTACCATTAATAGACCATTCCATTTCTTCGTCTAATTTGCGGCTAATGCACCTATCATTTCGTATTAAACTTGTAGGCTAATTCAGAGTCTATGGATGCAGAATTGAGACAAGCCGCTAATGGTTTTAACTATAAGGTCCGTTCATTTGAGAAATACACCATGAACGGGTATCACTTTCGTACCTTTGGCAAAGAGCAATTTATGGCCGACCGAAAAACTACAAATTGTGGTGTCTCTGCTGTCGGCGAAGGAGGTACCGAGTATTATGGAAGAGTTGAAGCAATTTATGAACTTCTATTCTATGGTGAAAACCCACCGAACGTCGTAGTCTTCAAATGTTATTGGTTCCAGCCGAAGGAGACTAGAAGGACTGATGAACATATAGGGCTAGTCGAAATCAAACAAAGCACCCATTTAGATGTTCTCGATATTTATATTATGGCTCAACAGGCGACCCAAGTTTTCTATCTACCGTGGACCTGCCAAACTGATAAAAATCTGAATGGTTGGGATGTCGTTTATGAAGTGCCGCCACATGCTAGACCAACTCCCCCCAATGAAGAGGATTATGAACCTCACATTAACCCAGACACAGATGAAGGAGAATTCTTCCAAGAAACACGTCTTTCGAAAAAATATTTCAAGAACTGCTCTACTTTACCCCAGAACATGGAAGTAGACATCGACAGTGAATCCGACTTCACCCTTGAGCCAGAACAAGAAGAGACGGAAGAAGAAGAGGTTACTGCTGCGGATGACCTGTCAATGCTGGACCGATTGCAGAAAGGCCTTCCACATGTTGATGCCGCTGAACCCGATGAGCACGACATTCATGATGACACGCGCGATAGTGATGATGATGATGCATTTATTGATGACGACGATCCATACTATTATTAGTTTTTATGCATCCCAACTTTAATTATGTACATATTATTATTCATGTCCGGTATTCATTTTTTTATGTTGTACTAATTTCGTTTACTCTTTTTCATGGCAGGTGTTGAAAGATGGTGGGCGCATGTCCAGAGCGGGCGGCGGCCCGCGGGAGGGGTACCTCCATTCCACCCCAATCTCTCTGGAGAGCGTTGATAGACAGTATGGGGACACCGGTAGGCTCTTATTCGTCGATGACGTTGCCCGCCGAGAGAGGAGGCCGGGGAGGGAAGAAGAGAGGTACACGACGTGGCCGCGGGAGAGGTAGGCGGACTGATACGTGACGTGGCTTTAGACTTCGTCGGTATTTCCCCAAAGAGGAAGGGATGATGCAGCACAGCGACGGTAAGTATTTCCCTCAGTTATGAAACCAAGGTATCGAGCCAGTAGGAGGATCACCAACACTACGTAAACAACACCAGGACACAAAGAACAAATATTTGCAACCCGACGCGAAAGAGAGGTTGTCAATCTCTCTACGGTAAAAAGATAGATTAGGATATGATAGATTGGATAGATAGATCTCTCAAGAACACAAAATAAAAGAGGCAAATAAAATGTGCAGCAAGGTATTTTTGGGTTTTTGGAATAATAGATCTGAAAACAAAAGCGGCAAACAGATAGATCGGAAAGCAATATGTTGGAAAAGTAGACCCGGGGGCCGTAGGTTTCACTAGTGGCTTGTCTGATGAGTATAGCACACGGTGGGTGAACAAATTAATGGTGGGCAATTGATAGAAGATCAAATAATCATGACAATATCCAAGGCGATGATCATTATATAGGCATCACGTCCAAGATTAGTAGACCAAAACGATTCTGCATCTACTACAATTACTCCACACATCGACCGCTATCCAGCATGCATCTAGTGTATTAAGTTAATGGGAAACCGGAGTAACGCAATAAGAACGGTGAAATGATGTAGACAAGATCTATTCATGTAGGAATGGACCCCATCTTGTTATCCTTAATAGCAACGATACATGCGTGCCTTGCTGCCCCTTCTGTCACTGGGAGAGGACACCGCAAGATCGAACCCATCACAAAGCACCTCTTCCCATGGCAAGAAAAATCGATCTAGTTGGCCTAACTAAACCAACGATTCGAAGAAGAAATACGAGGCTATAAGTAATCATGCATATAAGAGATCAAAGAAGACTCAAATAATATTCATGGATATAAACTGATCATCAACTCAAAATTCATCGGATCCCAACAAACACACCGCAAAAGTTTACATCAAATAGATCTCCAAGAGACCATTGTATTGAGAATCAAAAGAGAGAGAGAGAAGAAGCCATCTAGCTAGTGCCTACGGACCCGTAGGTCTATGGTGGACTAGTCCCGCATCATCGGAGAGGTACCAATGAGGATGATGAACCCCTCCGTGATGGTATTAGATTGGATCTCGCGGTTCTGGAACTTGCGGTGGTTGGATGTGTTTTTCGTCGACTCCTCTAGGGTTTCTGGAATATTTGGGAATTTATAGGCATCAGAGGCGGTGGAGAGTCATCCTGAGGAGGGGCCTCTGGCGCGCCCTGGTGGGTTGTGGTCTCCTCGGCCCTCCTCTTTGCTACTTCTTTGGCCCAATGGATGTCTTCTGGCCCAAAAAAATCTCCAAAAAGTTTCGTCGCGATTGGACTCCGTTTGGTACTGATATTCTGCGAAGTAAAAAAACAAGAAAAAACAACAACTGGCACTTTGGCACTATGTCAATAGGTTAGTCCCAAAAAATGATATAAAGTTGCTATAAAATGATTGTAAAACATCCAAGAATGATAATATAACAGCATGGAACAAGGAAAAATTATTGATACGTTGGAGACGTATCAGCATCCCCAAGCTTAATTCCTACTCGTCCTCGAGTAGGTAAATGATAAAAACAGAATTTTTGATGTGGAATGCGGCCTAACATGTTCATCACATATTCTTTTCTTTTGTAGCATGGACATTTGGACTTTTAGATGGTTCAAAGCAATAGTCCAGTTTTAACATAATGACTTTAATACTCAAGCATGCCAACAAGCAGCCATGTCTTTCAAAATATCAACACTAAAGAGAGTTATCTCTAGCCCATCACGCTCAATCATTGATCCATTCATGAAACACACTCAAATATTAACTACACCCAATGCTCAAGTATGATCATAGTGGCCCCCTAGTTGGTACTTTATAAGAGAAGATGGAGACTCAAATAAAAATAAAAATTAAATAAAGTAAATAGATAGGCCCTTCGCAAAGGGAAGTAGGGATTTGTTGAGGTGCCAGAGCTCAAAGTTTAAATTGAGAGAGAAAATATATTTTGGGTGGCATGCCTTTCCTGTCCACGAAAATAACAAAGTAGTTTACAATACTTTCCATGCTAGATATATCATAGGCGGTTCCCAAACATAAAGTAAAGTTTATTCCTTTTTCCACCATTCTTTCACAATCCATGGCTGGCCGTATCCACGGTTGCCTTCCATACCAACACTTTCCAAGGAATTTATTATTTGACAATATAAAGTATTTTTTTTCATTTCGGGAGTGGGCATCCCTATTACCGTCGTACTCTCGTGCAATGACAAGTGAATAAACACTCATTTTGAGAATAACACATCTAGCATGGTAAAATATTGGATACCCCCTACCGTTTCATGAGCGGTACGAGCACACAAAAAGGAAATTTTATTTTGAAAATTAGAGATGGCACATACAAATTTGCTTAGAACGGCATGGAAATACCACATATAGGTAGGTATGGTGGACTCATAAGGCAAAACTGGGTTTAAGGTTTTTGGATGCACAAGTAGTATTTCTACTTAGTTCAAGTGGAGGCTAGCAAATAGATTGAGAAGCAACCAACCAAGAAATGAAGATTCACGTAAGCGAGCATTGAGCATAACTAACACCGAATAATGCACCATAAGTAGGATGTATTTTCATTGCATAACTATTGACTTTCGTGCTTGCATAGGGAATCACAATCCTTAACACCAATATTCTTAGTAAAGCATAATTACTCACTAACATGACTCACATATCACTATCATCATGTCTCAAAACTATTACAAGGAATCAAGTTTAATTTGTCCAAAGATCTTCATGAAAGTTTTTATTATATCCTCCTTGGATATTGATACGTCTCCAACGTATCGATAATTTATGAAGTATTCATGCCATATTCATCTATGTTTACAATACTTTTCAATTGTTTTGATGCACTTTATATGATTTATTTAGAACTAACCCGAACTGATGCTGTTTTCAGCTGAATTACCGTGGTGTTGTTTTGTGCAGAAAATGAAAGTTCTCGGAATCGCCCGAAACTTTTTGGTGATTTTTTTGGACCAAATAAGCAATATTGGAGCGAATAACCACCGGAGAAGAGCCACGAGGTGGGCACAACCCAACAGGGCACGCCAGAGGGCCCAGGCGCGCCCTGGTGTATAGTGCCCTGCTCGTGGCCCATCTTGGCGTGAAACCGACGCCCAAAAATCCTATAAATATAGAAACCATCAGAAATAACCCTAGACTCTCCGCTCCACCACCGCAACTCTCTGTATCGATGAAAAACCAATCTGGAGACGTTCCAGTATCCTGCAGGAGAGGGGAATCCATCTCCGGTGGCCATCTTCATCATCCCGGCGGACGCCATGATGAGGAGGAAGTAGTCCACCCTCGGGGCTGAGGGTATGTACCAGTAGCTATGTGTTCAATCTCTCTCTCTCGTGTTCTTGAGATGTCACGATCTTGATGTATCACGGGCTTTGTTAATATAGTCGGATCATATGATGTTTCCCTTGCTATCACGTTGTGATGAATTGAATCTTTCCCTTTGAGATCTCGTTATGTTGGATTGAATATTGGATTTGAGAACACTTGATATATGTCTTGCATGTGGATACCCATGGTGACAATGGGGTGTTCTATTGATTCACTTGATATATGTTTTGGTACTCAACTTGGGGATTCCCGAGGTGACATTGGGGTAATCTATGCATACACTACTGGAATCAGGAAATTTGCCGTCAGCCATATCTTTGCCGTCGGCTAGCGGACGGCAAAGAAAGTCTTTGCCGTCAGCTTATAGAAAACGGAAGGCAAAGACCAGGCTGATGGCAAAGATAGGGGTTGCCGTCAGCCAACTCTTTGCCGTCGGCCCGCGGACGGCAAAGGGCCCAGAGGCAGACGGCAAAGAGACCACCTGGGCCCCACTGGGCCGTGAAGATGGTTAGGTCAAATGGGCGGCCTGGATGCCGTCCGCCCAATCTTTGTCGTCTGCCCCTCGGCCCTTTGCCGTCCGCTAGCGGACGGCAAAGAAACTGCCTAACTAACGACCGTTACCCCCCGACGCCGCCCCGCTCTCTCACTCTCTTTCTCTCTTTTTCTCTCTCTCGCCCCCGAGCGCCGCCCCATCCACCGCAGCCCCGCCGCCCGGCCGCCCCCGCAGCAGAGCCCCGCCGACGCCCCCTCCCGCCCCCTCCGGCCGCCGCCCCCTCCCGCCGCCCCCTCCTCGCACCGCCGCCCAGTCCCCGCCCCGCCGCGACCGCCCCGCAGCAGAGCCCCGCCGATGCCCCCTCCCGCCCCCTCCGGCCGCCGCCGCCCCTCCCACCGCCCCCTCCCCGCCACCCCCTCACCACACCGCCGCCCCCTCCCCGCCCCGCCGCCACCGCCCCGCAGCAGAGCCCCGCCAACGCCCCTCCCGCCCCCTCCGGCCGCCGCCTCCTCGCCGCCGCCCCCTCCCCGCACTGCCGCCCCCTCCCCGGCACCCCCTCCAAGCGGCGCCGCCACCTCCCCGCCACCTCCCCAAGGTGCATTTTTTTGTTTTTATTTATGTTAATTAGTTAGTTAGTTAATTAGTTTAGTTAGTTAGGTCAGTTAGTTAGGTTAGTTTAGGTTAGTTAGTTAGGTTAGAAGAAAAAAAGAAGAAAAGAAGAAGGAAAAATGAAAAAGGAAAAAGAAGAAGAAGAAAAGAAGAAGAAGAAGAAGAAGAAGAAGAGAGGAGGATGAGGAGGAGGAGAAGAAGAAGAAGAAGAAGAAGAAGAAGAAGAAAAAGAAAAGGAGAAAAAAGAAGAAGTGGAAGAAGAAGCCACTGACCCCCGACCCCCGACGCCACTGACCCCCGACCCCCGACGCCACTGACCCCCGACCCTCGACGCCACTGACCCCCGACCCCCGATACCACTAACCCCCAACGCCACCGACTCCCGACGCCACTGACCCCCGGCGCCACTGACTCTCGACCCCCGACGCCATTGAACCCCGACGCCACTGACCCCCGACCCCCGACGCCACTGACCGCCGACCCTCGATCGACGCCACTGACCCCCGACCCCCGACGCCACTGACTCCCGACGGCACTGACCGCCGACACCTCTTCGGCCTTCCAGAGGCCGACGGGGTCATAGTTTTGTAAATTATGAGTTAGGTCATATATATATTCCGATTCTAGCTGTTATGAAAAACATCATAGTTGTGTTGATCGGGTGGATTTCAATGTGCAGTTGTTTCGTTGCTGCGAGGGTCTGTTGTTCGACGACCTCCCCGTGCGTTTGACGAGCTCCCCGACGCGTTCGTGCGTAAGCACAAATGACATCTCCTCCCCCCCTTAATTTCCTCTGTTCCGGTCTTCGTGCCGATGAAACTTGCTAGCTATAGGTGTCTTCAATCATCAGTATGCGTGACCAGTATGCATCTCCCGTTCGAAAGGGCGGCATCTATAAATATGCATGTCTTTGCATGTTTATAACCGCCATCCTTTCAAATTGTCCAACGTTATCCATGGACAGCCCGAGTATGTGTAGATTGGGTTCGTTTTCCCTTATGCTCTACTCTGGATCCGATGCGGAATTTCGTCAGTGCCTCCCTGTTGTTCTCCGGGTACACATCCTCTCTGCTTATTGCCGAGACGTGTATCAGGAGAACAGCGGGGAGGTGCTGCCGAAATTCTGCGTCAGATCCGGAGCAGAGCATGGGAAAACGAACCCAATCTACACATACTCGGGTGGGATTAGGACCTATCTTTACCTATTAGCGTGTAGGTTGCATGGACATAATAAAACTGACAAACTTGATTAACTGATGAATATAGATGATGAATTATATATATATATATTTCTTGTGTGTTTAGTAGGTAGGCAAGATGAGTAATCGTGCATGGATGTACACCGGTCACCCTAGTTAGAAAGACATGACCATTGAATGGTTAACAAAAACCAAGGGGTTTCTGAGAGCCGCATTTGCAAATGGCCAAGAAATAACCTGGTGCCCCTGTGTCCAGTGCAACAACCATAAAAAGTGGGCACGGGATGAAATGGGTAAACACTTGCAGAAGTGGGGGTTTACGCCTGATTATACGGTGTGGAGATTTCCTGGTGAGTCTGCCCAACGTGCCAGAGCTGAGGTGGTTCGTCGTCGCACCGACGAGCATGGTACCGGGACCGAAGACATGGTGCAAGACTTTGATGATGCTCGGGATTTGGACGATGAGATGGAGGAATCTGCAAAGGCCTTCTATGAAATGTTGGACTCTTCAAAACGTCCTCTCCACAAGCACACTGAGCTTTGTCAGCTAGATGCCATCGCGCAAGTAATGGCGCTGAAGGCTCAGTTCAACCTGGGCAGAGAATGCTACGACGCGATGATGACAATATTTGGACGCTTTCTACCCAAAGGCCATGTATTGCCTGCAAACCTGTACCAGTCGGACAAAATCCTACGTGCGCTTAAGATGCCCTATGAGAAGATAGATGCTTGTGAGAATGGATGTGCCTTATTTAGGCTTGAGTATGCGGGCTTGAACTATTGTCCCATTTGCATGTCTTCCAGGTATGTTTTGGTAGACAACGGTATGGGTGAGAAGAGTCAGACCAAAATCCCAGTTAATGTTCTTCGGTATATGCCAATCATACCAAGACTTCAACCTCTTTTCATGGTCGAAGAGACGGCCAGACAGATGACGTGGCACAAATTGGGCAAAAGAACCGAACTAGATGTAGATGGGAATCCGATGTTGGGACAACTTCAGACGCTTTTGCGTGGAAGCATTTCGATGCATTACATAAGGATAAAGCGGCAGATCCAAGGCATCCTCGAGTCGCCATCAGCACGGATGGGTTCAATGTGTTTGGTATGACGGCAACCCAATACAGTTGTTGTCCTGTATTTGTCATTCCACTCAATCTCCCCCCGGAGAGATTATGAAAAGAAAGAACATTTTCTTGACGTTGATAATTCCAGGGCCCAACTATCCGGGGAAGAATATGAATGTGTACATGTAGCCGCTTAAGGATGAATTGCAAGAAGCTTGGGATAATGGGATCAAGACATATGACGCCGCTACAAAACAAAACTTCAAAATGCATGTGTGGTACATGGACTCGACGCATGACTTGCCGGCGTATGCACTATTCGTTGGCTGGTGTGTGCATGGAAGGTTCCCGTGCCCCACATGCAAGGCAGCTCTTCAGTTCTGTTGGCTGCAGGCGGGTTGCAAGTATCCTTGCTTCGACTTGCATAGACAGTTCTTGGATCCTCGCCATAAGTTCAGAAAAGACAAGAAGAATTTCATCAAAGGTAGAGTTGTCAAAAACTCTGCACCACCTGCATTGACAGGCCAACATACCCTGGATCAGTTAAACGCTCTCGAGCCTGATCCAGAGCATCCAGGATATTTCAAAGGGTATAATTCGGAACACGCCTGGACTCACAAGATATGCTTGTGGGATCTGTCTTACTTTAAAGACCTCCTTTGCCCACACAACATCGACGTGACGCACACTGAAAAGAATATCGCCGAGGCCCTTTTTGGTACATTGTTCGGCATAGAGGGGAAGTCAAAGGATAATCCTAAGGCTAGAGTCGATCAGGAGGCTCTATGTGATAGACCGTTACAAAACATGCGACAACCGAAAGGAAAGAAGAACTGGAGGAAGCCAAAGGCATGGTTCAATCTTGGAAGGCCAGCTATGAGGGAAATGATCTTGTGGGTGAAAATGTAGTTGATGTTCCCCGATGGGTATGCAGCGAATCTAAAGAGGGGTGCGAGTCTTGACAAATTGAAAATATTTGGTCTCAAGAGTCATGATTGGCACATATGGCTTGAGCGGCTAATGCCGGTGATGTTGCGTGGCTTTATCCCTGAGGATGAATGGCTAGTACTGGCAGAGCTGAGCTATTTCTTCTGTGCTCTTTGTGCGAAAGAACTATCGCCTGGCTTGCTAGATGAACTGGAAGAGTTGGCGCCGGAGTTGATCTGCAAGTTAGAAAAGATCTTTCCACCGGGCTTCTTTAATCCAATGCAGCATTTGATTTTGCATCTCCCGACCGAGGCAAGATTGGGGGGGGGGGGCGTGCAAAATCGTTGGTGCTTCGCAACTGAGAGGATGCAGAAGACACTTCGAGCAAAATGTAAAAGTAAACGTAGAATTGAAGCATCGATGGCCGAGGCATTCATTATTGAGGAGGTGGCAAACTTCGTGATAGCACACTACGAAGCCAAGAATCGTCATTTGCATAATCCGAAGCCTCGGTACAATGATGGCGACCGTGAAAAAGGTCGATCCAACCTCAGCCTATTCAAAGGGAAGCTCGCACCAGCTAGTGATTCGAAAGCAATAGCGTTGGATGTCGAAGAATGGCGGACCATTTCGTTATATATCTTCAACAACCTAACAGAAGTGCGGCCGTACATCGAGTAAGTTCTCGGTACATTGTTTCGCAACTTCTAATTCCTTTGAACTGCTCTTATTCCAGATATGTGATACAGTCGATACGTCGCCAAATTCTCGGATGGAACGATGATCCAAAAGGATTCCATTGAAGAGTATGAGCTTCTGGCAAAGCATGGAGGCGGCTATCCCGGTTTCATCTCTTGGTTCAAACAAACGGTAATTTCCATTAGACCATTTCATTTCTTCGTCTAGTTTGCGGCTAATGCAACAATCCTTTCGTATTAAACTTGTAGGCTAATTCAGAGTCTATGGACGCCGAATTGAGACAAGTTGCTAATGGTTTTGACTATAAGGTCCGTTCATTTGACAAATATGACATCAATGGGTATCGCTTTCGTACTTTTGGCAAAGAGCTATCTATGGCCGACCGAAAGTCTACAAATTGTTGTGTCTCTGCTATCGGCGAAGGAGGTGTCGAGTATTATGAAAGAGTTGAAGCAATTTATGAACTTATATTCTTATTTGGTGAAAACCCACCAAACGTCGTAGTCTTCAAATTTTATTGGTTCCAGCCGAAGGAGACTAGAAGGACTCATGAACATATAGGGCTAGTCGAAATCAAACAAAGCACCCATTTAGATGTTCCCAATGTCTATATTACAGCTCAACACGCGACCCAAGTTTGCTATCTACCGTGGGCCTGCCAAACTGATCCAAATCTGAATGGTTGGGATGTCGTTTATGATGTGCTGCCACGTTTTAGACCACCTCCCCTCAATGAAGATGATTATGAACCTCACATTAACCCAGACACATATGAAGGAGAATTCTTCCAAGAAACATGTCTTTCCAAAAAACGTTTCAAGAACTGCTCTACTTCACCCCAGAACATTGAAGTAGACAGCGACAGTGAATCCGACTTCACCCCTGAGCCGGAACAAGAAGTGACGGAAGAAGAAGAGGTTACTGCTGCGGATGACCTCTCAATGCTTGACCGATTACATAAAGGAGGCCTTCCACATGTTGTTCCCGATAGTGATGATGATGATGCATTTATTGATGATAGTGATGATGATGATGCATTTATTGATCCCGGAGCATATATAGACGATGAAGATTATTATTAGTTCATGTCAGGTATTATTCAATTTTTATTATATACATGATGATGATACACTCAAATTATATATATACATATTATTATTCATGTCGGTATTCAATTTTTTTATGTTGTACTAATTTCGTTTACTCTTTGTCATGGCAGGTGTTGAAAGATGGTGGGCGCGGGTCGAGAGCGATCCGAGGCTCCTTCGTCGGCGCGTGGTGGGAGGAGTACTTCCATTCCACCCCAAACTCTCCGGAGAGCGTTGTACGACAGTATTGGGACACCCGAGGGCGCTTCTTCGTCGGCGAAGATGCCCACCAGGAGAGGAGGTCGGGGGAAGAAGAGAGCTCCTAAAGGTACATGTGGTGGCCGCGGGAGAGGTACGAAGGCTGCTACACCTTCCTCACCACCACCCCCAGCTGATTCACCCGAGCACAGGACTGCTATGGTGGACCCATCTGAGGTGGAGGCTACAAGGACTCCTGTCCACGAGCCTCGGGTCGACGATCCTTCTTTCCCAGACGCTTCGACCCGCGAGACTCCTGTGCCAGACGCTTCGTCCTACGAGACTCCACACGTTTTGACCGGATGGGATACCTGGCCGGATCTGCATCAGCCGGAGCCGAGTGGCCATGCTGATTGTGGAGGGGATCAATTTTCTGATAGCGGGGACGAGGTGGTTGAGGGGGCCACCATCTACCAGCGTGGGTGTACACGGCTCCCGCCCGTGCCGACGACCCGCGAGCAGAGGTGGCCGATTAGGGCTGAAAAGGAGAAGTAAGTGCATTTACTCTTTTTAAACCTTTTGCCTTCACATTTCTTCACATATCTAATGCGTTGGCTTTGTCATACTGCAGGGGTTGGATTCACGCCAAGGATGTCCGCAGGCCCAACTCCATCCTTGGTGTGATTTTACGGCATAACTTGCTGGGGTTTGTCACGTTGCCCGGCGAGGGTAAGCTTCCAGAGTTAGGATTGAACTGGGAGCACTACTTGGCTGCCCCGGCCCCGCCGGAGGAGATGATCGACGATGTGTTGTGCCACACGAGGGCTGACATGGTGATCAGAAAGTTCTGGGTAATTTCTCCTTTACACAATAAAAAATCAATAATAGCTAGTTATTGCATTAATCAGTGTTGTCTCGTTTGATTGCAGACCTTCTACAGGTGTGAGGATGGATACGAGGAGGCCGCGGCAAAGGTTATCGAAGACGAGTGCAGGCGCCTACTACAGAACTTACGGCACGAGGCTCGGGTACAGGCTGTTCGAGACTACTACGCCTCGCGGCGTATTAAGAAGGACAAGTCATCGTGCCGCGGAAAGTTTCTGCACAAGGAGCAGTACATGAAGGTAATTACCTATTCTTAAGGCCTTGTACTTTGTTTCCTTGCTTTTATTCGTAGGCGTAGCTCTCAAATTTCTCTTTACTAACTTAAGTGCCCCCTAGATGGTGTGCGGATAAGATGGATTGTTGGGAGGCGTTGGTGAATGAGTGGTGCTCTGACGAATGGCGAGCCGTCCACGACAATGCCAAGGAACGGCGTGCCCAAATGGAAGGTGTGCCACACCATCAAGGCAGCGCCAACTTATTTCAGTTCGGGCGGAACTGGGTATGTGGTTTGCTTCATGATTCCTGCAATTCATTCTTGATGCTAGCTTGACCCCTTTATTAATACTTTGTTCCTCTCTTGTAGGTGCATTACAATAATACGGAGGTGCCACAGGTGTATGACCTCTATGCCATGGCCCATACTGCCTCGTACAAGAAGGCCAAGGCATTCTCTGAGTCTGACCTCGATAATCCCGAGAACTTCACCAACATCTCCTCCCACAACAAGCTCGTGAGGTACAAAGATGTGGGGAAGGCGGTGAATGGGGAGGACTTCAACCCGAGCCAGCATCCTATTGATCCAGAGCTAGTGATGTTAGCTGGCGGCAGGAGGCTCCATGGCCATATAGCCATTGGATATGGACTTATACGGTCTTCGCGCACTATCCGGCAGATCAAGGCGCGCCAAACGAGCTCCTGTCCTGAGATAACGCCTCGTCCACGGCCAGTCCAGCTCGCCATCGAGGTTAGTCATACGGACTCAGATAGCTTTCTTCCATTACATTGTGTGTGCGAACAAAGATGATTACAATGCTAACGAGGAGTTGTGTTGCAGGCTGCTCTGCAGAAAGAGAGAGAGGCAACCCAGGCGCTTCTGGCGGAACGGGCCCGGCAGGCGGCGGAGGAGAAGAGGGATTTGGAGGAGAGGACGGCTAGGTTGTTGGAGGAGGAGAGGGCATGGAACGATGCGTCTCACCGGGCCATGTACGAGCTCCTCGTGGTAAGTTTCTTCTTCATATTAGCCAAATCATGCACTACATGTTCGTTTCATTAATAACCAATATGATTGACTTGTCAAAACCAAATGTGCAGTCTTTGTGCGAGAAGACCGGCCAGACCCCTCCGCCGATGCCAGTCATTACCACGGCTGGAACGGTGAGTTTCATTTCAATGTTCATTAGTTACTAGTCTTAACATTTTAGCGTCATCATGCTAACGCAAATGATCTTTGGTGCAGCATAACTCCCGAGCCGCATCGCACGATCCTTCTCCAGGATCAAGTAGTGCTCCAGGTGACACCGGCCCGAGCAACCCCGGTGCTTCACCTCCGTGATGACGAGGACGGTAAGCCCTAATATGCCACTTACTTGGCTCATTTTCTCAAATAAAGACAAACTTAGCACTTAGACAAACTTAGCACAAAGACAAACTTAGCACTTAGACAAATGTCATATTTTACCTAAGTTAGCTTTGTTTCCTATAAAAAGACATATTAAGCTTACTTACCTCCAAAATGACATATTGTACCTAAGTTAGCTCTAAAATTACCTATACTTAGCATTGTTTCCTCCACAATGACATAATAAGCTTAGTTAACTCAAAAATGGCATAATAGACTTGGTAACCTCATAGATGCCATAGACTTAGCTTATTTTCTTGCAAAATGACACAATAAGCTTAGTTAGGTCAAAAATGTGATAATTACCTAGGTTAGCTCTAAAATGACACAAATAAGCAATAAGAAGAAGAAAAACAAGAGGAGAAAGAGAGAGAAGAAAAACGCTTCTTCATCATCTTCTTCTTCTAGATCTTCTTCTACTTCTAGATCTTCTTCTACTTCTTCTAGTATTCTTATTCTAACTTTCTTATTTCCAATTTTGCAGATTTGATTGAGTTCACGGCAGCTTGCTTTGATGTAGTGCTAGTGTTTACTTTCTGTTTTCATTTTGTATCGATGAACTTACGTGAAACTTTCTACCTATGTATGAGACTATGTATGTATGGATGAAACTATTGTAATATGGTGAACAATGTGACATTTGATACTTTTAATTTGGTATAATTGTTGGTTGATCATATCCATATGGCGGGGATATTGTTTCTGTGAAATATATATAAACATATCATATATTTGCCTGTGAAAATTGTTGAATATAACAAAAACAGGCAAAAAAGAGGCAATACAGCCTCTTTGCCGTCTGCCCCGGACGGCAAAGACCTCTATGCCGACGGCCACCGTCGGCAAAGCGGGCACGTGGCAGCCATCTGTTAAACCTGGGAGCGCCAGGCCTGGGGCCATTTGGCTTCTTTGCCGTCCGGGGCAGACGGCAAAGGGCTGGGTGGGGGGCGTAAGTGGCAGACGGCAAAGCGCTGGGCGGGGCCGTCGGGGGGCTGACGGCAAAGGGCTGGGCGGGGCCGTCCGGGGCAAACGGCAAAGGGCTGAGTGGGGCCGTCCGGGGGCTGACGGCAAAGGGCTTGGTGGGGGCCATTAGCCACCTAACGGTGCTAACGTCAGTACTACGCCGTCCAGCCGCGTTGCCGTCTGCAGGCTGATGGCAAAAAAACTTTGCCGTCCGCTATGCCAAGGCAGACGGCAAAGAACCTCTTTGCCGGAGTTTATTCAGCCCAAAATTTTACCATCCACTAGCGGACGGCAAAGGCCTTTGCCGTCCGTGGTTGTCCCTTTGTCGTCCGCCATGGCAGACGGCAAAGAGCCTGATTCCTGTAGTGATAGGGGTTGATACACGTTCTTGTCCTACTTTTTCCGATAGAAATCTTGGGGCACTCTTTGAGGTTCTTTGTGTGTATTGATTATTATGAATCTGAAATTGTTTGATGCGTATCGTATAATTAACTCATGGATACTTGTGGTGACATTGGAGTATCTAGGTGACATTAGAGTTGGTTGATGCGTATCATATGGTGTTATTCTAGTACGAACTCTTAGATAGATCGAACGGAAAGGATAACTTGATGTTATCTTAGTACGAACTCTTGAATAGATCTATCGGAAAGAATAACTTTAAGGTGGTTTCATACCCTACAAACAATTTCTTCTTATGTTCTCCACTAGATAAGAACTTTGGAGTGATTCTTTGTTGCACGTTGAGGGATGGTTATGTGATCCAATTATATTAGCATTGTTGAGAGATTGCACTAGCGAAAGTACGGACCCTACGCCTTGTTTTCGAGCATTGCAATACCGTTTGTGCTCACTTTTGTCACTTGTTACCTTGCTCTTTTTATATTTTCAGATTACAAAAACCTATATCTACCATCCATATTGCACTTGTATCACCATCTCTTCGCCGAACTAGTGCACCTATACAATTTGCCATTGTATTGGGTGTGTTGGGGACACAAGAGATTTCTTGTATTTGATTGCAAGGTTGTTTGAGAGAGACCATCATCATCCTACACCTCCCACGGATTGATAAACCTTAGGTCATCCACTTGAGGGAAAATTGCTATTGTCCTACAAAACTCTGCGCTTGGAGGCCCAACACGAGTCTACAAGAATAAAGGTGCGTAGTAGACATCAAGCTCTTTTCTGGCGCCGTTGCCGGGGAGGTGAGTGCTTGAAGGTATATCTTTAGATCTTGCAATTAAATCTTTTAGTTTCTTGTTTTTCACTAGTTTGGTTTTATAAAATAAAACTACAAAAAAATGGAGCTTAGGTTGCATCATTTGTATCGTCTTTATAATGCCTTTCGTGAAAATAAGGATTCAGAAAATTGTGCTCAATTGGTAGAGGAAGAAACTATGAAAATACTTAATGAGAATTCCTTGAATGATGAGCATAATTGCAATGTTGTTATTATGAATTCTATGAATATCCAAAATACTAATGATGATTGCACTAGTCATGATAAAAATGTTTCTTATAAGCATGTCAATTTTTGTGGAGTGGATAAAGTTTGTGAAGACGTGCCTTATAGGGATGATAGATTTTGTAAGAAGCATAAACATGATAGAACCAATTTTTTGCTCAAAGTGATAGATGAATTTGCTACAAAATTATGTTCTCTTTGTCCTATTACTTGTGAACTTTGCAATAAAGTTGGTCATCTTAATTTCCAATGCAAACTTTTTCATGATCAAATCATGGCCAAATATTGTAATGACTTGATCACCCTTGAACTTTATGATGAGCTTTCTCTATTCTTGGGGAGTGAAGAATTGACATATAAAAATAGTTGGTTTGAAGTATTCATTCTCACGGACGGCATTGAAACTAATCTAAAAAATATCTATATGTTTTGCATGGTAAATTGCAATGAGAATGCTTATATTGCCAACTATAGAAAGATGGGAAAACCAATAGAATATAAAAGGAATACTAATGAAAGGGTAAAGAATTCCACTTTCCCTCCTATTGTCTCTCATGATGTTATAGGTGATGAGGAGGAGCTCCCTATTCAACCAATCTCATCAATAAGAAGCTCGAAAAAACTAATTAAACCCACACATGATGTGGTGAAGAAGAAGAAAAGAAGAAAGAGTAGAGGTAAAAAGGTATCTCTTCCAAATGATGTTGCTCCTATTATTCTTGTGCCTCACGAGGATGAATCAAAAATAATTGTGGAAGATGATACACTTGATGATGATTTTGTTATGCCAATTGCTTGTTGTGATGACTATGATTGGGAAGATAATGATACTACTTATAATGTTGAAAATCTTTTTGGCACCAACTTGGTAAATTATGATGATAATAATTGTTATACCATTGGTGCTATTCATACTATTAATGATGAGAGTGACTATGCTTATGATATTGCAAGCCACAAGCTTGGGGATGCTATGCTTAATGAAGATGATCTTTTTAGTTCCCCTACTTTGAATGATCAAATTTGTTATGATAATTGCATGCCTCCTATTTATGATGATTGCGATGTTTATGAAAGTGGGTTTGGAAGAGTGTCAACTTTAGATAATTATTATCCCACTATTTTGGAGGGTGTTGAATTTTATTATAATGATAATAGTGGATTTGGAGAGGTCATGACTTTATTTAGTAATGATTCCACTATTTCGGAAGAGGTTTCACTTGACTATGATGAGAAAAAAGTTGCTACTTATGATGATTATTGTGATGATACTTATGTTATAAAAAGTAGTGATAATTATTGTCATAATTTTGAATATCCTTTTACTGAACATTACTCTTTTAATGTGGAAACAATTTATAGTATTCGAGTTTCATTTGATGCTCCCACTATTATGAATGAGAAAAAATATGCTTATGTGGAGAGTAATAAATTTTCTATGCTTGTAGATCATGAAAAGAATGATTTATGTGATAGTTATATTGTGAAATTCCTTCATGATGCTACTGAAAATTATTATGAGGGAGGAACATATGCTTGTAGGAATTGCGATAATATCAAGTTTCCTCCATATGTGTTCAAAGTTTTGAAGTTATGCTTGTTTTGCCTTCCTATGCTAGTTGATTCTTGCTCCCATAAATTGTTTGATCACAAAATACCTATGCATAGGAAGTGGGTTAGACTTAAATGTTCTTGTCATGAGATTCATGATGCTCTCTTTATGTTTCAATTCTTTACTTTTATGCGAGCATCATTGAAATCATCATGCCTGGCTAAAAAGGCATTAAAGAAAAGCGCTTGTTGGGAGAGAACCCATCATTTTTCCTTTCTGTTTTTGAGTGTTCACATGATTAAGATACTGTAGTAATCATGTTTTGTGTCTTTTATTTCAATAAAGTGCCAAGTAAAGCCTTTGGGATGACTCACAAGATGAGTAGAATTGATGCTGAACCAAAACAGAAACTTTTGACTCCAGTACAGGAATTTTCATTTTTTACTGGAGCGTGCTAATGATCTGAAATTTTTACACAGTTTTTATATACAAATTTTTAAGGTTGTGCTAATTGTTCAGAATTGTTCGAGACAGGGAAGTATAGTCACACTACAGATCTTCATAGACTGTTCTGATTTTGACAGATTCTATTTTGCATGCATAGTTTGCTTGTTTTAGTGTTCCCATAGCTTATATTCGGTGATATAAATTATGGGAATGGTAGAATACAGTAGGTATTATGTGATAACAATTATTAATCTTGTCTTGACAGTACCTAAGTGAATGATCTTTATTTATTATACTAACCCATCTCACGAAGTTCCGTTAAGTCTTGTGTATTTGAAGTTTTCAAGTTTTGGGTGAGACACCGATATGAGGAGAATAAGGAGTGACAAGAGCCTAAGATTGGGGATGCCCAAGGCACCCCCAAGGTAATATCCAAGGAAGACTCAAGCGCCTAAGCTTGGGGATGCCCCGGAAGGCATCCCCTCTTTCGTCTTCAATACTATCGGTATATCTTACTTGGAGCTATATTTTTATTCATCACATTATATGAGTTTTACTTGGAGCATCATTTTATTTTGTTATTTTCTGTTAGGTGTTATTTATAATCTTGTTTTCAATAAAAAGTTCCAAGAATTGCCTTAGGATGCTTGCATTGCATGTTTGATGTGTGCTGTGTAAAAACAGAAACTTTCTTTGTAGTGTTTGAATTTTCATATTTTACTGGAACGTGGAAAGTTTCTGAAATTTTTACATAGTATTGTCATATAAATTATTTAGCATGTTCTAAATTTTCATAATTTTTTGAGTTACAGAATTACACTGGTTTAATAGATCGCTACAGACTGTTCTGTTTGGACAGATTGCTGTCATAGTTTTGTTGTCTACTTATCCTATAGTTTCCATAGCCTATATTGGTCGATATAAATTGTGGAAACGATAGTAAACAGTAGATTATGTTTGAAAATTATTGTGCAACTTGTCTTGGCAGTACATGAAGTGTTGATTTATTCTTATGTGTACTAACCTATCTCATGAGTTCTTTTTGAGTTTTGTGTGGATGAAGTTTTTGAGAATAGGTGAAACCATGATATGAGAGGATTGAACGAGATACAAAAGCTCAAGCTTGGGGATGCCCAAGGCACCCCAAGTAAATATTTCAAGAAGTATCAAGCATCTAAGCTTGGGGATGCTACGCATCCCACCTCTCTTCATCAACAATTATCGGTTAGCCTATGTTGAGCCTAAATTTTTATTGTCCACATGAGAGCGATGTTTTGGCTCCCGGGAGCATATGCTCCTGGGTGAACAGTAACACAAAAAGTATACTAAATGTTTCCGAAAAATTCTGATTTTTTTTCTAAATGTTTGTGATAGTATTGCAAGCATGC
The DNA here is from genome assembly GCA_039707655.1 of Elymus sibiricus. Taxonomy (NCBI): domain Eukaryota; kingdom Viridiplantae; phylum Streptophyta; class Magnoliopsida; order Poales; family Poaceae; genus Elymus; species Elymus sibiricus. The sequence continues at coordinate 103,730,100 of CM077669.1, read as the reverse complement.
ATAACAAATTTCATGCGAAACGGAGCGGCGGTGTTTCGTCAGCGAAAAAAAAAATTTAGGGTGACATTTTGAGGTAACTTTTGGTGTTGGAATTTGTTTTTTTGCACAAGCCAAAATGCTTTACATTTTTGCCTCAAAATTTGCAGGTAGCATTTGAATGTGACTAACTACACATAGAATTTTTGTCTTGATTTTTCTTCTATTAAATTTCTTTTTTTTGGGCCCCGGGAGCATATGCTCCCGGGAGCCGAATCACATTTCCGACATGATATGTGCTATTCTTGGAGTGCTGTTTTTCTTTTGCTCGTTGTTTAAATAAAATACTCAGATATGAAAATCTTTATTGCGAGAGAGTCCTCACATAGCTACTTAATTTTTTGACTACTCATTGATCTTCACTTATATCTTTTGAGAGTAGTTTGATGTTTACTCTTGTGCTTCACTTATATCCTAAGAGTAAATTGTGAATCAATGAAATATCATAAATATGAAATTATCAATGTGCTTTATGCTTAGTAGTAGCTTCACATCTGGTTTAGAAAGTAAAATCTATTGAAGTTTGACAATCACAATAGTAGTCATACAAGCAATTCGTGAATGATTAGTATAAGGAAGAGAACTTTCACATACAAATATATTATCTTGGACATCTTCTATGATTGTGAATACCCATTAATTATTTTCAAACTCGAGCAAATTAGTTGAAGTTGGACAAGGAAGACAACGTAATGGGTTATGGTTGTGTATATTTGCATAGAAGTTATATTGTTATGGATCCTCCAACATGTGGTGCTTGTTTAGAACCTTTTGCTAGCCAACACTTCGTACTAAGTAGAGATACTACTTGTGCATCCAAATCCTTGAGCCAAGTTTCTTCCATAAGAGTCCACCATACCTACCTATATATGGTATTTCACTGCCATTCCAAGTAAATTTGCATGTGGCACCTCTAAACATTCAAATAAACATATGTTTTGTGTGCCTGGACCGCTCATGGAGCGACGGGGAGCGGTCAATATCTTCCATGTTAAGCGGGTACTCTCATGATGAGTGTTTATTCACTCGTCCTTGCATGAGAGGGGCGGTAATGGGGATTCCCAGTCCCGAACTAAAAAAAATGCAAATAATTAAACAAAACTACCCCGGGAATGTTGTTGGTATGGACGGTACCCGTGGATTCGGCTAGCCGTGGAGTGTGTTTGTTGGTGGAGGGGGAGTAAACCTTTACTTTTACCGCTTGGGAACCGCCACTAATGTGTTTAACATGGAAGATATTGATAACTCTTGGTCGTAACGTTGACAGGAAGGGTGCACCTCCCAAAACTATATTCATCTCTGTTTTTAAACAATGAGCTCTGGCACCTTTGCAAATCCCTGCTTCCCTCTGCGAAGGGACAATCTATTTACTTTCATGTTATTTACTATTCATGTTGAGTCAACTTCTTATTCCAACCTCAGTCTATTAGTTGGCAAGCATCATGTGGTGGGGAAAGATCCAAACATATATATCCAGTCAAATATATTTGATCATGACTTATTATTGTTGACAATTATCTCTATGATAAATGAGTCACTACTAGGAAAAGGGCTGCTAGTGGCGCACCTGTTTTCGCTACTAATGGCGCACTACAGGTGCGCCACTAGCACCACGCCATTAGAATTTTTTACTAATGGCGCACCACTGGTGCGCCATTAGTATCTGGTATACTAATGGCGCACCATGCAGTGCGCCATTAGTATAGCCCACGGTGCGCCATTAGTATGCCTCCCAGGGGCCATATTTACCCATGTGGTTTGGCATACTAATGGCGCACTGGTGGATGATGCGCCATTAGTGTGCTCTGGCTTACTAATGGCGCACTATGTGGTGGTGCGCCACTAGTATGAATATTAGGGATTATTTTTTTTTCGTTTCTGATATTTTCACAGGTTACAAAATATATTATTTGACAGAATATAGCTAGCACCACACAGCAACAACAGATTCATCGAATACAATAGAAGATTAGTGTCCGAATACAATTCATCATATTAGTCTCCAAATTTAAAATACCGAACAAAGTTAGAACATTACAAGTCTCGAAACCGCGAGTAGCGAGTTTGTCTTCACATTACAAGTCGATATCGATCATCTAAACTACCATCACATAGAAGAGAGCTGCGGTCATCACGATGAGCATAATCGCGATGAAACTGGTCTTCATCCGGTTCCTCCAACGCTCCCTCCTCTCTCCCGCTAGATAGCGCGCGTATCTAGATTCCGCCTCCGCCCTAGTGGTGTACCCTTTGTAACTGTTATCGCTGAAACGGTGAACCTGTGTCCGACACTCCTCCCAGTCGTCGTAGACTCCGGGAACCCTACCCTTGTACACGACATACGACGACATCTCTATTCACTAGCCAAACAAAATGTTAGTACCAATTCACAGACAATACATAAGCAATATATAAGTATGCAACAAAAGGATCGAAAGAGAAAAGCAAGACATTAATAGCATCGATTACATCTAAGTTGAACGACTGTCCAAACCAAAGAGACATACAAGTTCATCAAAGTTTAATTACAACATGAGCCAATCGATGTTTCAAAACTAGACATAGCATCACTACTTTCGACTCGACTCAAGGGACCGGAGCGTGGATGAAGCCGCCGTCTATCGTGATGGTCATGAAATCGCGGGCGTTGTCAGCCTGCATTTGTAGCGTTGTGTCTATCTCACTGTTGGACGGTTGATTTCTGAGGTAGAACTGCCCGAGGTACGAAGGACATCTTGATGGATGATTTCCGCAAACTCCGACTGGATGCGAAAGAATTCTTGTCTGATGTCCGTGTCCTGGATTGCCGACAAGCTTGCGGCCCAAGCTTTGAGATTATTTGGTAGCAGAAGGTGATTATGGTCCCGTACGATCGCCCGCATGTGATGGAGGGCGTAGTAGGCATCCTTCTGACCGCCAGGCGGCTGCTTGACGCAGGGGAACGTCGTATTGTGGGCGAACACGTGCTTGCCGTACTTACGAACTGGCCTGGTGAAGGTGCCTCCAGATTTGGCGTAGCCGGGGAGAACATCATCAAGAACTTTCTTGACATTTGTGTAGTCTTTCTTCGACTGACGGTCCGAGTCGAAATACGTGGCCATGGAATATTTCGGGCTTAAGAGGACGAGTGTGCAATGTGTGTCACTGCACAAAACACGGAATGTTAAAAAAAACGATCGAAATCTAAGAAATCATATGTTACGGGGCGGTTGAGGGGACGACTTACTCGGGAAAGTAAGGCACGAGGAAGTTATCCTTATCTGGGTTTGCCAGAATGACGCCTTCGAGGTAAGAACTCGCGACTTGCCGGTCCCCAGCGCTGCCCAAGATCTTGGCACGCATGTAGAAGGGGTCGACTATCACGATGTCCGGGGTCTTGTCTCTAATGATCCGCATCTCCATACTCAGCGAAAATAGCCGAACGAAGGTGTAGTGCAGCGGATGAAGGTTAAACATAGCGAAGATGTCATCAAACCGCAGGACGATCGTACCCCCGATGGCGCTATCCACAAAGCCCTTGCCCTCTGGCACCTTGGCCACGAAAACCGGGTATGCCACGTCATTCTCTCGGAGACGCCGCTTCTCCAAAGAAAGAACACTGTCATGCAGACTCCGCATAGCACCGGTTGCAGCATTGAGCATATTAGTCGGTAGCATCGGCCTACCCGCCACATGCACCCTCCTCGAGATATCCTTAGGTGAAGGTGGCCCGTCCTGAGCACAGGTCGTACTCGGTGCCGGCTGGCTCACACCCTTGTTACTCTTTCTTTTCCGTCCCTTCTTCTTCTGCTGTAATGGGACCGAGTTCTGCTCACAGACCGCCTTCTTGAGTGTGCTGGGGCTGATAATATTTCGCACCTCGGCTATCTGAGGCTCGGTGAAGTCGGCAGCTGGAGGCGTCTCCTGAGAACTGAACGCCAGACGACGCCTGTTGCAATTGGGTTTCTCCGCGGTACCAGCTAGATCGCGATCGTCTTTTGCAGGGTTGGGTTCTTGAGAAGGAGGCCCCATGAATTCGTCATCGGACCCATGTTCGTTGAAGTACTTATCGACGTTGGTAAATGTACCGTCGTCGTTGTCGTCGTCGTCTGGATCCTGTGCCATATGCATGCCCGGATCCTGTGCCATATGCATGTCCGGCATGTCCGGTAGCGTTGCGGCGGTCTTGCCATGGCTTGGCGCCGGCACGACTGGCGGTGTTGTCTTTGGGTTGGTGTCCCCCGCCCCCAAACGAATCTGGCTCTTCGGCCAAAGCAGGGGCCAGCTTAGGCAGGCGCTGAGGGTCATCACATCATCTTCGTCGGCCCCAGCGGGTCGAATCGGAGGTAACAACTCGTCGCAGCCTGGCAGCACCCGAACCAGTTGAACCCTATACACGGTGGGTGGCATTGGATTACCGTGGAACACGGGGTTGCCCGGTTGAACAATTTTGCCCTTGGCGACATCGACCAACTCGTTGTTCACGAAGTGCAGGAGAGTGCACGGAACGTCGGCGGCGCCCTGCGAAAACATGTAGGGCGTCAGGGATGCCCAGTCAAAGGCAAGGAGATGAAGTCCTCGGCCGAGAGGCTTAATTAGTTACCGTGATGATGGCGTCGAGCTCGGCTAATGTCGAGGCACCGCCAACGGCGGGCGTGCAATTGACGGAGGGGCCGCTTGCTGCCGAGGTGCCGGCCGGCGTACACCCGGGTGCATTAAGCTCCAATGCCCGTGCCGGCGTCGGAGACACCAATACCGGCTCCGCCGGAGACACCAATGGCGCCACCTGCGCGTTGTGCGAGTTGCTGGCCGTGAAGCTGGGAATCGGGGGCGGCCCCTGTTGGCCGCTCGCAATCCACGTCGTCAGCCCATGAATCAAGGTAGGCATAATGCCGGTGAGCGTCGATCCCAGTTGTTGTTGCACTTGGTCTTGGACAATCTCCGGAATCCGCGCCACTTGTGCCTTGAGTTCTTGAACCTCGCGCGACTGGCTTTCCGAGCTGGTCTTTCTCTCCTTTCGCCCACCAGCGTTATAGTATGACGACCATTTTGTGGACAAGCCTTTGCCGGCCACACGACCAGCTGACGACGGCTTACTGAGCTTATCCTTGTTTTTCATTACGTTCAACGCCCTATTTAGAGTGCTGTCCCAAGGGATGCTCTGAGACGACCCCGCGCTACTGCTTTCAGTCTCCTGCGCCAGAACAAGCTCAAGCGCCCTGGTCTTCGGATCCGTGGTAAGCTCCTTTGTTACCGGGTCCTCCTTGTACCGGGCCCTGACATAGTTCCTGGTCTGCTTGTCACGGTATTTCTCGAAGCGGGGCGGTAGGCCTTGCTCGGCACGCTCCGCGTCCTCCTTGTCCCATATAGGCTCCGCCACTCTGTAACCGCCGGGACCGAGTTTGTGTTCCCCTAAGTTCAACTCCCGCATTTCTTTCCCCCACTGACTTGATTCGGAGGTTGCGCTGCTCTCGCACTTGATCTTGAACTCCTTGTAGTCATCTTCGCTGATCGAAGGATTTTTCGCCTTGATCTTCTCATAACTATCACCTTTCTCAATCATTCTTTTCACCGCGCTTCTCCAAGTAGACAGGGCCGTGCTCATCCTCGTGAGGGCGGCACTATTCACTTTATTCCCTGAGAGGTGTGTGTTTTCAAATTCAGCGGGGAACTTGTATCGTTCGTGCAGCTTCGTGAAGAGGAGGTTGCGCAAATTCCCTCGGTCCTTATGCCTTAGGTTCTCGGTGTTGATCGAGACGGTGCTCCGGAGAATGCACCCGAGCTGAACCGAGTACCCCTTGACTATTTGTTTGGGCTCCGTTGGATGCCCGTCGGAGTCCACTTGAGTAAATTCCTCCTTGACGGTGCGGAGCACGTTCGGGCGCCGGTCCTTCCGTTGCCTCTTCGGTTGGCTGCCATCTGTGCGTGCGCTGCCATCATCAGTGGTGGCATCCTCGGCGGCACCATCAGTGGTGGCATCCTCGGCGGCACCATCAGTGGTGTCATCCCCGACGCCACTAGGGGTTGTGTAGTCAGGATCGGTGTCTTCCGCGGCGTCCTCATAGCGGTGAGGTTGTTCCTCCATCTCCTAGGACAGCTCCCAGAATTGCTTGCCGCCCGAACTACCAACCTCATCGTTGTGGGCCATGTTTCGCTCTAAATAGGAAAAAAGTTTGGTCAAAAAGTTGGTTATTGTCAAGGAACAAGATCATGGTCTCATCATTTAGGGTTTGTCGACACCGAGGCATCCTAAAAGCTAAGCTTTTATCATTTAGGGTTTGTCGACGCCGAGGCACCCTAAAAGCCTAAGCTTTCATCATTTAGGTTCTTATCGACACCGAGGCACCCTAAAAGCTACTTAATTAAGTACTAAGATACCCCGGCCCATGCATTAGTAGCAAGTACCCCATATGTCTGATTTTTAGCAAAGTCATGCTAAAATTCACGGAAAATTTCAGCATGACCTTTGCTGAAAATAGGACATATGGAGTACCCGAATTTGCCGGAATGGAAGTTAATCGACATTCCGGCAAACTCAAGGGCCTCTCGGGGTACTCACAGGTTATGAACAGATTTGCAAACAGCGAGGAGGATGGAGTATTTCCTCTGCTATCATGAACAATTTCTGAACAGAATTTCTGAACACAGAGACCTACTCCCAACAATTCAGTCTTTAGCAACATTACACAGGGGACAACATTTCTGAACATTTACACTGAACATTTCATGATCAAAAAAGAGAGAGCATGGAACAAAGGATTTGCTGCATGATAGCATAATTTCAGAACTTTCATTGTACACTGTAGGACAACATTTATCAAATTTCGTTTCATGACCTTTCTGAACTTTCTATAGCAAATCATTGATCAGGAAATTTCATGACCTACTCCAAATTTCTGAACTTTCATGATCAAATTTTTCAGTAATGAACAGAGACTGAACCTGCATCCCAAATTCCTGTCCCTTTCCTTGTTACTGAGACTGAACCCGAGGTCGTGTTCGCTGGGAGCAGAGGAGGAGGGCAGAGGAAGGAGGAAGGAGGAGAGGTACCTGGGCGGGCGCGGCCGGTCGCCGGAGGGGTCGGGGTCGGGGTCGGGGTCGGCGGCGGCGGCGGCGTTGAAGGGATGGCTCGAGGGCGTCCGAGCTCGTCCTGGTCCTCGTAGTTGAAGAAGAAGACGGCGGCGGTCCTCCTGGGCGCCTCGGTTGGTCGTGGGGAGGCCGACGGCCACGTGCTTCGCGGGTCGGTGGCGGTCGTCGTCCTGCACCCCGTGCCTGGACTGAGGTAGAGGCGGCGCAGGGCAGGGGCCGACGCGGGGAGGCTGTCGGCGACGGCGAGGTCGCGGAGGCGTCCGCGATGGCGGAGCTGCAGTGGTGGGGGGCGCGGGGCACGGGGGCGGCGGCGCACGTAGGGGCGGCGGCGTCGTGGGTTGGGGCAGCGCGCGGGGGGGGGGGGGGGGGGAAGTGGATCTAGCGAGAGGGAGGGACGAAGGGGTCGGGCGAGTTAGAGCTAGGGGGAAGCTTACTAATGGCGCACCCCCGAGCGGTGCGCCATTAGAAATCTTTTTTTTTTGATAGCAATGGCGCACCCCTTAGAGGTGCGCCATTAGAAAGCTTTTTTTTAGATAGCAATGGCGCACTACCCGAGCGGTGCGCCATTAGTATGTTTTTTTTTAATTATTTTTTGTTGCTATTTTTAATATTTTTTTATAAAAACAGTAATAATTTTTTATAAAAACAGTAATAATTTTTTTATTAATATGAAAAAATATCATCAAATTTGTTATTTGAAAATATCATCAAATGGGGGTGCTCGGCGGCGGCGGTGGAGCGGGGGAGGGTGCGGGGGGTGCTCGGCGGCGGTGGAGCGGGCCGGGGAGGGTGTGGGGGGTCGGCGGCGGCGGTGGAGCGGGGGAGGGTGCGGTGGGTCGTCGGCGGCGGTGGAGCTAGCGGGGGAGGGTGCGGGGGGGATCGAGATCGAGATGGAGGGGGATAGCGATCGAGATGGAGGGGGATCGAGATCGAGTGTCCTCATGAATATTCAATATTTTTTCATATTTAATATGAAAAAATATCATCAAATTTGAAAAAATATTCATGAATTCAAAAAGTGCCCATGAAATTTTAAAATATTCATGAGTTCAAAAAGTGCCCATGAAATACAATCGAGAAATGAAGACTACGATTTAAATACAATCGATCTTAGCTAGCTATCTGTTCACAATCTTCTTGCCCTTCTTTTTCGCAAATGGAGTTCTTCTGTGGAACGGACGTCCTTTAGGTAGGGTGGTCCTGCTTCTTCTTGTGGTGTATGCTGCTACTTCATCGTCGTCATCATGTTCCATCTTCGGGTCGCCGTACTTGTCGAAGTCTTGCTCATTGGCGACTCCATCCATTCCGATGATCTTCCTTTTGCCTCTCCTCACGACAACACGACTGGGCTTTGACGGGTCGGTAATGAAGAAGCATTGGTCCACTTGGGAAGCCAGTACCCATGGCTCATTTTTCGCGGTGACGTTTGCGCCCGCGGTCTTGGATTTGGCTTCGGGTATAACCATGGTGGTGAAATACCGGTCTTCTTTTAGGACGCTCTTGGCCCATCTGACACGGAACATCGGGACCTTCTCTCCAGCGTAGCTCAGCTCCCAGATCTCCACGATCCTTCCGTAGTATCTGTCCTTGTCGTTACCGGTGTAGGATTCCATTGTTACCCCGGAGTTCTGATAACCATCGCTCTTCATGTCCTTGTCCTCGGTGTAGAATGTGTAGCCGTTGATATCATACGCCTCATAGGTCATCAGGTTGTGCTCGGCGCCCTGTGACAAGGCGAATATGAGTTGTTCTTCCACGGAAGAATCCTCATGTAAAGGGTACGACAGAAGCTTCTGCTTGAACCAACACGTGAAACATGAGTTGTGCTCTTTGATTATATCTCCGTCCGTCCTCTGTTGGCCTCGGTCATTGTACGTCTTCTCAATAAAGGTTTTGTGCTCTACCACCCAAGGATCGACCACGTCTATGTGTTGTAGCGCGACTAGGTTTGCTCTTTCATAGTCGGCGAGTCGACCCTCGAAGTCGACATGCATTTCGCGTCGACCCTCACGGTGACCCCATCCAGCGAGCCTGCCGAGGTGCCTGTTGACGGGCAGACCAACGGGGTTCTCGATGCCTAGATAATTCGTGCAGTAGGAGATGCATTCTTCGGTCAGAAAGCCCCTGGCTAAGCTTCCCTCTGGACGTGACATGTTGCGAACGTATCCTTTGATGACACCATTCATCCTTTCGAACGGCATCATGCTGTGCAGGAACGTCGGCCCGAGTTGGATGATATCCTCCACGATATGGACCAGCAGATGCACCATAACGTCGAAGAATGCGGGCGGGAAGTACATCTCAAGCTCACATAGTATCACCACGATCTCTTCCTGTAGCCTTCTGAGTTGCCTCACGCCAACCGACTTCCGAGAGATGACGTCGAAAAAGTTGCATAGGCCAAATAGCTTTTCACGGACGTGCGCGTCCATGATCCCACGGATTGCAACTGGAAGTATCTGCGTCATCAGCACGTGACAGTCGTGAGACTTCATCCCGCTGAACTTCTGCTTCGCTGGGTCTAGGTATCTACTTATCTTCCCCGCGTAACCGTAAGGAAGTTTTACTCCTACGAGGCAGGTGAAAAACTGCTCGATCTCCTCCTGACTTAGAGTGAAGCACGCGGGAGGGTAGTCATTTCCGGTCTTCTTGGCCTTTTTGCCTTTGCGACGACTTTCTGTGTCCTGCTTCGCCTCATCATCATCATCATCATTAGCGTGAAGCTCCTCCCTGATGCCCATTGATTTCAAGTCTGCCCTTGCTTTCGGCCCATCTTTGGTCCTCTCTGGCATGTTGAGCAGGGTACCAAGCAGACTCTCGCACACGTTCTTCGTGATATGCATGACATCAAGGCTGTGAGGCACACGGTGGATCTTCCAGTACGGCAAGTCCCAGAAAACAGACCTCGTTTTCCATACCTTCAGCAGCGGCTCTGGCGCCTTTCGCTTCTTTCCCGGCTCTGGCGCCTTTTGCTTCTTTCCCGGCAGTGGGCAATCTTTCCAATTTTTCAACAGCTCGTCTATTTCCTCGCCGCTCGTCGTACGCGGGCGTCTTCGGGGTTCGGTTTCACCATCGAACAGATCCTTGCGTTTTCTCCACGGGTCATCGTCGCGAAGCCACCTTCGATGTCCCATGAACACGGTTTTCGAAGACCCAGGATCTCTATCTAGCTGGCGATACGTTGTGTCATCCATGCACCTGACGCATCCAGAAAATCCGTGGACCACCTGCCCCGCGAGATATCCGTAACCGAGATAGTCGTGCACCGTCGTGAGCAGTGCGGCTCTCATAGGGAAATATTCTTTCTCTGCGGCATCCCACGTATTGGCTGGCGTTTTCCACAGCGTGTCTAGCTCCTCTTTCAGCAGCCCCAGATACAGATTGATGTCGTTCCCTGGTTGTTTCGGCCCTTCAATTAGCATACTCATGTGAATGTACTTCCTCTTCATGCACAACCAGGGGGGAAGGTTGTACATCCACACAAACACAGGCCAGGTGCTATGTGTGCTTCTCTGGCTGCCAAACGGATTGACTCCATTGGTGCTCGCGCCCAGCACGATGTTCCTTGGATCGTTCCCAAATTCTGGGTCTTCGAAGTTCAACGCTTGCCACTGGCTCGCATCCTTAGGGTGACTCAGCATCTTGTGTTTTTTATTTATCTCCGGATCATTTCCGTCATCTTCTCGCTTCTTCTCCTCCCTATCCGCGTGCCAACGCAGGAGCTTTGCTACCTTAGGGTCCGCGAAATACCGCTGCAGACGAGGAGTGATCGGAAAGTACCTCGCCACTTTTCGAGGAGCTTTCTTCCTCTTCTTGTATCGAGTGACGCCGCACACCGGACATATGGTAGACTCCGCGTGCTCGTCCCGATAAATGATGCAATTGTTCATGCACACATGGTATTTCACGTGCGGTAAATCCAGAGGACACACGATTTTCTTCGCCTCCTCGAAACTGGTCGGGCACTTGTTCCCCTTGGGAAGACGTTCGTGCCAGAATGACATGTTCTCGTCGAAGCATGCGTCGGTCATTTTGTGTTTTACCTTCATCTCCAGAGCCATGAGCGTTACTTTCAGGCGGGTATCCTCGGGCCTGCATCCTTCATACAATGGAGTAACCGCGTCTATCTCCAGTTGATCCAGCTTGGCTTTCTCTCGGGCGGCAGCTCTTGCGTTATCCGTCTGCTTGAGAAGCAGCTCTTGAATATGAGGGTCCTGCACCCAGCCTCCATCGTCGTCTGCTCCGGCATCTTCATCTTCATGATCATGCCCTTCGTCTTGATCTTCCTCATCATCATGTCCGGCATCTTCTACATGATGACTGTGTACAGCATCACCGTCGTGATCATGTCCTGGAGATTCTTCGTCTTCTCGACCGCCCTCGCCGCGGTGGTTGTCTTGCTGCCCTTCCTCATTTCTTGCCCGGCCCCCATGGACGACTTCATAGTCATCTTCATCACCTTGCCACCGATAGCCATCCATGAAACCACGCAAGAGCAGGTGGTCCCGCACCTGCCCGGAATCCGGGTCCGCAATAAGGCTCTTCAGCTTGCATCTTCGACACGGACATCTTATCTCCGTCTCGTTCTTTTGAAGCATCTCGGCCTTCGCGGAGCTCAAAAACCTATTCACGATGCCTTCGGTCATCATGCGGACCATGGTCGCCTGCGGGGTAGAGCAAAACGATATTTTAGAACCAAGAAAAAATTTGGCATGACTTTCCCTAAAAATAGGACCAAAAAGAATGCATAGTGCCAAAATTCTCGCCGAAACGGAAATGAATCAACATTCCGGCAAAATATTGGCAACTATCGCATTTCAAATACCGGTACCTGCAAACACAAACATATATGCAACACCACAAACATATGCAACACCACAAACATACATAGATCTAGCAAGGCCATAAAAAGTGCATGTGCACGTTGTTGGAGCGAGGGAGAGAAAAAAAGTAGATCTACAACATAAAGATAGCTTTCCCCTTACTTACCTATCAAAAAAAGGTAATTTAACCACCTAATTTTGATGAATCTATGGTGCAAATGAGGTGAGGAGGAGGAGGCAGCCGACACAATCTTGGAGGAGGAGGTGGAGAGAATGAAGTGGGGAAAGTGAGTGTGTAGGTGTGGCTGTCCAAAATATCTAGCTGGTCCCAGGTTACTAATGGCGCACCACCCATAGATACGCCATTAGTAACCCTGGTTACTAATGGCGCACCAGCTTGAGGTGCGCCATTAGTAGTTTTGCAAAAAAAAAAAAAAATAGTAGTGGCGCACTGTGTTGGAGGTGCGCCATTACTAGTTAAACTAGTAATGGCGCACTCTTCCCTGGTGCCCCATTAGTATTTTTGGAAAAATGAAAAAAAAACATTTGTCACTAATGGCGCACCGTGGGTCTGGTGCGCCATTAGTGTCTACCACACTAATGGCGCACCAACTCATGGTGCGCCATTACTATATAGTAGTGGCGCACCACATGTATGGTGCGCCATTAGTAGCCATATCATCTATAGCCCTTTTCCTAGTAGTGAGTTGGGAGGCGAAACATTAAGCCCCTATCTTTCTCTGTGTTCGATGGATGCCATTTGTTCTAAAAATATGCTTTGAGTACTAGCAATCATAGAAGACTATATGATGATTGAGTATGTGGAGCTCTTACTTAGACTTTGTTGAGAATAAGTTGAATTGCAATTGTTTGGTGACTAAGAACATAGGTTGTTAAGTTTCAAGAGAATTCATTGTTTCAACCATAACATGTGAATTAGTTGCTACTTTATCATGATGAGTTTTATGAGCAAGAGTTGTTGTTATGATGCTAGGAAAAGTGGTTGAAATTATCATTGATCAAACTTATGCACTATGCTAGCATTCACACTTCATAAATTATTTCTTTTATCATTTACCTACTCGAGGACGAGTAGGAATTAAGCTTGGGGATGCTGATACGTCTCCAACGTATCGATAATTTATGAAGTATTCATGCCATATTCATCTATGTTTACAATACTTTTATATGGTTTTGATGCACTTTATATGATTTATTTAGAACTAACCCGGACTGACACTGTTTTCAGAAGAATTACCGTGGTGTTGTTTTTGTGCAGAAAATGAAAGTTCTCGGAATCGCCCGAAACTTTTTGGTGATTTTTTCTAGACCAAATAAGTAATATTGGAGCGAAGAACCACCGGAGAAGAGCCACGAGGTGGGCACAACCCACCAGGGCGCGCCCTGGTGTATCGTGCCCTCCTCATGGCCCATCTTGGCGTGAAACCGACGCCCAAAAATCCTATAAATATAGAAACCATCAGAAATAACCCTAGACTCTCCGCTCCGCTGCCGCAACTCTCTGTATCGACGAAAAACCAATCTGGAGACGTTCCAGTAACCTGCCGGAGAGGGGAATCCATCTCCGGTGGCCATCTTCATCATCCCGGCGGAGGCCATGATGAGGAGGGAGTAGTCCACCCTCGGGGCTGAGGGTATGTACCAGTAGCTATGTGTTCAATCTCTCTCTCTCTCGTGTTCTTGAGATGTCACAATCTTGATGTATCACGGGCTTTGTTAATATAGTCAGATCATATGATGTTTCCTTTGCTATCACGTTGTGATGAATTGAATCTTTCCCTTTGATATCTCGTTATGTTGGATTGAATATTGGATTTGAGAACACTTGATATATGTCTTGCATGTGGATACCCATGGTGACAATGGGGTGTTCTATTGATTCACTTGATGTATGTTTTGGTACTCAACTTGCGGATTCCCGCGGTGACATTGGGGTAATCTATGCATAGGGGTTGATACACGTTCTTGTCCTACTTTCTCCGATAGAAATCTTGGGGCACTCTTTGAGGTTCTTTGTGTGTATTGAGTATTATGAATCTGAAATTGTTTGATGCGTATCGTATAATTAACTCATGGATACTTGTGGTGACATTGGAGTATCTAGGTGACATTAGAGTTGGTTGATGCGTATCATATGGTGTTATTCTAGTACGAACTCTTAGATAGATCGAACAGAAAGGATAACTTGATGTTATCTTAGTACGAACTCTTGAATAGATCGATCGGAAAGAATAACTTTAAGGTGGTTTCGTACCCTACAAACAATTTCTTCTTATGTTCTCCGCTAGATAAGAACTTTGGAGTGATTCTTCGTTGCACGTTGAGGGATGGTTATGTGATCCAATTATATTAGCATTGTTGAGAGATTGCACTAGCGAAAGTACGGACCCTAGGCCTTGTTTTCAAGCATTGCAATACCGTTTCTTCTCACTTTTGTCACTTGTTACCTTGCTGTTTTTATATTTTCAGATTACAAAATCCTATATCTACCATCCATATTGCACTTGTATCACCATCTCTTCGCCGAACTAGTGAACCTATACAATTTGCCATTGTATTGGGTGTGTTGGGGACACAAGAGATTTCTTGTATTTGATTGCAGGGTTGTTTGAGAGAGACCATCTTCATCCTACACCTCCCACGGATTGATAAACCTTAGGTCATCCACTTGAGGGAAAATTGCTATTGTCCTTCAAAACTCTGCGCTTGGAGGCCCAACACGAGTCTACAAGAATAAAGTTGCGTAGTAGACATCAAATATCTATCACTTTGGGACTAGTTTCATATATTGCCATTGCTTTTGACAAGCTCAAACAAATTTAAGTGAAGAACATGAGCATAGAGATTTCATCTCTCAAAATAGTATAAGTGAAGCATGAGAGGATTTCTTCAAAATTTACTAACTCTCAAATTAATATAAGTGAAGCATGAGAGTATTTCTACAAAAATTTCCAAGCTCACCGTGCTCAAAAAGATATAAGTGAGCACTAGAGCAATTCCACAGCTCAAAAAGTTTAAGTGAAGCATATAGAGCAATTCTAGCAAATCATAGCATAATTCTGGCTCTCTCGAATAGGTGTGTCCAGGAAGGATACTAGTGACAAACTTAAAAGAAAAGCAAGCAAAGACTCAAATGATACAAGACGCTCCAAGCAAAACTCATGATATGTGACGAATAAAAATATAGCTCCAAGTAAAATACTGATGGTCGTTAGAAGAAGGAGGGGATGCCACTCAGGGCATCCCCAAGATTAGTTGCTTGTTCCTCTTTGGATATATCTTGGGGGTGTTTTAGCATCCCTAAGCTTAGGCTCTTTCCACTCCTTATTCCTTCATCCATCGTGATCCCACCCAAAACTTGAAAACTTCAATCACACAAAACTCAACAAAACCTTCATGAGATCCTAAGCACTGTAGCAAACCCATTCATATTTTATTATTGCATTATACCTACTGTATTTTAACTTTACCATGGCTCATACTCTTCAATAGAACCCATAGATTCATCAAAACAAGCACACAATGCAACGAAAACAGAATCTGTCTTAAACAGAACAGTCTGTAGTAATCTGTACTCTAACCATACTTCTTTAACTCTAAAAATTCTGAAAAATTAGGACAACGTAAAGAATTTGTATAGAAACATTGTGTTAAAATTTCAGCTCAATATCATGCTCCAGTAAAAAAATGAAAATTCGAACACTAGAGGCAAAGTTTCTGT
This sequence comes from Elymus sibiricus, assembly GCA_039707655.1. Taxonomy (NCBI): domain Eukaryota; kingdom Viridiplantae; phylum Streptophyta; class Magnoliopsida; order Poales; family Poaceae; genus Elymus; species Elymus sibiricus. The sequence goes on along the minus strand of CM077669.1, from coordinate 103,714,431 downwards.
TTCAGATTCAACATTGTTTCTACTCATCTTATGAATCATCCTAAAGGCTTTACTTGGCACAAACACTAAATAAAACATAAAAACACAATCATAACAGAGGCATAATTGTGTCAACACTCAAAAACAGAAAGAAAAAGAAGAAAATAAATTTATTCATTGGGTTGCCTCCCAACAAGCGCTATCATTTTACTCTCCTAGCTAGGCATAACACATAGATTCAAGTATTGTCATCTTTGGTTTTCACCTCCTCAATCACACAACTAGATTTCTTCAAGAATTTAACATGCATACTTTCAATGACAACACTTCTAGGAATAAGACCAAAAAATTCATTCTTGTAAAAGGGTCTTTTACTATTTCAACAAAATTGGGATGAATACTAATCATTTTAAGAACTCCCTTCTAGCTACTAGGTGTAGCAACTTTGTTCTTAGTGACTTGCGTGGTCTTGCAAATTTTTACGGGAGTTTTTTCAATAGTTTTAACAGAAGAAAAAGCCGAACCCAAGTTACTAAAAATTTCTTCCAACTTATCAATCTGGTAAGGACTCTCTTCTATCCTTTCGTTAACTACGGTCTCTTTTTTCCTTTAACAATTTAAAGGCATCTCCCGCTTTCGACCCAATTTTATTAGCAAGATTATGCATTTTCTTATCCAAATTTTCAAGATGTTCTTTGGTAATCATCTTCTTTTCAATAGCATCTAGCCTCTCCATAACATGTTCAAGGGTTAAAGTTGTTTCATTAATCATGAGAGATGGCGTTCCCACTAAACTTCCCATAGCATTAAAAGCGTCCAAAGATGGACACATCAAGAAATTCCCACCGGTAATCGTATCAAGGACGAATCTATACCAAGTGGTGATGCCCACATAAAAACTGCGAAGGAGAACAATGGTATATTGCTTATGAATAGATCTATTATGAGCATTGCAAATACTATACCAAGCATCTTTTAGGTTCTCCCCTCCCCTTTGCTTAAAATTAAGAACTTCATTCTCGGGGGTACACGCAATAGAGGAAGAACTAGCCATAACGACAAGATAGTTGAACAAGAGATTTGACGAGAAAAGGGCAAACGAAAAAGAGGGCGAATAAAACGGCAAATTTGGTGAAGTGGGGGAGAGGAAAACGAGAGGCAAATGGCACATAATGTAATTGCAAGGAGATGAGATTTGTGATTAGGAACCTGGTAGATGATGATGGTGTCTCCTCGGCGCCAGAGATTGGCACGTAGAAGAGACCGCTTCCTCCCTGGCAACGATGCCAGAAATTCCTTTGACGTGGCTTGAGACTGTGTCGGTATTTCCCCAAAGAGGAAGGGATGATGCAGCACAGCGACGGTAAGTATTTCCCTCAGTTATGAAACCAAGGTATAGAACTAGTAGGAGGATCACCAACACTACGCAAACAGCAACTACACACAAAGAACAAATACTTGCAACCCGACGCGAAAGAGAGGTTGTCAATCTCTCTACGGTAAAAAGATAGATTAGGATATGATAGATTGGATAGATAGATCTCTCAAGAACACAAAATAAAAGAGGCAAATAAAAAGTGCAGCAAGGTCTTTTGGGTTTTTTGGAATAATAGATCTGAAAACAAAAGCGGCAAAAAGATAGATCGGAAAGCAATATGTTGGAAAAGTAGACTTGGGGGCCGTAAGTTTCACTAGTGGCTTCTCTCATGAGTATAGCACACGATGGGTGAACAAATTACTGTTGGGCAATTGATAGAAGATCAAATAATCATGACGATATCCAAGGCGATGATCATTATATAGGCATCACGTCCAAGATTAGTAGACCGAAACGATTCTGCATCTACTACTATTACTCCACACATCGACCGCTATCCAGCATGCATCTAGTGTATTAAGTTCATGGAAAAATGGAGTAATGCAATAAGAACAGTGACATGATGTAGACAAGATCTATTCATGTAGGAATAGACCCCATCTTGTTATCCTTAATAGCAACGATACATGCGTGCCTTGCTGCCCCTTCTGTCACTCGGAGAGGACACCGCAAGATCGAACCCATCACAAAGCACCTCTTCCCATGGCAAGAAAAATCGATCTAGTTGGCCTAACTAAACCAAAGATTCAAACAAGAAATACGAGGCTATAAGTAATCATGCATATAAGAGATCAAAGAAGACTCAAATAATATTCATGGATAGAAACTGATCATGAACTCAAAATTCATCGGATCCCAACAAACACACTGCAAAAGTTTACATCAAATAGATCTCCAAGAGACCATTGTATTGAGAATCAAAAGAGAGAGAGAAGAAGCCATCTAGCTACTGCCTACGGACCCGTAGGTCTATGGTGGACTACTCACGTATCATCGGAGAGGCACCAATGAGGATGATGAACCCCTCCGTGATGGTGTTAGATTGGATCTCGCGGTTCTGGAACTTACGGTGGCTGGATGTGTTTTTCGTCGACTCCTCTAGGGTTTCTGGAATATTTGGGAATTTATAGGCATCAGAGGCGGTGGAGAGGCTTCCCGAGGAGGGCACAACCCATCAGGGCGTGCCCAGGGCTTCTGGCGTGCCCTGGTGGGTTGTGGTCTCCTCGGCCCTCCTCTCTGGTACTTCTTTGGCCCCATGGATGTCTTCTGGCCCAAAAAAAATCTCCAAAAAGTTTCGTCACGATTGGACTCCGTTTGGTACTGATATTCTGCGAAGTAAAAAAACAAGAAAAAATAGCAACTGGCACTTTGGCACTATGTCAATAGGTTAGTCTCAAAAAATGATATAAAGTTGCTATAAAATGATTGTAAAACATCCGAGAATGATAATATAACAGCATGGAACAAGCAAAAATTATAGATACGTTGGAGACGTATCAATACGCCTTCCTTGCCGCCACCCCCAGCTCATTCACCCGAGCACAGGACTGCTAGGGTGGACCCGTCTGAGGTGGAGGCTACGGGGACTCCGGACCACGAGCCTCGGGTCGACGGGCCTTCGGCCCACGAGACTCCGGTCCTAGATGCTTCGGCTCCCGAGACTCCGGTCCCAGATGCTTCAGCCCACGAGAGTCCGGATGGGGCTACGTCGCAGGAGACTTCCGGATGGGGTACCTGGCCGGATCCGTCTGAGGGGCCGAGTGGCCATGCTGCTGGTGGCGGGGATCGGTTTACTAATAGTGAGAGCGAGGTGGTTGAGGGGGTCACCGTGTACCAGCATGGTAGTACACGGCTCCCGCCCCTGCCGGCGACCCGCGAGCAGAGGCCGGTGATTAGGCCTGGTGGGGAGAAGTAATTGCATTTACTCTTTTTGTACCTTTTGCCTTCACGTTTCTTCAAATATCTAATGCGTTGGCCTTGTCATACTGCAGGGGTTGGCATCACGCCGATGGAGTCCGTAGGCCCAACACCGTCCTTGGTGTGCTTTGCCGGCAAAACTTTCCGGGGTTTGTCACGTTGCCCGGTGAGGGTCAGCTTCCACAGCTAGGATTGAGTTGGGATCACTACAAGGCTGCCCAGGCCCCGCCGGAGGAGATGATCGACGGTGTCTTGTGCCACACGAGGGCCGAGATGGTGATCAACACCTTTTGGGTAATTTGTCCTTTACACAATCCAATATTAACAATAGCTAGTTATTGTACTAATCATTGTTGTCTCATTTGATTGCAGACCTTCTACAGGTGTCAGGAGGGATACGACGAGGCCGCGGCAAAGGTTATCAAAACCAAGTGCAAGCGCCTATTACAGAACTTACGGCACGAGGCTCGGCCGCAGGCTGTTCGAGACTACTACGCCACGCGTGGTGTTAAGAAGGACAAGTCATCGTGCCGCGATAAGTTTCTGAAGAAGCATCAGTATATGAAGGTAATTACCTATTCTTAAGGCCTTGTACTTAGTTTCCTTGATTTGATTCGTAGGTGTAGCGCTCAAATTTCTCTTTACTAACTTAGGTGCCCCCGAGATGGTGTGCGGATAAGATGGATTGTTGGGAGGCGTTGGTGGATGAGTGGTGCACAGACCACTGGCAAGCCGTCCACGACAATGCGAAGGACCGACGTGCCCAAATGGTTGGTGTGCCACACCATCAAGGCAAAACCAACTTATTTCAGTTCGGGCGGAACTGGGTATGTGGTTTGCTTCATGATTCATGCAATTCATTCTTCATGCTAGCTTGCACCCTTTACTAATACTTTGTTCCTCTCTTTTAGGCGCGACACAATAACACAGAGCTGCCAGAGGTGTACAACCTCTATGCCATGGCCCATACTGCCTCGTACAAGAAGGCCAAGGCATTCTCTGAGTCTGACCTAGACCATCCATAAAAGTTCACCAACATCTCCTCCCACCACAAGCTCGTGAGGTACAACGAGGAGGGGAAGGCGAGGAAAGGGGAGGACTTTAACCCAAGCCAGCATCCTTTCGATCCAGAGCTGGTGATGACATCTGGTGGCGGGAGGCCCCATGGCTCGATAGCCATTGGAGATGGACTGATACGTTGTCCTCTCACCCTCCCAAAGATCAAGGCGTGCCAAACGAGCTCCTGTCCTGAGATAAGGACTCGTCCATGGCCAGTCGATCTCGCCATCGAGGTTAGTTATAAGGACTCAGATATCTTTCCTCCATTACATGGTGTGTGCGGCCATCGATGATTACAATGCTAACGAGTAGTGGTGTTGCATGCTGCTCTTCAGAAGGAGAGAGCGGCAACCCAGGCGCTTCTGGAGGAGAGGGACCGGGTGGCGGCAAAGAAGGAACTGGTCGCGGAGGAGAAGACAACTAGGTTGTTGGAGGAGGAGAGGGCACAGAATGAGGTGGCTCACCGGGCCATGTACGAGCTCTTCGTGGTAAGTTTCTTCTGCATATTAGCCAAATCATGCACGTAAATGTCCGTTTCATTACTAACTAATATGACTGACTCATCAAAACCAAATGTGCAGTCTATGTGCGAGAAGACCGGTCAGACCCCTCCGTCGATGCCAGTCATTACTGCGGCGGGAACGGTGAGTTTCATTTGAATGGTCATTAGTTACTAGTCTTAGCATTTGAGTGCCATCATGCTAACGAGACATTGCAAATGATCTTTGGTGCAGCATAACTCCCGAGCCGCATCGCATGACCCTTCTCCAGGGCATCCTTCTCTAGGTGAAACCGACCCGAGCAACCCCGGTGCTTCACCTCCGTGATGACGACGACGGTAAGTTCGCTCTAGTGTTTTGCTTAACAAATGCATACTTAGCTTCGTACATGCTAATTAGCCATAATATGCCACAGACTTAGCTTATTTTCCCCAAAAAAGACATACTTAACTAATTATCCTCCAAAATGACATAATTAGCTTATTTGGTCCATCTATGACATAATTAGCTTAGTTAGGTCAAAAATCGCATAATAACCATGGTTAGCTCATAAATGGCGTATACTTAGCTTATTTTCCTCCAAAATGACATAATAGGGTAAGTTAGCTCAATAATGACCTATAGTTACCCTATTTTCCTCCAAAATGACGTAATAAGCTTAGTTACCTCTAAAATGGCATAATTACCTAAGTTAGCTCAATAATGACCTATACTTACCCTATTTTCCTCCAAAATGACATAATAAGCTTAGTTAGCTCTAAAATGGCATAATGACCTAAGTTAGCTCTAAAATGACACAAATAAGGAATAATAAGAAGAAAAACAAGGAAGAGGAGAAAAGGAAAGAATAGAAGAAGAAAGAGAAGAAAAAGAAAAGATAAAAGAAGAAGAATGAGAAGGAAAAGGATAAAAAGATAGAAGAGAAGAAGAAAGATGAGCTTCTTGTTTCTTCTTCTTTCTTTCTTTCTTTCTTCTTATTATTTTCCTTCTCTTTCTTCTTGTTCTTCTTCTTCTTCTTCTTCTTCTTCTTCTTCTTCTTCTTCTTCTAGTCTTCTTCTTCTTCTTCTACTTCTTCTAACTTTCTTATTCCCATTTTGCAAATTTGATTCAATTCATGGAAGCTGGCATTGATGGACTGCTAGTGTTTAGTTTTTGTTTTGATTTGTGTTGATGAACAATGTGAAACTATATATGTATGTAGATATGGATGAACAGTGTGACTGCTTGAACTATGTAAGGATGAACAATTGGCATTGGTTCTTTTAATATGTATTGGTTCATTTGATGGCCTATGTGACTGCTTGAACTATATATATCATATATGTGTTGTGAAAATGCAGGGAAATAACAGAAAACAAATTAAAAAGGGGTAATATAGGCACTTTGTCTTCTGCCAGCCGACAGCAAAGGCATTTGCTGTCCGCAGGCAGACGACAAAGCTGCCACGTGGCAGCATCCTGTGCAACCTGGGAGCACCAGGTCTGAACCATTTGGCCATTTTGCCGTCAGCTGGCAGACGGCAAAGAGGGAGCAGGCAGACGGCAAAGATGGTAGACGGCAGTGACGTGGAGCAACATGACTGCTTACGTAAGCGGGTAGACGACAAAGTTTGCCGTTAGCTAGCGGACGGCAAAGTCTGTCGTTAGCCACCTAACGGGGCTAACACCTGCACTTTGCCGTAAAGGATCTTTGCCGTTTGCCCAGCTGGCAAGCCTGACGGTAAAGAGCTTTATCGTCTGCTACTTCTTTGCAAATGGCAAAGAAGCTGTTTACCGTTACTTTCAGCGCCGAAAGTGGGGTCATCAGCTGGCTGACGGCAAAGATGTTTGCCGTCCATGGTATAATCCTTTGTCGTCTGCTATGGCAGACGGCAAAGAAGCTGATTCCTGTAGTGATAGGACAGAACTGCATCCAGATGAACAACACGCGAACGAAATTTACATATGGATCGATGCGTTGGACCGTAGTTTTTCGGCCTTGCGGATCAAATGGACACGTGCGAACGAATGAGTCGCCAGGGGTTGCCTTAGTCCTTGGATCGCGCTTCAGTACGCCCCCCCAGCACATGCCTCCCATTGCCTTCTCCCTCCACCCCCAGCAGGCAAAATTTCGTGTTTTGACCCTTTTCAGATACTTAATCGAGATCTGACCCTACTTTATAAACATTTCGGAATCTGACCCTTTTCCTACCGCCAGGATCCTTGGCGGTAGGGTATAACAGCCTACCGCCAAGGTCCTTGACGGTAAGACATAACTTCACCGTCACGTCTGTTTGACATAAAAAATACCCTACCGCCAAGGTCTTTGGCGGTAGGGTGTGTCATGGCGGTAGGTGTGCAACATGCATCGATCCTGCAATCGCTCGTTCACACTCTGAACCACCCATCCAGCAGGGAGCACGCATGCATGCATGTACCAAGGAGCTCGTTTGGTTTTTATCGCTGCCTGCATGCATCAAGCGCATATCTCTCTCCTGTCCTTATCTCTCTACTACGAGCTAGTACTAGCCCCCTACTTCATAGTCAACTTGGAGCCTAGTAGCCTTCAGACTATATACTAGTTAATTTGGAGTGCACTTTTCTGCCACACGCTAGTCCCACTTGTTGCATGCATGACCAGTGCCGGCACATGCTGTTATGTTGGGCTGCCTACCGACGGGCTCTTTGACGGTAGGGTTGCACATCCTACCGCCAAAAGCCCTGACGGTAGGATATTTTACACGTTAACCGAATATGACGACGCAGTTAAATCCTACCGCCAAGCCTCATGACGATAGGTAGTTATACCCTACCGCCAGACACGATGACGATAGGAAAAAAGTCAGATCCCGAAATTTTTTCAGACTAGGGTCAAATCCCGCTTAACTTTCTAAAAAGGGTCAAAACACGAAAATTAGCCCCCCAGCACACTTGCCGCAGTCAACCCCGCGATCCAGCACTACCCCCTTTTGCAACAGCAGAGCCCGCCAGCTTCCCCTCCCATCGCCGGTGCCTCGCCATTGTAGCATCCCGCACGCATGGATGTTACTTTGCAACATCACCGCCGCTCCCTGTATCACCGGTAATTGCGGCGTGGCGGATGCATAGACACCAAAAGATGCCGCGTTGCCAGACACTGGCATGTACCGCAGTTTAAAATTCTGTACATTTTTCTTTGTATTAAACACACAACTAAAGTAAAATAAATAAATCATATATCACACATTTCAATCAAGTCAGCAAAATGCTAAGCACAGCCAAGTTGTCAGTGAACTCAAGAGGAGCCGCAAATTCAGCAGAAAACTTCATGAGCAAGACAGATATCCAATACGAAACACCAACAACCGTACTACCTCAGTAACTTGGAAAGTTCTATGATGCATCAAGAAAGAAGCCACTGCATCAAACAGGTTCAGTTACATCAGGCCAAATAACAGTTGTTCTAACAGGTACAAAAAGACTACTCTGGTACAGCCATTTAATTATTTGTTCTCACTTGAATCTACAAGGCAAACCTGGGCCAGCGTCAACAACATCAACACTTCTACAGATCCGTCGATCAAGGGTTGCGGGTCCTGTCCACTCTGTTGACTCGTGAATTATGGAATGCTGTGCTGTGTCGAAAAACGCCACACAACGTCTGTACTGGATGAGGAGATGAATATTTTACAGCGACGAGGACTTGACAGTTGCATTCCACAGTCAGATTCATTCATGCTATGCGATGGCCCTAGATGATTTTGTTTCTGATGTCTTCCAGCTTCTTCAGGATTTCACCAGGAGTGCGGTCGAGCTCATCAGCAATCTTCCTCTGCATATCAGCTGGGAGGGACGGATATTGCTCACACAGATCGCCATCAATAACATCCTGTAACAAAAAATAAAGTACTCCAGCATCAGACCTTAAAACTCGATTTACACCAGTTCAACAGTGCATTAGTTTGATATATCTAAATTCTTTTCACCATAAATCGCACAGAATGAACATATAGCTAAAGTGCATTTATAATTCAGTTCAAATGGCATCATACACATAATTCATGGACCAGCGGAAATACAGTTAATGCCAGCGGATCACAAGTATATGTTCTATCCTAAGAAGTGGCAACATGTTGATAAATGTTGAGTACATTAGTGACCCCAAACTTGAGTTGCTCTGAATGAAATGGCGGTGTTGGGTTTTCGTCTTGTAGTTCTTGCTAAACAATAATCTATACTACGATCAACGATTTATACTGTGGTTCTACAAGCACATAGTTTATCACTTGCATATCAGTTGGGATTCTACCGCATATAATTCACCTGCTGAACATAATTATACTCAGAATGCTACGGTCACAATTCCGAACAAATAAGTTTTTCCTCCCATAATTTCTGCAAACTTAAAAACAAGATGGAGTTCTACACCCCACTTATCAAACCAAATGACTATGAACAGAATAGATGTGATGCCTATAATTTATGTTTTCATAATTTTGCATGCCTATTCTTGAACAACCAACACCACTAATAGAACATAAAGTACTATGAACATGATAGATGTGATAGCATGGTAAAGAGGACACTAAAAACACAAGTATTATACCTTCACTGGGAAATAAGCAGATCTGTAGGCCATGTGATCTCTTCCACATAATGGTGGATGCTCCTGGCGGAGATGCATCTCCAAGTGAGAGAAGAAATCAACATCTTCCCTTGAGGTGAATGCAAGCAGTGCTCCCACACTACCCATTACAGTCCCATAAATAAGGCATTCACCTCCGCCAGGTATCAAAAAAGCCTTCTGCAAACATGTCACAACATCACCAACATGAAACTGCACAATCTCCTCCACTTTGTTTGGAGCACCATTTAACTTCCCTTGCTCCCATTTAGTCTTTCCTCCAGTTGGGTCTTCCTCAATTTCATCTGAGAGATCCTGGGGAAGACGAGCAAAATATATGTTCCCAAACTTGTCGGCTCCTGCCATAGTGTCGAAATCTATGTGATTTGCTGCTGTAAGCCATCTAGGAACACTGTCATCAGCGAAGATATACAGCTGGTTTTCGTCCCGTCTGTACTTGCAATAATGAAATGACTGCATGGAATAGAGATGACACAACTAAAAATAGTTAAGAGTACATCCCAGAAACAAATGCATGAGAAGTCTGGTAAATGATATACAATGTCTATCTCATGAACTGAATCAGAACCGTCACAGATAATTAACAGCTAAGAGATATCTTAACCAAGAGTGGGATAGCTGAAATCCTTGTTTTGAAGCAAAAAATCTAGCTATAATATAGCTCAAAAAACATTGTTCAATGAAACAGACAAAAAAAGGCATATGAGAGATAGATGATGCATATCTATCAAGTTTCAAGTATTCCAAGTAATCCATCCCCTATCCCTCTCTAAAACCCAGACATAAAATCAAAGAATCAATCCAATCTGTAAATGGTATATCATGAGTTTTTCCTTCACTATTAACATTATAAATAGGTCTGTAGTTAAGATAATAACATGTGCACAAGTGAAATTGACAGCTTCTCTTCTTGGCTACACATATACATAGGTGATGAGAGCATACCTCTTGCATATCACCAACATAGATCCTATCACAGTAAGTATGAATAGACACTATTGTCCTTGGGAAAAGCTTGTTTTCACATTTTCTGAGCAACTTTCTCTTCCCAAGATCATATAACCTGAGCACTGAACCAACACCTGCAAGCAACCGTCCTTGAAACTGGCACAAAGAAAGAGGCACTTCCTCCACTTGTGTTTTGTGAAGAAGTTCAAGTGACTTCCCTTCATTAACAAACTTGTATATGTGGATGAAACCAGAAGCGAGGCTCCTCTTTGGCCAGAACTGCAATCCCTTGGTAGTACCAACAGCCAGAAGAGTACCATGCTCCTTATCATGGAAATTCACAATGCAAATACTGACAGCCGCCTCATTGTCCTGCAATTCCAGAAGACAAGTTGTGTCCCTGCTCCTTGGATCAAGAATTCTAATGCAGGAAACCCACTTCTCTGATTCTGCCTTTGGATAACCATATTGTTCATCAGGAAGTGTGTTACTCTCCTCACCATCTTCTTGACCATCACCATTCTCCATTTGATCCCCATTACCATTCCCATTTTCCGCCGCACCAGCAGCCTCAAGGCACTCCTTCTTAGCAGCTTCTCGCTGTTCTGCGCTAAATGCACCCCTGTCGCTCTCAATGACTGCAAGGTATTTCTTTTTTGGTAGAATCACAAATTTCCTCGGGGTGTAACGCAGAGGGATAGATGTCTCATTGAATGTCTCTCCCAGACGTTCGATGGTGAAGATACGCAGAGCGTCTCCAGCAACAGGAACAACACCTTCTGAGCACTAGTCAGAAGAGAACGACGCAGCAGACTCAAGTGTGTCGCATGAGAGTGGTGTCAAGAGGAAGTGACCTTGATGTATATAGCCAAGCGAGGGGCGGCTGGACAGGCAAAGCATTGCTTGTCGGTGACTAACTATGCAGGGAAACAACTTTGGAGGTCTCAGACCAAGGAATCGAGACCGTGTGTCTGATAGCTGACTAGTGACCATGTCAACATTGGTTCGTAAAAGGACACCATTCTGCAAACCAGCATTAAGGAAAAGGTTGGCTGGATAATCTGCACCATCCTCACCACCAACTGATGCCTGTACTTCTAAGAACAAGAGAGATTCCGGGGCAGAGGACACAATTTGTACACTCAGAGGCTGCAAGCAGTCATTGGGGTCAAGGGATAGTATCCTGATTGTGTTATCATAGGAGCCAACTGCGAGAAAACGGGACCTTTGCCTCCCTTCAGGAACCGGAGCAATGGCCAGGCAAGAGACATCACCAGCCATGTCTTGCTTCTCCACCTCCATGAGCTGACCTGTCATATCCATCTCAAAATTGATGAGCTCTCCACCACTGAGGGCAATTACCACCTGGAGCCGGTTTGATCCAACCTTAGTGATAGTTTTCTTCCCAGGCGTCCTCCACTCATTGACATGGCCATCATCCCTGATATGCCTGATCCCGTTCGGGTGGACCTGCATGAGAGAGTCCTCACCAAGGAGCGAAACTGCCAGTGAGTGAGTGGTGTCCAGGAACTGGCTGTCGCTGACTTCTTCAATGGTCTCTCCAATTGAGAGCACAAGTGTGACATTAGCAAAGGACACAACAATGTAGGCGTCAAACATGTCATTGATATTCTTCTTGACAGTCCAAACAGCAATGGGCTCAGCAGGCAGCATTGATCGGGCCATCTCACTGATGGCAAGGCCAGGCCTAAGGATGCGCAGCGTGGAGCGTGAGCCACGGCCACAAGCTGTGTACACCTGGGGTGTTTCCTCATCAAATAAATTTGCAATACGCATGTCCATGATTGGCATGAGGCTCTCTATCTCATCAATCCGGACGAGGTTCTTGAGTGCCCTCGGCTGAAAGAACACTGGCTGGAACCCCTCCTCTGTCTCCATCAGTGTCGCAGAGGAGGACTCAACATCCACATCCCGGCCAATATCACGGAATTGGTAAAGTGCGTGGCTGCCAAACTCAGAAGCAGCAAAGAGGAAAACTGACTGCAGCACACAGATAGCAGATGCCATAGGTATGGTGTCAAAATATTTGATCCTGAGCTCACTATCAGTATCACCATGGTGGTCCAGGTCAACCTTAAAGATATTACCATACTCAGTCTGCAGTAAGAAGAAGAACAAGCTCTTCTGCCTGTGCGTGGCAGCGGCAACTATGAGGACGCCACGCTCAGCGGGGAGGTCAACACGGCGAGGAATGACAGCACGCACCTCCGGGTGGCCCTGGTTCCGGTACAGGACGAAGTTGTCACAGCAAACAAGAAGGCCGCTAGGGCCATCTGCACCACCAGGCACTGTCACTAGCATATTAGCACCATTGTCAATCGGCTCGGAGACCTTGCGCGAAACATGATTGAGCCCCAGGTCGAGCTCGTAGAAGGTGAGGAGCTTCTGCGCGTGGCTAGCAGCCTGCCCCGTGGGGTCACGGTCAGAGTCACCGTACTCTAGCTCGATGGCACCAAAGACAGGTTGTCAAATCCGCAGTCGAGGGCCGTGAGGGCGAAGGTGAGCGTGTGGGACTTGTGCGCCTCTAGAGGGGAGGAGATGGTGAGGCGGGCAGAGGTGTCGCGGTTGAGGACGTAGACGAGCTTCTGCTTCTCGAGGGCGGCGATGCAGAGCGCCCGGCCCTTGGGGTCGACGGAGAGGAGCTGGCCGGGCATGATGCGGCGGCAGCCGGACTTGCCGAAGGTCTCCTGGTGGACCTTGTCGAAGCGGTTGTGGTCGGGGGAGTACTCGAGGATGACGAGGCAGCCGGAGTCGGAGCCGACGAAGAGGTAGTCCTTGGTGGCCCCCGTGAGGCGGAACTGGACGAGCGAGCGGATGGCGCCGAAGACGTCGACGGAGAGGAGCGTGCGGAGGCGGCCCGTCTCCGGGTCCGGGCGGAGGAGGTCGAGCGTGCCTACGTGGAGGACCCGGCGGCGTTCGACTTCTTCGAGTCGCGGCCGCAGAAGCTGCCGATGACGGCGCACACGGCGCCCGTCGCCCGCTGCAGCATCAGGCTGTAGAGGTACATGGCGCCTCCTCCTCCTCCTCCGGCGGCGACGGCGGCGGGCGGCGGCGAGAGAAGGGGTGAGAGATCTAGGGTTTTAGGAGTGGCGGTGAGCAGGCCGGGGTGGGAGAAAGAGTTCTGTATAGCATTTGGATGCTACCGTATTCGAGGGATACCTGGAGCGTTGGATTGGATTTGACGCCCACGATCTCACCGTGGGTTAAGACTCCTCCCTTCCTGTCCCCTTTGCAATCTGCACCCCGAATTGTCATTTATTAACAAGGATTCCTAGGTCGTGCTTCGTTTATTTATGGTGAAACTTGTCCGCTAATTTGCTTACCCATGAACTGGTTAACGTTGACAAGAAAAATGAAGAAGGGCTGCCAGAAGAGTATTGGAATGACAAAAGTTGGCAATCATTCAAAAGGAATCAAAGTTTGGCCCATAACCAAAAAATTAAAAGGGTGGACTTTGGCGCAAATCCAAACATCCCCTCAAAACACATAAATTGCCTAAACAGACATTCTACCCGAAGGGGCCTCTCTTCCTCGACCCTTCTTTCTCCACCCACCGTTGAGAGTCTTCTCCAAGATCCCAAGCTTGGCTCGATCCCGGATCCTCTCCATCAGCATCGCCGACCAAAGGAGAGATGGGAAGGAGCTCGATGCCCTTCTGTAAATAGTAGTTGTAAGTTGAAGTTTTCTGATGTGGTGTTTGGCATCATGACGTTAGGTTGGCGCGCTGCCAGAGCATGCACGCTACTTCATGTGGCTCTAAATGGGGATTCAGCTTTCGGTGATGCTCCGGTGGTCGGAGCCTGTGCTGGAAGACGGGTTCCTCGTGGGGCCCCCTTAAATAAGCTAGCGGGTCGTCCGATCTGAAGGCCTTGGTGTTGCCCCAGTTGTTCTACTTTGGTTGTCATGGAGGTGGAAAAGAAGAGGACCATGTGTCGGTGGTGGCTCTCTTCTGAGTTGTTGAGGCAGTTTGATCCCTGAACTAAATCCTAATGGTGTTTAGGGTTTTTTACATCTGTGCCCCTGGTTCCTTAGTTGTACTCATTCATCCCCACGCGTTTAACCTTTGCTCACTTTTCCCCACTTCCTTGTCCGAAACCCTCAGAAATGGTCACAACGGAGGATGACGTCGGGTCAATGGTTTGACCGTTAACTCTGACGAGTGGGGCCGCGTCGGAACAGGTCCTCCTTTGACAGTGGTGACGTGTGGGGCCGCATTGAGACATGTCAGATGGGCTTGTCTGAACCTCAAGCTCGAGCCACTACTAGTATGTCGTTCAAAGATTTGCTCGCGGCGCTCCGAAATTCTTCATATGGGTGGAGCCCTGCCGATGCTGTTGAACTGAAAATTTTCAGCAGTACCGAGCAAAAACTTATCCCACTAACTTTCGATGAGCATCTGGGATTGCTCTTTACTTTGAATGCTGAAAGTCGCTTCGGTAAAATCCATATCGAGGTGCTTCAGCCACGCAATGAACGTGACAAGAGGAAGGGTGTTCAAAAATCTTCTATCTCTGCTAATAGAGAGCACCTCGACACTCCTTGTAGGTCAAAACCAAGTAGAGCTAGTGGGTCTAAAAGTCACAATATGTCTACTACTGCTTCTCCTGTCGCTGTTGCAGCCGATGTAGAACAAGATGCAGAGCCAGACGAAGAGGTGCCTCGACATGATGATGAGGATGAGAATATGTTCCCTGATCTTGTAGATATTGTCAATAAACAAGCAATGGAAGATCAATATCAGGAGCAACCTATCAGCCGTGCTAGACTTGATGACACTGACAATGAAGAGAGGGAGGAGAACATCGACAACTTAGTTTTAGATGAATATGATGGTGAGGACATGCCAACAATTGAGTGGAACAGGGAAGATCCTCAGCTCGTTGTCGGCACCATATTCCAGTCGATGGTGGACTATCGTAATGCAGTGACTACATACTGCATTCTCACTCAAAATACATATGTGGTTGATAGGAGTGAGCCAACAAGGTTCACTGTTCATTGCCCATATGATAGGTGTAGATGGAGGTTGCATGCATCACATATGTTGAGGAGCAAGTTCATTCAGGTTTGTGTATTTCAGTTTATACCGATTCATTCTATTTTGAGATCATTGCGTAATGTTTTCTTAACTGTACTTCCTTTTATATTTTGTTTCAGATAAAAAAGAATCCACACCAGCACACTTGTCCACCTGGAGGGGGAGGGGGAAGGCTAAAAGAAAGGTAGCAAAGACTAGGTGGGTGGCAGATGCAATTTTTGATTGTTGAGAGAAACACCAACACTTGGTCCAAGAGCACTCCATGGGAAGCTATTTGAGAAGTACAAGATTGATATACCTTACATGAGGATTTTCTATGCTAAGGAAATAACTCTTGATAGGATTAATGGTCCTTGGAATGAGAGCTTTCAGTTGCTCTACACATTTAAAGCTAAAGTGGAAGCTGTTAGTCTAGACATTGTTGTATAGATTGAGAAGCATACAGTTCCATACAAAATAAAAGGGAAGTCATTTGAGAAGGAGTGATTCAGGAGGGCTTTTGTTTGTTTCAAGGCTTGTTGGCAGGGATTTCTAGATGGTTGTAGGCCCTATTTGGCTGTTGATGCAACTGCTTTGAATGGAAGGTGGAGAGGACAACTAGTGGGAGCTTCTGCAGTTGATGGACACAACTGGCTATTCCCAGTTGCATTTGGTGTGGTGGAGGCAGAGTCCGAGGAATGTTGGGTCTGGTTTCTGCAGCAGTTGTGCAACCTTATAGGTACACCCCGAGTTTAGCTATACACAGATGCTTGCAAGGGTTTGAAGAGTGCAGTGGAAATTGTATTTCCTGGAGTGGAGCATAGGGAATGTATAGGACACCTAGCGTAGAATTTCAGAAACAAATTCAAAGGTAAAGTTTATGATGACAACTTATGGCCAACACCATACACATGCAGTGAGAGGAAGCATGGGCATCATTTGAGAGTGTTGTATGCTCACAATCCTCTGGTGAAGGAGTACCTAGACGCACATCATGGAAAGTTGTGGTCAAGAAGCAAATTGAATGAAATCTGCAAAGTAGACTATGTGACCAGTAACCTGGCAGAGTGTTTCAATGCAAAAATCAAGTCATTGAAAGGGCTTCTGATATGGCAAATATTTGATAAGATTCGGCAGATGATCATGATAAAGATGGCTCTTCACAAAAGAATTGCAGAAACAGAATATGTTGGCCATCTTATGCTCCCATCTCTTATTAAGGCATTGCATGCCAAGGCAAGAGGACTGAACAGAATGAAATGCATTCGAGCGGCGACACACGAGACTGAGGTAACATATAGTGACAGTAAAAACAGGGAATGGAGATATCCAGCTAACCTAGCAACTAGGGAATGCAGTTGTAGGAAATGGTAGCTCCATGGGAAGCCGTGCATACATGCCCTACATCTGATGACTGTTATCGATGGTGAAGATGGTGAAGTTGATCAATACATCTCTGAATATTTTTCTATTGCCAAATTCAGGGCTGCTTATGCTTCCAATGTGCCTGCACTCTTGAGAAAAGACCAATGGAACATAGTAGATCTAGGGTTCAAAGTACATTCTCTTGTACTGACTAGACCACCAGGAAGACCAAGGAAGAACAGGTACAGAAGAGATGAAGAGGGTCGTGTAAAAAGGCAGCGTAAGTGCAAAAAATGTGGAACCCTAGGGCACATTGCTAGGCTATGTACCAATCCAGTGGAGGCTTCATTTGGAGAAGAGGAACAATGGGCAGCAACAAATGCAGAGGAGAATGCAACATTAGAGCAGATTGCAGCTAATGCAGAGGAGAATGAAGCAGCAAAGCAGATTGCAGCTAATGCAGAGGAGAATGAAGCAACTGAATTAGCACTGCTGGCAGCTTGGTATGTGTGCAACAACCTTCCCTTTTTTGTGCATTTCTTCTCTTTTTTGTTAATGGCTTATAATTTTTGTTGTTTGACCTAGCTCTAGGAAAATTAGAGGAAAAGGAGAGAAAAGGCCAAGAGAGAAAGAAACTTCGGTTCGGCCATCATCCGATGCAGACTTTGAAGCCATGGCTTATGAAGGTTCTGAAGCTATGAGATATGAGGAAGTAATTGTTCCTTTAAATACTATTGAACCCGTCAACTGGCCAGTGGAAGTTCTCCATCAGCACCTCGACAGCCACCACCCGAAGTGAAGATCAAAAGGAAGAAGAAAAAGGTGGACATCCCAGCTAGGGAATCCAGGAGCAAGGCTGTTAAGCCGTCTTGGAACACAAGGAGCAAGGCAAAGATGTGAACTTTGAACGTTGAATGCAAGTTGTAAACTTTGAACTTTAAGGATTTGTACTAAGATTTATGTCATCAATTTGAACTACTAGTAAACTTGTAAGGTTTAATAATGCTATTTGTACTTTGCTGTGAAATTCAGGGTCAAATTCAAAATTGGAGGCAAAATTTGAATTTGAACTAACCTTTGAATTATAAGAAACATTTGAAGTCCATTGCTTTGTGATGTGATGTTGCAATGATTTTGAATTATTACACGTGTTAGATGATCAATCCGATCTATAAGCAAATTTTTGAATTATTACACATTTCAAAATTTGAACCCAAATTTGAATTATTACACATGGCAAAATTTGGAAAATGATAAAATAAGTTCAGATCTTATTCACACTAAAATGAAGGTTTGGTGATTTTTTTAAATTTTTCGTAAACCTAAACCCACTTTCACTCTCTTCTCGAACTCTATACAACCTCGTACGTGAGAGCTCATTTGTGTGAAGGAGTTTTCATGGAAATGTCCATAAACCAAGATTATTATTTTTTGTCATAACCATGTCACATAAAACGGCATTGTGCGCAGGTCTTCCATTTTTTTGATTTTTTTGAATTATTTCTGCTCGTTTGAACTTGGAAATGGTAGCTCACCTCAAAAAATGTTTTTTCATAAAATTGTCCCTAAACCAAGTTTATATTTTTTTATGGTAACTATGTCTTATAAAACGACGAACCGCGAAGGTTTCCTTTTTATTTATTTTTTATTAGTTAAGGTCATTTGAATGTTGGTCAAACCTAAGATAACCCCGCTGACCGGCTCAAAACCCCGCAACATCTCTCTAAACCCTAGCGTCGAAATGCAGCCGTCCGATCATACCCTAGCGCCAAGCAACAACCCTCAGATATGGTCTTCTAGAAGGAATTCTGACGGCACGTTGCGCATCGTTGGATCACATGGATGGCTCCGCATCGTAGGATCGTTGGGTGATCCGCGAGAGGTTGGTTCTGCTCGCCCACAATTGCCTCCCCTTTCTTCTGCTTCTTCTTCTTCTGCGGCGACGAGAGGAGCCACTCGTCTGCTTCATCTTCTCCGATGAAGAGATATGTCGAGCTCCACCTCAGCTTCCCACTCCTCGTCGCCCAAGTATGGTCCACTACCCATGGAGCCATGTCCTGACTGCCCACGCATCGCGCCACTGAAATGGTTGACTCCGAAAGGGGACAAGAACGAAAACTTTGGGCGCGAGTTTGTGAAATGCGAGAGCAAGCCAGAGGGGCAGGTTGGATCTCATGATTTTTCTTTGATTTCTTTTTCTATTTGATTTTAATTCTTTTTCGTTGGATTTGGGATTTAGGGTTCATGATTTTGTTTCAAATTGTGAAGAAATGCACACATTTTGAATGGCTGGATGACTACGTTCTGAGGCTTCAAGGGGAGGGCTTGATTCAATTCAATGGGGCCGCAACCCCGGAGCTCAATCTCCCGTCAGCCGTGCGGAATTTGGTCTCTAAAAGTGCTGCTCCGACAGTTGGGGATGCATATCTGAAGGAGGAATTAAAGAAGATGAACAAGAACTTGAGGCAGATGACTCAATTGAACAAGCAGGCGAATCTGATAGCTTTAGGATTTAATTGTTGTATAGTTGCTCTAGGATTTGCTCACTTGCTGGTCATCACTCGTTAGAGATGTTATTAGTGTGTAGTAAGCTTAATTTGTGGATCATGTGCTCTCTTTGTTGCTTAAACTATATCTCTATCTCCATCTCTGAATCTCTGTAGGTGTTAGTTTTTGACACTTTCAGTTTCTTCGGTTTCGTCAAAAAAACATTGAGCGCAAGAGACAAAAAACGTAGTTCTTGGGCCCAAAATCAAACCAAGCTCTGGTTGGGCCATCGCATGGCATTGACTGTCGAAGGCCCACAAAGATAAAAGAGGCCTAGAAAATAGTGCACGCACTGGTTCTGTTTTTTTTGCTTTATTGATTTGATTGCACCTATAGAGATTGAGTGCATGTTGATTACAAAAATATATTACATCATTTTAAATTACACAACAATTGATATTGCCATCAACAAATCAACAATTAGCTTTTTGTTTCATGCAATATGGCCACCAACAAGTAAAAAATGGGCTACCCTTCAAATTTTAGTTTCATCATGCAAAATGGCCACAAACTATTCAAAAATTAGCTTTTTTTTTGTTCATAAAATATATATGGCCACCAACAATTAAAAAAATTAGCTTCTTTTTCTTCTTATTTTCAACATCAACATGGCTCAACTAGTCCATTAGCCGTGCGTGCCAAAACTTGGAACCCATAAAATATAAGGGCCAAAATACAAATATCACGCAACATGAATATAACAAGCCGAATGGGCTACAAAGTAACAAATAAAAGTAGCAAGCATAACATAGATATATAAATAAGGGTACAACCAACGACATAACAAATAAAAGTAGCAAGCATAACATAGTTCTTACATAAAACACGATATAACACGACAGAGATAAAAAGTTCACGGTACAACCAACGACATAACATAGAAATATATAAAAAGCCCTAAAACCCTAGGGCAAGACAAGCTTCGCGAGACGGGGCATAGCCTTCACCGCCATCTTCACATGTAGAAGAGGATCTGCACCACGCCTCCTCTTCACTGCTCCTCCTCCATGTCGTTCTCGCCGAGGTAGTAGGGGAGGATGTGGATGATGTTGTGGGTGGAGAAGATTCTATCGACATCCGTGAACATGTTGTAGGTTGTGAATGCGATGAACTCGCACCCACACCAAAACACATTGTCCCATCTCATGCGTCCCGAAACCCTAGAAGCAGTCCCGAAACCCTTTTTCCACCGCCGCAAGTCTCTGTTCCGTCGCGAGGCCATGTGGAGCTCCGTTCCGGCACCCTGCCGGAGGGGGATCGATCACGGAGGGCCTCTTCATCAACCTTACTGCCCTCATGATGATGTGTGAGTAGGTCACCACAGACCTACAGGTACATAGCTAGTACCTAGATGGCAATCTCTCTATCTCTTGATCTTCAATACAATGATCATCGCATCTTCGCTTTGATCTATCCGATGTAATCCTATTGTGCGGTGTGTTTGTTGGGATCCGATGAATTGTGGGTTTATGTTCAGATTATTCATGAAAAGTATTTGAGTCACCTCTGAATATTTAGATTCTTATTTGCATGATCATTATAGCTTTGTAATTCTCTCCGATTTATCGATGTGCTTTGGCCAAGTAGATTGATCTATCTTCAGTGGGAGAGGTGCGTTGTGGTAGGTTCAACCTGACGAGTTTCTATATCCCAGTGACAAAGTAGGGGACAAGATACGTCTTTGTGTTGTTGCTGCTAAGGATAACACGATGGGGTTTATTCATATTGCTTGAGTTTACTTTGTCTACATCATGTCATCGTTCTCCATGCATTACTCTGTTTTACTTAATACTCTAGATGCATGCTGGATAGCGGTCGATGAGTGGAGTAATAGTAATAGGTGCAGGCAGGAGTCGGCCTATTTGTTTATGGACATGATGCCTATATACACATGATCATTGCCGTGAAAATCGCATAACTATCCGCTTTTCTATCAATTGCCCAACAGTAATTTGTTACCCACCGTATGCTGCCTACATGAGAGATCCCGCTAGGGAAAACTATGGCCCCCGGGTCTATTCACTTATATATTTACAAACGCTACTATTACCTTGCTTCCTTTATTTACCTTTTATTTTATTTTGCAATTTACAATTATCTACACAATTCATTTGCTTGCAAATAACGAGATCAAGGGGATTGACAACCCTCTTGCCTGCGTTGGGTGCAAGTTGTTTGCTCTTTTGTGTGCAGCCGCTGAAGACGGTTGAGGATTGATATTCCTATTGGTTCGATAACTAAGGGAAATTGTCATGGTTTTGTCATGGTAGATGCCCTCATGAATGGACTTAGGTGTGGAGCCATCACAACTAGGTGGCGACTCGAAGGGGTTGATCGGGAACGAGAGATGAGTTTACCCAGGTTCGGCCCCTCCGATGGAGGTAAAAGCCTACGTCCCTTCTTTGTGTATATCGATGATGATCTTGATTACAAGGGTGCGGAATCGCTAACCTAACTCTCGAGGGTTTCTTTCTTACTTAATCTTTCTACCTCGGGGGTTCTCCTTTATATACAAGTCGAAGCCCCGATGATACAATGGAGTGGGTCAACGTACAACCCGTGATTTAGTCTAATTCTATCTACTTATCTAGCCTTCCAAGCAAAGGAATACTCATGTTTTCTCCCTTGAGCTGGCCTGTCATGCGACGTTCCCATGAGACGGCCTTTGGAGTAAGCCGCCTTCTGGGCCTTAAACTTCTTGATAGAACCTTTCCTTATGGTTGCCTAACATTCTGGGTCAATGTTGGGCAGCTCATACCCATGGGGTATATCCCCAACATTAGCCGCTAGTTTAATTTGGATTTATCCATGTTAAACTCCGTGAAACACCTTCATTTGAATGATCAACCCGACCTTATCTTTGCCTGGGTCAACTTCTCTGCCGGGTTATCTTTCCTTATCCAGGACTTAGCGTTTCTGAGTCAGTTTCTTCATGACGTCATTCTGCTGACCGTTGTCACCCAAGGCCATCATAACGAATCTTTTTTGAAAACAGAGCCAAATCCGGTCTGGCGCGAAAATCCAGGCGCAGTTTTAGCCACAAATTTACCTTGACTGTTCCATTTTTCACGGCGTCGTTTCAGTTTCTCACTTCCTTATAAATAGGCCTCGGGACCCCTCGTTTTACTTTTTACTTCTTCTTCCTCCTCGCGCCTCTAGAGCTTCGCTCGAACTCGCCGGAACTCAAAGCCCGCACCAGACCGTAAAACTCCATCGCCACCCTCATCGGAGCTCACCAGCGGTCGCCGGAGAAGTCGCAGTCACTTTACCTTTCCTCCGCATAGATCTGGTCAGTCTACTCTTCCCATTAGGGTTTGGCCCTTTCGGTGTTCGTCGTTCGTTCATTTTGTTCATCTGAATGGGTGTTGTAGATCCGTAAATTTAATCTCTTAGCAAATATGGTCAGAGCTTGATCTTTGCCTTGTATTGTCTCGCAAAATCGGTTCCTTCGCTAGTTGGGAAATATTTTCCTCCTTTTTACGCATTTATTTGGATCTGATTGATCCTCCACCTACTGTAGAAAGTTGTTTTCTAGTAGAAAAACATTGCTAAGTCCTTTCGAGTACTCTTGCCATCATTGTTTTAGCTTGTATAAGTACCGGCTTAACTTTCATCACTTATAAATCCATTATTTCACCGGCTTATCAATTAAAAACTCCAGTTCGTTTCGTACTCTCGTATGCCGACTTGCTCAAGAGGAAACTGTAACTGACTACTTTTAAATCCATATAAGGTAGCAACTTTTCTTTAAATGTCGGCTTGTTTTAGCCGTCTCTTTATTTACTCTCGTTCGAGGCCAATTTAGGGCTTTATAGGCCGACTTAAACTCTGACTCATCTCAACTTTTCCCTTTCTGAATTGTAGTCTGGATTACAAAAATCACAATGCCTCCCAAGACCAGCAAAGCTTGCGGTTGGGTCAGATCTCACGAATCTGTGCTCACTTTGGAGAACCTCGTTTCTCAGGGACTTTTGCCGGCTCAAAATGTAATAAGTTGGCGGGCACCTGAAGAGGAACCTTCCCCACAACCCGACCAAGGGGAGGTAGTTTGTTTTACTGATCATGTGAAGACAGGATTCCGACCACCTGGGTCAAAATTCTTTAGGGATCTCCTTCAATTTTTTAAATTCCGACCACAAGATATCGGTCCCAACTCGATGACCAGCATTTGTCAGTTCCAAGTACTCTACGAAGTATACCTTCAGATTGAGCCGTCCTTGACTCTTTTTAGAGAGTTCTTCTATCTTAATCGTCAAACTGAAACAAAGGACAGCCCCAGTGTGGAACTTGGTGGAGTATCTATCCAGAAGAGAAAGAATAGTCTTTTTCCTGAGACCAAGCTGGCGAGTTGATACGTCTCCAACGTATCTATATTTTTTGCTTGTTCCATGCTGTTATATTATCATTCTTGGATATTTTATAATCATTTTATAGCAACTTTATATCATTTTTTGGGACTAACCTATTGACATAGTGCCAAAGTGCCAGTTGTTGTTTTTGCTTGTTTTTTACTTCGCAGAATATCAGTACCAAATGGACTCCAATCGCGACGAAACTTTTTGGAGATTTTTTTTGGGCCAGAAGACATACAGTGGGCCAAAGAAGTGCCAGAGGGGAAGGTCGAGGAGACCACAACCCACCAGGGCGTGCCAGGGGCCCCGGGCGCTCCTTGATGGGTTGTGGCCGCCTCGGTAGTCCCCTCCACCAACTATGATGCCTATAAATTCCCAAATATTCCATAAAACCAAGGGGCGTCGACAAAAAACACATCCAGTCGCCGCAAGTTTCAGAACCGCGAGATCCAATCTAACACCATCACGGAGGGGTTCATCATCCTCATTGGTGCCTCTCCGATGATGTGTGTGTAGTCCACCATAGACCTACGGGTCCGTAGGCAGTAGCTAGATGGCTTCCTCTCTCTCTTTTGATTCTCAACACAATGGTCTCTTGGAGATCTATTTGATGTAAACTTTTGCGGTGTGTTTGTTGGGATCCGATGAATTTTGAGTTCATGATCAGTTTCTATCCATGAATATTATTTGAGTCTTCTTTGATCTCTTATATGCATGATTACTTATAGCCTCGTATTTCTTCTTCGAATCTTTGGTTTAGTTAGGCCAACTGGATCGATTTTTCTTTCCATGGGAAAAGGTGCTTTGTGATGGGTTCGATCTTGCGGTGTCCTCTCCCAGTTACAGAAGGGGCAGCGAGGCACGCATGTATCGTTGCTATTAAGGATAAAAAGATGGGGTCTATTCCTACATGAATAGATCTTGTCTACATCATGTCACAGTTCTTATTGCATTACTCCGTTTTTCCATGAACTTGTCGATGTGTGGAGTAATAGTAGTAGATGCAAAATCGTTTCGGTCTACTAATCCTGGACGTGATGCCTATATAATGATCATCGCCTTGGATATCGTCATGATTATTTGATCTTCTATCAATTGCCCAACAATAATTTGTTCACCCACCGTGTGCTATACTCATGAGAGAAGCCACTAGTGAAACCTACGGCCCCCGGGTCTACTTTTCCAACATATTGCTTTCCAATCTATCTTTTTGCCGCTTTTGTTTTCAGATCTATTATTCCAAAAACCCAAAAATACCTTGCTGCAATTTTTATTTACTCTTTTTATTTTGTGTTCTTGAGAGATCTATCTCTCCAATCTATCACTACCTAATCTATCTTTTTACCGTAGAGAGATTGACAACCCCTCTTTCACGTCGGGTTGCAAGCATTTGTTCTTTGTGTGCAAGTGTTGTTTACGTAGTGGTGGTGATCCTCCTAATGGTTCGATACCTTGGTTTCATAACTGAGGGAAATACTTACCGCCACTGTGCTGCATCATCCCTTCCTCTTTGGGGAAATACCGACGTAGTCACAAGCCACGTCAAAGGAATTTCTGGCGCCGTTGCCGGGGAGGAAGCGGTCTCTTCTACGTGCCAATCTCTGGCGCCGAGGAGACACCATCATCATCTACCAGGTTCCTAATCGCAAATCTCATCTCCTTGCAATTACATTATTTGCCATTTGCCTCTCGTTTTCCTCTCCCCCACTTCACGAAATTTGCCTTTTTATTCGCCCTCTTTTTCGTTTGCCTTTTTCTCGTCAGATCTCTTGCTTGCTTGCAATCTTGTTTGCGTAGTCATGATGACTCAAGAAAACACCAAGTTGTGTGATTTTTCCAATACTAATAATAATGATTTTATTAGTACTCCGATTGCTCCTCCCGCCACCAGTGCGGAGTCTTGTGATATTAATGCCGCTTTGTTGAATCTTGTCATGAAAGATCAATTTGCCGGTAATCCTAATGAGGATGTCGCGTCCCATCTAAACACATTCGTAGAATTGTGTGATATGCAAAATAAAAAAGATGTGGACAATGATATAGTGAAGTCGAAACTATTTCCTTTGTCCTTGCGGGGTCGTGCAAAAATTTGGTTTTCTTCTTTGCCTCGCAATTGTATCGATTCTTGGAATAAGTGCAAGGATGCTTTTATCACTAAGTATTTTCTGCCTGCGAAAATTATTTTCCTTAGGACGCAAATCATGAATTTTAAGAAACTTTATCAGGAACATATTTCACAATCTTGGGAAAGAATGAAATTGATGCTAAGAAATTGTCCCACTCATGGTTTAAATCTTTGGAAGATCATACAAAAAATTTATGCGGAATTGAATTTTGTCTCTAGAAATCTTTTAGATTCCGCCGCGGGTGGCACTTTTATGGAAATTACTTTGGGTGAAGCTACTAAATTGCTAGATAATATTATGGCAAATTATTCACAATGGCATACTGAAAGAGCACCTACTAGCAAAAAGGTTAATTCGGTTGAAGAAATTAGTACTTTGAGTTATAAGGTTGATGCTTTGATGAAGTTGGTTGCTAGTAAAAATGCTCCTATTGACTTTAATGATGTGCCTTTGTCTACCTTGATTGAGCAAAATAGTGATTCCGTAGATGTGAACTTCGTCTCGCGAAACAATTTCAATAACAATGCTTATAGAGGTAATTTTAATCCTAGGCCTTTTCCTGGAAATTCCTCTAACAAATATGGTAATTCCTATGGTAATTATTCTTACAATAATGATAGGAACACCTCAGATCTTGAGAGTAATATTAAAGAATTTATCAATGCGCAAAAGTTTTTCAATACTACGATAGAAGAAAAGTTGAATAAGATTGATGATATGTCTAGAAGCATTGATAGAATTTCTCATGATGTGGAAAATCTCAAGTTGAAAGCTTTTGCACCTAAGATTGATGAATCAATTAAAGCTTTATTTGTCTCTATGGATGAAAGTAAGAAAAGAACTGCTATGCTTAGAGCTAGAAGAGAATTCTTAGAAAAATCGTTTTCTAGTGATTGCTTTCAGAAAAATGATGAAGATCATAAAGTGATTGGTGTTTCTTCTATTGATTCCTTGTTTAGTAATATTAAAATTGATGATAAAGGGACTGAAGTAGAGTCAACTTTAGCTACAAGGCGTCCCAATGATTTGGAGGGTGAAAATCTTGATGAAAAAATTGATGAAAGTGGGTTTGAAGAGGTCAAAACTTTAACTAGTGATGTGCCCACTATTTTGGATTGCAAAGATTTTAATTATGATAGTTGCTCTTTGATTGAATGTATTTCTTTGCTGCAATCCATGTTGAATTCACCCCATGCTTATGAACAAAATAAAGCTTTTACTAAACATATCGTTGATGCCATGATGAAATCCTTTGAAGAAAAGTTGGAGTTGGAAATTTCTATTCCTAGAAAATTACATGATGAGTGGGAACCTTGTTGGGGAACGTTGCATCGGAAACAAAAAATTTCCTACGCACACGCAAGATCTATCCATGGTGATGAGCATCTACGAGAGGGAGAGTGGATCTATATACCCTTGTAGATCGCTAAGCGGGAAGCGTTAGGAAACGCGGTTGATGTAGTCGAACGCCTTCGCGATCCAAATCGCAAGCCGTCCCGCGATCCAATCACGATCCGTCCCGATCTAGCGCCGAACGGACGACACCTCCGCGTTCAGCACACGTACAGCTCGATGACGATCTCCGCCTTCTTGATCCAGCAAAAGGGGGCCGAGAGGTAGATGAGATCTCCAGTAGCACGATGGCGTGGTGGTGGTGATGGTGGAGTTATCCCGGCAGGGCTTCGCCTAAGCACTACCGGAATCTATTTGGTGGAGGAACTAGAGAATAGAGAACTAGCACGTGGCCATGGGTTTTGGGGCTCTATTCCTCTAGTATATATAGGAGGGAGAGGGAGGAGCAAGCCTCCCTAGGGTTTCCCCTAGGGGTCGGCCGAACCAGGGCAAGGAGGAGTCCAATCCACTTCTACTAGGAAGTGGATTCATATTAGGAAGGAGTCCTATTCCTTCCTATCTCCACCTTTTTCCCTCTTGGGCATATGGGCCCTTATGGGGTAGGTTCCCCAGCCCATTAGGGGATGGTGCGCCACCTCTTGGCCCATGTGGACCCCCGGGGTGGGTGGGCCCCTCCCGGTGGACCCCCAGAACCCATTCGTCACTCCCGGTACACTACCGGAAATACCCGAAAGTTTTCCGGAACCCAAATACCACTTTCCTATATATAAATCTTTACCACCGGACCATTACGGAGCTCCTCGTGACGTCCGGGATCTCATCCGGGACTCCGAACAACCTTCGGTCACCAACACATATATCTCAATACTACCGAAACGTCACCGAACGTTAAGTGTGCAGAACCTGCGGGTTCGAGAACTATGTAGACATGACCGAGACACCTCTACGGTCAATAACCAATAGCGGGACCTGGATGCCCATATTGGTTCCTACATATTCTACGAAGATCTTTATCGGTTGAACCTCTATGTCAAGGATTCAGTTAATCCCGTATGTTGTTCCCTTTGTTCTTCGGTATGTTACTTGCCCGAGATTCGATCGTCGGTATCTCTATTCCTAGTTCAATCTCGTTATCGGCAAGTCTCTTTACTCGTTCCGTAATACAAGATCCCGTGGCTAACTCTTTAGTCACTTTGCTTGCACGGCTCATTGTGATGTTGTATTACCGAGTGGGCCCTGAGATACCTCTCCGTCACACGGAGTAACAAATCCCAGTCTTGATCCCTGCCAACTCAACAGACACCCTCAGAGATACCTGTAGAGCATCTTTATAGTCACCCAGTTACGTTGCGATGTTTGATACACACAAGGTACTCCTTCGGTGTCACTGAGTTGCATAATCTCATGGTCATAGGAACATATACTTTGACATGCAGAAACAATAGCAATAAACTGACACGATCATATGCTACGTTCATAGTTTGGGTCTTGTCCATCACATCATTCTCCTAATGATGTGATCCCGTTATCAAATGACATCTCATGTCTATGGCTAGGAAACCTTGACCATCTTTGATCAACGAGCTAGTCTATTAGAGGCATACTAGGGACACAGTGCTGTCTATGTACCCACACATGTATTTGAGTTTCCAATCAATAAAATTATAGCATGGATAATAAACGATTATCATGAACAAGGAAATATAATAATAACCATTTTATTATTGCCTCGAGGGCATATTTCCAACAGTCTCCCGCTTGCACTAGAGTCAATAATCTAGCTCACATCGCTATGTGATTTACATTGTTATGAATCTAACACCCAATGAGTTCTGGGGTTCGATGATGTTTTGCATGTGAGAGAGGTTTTAGTCAACGGTCTGCAACATTCAAATCCATGTGTTCTTTGCAAATCTATATGTTATACTGCAGATGCTACCACGCCCCACTTGGAGCTATTCCAAATGGCTGCTCCACTATACGTATCTGGATTGCTACTCAGAGTCATCTGGATTGGTGTAAAAGCTTGCATCGATGTAACCCTTTACGACGAACTCTTTATCACCTCCATAATCGAGAAACATTTCCTTAGTCGAGTGATCCGGTCCTGGACCACTCTTGTAGCCCTTGACAGACTCATGGCAAGGCACACACCAGGTGCGGTACACAGCATGGCATACTATACAGAGCCTATGGATAAGGCACAGGGGACGACCTTCGTCCTTTCTCTTTCTTCTGTCGTGGTCAAGCTTTGAGTCTCACTCAACTCCACACATTACAAATCATGCAAGAACTCTTTCTTTGACTGATCCATTTTGAACTCTTTCAAAATCTTGTCAAGGTATGTACTCATTGAAAGTCTTATCAGACGTCTTGATCTATTTCTATAGATCCTGATGCCCAATATTTAAATAGCTCCATTCCAGGTCTTCCTTTGAAAAACTCCTTTCAAACAACCCTTTATGCTTTCCAGAAATTCTACATCATTTCCGATCAACAATATGTCATTCACATATACTTATCAGAAATTCTATAGTGCTCCCACCCACTTTATTGTAAATACAAGTTTCTCATAAACTTTGTATAGACCCAAAAACTTTGATCATCTCATCAAAGCGTATATTCCAACTCCGAGATGCTTGCTCCAGTCCATAGAAGGATCGCTGGAGCTTGCATACATTTTAGCATCCTTAGGACTGGAAAACCTTCCGGTTGTATCACATACAACCTTTCCTCAAGGAAACCATTAAGGAAACGCTGTTTTGACATCCATCTACCAGATTTCATAATCGAAAAATGGAGCAACTGCTAACATAATTCCAACAGACTTTTAGCATCACTACGGGTGAGACAGTCTCATCGTAGTCAACTTCTTGAACTTGTCGGAAACTTCTTTGCGACAAGTCGAGCTTTATAAATGGTGACATTTACCATCGGCGTCTGTCTTCTTCTTAAAGATCCATTTGTACTCAACGGCCTACCGTTCAATGGACAAGTCTACCAAAGTCCATACTTGGTTTTCATACATGGATCCTTTCTCGGATTTCATGGCTCCTAGCCATTCGTTGGAATCCGGGCCCACCATCGCTTCTTCATAGTCTGTAGGCTCATCGTTGTCTAACAACATGATTTCCAAGACAGGATTGCCGTACCACTCAGGGCAGTACGTGTCCTTGTCGACCTACGAGATTCGGTAGTAACTTGATCCGAAGTTTCATGATCATCATCATTAGCTTCCTCTTCAATTTGGTGTAGGCGCCGCAGAAACATCTTTCTACGCCGTGCTACCATCCAACTGAAGTTACGGTTCAATAACCTCATCAAGTTCTACTTTTCCTCCCACTCAATTCTTTCGAGAGAAACTCTTTCTCGAGAAAGGACCCGTTTTTAGCAACAAACACTTTGCCCTTGGATCTGAGATAGAAGGTATACCCAGCTGTTTCCTTAGGGTATCCTATGAAGATGCACTTTTCCGCTTTGGGATCGAGCTTATCAGACATAAGCGTCACATTCCCAAACTCTGAGAAATGACAGCTTAGGTTTCTGCCAAACCAAAATTCACACGGTGTCATCTCAATGGACTTAGATGGTGCCCTATTTAAAGTGAATGTAATTGTCTCTAATGCATAACCCCAAAACGATAGTGGCAAATCGATAAGAGACATCATAGTACGCACCATATCCAATAGAGCACGACTACGATGTTCGGGCACGCCATCACACTATGGTGTTCCAGGTGGCGTGAGTTGTGAAACAACTTCCACATTGTCTTGAGTTGTATACCAAACTCGTAACTCAGATATTTACCTCCACGATCATATCGTAGACATTTTATCTTCTTGTCACGATGATCTCAAACTTCACTCTGAATTTGTTTGAACTTTTCAAACGTTTCAGACTTGTGTTTCATTAAGTAAATATCCCCATATCTACTCAAATCATCAGTGAAGGTAAGAAAATAGCGATATCCACCGCACGCTTCAACACTCATTGGACCGCTACATCAACATGTATCATTTCCAATAAGTCACTTGCCCGCTCCATCATATCGGAAAACGGGGTCTTAGTCATCTTGCCCAAGAGGCATGGTCCGCATGTCTCAACCGATACGAAATCGAGTGAGTCAAAAGATCCATCAACATGGAGTTTCTTCATGCGCTTTACACCAATATGACCTTGGCGGCAGTGCCACAAGTATGTGGTACTATCATTATTAACTTTGCATCTTTTGGCATCAATATCATGAACCTGTGTATTACTATGATCGAGATTCAATAAACCATTCACATTGGGTGCGTGACCATTGAAGGTATTATTCATGTAAAGAGAATAACCATTATTCTCTAACTTAAATGAATAATCATATTGCAATAAACACGATCTAATCACGTTCATGCTCAACGCAAACACCAAATAACATTTATTTAGGTTCATCACTAATCCCGAAGGTAGAGAGAGCGTGCAATGGTGATCACATCAACCTTGGAAACACTTCCAACACACATCGTCACCTCGCCCTTAGCTAGTCTCTGTTCATTCCGTAGCTTTTATTTCGAGTTACTAACATTAGCAACTGAACTGGTATCTAATACCCAGGTGCTACTAGGAGTACTAGTAAGGTACACATCAATAATACGTATATCAAATATACTTCCATTGACGTTGCCAGCCTTCTTATCTACTGCTACTTCTTGAGCTTGCGTTGATTTTCCCTTGAAGAGGAAAGGGTGATGCAGCAAAGTAGATAAGTATTTCCCTCAGTTGTTGAGAACCAAGGTATCAATCTAGTAGGAGGTACAAGCAAGGCCCCAATCTATGCACCTGCACAAACAATCAAACACTTGCAATCAACGCTATAAAGGGGTTGTCAATCCCTTCACGGTTACTTGCAAGGATGAGATCTGATAGAGATAGATATAAAAGATTACTAAAACGAAAACTAAAATAAAGTAAATAAATTACAGCAAAGTATTTTTGGGTATTTTTGGTTTATAGATCTGAAAATATAATATGGAAAATAGACCCGGGGGCCATAGGTTTCACTAGAGGCTTCTCTCTTGAAGGAAAATAATACGGTGGGTGAACAAATTACTGTCGAGCAATTGATAGAAAAGCGCATAGTTATGACGATATCCAAGGCAATGATTATGCATATATGCATCACGTCCGTATCAAGTAGACCGAAACGATTCTGCATCTACTACTATTACTCCACACATCGACCGACTCCTGCCTGCATCTAGAGTATTAAGTTCATGAAGAACAGAGTAACACATTAAGTAAGATGACATGATGTAGAGGGATAAACTCAAGCAATATGATGAAAACCCCATCTTTTTATCCTTGATGGCAACAATACAAATACGTGCCTCGCTACCCCTACTTTGTCACTGGGTGAGGACACCGCAAGATTGAACCCAAAACTAAGCACTTCTCCCATTGCAAGAATTACCAATCTAGTTGGCCAAACCAAACCAATAACTCGAAGAGACTTGCAAAGATTTGAAATCATGCATATAAGAATTCAGAGAAGATTCAAATAATATTCATAGATAATCTGATCATAAATCCACAATTCATCGGATCTCGACAAACACACCGCAAAAGAGTATTACATCGGATAGATCTCCATGAAGATCATGGAGAACATGGTATTGAAGATCATAGAGAGAGAAGAAGCCATCTAGCTACTAGCTATGGACCCGAAGGTCTGAGGTGAACTACTAACGCATCATCGGAAGGGCAATGGTGTTGATGTAGATGCCCTCCGTGATCGAATCCCCCTCCGACAGATTACTGGAAAAGGCCCCAAGATGGGATCTCATGGGAACAGAGGCTTTCGGCGGCGGAAAAGTATTATCGTGGCTCTCTTTGGTATTGGGGGAATATTCCTGAATTTATAGGTGATGAATTAGGGTTGGAGGAGCTACGGGGGGCCCACAAGCCAGGGGGCGCCCCCCCAGGGGCGCGCCCTGGTGGCTTGTGGCCTACCCGTAGGTCTTCTGGCATCTTCTCGAAGCCTCCTGGGTTCCTTCTGGTCCAAGAAAAATCAGCGTAGAATTTTATTCCGTTTGGACTCCGTTGGATATTCCTTTTCTGCAATACTCAAAAACAAGGAAAAAACAGAAACTGGCACTGGGCACTAGGTTAATAGGTTAGTCCCAAAAATAATATAAAATATCATATTAATGCATATAAAACATCCAAAACAGATAATATAGTAGCATGGAACAATCAAAATTATAGATACGTTGGAGACGTATCAGCATCCCCAAGCTTAATTCCTGCTCGTCCTCGAGTAGGTAAATGATAAAAACAGAATTTTTGATGTTGAATGCTACCTAACCTATTTATCCATGTAATATTCTTTATTATGGCATGAATGTTCAGATCCATAAGATTCAAAACAAAAGTTTAATGTTGACATAAAAACAATAATACTTCAAGCATACTAAGAAAGCAATCGTGTCTTTTCAAAATAACATGGCCAAAGAAAGTTATCCCTACAAAATCATATGGTCTGGCTATGCTCCATCTTCCCCACACAAAGTATTTAAATCATGCACAACCCCGATGACAAGTCAAGCAATTGTTTCACACTTTTTATGTTCTCAAACCTTTTCAACTTTCACACAATACATGAGCGTGAGCCATGGATATAGCACTATAGGTGGAATAGAATATGGTAGAGGTTGTGAGGAAAAGGAGAAGATAGTCTCACATCAACTAGGCATATCAACGGGCTATGGAGATGCCCATCAATAGACATCAATGTGAGTGAGTAGGGATTGCCATGCAACGGATGCACTAGAGCTATAAGTGTATGAAAGCTCAAAAAGAAACTAAGTGGGTGTGCATCCAACTCGCTTGCTCATGAAGACCTAGGGCAATTTGAGGAAGCCCATCATTGGAATATACAAGCCAAGTTATATAATGAAAAATTCCCACTAGTATATGAAAGTGACAAAATAGGAGACTCTCTATCATGAAGATCATGGTGCTACTTTGAAGCACAAGTGTGGAAAAAAATAGTAGCATTGTCCCTTCTCTCTTTTCTCTCACATTTTCTTTGGTGGGCATCTTTGGCCTCTTTTTTTTATTTGGGCTTCATTGGCCTCTTTTTTTTATTTGGGCTTCATTGGCCTCTTTTATTATTTGTAAAGTCCGGAGACTCATCCCAACTTGTGAGGGAATCATAGCTTCCATCATCCTTTCCTCACATGGGACCATGCTCTAATAATGATGATCATCACACTTTTATTTACTTACAACTCAAGAATTACAACTCGATACTTAGAACAAAATATGACTCTATATGAATGCCTCCAGCGGTGTACCGGGATTTGCAATGATCTTGCATAGCAAATGACATCAAAAAACGGACAAGCCATGAAAACATCATGCTAGCTATCTTACGATCATGCAAAGCAATATGACAATGATGGTGCGTGTCATGATAAATGGAACGGTGGAAGTTGCATGGCAATATATCTCAGAATGGCTATGGAAATGCCATAATAGGTAGGTATGGTGGCTGTTTTGAGGAAGGGAATATGGTGGGTTTAATGCACCAGTGAATGTTGCGCGGTACTAGAGAGGCTAGCAATGGTGGAAGGGTGAGAGTGCGTATAATCCATGGACTCACATTAGTCATAAAGAACTCACATACTTATTGCAAAAGTCTATTAGTTATCGAAGCAAAGTATTAGACGCATGCTCATAGGGGAGAGGTTGGTAGGAGTTAACCATCGCGCGCTCCCGACCCTCACACAAAGGATGACAATCAATAAACAAATCATGCTCCG
Source organism: Elymus sibiricus (assembly GCA_039707655.1). Lineage (NCBI taxonomy): Eukaryota > Viridiplantae > Streptophyta > Magnoliopsida > Poales > Poaceae > Elymus > Elymus sibiricus. Next base: position 103,679,462 of record CM077669.1, on the reverse strand, counting down.
ACTTCGTTACATAACGGTTCACCATACGTGCATGCTACGGGAATCACAAACTTTTAACACAAGTATTTCTACCAATCCACAATTACTCACTAGCATGACTCTAATATCACCCTTTTTATATCTCAAAACTATATGCGAGGAATCAAACTTCTCATAGTATTCAATGCACTTTATATGAAAGTTTTTATTATACCCCTCTTGGATGCCCATTATATTAGGACTAAATTCATAACCTAAACCAATTACCATGCTGTTTAAAGACTCTCAAAATAATATAAGTGAGGTACGAGAGTTCAATTATTTCTATAAAATAAAACACCACCGTGCTCTAAAAAGATATAAGTGAAGCACTTGAGCAAAATTGCCTAGCTCAAAAGATATAAGTGAAGCACATAGAGTATTCTAATAAATTCACGATTTATGCGTGTCCCTCTCAAAATATGTGTGCAGCAAGGATGATTGTGGCAAACTAAAAATCAAAGACTCACATCATACAAGACGCTCCAAGCAAAACACATATCATGTGGTGAATAAAAATATAGCCTCAAGTAAATTTACCGATGGATTGAAGACGAAAGAGGGGATGCCTTCTGGGGCATCCCCAAGCTTAGGCTCTTTGGTATCCTTGAATATTCCTTGGGTTGCCTTGGGAATCCCCAAGCTTAGGCTCTTGTCACTCCTTATTCCATAGTCCATCAAATCTTTACCCAAAACTTGAAAACTTCACAACACAAAACTCAACAGAGAACTCGTGAGATCCGTTAGTATAAGAAAAATAAATCACCACTTTAGGTACTGTTGTGAACTCATTATTTATTTATATTGGTGTAATATATACTGTATTCCAACTTCTCCATGGTTCATACCCCCCAATACAACCCATAGATACATCAAAATAAGCAAACAACACAAAGAAAACAGAATCTGTCAAAAACAGAACAGTCTGTAGCAATCTATAAACTTCGAATACTTCTGTAACTCAAAAAATTCTGACAAATTAGTACAATCTGGGAAATTTGTATATCAATCTTGTGTTAAAATTTCAGACTCATTCGACGCTCTGGTGAATTTATAAAATTCCTGGACTGAGCGCAAAAGTTTCTGTTTTTCAGCAAGATCAAATCAACAATCACCGTAGACCATCCCAAAGGTCTTACTTGGCTCAAACACTAATTAAAACACTAAAACACAATTACTACAGAGGTAATAATGTGTAAATCACTCAAAAACCGAAAGGAAAAAGCAAAAAATTATTTATTCATTGGGTTGCCTCCCAACAAGCGCTATCGCTTTACGCCCCTAGCTAGGCATAATGATTTCAATGATGCTCACATAAAAAGTAGTAATTGAAATATGCAAGAAAGCATCATGAATCTCATGACAAGCACATTTAAGTCTAACCCACTTCCTATGCATAGGGATTTTGTGAGCAAACAATTTATGGGAACAAGAGTCAACTAGCATAGGAAGGCAAAACAAGCATAACTTCAAAACTTTGAACACATAGAGAGGAAACTTGATATTATTGCAATTCCTACAAGCATATGTTCCTCCCTCATAATAAATTTCAGTAGCATCATGAAGGAATTCAACAATATAACTATCACATAAATCATTCTTTTCATGATGCACAAGCATAGAATTTTCATTATTCTCCACATAAGCAAATTCCTTTTTATCCATAGTAGTGGGAGCAAACTCAACAAAATAACTATCATGAGACACTTGATTGACATAACCAGATTGCAAATTAAAACCATGATGATAAGTTTCACCATCATCATGAATAGGAGGCATGCAAACATCATAAAAAATTTGCTCATCAAAACTTGGGGGACTAAAAATATCATCTTCATCAAACATAGCATCCCCAAGCTTGTGGCTTTGCATACTAATAGCATAATTGCCATTAATAGAATTGATAGTAACATCATTGCAATCATGCTTTCCAATCAAGGGGATATCATGAATCACCTATTAAATTTCTTCTTTCAACACTTCATCAAAATTTTCATGATTTTCAAGCAAAGCTTCATAGAGATAATCAAGTGCACTCAACTGACTAGCAATTGGTTCATCATAATTTGGTCTTTTGAAAAGATTAGCAAGTGCATGAGGATCCATATCAATAGATTTTTAGCAAGCGAAGATGCAAGCAAATAGAAGGCACATGGCAATACAAGCAAACAAAAAGCAACCGAAAAGACGAACGGAAGAAGGGCGAATAAAAAGGCAAATCTTTTTGGTTTTTTATGAAAATCGTTTTAGAAGTGGGGGAGAGGAAAACGAGAGGCGAATGGAAAATAATGTAAATGCAAGAGACGAGTTTGTGATGGGTACTTGGTAGGCTTGATGTAGATCCCTTCGACAACCATGCCAAAAATTGGCAAGTTGACGGGAGAGTTCTTGTCTTGACTTGCTATGTATCCTCCCCGGCAACGGCGCCAGAAATCCTTCTTGCTACTTCTTGAGCTTGCGTTGGTTTTCCCTTGAAGAGGAAAGGGTGATGCAGCAAAGTAGATAAGTATTTCCCTCAGTTGTTGAGAACCAAGGTATCAATCCAGTAGGAGGTACAAGCAAGGCCCCAATCTATGCACCTGCACAAACAATCAACCACTTGCACCCAACACTATAAAGGGGTTGTCAATCCCTTCACGGTTACTTGCAAGGATGAGATCTGATAGAGATAGATATAAAAGATTACTAAAACGAAAACTAAAATAAAAGTAAATAAATTGCAGCAAAGTATTTTTGGGTATTTTTGGTTTATAGATCTGAAAATATAATATGGAAAATAGACCCGGGGGCCATAGGTTTCACTAGAGGCTTCTCTCTTGAAGGAAAATAATACGGTGGGTGAACAAATTACTGTCGAGCAATTGATAGAAAAGCGCATAGTTATGACGATATCCAAGGCAATGATTATGCATATAGGCATCACGTCCGTATCAAGTAGACCGAAACGATTCTGCATCTACTACTATTACTCCACACATCGACCGACTCCTGCCTGCATCTAGAGTATTAAGTTCATGAAGAACAGAGTAACGCATTAAGTAAGATGACATGATGTAGAGGGATAGACTCAAGCAATATGATGAAAACCCCATCTTTTTAGCCTTGATGGCAACAATACAAATACGTGCCTCGCTACCCCTACTTTGTCACTGGGTGAGGACACCGCAAGATTGAACCCAAAACTAAGCACTTCTCCCATTGCAAGAATTACCAATCTAGTTGGCCAAACCAAACCAATAACTCAAAGAGACTTGCAAAGATATGAAATCATGCATATAAGAATTCAGAGAAGATTCAAATAATATTCATAGAAAATCTGATCATAAATCCACAATTCATCGGATCTCGACAAAAACACCGCAAGAGTATTACATCGGATAGATCTCCATGAAGATCATGGAGAACATGGTATTGAAGATCATAGAGAGAGAAGAAGCCATCTAGCTACTAGCTATGGACCCGAAGGTCTGAGGTGAACTACTCACGCATCATCGGAAGGGCAATGGTGTTGATGTAGATGCCCTCCGTGATCGAATCCCCCTCCGGCAGATTACCGGAAAAGGCCCCAAGATGGGATCTCACGGGAACAGAGGCTTTCGGCGGCGGAAAAGTATTATCGTGGCTCTCTTTGGTATTGGGGGAATATTCCTGAATTTATAGGCGATGAATTAGGGTTGGAAGAGCTACGGGGGGCCTACAAGCCAGGGGGCGCCCCCCCAGGGGCGCGCCCTGGTGGCTTGTGGCCTACCCGTAGGTCTTCTGGCCTCTTATCAAAGCCTCCTGGGTTCCTTCTGGTCCAAGAAAAATCAGCGTAGAATTTTATTCCGTTTGGACTCCGTTGGATATTCCTTTTCCGCAATACTCAAAAACAAGGAAAAAACAGAAACTGGCACTGGCCACTAGGTTAATAGGTTAGTCCCAAAAATAATATAAAACAGCATATTAATGCATATAAAATATCCAAAACAGATAATATAATAACATGGAACAATCAAAAATTATAGATACGTTGGAGACGTATCTTCTACCAAGTATCTAGGGTTGTTCCGCTTCAGCGACCGTTCTCCTCATAATAGAAGCACTCCGTCTCGTGTTTGGGTTCAAGCTTGGGTTTCTTTACTGGAGCAGCAACTGGCTTGCCATCCATGAAGTTTACCTCCTTGCCCTTGCCCTTCTCGAAACTAGTGGTTTTACTAACCATCAACACTTGATGCTCCTTCTTGATTTCTACCTTCGCGGTGTTAAACATTGCGAATAGCTCAGGGATCATCTTCTCCATCCCTGGCATGTTATAGTTCATCACGAAGCTCCAGTAGCTTGGTGGCAGTGACTTGGAGAACTATATCAACCACTATCTTATCTGGAAGATCAACTCCCACTCGATTCAAGCGATTGTAGCACCCAGACAATCTGAGCACATGCTCACCGATTGAGCTATTCTCCTTCATCTTGCAGGCAAAGAATCTTGTTGGAGGTATCATACCTCTCAACACGGGCACGAGCCTGAGATCCCAATTTCAGCTCTTAGAACATCTCATATGTCCCGTGACGTTCAAAACGTTTTGGAGCCTCAATTCTAAGCCGTAATGCATGACGCACTGAACTATCAAGTAGTCATCAGAACGTGCCTGTCAGATGTTCACAACATCTACAGACGACGCTTGAGGGGGTGGCGCACCGAGCGGTGCATTAAGGACATAAGCCTTCTGTGCAACAATGAGGACAATCCTCAGATCACGGACCCAGTCCGCATTATTGCTACCATCATCTTTCAATTCTATTTTCTCTAGGAACATATAAAAAACAGGGGAGCTACAACACGAGCTATTGATCTACAACATAATTTGCAAAATCACTTTGACTATGTTCATGATAATGAGTTCAATTAATCATATTACTTAAGAACTCCCACTCAAATCAACATCCCTCAGGTTGTCTAAGTGTGACATGATCCAAATCCACCAACCCAAGTCCGATCATCACGTGAGATCAGGTGGTTTCAATGGTGAACATCTCCATGTTGATCATATCTACTATATGACTCATGTGCGACCTTTCGGTCTCTTGTGTTCCAAGGCCATGTATGTACATGCTAGGCTCATCAAGTTTAAGCCGAGTGTTCTGCATGTGCAACACTGGCTTGCACCCGTTGTATGCGAACGTAGAGTCTATCACACCCGATCATCACGTGGTGTCTCGAAACGATGAACTTTCGCAACGGTGCACACTCGGGGAGAACACAATTTTATCTTGAAATTTTAGTGAGGGATCACCTTATAATGCTATCGTCGTCCTAAGCAAAATAAGATGCATAAAAGGATTAACATCACATGCAAATCATAAGTGACATGATATGGCCATGAACTTGTGCTTTTGATCTCCATCTCCAAAGCACCGGCATGATTTCATCGTCACTGGCATGACACCATGATCTCCATCAACGTGTCGCCATGAGGTTGTCGCGCCAACTATTGCTTCTACGACTATTGCTAACTTATAGCGATAAAGTAAAGCAAAAACGACGAAAATAAATTAAAGACAACCCTATGGCTCTTGCCAGTTGCCGTACTCATCGACATGCAAGTCGTGATATTCTATACAAAACATGATCATCTCATACATCACATATATCTCATCATGTAATTGGCCATATCACATCACAACATACCCTGCAAAAACAAGTTAGACGTCCTCTAATTGTTGTTGCATGTTTTACGGGTATCTAGCAAGAACGATTCTTACCTACGCAAAAACCACAATGGTGATACACAAATTGCTATTCAACCTTCTCAAGGACCGCCTTTGTCTAATTGGATCCAACTAAAGTGGGAGAGACAGACACCCGCCAGCCATCTTTATGCAACAAAGTCACATGTCAGTTGATGGAACCGGTCTCTCGTAAGCGTACGAGTAAGGTTGGTCCGTGCCGCTTCATCCCACAGTACCACTGAATCAAGAAAATACCAAGGGAGGAAGCAATCTGAGCATCAACGCCCACAAACTCCTTTGTGTTCTACTCGTGATCTCATCTATGCATAGACCTAGCTCATGATGCCACTGTTGGGGAACGTTGCATGGGAAACAAAAAATTTCCTACGCACACGCAAGATCTATCCATGGTGATGAGCATCTACGAGAGGGAGAGTGGATATACATACCCTTGTAGATTGCTAAGCGGGAAGCATTAAGAAACACGGTTTATTTAGTCGAACGTCTTCGCGATCCAAATCGCAAGCCATCCCGCGATCCAATCACGATCCGTCCCGATCTAGCGCCTAACGGACGGCACCTCCGCGTTCAGCACACGTACAACTCGATGACGATCTCCGCCTTCTTGATCCAGCAAGAGGGGGCCGAGAGGTAGATGAGATCTCCAGCAGCACGACGACGTGGTGGTGGTGATGGTGGAGTTATCCCGACAGGGCTTCGCCTAAGCACTACCGGAATCTATTTGGTGGAGGAACTAGAGAATAGAGAACTAGCACGTGGCCGTGGGTTTTGGGGCTCTATTCTTCTAGTATATATAGGAGGGAGAGGGAGGAGCAAGCCTCCCTAGGGTTTCCCCTAGGGGTTGGCTGAACCAGGGCAAGGAGGAGTCCAATCCACTTCTTACTAGGAAGTGGATTCATATTAGGAAGGAGTCCTATTCCTTCCTATCTCCACCTTTTTTCCTCTTGGGCATATGGCTCCTTATGGGGTCGGTTCCCCAGCCCATTAGGGGATGGTGCGCCACCTCTTGGGCCCATGTGCCCCCCGGGGTGGGTGGGCCCCACCCGGTGGACCCCCGGAACTCATTCGTCACTCCCGGTACACTACCGGAAATACCCGAAACTTTTTCGGAACCCAAATACCACTTTCCTATATATAAATCTTTACCTCCGGACCATTCCGGAGATCATCGTGACGTCCGGGATCTCATCCGGGACTCCGAACAACCTTCGGTCACCAACACATATATCTCAATACTACCGAAACGTCACCGAACGTTAAGTGTGCAGACCCTGCGGGTTCGAGAACTATGTAGACATGACCGAGACACCTCTACAGTCAATAACCAATAGCGGGACCTGGATGCCCATATTGGTTCCTACATATTCTTCAAAGATCTTTATCGGTTGAACCTCTATGTCAAGGATTCAGTTAATCCCGTATGCTGTTCCCTTTGTTCTTCGGTATGTTACTTGGCCGAGATTCGATCGTCGGTATCTCTATACCTAGTTCAACCTCGTTATCGGCAAGTCTCTTTACTCGTTCCGTAATACAAGATCCCATGGCTAACTCTTTATTCACTTTGCTTGCAAGGCTCATTGTGATGTTGTATTACCGAGTGGGCCCTGAGATACCTCTCCGTCACACGGAGTAACAAATCCCAGTCTTGATCCATGCCAACTCAACAGACACCCTGGAAGATACCTGTAGAGCATCTTTATAGTCACCCAGTTACGTTGCGACGTTTGATACACACAAGGTACTCCTCCGGTGTCAGTGAGTTGCATGATCTCATGGTCCTAGGAACAGATACTTTGACATGCAGAAACAATAGCAATAAACTGACAGGATCATATGCTACGTTCATAGTTTGGGTCTTGTCCATCACATCATTCTCCTAATGATGTGATCCCGTTATCAAATGACATCTCATGTCTATGGCTAGGAAACCTTGACCATCTTTGATCAACGAGCTAGTCTATTAGAGGCATACTAGGGACACAGTGTTGTCTATGTACCCACACATGCATTTGAGTTTCCAATCAATACAATTATAGCATGAATAATAAACGATTATCATGAACAAGGAAATATAATAATAACCATTTTATTATTGCCTCTAGGGCATATTTCCAACAAGCCTACCATTAAGGTCAAGATTAAAAATTATGAGTGCTTTGCTTTATGTGATTGGGGTGCTAGTGTTTCCACGATTCCGAAATCTTTATGTGATGTGCTTGGTCTCACCAATATTGAAGAATGTTCTCTTAATTTGTACTTGGCTGATTCTACTATTAAAAAGCCTTTGGGAAGAACTAATGATGTTCTTATTCTTGCAAATAGGAACTATGTGCCCATAGATTTTATTGTTCTTGATATTGATTGCAATCCGTCTTGTCCCATCATACTTGGTAGATCGTTCTTATGAACTATAGGTGCGTTGACTGATATGAAAGAAGGCAACATTAGATTTCAGTTTGCACTAAGAAAGGGCATGGAACACTTCCCTAGAACAAGAATTAATCCACCATATGAATCAATCATGAGAGCATCCTATGGAGCAAAAACCAAAGATGACAATACTTGAATCTATGCGTTATGCCTAGCTAGGGGCGTAAAACGATAGCGCTTGTTGCGAGGCAACCCAATGAATAAATTTATTTTCTTATTTTTCTTTATGTTTTTGAGTGTTGGCACAATTATGCCTCTGTTATGATTGTGTTTTTATGTTTTATTTAGTGTTTGTGCCAAGTAGAGCCTTTAGGATGATTCATAAGATGAGTAGAAACAATGCTGAATCTGAAACAGAAACTTTGCCTCCAGTGTTCGAATTTTCATTTTTTGCTGGAATGTGATATTGAGCTGACATTTTAGCACAGTATTTCTATACAAATTCTTTACGTTGTCCTATTTTTTCAGAATTTTTAGAGTTACATAAGTATGGTTAGAGTACAAATTACTACAGACTGTTCTGTTTAAGACAGATTCTGTTTTCGTTGCATTATGTGTTGGAAATATGCCCCTAGAGGCAATAATAAAATGGTTATTATTATATTTCCTTGTTCATGACAAATGTTTATTATCCATGCTAGAATTGTATTGATTGGAAACTCAAATACATGTGTGGGTACATAGACAACACTGTGTCCCTAGTGAGCCTCTACAGGACTAGCTCGTTGATCAAAGATGGCTATGGTTTCCTAGCCATGGACATGAGTTGTCATTTGACAGTGGGATCACATCATTAGGAGAATGATGTGATGGACAAGACCCAAACTATGAACGTAGCATATGATCGTGTCAGTTTGTTGCTATTGTTTTGTGCATGTCAAGTATGTGTTCCTATGACCATGAGATCATGTAACTCACTGATATCGGAGGAATACCTTGTGTGTATCAAATGTCACAACGTAACTGGGTGACTATAAAGATGCTCTATAGGTATCTCCAAGGGTGTCTGTTGAGTTGACATGGATCAAGACTGGGATTTGCTACTCCGTGTGATGGAGAGGTATCTCAGGGCCCACTCGGTAATACAACATCACAATGAGCCTTGCAAGCAAAGTGACTAAAGTGTTAGCCACGGGATCTCGTATTTCGGAACGAGTAAAGAGACTTGCCGGTAATGAGATTGAACTAGGTATGGAGATACCGACGATCAAATCTCGGGCAAGTAACATACCGATAAACAAAGGGAACAACGTACGAGATTAACTGAATCCTTGACGTAGAGGTTCAACCGATAAAGATCTTTGTAGAATATGTAGGAACCAATATGGGCATCCATGTGCTGCCCTCTCCTCTCTAGATCGTCTTTCCCCTCTAGATTAGTTCGATAGAGCTCGGCGAAGCCCTGCCGGATTAGTTCACCACCACCGCCACCACGCCGTTGTGCTGCCGGAGAACTCATCTACCTCTCCGCCCTCGCTTGCTGGATCAAGGAGGCGGAGATCGTCATCGAGATGTACGTGTGCTGAACGTGGAGGTGCCGTCCGTTTGGGACTAGATCGTGATTGGATCGCGGGATGGTGATACGTCTCCAACGTATCTATAATTTTTGCTTGTTCCATGCTGTTATATTATCATTCTTGGATGTTTTTCAATCATTTTATTACAACTTTATATCATTTTTTGGGACTAACCTATTGACATAGTGCCAAAGTGCCAGTTGCTGTTTTTGCTTGTTTTTTATTTCACAGAAAATCAGTACCAAATAGAGATGAAACGCTGCGGGGATTTTTGTGAATTTTTTACGGACCAGGAGAAACCAGATGGGCCAAAGAACACCAGAAGAGGGGGCCCAGGGTGGCCAGCACCCACCAGGGCGCGCCAGAGGCCCCCTGGCGCGGCCTGATGGGTGCTGGGCACCTCGGGCACCCCTCAACCGACTATCGTGCCTATAAATTCCCAGGAAATCCAAAAACCCTAGGGGAGTCAACGAAACACAATTCCAATCGTCGCAAGTTCCAGAACCGCGAGATCCAATCTAAACACCATCACGGAGGGGTTCATCTTCCTCATAGGTGCCTCTCCGATGATGCGTGAGTAGTCCACCATAGACCTACAGGTCCGTAGGCAGTAGCTAGATGGCTTATTATCTCTCTCTTATGATTCTCAATACAATGGTCTCTTGGAGATCTATTTGATGTAAACTTTTGCTGTGTGTTTGTTGGGATCCGATGAATTTTGAGTTCATGACCAGTTTCTATCCATGAATATTATTTGAGTCTTCTTTGATCTCTTATATGCATGATTACTTATAGCCTCATATTTCTTCTTCGAATCTTTGGTTTAGTTAGGCCAACTAGATCGATTTTTCTTGCCATGGGAAGAGGTGCTTTGTGATGGGTTCGATCTTGCGGTGTTCTTTCCCAGTGACAGAAGGGGCAGCAAGACACGCATGTATCGTTGCTATTAAGGATAACAAGATGGGGTCTATTCCTACATGAATAGATCTTGTCTACATCATGTCATCGTTCTTAATGCATTACTTCGTTTTTCCATGAACTTAATACACTAGATGCATGCTGGATAGCGATCGATGTGTGGAGTAATAGAGGTAGATGCAGGCAGGAGTCGGTCTATCTATCTTGGACGTGATTCCTATATAATGATCATCGCCTTGGATATCGTCATGACTATTCGATTTTCTATCAATTGCCCAACAGTAATTTGTTCACCCACCATGGGCTATACTCATGAGAGAAGCAGCTAGTGAACCCTACGGCCCCCGGGTCTACTTTTCCTATCATATTGCTTTCCGATCTACGTTTTTTGCACTGTTTATTTTCAGACCTACAAAACATAAAACCCAAAAATATATTGCTGCATATTTACTCTTTTTATTTGTGTTCTTGAGAGATCTATCTCTCCTATCTATCACTACCTAATCTATCTTATTACCGTAGCGAGATTGACAACCTCTCTTTCGCGTCGGGTTGCAAGTATTTGTTGTTTGTGTGCAGGTGCTGCTTATTGGGTGGTGGTGATCCTCCTACTGGTTTGATAACCTTCGCTTCATAACTGAGGGAAATACTTACCGTCGCCGTGCTGCATCATCCCTTCCTCTTTGGGGAAATACCAACGCAGTCCAAGCCACGTCAAAGGAATTTCTGGCGCCGTTGCCGGGGAGGAAGTAGTCTCTTCTACGTGCCTATCGTAGGCGCCAAGGGGACTCCATCATCATCTACCAGGTTCTTAATCACAAATCTCATCTCCTTGCAATTACATTATTTGCCATTTGCCTCTCATTTTCCTCTCCCCCACTTCACCAATTGTCCATTTTCTTCGCCCTCTTTTTCGTTTGCCTTTTTCTCGTCAGATCTCTTGTTTGCCTGTCACCATGAGTGATTTTGGTATGACAAAAACGGATGACGGCAGGACTCCTAAAATTGGACGTTCTGCCAATCTTGATTCTAAAACTTTTGTTTTGGGGCAAGGGAACGTTATAGGAAAAGAAACTATTCAAGAGTTTTTCAATTGCGTTGGGAATTTGACTCTCGATGATACTCCTATATTGAAAAGAACTATATCTTATGTGGAAGCTATCTCGGCGCTAGTTTTAAAACTTCAAAATAGATTTATTCGTACCCGTCCTACCTTGCAAAGATTGTTTAATGAGCTACCCATTATAAAGAATCCCAAAGCTAAGAAGTTAGCTACCCTTGTTCTTATGAATGAATTTGATCACATAGTACGGGAAGCTAGGGAAATCTTTGAGTTTTATGGTATGAGCTATGAAAAACCGGTAATAGGAGAAATCCTTTACAATAGTGATTACATGATGAGATATTTGCTTGGAAATAATCAAATTTTTGATGAGAATCTCAAAAAGGAAGTCCCCATTTTAGACATGATCCAACACGTTTTCAATGATGTAAACCAACAATATTCTTGGATCGTGGCCGGTAATCAAAGGGGGTACATAGAGGGACAACTTGATAGTGCTAAGGTTGCTATGGATGATGTGTTTCAAGTTTTATTTGCAAAACCTCTTGACAAAAGTACCTCATCTAAAACCAAAGATGACAATACTTGAATCTATCCAATATGCCTAGCTAGGGGCGTAAAACGATAGCGCTTGTTGGGAGGCAACCCAATGAATAAATAAATTTTTTACTTTTTCCTTTCCGTTTTTGAGTGTTGACACAATTATGCCTCTATTATGATTGTGTTTTTATGGTTTATTTAGTGTTTGTGCCAAGTAGAAGTGATGCTGAATCTGAAACAGAAACTTTGCGTCCAGTATATGAATTTTCATTTTTTGCTGGACGTGATCTTGAGCTGAAATTCTAACACAGTGTTTCTATAAAAATTCCTTATGTTGTCCTAATTTTTCAGAATTTTTAGAGTTACATAAGTATGGGTATGGTACAGATTACTACAGACTGTTCTATTTGAGACAGATTCTGTTTTTGTTGCATTGTGTGCTTGTTTTGATGAATCTATGGTTTGTATTGGAGGGTATAAGCCATGGTAAAGTTAAAATACAGTAGGTATAATGCAATTATAAAATTTGAATGGGTTTTCAACAGTACCTAAAGTAGTGATTTGCTTTCTTATACTAATGGATCTCACGAAGATTTTGTTGAGTTTTGTGTGATTGAAGTTTTCAAGTTTTGGGTGAGATCACGATAGATGAAGGAATAAGGAGTAGCAAAAGCCTAAGCTTGGGGATGCTTCCGCACCCCCAAGATATATCCAAAGAGTAACAAGCAACTAAGCTTGGGGATGCCCCCGAGTGGCATCCCCTCTTTCTTCTGACGACCATCGGTATTTTACTTGGAGCTATATTTTTATTCGTCACATATCATGAGTTTTGGTTGTAGCGTATTGTATCTTTGCTTGCTTTGTTTGTTAGTTTTTTTGCTTTGTATCCTTGCTGTACACACCTATTTGAGAAAGCCAAAATCATGCTATGATTTGTTAGAATTGTCTATGTGCTTCACTTAAACTTTTTGAGCTATAGAATTGCTCTAGTGCTTCACTTATATCTTTTTGAGCACGGTGTGCTTGGAAGCTTTTGTAGAAATACTCTCATGCTTCACTTAGATTAATTTGAGAGTTAGTAAATTTTTGAAGAAATCCTCTCATGCTTCACTTATACCTTTTTGAGAAATGAAATCTTCATGCTCATGTGCTTCACTTAAATTTGTTTGAGCTTGCCAAAAAGCAATGGCAATATATGAAACTAGTCCCAAAGTGATAGATATCCAAGGAGGATATAATAAAAACTTTCATGAAGATCATTGGACAAATTAAACTTGATTCCTTGTAATAGTTTTGAAACATGATGATAGTAATATGTGAGTCATGTTAATGAGTAATTTTGCTTAGTAGGAATATTGATGTTAAGGTTTGTGATTCCCTATGCATGCACGAAAGTCAATAGTTATGCAATGAAGTTACATCCTACTTGTGGTGCATTATTCGGTGTTAGTTATGTTCAATGCTCACTTATGTGATTTTTCATTTCTTGGTTTGGTTGCTTCCCAATCTATTTGCTAGCCTTCATTTGTACTAAGTAGAAGTACTACTTGTGCATCCAAAATCCTTAAACCAAGTTTTGCCTTATGAGTCCACCATACCTACCTATATGCGATATTTCCATGCCGTTCCCAGCAAATCTGTATGTGCCATCTCTAAATTTTCAAAATAAATTTTCTCTTTTGTGTGCCCGTACCGCTCATGAAACGGTGGGGAGTGTCCAATATTTTTCCATGCTAGATGTGTTATTCTCAAGATGAGTGTTTATTCACTTGTCATTGCACAAGAGTGTGGCGGTAATAGGGATGTCCATTCCCAAAATGAAAAAGAAAAAAAATATTTACTTTATGTTGTCAAATAATAAATTCCTTGGAAAGTGTTGGTATGGAAGGCAACAGTGGATACGGCCCGCCATGGAAAGTGAAAGTTTGGTGGAAAAAGGAATAAACTTTATTTTCTGTTTGGGAACCGCCTATGATATATCTAGCATGGAAAGTATTGTGAGCTACTTTGTCGTTTTCGTTGATAGGAAAAGCATGCCACCCAAAATATTTTTTCTTTCCCAATTTAAAACTTTGAGCTCTGGCACCTGTACAAATCCCTACTTCCCTCTGCGAAGGGCCTATCTATTTACTTTATGCAATTTTTATTTTTTGCTTTGATTCTCCATCTTCTCTTATAAGCACCAACTAGGGGGCACTATGATCGTACTTGAGCATTGGGCATAGCTAATATTTGAGTATGTTTCATGAATGGATCAATGATTGAGCATGATGGGCTAGGGATAACTTTCTTTAGTGTTGATATTTTGAAAGACATGGTTGCTTGTTGACATGCTTGAGTATTGAAGTCATTATATTAAAAGTAGACTATTGCTTTGAATCATTTACAAGTCCAAATGTCCATGCTATACAAAAGAAAAAATATGATGAACATGTTAGGCAGCATTCCACATCAAAAATTCCGTTTTTATCATTTACCTACTCGAGGACGAGTAGGAATTAAGCTTGGGGATGCTGATACGTCTCCAACGTATCTATAATTTTTGCTTGTTCCATGCTGTTATATTATCATTCTTGGATGTTTTACAATCATTTTATTACAACTTTATATCATTTTTTGGGACTAACCTATTGACATAGTGCCAAAGTGCCAGTTGCTGTTTTTGCTTGTTTTTTACTTCGCAGAAATCAGTACCAAAGAGAGATGAAATGCTGCGGGTATTTTTGTGGATTTTTTATGAACCAGAAGAAACCAGATGGGAGAAAGAACACCAGAAGAGGGGCCCCAGGGTGGCCAGCACCCACCAGGGCGCGCAAGAGGCCCCCTGGCGCGGCCTGATGGGTGCTGGGCACCTCGGGCACCCCCTCAACCGACTATCGTGCCTATAAATTCCCAGGAAATCCAAAAACCCTAGGGGAGTCGACGAAACACAATTCCAGCCGCCGCAAGTTCCAGAAGCGCGAGATCCAATCTAAACACCATCACGCAGGGGTTCATCTTCCTCATAGGCGCCTCTCCGATGATGCGTGAGTAGTCCACCATAGACCTACGGGTCCGTAGGCAGTAGTTAGATGGCTTCTTCTCTCTCTCTCTCTCTCTCTCTCTTATGATTCTCAATACAATGGTCTCTTGGAGATCTATTTGATGTAAACTTTTGCGGTGTGTTTGTTGGGATCCGATGAATTTTGAGTTCATGATCAGTTTCTATCCATGAATATTATTTCAGTCTTTTTGATCTCTTATATGCATGATTACTTATAGCCTCGTATTTCTCCTTCGAATCTTTGGTTTAGTTAGGCAAACTAGATCGATTTTTCTTGCCATGGAAAGAGGTGCTTTGTGATGGGTTCGATCTTGCGGTGTTCTTTCCCAGTGACAGAAGGGGCAGCAAGCCACGCATGTATCGTTGCTATTAAGGATAACAAGATGGGGTCTATTCCTACATGAATAGATCTTGTCTACATCATGTCGTCGGTCTTATTGCATTACTCCGTTTTTCCATGAACTTAATACACTAGATGCATGCTGGATAGCGGTCGATGTGTGGAGTAATAGTAGTAGATGCAGGCAGGAGTCGGTCTATCTATGTTGGACGTGATGCCTATATAATGATCATCGCCTTGGATATCATCATGACTATTCAATTTTCTATCAATTGCCCAATAGTAATTTGTTCACCCACCGTGCGCTATACTGATGAGAGAAGCCACTAGTGAACCCTACGGCCCCCGGGTCTACTTTTCCTATCATATTGCTTTCCGATCTATGTTTTTTGCACTCTTTGTTTTCAGATCTACAAAACCAAAAACCCAAAAATATATTGCTTCATATTTACTCTTTTTATTTGTGTTCTTGAGAGATCTATCTCTCCTATCTATCACTACCTAATCCATCTTATTACCGTAGAGAGATTGACAACCTCTCTTTCGCGTCGGGTTGCAAGTATTTTTTGTTTGTGTGCAGGTGATGCTTATTGGGTGGTGGTGTTCCTCCTACTGGTTCGATAACCTTGGTTTCATAACTGAGGGAAATACTTACCGTCGCTGTGCTGCATCATCCCTTCCTCTTTGGGGAAATACCGACGCAGTCCAAGCCACGTCAGACGGCTTGCGATTTGGATCGCGAAGACGTTCGACTACATCAACCGCGTTTCTTAACGCTTCCCGCTTAGCGATCTACAAGGGTATGTGGTTCCGATTTCCCCTCTCGTAGATGCTCATCTCCATGGATAGATCTTGTGTGTGCGTAAGAATTTTTTTGTTTCCCATGCAACGTTCTCCAACATTATGTGCTTGTTTTGATGAATCTATGGGTTATATTGAAGGGTATGAGCCATGGTAAAGTTAAAATATAGTAGGTATAATGCAATAATAAAATTTGAATGAGTTTGCAACAACACTTAAAGTAGTGATTTGCTTTATTATACTAACGGATCTCTCAAAGATTTTGTTGAGTTTTGTGTGATTGAAGTTTTCAAGTTTTGGGTGAGATCACAATGGATGAAGGAATAAGGAGTGAAAAGAGCCTAAGATTGGGGATGCTATAGCACACCCAAGATATATCCAAAGAGAAACAAGCAACTAAGCTTGGGGATGCCCCGAGTGGCATCCCCTCTTTCTTCTAACGACCATCGGTATTTTACTTGGAGCTATATTTTTATTCGTCACATACCATGAGTTTTGCTTGGAGCGTCTTGTATTATTTGAGTCTTTGCTTGATTTGCTTTTTAGTTTCTCACTTGTATCCTTGCTGGACACACCTATTTGAGAGAGCCAAAATTATGCTATGGTTTGATAGAATTGCTCTATATGCTTCACTTAAACTTTTTGAGCTATAGAATTGCTCTAGTGCTTCACTTATATCTTTTTGAGCACGGTGTGCTTGGAAACTTTTGAAGAAATACTATCATGCTTCACTTAGATTAATTTGAGAGTTAGGAAATTTTGAATAAATCCTCTCATGCTTCACTTATACTATTTTGAGAGATGAAATCTCTATGCTCATGTGCTTCACTTAAATTTGTTTGAGCTTGCCAATGCAATGGCAATATATGAAACTAGTCCCAAAGTGATAGATATTCAAGGAGGATATAATAAAAACTTTCATGAAGATCATTGGACAAATTAAATTTGATTCCTTGTAATAGTTTTGAGACATGATGATAGTAATATGTGAGTCATGTTAATGAGTAATTATGCTTTAGTAAGAATATTGGTGTTAAGGTTTGTGATTCCCTATGCATGCACGAAAGTCAATAGTTATGCAATGAAATTACATCCTACTTATGGTGCATTATTCGGTGTTAGTTATGCTCAATGCTCGCTTATGTGAATTTTCGTTTCTTGGTTGGTTGCTTCTCAATCTATTTGCTAGCCTCCACTTGTACTAAGTAGAAATACTACCTGTGCATCCAAAATCCTTAAACCTAGTTTTGCCTTATGAGTCCACCATACCTACCTATATGCGGTATTCCATGCCGTTCTAAGCAAATTTGTATGTGCCATCTCTACTTTTCAAAACAAATTTCCTTTTTGTGTGCTCGTACCGCTCATGAAACGGTAGGGGGTGTAAAATATTTTTCCATGCTAGATGTGTTATTCTCAAGATGAGTGTTTATTCACTTGTCATTGCACGAGAGTACGGCGGTAATAGGGATGCCCAGTCCCGAAAAGAAAAAAGAAAAAAAATTACTTTATGTTGTGAAATAATAAATTCCTTGGAAAGTGTTGGTATGGAAGGCAACCGTGGATACGGCCAGCCATGGATTGTGACAGAATGGTGGAAAAAGGAATAAACTATATTTTTTGTTTGGAAACCGCCTATGATATATCTAGCATGGAAAGTACTGTGAACTACTTTGTCATTTTCGTTGACAGGAAAGGAACGCCACTTAAAATATTTTTCTCTCTCAATTTAAACTTTGAGCTCTGGCACCTCTACAAATCCCTACTTCCCTCTACGAAGGGCCTATGTATTTACTTTATGCAATTTTTATTTTTTATTTGAATCTCCATCTTCTTTTACAAAGCACCAACTAGGGGGCACTATGATCGTACTTGAGCATTGGGTGTAGCTAATATTTGAGTGTGTTTCATGAATGGATCAATGATTGAGCATGATAGGCTAGGGATAACTTTCTTTAGTGTTGATATTTTGAAAGACATGGTTGCTTGTTGGCATGCTTGAGTATTGAAGTCATTATGTTAAAACTAGACTATTGCTTTGAACCATCTAAAAGTCCAAATGTCCATGCTACAAAAGAAAAGAATATGAGATGAACATGTTAGGCAGCATTCCACATCCAAAATTCTGTTTTTATCATTTACCTACTCGAGGACGAGTAGGAATTAAGCTTGGGGATGCTGATACGTCTCCAACGTATCTATAATTTTTGCTTATTCCATGCTGTTATATTATCATTCTTGGATGTTTTACAATCATTTTATAGCAACTTTATATCATTTTTTGGGACTAACCTATTGAAATAGTGCCAAAGTGCCAATTGCTGTTTTTGCTTTTTTTTACTTCGCAGAATATCAGTACCAAACGGAGTCCAATCGTGATGAAACTTTTTGGAGATTTGTTTTGGGCCAGAAGACATCCAGTGGGCCAAAGAAGTGCCAGAGGGGAGTGTCGAGGAGACCTTAACCCACCAGGGCACGCTAGAGGCCCCGGGTGTGCCCTAATGGGTTGTGCCCTCCTCGGGGCCCCTCTCCACCACCTTTGATGCCTATAAATTCCCAAATATTCCAGAAACCCTAGAGGAGTCGACGAAAAACACATCCAGCCGCCGCAAGTTCCAGAACCTCGAGATCCAATCTAACACCATCACGGAGGGGTTCATCATCCTCATTGGTGCCTCTCCGATGATGCGTGAGTAGTCCACCATAGACATACGGGTCCGTACGCAGTAGCTAGATGGCTTCCTCTCTCTCTTTTGATTCTCAATACAATGGTCTCTTGGAGATCTATTTGATGTAAACTTTTGCGGTGTGTTTGTTGGGATCCGATGAATTTTGAGTTCATGATCAGTTTCTATCCATGAATATTATTTGAGTCTTCTTTGATCTCTTATATGCGTTATTACTTATAGCAACGTATTTCTTCGTCGAATCTTTGGTTTAGTTAGGCCAACTAGATCGATTTTTCTTGCCATGGGAAGAGGTGCTTTGTGATGGGTTCGATCTTGCGGTGTCCTCTCCCAGTGACAGAAGGGGTAGCGAGGCACGCATGTATCGTTGCTATTAAGGGTAAGAAGATGGGGTCTATTCCTACATGAATATATCTTGTCTACATCATGTCACCGTTCTTATTGCCTTACTCCGTTTTTCCATGAACTTAATACACTAGATGCATGCTGGATAGCGGTCGATGTGTGGAGTAATAGTAGTAGATGCAAAATTGTTTCGGTCTACTAATCTTGGACGTGATGCCTATATAATGATCATCGCCCTATATATCGTCATGATTATTTGATCTTCTATCAATTGCCCAACAATAATTTGTTCACCCACCGTGTGCTATACTCATGAGAGAAGCCACCAGTGAAATCTACAACCCCCGGATCTACTTTTCCAACATATTGCTTTCCGATCTATCTTTTTGCCGCTTTTGTTTTCAGATCTATCATTCCAAAAACCCAAAAATACCTTGCCGCACTTTTTATTTACTCTTTTTATTTTGTGTTCTTGAGAGATCTATCTCTCCAATCTATCACTACCTAATCTATCTTTTTACCGTAGAGAGATTGAGAACCTCTCTTTCGCATCGGGTTGTAAGTATTTGTTCTTTGTGTGCAAGTGTTGTTTACGTAGTGGTGGTGATCCTCCTACTGGTTCGATACCTTGGTTTCATAACAGAGGGAAATACTTACCGTCCCTGTGCTGCATCATCCCTTCCTGTTTGGGGAAATACCGACGCAGTCTCAAGCCACGTCACGAGTCATCCGAAGGGATGGAACAAGACTTGGTTTTATTGTAAGAGCACCGCCCCCGCAGGCCAGAACCCACTGCCGGGTTATAGACTAGGCCGGCTTGGCGCCACCGATTTTCCGGGTTGGCCAACTGAAGAGGAAAAGAAGTTGCTGGCCCCTGTGCTGCTAAAGTTAAAAGCCCTTAATGCCAACGGCCTCACTGGGGCCGATCTGATCCGGTGTTGGATAACCTGGCGGATTCAACCCGTCAGCGTAAGAGGCGATTTAATGTGCAATTATTCCTGCGTGTTGACCTGGCTTGAGACTGCGTCGGTATTTCCCCAAAGAAGAAGGGATGATGTAGCACATCGACGTTAAGTATTTCCCTCAGTTATGAAACCAAGGTATCGAACCAGTAGGAGGATCACCAAAACTACATAAACAACACCTGCACACAAAGAACAAATACTTGCAACCCGACGCGAAAGAGAGGTTGTCAATCTCTCTATGGTAAAAAGATAGATTACGATATGATAGATTGGATAGATAGATCTCTCAAGAACACAAAATAAAAGAGGCAAATAAAAAGTGCAGCAAGGTATTGTTGGGTTTTTGGAATAATAGATCTGAAAACAAAAGCGGCAAAAGGATAGATCGGAAAGCAATATGTTGGAAAAGTAGACCCGGGGGCCGTAGGTTTCACTAGTGGCTTCTCTCATGAGTATAGCACACGGTGGGTGAACAAATTACTGTTGGGCAATTGATAGAAGATCAAATAATCATGACGATATCCAAGGCGATGATCATTATATAGGCATCACGTCCAAGATTAGTAGACCGAAACGATTCTATATCTACTACTATTACTCCACACATCGACCGCTATCCAGCATACATCTAGTGTATTAAGTTCATGAAAAAAAGGAGTAATGCAATAAGAACGGTGACATGATGTAGACAAGATCTATTCATGTAGGAATAGACCCCATCTTGTTATCCTTAATAGCAACGATACATGCGTGCCTCGCTACCCCTTCTGTCACTGGGAGAGGACACCGCAATATCGAACCCATCACAAAGCACCTCTTCCCATGGCAAGAAAAATCGATCTAGTTGGCCTAAATAACCAAAGATTCGAAGAAGAAATACGAGGCTATAAGTAATCATGCATATAAGAGATCAAAGAAGACTCAAATAATATTCATGGATAGAAACTAATCATGAACTCAAAATTCATCAGATCCCAACAAACACACCGCAAAAGTTTACATCAAATAGATCTCCAAGAGACCTTTGTATTGAGAATCAAAAGAGAGAGAGAGGAAGCCATCTAGCTACTGCCTACGGACCCGTAGGTCTATGGTGGACTACTCACGCATCATCGGAGAGGCACCAATGAGGATGATGAACCCCACCATGATGGTGTTAGATTGGATCTCGCGGTCCTAAAACTTGCGGTGGCTGGATGTGTTTTTCGTCGACTCCCCTTGGTTTTATGGAATATTTGGGAATTTATAGGCATCATAGGCAGTGGAGGGGACTCCCGAGGCGGCCACAACCCATCAAGGAGCGCCCGGGGCCCCTGGCACGCCCTGGTGGGTTGTGGGCGGCCTGGGCTCCCTCCTGGTAACTTCTTTGGCCCACTAGCCTTCTTCTGGTCCAAAACAAATCTCCGAAAAGTTTCGTCGCGATTGGACTCCATTTGGTATAGATATTCTGCGAAGTAAAAAAAAGCAAAAACAGCAACTTGCACTTTGGCACTATGTTAATAGCTTAGTCCCAAAAATGATATAATGTTGATATAAAATGATTGTAAAACATCCAAGAATGATAATATAACAGCATGGAACAAGCAAAAATTATAGATATGTTGGAGACGTATCAGCATCCCCAAGCTTAATTCCTACTCGTCCTCGCGTAGGTAAATGATAAAAACAAAAAAATTGATGTGGAATGCTGCCTAACATGTTCATCACATATTCTTTCCTTTTGTAGCATGGACATTTGGTCTTTTAGATGGTTCAAAGCAATAGTCTAGTTTTGACATAAAGACTTTAATACTCAAGCATGCCAACAAGCAACCATGTCTTTCAAAATATCAACACTAAAGAAAGTTATCCCCAGCCCATCATGCTCAATCATTGATCCATTCATGAAACACACTCAAATATTAACTACACCCAATGCTCAAGTATGATCATAGTGCCCCCTAGTTGGTGCTTCATAACAGAAGATGCAGACTCAAATAAAAATAAAAATTGCATAAAGTAAATAGATAGGCCCTTCATAGAGGGAAGTAGGGATTTGTAGAGGTGCCAGAGCTCAAAGTTTAAATTGAGAGAGAAAAAATATTTTGAGTGGCATGCCTTTCCTGTCAACGAAAACGACAAAGTAGTTCTCAATACTTTCCATGCTAGATATATCATAGGCGGTTCGCAAACATAAAGTAAAAGTTTATTCCTTTTTCCACCATTCTTTCCCAATCCATGGTTGGCCGTATCCACGGTTGCCTTCCATACCAACAGTTTCCAAGGAATTTATTATTTGACAACATAAAGTGTTTTTTTTTTCATTTCGGGACTGCGCATCCCTATTACCGCCTTACTCTCGTGGAATGACAAGCGAATAAACACTCATCTTGAGAATAAAACATCTAGCATGAAAAAATATTGGACACCCCCTACCGTTTCATGAGCGGTACGAGCACACAAAAAGGAAATTTATTTTGAAAATTAGAGATGGCACATGCAAATTTTCTTAGAATGGCATGGAAATACCGCATATAGGTAGGTATGGTGGACTCATAAGGCAAAACTGGGTTTAAGGATTTTGGATGCACAAGTAGCATTTCTACTTAGTACAAGTGGAGGCTAGCAAATAGATTGAGAAACAACCAACCAAGAAACGAAAATTCACATAAACGAGCATTGAGCATAACTAGCACCGAATAATGCACCATAAGTAGGATGTAATTTTATTGCATAACTATTGACTTTCGTACTTGCATAGGGAATCACAAACCTTAACACCAATATTCTTACTAAAGCATTATTACTCACTAACATGACTCACATATTACTATCATCATGTCTCAAAACTATTACAAGGAATCAAGTTTAATTTGTCCAATGATCTTCATGAAAGTTTTTATTATATCCACCTTGCATATCTATCACTTTGGGACAATTTTCATATATTGCCATTGCTTTTGACAGGCTCAAACAAATTTAAGTGAAGAACATGAGCATAGAGATTTCATCTCTCAAAATAGTATAAGTGAAGCATGAGAGGATTTCTTCAAAATTTACTAACTCTCAAATTAATCTAAGTGAAGCATGAGTGTGTTTCTTCAAAAGTTTCCAAGCACACCATGCTCAAAAGATATAAGTGAAGCACGAGAGCAATTCTATAGCTCAAAACAATTTAAGTGAAGCATATAGAGCAATTCTAACAAATCTTAGCATAATTTTGGCTCTCTTAAATAGGTGTGTCCAGAAAGGATACTAGTGACAAACTAAAAAGCAAAGCAAGAAAAATACTCAAATGATACAAGACGCTCCAAGCAAAACTCATGATATGTGACGAATAAAAATATAGCTCCAAGTAAAATACCGATGGTCGTTAGAAGAAAGAGGGGATGCGACTCGGGGCATCCCCAAGCTTAGTTGCTTGTTTATCTTTGGATATATCTTGGGGGTTCTGTAGCATCCCCAATCTTAGGCTCTTTTCACTCCTTATTCCTTCATCCATCGTGATCTCACCCAAAACTTGAAAACTTCAATCACACAAAACTCAACAAAACCTTCGTGAGATCCGTTAGTATAATAAAGCAAATCACCACTTTAAGTACTGTTTAAAACCCATTCAAATTTTATTATTGCAATATACCTACTGTATTTTAACTTTACCATGGCTTATACCCTTCAATACAACCCATAGATTCATCAAAACCAGCACACAATGCAACGAAAACAGAATCTGTCTTAAACAGAACAGTCTTTGGTAATTTGTACTATAACCATACTTATGTAACTCTAAAAATTCTGAAAAATTAAGAAAACATAAATAATTTGTATAGAAATACTGTGTTAAAATTTCAGCTCAATATGACGCTCCAGTAAAAAAATGAAAATTCGCACACTGGAGGTAAAGTTTCTGTTTCAGATTCAGCATTGTTTCTACTAATCTCATGAATCATCCTAAAGGCTTTACTTGGTGCAAACACTAAATAAAATATAAAAACACAATTATAACACAGGCATAATTGTGTCAACACTCAAAAACAGAAATAAAAGTATGAAAATAAATTTATTCATTGGGTTGCCTCCCAACAAGCGCTATCGTTTTACGCCCCTAGCTAGGCATAACACATAGTTTCAAGTATTGTCATCTTTGGTTTTCAACTCCTCAATCACACAACTAGATTTCTTCAAGAATTTAGCATGCATACTCTCAATGACAACACTTCTAGGAATTAGACCAAAAAAATCATTCTTGTAAATAGGGTCTTTTACTATTTCGACAAAATTGGGATGAATACTAATCATTTTAAGATCTCCCTTGTGGCTACTAGGTGTAGCACCTTTGTTCTTAGTGACTTGCGTGGTCTTGAAATTTTTTACGGGAGTTTTTTCAATAGTTTTAATAGAAGAAAAACCCGAACCCAAGTTACTAAATATTTCTTCCAACTTATCAATCCGGTAAGGACTCTCTTCTATCCTTTCGTTAACTACGGTTTCTTTTTTCCTTTAACAATTTAAAGGCATCTCCCGTTTTTGACCCAATTTTATTAGCAAGAGTATGCATTTTCTTATCCAAATTTTCAAGATGTTCTTTGGTAATCATCTTCTTTTCAATATCATCTAGCCTCTCCATAACATGTTCGAGGGTTAAAGTTGTTTCATTGATCGTAAGAGATGGCGATCCCACTAAACTTCCCATAGCATTAAAAGCGTCCAAAGATGGACACATCAAGAAATTCCCACCGGTAATCGTATCAAGGATGAATCTATACCAAGTGGTAATGCCCACATAAAAACTGCGAAGGAGAACAATGGTAGATTGCTTATGAATAGATCTATTGCGAGCATTGCAAATCCTATACCAAGCATCTATTAGGTTCTCCCCTCCCCTTTGCTTAAAATTAAGAACTTCATGTTGGGGAACGTTGCATGGGAAACAAAAATTTTCCTACGCACACGCAAGATCTATCCATGGTGATGAGCATCTACGAGAGGGAGAGTGGATCTACACACCCTTGTAGATAGCTAAGCGAGAAGCGTTAAGAAACACGGTTGATGTAGTTGAACGTCTTCGCGATCCAAATCGCTAGCCGTCCCGCGATCCTATTACGATCTAGCGCCGAACGGACGGCACCTCCGCGTTCAGCACACGTACAGCTCGATGACGATCTCCGCCTTCTTCATCCAGCAAGAGGGAGCGGAGAGGTAGATGAGTTCTTCGGCAGCGCGATGGCCCGGCGGCGGTGAGGGAGTCCCGGACTAAGGGGTCCTCGGGCTGCCGGTTCATCTCTCGATAGGCCGGCTCGATGGGCCATTTTCTGAAGAAGAGCCGGACATATCAAGACTCCACATTCCAGAAGGAAGCCCCGAAGGCGCGTCGTGCACTCCAAGTCAAGATGAGAATGTCGACATCTCCATCCCTCGGCAGGAGGCCCACCATGTGTAAACCCTAGTACCCCCCGATGTCTATATAAACCGGGAGGGTTTTAGATCATAGGACAGAAACTCATCTAGGGTTTTAGCTAGTCGATCTCGAGGTAGATCTACTCTGTAACCTTCATACCATCAATATAATCGAGCAGGACATAGGGTTTTACCTCCATAGGAGGGCCCGAACTTGGGTAAACATCGTCTCCTTCGTCCCTTTGTTACCATCGATCCAAGTCTCACAGCTCGGGACCCCCTACCCGAGATCCGCCGGTTTTGACACCGACATTGGTGCTTTCATTGAGAGTTCCGCTGTGATCGCCCAAGGAATCGATGGCTCGCGTCTTCATCAACGAAGAGGTCCGCAACATGGACTCCTTTGTCCCTGGACAGATCTTCGCTTTCGGCAGCATCGTGCTGCACGCTGACACGACTGGCCGCTTGGGCCAGGTCGGGAGTTTCGCCCCTAATCAGGAAATCAGGTTCGGGAACTTAGAGTTCTCCGTCGACCCTCGGGGCGATCTCTTGCTCACTGGGCTCGCAGTCTCACCTAATGCGCCCGAGGACTCCGAGGCTTTAACCTCGGATGTCACCTTCAACCCCGCTTACGGGGCCAATCCCGATTATGATCCGGACTTCAGTCCGGATCCGGCTATAGCGCCAGATGTCCGGGCATCAAGCCCTGTCGAATACACTTCTCGTGCGGACGCGGCGGAGGTTAACTCCGAATACGCCAGGCAGGTTGACCCGATCGAGCTTTCGACGCTTTGCGAGGCTCTAAATCAGATCTCCTTGACAAAAACTATTGATGACCCGATCCCGATCCACACTCAGATCGGTCTTGAGGCGGGTCAAGAGGAATTTTTCATCCCACCCACCACCCACTTAGTAGCCACTATCGAAGACTTAACCGATATGTTGGACTATGCCTCCGAGGAGGCAGATGACATGGAAGAGGATGATCGCGCTCCCACCCCCGTTAACACTGGGCGATGGATCGCCACCTCCACCTACGACGCCTACATGGTGGACACGCCATCCGATAACGGTGAGCGCACACCAGCAAACAATGGTGATGATTCAGGTGAGGCGCCGTCAAGACGCCGGAAACCGCGTAAGCGATCAAAGGTAAAAAAGGGAAGGGAAGCTATTGTCGGCACCGGGGAAAACGATACCCTGGAAGACCTCGGCGATCCCGATATCCCCAAGTATCCGTTGAAGGACCAGGAAAGGCTGGAGGACCAGCGCGACCCTGAAGATCCAAATGACTCCGATGATGACAACTACCTCCCCCTGTAGAGGAGGAGGATAGCCCGGACGACGAGGACATCATCGTTCCCGAGACCATCGAGGACCAGGAACGGTTCAGGCAACAACTTTTAGCCACTGCCCGGAACCTAAAGGCAAAAGCACGGCAACTCAAGGCCGAACAAGACACCCTCAACGATAGATGGACAAGCGTCCTATCATCCGAGGAAGAACACGGCGCCGGTCTCTGGGACCAACCCAAGAGTTACCCCCGCCGGCGGCTGCTGCCACAATTCGACGACGAGCTCCACAATACGCCATCCCCCAAACACACTCCATATGACCAGCCGGACCGCCCTCCCCGAGGACGTGATAGGACGGCTGGCGAGGCCGGTTATAGGCCGGCGATACCCCGCAGAAGGGGAAAGGAGCCAATGGAGCCCGACGATAGGTATGACCTGTGATGCGACCTGGATGATAGAACAGGCCGCACGAGATCCATCTACGGATCTAGAGGGTATTCCCCTGGTAGAAGGGATGAGTACCGGCCCTGGCGCGACCGAACCAACAGAGTTCGGAACCAAAACCAGGCCAGAACAGACGCCGACTACCGGCGCGATATAGCATGGGTCAGAGGCGCTGCCCACCCGCTCTGCTTTACTGATGAGGTAATGCAGCATCAGTTCCCGGAAGGGTTTAAACCCGTAAACATCGAGCAATACGACGGAACAACTGACCCAGCAGTGTGGATCAAGGATTTCCTCCTCCACATCCACATGGCACGAGGAGATGACCTCCACACCATCAAGTACCTACCCCTCAAACTTAAGGGGCCAGCTCGGCACTGGCTAAACAGTCTCCCTGAAAACTCTATCAGGTGCTGGGAGGACCCCGAGGATGCATTCCGATCTAATTTCCAGGGCACCTATGTACGGCCCCCGGACTCCTCCGACCTAAGCAATGTCGTGCAAAAGGCAGGAGAGTCCGCTCGACAATTCTGGAATCGGTTCTTGACCAAGAAAAACCAGATCGCCTATTGCCCAGATGCCGAAGCTATAGCCTCTTTCAGGCACAATATTCGGGATGAGTGGCTGGCTCGCCAGCTCGGCCAGGATAAGCCCAGGACCATGTCCGCCCTCACATTGCTCATGACCCGCTTTTGCGCGGGCGAGGATAACTGGCTAGCAAGGCGAAGCCACAACCCCGAAGACCCCAGTACTTCTGAAGTTCGGGATGGAAACGGGAAACCACGACGTAACAAAAACAAACGACGGCACAGCACTAGCGATGCCGATGACACGGCCGTTAACGCCAGTTTCCGCAACCCAAGATCCGGGCAGCGGAAGAAGCCTCCTAAAGGCAACCGCGATGGACCCACACCGCTGGACAAGATCATGGAGAGGCCTTGCCAGATCCATGGCACTCCGGACAAGCCCGCCAACCACACCAACCGTAACTGTTGGGTGTTTAAACAGGCCGGCAAACTCATAGCCGAGGACCAGGGCAAAGGCCAACGCAGGGAGGACGATCAGGAGCCCCGCGGTCTGAGCAATGGAGGTCAGAAGAAATTCCCTCCAGAAGTAAAAATGGTGAACATGATATACGCCACTCATATACCTAAAAAGGAGAGGAAGCGCGCCCTTCGAGAGGTCTACGCCGTAGAGCCTATAGCCCCGAAGTTTAACCCATGGTCGGCCTATCCGATCACTTTTGATCGACGAGATCACCCGACCAGTATCCGTCATGGAGGTTCGGTGGCCCTCGTCCTAGACCCCATTATCGATGGGTATCACCTCACTAAAGTCCTAATGGACGGAGGAAGTAGCCTCAACCTGATTTACTCAGATACGGTGAAAAAGATGGGCATAGATCCGTCAGGGATAAATCCTAGCAACACTACCTTTAAAGGAGTGATCCCAGGTGTCGAAGCCCGGTGCACATGCTCTGTTAGCCAGGAAGTAGTGTTCGGCTCGCCCGACAACTTTCGCAGCAAGGAATTAATCTTCGACATCGTCCCCTTCCGCAGCGGCTATCATGCCCTGCTCGGCCGAATAGCGTTCGCTCGCTTTAACGCCGTCCCACATTACGCATACCTCAAGCTCAAGATGCCCGGTCCCATGGGGGTCATCACCGTCAACGGCAACACAGAGCATTCCCTCCGAACTGAGGAGCATGCATTGGCCCTGGCGGCCGAATTCCATTATGAGGACGGTCGGCAAACACCCAAGTCGGCCGCAAAGGCCCGTAAGGTCGATAAACGAGTTCGGTTTCAATCCGAACTCCCAGACTCTTCTGCTCCCGGGAAATAGGGGTACGCCCCCCATTGCACAGCCCTAACGACCGCCAAACACATGCCAAGAAGGCACAACTTCGCGCTCAAGATCCCATGGGCAGCAATGGGGAGCAACCTTGAAGTGGTAAGGGTTCGGCTGGACCGACCAATACCAATACACGTCCTCGGACAAAACGCAGGTACCATCAAGGACCTGTTAAAAAGCGTAAAGCTTATTGATACTTCAGCGACTTCTCAAGACCTTTTTCCAAGGTCCGCTCGGCGACAGCATCACTCCTAATGGATGCAACCCCCACAGAGGAACATGAACGGACAGGTGACAAGGCACATCGAAGACGTCATGTCACTAATCGAAGATTCCTGGTACAGCCTCCCCTCTGTAAACTTTATATTTCATCTACCTGTAAACAGTTGCTTCGGCAATCCAAGTTATAAGAATTATTGAGCAAGTACAAAACCATTGTATATGGCCATTTTGTTGTCTTTTACACAACCTCTGTTCTTCTCTTGGTCGCGCTTCTTGCGAAAACTGTTCGGTATATATCATGATGCAACCGGCTAATAGACCGGGGGCTCGAATTTAAAATCGCCTTGAACATCACCCCAGCACAACTGGTTGTGTGTTTGGCGTCTTGGGTTTTTCTTTATATGCATCGGATCCGAACTATGTCTTGGGTCAAAAGTTGGGTTGCCCGGCTCCTGTGCTTGCCCTCTTACGTTCCGCTCGTTCGGCTAAAAGGGCAAAGGGAGAACCACTGCGATTGTGCTTCTAGCTCGTCTGGTCAAGCACCTCAGCGGAGAAAGACGAAAACTGTCCGTCATAGTAAGCGAGAACCGGTCTGCGAATCCGAGCATAAGTGTCATACTAAAAGATCGATAGAGGTTCTTCCGTGTTATACGATGGGTTTCGTTTTTGTACAAACCATGTGATGCTGGCTTCGGCTCCGAACATCACACAGGGGGCTAGTTATCAGCCCCCGCATTTTTTCTACACTCCCACGGCTAAGTGAAAGCAATAGAGCACTATAGTCCGATTGCCTTGTCCCGCTCGCACTACCGCCTTCGGGCGCCGATACTTCGGCTAAGGGTAGAAGTGCAGTTACAGGGACACCCCGCGTAGTATCTACGTGGGGGCTGAAGCCGACGACTCGCTGCTTTCAGATAAACCGGCCACATATGAGTATAAACAAACATAAACTACCTATAAGACATGATAAACCATGCAACATTAATTATAAAGCGTTAAAGTCTTCGGACATATTACAACGCGTTCATTCATACAAAACGTTCTTGGAGCATTGAGCCTCTATTGCCCGAGCACCTTCCATCACTTCTGGGAAGTACCGCTCGGGGCGCCTATACTCCTTTCCAGGAGGCGGAGGTGCGGTAGCGATCTCGGTCGGCTTGAGCCTCGGTCAATGCACCATGGTCTTCGCAAAGGCCATCCGCGCGCCCTCGATGCACGTAGAACGCTTCAGCACATCAACCCGAGGCGCATCTTCGCATAGTTTCTGCACTAAGCCGAAGTAGCTGCTCGGCAATGGCTCATCGGGCCACATGCGTATGCATAGGTCCTTCATGGCCGGCTCCGCCACTCTGCGCATCTCCATTAGTTGCTTCATTTTCTCGACGAGGAGAGGGGAATGCTCGGGGGACTCAAACTGCGCCCAGAATAGCCGGGTCTCATCCTCCTCTGCCCGCGAAGCATAAAACTTGTTCGCATCCGCTGCGCTCTTCTGAAGGTCCGCACTGACGCCTAAGGAACGCCACACCTGGGTGAGCAAAGTAAACTTGCTACCACCAAAGGTGCATTGCAGTGAATACGGCTTACCATCGATGACAGCCTTGACTTGGCAAATCTCCTCTTGTGCAGACCGCCGCTCCACCCGCTCCTTTTGGAGCTCAGATTTAAGCACGGCTAGCTCGGCGGCTTGTTCTTTGCTTTTCTGCTCAAGGGCCTCGCACTTTGTGACGGCATCCTTGAGCTCCTGCTACACCTCCTCCACCCGAGCCTCGTGCTTGGCGCTTGCAGCCTTCAGGGTGGACAGGGTGGATGCCGCTTGTTCGGCGGCCGTCTTCTCCTCCTCAGCCTTCCGCTTCATGTCCTGGAGCTCGGCCTTGAGTTTTTCAACCTCCGCAGCTGAGGCTGTATAAGCAATAGCTAACTAATTACACCGGTTTACCAGTGCGGATCATTACAGATAAATAGCTCGGCAATTACAAACCGGCTTACCTTGTGCCTCGTCGAACCGCTTGTGGAGGCTATCCAGCTCCTCGTCGGAAATTTTTAGCTTCCGATTCAACTCGGTCAGCTCAGCGGCATTTTTGGCTGCCGCCGATGACGAGGCCTGCAAAAATCAAAAAATATGCATCCAGTTATGTACGATTCAAACCCCCGACCTATGGAGGATATGACTCCCCGTTCGGTCCTTTCAGGGACTTTTCCGAACATTGCAGCACTAGATGGTGCCTTGTGCATCATTGATTCATTCCTCACTATTTGACCCCCGGATGCGTTTTTGCATACCCATCCAGGGCTCGGGGGCTAGTACATATATACAGAGATAGCACAAAACTTAAAATTAGCATTGTTCGGGAAAAGGATATTACTTGACTCACCTTGAAGCCCGCCAGGAGACCATTGAAGGCCTCCTTCAGTCCGTTGTCAATGGACTGAATTCCTTGCAAAACCGCACCCATGAGAGTGCGGTGATCCTTGGAGATGGGGGTCCTTGCTAGCGCCTCCTCCATAACCGGCCACCCGTCCGTTGGTGGAAACGGTGATGACCGGGCAGTCCGGTCTACGATCGGGGACTGAGCCGGTAACTCCGGATGCACGGAGTGCTCCGGAGACGTCCTCGGAGGGGACTGGGCATTTCTTCGCCCCTCTTCTTCGGCGATCAGGGGAGCGTTCTCCCCCTTGTCCTCGGCAGCCCGGGAAGTTCTTTCTCCCTGGCCTCTGTCGGCCGCGGCATCTGCCTCGGCCATGGCATGGTCGCCCCCTCCGCCTGTGTTCGGCTCCAACGGAGCCTGGCTGGATGACACCTCCGCAGTATCCCTCGCAACCCCTGGAGGTGTAGGGT
Source organism: Elymus sibiricus (assembly GCA_039707655.1). NCBI lineage: Eukaryota > Viridiplantae > Streptophyta > Magnoliopsida > Poales > Poaceae > Elymus > Elymus sibiricus. Next base: position 103,647,041 of record CM077669.1, on the reverse strand, counting down.
GCGATGCGGTCCCGCTCTCCGCCAGCTCGGCAGGTGGAGACTCCCCGTCCGATACCTGGTCGGTAGGGACGACTTGCGGGGGGCTGCAAAAATATTCTTGTACTGAAAACATTGAAAACTTTGCGTAAATAACCCAGGGAGTCTTCGGATTCATACCTTTGAGCTGGGGACTTAACCCTTAGGGTCCTTCGGGGAACCCTCTCGAAATCCTCGGACTCTGCGCTGGAGTCCGAGCTGTCATCGGGCAGAATCAGCCTCGCCTGGCGCGCCCTCTTCAGAGCGGGAGGAGCTGCCTCCTCCGCCGCGTCCGATGACGCCGCCCTCTTTCTTGCGGGGGGGTGGGGGGGGGACGCCTCCCCCCGTCTTCGTGCTCCTCCTCATGACTAGAGGAGGCAGGGGTTTCCGCAGACGCAGCGTCTCGCTGGTCCTTGATGCGTAGGCCCTCTTTGTCCTTCTTTTTCTTTTCCTTCTTTTCGGGCGTCGAATACGGTGCCACGACAAGCATCACCACCAACAGCTCCGACCTGGGGTCTTCGGGTTGTGGAGCTGGGCAGTTAACCTTTGCGGCTTTGCTCAGCCACTTCTACGAAAGTAAGGGAGAAGGCGTTCAGGTTTTTGCCGAAGAAACAAAGTCAATGAATTGAAATTAAACCATACCTTGGTCGGTGGGTTGACGGTGCTTAGGCCTGTATCCTCCTCCTTGGCCAGCCAGCTCTTCCGAGGCTTGAACAAGGCCTTCCACAGCTTCTCCGGGGTGGTGCGGAAGAATTGACGCATAGTGGGTTCGTCGTCAGGACGATAAGCCCACATGGGGGATGACCGGCGCTGGCAGGGGAGGATACGGCGGTGGAGCATGACCTGGACCACGTTTACCAGCTCTACCTTCGCCTCGATAACTGAGGTGATGCGCTTCTGCAGCAGCTTAACTTCAGCGTCCGACCCCCAGTCGAGGCCCTTCCTAAGCCACGAGGTCAATCTCGTGGGGGGTTCAGATCTGAATTCGGCGGGGGCCGCCTAGCTCTCGTCCCTTGGCTCGGTGATGTAGAACCACTCCTTCTGCCAAGTTTTGATCGTGTCGATGAAGGTGCCAGATGGCCACTCGACACGGGGGAGTTTGCTAATGACCACCCCTCCGCAGTCCGCGTGCTCGCTTGCCACGGTCTTCGGCTTGACGTTGAAGACCTTGAGCCACAGGCCGAAGTGCGGTTCGACCCGCAGAAAGGCTTCGCAGACAATGATGAATGCTGATATGTGCGTGAAGGAGTTCGGCGGAAGGTCATGGAAGTCCAGACCGTAGAAAAACATGAGACCCCTGACGAAGGGGTGGAGAGGAAATCTCAGTCCCCGGATAAAGTGGGGGACGAACACTACCCTCTCACCTGCTTTGGGGGTGGGAATCACCTGGTTCTTCTCTGGGGCGCGGTGGTAGACGTTGGCGGGGAGGTAGCCGGCCTGCTTCATGTCCTGAATATCCTGGTCAGTGACCGTGGAGGCCTCCCACTTGCCGTTGGAACCAGAACCCGCCATGGCTAAGCTCGGAGGAAGGGGTGAGGTAGAATTGGATCTGGGCTCTTGGGGCTCGGAGAGATTGACGAGGCGAGGAATGCGAATGAGAAGCGTGAACATGCCTTAGCGTTTTTTCCCTTTTTATGGGACGTGTCACCGATTAGCCCCGCTTACCGCGCCGCAAATCCCTCCGCTTCCCAAGACATGTGTGCCGTTGTGCGCGTGTGGAGATTAATCATATCCTGTGTGAAACGGAGCACGATACGCGCATTGATAAGTCGTGTCGCTGAAAAAACAGCCCCGAACCGCGAATCGAGTTTTCGTAACTGGTTCAGTGGTCGTGGTAGGCTGCGTCCCTACGTCAGAAGGAAGTGTCAGAAAACACTGTTTACACTTTAACGATTAGCCTTCGGGGCTAAGCAATTCATGGTGTTCGGTCAAACATATGATCGGAAGAAATACGTGTCATCGGAAACCGAACTAGTCTCAGCCGATCATGGAAAGGGAAGAACAACTCACCCCGCAGGCCGAAGACTCTGATCATACGAAGCAGCTGGAGCTGAGACCCTTGGCGTTGGGGGCTAGTTCGGGGGCTACTGAGGGAATCCCGGACTAAGGGGCCTCGGGCTGCCGGTTGATCTCTCGATAGGCCGGCTCGATGGGCCATTCTCTGAAGAAGGGCCGGACATATCAAGACTCCACGTTCCATAAGGAAGCCCCGAAGGCGCGTCGTGCACTCCAAGTCAAGATGAGAATGTCGACATCTCCATCCCTCGGCAGGAGGCCCACCATGTGTAAACCCTACTACCCCCCAGTGTCTATATAAACCGGGAGGGTTTTAGATCATAGGACAGAAACTCATCTAGGGTTTTAGCTAGTCGATCTCGAGGTAGATCAACTCTGTAACCTTCATACCATCAATATAATCGAGCAGGACGTAGGGTTTTACCTCCATAGGAGGGCCCAAACCTGGGTAAACATCGTCTCCTTCGTCCCTTTGTTACCAACGATCCAAGTCTCACAGCTCGGGACCGCCTACCCGAGATCCGCCGGTTTTGACACCGACAGGCGGGTGGTAGTGGAACTACTCCGGCAGGGCTTCGCCTAAGCACCGCCGAAAAACTAGAGGAAACGATCTATTGGGCGAGAGGGCTGCACCGTGGCCTTTAGGGTTGGGTGTATTTGGCCCCCTCTCGCTCTAGTATATATAGGAGGGAGGGGAGGAGCCGGCGCCCCTAGGGAACCCCCTAGGAGTCGGCCCAAGTGGGGAGGAGGGGGAGTCCAACTCCAATCCTACTCCTAGTAGGATTCCTCCCCCACTTGGAAACCCTTCCCCCTTTTGGGCTTTTGCCTTTTCCCACCTCCTAACCGCATGGGCCCTTAGGGGCTGGCTTGCCCAGCCCACTAAGGGATGGTGCACCACCCCTAAGGCCCATGTGGCCTTCCGGCGTGGGTGGCCCCTCCCTATAGACCCCCGGAACCCTCCCGGCACTCCCGGTACACTACCGGAAATACCCGAAACTTTTCCGGTGACCAAAACGGGACTTCCTATATATCAATCTTTACCTCCAGACCATTCCGGAGCTCCTCGTGACGTCCGGGATCTCATCCGGGACTCCGAACAACCTTCGGTCACCACCATACATAACTCAATACTACCGAAACGTCACCGAACATTAAGTGTGCAGACCCTGCGGGTTCGAGAACTACGTAGACATGACCGAGACACGTCTACGGTCAATAACCAATAGCGGGAACTGGATGCCCATATTGGTTCCTACATATTCTACGAAGATCTTTATCGGTTTAACCTCTATGTCAAGGATTCAGTTAATCTCGTACGTTGTTCCCTTTGTTCTTTGGTATGTTACTTGCCCGAGATTCGATCGTCGGTATCTCTATACCTAGTTCAATCTCGTTACCGGTAAGTCTCTTTACTCGTTCCGTAATACAAGATCCTGTGGCTAACACTTAGTTACATTGCTTGCAAGGCTTATTGTGATGTTGTATTACCGAGTGGGCCCTGAGATACCTCTCCGTCATACGGAGTAACAAAATCCCAATCTCGATCCATGCCAACTCAACAGACACCTTCGGAGATACCTGTAGAGCATCTTTATAGTCACCCAGTTACGTTGTGACATTTGATACACACAAGGTATTCCTCCGGTGTCAGTGAGTTGCATGATCTCATGGTTGTAGGAACAGATACTTGACATGCAGAAAACAATAGCAATAAACTGACACGATCATATGCTACGTTCATAGTTTGGGTCTTGTCCATCACATCATTCTCCTAATGATGTGATCCCGTTATCAAATGACATCTCATGTCTATGGCGAGGAAACCTTGACCATCTTTGATCAACAAGCTAGTCTACTAGAGGCATACTAGGGACACAGTGTTGTCTATGTATCCACACATGCAATTGAGTTTCCAATCAATACAATTATAGCATTGGTAATAAACGATTGTCATGAACAAGGAAATATAATAATAACCACTTTATTATTGCTTCTAGGGCATATTTCCAACAGTCTCTCACTTGCACTAGAGTCAATAATCTAGTTCACATCACTATGTGATTTACATTGTAATGAATCTAACACCCATACAGTTCTGGTGTTGATCATGCTTAGCCCTTGGAAGAGGTTTAGTCATCGGGTCTGCAACATTCAGATCCGTGTGTACTTTGCAAATATTTATGTCCTCCTCCTTGATGCAATCGCGGATGGAATTGAAACGTCGCTTTATGTGTCTGGTCCTCTTGTGAAACCTTGGTTCCTTGGCTAGAGCAATGGCACCAGTGTTGTCACAGAACAAAGTCATTGGGTTTAGTGCACTGGGCACTACTCCAAGATCTGTCATGAACTCCTTCATCCAGACACCTTCCTTCGCAGCCTCCGAGGCATCCATGTACTCCACTTCGCATGTAGAATCAGCTACCACGCTTTGCTTGGAACTGCACCAGCTTACCACACCCCCATTAAGAATAAATACGTATCCTGTCTGAGACTTAGAGTCATCCAGATCAGTGTCAAAGCTTGCATCGACGTAACCCTTTACGACAAGCTCTTGATCACCTCCATAACAGAGAAACATGTCCTTAGTCCTTTTCAGGTACTTAAGGATATTCTTGACTGCCGTCCAGTGTTCCATTCCAGGATCACTTTGAAACCTTCCGGCCATACTTATGGCAAGGCTGATATCGGGTCTTGTGCACGGCATTGCATACATGATAGAGCCTATGGCTGAAGCATAGGGGACGACACTCATCTTTTCTCTATCTTCTGCAGTCACTGGGCATTGAGTCTTACTCAACTTCACACCTTGCAATATAGACAAGAACCCCTTCTTGGACTGATCCATTTTGAACTTCTTCAAAACTTTGTCAAGGTATGTGCTCTGTGAAAGTCCTATTAAGCGTCTCGATCTATCTCTATAGATCTTGATGAATAATATGAAAGCAGCTTCTCCTAGGTCCTTCATTGAAAAACTCCTGTTCAAATATTCCTTCACGCTTTCCAACATTTCTATATTGTTTCCAATCAGCAATATGTCAACCACATATAATATTAGAAACGCTATAGAGCTCCCACACACTTTCTTGTAAATACAAGCTTCTCCGTAAACTTGTATAAACCCGAACGCTTTGATCACCTCATCAAAGCGAAGATTCCAACTCCGAGATGCTTGCACCAGTCCATAAATGGATCGCTGGAGTTTGCAAACTTTGTAAGCATTTTCTGGATCGACAAAACCTTCTGGTTGCATCATATACAACTCTTCCTTAAGGAAACCGTTAAGGAACGCTGTTTTGACATCCATCTGCCAGATTTCATAATCGAAAAATGCAGCTATTGCTAACATGATTCTGACGGACTTAAGCATCGCTACGGGTGAGAAGGTCTCATCGTAGTCAACTCCTTGAACTTGTGAAAAACCCTTTGCCACAAGTCGAGCTTTATAGACGGTGACATTACCGTCTGCCTCTTAAAGATCCATTTGTTCTGAATGGCCTTTCGCCCTTCAGGTAATACTTCCAAAGCCCATACTTTTTTTTCATACATGGATCCCATCTCGGATTTCATGGCCTCTAACCATTTCTCGGAATCCAGGCCCATCATCGCTTCTCCATAGCTCGTAGGTTCATCGTTGTCCAACAACATGACCTCTAAGACAGGGTTGCCGTACCACTCAGGAGCAGTACACGTCCTTGTCGACCTACAAGGTTTGATAGCAACTTGATCCGAAGCTTCATGATCATCATCATTAACTTCCTCTAAAACCGATGTAGGCTCTACAGAAACATCTTTCTGCGCTGCGCTACTCTCTGATTGAAGTAAAGGTTCAACAACCTCATGAAGTTCTATTTTCCTCCCACTCAATTCTTTCGAGAGAAACTCTTTCTCAAGAAATGTTCCGTTTTTAGCGACAAACACTTTGCCTTCGGATCTGAGATAGAAGGAATACCCAACTGTCTCTTTTGGGTATCCTATGAAGACGCATTTCTACGCTTTGGTTTCCAGCTTTTCAGGCTGAAGCTTTTTGACATAAGCATCACATCCCCAAACTTTAAGAAACGACAACTTTGGCTTCTTGCCAAACCACAGTTCATATGGGGTCGTCTCAACGAATTTCGACGGTGCCCTATTTAAAGTGAATGCAGCTGTCTCTAATGCATAACCCCAAAACGATAGTGGCAAATCGGCAAGAGACATCACAGATCGCACCATATCCAATAAGGTTTGATTACGACGTTCGGACACACCATTTCGCTGTGGTGTTCCAGGCGGTGTCAATTGTGAAACAATTCCACATTGTCTTAAGTGACTGCCAAACTCATAACTCAGATATTCTCCTCCTCGATCAGATCGCAAGAATTTGATCTTCTTGTTACAATGATTCTCAACTTCCCTCTGAAATTGCTTGAACTTTTCAAACGTTTCAGACTTGTGTTTCATTAAGTAAATATACCCATATCTACTTAAGTCATCAGTGAAGGTGAGAAAGTAACGATAACCACCGCGCGTCTCAATGCTCATTGGACCGCACACATCAGTATGTATGATTTCCAACAAGTCACTTGCCCGTTCCATTGTTCCAGAGAACGGGGTCTTAGTCATCTTGCCCATGAGGCATGGTTCACATGTGTCAAGTGATTCAAAATCAAGTGACTCCAAAAGTCCATCAGCATGGAGCTTCTTCATGCTTTTTACACCAATATGACCTAAGCGGCAGTGCCACAAGAAAGTGGTACTATCATTATCAACTCTACATCTTTTGGCATCAATGTTATGAACATGTGTATCATCACTATCGAGATTCAATAAGAATAAACCCCTCACATTGGGTGCATGACCATAAAAGATATTACTCATATAAATAGAACAACCATTATTCTCTGATTTTAAATGAGTAACCGTCTCGCAATAAACAAGATCCAGATATAATGTTCATGCTTAACGCAGGCACTAAATAACAATTATTCAGGTTCATCACTAATCCCGATGGTAATCGAAGAGCGAGCGTGCCGACGGAGATGACATCAACCTAGGAACCATTTCCCACGCGCATCGTCACTTCGTCCTTTGCCAGCCTCCGTCTATTCCACAGTTCCTATTTTGAGTTGCCAATGTGAGCAACCGAACCGGTATCAAATACCCAGACACTACAACGAGAGTTGGTAAGGTACACATCAATAACATGTATATCATATATACCTTGTTTGGTGTTGGCTGCCTTCTTGTCAGCCAGATACTTAGGGCAGTTCCTCTTCCAGTGACCAGTTCCCTTGCAATGAAAGCACTCAGTTTCTGGCTTGGGTCCAGCCTTGGGTTTCTTCACGGGAGGGGCAACTGCTTTGCCACTCTTCTTGGAGTTACCCTTCTTACCCTTGCCATTCTTCTTGAAATTAGTGGTTTTATTGACCATCAACACTTGATGCTCCTTCTGAATCTCAGACTCAGCGACTTTCAACATAGCAAACAGCTCGGCGACTGACTTGTTCATCCCGTGCATGTTATAGTTCAACACGAAGCTCTTGTAGCTAGGTGGCAGTGATTGAAGAACTCTGTCAGTGATCGCCTCTGGCGGAAGGGGCATACCCAATTCAGCCAGACGGGTGGAATACCCAGACATTTTGAGTATGTGTTCACTGACAGACCCGTTCTCCTCCATCTTGCAGCCATAGAACTTATCGGAGGTCTCATACCTCTCGATCCGGGCATTCTTCTGAAAGATAAACTTCAACTCTAGGAAAATATCATATGCTCCATGACATTCAAAACGTCTTTGAAGTCCCGGTTCTAAGCCATACAACATTGCACATTGAACTATTGAGTAATCATCAGAACGTGCCTGCCAGGCGTTCGCAACGTATGCAGACTCTGCTGGAGCGGGTGGATCACCAAGCGGTGCATCAAGGACATAAGCCTTTTGGCAAGCCGTAAGGATAATCCTTAGATTACGGGGCCAGTCCACAAAGTTACTTCCATCATCTTTCAACTTAGCTTTCTCTAGGAACGCATTAAAATTCAGGGGTGCTACTGCGCGAGCCATGGATCTACAACATAAATTTTGCAAAAACAACTTAGACTATTGTTCAAGATAATGAGTTTAGTTAATCATATTACTTAAAAAACTCCCACTCAAATTGACATCCCTCCGGTCAATCGAGTGTCACATGATCCAAATCCACCAACTCAAGTCCGATCATCACGTGAGATGAGGTGGTTTCAATGGTGAACATCTTCATGTTGATCATATCTACTATATGACTCATGTTCGACCTTTCGGTCTCTTGTGTTCCGAGGCCATGTCTGTACATGCTAGGCTCATCAAGTTTAACCCGAGTGTTCCGCACGTGCAACACTGGCTTGCACCCGTTGTATGTGAACGTAGAGTCTATCACACCCGATCATCACGTGGTGTCTCGAAACGACGAACTTTCGCAACGGTGCACACTCGGGGAGAACACAATTTTATCTTGAAATTTTAGTGAGGGGTCACCTTATAATGCTACCGTCGTCCTAAGCAAAATAAGATGCATAAAAGGATTAACATCACATGCAAATCATAAGTGACATGATATGGCCATGAACTTGTGCTTTTGAGCTCCATCTCCAAAGCACTGGCATGATCTCCATCGTCACCGGCATGACACCATGATCTCCATCATCTTGATCTCCATCAATGTGTCGCCATCAGGTTGTCGCGCCAACTGTTGCTTCTACGACTATTGCTAACTCATAGCGATAAAGTAAAGCAAAACGGCGAAAATAAATTAAAGACACCCCTATGGCTCCTGCCGGTTGCCGTACTCCTCGACATGCGAGTCATGATATTCTATACAATACATGATCATCTCATACATCACATATATCTCATCATGTAATTGTCCATATCACATCACAACATACCCTGCAAAAACAAGTTAGACGTCCTCTAAATGTTGTTGCATGTTTTACGTGGCTGCTACGGGTATCTAGCAAGAGCTATTCTTACCTACGCATAAACCACAAAGGTGATACACAAATTGCTATTCAACCTTCTCAAGGACCGCCTTTGTAGAATCCGATCCAACTAAAGTGGGAGAGACAGACACCCGCCAGCCATCTTTATGCAACAAAGTTACATGTCAGTTGATGGAACCGGTCTCTCTTAAGCGTACGAGTAATGTTGGTCCGGGCCGCTTCATCCCACAATACCGCTGAATCAAGAAAAGACCATGGGAGGAAGCAATCTGAGCATCAACGCTCACAAACTCCTTTGTGTTCTACTCGTGATCTCATCTACACATAGACCTAGCTCTGATACCACTGTTGGGGAACGTTGCATGGGAAACAAAAAATTTCCTACGCACACGCAAGATCTATCCATGATGATGAGCGTCTATGAGAGGGAGAGTGGATATACATACCCTTGTAGATCGCTAAGCGGGAAGCGTTAACAAACGCGGTTGATGTAGTCGAACGTCTTCGCGATCCAAATCGCTAGCCGTCCCGCGATCCAATCACGATCTAGCGCCGAACGGACGGCACCTCCGCGTTCAGCACACGTACAGCTCGATGACGATCTCCGCCTTCTTGATCCAGCAAGAGGGAGCGGAGAGGTAGATGAGTTCTCTGGCAGCGTGACGGCGCGACGGCGGTGGTAGTGGAACTATTTCGGCAGGGCTTCGCCTAAGCACCGCCAAAAAACTAGAGGAAACGATCTATTGGGAGAGAGGGCTGCACCGTGGCCTTTAGGGTTGGGTGTCTTTGGCCCTCTCTCCCTCTAGTTTATATAGGAGGGAGGGGAGGGGCCGGCACCCCTAGGGAACCCCCTAGGAGTCGGCTGAAGTGGGGAGGAAGGGGGAGTCCAACTCCAATCCTACTCCTAGTAGGATTCCTCCCCCACTTGGAAACCCTTCCCCCTTTTGGGCTTTTGCCTTTTCCCACCTTCTAGCCGCATGGGCCCTTAGGGGCTGGCTTGCCGAGCCCACTAAGGGCTGGTGCGCCACCCCTAAGGCCCATGTGGCCTTCCGGCGTGGGTGGCCCCTCCCGATGGACCCCCGGAACCCTCCCGGCACTCCCGGTACACTATCGAAAATACCTGAAACTTTTCCGGTGACCAAAACGGAACTTTGTATATATCAATCTTTACCTCCGGACCATTCCGGAGCTCCTCGTGACGTCCGGGATCTCATCCGGTACTCCGAACAACCTTCGATCACCACCATACATAACTCAATACTACCGAAACGTCACCAAACGTTAAGTGTGCAGACACTACGGGTTCGAGAACTATGTAGACATGACCGAGACACCTCTACGGTCAATAACCAATAGCGGGACCTGGATGCCCATATTGGTTCCTACATATTCTACGAAGATCTTTATCGGTTGAACCTCTATGTCAAGGATTCAGTTAATCCCGTACGTTGTTCCCTTTGTTCTTCGGTATGTTACTTACCCGATATTCGATCGTCGGTATCTCTATACCTAGTTCAATCTCGTTACCGGTAAGTCTCTTTACTCGTTCCGTAATACAAGATCCTGTGGCTAACACTTGGTCACATTGCTTGCAAGGCTTATTGTGATGTTGTATTACCGAGTGGGCCCTGAGATACCTCTTCGTCATACGGAGTACCATGCCAACTCAACAGACACCTTCGGAGACACCTTCGGAGATACCTTCGGAGATACCTGTAGAGCATCTTCGATCCATGCCAACTCAACAGACACCTTCGGAGATACCTGTAGAGCATCTTTATAGTCACCCAGTTACGTTGTGATGTTTGATACACACAAGGTATTCCTCCGGTGTCAGTGTGTTGCATGATCTCATGGTCATAGGAACAGATACTTGACATGCAGAAAACAATAGCAATAAACTGACACGGTCATATGCTACGTTCATAGTTTGGGTCTTGTCCATCACATCATTGTCCTAATGATGTGATCCCATTATCAAATGACATCTCATGTCTATGGCCAGGAAACCTTGAGCATCTTTGATCAACAAGCTAGTCTACTAGAGGCATACTAGGGACACAGTGTTGTCTATGTATCCACACATGCACTTGAGTTTCCAATCAATACAATTATAGCATGGATAATAAACGATTATCATGAACAAGGAAGTATAATAATAACCACTTTATTATTGCCTCTAGGGCATATTTCCAACACTTCATTCTCGGGAGTACACGCAATAGAGGAAGAACTAGCCATAACGACAAGGTAGGCGAACAAGAGATCTAAAGGGCGAATAAAACGACAAATTTCGTGAAGTGGGGGAGTGGAAAACGAGAGGCAAATGGCAAATAATGTAATTGCAAGGAGATGAGATTTGTGATTAGGAACCTGGTAGATGATGATGGTGTCTCCTCGGCGCCAGAGATTGGCACGTAGAAGAAACCGCTTCCTCCCCGGCAATGGCGCCAAAAATTCCTTTGACGTGGCTTGAGACTGCGTCGGTATTTCCCCAAAGAGGAAGGGATGACGCAGCACAACGAAGGTAAGTATTTCCCTTAGTTACGAAACCAAGGTATCGAACCAGTAGGAGGATAACCAACACTACGTAAACAACACCTACACACAAAGAACAAATACTTGCAACCCGACGCGAAAGAGAGGTTGTCAATCTATCTACGGTAAAAAGATAGATTATGATATGATAGATTGGATAGATAGATCTCTCAAGAACACAAAATAAAAGAGGCAAATAAAAAGTGCAGCAAGGTATTTTTGAGTTTTTGGAATAATAGATCTAAAAACAAAAGCGGCAAAAAGATAGATAGGAAAGCAATATGTTGGAAAAGCAGACCCGGGGGCCGTAGGTTTCACTAGTGGCTTCTCTCATGAGTATAGCACACGGTGGGTGAACAAATTACTGTTGGGCAATTGATAGAAGATCAAATAATCATGATGATATCAAAGGCGATGATCATTATATAGGCATCATGTCCAAGATTAGTAGATCGAAACGATTCTGCATCTACTACTATTACTCCACACATCGACCGCTATTCAGCATGCATCTACTACTATTACTCCACACATCGACCGCTATTCAGCATGCATCTAGTGTATTAAGTTCATGGAAAAAAGGAGTAATGCAATAAGAACGGTGACATGATGTATACAAGATCTATTCATGTAGGAATAGACCCCATCTTGTTATCCTTAATATCAACGATACATGTGTGCCTCGCTGCCCCTTCTGTCACTGCGAGAGGACACCGCAAGATCAAACCCATCACAAAGCACCTCTTCCCATGGCAAGAAAAATCGATCTAGTTGGCCTAACTAAACCAAAGATTCGAAGAAGAAATATGAGGCTATAATTAATCATGCATATAAGAGATCAAAGAAGACTCAAGTAATATTCATGGATAGAAACTGATCATGAACTCAAAATTCATCAGATCCCAACAAACACACCGCAAAAGTTTACATCAAATAGATCGGCAAGAGACCATTTTATTTAGAATAAAAAGAGAGAGAGGAAGCCATCTAGATACTGCCTATGGACCCGTAGGTGTATGCAGGACTACTCACACATCATCGGAGAGGCACCAATGAGGATGATGAACCCCTCCGTGATGGTGTTAGATTGGATCTCGCGGTTCTGGAACTTGCGGCGGCTAGATGTGTTTTTCGTCGACTCCCCTAGGGTTTCTGGAATATTTGGGAATTTATAGGCATCAGAGGCAGTGGAGGGGACTCCCGAGGCGGCCACAACCCATCAGGGCGCGCGTGGGGCCCCTGGCGCGCCCTCGTGGGTTGTGGGCGGCCTGGGCTCCCTCCTGGTAACTTCTTTGGCCGTCTGGCCTTCTTCTGGTCCAAAAAAATCTCCAAAAAGTTTCGTCGCGATTGGACTCCTTTTGGTACTGATATTTTGCGAAGTGAAAAACAACAACTGGCACTTTGGCACTATGTCAATAGGTTAGTCCCAAAAAATGATATAAAGTTGCTATAAAATGATTGTAAAACATCCAAGAATGATAATATAACAGCATGGAACAAGCAAAAATTATAGATACGTTGGAGACGTATCACGAGTTGAAAGATGTGCAACGTTTCAGCAAGAAAAATCTGACTGACGACGCCATCAATAAACAAACCAAGAAGTTCTTTGCTCACTCCAAAGAGAAGTGTAACACAACCGGACTGGCTCCCTTCAACTTGAAGAATCCAGTTCCTCCAGTAAGTATTTTGTAACTTTGATCTAATTTCCTATTTTACTTTATTTGTGACATCATACTTATTGCCCGGCTTATATCTTTGCAGGTTGGCTCTGATTTTTGGAAAGCCACTTCTCAGTCCTCTGCTCCTTCCTCAAGCCAGATGAATGACCCGACAAGCTCAGGAGGGGAATCTGAGGTAGAGCTTGACTCACTTGGCCATTTATTCATGAAACTTGCTGATGCATCTTCTTCTCAGGATGACACCGAAACCAGTCAAGCTGGCAATATTGAGGTAATTTCGATTTCCTCCAACTCATCAGAAACATGCATCCCAAGGAGACCAAGATGAGCCATCAGGAAAGTTAAGTTTTCTCATCGAGATGCTCACTTAGACCCCAATTTTCTTTTGAAGGAAGGTCAACACGTCGGTCAATCAAAACGCAAGACCCGAAGCAGCTCAGGCGAGTTAGCGCCTGGCTTATCTCAGGATCCGGCTGCTCGAAGGCAACGCGTTGAGGTGCCACACAGTCCAACTGCTTCTCACCCTCTATGCTGGTCTTTTTAAACAACCTCTTAGTCCTTTGAACTCACTTTATCAGGAATCTCCTCCCTCTTCTAACGATTCGACGGCGACTAAACTTCCGGCTTTTACTGTCAACCGTGGGTAAGCTTCAACTCAAACTGTGTTTGTACTTTGTTGTGGTTATAACTTTTGCTTATCCTTAGCTTAATGCTTTGTTTTCAAACTATAGGGCCAAAGCTTTTGTAAGCAAAAAGGTTGGCAGGTCAACTTCTGTTGCCACACATCACAGTATCCCGCATCCACCACCAGAGCAAACAACTCAAGTTGATTCTTCTGGTCAGGATAACCCGGATTTGGGAACTGGATCAGTCCCTAATGTTGAAATAACTCATGTTGAAGAGTCGGTCTGTATAGGGACGACAACTGAAAACCAAAACGCGTCCGACCCGGCCCCGCAGCCGCCAAGTCCTCCTCATCCTGCAAGCCCTGTACTTAATGCAGATGACATCGTTCCATCCACCAACATTGAAAACGCTAAAGTAGTCATTACAAAGGAAGCTTTCCAGGCTTCTGGTCCTTCAAGTACTTTGGCAAAGTTTGTGACGAAAAATGAGCTAGAGAATTTGGAGAAAGGAAAAGCCAAGTTGGAGCTTCCCGATGTCTCTGTTCTGAGTACTGAAGATGTGTACCAGCAGTATCTGACCTGGCTATCTGAGAGCCGGGAATTTGAGATGAACTTAGTCACTGCCCTGAGGGAAAAGTATGAGGTAACTTCTCCCTTTATTGTTTGTTAGCTCATATACTCTCTTTAGCCCCCAAGGATCAGCTTAGTGTGAAAATGGTAAACTGATCCTTCAATGTTTTTCGCTTATAAGCCGGTATTGTAGCCCCCAAGTGCCGCATGATTATGAGGATAATGAGTCGGCACTTCATAGGATTTGAAAAATTGGATGCTGATGTAGCCCCCAAGGACCGGGTCATTATGAGAATAATGAGTCGACACTTTTATAGGATTTGGGAGATTGATCGCGGATGTAGCCCCCAAGGACCAGGTCATTATGTTAATAATGAGTCGGCACTTTGATAGTACTTGGGAGATCGAACGTGGATGTAGCCCCCAAGGGTCGGCTTATCTGTGTGAGATAACCGGGTCTTGCTGTTGTATGATGGAGAAAATGGTACATTAGCCCCCAAGTGATATGTGGATTGCTTGCAACTACATGGAACTTTGTAGGATAGAACCAACTTTGAATTGCTGTAGCCCCTAAGGGTCAAGTCGCCTTACTGAGGCGGCTTGAGGCTTGTTGAGAATTGTGTTGATGATATGTTTTGACGGGGCGCTTTATTAGATGCTGAATCCATTGCTCTCAAACTGCAGAAACAACTAAAAGAAGAGAAAAAGCTGAAGTGTGATGCAGAACTTTTGGCGGCTCGTTTTGAGAATTCTACTCGCCAGGCAAATGATCTTCTTGAGCAGGCCAAGAACAACTTTGAAGCAAAAAAAGCCTCCCTCTTGAAGCGTGCTGAAGAAGCAGAAAATCAACTTGGTTCTGCTAATGAAGAGTACCGGACCCTCGTGAAGCAGATAAATGATATGTTGACTGCTATTTTTGGTATAAACTGTGAAACTTTCTTCTATTTTTATACTCTGTGTTTTGATGATTGGCCGGCTCATTCTCCACTTTATTGTTGTTTGTAGGACGAAATGGTCATAACCTTGTGAGGCTGCCAATTGAAAAGTTAAAGGCGATCTTTACTTATGTAGAGTAGTTGTTCACCGGCTCTGTCTTTGCCATTATGGCGGTGAAAAACTTGAAACGCTCACCCAGGAAGATTAAAGATATGTTAAAATAGTTGTCGACTGTGCCACAATGGGTGACTGAGTTCCGGAAATTGGCGGCTCGAGATGGAGCTAACATGGCTCTTGGTCGTTGATACGTCTCCAACGTATCTATAATTTATGAAGTATTCATGCCATATTTACAACAATTTTATATGGTTTTGGTATGATTTGCATGGAACTAGCCTGGACTGACGCTGTTTTCAGCAGAACTATCGTGGTGTTGTTTTTTGTGCAGAAATAAAAGTTCTCCAAATGCAACTAAACTTTTTGATGATTTTTTGGAACAAAAGAGGCACTAGAAGATCCGTGGGAGGGCCAGAAGAACCATGAGGTGGCCACAACCCACCAGGGTGCGCCAGCCCCCTCTGGCGCGCCCTGGTGTCTTGTGAGCCCCTCGTGGCCCATCTTCGCATGAAACCGACGCCCAAAATTCCTAAATAATCAGAAACCCCCAGAAATAACCCTAGATCAGAAGTTGTGCCACCGCAATCCTCTGTATCGATGGAAAACCAATCTGGAGGCGTTCCAGTACCCTGTCGAAGAGGGTAGATCATCTCCGGTGGCCATCTTCATCATCCCGGCGGAGGCCATGACGAGGAGGGAGTAGTCCACCCTCGGGGCTGAGGGTATGTACCAGTAGGTATGTGTTCAATCTCTCTCTCTCTCTCTCTCTCTCTCTCTCTCTCTCTCTCTCTCGTGTTCTTGAGATGTCATGATCTTGATGTATCACGGGCTTTGTTAATATAGTCGGATCATATGATGTTATTCCCTTGCTATCATGTTGTGATGAATTGAATCTCTCCCTTTGAGATGTCATTATGTTGGATATAATATTTAGGTTGAGAACACTTGATGTACGTCTTGCGTGGGATACCCGTAGTGATTTTTGGGGTATTCAATTGATTCACTTGATATATGTTGAGGCATCTACTTGCGGATTCCGGTGACCTAGGCGATCTATGCATAGGGGTTGATTGCACGTTTTCATACCATGTTCTCCGATAGAAATCTTGGGGCACTCTTTGAGGTTCTTTGTGTTGGATTGAGTATTATGAATCTGAAATTGTTTGATGCATATCGTATAATTAACTCATGGATACTTGTGGTGACATTGGAGTATCTAGGTGACATTAGAGTTGGTTGATGCGTATCATATGGTGTTATTTTAGTACGAACTCTTAGATAGATCGATCAGAAAGGATAACTTGGTGTTATTTTAGTACAAACTCTTGGATAGATTGATCAGAAAGGATAACTTTAAGGTGGTTTCATACTCTACAAACAATTTCTTCTTATGTTCTCCGCTAGATAAGAACTTTGGAGTGATTCTTCGTTGCACGTTGTAGGATCGATAGAAGAGACGTCTAGAGTGGGGTGAGTAGACTACTTGCAAGAATTAAAATCTAACCTTTTCCCAAGTTAATTGGTGGGCAGATTTTAGCAATTATAACAAGTCTAATGCACCCTACACATGCTAGTCAACAAGTATGGCAGCGGAAAGTAAGACAAGCACATGTAAGAGAGTAGAGATAGGAAGATCAAACGCAATTGTAGACACGAAGATTTTTCCCGTGGTTCGGATAGGTGGCGCTATCGTACATCCACGTTTATGGAGTCTTCAACCCATGGAGGGTAGCGGTCGCGAGAGTCCACGGAGGGCTCCGCCCATAAGGGTCCACGAAGTAGCAACCTTGACTATTCCATAACGGCTTCCGTCCACGAAGGACTAGCCTCACTATGGGTAGATCTTCACAAAGTAGGCGATCTGCTTGCCCATACAAACTTCTTGGGTTGACTCCACAACACGAAGTAGGAGGCTCCCAAGCAACACCTAACCAATCTAGGAGGCACCACCCTCCAAAAGGTAATAGGCTTGATAGTGATGATGAACTCCTTGCTCTTGTGCTTCAAGATGATAGACTCCTCAACACTCAATCACTCTCTCACAGATTTGGCTTGGTAGCAGAGATTGATTTGGTGGAAAGCAACTTGGGGAGGCTAGAAATCAAGATCCATATGGTTGGAGTGGATGATCTTGATCTCAACACAAGGGTAGGTGGTTCTATCTTAGAAATTTGGATATGGGAAGTGGGGAACTGTTCTGTGTGCTTCTCTTGCGAGTGGGATGTAGTGGAGGGGTATATATAGGCATCTCCAAAAATCCAACCGTTACACCATTATTGGCCAACTCGGTGAAACCGAAGTAAAACTCGGTCATACCGATTTGTTCAAAATGTGGCAACTTTAGGAATCTCGGTGAGACCGATATATGATTCTCGGTCGTACCGATATGAGTGGCCAAGGGCAGTTTCCAAACTCGGTGAGACCGATCCATAAAACTCGGAAATTCTAATTTTATAAACTTGGTCATCCGAATGTTGGTCACCGAAACTCGGTTGCACCGATGTAGTACTTGGTTGTACCGAGAAGCTAGGGTTTGGCTAGGGTTCTGTCTGAGATGGAAAATCGGTAGGGCCGAGTGGGAAACAAGGTGGCACCGATTTTGTATGGTAGGGTTTAGACAGAGTATTTTGTGGTAGAGCTTGTGGGTGTTTTTGGTGGCTAGCACTTGTGCACGTGGAGCAATTTGTTCACCAACATTACCTCACCCCCTTTTAATAGTATTGGCTTTCCTATGGACTCAAAGTGATTTCTCACAAAGTAAAATGTGGAGTCTCCTTGCTTGAAGCTTTGCCAATTCCATTCCTTGCATCTCAAGGCCTCCTCACAACCTATTGCCAACACTCTCTGTGGACTAAACTTGAAATAAACTAGGTAGAAATATTAGTCCAAGAGACAATGTATGTTGTCATGAATTATCAAAACCACCATGGGAGCATATGTGCTTTCAATCTCCCCTTTTTGGTAACTGATGACAACATACAATCAAAGCTTCAAGTGAATATATGTAGAGATATAATGAAGACTTTGAGAGACACATGACTAAAAAAACTCCCCCTAACACTACTAGGAGAAAGGCTAGTAGTAGCGCTGGAAATAGGGCTAGCAGTAGCACGGGTGCCAGCACTACTAGTACGGCACTACAGCTAACCTGTAGTAGTAGCATTGGTATGCCGGCTCTACTGCTATAGCTACTTAGCAGTAGCGTAGTTCCGGCCATCGCTACTGCTACTTAGCTGTAGCGTAGGCCCCACAAGCGCTACTGGTAAATTGTGCATGTTTCTTTTTTTATATTTATACATTGTATTTACACTCGGTTATAAATATTAATATATAACATAATTAATAATTGTGCAAACAACAACATTTAGAATAACACCATTTGGCAACTCATCATCATCTTAATCATCTAACAACTCATCATCCTCTTAATCATCAAACGACTCATCATCCTCTTAATCATGTAACAACTCATCATCGTCTTAATCATCTAACAACTCATCCTAATCGATCATGGCAAGTAAATATAAACCAAGAAAACTTCTCTCTCATAGGACCTAGTCCTCCCTCCTAGGTAAAATGTCATAAAACAGAATAACACCTATGTTTCCATGATGAAGCAAAGAGTTCCAACGGTCTCCAACTTGTGGTTGCAATCCTTCGTTATTTCTCCCCATGCTTCAATTTGGAGCCGTCCTTGTGGTTTGCGCTCAGTCGAGTATGGAAAAGCAAACTGGACCCTCATAGGGCTTTTAATTGTCATATAACCTTTGCCATGCATCAACGGAGGCACAATATCATTTGGCAGTTTCTATTGAAGAACATAATAGTAGCCTAGTTAGCAATGTAATCAACACCATTTACGCAATAGTACTGTACTTAATTAGCAACTCTTATCAAGATATTTCCGCGAATGTCATCCGCCCTCAACCTATGCACTAGTGGCATGTATAATGTATAATTTGGGCCAGGTACCATATTATACGGGAAGTCGTCCCTACCAAACAGGACACCAATAAGAAAGGTGACAAGAACATCCTTCTCCTCCCAAGTTAGATGTGATCCATAAGTGTAGCGTGTCGCGTCAATCATTTTCCGTGTTTCACTCGAAGAACGGAAATAAGCTGTAAATTATAAATTAACAAATTTAGTATGGATGAACACCAACTATTTTTAAATATAGAATGCAAATTACTTGACAAATATGGTTGACAAACTCACATGGAGGTAAAACTGGAAGCATATCGACATCCACCCAAATGTCGATATTACCTTCAATATGATCTTGAGGATGAAGATCGAAGGTTATTTCCATGTCCTCCTGAAATACATATGCCTTGGCTAGAGCTTACCAATTTGAGCACCCTAATTCTGTGTTATTAACTGCAATCATTACTTTGACCAGAAATGTGTGACCATGTTTAGTCCTCAGGTTAGCTCTCCTCGTCTCCATATTCTCGTGGTCTTCGAAACTGAGCCTCTCCAAGACATACCATCTTGCATGGCAGGGGATGAACTAGTCGAATTGTATAAAATAGAAATTACACGTTGAAGCAAAGAAACAGAAGTCATGCTTAATTACGAAAAAACACTTGTCATCGTTGTCGGTGTCAAAACCGGCGGATCTCGGGTAGGGGGTCCCGAGCTGTGAGACTTGGATCGATGGTAACAAAAGACGAAGGGGACAAGGTTTTACCCAGGTTCGGGCCCTCCTATGGAGGTAATACCCTACGTTCTGCTTGATTATATTGATGATATGAGGATTACAGAGTTGATCTACCACGAGATCGTATGACTAAAACCCTAGATGAGTTCTCTTAGTCTACAACCAAAAACCCTCCGGCTTATATAGACGCCAGGGGTCCCTAGGGTTTACACATGGTCGGTTACACGTCGAAGGGATAAACATGCCTATTCACTACTTCAAACGTGGAGGACACGCCACGCTTCTAGAAGCTTCCTTTCTGGAGTCTGGGTCTTCTATCAATCCAATATCCGGAATACGACCCATATAGTTCGGCCTATAACGAATAGGTTGGCCTTCCGAGGACCCCTCAAACCAGGACTCCCTCAGTAGCCCCCGAACTAGCCTCCAACGCCAAGAGTCCTAGCTTGAGCTGCTTCATGTGATCAAAGTCTTCGGCTTGCGAGGCGAGTTCCTTCCTCCACATAGTGACCGGTCAAATTTGTTCGGCCTCTGACGACGTGTAGTTTTTCCGATCATAGATCGTCCGAACACCATGAGTCACCGGCCCTGAAGGCCAAACGTCAGGGAGTAAATAGCGAACCCTGACAACTTTTTAGACGAAAAGTCATGGCCCACCATGACCACCGAACCAGTCGTAAAGACTCGATTCGCGATTCGAGGCCGTTTCCAACAGCACGATCCATCAATGCACAGATGGTGCCCCGTTTTATACGGGGTATGTTTAGTCATGTGCGTATAACGGCACGCATGCCTTGGGAAGCGGAGAAATTCACGGCGCCATGAAGGGAGGTTAACCGGCAGCAAGCTCAATAAAAGGGGAAGAAAACCCCAGGGCTTATCCGCACTACCCATTCGCATCCCTGCTTCCCCAATCTCCGAGCTTCCAGAGCCCAGATCTAGGTTTTCCATCCTTCCTCCTCCGACCTCAGCCATGGCCAGCTCCGGTTCCAACGGCAAGTGGGAGGCTTCCACGGTGACAGTCCACGACATCCGGGACCTCAAGGAGGCCGGATATCTCCCCGCCAACATCTTCCACCGCGCCGCAGAGGAGGGCCAGGTGATCCCCACCCACAAACCAGGTGAGAGGGTGGTCTTCATCCCTCATTTCATCCGAGGATTAAGCTTCCCGCTTCACCCCTTCGTGAGGGGCCTCATGTACTTCTACGGGCTCGACTTCCATGACCTCCCACCGAACTCGTTTATGCATATATTGGCCTTCATCATAGTCTGTGAGGCTTTCTTGCGGGTCGAGCCACACTTCGGACTGTGGCTCAAGATCTTCAACATCAAGCCGAAGTGTGTCGCAGGAGCCCATGCGGATTGCGGCGGGGCAGTCATCAGCAAGCTCCCGCGCGCGGTATGGCCATCCAGCACCTTCATCGACACCATCAAGACTTGGCAAAAAGAGTGGTTTTACATCACCGAGCCAAGGAAGGAGGGCGGAACTGTTCCTGCCGAATTCAGATCCGCCCCCCCGGCCAGATTGACCTCATGGGTCCGAAAGGGCCTGGATTGGGGGTCGGATACCGAGGTGGAGGACCTGCAGAGGGGCATTGCCTCCCTGATAAAAGAAAACATCGATCTGACCAGCGTGGTCCATATCATGCTCCGATGGCGTATCCTCCCCTGCCAGCGCCGGGCCTCTCCTATTTGGACTTACCGGACTGACGATGATCCTACGATCCGTCAGCTCTTCCGCACCACTCGGGAGAATCTATGGAAGGCGCTGTTCAAAGCGCAGTAGAAGTGGCCAGGCAAGAAGGAGGATAAGGGCCTGAGCGCCATCAAGCCCCCACCCGAGGTATAGCATAGTTTCATTTGATCTGCTTTGTCTTCCTAAAGATAGTCTAAGCATTTTCCGATCACCTCTGCAGGAATGGTTGAGCAAGGCCACGGGCATCAAGTGTCCGGCTCCTCAGCCCGAACACACCAGGTCTCCGCTGCTGTTGGAGATGCTCGTCGTGGCGCCCTACAAGGTGCCGGAGAAGAAGGAGAAGAAGAAACCAGGCCGAGCTGGCCTGCGCATCAGGGACCAGCCGGAGGCTGTGTCCGAAGAAACCCATGCCTCCTCGAATCAAGAAGAGGAGCATGAGGGTGAGGGCGAGGGCGGAGGCGATTCTCCCATCGCAAGAAAGAGGGCGGCGTCATCGGACACCACAGAGGACATACGTCCCCCCGCCCCAAAGAAGGCACGCCGGGCACAGGTGGTCCTGTCCGACGATAGTTCGGACTCGGATACCGAGTCCGAGGAGTTCGAGAGGGTTCCGCGAAGTAACCTCAGGGTCAAGCCCCCACCTCGAAGGTATGGATCCGAGGGCCTCCCGAGTTATTAGCACCAAGTTTTGAATATGATTAATCATGTGAGCGCCTTTGTGACTTGCAGCCCACCACAAGTTCTCCCAACCGATCAGGCTTCGGATGGGGAGACCCCGCCCGCCGAGCTAGCGGAGAGCGAGACCGCGTCGCACCCCTCCCCTCCGGGCGCCGCAAAGGATGCCGCGGAGGTGTCCTCCCAACAGGCTCCTTTGGAGCCGGACACTGGAGGCAGGGGCGACGATGTTATGGCCGAGGCTAACACCTCGGCCGCCGAAGACCCGGGAGAGAGACCCCTCCCGGATACTGAGGAGACCGGACGAGAAGATGTCTAGTCGCCTCCAAGGCGGTCTCCGGAGCGCACCATGCCTCCGGAGGCACCGATTCAATCTCCGGTCGGAGATCGGATCAACTGATCCCCACCGGCGCCACCGACCAACGGGTGGCCGGCTATGGGGGAGGCTCTATCAAGCGCCTCCATCTCCGGTGAGCACCGCACCCTTATGGGTGCGGTATTGCAGACCATTCAGTCCGTAGATGACGGACTGAACGAGGCCTTCAACGGTGTCCTAACGGGTTTCCAGGTAAGCCATGTAATGCTCTGTTTTTTGAAATATTATTTTCTATGAGTTATGATTATATACACGGCAGCCCCCGAGCCCTAGGTGAGTTTGAAAAAACTTACTTGGGGGTCAAACACAGATCCTAACCCGAACTGTAATATGTGTTCAGATCGTTCTATCAGCCTGTAAGAGGACCGGACACAGGATCATTTTAGTGACAGTTCGGAGGTTGTAAACCCCTGTAACGTTATATGGTTTTGTTTGTTACAGGCTTCGTCGACGGCAGCGGCTACTAACGCTGCCGAGCTAGAGGAGCTAAATCGGAAGCTCAAGAGCTCCGAAGACGAGCTTGACGCTCAAAACAAGAGATTCGACGAGGCGCAAGGTAAGCTGAATTAGAGTATTCAAAACTCTCCATTACCGTACTGTCAACGCAGTATTTTTTGATATGTCTAATGCTTGCGTAGCCTCGGCGAAGGAGATTGAGAAGCTCAAGCCCGAGCTTGAGAAGGCAAAGTAGGAGGCTGCGGTGGAGAAGGCGGCGGCCAAAGAAGCGGCTACCACGCTCTCCGCCCTAAGAGCCACCAGCGATAAGCATGAGGCTCGGGTGGAGGAAATCCAATAGGAGCTCAAGGACGCCGGTCAAAAGTGCGAGGACCTAGAGCAGAAGGGCGAGGAGCAGGCCGCCGAACTATCCACCCTGAAAACCAATCTCCAAAAGGAGCGGGTGGATAGGCGGTCTTTTGAAGAGGAGGTCAGCCAGGCCAAAGCTATCATGGATGGTAAGCCGTATTCATTGCAGTGTATCTTCGGGGATAGCAAGTTCGAGTTGCTTACCCAAGTATGGCATTCCTCAGGCGCCTGCTCAAACCTCCAGAAGAGCACAGCGGACGCAAAGCAGTTCTATGCTTCGCGGGGAGAAGGAGATGAAGCTCGGCTGTTTTGGGCGCAGTTTGAAGCCCCCGAGCGCTCTCCTCTCCTTATCAAGCAGCTGAAACAGCTGTTGGAGCTACACCGGATGGCGGAGCCGGCTATGAAGGATCTCTACATCCGGCTATGGCCCGACGAGCCACTGTCGGGCAGCTACTTCGGCCTGGTGCAGAAGCTGAGCGACGCCTTGCCCCGGATCGACGCGCTAAGGCGATCTTCCTGCATCGAGGGTGCTCGGATGACCTTTGCGAAGGCCAAGGTGCACTGGCCGGGGCTGGATCCAATGAAGATAGCCACCGCTCCTCTGCCTACCGGAAAAGAACATAGGCGCCCCGAGCTGTACTTCTCCGGCGTAATGGAGGGTGCTCGGGCAATAGAGGCGCAATGTTCGAGAGAAAGTGTGTATGAGTAACGTGTTGTAATATGTCCATAGACCTTTGAACGCGTATATATTGAAAATGCATGGTCGATCATGTCTTGTATGTTTTGCATCCTTTATAACTCCTTTGTGGCCGTTAAACCTGAAAGCTGCGAGTCGTCGGCTTCAGCCCCCATGTACATACTACGCGGGGTGTCTCTGCCAACACACTGTGACCCTTAGCCGAACTATCGGTACCCGAAGGCAGTAGTGTGGGGCGGACAAGGCAACCAGACCATAATGCTTTATTGCTTTCACTTAGCTGTAGGGGCGAGAGAAGGAGTGCGGGAGGCTGATGACTAGCCCCCAGGGTTCGTGATGTTCGGAATAACCGTGGCCGAAGCCTATATCACATGGTTTGTACGAATACAAAACCCATCGTATGACACGGAGTAACCTCTGACGAGATTTATTTAAGCTCGGATTCGCAGACCAGTTATCGCATACCATGACCGTTAGTTTTCGGCTTTCTCTGCTGAGGTGCTTGACCAGGCTAGCCGGAAACACAATCGCAGCGGTTCTCCCTTTGCCCCTTTAGCCGAACGAGCGGAACATAAAGGGGCAAGCACAGTAGCCGGGCAACCCAACTATTAACCCAAGACATAGTTCGGAACCAATGCATATAAAGCGGAATTCCAAGACGCCGAACGCAAAAATCAGTTGTGCTTAAGGCGATTTTCTTTAGTTTGAGCCCCCGGTCTATTAGCCGGTTGCATCGCATAGTATACCAAACAGGTTCGCAATAAGAGAGGGAAAATAGAGAAGGCGCCAAAAAACAGCGAAACGGATCATGCATGATACATCTGTATTTTGCTCCACAACTCTTATTATTCAAATTGGCGATACAACTATTTTACAGGTATTAGAAATAAAATATAAAGCTTACAGGAGGGGGGTTGTACCAAAGGTCTTCAATAGGTGACCTGACGTCCTCGATATGCCCTTCCGCTTGTCCGCTCCTGCGTCTCCCGAAGAGTTGTACACCGTTATGGGTGTGGTATTCGGCGAGCGGACTCTGGAGAAAAAGCATTGAGAAGTCGCCGAAACGTGGATGAGCTTTACGCCGTAGCGGGTACTTTATGGTACCCGTAGTGTGTCCGAAGACATGTTGATGGTGATAGTTCGGTCTAACCGAACACTTTACCCTTTAATAGTTTTTCCCCACCGCTGCCCATGGAATTTTAAGTGCGAAGTTGTGCCTTCTTGGCACGTACTTTGCAGGTTCTAGGGCCGTGCGATGGGGGGCGAGTGCCTATTTACTGGGAGAGGAAGGTGCTGGTGCTTCGGATTGAGACCGACCTCGCTTCCCAGCCTTGGGTGCCTTTACGGCGGATGTTGGCGCTTGCCAATCATCGGTGTAGTGGAATTCGGCCGCCAGGGCCAACGCATGTTCCTTAGTTCGGAGGGAGCGCTCTGTGTTGCCATTGACAGTAATGACCCCACTTGGGCCGGGCATCTTGAGCTTGAGGTATGCGTAGTGTGGAACGGCGTTAAAGCGAGCGAACGCTGTACGGCCGAGCAGGGCGTGATAGCCACTGCGGAAAGGTACGATGTCGAAGATCAAGTCCTCGCTTCGAAAGTTATCGGGCGAGCCGAACACTACTTCCAGGCTTACAGAGCCTGTGCATCGGGCTTCAACACCTGGGATCACTCCTTTGAAGGTAGTGTGACTGCGCTTGATCCTTGACGGATCTATGCCCATCTTTTTCACCGTATCTGAGTAAATCAGATTGAGTCTACTTCCACCATCCATTAGGACTTTAGTGAGGTGGTACCCGTCTATGCTCGGGTCTAGGACGCGTGCGGCCGAACCCCCATGACGGATACTGGTCGGATGGTCACGTCGATCAAAGGTGATCGGGTATGCCGACCATGGGTTATACTTCGGCGCTACAGGCTGTATGGCGTAGACATCTCGAAGGGCGCGCTTCCTCTCCTTTTTCTGTATATGGGTGGCGTATATCATGTTTACTGTTTTCACCTCTGGAGGGAATTTCTTTTGTCCGCCACCGATTGGACCACGAGGCTCAACCTCGTCCTCGCTGCGTGGGCTCTTGCCTTGATCCTCGGTTACGAGCTTGCCGGCCTGTTTGAAGACCCAGCAGTTACGGTTGGTGTGATTGGCGGGCTTCTCCTGAGTGCCGTGGATCTGGCAAGGCCTCTCCAGTATCTTGTCCAGCGGGGTGGGTCCGTCGTGTTTGCCTTTAGGAGGCTTCTTCCGCTGCCCAGAGTGTGAATTGCGGAAGCCGGCATTGACAGCCGTGTCATCGGCATCACTATTATTGTGCCGGCGCTTGTTCTTGTTGCGCTTCGGTTTCCCGTTTCCATCCCGAACTTCAGAGGTTCCGGGGTCTTCGGGGTTGTGGTTACATCTAGCTAGCCAGTTATCCTCGCCCGCGCAGAAGCGGGTCATGAGTGATGTGAGGGCGGACATTGTCCTGGGTTTGTCCTGGCCGAGCTGTCGAGCCAGCCATTCATCCTGAATATTATGCCTGAAGGAGGCTATAGCTTCGGCGTCCGGGCAGTCTACGATCTGGTTTTTCTTGGTCAAGAAACGGTTCCAGAATAGCCGCGCAGACTCTCCTGGCTTCTGAACGACGTTGCTTAGGTCGGAGGAGTCCGGCGGCCGAACATAAGTGCCCTGGAAGTTAGATCGGAATGCCTCTTCTAGGTCCTCCCAACACCCAATAGAGTTTTCGGGGAGGCTATTTAACCAGTGCCGAGCTGGCCCCTTGAGCTTCAGGGGTAAGTACTTGATGGCGTGGAGGTCATCTCCTCGCGCCATGTGGATGTGGAGGAGGAAATCCTCGATCCATACGGTTGGGTTAGTTGTCCCATCGTATTGCTCTATGTTTACAGGCTTAAACCCTTCCGGGAACTGATACCGCATTACCTCGTCCGTGAAGCACAGTGGGTGGGCGGCGCCTCTGACCCGAGCTATGACGCGCCGGTGATCGGTGTCTGTCCTAGCTCGGGTTCGTTCCTGATCTTCATTGTCGTGGTCAAACCGAGGACGGTGCCCTTCCCGTCGATCGGGTGAGTATCCTCTGGATCCGTAAATGGATCGCGTACGACCTGCTCTGTAATCCAGGTCATGTCGCAGGTCAAACCTGTCATCGGGCTCTAGTGGCTCCTTTCCCTGTCTACGGGGTATCGTCGGCCTATAACCGGTATCGTCAGCCGTCCTGTCTCGTCCTCGAGGCGGGCGGTCTGGCTTGTCGTATGGGGTATGCTTGGGAGACGGCGTATCAATGAGCTCGTCGTCGAATTGTGGCAGCAGCCTTCTACGCGGATAGCTCTTAGGTTGGTCCGATAGACCGGTGCCGTATCCTTCCTCAGCTGAGAGGACTCTCGTCCATCGGTCATTGAGGTCGTCTTGCTCAGCTTTAAGCTGCCGTTCTTTTGCTTTCAGGCTGCGGGGTGTGGATATGAGCTGTTGCCTGAATAGTTCCTGATCTGCAGGATTGTCGGGAATGGCGAAGTCATCGGCATCCGCATTGTCCTCCCCCTCGATAGAGCGGAGGTAGTCGTCGTCTTTGGGATGATCTGGATCGTCAGGGTTGCGACGGTCTTCGGGTCTCTCCTGACCCTCTAACGGGTGTTCGGGGATTTCGGGATCGCCGATGTCTTCCGGGGTATCTCCGTTCCCGGTGCCATCGATAGATTTACACCCCTTTTTTCCTTTTGACCGTTCATGCGGCTTTCAGCGTCTTAACGGCGCTTCATCCGATTTATCGCCGTCGTTTTTCGGAGTGTCCACCATGTAGACGTCGTATGTGGAGGTGGCCGTCCACTGCCCGGTCTTAGCGGTGGTGAGGGCGTGATCCTCCTCATCCATGTACCCTGCCTCCTCGGAGGCGTAGTCTAGCATGTCAGTTAAATCCTCGATAGTGGCTATCAAGTGGGTGGTGGGTGGGACGAAAAATCCGTCCTGACCCGTTTGGCGCCCGATCTGAGAAAAGATCGGGTTTGGGTCATCGGAATCTTCATCGACGAGATCCGATCTAGAGCCTCGTTGAGTATCGAGAGCTCAATCGAGCCGGTCTGCACAGAGCTTCCGGGGTGATCCTCCGGTGCGTCCGCACAGGGAGAGTGTTCGGCAAGAACAGATGTCCAGACGTCGGGCACTATGACCTGCTCCGGACTGAACGTCGGGCCCTCGCCGAGGTAGATCCCGCGGGCAGAGCCGAAAGATGGATCTAGGGTTAAAGCCCGAGAGTCTTCGGGCGTGGCAGGCGAGACTGCGAACCCGGTTAGTGACAGGTCGCCTTGAGAGTCCACGGAGAACTCTAAGTTCCTGAATCTGAACTCTTGATCAGGGGCGAAGCTTCCGACGCGGCCTAGATGGCCGGTCGGGTCAGCGTGCAGCACAATGCTGCCGAAAGCGAAGATCTGTCCAGGGACAAAAGTGCCCAAATTGCGGACCTCTTCGTTGATGACTAGGCGAGCCATCGATTCCTTCTGGCGATCACAGCGGAACTCTCAATGAAAGCACCAATGTCGGTGTCAAAACCGGCGGATCTCGGGTAGGGGGTCCCGAGCTGTGAGACTTGGATCGATGGTAACAAGAGACGAAAGGGACAAAGTTTTACCCAGGTTCGGGCCCTCCTATGGAGGTAATACCCTACGTCCTGCTTGATTATATTGATGATATGAGGATTACAGAGTTGATCTACCACGAGATCGTATGACTAAAACCCTAGATGAGTTCTCTTAGTCTACAAACTAAAACCCTCCGGCTTATATAGACGCCAGGGGTCCCTAGGGTATACACATGGTCGGTTACATGTCGAAGGGATAAACATGCCTATTCACTACTTTAAACGTGGAGGACACGACACGCTTCTAGAAGCTTCCTTTCTGGAGTCAGGGTCTTCTATCAATCCAATATCCGGCATACGACCCATATAGTTTGGCCTATAACGAATAGGTTGGCCTTCCGAGGACCCCTCAAACCAGGACTTCGTCAATCGTTACGTACCGTACAAACATCAAAGGTTTCGTCAAGCTTGATGGTGAATAACCTGTCGTCTCGCAGGTGAGGCCTGTCGCATAGACCCTGATCTTTGCCACATAATTCACACTCAGGGATCCTAGCGTTGTCAGACATTTCCTATGTTCATGATTCAAAAATTCGGCTTGACCATTATTAAAATAAGACATATTGAGCGCCTGAAATTTGCCGGAACGGAAATGAATCAACATTCCGGTAAAACATAGGCACTAGGAGGTGTTCTCTGCAATAACATACACACGTCCAAATACACCTAATTCAATATCGGTTGACTTTCGGTCTGTCGAGGCTTTCCTTAAATAACTCTCATATCTCATGGTGTGTTGGTGCGCACTCTCTCACACTGATATGGTGGTGTATATATGTTAGTGGACACTCTCTCACAGTAATAGTTCGACCGTCGGTGATGGACACATCTCCTCTCCTCTCCTTGCGCATTATACCGAGGTATATATCGCAAGAAGAGAAGAGGAGAAAGCGCCCCCCATGACAATAGTCGGGATTCCTCCGTCAAGAACACACATGAAAGGCAAACAAGGAGCAACGACAGACCGAAAGCACCTAATTTTTTTTACTAATCAATTTATAATGAACTTGAATATAATATCACTAATACATCATCTTGAATAATCCAGTTAATGCATCATCAAATATTATCATTAATACATCTCGAATATTATCATATAATATCACTAATACAGATCGAATACTATCTTGAATAATCTAGTTGACTCGCGGTTCCTGAGCCGCGGGCGGTGGACACCCAAAGAGAAGGAACCATCATAGGATTATAACTCGGGTGAGATCCCTGAAGAACCTGCCAGGTATTGGAGAACCTGGCGTCCAACGCAGCCATGTAGCGACGGACATGCTCGTCCTCCTCCTTGACACGACGACGTACAACCTCCACGGGGGCCGGCTCCCTCCGCACCGATAGTGGGCCACGTGACCGCCACCAAAGAAGCTCCGGGTCGACGACGAGAACCTGATTCCTCACCAAGGTGCGCACCCCGGAAGGTAGCACCTCCCACTGCCAGCCCGGTGGAGCCCAGTCCCGGACATGGCGCCTCTCAAGGATGTCGCCGCCGAGTCGCCGACGAGGATGCGGGTCGGGCATCGTCGACGTCGAGAACAAATTCCTATGAGAACATTTTCTTATCGTTTAATGTTTTACTTTCTGGTTATCTTCTTACAAATACGCGAACAATTTCTTTTTTCTCATGAAAAACATTATATAAAACATGTCCAAATTAATATTGCATGCCAAATTAATACTAATTTTCATTTTTGACTCATTTTTGACTCTATTTTCTTATTAACTTTCTAATTTCACATTCAATTTCAGAAACAATGTCCTAGCAAGAGCCCTAGCAAGCAGCCCTAGCAATGTCCTAGCAAGAACCCTAGCAATCCACCGAAACCCTAGCAACAAACGGGCGGAGTAGGCGTGGGGATGTCTCACCAGAGAAGGAGACAGCCGGCGCGCGGAGGAGACGGTTGGGGCCGGGGCCGGGGCCGAGGTTGAGGTCGCCGGGGCAGTAGAGTGGGTCGGGGTCGGGGTCGCCGGGCAGCAGAGAGTTGCCGGCGGCGGCGCAAGGGAGTGGAGAGGGAGGGAGTGAGGAGGGAGAGAGAGGGAGAGAGTGAGGGGCGTGCGTGGGGAAGATGATAAGTCCTCGAGGGCGCTAATTAGCAGTAGCGCGGGGCGGAGGAGGGCACTACTGCTACGGCTTTGGCAGTAGCGTTGATCACTGACAACCGCTACTACCATCGGTCGCCCCTGTTGGTCACGATGGGACTGATTAGTAGTAGTGCCCGTTTGATATCCAGTGCTACTGCTAACTGGGTACCTGTAGCGCCTGTTGCCGCCCGCGCTACTACTACTTAGCAGTAGCGCTGTCGTTTTAACCGGCGCTACTGCTAAAATCCTATCTATAAGCATTCTGCTAGTAGTGTAAATGTGTGCAATCCCTTTAGAGAATAGTTGCTGCATGGACACACATATAGTAGAAGGGATATTAAGAGTCATGTGTATCTTGGCTATATGCATCAAATATATATGAATGAGTTGTATCCTTGTTCAAGACTTCACTCTTGCAAACAATATGTGCAGGAAGCAAGAGATCATCTTGATCAAAGATATGATGCATATACTTACCTTGAGTTCTTGAGCATCCTAATAGTAGAAACACACTTGAGAAAACAATGTTAGGGAACACAAGAGCGTTTTACATACCAAAAATGCAATAGAACTCAACAGTACCAAGATGTAACTCTCACTCGATTACATAGATTACATAGATAGATAGATAGATAGATAGATAGATAGATAGATAGATAGATAGATAGATAGACAGATCACGAAACTAACACTCGAAAATAGATCAAACTAAACTTTTATTCAACTAAATCATGAAAAAGCCAAGGATTGAACTAAAATAGGTAAAGGTGAATAAAAGTGATGGTGATACGATACCGGGGCACCTCCCCCAAGCTTGGCTCAAGCCAAGGGGACTGCCCATACCCGTGTACTCAAGTCTCCTTTGATGATGAAGATGATGAAGGTGGTGGTGATGAAGTAGTAGGGTTGTCCTCCGGCTTCCAGGGCAAGGGATCACCATCAAAAGTTGATGCACGAGTCCCCCGAGTCCTGCAACTGGCAGCTAAACTCATACCTTTAAATCTTGCTTCATACTCAAAAACTTGGTTTTGAAGATCATAAATTTGGCTTTGTAGAAAATTGATTTGCTCGTTGAGGGTGAAGACGGTGTCCTTCATAGACCGGCCATCCACCATCTGATCACGGGTGAATTCCGTGATCATGGAGTGATTGGCACAAAGTCCACGCTCCACCATCTTTTGGCACTTGAAGATGTCTTGTTCCACCGCCTCGAGCCTAGCCTCCATGCTTCCCATCCTCTTGGGTCCCTGAACATCGCGGACATGGAGCACCCCCTCATGCATCTCAATGGCTTGAGGGTGCTTCATCACCCCCGGCAAGTATGGGTTGATGACCTTCTCGAAGAACTTGTCCTTGGAGGAGCTTGGCGGAGCCATGGAGATCCAAATCTGACGAGAAAACAACATGAAACAAGAACGGAGGATTTTTCTGTGATAGGGTGGTCAAAATAATTGGGGATATATATAGAGAATTTTTTATCTTGGAAAGCAAGAATATGGAAGGAAAACGGAGTCGGGAAGGAGTCCGAGGTGGGCACAACCAACCAGGGCGCGCCTGGTAGGGCTGGCGCGCCCTGGTGTATCGTGCTCACCTCGGTTTCTTTCCCGTTTATTTCTTATTTTCCTAATTTTTGTAATATTCCAAAACTGACAGATAATAGTTTTGCGGATTTTTCGGAGTCCGTTTACTTACCGTATCACGTACCTCCTCTTTTTCAGAATTCTGGAGTGTTCCGGAAGGTTTCTTTTATGTGTTCCTCCGATGTCATGGTTTGGATAACATTGCTTTCAACATTAATAGGCGTACCTGAGATACAATGTTTAATTCTTTGTCCATTGACCACCTTTGGGTTAGTACCTTCGGCATTATTGATCTTGATCGCTCCAGAACGATACACCTCTTCGATAATATATGGTCCTTCCCATTTGGAGAGAAGCTTACCTGCAAAAATTCTTAAACGAGAGTTGAACAAAAGAACATAGTCTCCTATTTTGAATTCCCGCTTTTGGATTCTTTTGTCATGCCATCTTTTTTACTTTTTCTTTGAATAGTTTGGCATTTTCATAAGCTTGGGTTCTCCATTCATCTAGTGAGCTAATATCAAATAACCTCTTCTCACTGGCAAGTTTGAAATCATAATTGAGTTCTTTAATTGCCCAAAATGCCTTATGTTCTAACTTTAGAGGCAAATGACAAGCTTTTCCACATACCATTTTGTATGGGGACATACCCATAGGATTTTTATAAGCTGTTCTATAGGCCCAAAGTGCATCATCTAGTTTCTTAGACCAATTCTTTCGAGACCTTTTGATAGTTTTTTGTAATATTAATTTTATTTCTCTATTGCTAAGTTCAAATTGACCACTAGATTGAGGATGATAGGGTGATGAATTCTATGGTTAACATCATATTTAGCAAGTATCTTACGAAAAGCACCGTGAATAAAGTGTGAACCACCATCAGTCATTAAATATCTAGGGACTCCAAACCTGGGGAAGATAACTTCTTTAAGCATTTTAATGGAGGTGTTGTGATCAACAATACTAGTTGGAATAGCTTCTACCCACTTAGTGGCATAATCAACAGCAACCAAAATATGAGTGTATCCATTAGAGGAAGGAAAAGGTCCCATATAATCAAAACCCCAAACATCAAATGGTTCAACAACAAGTGAATAATTCATAGGCATTTCCTGACGCTTACCGATATTACCAATTCTTTGACATTCATCACAAGACAAGACAAACTTACGAGCATCCTTGAAGAAAGTAGGCCAATAAAAACCAGATTGCAATACCTTGTGAGCAGTTCTATCTCCCGCATGATGTCCTCCATAAGCTTCGGAATGACATTTCCGTAGGATTTGTTCTTTTTCATGCTTAGGTACACAACGTCTAATAATACCATCTACCCCTTCTTTATAAAGATGTGGGTCATCCCAGAAGTAATGTCTTAAATCATAGAATAATTTTTTCTTTTGTTGGTATGTGAAACTTGGTGGTATATATTTAGCAACAATGTAGTTAGCATAATCAGCATACCAAGGAGTGTTTTGAGAAACATTTATTGCAGCGAACTGTTGATCAGGAAAGCTATCATCTATAGCTAGTGGGTCATCAAGAATATTTTCTAACCTAGACAAGTTGTCAGCTACGGGGTTCTTAGCTCCCTTCCTATCAACGATATGTAAGTCAAATTCTTGATGCAAGAGAACCCACCTAATGAGTCTAGGTTTAGCACCTTTCTTTTCCATAAGATATTTTATAGCAACGTGATCGGTGTGAACAGTAACTTTGGAATCATCAATGTAGGATCTAAATTTATCACAAGCAAACACAATTGCTAAAAATTCTTTTTCAGTAGTAGCACAATTTCATTGGGCACTGTCTAGAGTTTTGCTAGCATAATGGATAACATTTAATTTCTTATCAACTCTTTGTCCTAGAACAGCACCAATATCATAATCACTAGCATCACACATAATTTCAAAGGGCAAGTTCCAATCAGGTGGTTGAACGATAGGTGCAGAAGTTAAGGCTTTCTTGAGTGTTTCGAAGGCTTCTACACAATCATCACCAAAAACAAATGGAATATCCTTTTGTAAAAGATTAGTAAGAGTCCTAGAAATTTTAGAGAAGTCTTTAATGAATCTCCTATAGAAACCAACATGACCAAGGAAACTCTGAATACCTTTAATATCTTTAGGACATGGCATTTTCTCAATTGCATCAACTTTAGCTTTATCCACCTCAATACCTCGTTCAGATATTTTATGCCCCAAGACAATACCTTCATTCACCATAAAGTAGCACTTCTCCCAATTCAAGACGAGATTAGTTTGTTCACATCTCTGCAAAACTCGATCAAGGTTGCTTAAGCAATCATTAAAAGAAGTTCCGTAAATGGAAAAATCATCCATCAAAACCTCCACAATCTTTTCATTAAAATCAGAGAATATAGCAGTCATACATCTTTGAAAGGTAGCAGGTGCATTTCATAAACCAAAAGGCATACGTCTATAAGCATAGGTTCCAAAAGGACAAGTAAATGTGGTTTTCTCTTGATCAGATTGTGATATAGGTATCTGAGAGAAACTAGAATATCCATCCAGAAAACAAAAGTGCGTGTGCTTAGATAATCTTTCTAGCATTTGATCAATGAAGGGCAGAGGGTAATGATCTTTTCTAGTAGCTTTATTTAATTTTCTAAAATCAATTACCATTCTATAGCCAGTGACAATTCTTTGTGGGATGAGTGCATTCTTATCGTTAGGAACAACGGTAATACCTCATTTCTTAGGGACACAATCAACGAGACTTACTCATCTACTATCAGCTATGGGATAGATTATACCTGCCTCAAGAAGCTTTAATATTTCAGTTCTTACCACTTCCTTCATCTTAGGATTCAATCGCCGTTGATGATCAACAACAGGTTTAGCATCAGGTTCCATAATAATCTTGTGCTGACATAGAGTGGGACTAATGCCCTTAAGATCATCAAGAGTATATCCAATAGCAGCCCGGTGCTTCCTCAGAATTTTTAATAATCCTTCTTCTTCATGTTCTGAAAGGTTAGCACTAATAATAACAGGATATATCTTTTTCTCATCAAGATAACCATACTTCAAAGTGTCACGCAATTGCTTTAATTCAAACACAGGATCACCTTTAGGTGGAGGAGGACCTCCAAGGGTTTCAATAGGCAAATTGTGTTTTAGGAGAGGTTGTTGTTCAAAGAAAATTTTATCTATTTCATTTCTTTCACGCAAGTGCATATCATTTTCATGGTCTAGCAGATATTGTTCTAGTGGATCGGTAGGAGGTACGGCAATAGAAGCAAGACCAATTATTTCATCCTTACTAGATAATTCTCTATCACGAGGTTGTCTACTAAACTTGGAAAAATTAAACTCATGAGACACATCACCAAAACCGACACCGACAGTTTGTTTTTCACAGTCTATCTTAGCATTGACAGTGCTCAAGAAAGGTCTACCAAAGATAATGGGACAAAAGTCATCTTGTGGGGAACCAAGAACTAGAAAATCAGTAGGATATTTCACTTTCCCACACAATACTTCAACATCTCTAACAATCCCAAGTGGTGTGATTGTGTCTCTATTAGCAAGTTTAATAGTAACATCAATGTCTTCTATTCCAACAGGTGCTATTTCATTCATAATTTCTTGGTATAAGGTAAAAGGAATAGCACTCATGCTAGCACCCAAATCACATAAACCATGATAACAATGATCTCCTATTTTTACTGAGACAACATGCATGCCGACTACGGGTCTATGTTTATCTTTTTCATCAGGTTTGGCAATTCTAGCAGCTTCATCACAGAAGTAAATAACATGCCATCAATATTTTCTACCAAGAGATCTTTAACCATAGCACCCTAGGTTCTACTTTAATTTGCTCAGGGGGCTAAGGTGCTCTAATATAACTCTTGTGAACCACAGTTGATACCTTAGCATGTTCCTTTATCCTAACAGGGAAAGGTGGTTTTTCAATATAAGCAGTAGGCACAACTAGATCAACATTGTAAATGATGGTTTCATCCTTAGCTTTTACCGATTCTTTAATTTCTTCTTTAATAGGGGGATGATATTTAAACCACTTATCTTTAGGGAGATCAACACGAGTAGCAAATGATTCACAGAAAGAGGCTACTATCTCAGAGTCAAGTCCATATTTAGTGCTAAACTTGTGAAAAGCATCGGTAT
Organism: Elymus sibiricus; assembly: GCA_039707655.1. Classification (NCBI taxonomy): domain Eukaryota; kingdom Viridiplantae; phylum Streptophyta; class Magnoliopsida; order Poales; family Poaceae; genus Elymus; species Elymus sibiricus. The sequence continues at coordinate 103,610,238 of CM077669.1, read as the reverse complement.
TCATAAAAGATTTAACACAGACAAACTTAAGCTTTATACCTGACTCATTACCTTCGTCGAGTTCCCAATCTTCAGAGTTGTGTTTAATTCTTTCTAAGAGATCCCACTTGAATTCAATAGTCTTCTTCATAAAAGAACCAGTACAAGAAGTATCGAGCATGGATTGATCATTATGAGAAAGCCGAGCATAAAAATTATGAATAATAACTTCTCTCGGGATATCATGTTTGGGGCATGAATATAACATTGACTTAAGCCTCCCCCAAGCTAGAGCGATGCTTTGTCCTTCACGAGGCCAAAAATTATATATGTAATTCCGACCACGATGAACTACATGCATGGGATAAAACTTTTGATGGAATTCTAATTGCAATCGATTCCAGTTCCATGATCCAATATCATTACATAGCCTATACCATGCCAATGCTTTTCCCTTCAAATATAAAGGGAAAACTTTCTTCTTAGCTTCATCTCCGGATAAACCTGCAAGCTTAAATAATCCACAAATTTCATTCACATGTATTAGGTGCATATCAGGATGTTCAGTTCCATCTCCTGCATATGGATTAGCTAGCAGTTGTTCTACCATACCCGAAGGAATCTCATAACCAATATTTTCAGTAGGTGCAGTAGGTTGAGGGGCAACTAATTGTGGTTACGGTTGAGGTGAAGATACCCCGAACAAACCCCTCAAAGGATTGTTTTCCATTGTAGCAAGTGATAATAAATTTCAACACGTAGTATAAGTTTTTCCTTACCGATTTCCACTTATGAAGAGCGCTTCACTCCCTGGCAACGGCGCCAGAAAAGAGTCTTGATGACCCACAAGTATAGGGGGTCAATCGTAGTCCTTTCGATAAGTAAGAGTGTCGAACCCAACGAGGAGCAGAAGGAAATAACAAGCGATTTTCAGCAAGGTAATCTCTGCAAGCACTAAAATTGTAGGTAACAGATAGTTTGATAGCAAGATAATTGGTAACGAGCAAGTAACGGTAACGATAAATAAAGTGCAGTAAGGTAGCCCAATCCTTTTGTGGCAAAGGATAGGCCAGAACATTATCTTATAATAGGCAAAGTGTTCTTGAGGGTACACGGGAATTTCGTCTGGTCACTTTTATCATGTTGGTTTGATTTGCGTTTGCTACTTTGATAATTTGATATGTGGGTGGACCGGTGCTTGGGTGCTGTTATTACTTGAAAAAACCTTCCACTTATGATTAACCCCCTTGCAAGCATCCGCAACTACGAGAAAACTATTAAGATAAAATCTAACCATAGCATTAAACGTTTGGATCCAAATCAACCCCTTACGAAGTAGCGCACAAACTAGGGTTTAAGCTTCTGTCACTCTAGCAACCCATCATCTAATAACTACTCCACAATGCATTCCCTTAAGCCCAAAGATGGTGAAGTGTCATGTAGTTGACGTTCACATGACACCACTAAGGGAATCACAACATACATATCATCAAAATGTCGAAGACATATCAAATTCACATGATTACTTGCAACATGACTTCTCCCGTGACCTCAAGAACAAAGGTAACTACTCACAAATAATATTCATGCTCAAGATCAGAGGGGTATTTAATAGCATAATGGATCTAAACATATAATCTTCCTCCAAATAAACCATATAGTAATCAACTACAAGATGTAGTCAACTCTACTAGTCACCCACAGGTACCAATATGAGGTTCCGGTACAAAGATTGAACACAAGAGATGAACTAGGGTTTGAGAGGAGATGGTGTTGTTGAAGATGTTGATGAAGATTGGTCTCCCAAAGATGAGAGGGGTGTTGGTGATGACGATGGCTTCGATTTCCCCCTCCGGGAGGGAAGTTCCCCCGGCGGAATCGCTCCATCGGAGGGCAAAAGTGCTCCTGCCCAAGTTCCGCCTCGAGACGGTGGCGTTCCGCCCCGAACGTCCTCCTCTTATTTTTTCTAGGTCAAAAGACCTTATATACCAGAAGATGGGCACCGGAGGTGGGCCGTGCTGGGCACAACCCACCAGGGCGCGCCTGGGGGGCCTGACGCGCCCTGGTGTCTTGTGTTCACCAGGGTGGCCCCCTCTGGTAGTTATTTGCTCAAGTATTTTTTATATAATCCAAAACAATTCTTCGTAAAGTTTCAGCTTATTTGGAGATGTGAAGAATAGGTATCTCTGATGTGCTTTTTCAGGTCCAGAATTCCCGCTGCTGGTATTCTCCCTCTTCGTGTAAACCTTGTATTATGAGAGAAAAGGCATTAGAATCACTCCCTAATGCATTATTATACATAAAAAACATTAGAAATAACAGTAGGAAATCATGATGCAAAATGGACGTATCATCTACCCCTCGACCAAGGCGAAGCTACGCACACAGAGCAGGAAAGGGACGCACGGATTTACCCAGGTTCGGGCCACCTTGCAGTGTAAAACCCTACTCCTGATGGATGGATTGCTCTCTGGTTTGAACAAGGGATACAAAGCTTGGGGAGGAAGAAGAGCTTTTGGGGGCGAATGAAAGCTCAATTATCCGACACCCTACTACGGTGACAGCTTGCCCCTCTTATCCTTGTCGTGGGCCTCTTTCCCCAAAACATTGGCAGGAAAAGAGCAACCACAGAGCGGCAATTTGAAGGGAGACAAGCACCTAGTGTTCCCTGAAAAAGTTGGTCTTCATCCTGCAAAGGCGCCATCCATTACACGCTCATGGGCTCGCCGATGATGCCCATCCTGGTGACCAGTGTCACGTTGGTCTCCTTGCACCAAAGAGGTAAGCCTTAGGACTCATCTTGGAGGGGGACAACTGCTCGTTGCCCTTTTATCACAAATGGGAAAGATTCTCTGCATGCGCCTGTTGGCGCCGTCCTTGCAGCCTCGGTCGCCCTGCCACGTCACCCACGTGGCGGGCGCGTGACTGTGTGACCAGCAGCACATGGCCCCTCCAGGTGGAGGGCTTCGTGGGAAGATGCCTCGCGGGGAAGGCCTCGCAAGGCCTCTCGCCACTTATGGACAGGTGTCCTGGGGGGGCCTTCTCAGAGAGAGAAATAGCCTCATGGAGTCGGAGCCTCGCAAGGTGATTCTGGAGTCAGGAAGTGGACCGCTTGCCAGGCTCGGCCTTCTTCGTGTAGCTCACTAGGCCGACAATAGATGGGCCGTGGTACCCTGGTTCCATTGGACTGACATGTCCTCCTCTAAAAATGCCCCAAAATTCCCGTTAAGTGCCTTATCAAACCATTTCCACAAGAATTTTTGCATTGCCTCCATCTGAGTAAAAACAAAGCGAGTTTGGGCACTTGGATTGCTTAATTTCAGAGTCATCGCAACTTCCTCTTAAATCTAATTTCGGAACTACGGTATATCAAGGTGACCTCCAACCCATTGGGATGGTCTTGGGAGTGTGAACTGCATAGCAGGTCGAATTTGCCTCTAGATACAAATTGTGATGTCCTAGAAAGATATGAGAGAGGAAAAGAAGAGAGAAACAACTGACAAACACAAGAACATGGCCGAAGAGATGGGACTCTCTCAAAGTTTACTCGTTTCTTTTTTGAAAGTTGCTTGGATGGCTACATAGAGTTTTAACAACACTTACACATAGACCTAGCCAACAACTTAGTCATGGCACACATGGTCACACGTTCCAGTCGTGTCACCTTCCATGTCGGACACCGCCTTGTCATTGTGTGGGGTGCGACGGATATATTTGACACTAAATATATTTCTCGACTATATTTAGCAAGGAGACTACGATTTCTTCTTGCTACTACCAGTTTCTCTAGAGCCTCATCTCCTCTGGAAGTTGATATATTTGATAGAAAAGCCAAAGAGGAGGGCGAAAGCCACAGTGCATCCCATAGTCACCGCGGCAACCACTCCCAAGAATTCATGCTTGAAACCATAGTAGCTCCTCAGGAACTCCGCTACAGTCTCACCAGTCTCAAGTTTCTCCTCAACATCCCCAAACTGTGAGGCGACCAGACCATTCAATGTCCATGCAAGTGGGCATATCCAATAATACCAGCTCCACCAGATAGGAATTCTCTGCATCAAACCAAAAATGTGTTGTGAAGCAAGTTATGGCCATTGTTGCTTGGAGGAATGGAACCAACTGAGCATAATTATGTCTGGTGTGTGAAGAAACTCACAGAAACTGGGATGAGAAAACCAGAGAACAAGTTCCATAGGCCATATGATGCAGATGATATAATTGCTGCGATACCACCACTTGGTGAAAGTCCCGCGACCATCATTCCAAAGAATGTGAAGTATAGGAATGTGAAGTACATGAAGAATAAATACCAAAAGAATTTGGTTCTAGTCCACTCAAATCCTATCATCGTGTAGACCAAAACTCCATAAATAAGAGTTTGAATGAGTATGTATGGTAGCTCAATTACAACCTGCAATCATAATGACAATTTCATCAAGTCGTTAGAGATAATAAAAATAACAACTACGATGCAGTATGCACGAGTGAGATGAAGTAGTCACCTGTGCAAATGTATATGGTAGGGATAAGTACATTCGGGCAGATCTTTCCTTGTAAAACACTACTCTTTCCATTGCAATCACATGTTGGACACCCGATGCATTTGAAATGCCGATCATTAGAATGGCAGCGTACATGGACCCCATGGAATTGAACAAATCTTGTCGTCTTGCTCTGTAAGATATAGAGAAACATTTTACAATGTGGAGACCAAAATACAGAAGTAAATAGCAGTCATATGATAACTGAAAGTCCCACCTTTTCATGCCAAGGTCCCAAAATATCGTGCCAAAAAGCAGTGCTATAATTATGGTGATACAATATCTACCCCCAGTGTAATGAATTTTCCTCCAATACGATAAGTTTTGCTTCCATAAGCATATTAAGCATTGCTTCATGGAAGACTGTGAATACTTATCAGGAAAATGGAGATCAACTGAGCTAGGAGGAGGCATGCTTAGTTCCTTTATCAAGGCCTTGCTCCTTCTGAAATTATAAATAGTAGTTAGTTGGAACGTGTCATGTGCATCCCGGCACAATAAAGCACAACATAATTAATTCGGTTTCTGGAAATATCGCTTAAGCAAAGGAAACATGTGTAGCATAAGAGGGCAATGGAGTCAAACCCCACGATAAGACATTATGAGTTACTGGACCTAAAAAAAATCAAAAATAAAAATATGATGCAAAACTAAACTAAGCAGGTAAAAACACTTAGATTCATGACCCATCTTAAGTAGAACAACAACTACCAAAACCCACAAACAATGATTAACTATTAGTTGATCATTGTTGTGCTCTGTAATTTTCAGTTACACACTGGAATTTTAGATAACAAATGGCAAATCTAGTCAATGGCTATAATCTTCACATATTGTATTAATAATTTTCTTTCTCGCAAAATAAGTAGTAAACATCTTTCGTTATGATTATATAACGTAGCTAAAAAGACGCTTCAAAGTAACTCATATATCTAAAATCATAAAATAAAAAATGTGAACTAAAGTCACCATAATATGCACGCCAAAGTGAGCCTAAGTTGTTCTATCTATGATATCGTGTTTTCTTGAACAAGAACCAGAGTGCCCAACCAAATTAGAATTCCATACACATTAGATGCCTTCAAACAAAAAAAACTCTATTCCGTTGCAAACTAAATCATTGCAATTGCAACTCAAACTTGTAGTTGCATGAAACTACCACTAAAAGTCGGACATCTCTGCATACTAGAGTATGCTTCACCCCAAACTATTAGGAAGTTATCATACAAACTATTTGGATGAGAAAACAAAAATCAAGCTACCATCAACTTCCGTAATCATAGGCAACATGCCAACAAGGAGCATATACCCCAAGACTCTAGAATAGAGTAGTTGGTCTAGATCCTCACATAAGAAAAATCTTAAGACACCTTATGTAGAAATCATTAGCTACTTTAGGTCTTACCCACATGAATTCTAGGAAACGCATGGTGAATCTAGCTAACAACATAATTCAGCCTTGAATGACCATCAAATTCCATCCACTAAAGAATTATTAGGTCAAATTGGCATAAGGCTGCAAATCGTTCTTCTATACCTACTAGATTTGAGAGATCCAATGTGTCTTGGCACCTTGGATAGCTTGGGTATGTGTTCTAGCATAGTTCTACTCCAAAGATTAATAAGTTATATTTTCTACTTGGGATTTTCTTAGTTCCTACTGTACAATTAAAGGAGTAGTAACATGCATTTCACTTACTGATATAGCTCTGATTGTTTGAATATTACAGAAAGATCAATCCCCAACATATGCTCTTGTACTGTTGAGGTCACCTCCAACATCCAGGTTGCGGGGTTCTGCCCATCTTTTATATTATTGACGCCCATTCCCTGAATAAACCAAATGCAACAATAATTCCAGTCATGTCAATTCCCATGAATCTACAGATTAGTAAAATGTCCTTTTTCATGCTTCGGTTTGACTAACCTCAAAGTATGTGATCATATTCATAGAATGCTCGCCCAATGGACCAACATAGATCTCCTCCCCTCCTTGGTTCAATAGAAAAAGCTGCAATTCGTTGAGTATATCACACAGACTGGCAATTCAAGGCACTACAAGTTGCAGCTAGAAGCAACAACTTCATTATTACCTCATCAAAATTTTCAAATATGTCTATGCTTGGCTGGTGAATGGTGCAGACAACAGTTTTACCAGCGTCCACCAAGTTCCTAATAGTCCTCATAACAATTGCTGCAGCCCTAGCATCAAGCCCCGATGTTGGCTCATCCATGAAAATAATAGAAGGATTAGCTACAAGCTCTACTGCAATGGTCAGCCTCTTTCGTTGCTCACTTGAGAGGCCATATCCTCCAGGATGTCCAACTTGTGCACCTCCCAATGATGTGAGCTCCAAGAGCTCCATCACGTCCTCAACAAATATCTGCATCCAGAAGTTGAGAGAGAAATTAACTACAATATTAAATCAAAACTCAAAAGGAAATAATAATTTTTGTTGTTGGTTTTGTCTTCAACTAACCCTTCTTGTTAACGAATCAATTTCTGATGGTAATCGGAGCCACGCAGAGAATAGAAGTGACTCAAGCACGGTCAAGTGTGCAGAGTGGATATCTGATTGCTCACAGTATCCAAATACACGACAAAAGGTTTCTTGCTTCTTTTGGTAGCCCGAGATAGTTATTGTCCCTTCTCTATAGCCTCCGGTTATCCTTCCTGCTAACACATCCATCAACGTTGTTTTTCCGGCACCACTAATGCCCATCAATGCAGTCAGCACACCTGGTCTAAAGCAACCACTCACACCCTTTAGTATCTCTAAACGATCTTTTGTCTCACCCCGTGCTTTATTTTCCTGCAAAATGACATGCTGAAGCAAATAATCATGGATGAAGTATGTTTTGCATGCTACTTCTTAAACTTTATCTTGAGATAATATGAGAACATGTTGTTTTACCTCCGGCATGTCTACTGAATACCTTATGTTGTCAAAGGTAAGTGAAAGCGGCAAAACTGGAAGTGTTACCCTCCCGTTGTTTGTAGGACTCTCCAATTCATTCATTACTCTTTTTTGGTGAGATCTTTTCGAGGGAGCATCCCTACTCATCTTTGAAATTTTTTTGTCTAGTGTTTTGTTTGTCAATGATGAAAAGCCTCTACCATATGCTGCAAACAACAACAAGCCGTCTTCCTTTAGAATTTGTTTAGCTGGAAACAAGTAAACACGATAGTGATGCAATTCAACATACTTTTGAAGTATGTAAAAGCTGTCGTGTAGAGGCCATTAAATACTACTGTGTATCCAATCAGTGCTCCTAAGCCAATCCAATACCATTTTGCCTCCACAAATATCCCTCGAGATTTCAGTATGCTTGTTCCTAATGACTCTGTTGATCCAGGGATTGTCTGAAAAACAAATGTTAAGTTTGTCAGACTGCCAACCATATTTTCTTGAAGTTTAGAAGTTCTTGGTCTTGGGATGGTATCAATACTTTACTCCAGCGATGAGATGTAAATTCATTTGTAGAAATTGCTGTTTGTGCATACATCAATGGTGAGATCCAATAGCCAAGCATCCAAAACTTGTTTAGGTTTTCTGAAGTGGAAAGGGAGCTAATAAGAACCACAAAATTGAGAAATTTGAATTATGGAATGATTATTAGTGGCCAACTTACCGCTAGAAAGCAAAAATCCACCTAAGAGCAAAAGCAAAAGCATTGTAAATGTTCCAAAGATGTTTGCCGCAAACATGTTTCTCGTTACTCCAGCAATCAACCGGAACAAGGAAGATGACATCTGACTTAGTGCTAGAAGCAAACAATATTGCTTGAAAAACCTGAAATGAACATATCATTTTTGTTTGCTCATTTATTATTTATTGTGGGTTAACATAAAGCAGACAGTTTCTTTGAATGGTAAATGGAGCAAATACAACTAGAATGTGCACCTCACAGACTTAACATGTAATGAAATTGCAAATCACTTCTACAGTTAAATTCTTGTTGACTACCAGAATAATAATAGTCAATAAAACCTTTCCTTTTTTAATCAAGTTGTTGTAATCATTTTCTTCAAAGTTATTTTCATTTTCTTTTCTCCTTGTATTAAAATGGGGTAACCTAAGTTAGTGAGTCTTGAATCCCGGCAACATACATGTTCAAAGTGAAACAAAGTGCAAACAAAAATATACTAGCAATATTGCAATTTCTAATTGTATATTAGGTCTAAAAAAATATATTGAGTGCAACACTTTTTTTCCAGCAAGTTAGCAACGATTCTGAAATTTATAGTACTGAAATTGTGGACATGACAATTACACAGATGAAAAAACAACCTGGTAGATTGTGCAACAAAACTTTGAAACTAAACTCTAGTGGTGACTTGTAGCAGTGCAACAGGGGGCCCGAGGAGAATCAGAGACAACGCTGGTAGGCAGGGAAGAGAGGTTCTAGGAATCAAGCAAAGGGAAGCATACTGGGTTGATTGATCAAGATGAGTTTAGTTGACAAATATGATGAGAAGAAGCGACATAAATCCTGGCTAAATATCATGTTATGAGGAACAACAACTTGATCTTTTCCCAGGGCTCTAGACCAATATATATGCATGCACAAGGAGATAAACTAGGAATAGAAAAGACAAACAAAAATAAAAATAAAAACGGTGTCCTAGTACAATAGACTATCTCTCTCTAGAAAATTCACAAAAAGAAGAACTAACAATTTATAGGATGAACATCAATGTAAAAACTAGATCTTAGAGTGATCATTTAGACTAGCAAAAACTTCACATAATAGAAGAACATTGTCATTCATTTGTAATGCTCACCTCCCTATATTTGGGTCAAACCCAACTGCATAGTATGTCATGGAAACCAATATTGTCACTTCAACAATGGTGATGGGAATCTTAAGAATCCATGTAGGCAAAGTGTACGCCCATGCCGGATAGAAAACATCCCTTTCCTTAAAGAAAAGTGGCAGTTTCATGATAGTTCCGCCAAGGTCACCTAAATTGCTGAACATGGTTTCACTCACAAAGAAGAACAATACCCCCAAATATAATCCTCCATCAGTCAATGAATCATGATGCATATTATTGTTCCAGAAAATTGTCAATGCGAGGAATGCTATCATAGCCATCTGTCACAAGAGTATTCATTACAACCGGTAGTTGTTTGCATACAATTTAAATATGAAAATTGTGTGCTATTATTATGCAACAAATATTGATTATAGAGTAGAGATCAGGCAAGCTCCCCATATCTTTCAGACACTATTAAGAACTTGTACTATTCCTCGAATTGTAGAACGTCACATTGTCGGGATATTTTGAACCCCTCTGATTCATATTACTTGTCTTAGATTTATCTGGATACAGATGTATCTAACACTAATTAAAACGTGTCTAGATAATGTATCTAGACAATTCTAAGACAAGTAATATGGATCGGAGGGAGTACTAGATACTACTGCCTTCGTTCCAAACCAATTGAAGTTCTAGGATTGTCCTAAATCAAACTTTTGTAAGTTTAACCAAATCTATTTTTTTCCGCTATGATTTATAATGCTAAATATATAAAAATATGAAAATACATTTCATGAATCTAATGAAGCAAATTTGGTGTAGTAGATGTTAAAATATCTTTATATAGGTTTGGTCAACTTAATGAAGTTTGACTTGGGACAAACCTAGAGCTTCAATTATTTTGGAATGGAGGGAGTAAACCTTTTAAAGTACCCCTTTCATCAGTACATATAAGTCCACATAGCATTTGTTTGTGACTCTCTTCCGTCGTCTTATTTGACCTCATGTATTTGGGGTTAAGTTTCCATCTCACATAATACCAAATGAGTTGAGTGGGCGTTGCACTTTCAGTCACCTCTATGAATGCATCCCACACCTTGACATGCTAGGAGTACGGGATGAGAACCCATATGACCTGTTTGCGTTGTGTTCGCGGCTAGCTTGGTCTATCCGTGTGTCAATCATGTTAAATAGCTGGTGTGAAGTTCAACTTAGTTGTATTGTGTCATTTTAGGTCCACAAAAAGCCATACCCGTGTATTGGCGTGAATAGGAGAAAAATAGTTGGTGGAAAGGATTAATATATTATTTTAAACATATTTAAAAAGGCATATGAGAACTAATATATTCTTGTCAAAAAACCATGGTCAAAGTCTTGCACAAATGAATGTGAAAAGGAAAAGTATAATTCATATTGGGTGACAGAGGGGGTATTGAACTCACATGTGCAAAATTAACTATGTATAGGGATGAGTTTCTCCTCATAAGTAGGAGTTCTCTAGCAGATATGATATTGACCAACTGCCGTTTACTCACACCATATTTTAAATTGGTTAGAGCGGGCGACAAACTCTGGTTCTTCTCAAATGGTATCTCAAGGGCCTTCAGAATTATCTGACCAACATGAAATGCATCAAAAGCTTCTGAAAATTGCTCCACGGTGAAGTATTGATAAGGTTCACCATCCCTTATCCAATAAAGCTTCTGATCTTTAATTGAAGTGACCTTTCAAGCAAGAAAATAAATAATGTGAGAAATATGCTATGATTTAAGGTTATTTTTGGACATCTGTGAAACTAAGATGTGTGTACTTCTAATAAGAAGTCGGCAATAGCTTTTCTTTGGGGGCATCGGAAGCCTAGGGACTCAAAGAACTCAACGACATTCTCTTTGGGCCCTTGGTAGACAACATGCCCCTCTGAAAGGAGCATGACATCGTCGAAAAGATCATATGTTTCAGGTGATGGTTGAAGTAAAGAGATGACAACTGTTCCCCCAAGTATGTGGACTAATTGCCCTAGGAAATTCACTATCTGAAACGCAGTTGAGCTGTCAAGCCCATTTGAGATCTCATCCATGAATAGGGCTCTTGCTGGACCAATGAGCATTTCTCCTGCAACCAATCAGGTATGTCAAGCATGCATAACTTTGTTGATCTGTTACTATGAAATATCACAACTACCAATTTGGTATGACAATTCGCATGCAGGTGACCTTCATTTGAGAAACTAAATTAAAAACCTCTAATTTAAATGCCAAAATCATACAAGTCGTTCAAATAATAACATTCTTTGTTACAGGAAGTTCAATAAGTAACATGGGAGCTTCTTATACAACATACCTATTGTGACACGCTTCCTTTGTCCGCCGGATATACCTCTTGCCATGTCATTTCCAACTAGTGTATCCGAACAAATATGAAGTCCTAAGATCTACAACGACAATAAAGTGCTATCAAATGAAGTAACTCTAATCTCAATTTGTGAACTGAAAGTGTGCTTATCAAAGCTGAAGAGCCATAGAGAACCAAAAGCCCATAAGTCAAACCTGCATTATATAGTTTGTAACTATGTTGCTCTTGCCTCCGATTGTAGATTCCTACGAGAATGAAACTATGCATCAAGAAACATTGAAACAGTGGATATTTTGTAAGATAGCACTCAACGTGTGAGAAACTATGTTGATGTGAGCATGTGACTCTAAGGAAGAAAGTAAGGTCACTTTACAACTTGGTATAAATGACATTTGTTAGATCAAATTATTGGAGCAAAATACTACACTGTTCTTTATGTGACTAAGCAAGAGAAGATGGAATCAAAACATGGCCAGTACGACTAAAGAAAATTGTTTTAGTTTTTCTCTAAAATGTTGTGGAAAAGAAAAACACATGCTCTAGGCTTTCACCTTCATGAACACGTCGATGTCGTGTTCCGGCGTCAGGTTTGCTTGCCTCTCCCTTCTTGTCAGCTCGGCTAACAAATCTGAACAAAGAACGCACGTCTAAGACACATAAAAAAAGGGGTCAAAACACGCAAACATTACCTAGCGCGTGCGCGTATTTCTAGGTCGACTAAGAAACACAAGTACGCCGCGAGGGACTACTATTCTATCGTCACACAAGGAAAAAGTCAAAACACACAAAAAATTCCTAGCATATAACACGAGTACTCACTCCAATCAGGAACATAAAGCATGCAACGTGAGTGAAACTTATTTTAAACCTTAAACTCGTAGAGCTTGCCGGAATTGAACCACCAATTCTAAATTCTTGAAATCTGTATCCTGACTTCTTGATCCCAATCAATATCAACCCTATGCCGATCCCAGACATGTTTGTCAGACCGGAAAAAAAGGCAATCCCGACAGGGATTACTATGTTCTCTCACTGACTCAGCGGCCCTACATGTCATATCCATCTTCTTCCCCGTGATGTCACGCCTAGGTCCTCAAAAATACATCCACCTGCCTGCCTGCTCCAAGCCAGCTTCTACGCGAATACGTTGGAACACAGTGCTTAACCAATCATCGGTCGAGTCAGCTTTGCATCATAGTATTCGCCGCAGAGTACTCGAGCACCTTGATCACCGGGTTCATGGCGCGCCGCACCACATAGTTGCCAACGACGTGGTTACCAAGGGGCTTGGACACGAAGTCGAGCAGGCCCGCGGACCCGATGTACTGTACGCGTGCGCCGCGTCCTGCACCTCCTGCCGGCCATCGCCGTGACGGAGGCAACCGGCACGCGGGTCCGCCGCATCAACCCAGCAGCTCGCCCTGTGCCACCCTCCCACATCTTCAGCATGCCGACATTGTTCCGCCGCATCGATGTGCGCGCCATCGCAGTTCGTTCCCTCCCATCTCTCATCCCTCTGACGCCTCACCGCCAGCGCTGGTGTCGGCAAGGTCGTGTTCGAGCGCAGCTCCATGGACGCTCCTGCGCGGCAGCGCGGGCCATGCGGACAGGGGAAAACGCCCGAGCCCCACGCCCTCCATTCCAGCCGCCCAACGGTCCAGCCGCTTGTGCCGTTACAGCCACTCCGCGGACCGTGCCCGGCGAGATTGGAAGGAGGATAAGGCTCGCAGCTCGCCAGGGGCGGGCGAACGGCGCGATGTGCTCGCGTGGTGTTGGCGGCATCAATGCGCCATTGACGGCCGCGCCGGCGCAGTTGAGGAGTAAGTGGATGAGGCAGGGCTGGACGCCTGTACCGGCGCCGATTTGAGGAGAGAGAGAGGGATAAGGATCGGGGATAAACGATGGATATCAGATGTGGGCCATGGACATCAGTGAGAGTAGACTCTGATCCCGGACGGGATGCATGTTAAGGGTTCCTTTGATTCAAAGGAATTCTATAGGATTTTTGGATGATTGAAATCCTTAGGATTTTTTCTGATATTGGTCCTTTGATTCATAGATTGGATCCCATAGAAAAAAAAATTCTATGGAATCTTTTGTACTACATTTCATAGAAAATCTAACATCCATCCCAACCTCTTTTTACAATTGCTTTGTTTTTCCTGTGGCATCAAACACTCCTTGCTAATCATATAGGGTTCAAATAGACATGTCACTTCAACCCTCTACTTTTCCTATTCCTACGTCTTCAAAATCCTACGAATCAAAGAGGCCCTAAGTGTGCCAAACAGGTTGTGGGTTCATATTGACTGGGATCAGACAGGTTATGTACAAATTTCAGGGATTAGGACGTGATGGTTTAATTCCGACGAACTATAAATTTAAGGTTTAAAACAGACTTCACTCTTTGTAGGTCGACTTAGAAACACGAGAACGCTCTATGGATCCTGTAGAGGGGTATTATTTTTACCGTCCGGTTTTCGATAAAGTGGTGATTGACGAAAACATGGCTAATCCAGGATTTTGGTTATTGATTTGCAGTTACCATGACAGTCGCCGGTGCCCTGACACTCGGCGGAGAAGGCGAGCGTCTCCCTGACGGTCATCTCCCCGTTGTGGAGATCCTCCTGGCTAACGTACGCCGCTGCCCTCTCGACGACGAACTCCTCCATCCCGTGCCCGTTGTAGGTCACCCTCCCTGACACCTTCAGTTCGGAGTCTAGCATCCGCCCAGCCAAAGCCTTGAGCAATGTGGTCTTCCCAGACCCTGGAGACCCCAGCAGCAAAGTCATCCTAAAAAAAAAAATCAAAATTGAGAAGAAAATCAGTCCATGAAACAAACATGAAAAATCCAAACTAGCTACCATGATAGTCCCTCTATTCCTAAATATAAGTGTTTTTTACGGATTTCACTACGAACTACATACATATATATAAAGACTTATATTTTTAGGAACATGATACAGTACCTGCGTGGCCTGATGATTGCATTGGTTTCATGGAACAGTGCATGCTTCGTCTTCCAGATGTTTGGTACCACACGCAACGTGTTCGCCACATCCTAACGCATCACGATCAGGAATGTAATTAATTAAGTACTCCTTCTGTCTCATAATGTAAGACTTTTTTAACACTACACTAGTATCAAAAAACGTCTTACATTATGGGACGGAGGGAGTAATAATTAACCAATGGCTTTCTACTTCTGGTTATCAAATGAATATACAGTAGTAAGTACCATAAGAGCATTGGTGGCGGCGTTGAGGATGGTCGGCGTCGCGCGGCTGCCGGCGGCGTAGGCCTCCGCCTCCACCGCCAGCCCCTCCGCGCGCACTTCGATCGTCGGAAGCTCCATTCCAACGCTGCAAACAAGTTGATGGAAACAAATTAACACTCGTACGGGCTTACGGAGGAGCCGATCGATGATTGCACGTGTCCAGTTCGCATGCACGTACCGGTCGAAGCGTTTCTTGATCTTGAGCAGGAACCTTTCGTGGTCGTCGCCGGTGAAGCCGACCAGCTGCTCCACGAAGATCTTCGCCTCCGCCTCCGTCATGACCGCTGCCTCTCCTCGCTCCGCCGCCATTGCCCCGTGCCACAAGTGTAGTACGTGTACAACTGGCTCCACCAGCCCGGCCCCTTGCTTCGCGTATATATAAGCTCGACGAGTACTACTGATTAGTTTTGTTAACAACAACAACAAAAAAAAGTCTAGTTGATCGTCCACTCAGTTGGCCGTCCTTGTACGCAAACAACTCTAGTTGATCGTTTCTTGGAGCGGAGGGATGTGCAGTCCAGTTCTTCTAGTGGTTGACTGATTGTTGGGGAAACAAGTTCTTTGGAAAGTCGCAAGAAATGTCGCAATCACCTGCCGCCTCAAGGAAAACAATTGTGTTCGGCCATGAAAATTAAGCCATTGAAATGAATTAATCTGACATTATTCTGTGAATAGGTTTGTTAAACTTTATTAACAAATATATGTACGCAAAAGACAAACAGAAGCCAGTGCTACCAACCAGCATCTCCGTGGTGAGAGATCCAGCCAAATATTTTGATGGATGAATGCAATTATTTCCTTACGTGGATCTATTTTTTTTTTTTTTTTGAGAAACAAGAGTTACAAACTCAAGTAACGGGGCAGTATTCAGACTGCATCAACTCTCTAAGTTTATCAGGGACTCCTGCAATAATCCGAAAATTTCCTTGCATCCTCGCCTCAATCGCCAGCTCATGAGCCAATCCATTGCTCTTTCTTCCAGCAAAACACACTTTGTATGAGGCGAATCCCTCAAGCAGTTGCTTAATATCCTGTATCACTGCATAGCAAGGGGCCAAGCACGCCTCCTCCGTATTTAAATATTCAGCAACTGATTTGCAGTCCAGCTCCAATTCGATCGGTCCATTATAGACATTGGCCAGCGATTGTAACCCAAACAGAGCAGCCCTTGCCTCGGCTTCCTCCACACTCGCCGAGACAGGTAGCAGGCTTCTAGCCGACAAGAAGACGTAGCCTCGGTGGTCTCTGGCAACAGCGCCTGCCCAACCCTGACCACTGTCTAGGTGGAAGCCAGCGTCTGAATTAATTTTTGCTATCCCCGGGGTTGGCGCTGCCCAAAGCATGCGTTGCCTTACAGGTTTGCATGGCGCAGCATTTTCCAGTGTAATCTGCTCTTTGCCTTTCTCTGATATCACGTCAAGGGCAGCCTTATTCAGTTCCTCCTCGTACTGGACCAGGAAGTTAACAGAATGACGAATCAGCTCATTTCCTTTGCCATGTACGCAATCATCTCGCAGGTGCCAACATCTCCAGAGTAAAAGAAGGATCTTCGCCTGCATATCTTCGGAGCAAGTGCCGAGCAGATGCTGCAGCCAGTCCGTGCCAGTATACCTGAATGCTAGCTCGGAGGGGAGAGCCCAGAACTCTCTCATCTCATGTCTTAGAGCCCTGCTCCTAGTGCATTCAACTATTGCATGGAATTCATTTTCCACTCCATTTCCGCAGATGTTACACATAGGATCGAGAGCAAGGGTACGTCTAAATTTGTTCTGCTTTGTAGCGAGGGTGTTAGTTGCAATCCTCCACCCAAAGATTCTAACTTTCGGAGTTACCCTAGCTTTCCATACGAGGTCCCAAATACTCCGATCGTTTGCCTCCCTTGTAGAGCTAGATGGAATCTGACTAAGCTGCCCTTGACCAGCATAAGCCAATTTGTAGGCGCTTCTTACTGTGAATATTCCATTCTTTTCAGGGTGCCAGGCAATGCAATCCTCCACTTCCGATTTTGCTATGGGGATCTTGCAGATTTCATGAGCATCAAACTCTTGGAAAATTTGATTTATGAGTTCCACGTTCCATTCTTTCCTGTCCGGGAGGATGAGCTGGTTTACCCACCGGAGACGCGAGCGCCTCTTGAAAGAAGCCGTCTTCAACCCCTCCTTGCATGGAATCCATTGATCTCGCTGAATTTGAATCTTTCTTCCATCCCCCACCCTCCAAATAATTCCTTTTTTCAGTAACTCTAGCCCCGCCCCAATGCCCCTCCACACGGGTGATGCATCCGATGAGAAAACCGTGTCCAGCAGATTCCCGTGAGGGTAATACTTAGACTTAAGCACTCTTGCACATAGACTGTCTGGCTTTTGGATCAGCCTCCAACCCTGCTTTGCTAGGAGTGCTAAGTTGAAAAGATGCATATCTCTGAAGCCAATTCCTCCCGCACGCTTAGGTCGAATCATATGCTCCCATGACATCCAGTGGACCTTCCGGTGACCCTCCTCATCACCCCACCAGAAGTTTCTGATCATCTTCTCGTACTTTTCGCAAAAACCTTTGGATAATAGAAAGACACCCATGGTGAAGCATGGGAGTGCCTGGACAACCGATTTGACATGAACTTCTTTTGCAGCATATGCCATGAATTTCTCTGACCAATCACTGCATCTTTTCCTGAATCTATCCATGATTGGCTGGAAATCCTCATCCTTCATTCTTCCTTCTGGAGTTGGTAGTCCCAAGTACTTACTCTCAAAAGATGATGACACCACTCCCAGGGTCTCTTTTATGCTATCTCTAACTTCCTCGGGGCACTGTTCGCTAAACAGCAAAGAACATTTACTCTCACTCAGCAACTGACCCGTACATCTCTGGAAAGTGGATAAAACCCTTTTCATTGTTACAGCTTCCTCCACTGTGGCCTTGAAAAAAATCAAACTATCATCGGCAAACAAGAAGTTTGATATGCCTGGGCTATTTCTAGCAATTTTGATGGGTGTCAGGTTTCCCACCTCGGTCTCCTTCTTCATGAGTGTCACTAGGCCATCGGCAACAAAAAGAAAGAGATAAGGGCTAAGCGGGTCACCTTGCCGTAAACCTCTTGACGGGATAAAAGGTTCCAGTAACTCCCCATTACATCTGACTGAATAACTGACCGACCTGACACAGTGCATAATCCATGAAATCCATTTCAGATCAAAACCAGTTTTTTGCAAGACCCCCTCCAAGAAGTTCCAGTCCACTCTATCATACGCTTTCGCCAAGTCAAGTTTATATGCACAGTGGGTGTTGTGTCTGCTAATGCTGTGTTGGATCTTATGAAAACACTCAAAGGCAATGGTGGCATTATCCGTGATCAAACGCCCTGGGATAAACGCACTTTGCGTCTCGGAAATGATGTCATCCAAAAAAGGCCGGAGGCGGTTGACGAGGCACTTGGATATCACTTTATATATGACATTGCATAAACTAATTGGATGATAATCCTTCAAAGACTGAGGGTCCTTTCCTTTTGGGATGAGTGTTGGAAATATGCCCTAGAGGCAATAATAAATTGGTTATTATTATATTTCCTTGTTCATGATAATCGTTTATTATCCATGCTATAATTGTATTGATTGGAAACTCAAATACATGTGTGGGTACATAGACAACACTGTGTCCCTAGTAAGCCTCTAGTTGACTAGCTCGTTGATCAAAGATGGTTAAGGTTTCCTAGCCATAGACATGAGATGTCATTTGATAACAGGATCACATCATTAGGAGAATGATGTGATGGACAAGACCCAAACTGTAAACGTAGCATTTGATCGTGTCAGTTTATTGCTATTGTTTTCTGCATGTCAAGTATCTGTTCCTTTGACCATGAGATCATGCAACTCACTGACACCGGAGGAATACCTTGTGTGTATCAAACGTCGCAACGTAACTGGGTGACTATAAAGGTGCTCTACAGGTATCTCCGAGGGTGTCTGTTGGGTTGGCATGGATCAAGACTGGGATTTGTTACTCCGTATGACGGAGAGGTATCTCAGGGCCCACTCGGTAATACAACATCACAATGAGCCTTGCAAGCAATGTGACTAAAGTGTTAGCCACGAGATCTTGTATTACGGAACGAGTAAAGAGACTTGCCGGTAACGAGATTGAACTAGGTATAGTGATACCGACGATCGAATCTTGGGCAAGTAACATACCGAAGAACAAAGGGAACAGCATACGGGATTAACTGAATCCTTGACATAGAGGTTCGACCGATAAAGATCTTCGTAGAATATGTAGGAGCCAATATGGGCATCCAGGTCCCGCTATTGGTTATTGGCCGTAGAGGTGTCTCGGTCATGTCTACATAGTTCTCGAACCCGCAGGGTCTACACACTTAACGTTTGGTGACGATTAGTATAATTGAGTTATTATGTTGGTGACCGAAAGTTGTTCGGAGTCCCGGATAAGATCCCGGACATGACGAGGATCTCCGGAATAGTCCGGAGGTAAAGATTGATATATGTGATAATAGTGTTTTGATCTCTGGAAGGGTTCCGGAATTCACCGGAAGGGGTTCCGGATGTTTACCGAAGTGTTCGGGTGCAGCAACACTTTATATGAGCCAAAGGGATAAAGCCCACAAGGTATTGGAAAGTGCAAAAGTAGTTTTGCTGCCGCGTAAGCGGTACTACCGCTTGGTGAAGCGGTACTACCGCCGGAGCGGTACTACCGCTTGGTGAAGCGGTACTACCGCCGGAGCGGTACTACCGCTTGTGTGAAGCGGTACTACCGCCCAAGCGGTACTACCGCTTGTGTGAAGCGGTACTACCGCTTGTGCGCGGCTGTGCACGGTTCGGCAGGGATCCGAGTTGGACTCTTTCCCTGCGGGCCAAACCGACCTTGTGCGGGCAAAACCGACCCGGAGGAGGCTTTTACTCCAAGTTTAGACCCCAAGGCTCAACATATAAATAGAGGGGCAGTGCTATCACACGGGATACATCAGGATTTCCCAAGCCGTGTGCCGGCAACCCTAGCCCTCTAGTTCCTCCGTCATAATCTCCGTAGTGCTTGGCGAAGCCCTGCAGAGATTGTTCCTCACCACCATCACCACGCCGTCGTGCTGCTGGAACTCAACCACTACTTCACCATCGCTCGCTGGATCGAGGAGGTGAAGGCGTCATCAAGCCGTACGTGTGTTGAACGCGGAGGTGCCGTCCGTTCGGCACTAGATCGGAAGGATCGTGATTGGATCGCGGGACGCTCGGCGATTTGGATCGCGAAGACGTTCGACTACATCAACCGCGTTTATTAACGCTTCCGCTTAGCGATCTACAAGGGTATGTAGATTCACTCTCCCTCTCGTAGATGCTCATCACCATGGATAGATCTTGCGTGTGCGTAGGAAAATTTTTGTTTCCCATGCAACGTTCCCCAACAGTGGCATCTGAGCTAGGTCTATGCGTAGATGAGATCTCGAGTAGAACACAAACGAGTTGTGGGCGTGGGTGTATACATATTGCTTGCCGTTACTAGTTGATACTTGATTCAGCGGCATTGTGAGATGAAGCGGCCCGGACCGACATTACGCGTACGCTTACGCGAGACTGGTTTTACCGCTGCGTGCACTTGTTGCATAAAGGTGACTGGCGGGTGTCTGTCTCTCTCACTTTAGTTGAATCGGTTCAATGAAGAGGGTTCTTTTAGAAGATCAAAAAGCAATCACTACACCACGTTGTGGTTTTGCGTAGGTAAGAACGGTTCTTGCAAACCCATAGCAGCCACGTAAAATTTGCAACAACAATTAGAGGACGTCTAACTTGTTTTTGCAGGGTATGTTGTGATGTGATATGGCCAATTACATGATGAGATATATGTGATGTATGAGATGATCATGTTTTGTATAGAATATCACGACTTGCATGTCGATGAGTACGGCAACTGGCAGGAGCCATAGAGTTGTCTTTAATTATTGTATGACCTGCGTGTCAATCATTAAGCGCTATGTAATGCTTTACTTTATCGCTAAACGTTAGCTATAGTCGTGGAAGCAACAGTCGGCGCGACAACCTTATGGCGACACGTTGATGGAGATCAAGATGATGGAGATCATGGTGTCATGCCGGTGACGATGGAGATCATGCCGGTGCTTTGGAGATGGAGATCAAAAGCACAAGTTCATGGCCATATCATGTCACTTATGATTTGCATGTGATGTTAATCCTTTTATGCATCTTATTTTGCTTAGGACGACGGTAGCATTATAAGGTGATCCCTCACTTAAATTTCAAGATAAATTGTGTTCTCCCCAAGTGTGCACCGTTGCGAAAGTTCGTCGTTTCGAGACACGCCGTGATGATCGGGTGTGATAGACTCTACGTTCGCATACAACGGGTGTAAGCCATGTTACACGTGCGGAACACTCGGGTTAAACTTGACGAGCCTAGCATGTACAGACATGGCCTCGGAACACAGGAGACCGAAAGGTCGAACATGAGTCATATAGTAGATATGATCAACATGAAGATGTTCACCATTGAAACCACCTCAACTCACGTGATGATCGGACTTGAGTTGGTGGATTTGGATCATGTTACACTCGAATGATCGGAGGGATGTCAATTTGAGTGGGAGTTTTTTAAGTAATATGATTAACTAAACTCATTATCTAAAGAACAATAGTCTAAGTTGTCTTTGCAATATTCATGTTGTAGATCATGGCTCGCGCAGTAGCACCCCTGAATTTTAATGCGTTCCTAGAGAAAGCTAAGTTGAAAGATGATGGAAGTAACTTTGTGGACTGGGCCCGTAATCTAAGGATTATCCTTACGGCTTCCCAGAAGGCTTATGTCCTTGATGCACCGCTTGGTGATCCACCCGCTCCAGTTGAGTCTCTAGACGTTGTGAACGCCTGGCAGGCTCGTTCTGATGATTACTCAATAGTTCAATGTGCAATGTTGTATGGCTTAGAACCGGGACTTCAAAGACGTTTTGAACGTCATGGAGCATATGAGATGTTCCAGGAGTTGAAGTTTATCTTTCAGAAGAATGCCCGGATCGAGAGATATGAGATCTCCGATAAGTTCTATGCTTGCAAGATGGAGGAGAACGGGTCTATCAGTGATCACGTGCTCAGAATGTCTGGGTACTCCACCCGTCTGGCTGAGTTAGGGATGCCCCTTCCGCCAGAGGCTATCACTGACAGAGTTCTTCAATCATTGCCGCCTAGCTACAAGAGCTTCGTGTTGAACTATAACATGCACGGGATGAACAAGTCAGTCGCCGAGCTGTTTGCGATGCTGAAAGTCGCTGAGTCTGAAATTCAGAAGGAGCATCAAGTGTTGATGGTCAATAAAACCACTAGTTTCAAGAAAAATGGCAAGGGTAAGAAGGGTAACTCCAAGCAGAGTGGCAAAGCAGTTGCTCCTCTCGTGAAGAAACCCAAGGCTGGACCCAAACCAGAAACTGTGTGTTTTCATTGCAAGGGAACTGGACACTGGAAGCGGAATTGCCCCAAGTTTTTGGCTGACAAGAAGGCGGCCAACAACAAACAAGGTATATATGATATACATGTTATTGATGTGTACCTTACCAACTCTCGTTGTAGTGCCTGGGTATTTGATACCGGTGCGGTTGCTCATATTTGCAACTCAAAACAAGAACTGCGGAATAGACGGAGGCTGGCAAAGGACGAAGTGACGATGCGCGTGGGAAATGGTTCCAAGGTTGATGTGATCGCCGTCGGCACGCTCGCTCTTCGATTACCGTCGGGATTAGTGATGAACCTAAATAAGTGTTATTTGGTGCCTGCGTTAAGCATGAACATTATATCTGGATCTTGTTTATTGCGAGACGGTTACTCATTTAAATCAGAGAATAATGGTTGTTCTATTTATATGAGTAATATCTTTTATGGTCATGCACCCGATGTGAGGGGTTTATTCTTATTGAATCTCGATAGTAATGATACACATGTTCATAACATTGATGCCAAAAGATGTAGAATTGATAATGATAATACCACTTTCTTGTGGCACTGCCGTTTAGGTCATATTGGCGTAAAACGCATGAAGAAGCTCCATGCTGATGGACTTTTGGAGTCACTTGATTTTGAATCACTTGACACATGTGAGCCATGCCTCATGGGCAAGATGACTAAAACGCCGTTCTCTGGAACAATGGAACGGGCAAGTGACTTATTGGAAATCATACATACTGATGTGTGCGGTCCGATGAGTATTGAGGCGCGCGGTGGTTATCGTTACTTTCTCACCTTCACTGATGACTTAAGTAGATATGGGTATATTTACTTAATGAAACACAAGTCTGAAACATTTGAAAAGTTCAAACAATTTCAGAGTGAAGTTGAGAATCATCGTAACAAGAAGATTAAATTCCTACGATCTGATCGAGGAGGAGAATATCTGAGTTATGAGTTTGGCAGTCACTTAAGACAGTGTGGAATTGTTTCACAATTAACACCGCCTGGAACACCACAGCGTAATGGTGTGTCCGAACGTCGTAATCGAACCTTATTGGATATGGTGCGATCTATGATGTCTCTTGCCGATTTGCCACTATCGTTTTGGGGTTATGCATTAGAGACAGCTGCATTCACTTTAAATAGGGCACCATCGAAATCCGTTGAGACGACGCCATATGAACTTTGGTTTAACAAGAAGCCAAAGCTGTCGTTTCTTAAAGTTTGGGGATGTGATGCTTATGTCAAAAAGCTTCAGCCTGAAAAGCTGGAACCCAAAGCGGAGAAATGCGTCTTCATAGGATACCCAAAAGAGACAGTTGGGTATACCTTCTACCTCAGATCCGAAGGCAAAGTGTTTGTCGCTAAAAACGGAACATTTCTTGAGAAAGAGTTTCTCTCGAAAGAATTGAGTGGGAGGAAGATAGAACTTGATGAGGTTGTTGAACCTTTACTTCAACCTGAGAGTAGCGCAGCGCAGAAAGTTGTTTCTGTGGAGCCTACATTAGCTGAAGAGGAAGTTAATGATGATGATCATGAAGCTTTGGATCAAGTTGCTATCGAACCTCGTAGGTCGACAAGGACGCGTACTGCTCCTGAGTGGTACGGCAACCCTGTCTTAGAGGTCATGTTGTTAGACAACGATGAACCTACGAGCTATGGAGAAGCGATGATGAGCCCGGATTCCGAGAAGTGGTTAGAGGCCATGAAATCCGAGATGGGATCCATGTATGAAAACAAAGTATGGACTTTGGAAGTATTACCTGAAGGGCGTAAGGCCATTCAGAACAAATGGATCTTTAAGAGGAAGACGGACGCGGACGGTAATGTCACCGTCTATAAAGCTCGACTTGTGGCAAAGGGTTTTTCACAAGTTCAAGGAGTTGACAACGATGAGACCTTCTCACCCGTAGCGATGCTTAAGTCCGTCAGAATCATGTTAGCAATAGCTGCCTTTTTCGATTATGAAATTTGGCAGATGGATGTCAAAACAGCGTTCCTTAACGGTTTCCTTAAGGAAGAGTTGTATATGATGCAACCAGAAGGTTTTGTCGATCCAGAGAATGCTGACAAAGTTTGCAAACTCCAGCGATCCATTTATGGACTGGTGCAAGCATCTCGGAGTTGGAATCTTCGTTTTGATGAGGTGATCAAAGCGTTCGAGTTTATACAAGTTTACGGAGAAGCTTGTATTTACAAGAAAGTGAGTGGGAGCTCTATAGCGTTTCTAATATTATATGTGGATGACATATTGCTGATTGGAAACAATATAGAAATGCTGGAAAGCGTAAAGGAATATTTGAACAAGAGTTTTTCAATGAAGGACCTAGGAGAAGCTGCTTTCATATTAGGCATCAAGATCTATAGAGATAGATCAAGACGCTTAATAGGACTTTCACAAAGCACATACCTTGATAAGATTTTGAAGAAGTTCAAAATGGATCAGTCCAAGAAGGGGTTCTTGCCTGTTTTGCAAGGTGTGAAGTTGAGTAAGACTCAATGCCCAGTGACTGCAGAAGATAGAGAAAAGATGAGTGTCATCCCCTATGCTTCGGCCATAGGCTCTATCATGTATGCAATGCTGTGCACAAGACCCGATGTCAGCCTTGCCATAAGTATGGCCGGAAGGTTTCAAAGTGATCCAGGAATGGAACACTGGACGGCGGTCAAGAATATCCTGAAGTACCTGAAAAGGACTAAGGACATGTTTCTCGTTTATGGAGGTGATCAAGAGCTCGTCGTAAAGGGTTACGTCGATGCAAGCTTTGACACTGATCCGGATGACTCTAAGTCGCAAACCGGATACGTATTTATTCTTAATGGGGGTGCGGTTAGCTGGTGCAGTTCCAAGCAAAGCGTGGTAGCTGATTCTACATGCGAAGCGGAGTACATCGCAGCCTCGGAGGCGGCGAAGGAAGGTGTCTGGATGAAGGAGTTCATGACAGATCTTGGAGTAGTGCCTAGTGCGCTTAACCCAATGACTCTGTTTTGTGATAATACTGGTGCCATTGCTCTAGCCAAGGAACCAAGATTTCACAAGAGGACCAGACACATAAAGCGACGTTTCAATTCCATCCGCGATTACATCAAGGAGGACGACATAAATATTTGCAAAGTACACACGGATCTAAATATTGCAGATCCGATGACTAAACCTCTTCCAAAGGCTAAACATGAACAACACCAGAACTGCATGGGTGTTCGATTCATTACAATGTAAATCACATAGTGATGTGAACTAGATTATTGACTCTAGTGCAAGTGGGAGACTGTTGGAAATATGCCCTAGAGGCAATAATAAATTGGTTATTATTATATTTCCTTGTTCATGATAATCGTTTATTATCCATGCTATAATTGTATTGATTGGAAACTCAAATACATGTGTGGGTACATAGACAACACTGTGTCCCTAGTAAGCCTCTAGTTGACTAGCTCGTTGATCAAAGATGGTTAAGGTTTCCTAGCCATAGACATGAGATGTCATTTGATAACAGGATCACATCATTAGGAGAATGATGTGATGGACAAGACCCAAACTGTAAACGTAGCATTTGATCGTGTCAGTTTATTGCTATTGTTTTCTGCATGTCAAGTATCTGTTCCTTTGACCATGAGATCATGCAACTCACTGACACCGGAGGAATACCTTGTGTGTATCAAACGTCGCAACGTAACTGGGTGACTATAAAGGTGCTCTACAGGTATCTCCGAGGGTGTCTGTTGGGTTGGCATGGATCAAGACTGGGATTTGTTACTCCGTATGACGGAGAGGTATCTCAGGGCCCACTCGGTAATACAACATCACAATGAGCCTTGCAAGCAATGTGACTAAAGTGTTAGCCACGAGATCTTGTATTACGGAACGAGTAAAGAGACTTGCCGGTAACGAGATTGAACTAGGTATAGTGATACCGACGATCGAATCTTGGGCAAGTAACATACCGAAGAACAAAGGGAACAGCATACGGGATTAACTGAATCCTTGACATAGAGGTTCGACCGATAAAGATCTTCGTAGAATATGTAGGAGCCAATATGGGCATCCAGGTCCCGCTATTGGTTATTGGCCGTAGAGGTGTCTCGGTCATGTCTACATAGTTCTCGAACCCGCAGGGTCTACACACTTAACGTTTGGTGACGATTAGTATAATTGAGTTATTATGTTGGTGACCGAAAGTTGTTCGGAGTCCCGGATAAGATCCCGGACATGACGAGGATCTCCGGAATAGTCCGGAGGTAAAGATTGATATATGTGATAATAGTGTTTTGATCTCTGGAAGGGTTCCGGAATTCACCGGAAGGGGTTCCGGATGTTTACCGAAGTGTTCGGGTGCAGCAACACTTTATATGAGCCAAAGGGATAAAGCCCACAAGGTATTGGAAAGTGCAAAAGTAGTTTTGCTGCCGCGTAAGCGGTACTACCGCTTGGTGAAGCGGTACTACCGCCGGAGCGGTACTACCGCTTGGTGAAGCGGTACTACCGCCGGAGCGGTACTACCGCTTGTGTGAAGCGGTACTACCGCCCAAGCGGTACTACCGCTTGTGTGAAGCGGTACTACCGCTTGTGCGCGGCTGTGCACGGTTCGGCAGGGATCCGAGTTGGACTCTTTCCCTGCGGGCCAAACCGACCTTGTGCGGGCAAAACCGACCCGGAGGAGGCTTTTACTCCAAGTTTAGACCCCAAGGCTCAACATATAAATAGAGGGGCAGTGCTATCACACGGGATACATCAGGATTTCCCAAGCCGTGTGCCGGCAACCCTAGCCCTCTAGTTCCTCCGTCATAATCTCCGTAGTGCTTGGCGAAGCCCTGCAGAGATTGTTCCTCACCACCATCACCACGCCGTCGTGCTGCTGGAACTCAACCACTACTTCACCATCGCTCGCTGGATCGAGGAGGTGAAGGCGTCATCAAGCCGTACGTGTGTTGAACGCGGAGGTGCCGTCCGTTCGGCACTAGATCGGAAGGATCGTGATTGGATCGCGGGACGCTCGGCGATTTGGATCGCGAAGACGTTCGACTACATCAACCGCGTTTATTAACGCTTCCGCTTAGCGATCTACAAGGGTATGTAGATTCACTCTCCCTCTCGTAGATGCTCATCACCATGGATAGATCTTGCGTGTGCGTAGGAAAATTTTTGTTTCCCATGCAACGTTCCCCAACAATGAGGACTATCACTGTATCATTAATCCCTTCCGGCAATATCTCCCTCTCAAAAAAATCCATCACTCCTTTTACAACATCTTCTCTCAACACATCCCAATTCCGCTGGTAAAACCGGGCGGGGAACCCATCCGGTCCCGGCGCTTTGAGCGGGCCAATCTGGAAAAGCGAGTCACTGATCTCCTCCACCGTGAACGCTCTTGTTAATCTGCTGTTTATGTTGTCCGTGACCCTCTTTTCGAAAAGGTCCAGTAATTCATGTGGCTCCACATCTCTCTCTCTCTCTGTCGTAAAGTTTCTGGAAAAACTCCCTTGTCATTTCACTGATCGCTTTGCTATCTTCCTTCCAGACCCCGCTGCTGTCCTTTAGCTTAGTTATGTCGTTTTTCTTTTTCCTCCAAGTTGCTTTCCTTTGGAACCATTTTGTGTTGCGATCCCCTTCACGCAAATAGGTAGCTCTCGACCTCTGTCTCCACATGAGCTCTTCTCTGAGCAGCACCTCATCGAGTTCCTATGAACATTTCTGAATTTCTCTATCTCGCGTAGGTGAAAAAGGGGAACTCCATAGGATACTGAGTTTGCTTCTAAGTTCTGCAGTTTTCTTAATCACTGATCCAAAATCCCTATCAGCCCACGCCATTAGGACTTGTTGCATATGTTTAATCTTTGTACCCACTCCCTGAAAGTTTTCCACTGAGCCCAGGTCGTTCCATCCATCCGTGATGGTGTTCTGCAGAGAGGTAACCCGTTCCCACATTTGCTCGTATCTAAAAGGCTTGGATTTTTGTTTCTGCCCACTCTCCTTCACAGGTCGCCATTCCTTCCGGCCTCCCAACCGCATGAGGACAGGAAAATGATCTGACCTCGAGCTACAGATGTGTTCCACTGAGGCATTTCTGAACTTTTCAGTCCAATCAGGTGATGCGACCCCCCTGTCCAACCTGGCCCTTACATTTTTCCTTCCTCCCTGTTTGTTGTTGTATGTCCAGATGGGGCCCTTGTACCCAAGATCGAAAAGGTTGAAATCCGAGAGCACTCTTCTAAAGTTCTCCATGTACTTTTCCGACCTTTTTGAGGCCGAGAGATGTTCTGATTGCCACATCGTCTCGTTGAAGTCTCCGACCATCAGCCATGGTGCGTTACACTGGCCCTTAATTCTTCTCAAAACTTCCCACATATTGTGCCTTTCATGAGCTCTAGGTTCACCGTAAATAAAGGTACCACGCCATTGCATATCACTGGAATCTAAACGAATTAAAACATCAATGTACCTCGGGCCAACGGCAAGCTTTATTACTTCGACACTTTCATCATAAAAGAGCGCAATACCGGCACTTTTGCCAACGCCGGGCTGCGCTATACAATGCTTGAGACCTAACCTCCATCTCAACTTATTGACATAAGAATTGCTTTGCCGAGTTTCTGATAAGAACACAAGCTTAGGCTTGTACGTGTGCACTAGGCACACGAGTTCCTGAACTGTCCGGGGTTGCCCCAAGCCCCGGCAGTTCCAACTTAGGACTGTCATGGCTCCTGACGGGCACCGCCTTTGGCGCCCATCAGTTTGCCGGCAGCCCCAGGGCCGGTCGCTTCCGAACCACCTGTACCATCCTTGGCATCTCCCTGTCCACCTGTCTTTGCCCCTTTCTTCTTCTTGTTCCTATCTGTCTCTTCCCCTGTACTGTCCTCTGGCTGAATGTTTCTGCCCACATCACTACGGTCACCCCTCTTACCGAGGGCAGAGGTGGCCGTGACACCACCCTTTTCACACACTTTGCCTTTGCCCTGCAGTATCTCTGTACCTGAATATTTACCTGCATTTTCTTTCTTTTGATCCTCTGAAAACTTCTCTGAACCTTGTGGCTCCACCTCCTTATGCCCAGCTGTATGAGCATTTGGCTGGCCATCCTCCTCCCTGAACGCACAGGCATCCACACCCATTGCTGGGTCAGCCCACTCTGCCACTGTCAGTGATGTAGTAGGGACAGTTGCAGCAGGGACCAGCGGCATTACGGCAGCCACAGGGAGCGCCGCTGCGGTATCTGTCCCAAGCCCACAGGACAAAGTCACAGGAGCTATGATACGCCCCATGAGGTGGTTGCTTGCAGATATATTAGTGCAACAACAGGCACCCACATGTAGCTGGCAGTTAACATGAGACTTTTGAGATAAGCTCTGAACTAATTCATCAGCAACTGCTTCTTCAGCGTCCTGAACACCATCGTTTGATCCAATTTGCTCCCCCACGATGGACTAGTCTCTAGGATCAGATAAAGTACCCCCGGGATCAGGCTCCTCTCTGACTTGGCCTTCATGATCACTACAAACACTAGATAGGTCCACCTTCATATAATTTCCATCATACTGCCATGCCAACTCGGTTTTTCCTTTTACATACTTCTTGCGATCTGGATACAATTCAACGGAAAAATGGTCTGGTCCAGCCTCCAAATCCTCCTGTTCCTTACAATTGTAGAATTTCTCACTTTTTCTTGGTGTCAGATCAGAGCTAGATCCCTCTTCAATTGGTTCATGCCAAAAATCTGTAGCATGCTGATATATATTGATCTCCACTTCAATGCTTTTTCCAGACATCTTTCTCTGAACTACAACCATGTGGTGCACTGTGATATTATCTGAAACTCTACTTTTCAGAACAGAACCGATCCCACCCTTGTTTCTCTGAATTTCGTCCAATCCCTGAACCCCTACAATAGGGGCAGCCATCAGCTTGTGTGCAACCTTGGCTGCGGTCTGGACCCCTGGCTCGGAACCAGCGATCCCTAGCACCGCCTCCGGATTCTTCTCTTTAGCCGCAGGTATGGGCGCCGCCGCATCCACAGCCGGCTTCACATCCAGATCAAAATCCCCATACAATTCCTTCTCCCTTCCTTGCGGTAACCGTGCCTCAACCTTGATCTCCATTACTGGATCCAAGCGCACCTCCCCCGGCCTCCTCTCCAGCAGACTAGTTGCTCTCCGCCTCATCTCCTTCAGGCACGCACCGGGATCCCTCGAAGAACGGAGAACACGGATGGCCTTCTCCCGCAGGCTAGCCCACTCCATCTGGAGCGCGCAGCACATCAAACCAGCCTCCGGGGTGGCCCTCGAGCCCACCGGATCCGGCATCTCAACTCTCATCTCACTCTCCGGCGTCGCCGCCGAAACGCCTCCGAGATCGCCGGAGGGTTGCATGTTCTATTTGATGTGAGGTTAGAAGCTAAGTACTATCTCTGTATCTTTTTCTTTGAACACATTACAAAAGTGTACGCTCATACATACGCACATACACTCATCCTTATAAATGCACGCACACACACCCTTCTCTTATAAGCACCTTCAAGAGACTGAGCCGATACATCATCTTAAGATTGACGAAATCCTTCGTAGTCGACGGGAACGTCTCCTCCTGTTAAACACCTCGTCGGAAGGCCTGAAATAAATATAGAAAAAAAATGCAAGCATCCATGTCAAATCTAGGACTTGAACTATGCTAAAAAAAAGTCTAGGACTTGAACTCTGATATGTTTGGAATACCACAGTCATTATAACCATCCAATCATAGATTGGTTCTCACCTTTCTATCTTAATATAAGACATTTTTACAACTTAGTTTGACGATGTTGTTTTTTAAGGAACATACAAGCATAAGACTAAGATTCCTCATAATCTTCTCGTATTCTTCATAAAAAATTCACTCTCATCATACTATTCATGTTCACCAATGTCATTGTTACCTAGGACAACAAGTTCATTAGTAACATGTGAATGATATTGTTCGAGAGTATGAATTCTAATAGCCTCAACTATGATCATGCTAATAGTTCCAAGATCTTCTTTAGCACGCATGAGATCTCTAAGCTCAAAGAAACACTTACAAAAGTTAGGATCACCGGGCTTGACTTTATGAAAAGCGATATGCTCATGTAGAATCTCATCAAGATTGTTAATAGACTAATTGGGATTTCATTTCTATAAGTCATGCCACAAAATATAAGCCCATTCAAAGTTTTCCATGCATCGGAGAACACTATTAGGAAGACCTTTAACAATAAGATTGGCGGCTCTTAAATTTTGAAGCATATCAAGTTCTTCATCGGGAGTCAAATGCAAGGGGTCAATGGGAGGTTTGTAAGGACTATGAATATACTTGCTCAAGTTGGAATCATCAAATATATCAATCATTTTATCTTTTCAAGCATGATAACACTCTCCATAAAAAATAGGCACTCTACAACTAACACTCCTCCGTGTAGATGTATCCATCCTTCTTCAAGGTGATTAAACCAAAGCAATGGAGACCAAAGCTCTGATACCACTTGTAGGATTGAAAGCATAGGTCCAAAGAGGGGGTGAATAGACACTAACAAGGCAAAAGATGCAATTTTTAATTTCCTTGGTACTTAGGCGTATTCAAGCACAAGTTAAGTGACTAGCAATACAATCTACACATGCATATCTAGAGTATGGGCAACGGAAAGTAATTGACATGCAAGTGCAAGAAAGTAAGGGGGTAGATTTGGAGATGACCAAAAGCAATGAAAACACGGTGATTTTTGGCGTGTTTCTGATAGGTGGTGCTATAATACGTCCATGTTGATGCATACTTTAACCCACGAAGGGTAATGGATGTGCGAGTCCATGGAGGGCTCCACCCATAAAGGATCCACGAAGAAGCAACCTTGTATATGTCATCATGGCTTACGTCCACGAAGGACTAGCCTCACTCGGGGTAGATATTCAAGAAGTAGGCCATCTCCTTGCCTATACAAACTCCTTGGTTCAACTTTACAAGCTTGGAGCCTCCCAAGTGACACTTAACTAATGCAGGAGACAACATTGATACCTCTCTGTCGTATCTATAATTTTTTATTGTTCCATGTCAATATTATACAACTTTCATATACTTTTGGCAACATTTTATAGTATTTTGTAGGACTAACATATTGATCCAGTGCCTAGTATCAGTTCCTATTTTTTGCATGTTTTTTGTTTCGCAGAAAATCCATATCAAACGAAGTACAAACACGATAAAAAATTACGGAGATTTATTTTGGAATATATTTGATTTTTGGGAGGTGGAATCAACGCAAGACGGTGCCCGAGGTGGCCACAAGGCACCAGGGCGTGCCCAGGGGGTATGGGCGCGCCGTGCTGCCTTGTGACTCCCTCGTAAGCTGGTTGGGGCCCTTCTTTAGCCGCAAGAAAGATAATTTCCCGAGAAAAATCTCCTCAAAATTTCAGCCCAATCGGAGTTATGGATCTTCGGTAATATAAGAAACGGTGAAAGGCCAGAAATTAGGAGCGCGAAACAGAAGAGAACAGAGAGAGAGAGAGAGAGAGAGAGAGAGAGAGATCCAATCTCGGAGGGGCTCTTGCCCTCCGGGAGCCATGGCGTCCATGGACCAGAGGGGAAACTCTCCTCCCATCTAGGGGGAGATCAAGGAAGAAGAAGAATGAGGGGGATCTCTCCCCCGGTGGCGCCGGAACGCCGCCGGGGCAATCATCGTGACGACGATATACACCAACAACTTCGCCGGCGTCATCACCAACTCTCTCCCCCTCTATGCAGCGGTGTAACACCTCTTTTCCCTGCTGTAATCTCTACTTAAGCATGGTGCTTAATGCTATATATTATTAACCAATGATGTGTGGCTATCCTATGATGTTTGAGTAGATCCTTTTGTTCCTACGGGTTAATTGTGGTATGGTGTGATTGATATGAGTTGTATGTTAATATGGTGCTGCCCTATGGTGCCCTTAGTATTGCGCAAGCGTGTGGGATTACTTCTGTAGGGTTTTGCAATATGTTCATGATTCGCTTATAGTGGGTGGCTAGAGTGACAAAAGTTTACACCCGAGTAAGGGGATTGTTTACGTATGGGAGTAAAGGGGACTTGTTACTTAATGCTATGGTTGGGTTTTACTTTAATGATCTTTAGTAGTTCCGTATGCTTGCTAGAATTTCAATCATAAGTGCATATGATTGAAGTACAGAAAGTGTGTTAACGTATGCCTCTCCCTCATTGCATATGATAAGTATCTATCGTGTTATATTCAATTGCCTATGGACAATCTTTCTCTTGTGTTTCAAAAAGCTCTCTACTTATCTATTAACTTTTATTGTCTCGCAAAGTACTCCTAGTTTTATTCTCGCAAAGTACTCCTGGTTTTATTCTCGCAAAGTAGTTTTATTCTTGTTCTAGGTAAGGTAAGCGTTAGCGCGCGTATAGTTGTATTGGTGGTCGATCGAACTTGAGAGAATATTAATTCTACCTTTAGCTCCTTGTTGGTATCGACACTCTTACTTATCGAAAATGGCTACAAACAATCCCCTATACTTGTGGGTTATCAAGACCTTTTTTTGGCGCCGTTGCCGGGGAGCAATAGCGTGGGGTTGATATTCTCGTGTGCTTGTTTGCTTTATCTCTAAGTAATTTTATTTTCTGTTCTAAGTTGTTTTATATCTTTAGTTATGGATATGGACATGAAATACAAAAAAAATATAGTTATACTTGCTACTCACGAAGATGGGGGACCTCCTAAAACCCTCGATGCTCGTTATGTGAAACACATTAAATACTACTTTGATAATCCTGATAAATCTCTATTCAACTTGATAATGGGAGATACTTTGGATCACCTAGAATACTTTAGGGATTATAGCTTGACTGAAAAAGGAAAACTCTAATGGGATCAAATATGTTCGATGGTAAAAATGTTAACATTTGGAGAGATAACCGGCTCGCAAGAAATTCGGGGCTAAAAATTATAGCTAAAAAGAATCGAACTAGACTAAAGTGGGTGTCAGAATTATTCATGAGCGGGACGAAAAGATGGGATGAAAATTTGATTAGGCACTCATTATTTCACCATGATGCCGAGGAGATCCTAAACTTACGCATTCAGTCTGTGGGAGAGGGTGATCTAGTTGCTTGGCACTATGAGAAAAGTGGTATGTTCTCCGTTAAAAGTGCGTACAGACTGGCTTTAAATCTCAAGGACTCCAGGGGTGAGACAGGAATATCTAGTGGTGCTGTTAATGAGGAAAGAAGAATGTGGGACGTTATTTGGAAGGCTAAGGTACCACAAAAAATTAAAATTTTTGCGTGGAGAGCCGCAACCGACAGCTTGGCGGTCCAGGTGAATAGAGTAACTCACCACCAAACGGTCTCCAAGTTGTGCACTATATGTGGTGTTCAGGATGAAAATATTTCCATGCATTGGTGACCTGTCCTAAGGCACGTGCCTTGTGTATTGCTTTGGGGGACGTGTGGAATATTCCGGGGGAGGAGTTGTTCAGATTTATGGGGCTGGACTGGCTTCTCATCCTGCTTGACCAAGTGGGATCTCCGGTACGCGAGCAAGTTTTATTTATACTCTGGAGAGCTTGGCATCTGAGGAACGACTTGATTTTTGGAAGAGGGAAAGAATCAGTGACTGCTTCTGTTATCTTCGTGGAAAATTATTGGAAGACATTTTCGACTTACAATGCTCAGGTGCAAGTGGACCTAAGCATCAAAGGCAAGGGGATGATAGGGAATGGGGAGGATGTTAGTCCGCAAAAACATGTTCAAGCTGTTTGGAGGTCTCCGGATCTGAAGTATATTAAGATAAATGTTGATGCTAGTTTTGTGGAGAGCATGAGATCTGCCAGCGTTGGGGTTGTCGCCAGGAATCATCTGGGAGAAGTCCTGGTGTCATCTTGGGAT
Source organism: Elymus sibiricus (assembly GCA_039707655.1). NCBI lineage: Eukaryota > Viridiplantae > Streptophyta > Magnoliopsida > Poales > Poaceae > Elymus > Elymus sibiricus. The sequence goes on along the minus strand of CM077669.1, from coordinate 103,574,984 downwards.
TTTATTTGAATGTGCTCCGGAGCGGAGGAAGCGAAACTTCGTGCGTGCCTAGCCGGGCTATACATTGGTATTACTCTACACAAACCAATTATTTTGGAAACTGACTGCTCTTTTGCTGCATCTTTTCTAGCGAAAGAAACTGTTGACAGGTCTCCTTATGTGGACCTAAAAAAGGAAGCAATGAGCGCCTCCAAGTTTATTGAGGAGCTCAAGATTGCTAAGATTGATAGGCAGGCGAACAAGGCGGCGCATGAGATAGCTAAATTTAGTTTTGAAAGCAGGTCCGATGGTGTGCTTTGTAATTCTGTTCCGCCCTGCGTGGCTAACTATGTAATGAACGATTGTAAGACTCTTGTTATTTGATCAATATATGGGGGAGTTTCAAAAAATATATGTTGCGTTGGTATGCTTGGGATTTATGCTTGAGATGTGATTATACTTGTTACTCTAAGATGAAGACTCCACACCTTCCCTTTCAATGTGAATTTAATAATAATGAAACATTGACTTCTTATGCTAATGGTATATATGATTACTATAATGTGAAAACAATAAAAGAATCTGTTGTTTTTAAGGATGTTTATGAAATTGATGATCCACCTCCGTCATGACCACTGCCTCTCCTCGCTCTGCGATTTTTTTCAAAAGTACTACCTATTTTGTACCAAATTCGAAAAGCATATGTCGAAATAGAAAAAAATCAAAAATAGCACCCCGTCGGCCTCCGGGGGGCCGAACAGGGGCTTGTCGGCCGGGGGGGGGGGGGGCGAAGAGGGCCCGTCGGCCTCCGGGGGGCCGAAGAGGGGCCCGTCGGCCTCCGGGGGGCCGAAGAGGGACCCGTCGGCCTCCTGGAGGCCGAAGAGTGTCAGGGGCACAAAACGTAATTAAGATGGCCTCAAATGTAAAAGTTATCAACACGAAAAATCTTCGTCTCGTCGGATCGGTTGATTTTGATATAAAAATCGTCTTAATCCGAGGTCGTATGCAACTTGTAGAGCCAAAACAAGATCAGGGGCAGAAGCTGCAGAGTTACTTCGGACAGACCGAATGGATGTCACAAAATTTGTCACGGGACACCCGGTGCACTCGGTGAGACCATCTAATTTTTTTTTTGTCACGGGACACCATCCAGATCACACAACGACACCATCTAAAAAAAGTCACACGCCGGCGGGCTCACCGCCGGCCGCCTCCTCTGTCTGCTTTCTGCGGCTTGTGCTGTTGCACCCCCGCCCCCTCCATCCCACCCCCCGCCCACCCGGTCTGACTCTTGCTCGACCAATATCACAGTGTCCCCCCTTTGAAATGGTCCAGCAGGTATGAGTTAGTCATGGTGTTCAGCAAGGTGGAAGTAAACCCTAAACTTATTACAGTCTCTTTGATTGAAGGATCATTTGTGGCTATCACATGGCATGTGTTCTGTACATGAAAATTCTGAGATGCCAATTAGTATGTCCAAAAAAGAAACATCCTTTTTTTTTGCGTGAATCAAAAAATAAGAAGAAGGGAAACATCAACTTACAACTCCATGTAATTGTCAACTTGACTGCTTGGTGTGAAGGGTCCAACAACCAGTCCGACCCTGTGTTAGCAAGCAAAATCTTCTCCTGCGAGCTGACTAACTTTTGGACCCCAATAACGCACTGACGTTTTTTCAGGAGGTCGTTCACGTCTAAGTAAACGAATGTTCCCTACGAAAGACTTTTGTAAGCAGACGGCGCAGCGCAATCAAGGAGAGTTCCTTCGAAACCACTCCCAACGAACACTCAGAAATTGCCATGCGATAACCAATATATTTTTCATTTTCTTGTTAAAAAGGAAAAAAAATGTCACGCTAGCAGAAAGGTTGTCAGCAATTTGTCATGCTGCAGAGAGTAAATTGCCATGTGTATCAAAGATTTGCACATGGGAAAAAGGGAACTTGCCATCCGTTTTTCCACATGGGTGCCTCTAATTAGTAAATATAAATATATATAAATAAATATCTCTACTCTTAAAGGACAAGTCCGTAGGTCGTCGTTCGTTCGTTGGTACTCCCTCCGTCCGGAATTACTTGTTGCACAAATGAATAAAAATGGATGTATCTTGAACTAAAATACATCTAGATACATCCATTCCTATGACAAGTATTTCCGGACGGAGGGAGTACTTCCTAGCCGATCGAAGGAACGCATCGCCCCACCGATTTCTTTTCAAAAAGACTCCACTTCGTGTTTCCGATCGAAGGAACAATCTCTTGCTCCCTCCCGTTTCCGGTTTTCTTTCCTACCAAATACAACGTCCTCCGCTCACGCCCCCTCTCCTCCCGACTTCGGTGCGAGGGCTAGGTCAAACTACTGATGGAACACGACTGCCACCACACTCCCATCTGTTGGCCTCCTCCATGGGCGAATCTGACAGTCGTTAGCAGTCCATATGGCTGGGCAATGGGCACGGCGAGGACGGCGACAACGCACACGTTGAGTGCGTTCGTTCGGCTGTGCACCATGCCAGCGGCAGCAGCGTGGGATGGGAGGGACGAGCCGCCACGCCTGGCAGGAGGTAAGCCCCGGTGTAGCCATGTAGACGGCGCCAATGCGCCAAGGCAAATGTGGAGCACGGACGTGTTTGTTCTTATTTCTTGAGCAAGCTTTTTTTAGGGGACTCGAGCAAGCTTTTGACGGACACGGTCAGTGCGTCGTCTATCTTGCTTGATCTACACATCCATGTCGGCCACCCCACCCCCCGCCCACCCGGTCTGACTCTTGCTCGACCAATATCACAGTGTGCCCCCTTTGAAATGGTCCAGCAGGTATGAGTTAGTCATGGTGTTTAGCAAGGTGGAAGTAAACTTGAGTGAGAATTTCTATGAATAAGGATACACCTCCCACATGGGTGAGAATCTCATCATAACCACCGGCAACTGGCTCTGCCATATCGAAATTGCATGGTTGGTTAAATTGCGGTGTCATTCGAGAGCAATCAAGTATCAACTACCCCTGATGGTCCTTAGTACTATGCCATATGAAAGCATTTGGTTTAATCTTGCATTTCCTAAGCCGAGTGGTTTGGTTCAGTCTCACAGAGTGAACATGACCAAACTTGTGTACTCTTCTATATTTCACACGGTCTCACCGAGTGCACCGGGTGTCCCGTGACAAATTTTCTGACATCCATTTTAATTACGTTTTGTGCCCCTGACACTCTTCTGCCCCTGATCTTGTTTTGGCTCTACAGGTTGCATACGACCTCGGATTAAGACGATTTTTATATCAAAATCAACCGATTCGACGAGACGAAGATTTTTCGTGTTGATAACTTTTTCATTTGAGGCCATCTTAATTACGTTTTGTGCCCCTGACACTCTTCGGCCTCCAGGAGGCCGACGGGCCCCTCTTCGGCCCCCCGGAGGCCGACGGGCCCTCTTCGCCCCCCCGCCGGCCGACAGGCCCCTGTTCGGCCCCCCGGAGGCCGACGGGATGCTATTTTTGATTTTTTTCAATTTCGACATATGCTTTTCGAATTTGGTACAAAATAGGTAGTACTTTTGAAAAAAAATCTCGCTCTGCCGCCATTGCCCAGTGCCACAAGTGTACGTGTACAACTGGCTCCTCCACCAACCCTGCCCCTTGCTTCGTGTATATATAAGCTCGACAAGTACTGATTAATTGTTAATTGACAAAAAAGAGTACGAATTAGTTCGTTCACTCCTTTGGCCGTCCTTGTACACAAATAACTCTAGTTGACCGTTTCTCCATAGGGTTAAAGCATTTACAACCGGACTTAGTAAATACTCCCCCTTAAAGGCTTAAACGTCTGTGGACATGCCCGATCAATCCATGCAATCATACTCTTCATTTTTTTATATGTCCAGTTACTTGCATGTGATTGACGAAGATGAAGAAAAAGAAATAAAAGAAAGAATAAAAAAGATAAAAAAATGATCCCTAGTGGGCCGCGTCCTGCGTGGCGGACTGATCAGACGCGTGCGTCAGCCCTCATATCCTCTCTACATTTGATCTTAATATAAGGGCATTTCTAACCGATCCATTAAAAATAGTGGAGTATCTGGTGGAGTAACCCTTAGTGGAGTATATTTACTCCATTAAGTTTTGGCCGGATCTAACCGATCCCCTATATTTAACAGAGTAAAAATTTCCATTTGCAATCACATACTCTATCATCACGTCACGTGTTGGGCCAGCGGGACACCAAATAACATTCTCTATTTAAGATTTTCATATACGTATTGGGCCGGCGGGTTTCGGATGTTTTTAGTTCCACCTTACCGCCTTAGGAGCTAATCGATCGACTTTAAAAAAATTAACGGCCACCGTGGGGGAGAGCTTCCCCACCTGACGACCACCGGCTTAAATAGCTAGGTCGTCCAGAAGCGATAAGCTTCAGTCATCATTGTACCCTTTGTGAAGTATATGGAATGTGACTACGAACTTCTCTGCTTATGATAGAGAAGATTCGTAGTCACGGTTTATCTCCTTCACAAATGGAACATTAATGTTTGCACAACTCTTTTTGAATCACAAAATATGTTTACACTGTTTTTTAATCACAAAATAAAAATCTCTTTCATTGTAGTAGGGCATCAATGTACATGAATGAGATGAACTTGACACTCGATGAACTTGACCCTTCGCTCTTTCACGGTTGATGTGTATGCGGCCAAACGGTGATCCTCTCGTAGGCAATTCGTCGAACACTTGCGGTGCGGTGGTGGTGCATCAGCCTACCAGTGCCGTTTAGACCAAAAAGGCGGGTGGCGACGCGAGCGAATGTCCTGCGGTGCAATCAAGGTGAGATCTGGCGGCCGGCAGAAAAAGAAGAAGCTACAAAGCAATCCAACGAATCAACAATGGGGACGGCGACGGCGTTTCACCTTGATTCCGGCGACGGCGATAGGGGGCGAATGAGCTCGACGTCGGGCAGAAGGGCAACGGGGGGCAAGAGAGGCAACGGGGTAGTGGCGGGGCCGTCGGGCGGTCGCCGGGAGGCGCCGGCAAAGATGCAGGGCCGGGGGACGATGCGAGGGAGAGGCGTGGCTTTTTTTTTTGCGGGGGAAAGGAGAATTCATTAATTAAGCAGCAGCCATGTCTGCATTACATAGGTCCGGAACCTCGTTCGGACCGGATCGAAGCCACACCGCATTGCGCTTCTTTATTCGACCAAAGTTTGCTAAAAAATGGCTAACAGCGTTTTGTTCTCGCCTCACAAGCTTAACTATGAAATCACCCCGCTCCTGCAGACGCGAATTAATCTCACGGATCAACATCATATGCTCCGACCGGTCACCATTACCACCCTCGATCAGTTTTGCCACTTCCGCGCAGTCCGTTTGAATCACAACAGGCAGCTCAGACCACTGGGTAGCGAGGGAGACACCTTCTGAACATGCAGCAAGTTCAGACTCGAGCGGTGATGCACACTGCCTTAGCTCACGGCAAGACGAAAAAATAATATCTCCATGTTCATCTCGGAGGACCATGCCAGCTCCTGCAGTTCCGTCCTTAGCAGAGAAGGACCCGTCTATGTTGAGCGCTGCCGAGCCGGCCGGCGGTGCCTCCCACTTTAGTGCTGGTGGCTTCTCCTGCTGCACATGTGATAACAGTTTCCTGATGGGCAGTGGCGCAGCCACCATCTTTCCTTTGATATGATCTCCATGAGGGTATGCCTGGATGGACAGCAAGGAGTTGATATAGCTGCTTAGGAACCTGGTCGAGGCTTCAACCGGCGGTGGTCGTTTGTCGTGGACGATCTCATTCCTCACATGCCAGCAGCGCCAAATCGTCATGAGCGTGTACATCCGCTCCTCCGGCAACAAGTCCGCGAGCACATGAAAAAGCCACTCTGGCCCTGTGTGCACGACTCGCCGGACGTCCGGAATATTCCATTGCCGCGCCATAGCTTGCCACAAGGCGACTGCATGAGGGCATCTGCAAAGAGCATGAAAAGTGTCCTCCGGTTCGGTGGCACACACAGGGCACAAGTTAGATACTTCAAGGGTACGAGCATGTTTATTAGTCCATGTGGCCAAGCAGTTCGTCGCCACCCGCCAAGCAAACACACGCACCTTAGGAGGAGCAGGGCACCTCCATAAAAAAGCCCAGACGGCTCGTCGCCCGTCCGGTGCCCTGCTCGCCGCGACTGAAGATGGACGAAGACGTTCATCAAGCGCCAGCCGGTACGCACTCCGAACCGTGAAGATACCATTACGCTCCGGTTCCCAAGCAAGGACATCCTCATCGAGTCGCGGAGAAGTCCGAATTTTAACAAGCAAGGACATCCTCATCGAGTCGCGGAGAAGTCCGAATTTTCTAAATGCCTCCATCAGGAACTTCAACAAACGGCCCGGCCGTTGCGCTTATTATCATAAGTAAACGGGTACCCAGAGAAGCCAATATCTGAAAGATTGCATGCCTCAAGCACGTCCCGAAAAGCTATCATTTGCCCTGGTGACCTTGGTGTATCCGACAAATGCTCATAGTCCCACATAACCTCATTAAAGTCCCCAGCCAAGAGCCAAGGTAGATCATCCTGAGCTTTCAATCTTTTTAGCCCTTCCCACATTAGGTGTCTATTTTCCACCCGTGGTTCACCATACACAAAGGTGATTCTCCATACTTGATCATCAGCAGGTAACCGGACATATGCATCAATCCATCTTTTATTGCAATCACGAATATCGACGCACAGAGACTCATCCCAAAACAAAGCTAGACCACCACTATTACCATCACTACTGACTCCTTCAAAGCCGCGAAGGTCGACTCTATTACGAAGACGATACATCTTATCTTTATTCTGCCTAGTTTCACATAAAAAGATCATGCTCGGGGAATGGGCTCGAGTGTGAGCCACGAGATCACGAACTGTCGAGGTGTTCCCCGCACCCCGACAGTTCCACACAATGCAGTTCATTGCTCCTGACGGGGCACCACAACTAGCCCCGTCAGTTTACCGGCAGCCCCTGGGCCGGTCGCCTCCATATCCGCCTCACACGCCCTGCTGGTTGCTTCATCATCTTCCTGATTCGCCTCCGTCTTCCCTTTTTTCTAAATGCCTCCATCAGGAACTTCAACAAACGGCACCAAGGCCTTGCCACCAAGTTCAGCCTGCACATGGCCAAGCAGGCCATCCACCTGCCGCTTACCCAAGATAGAGTCATTGTACTCCATTGAGTCCAGAACACCGCCAAACGAAACCTCGAGGGAGTCGAGGCCTCGCATGGCAGGGAAACGGCACCAAGGCGTGGCTTTTTACTCAGCCGTCGAGCGGTGGAGTATATTTAGAAAAAAGTTTAGAATTTTTACTCTTTTACGGCCGATTGGGAATTGGTTAGGTGTGCTTTAGAGGAGTAAAATGCTTACGGAAAGGACAATGAGGATCGAGGAAAACAATTCTGTTCGGCCATGAAAATCAAACCATTGAAATGAATTAATTTGACATTATTCTGTGAATACACTTGTTAACTTTTATTAACAAATATACGTACGGAAAGGACAAACACTCTCCAGTGCTACCAACCAGCATCTCCGTGGTCAGAGATCCAGCCAAATATTTTGATGGGTGAATGCAATTACTTCCTTACGTGGATCTATGTGATGTGAGGTTAGAAGCTAAGTACATTGGACGATGCTACGAAATAGTATCCTCTGTTTATTCTTGTTTTGTGTAAGGTGCATAAGTGGCCGCTATGGGAAATTAATCAACGCTTGAGCAAGCCATGTCGTGCTATACATGTTTCCAGTCCTAAGCTTGCTAGGATTGATGGTTTCATAGGCCAACTCCTACGCTAGACCCAAACAGACGTCCGTTTCGTCCAGATTTCGTCCGTTTGAGGTAGCAAACAGATACGTCCGTCTGTTTGCGGTCGTGCGGGCGTTCACGCGCCCTACCAACCCAACTTGTCTCAAACTGTCCGCGTTTTTGGACTATAAATTTGGACCGAAGAAACTAAAATAAACATTGCAAATAATAATAAAAAAGCATAAATATATACATTAAACCACATTTCCATAGTAGCCACGTTCAACGGTTCTTACTTAAGCTAATAAAACTAAAAAGACATGGAATTAAGATAGATAAGGCCGCCGTCGTCTTCAGGAGCGCCGTCCTACTCGTCGTCGTCGCTGGTGAGGTCGACGTACGGAGGAGGCTGCCAAAGGTGGGCTGGCGGCCCCTGCCAGACCGGAGGCGCTAGCGGCGCCTTCACCACCTCCTCCCATGGCTCCTGTTCCTGCACCGGTGACTGCGGTGGCGTGGGCACTCATGAGCCGACACACAGTGCGTCAGCCATCTCCGGCGCCGTGGTCGACCAGCCCCACTGCCGGCCCACTAGCTGCGGATTCCACGCGGCAAGGGGCTTCTCGTCCACCACCTCCTTCTTCACCACGGCGACCTGCTCCAGCTCCAGGATGGCCACGTCGCCGGCCGCAGAGAGGGCCAACGCCGTCTCCCGACCCATCCATTGGCACTCGTCGTGCGTGTTCATGGAGTCCTCCATCACACGCCTCATGAGCTCGGCCTCCTCCTCCTCGGTCATGGGAGGTGGTGGTGGCGGGGACGGGGACAGAGATGGCGTCGGCATGAGGCCGCGCACACGCCTGTGCCCGCGCGTTTGGGGTGGGCTTTGTGCACGAGCACGACGCGGGTGGCGCGGGCTAGGAGGACGACCGGCGAAAAAAGATTGCCGCCGCAGATCGTGCTCATCACGGAGCCACGTATCCCACAGCGGCGATGTGATGGCGTACCTAGGGTCGTGTAGGAGATCCAGTGGCAGGCGCGCGCGGCGTCGGTCGGTCTCCTCACGGCGTGCGCGGCCGCTCATCGGCACCGGAGGGATTGGCAACCGATCTGCAGAGAGATGCCAGTTGTTGGGGAGGTGGGCATGTCCCCATGGGTGTGGCGTCGCCGTCTCCCAATAACGCCGACAGATCTCGACGAAGACGTATGGCCTGTTGCGCACCGGGGCCGCAAGCGGCGTGATGGCCAACGCCGGCGGAGCAGGTGGTGCGGGCGGCGCGGAGCTACTGCCGCGGCGGCTACCAGAGGAGGAGCCGGTCTCATGGTCGTGCTTCCCCTTGGTTATCCAATGCCAGACCATGGCGCCGACGAGGGGTGGATGTGACGGCGGCGACTAGGGTTTGCAACATGTGGACTGGTCGGGGGTGAAGGGGGCAGGAGGGCTTGGAAGTGGAACCTGTGGACTGGCCGGTCCACGACTTTCACTTAAAGAAGGACGACGACCAACAATGGGTGGCTGGCGACTGGGACCCACCGGGCGTGCGCATTCACGGGCGGTGGAGGTAGTTGGGAGGCCGCCACGGGTGCCAAGGCGGACAAGGAGAAAGCGCGTGCCCGTCCATTCGGCGTCCGTGTGGCCGCAAACCGGGCGCACATTTGCGCCGAAAATGGGACCGGCCGGACGCCAAACGGACAAAATATGCGGTTGCGGTTGCGCGTTGGGCCGTGCCGTCTGTCCGTTGAGGACCAAACGGACAGACCCGGACAGAATGAGGTCGTGCGTTGAAGTTACCCTTAGACCTGAGTGGTGTCTGGGCGGTGCCAAGTAGGCGGCGAGCTTACTGGAATTCCGGCTAGGGGCGATCCTCTGACGACGGGCGAGGATCATCCTCTTTTTTTTTGAACACAGTACAGACGCAAGCGCTCATATACACGCGCATACACTCACCCCTATGAACGCACACACGCACACACTACCCCTATGAGCACCTCCGAGAGACTGAGCCGGCATGTCATCTTGAGATTTACGAAGTCGCCGTAGGCGCCTCGTCGTCGACGGGAACGTCTCCTCCCACTGAAAGCGTATCGCCGGAAATCCTGAAATAAATCCAGGAATAATGCAAGCACCAGGATTTGAACCCTGGTGGGCTGGGGATACCACTGTCCCTCTAACCATCCAACCACAGGTTGGTTTGCAGGGCGAGGATCATCCTGATTGATGGCGACGGCTACACAGTGGATTCGCGCTGCTGGCGGCCGAGCGATGCGTTCGGAACGGGGTCGCTGCTACAGTTCACGTGTCATCTGGCACATGTTTGCGACCCGTGTCACGGTGTACGGGTGATGCAGGACACGACCGGGGAAGGTTTCGAGGCGAGTAAAGGCGCTCACCCACTCGCACCTGCTCCCGACTCCCTTATATGTTCGCGTGGGCGGCGGCGGTCTCCCGCGCTCTCCTTTCTATTAGAAATTGTGGGCTATGCGGTTTATCCTCTAATTTCTCTGTTTTTTTGTAGTGTCACTCACAATGATTATTGAGGCTATGATTATTGAGGCTAGAGGTTAGAGACATATTTATATACTTCACTTTCAGGTGTTTTAATATTCCATTTGTTTTCGGAAAGATCCGTATGACTCCTGAAACAATGTTACCAACCACAATAAAAAATGTCATTTTCTTGAGTCTAAATATATTAGTCCGTGTGAGTCATGTGCCATGATTAGATTGTATATGTGAGATCAACTTCCAATCTTAATCATGTGAGTTAACAGCCTGCAGAGTCGATCCTGCAAAACAAACCTAGCTCTTCCACCATGTGATGTCCCGAGAAAAATACGTATGTACACACACATAAATTCTAGTAGAATCGACCCCCATTAAGTCCTATATTGTATTCCATCACAGTCATTCTCGGCACCTCGAGTAAATTCAACATCAATTATTCCCCCGTCCCAAACATTAATAATATGAATAATTTCAGATTGAGTTAAATAAATAATAACCATGTTGAAACCCACATAAATATCCAACACTTTCCTGGTTCCAATTCAGATCCGAGGGAGGTGAGACATCGAGATAAGCCCCCGGGCTGCATAGATCAAGATGTCGAGGAGGGAGGCGATGATGGTGGAGATGGCTGGAGGCGATGAGGAGACGTTGATGAGGTTGCGCGAGATCGATGCGCGGCTGCCGACGACCAAGGCGCTCAACAACGAGGCGGAGGCGATCCGACCCATCCAGATGGAGGAAGAGATGGAGCGGTGCTTCCCCAAGCTGAGATCCGAGCCAGCGATGAAGGTGGTGCTATAGGCCATGCTGGAGGCGGAATCGAAAAAATCCGGCCTTGCAGTTCAAGTGGGCGTCATTCCGCTCCCACATCTTCAACATGCCGCCGCCGCAGGAGGTGGTGGGAGCAGTGATGGGGCTGCCGACGCCATGGATGCAGCAAATGCCAATCAAGATAGCCGTCGACGAGATTCCAAGGCCACGCATGGTGTCGAGGGCGTGGGTGGTGGAGCTGCCTCGACACTCTCCGCGCTTCCCGTACCGCTCGACCCGGCTCTGGGCCCTCTCCCGCACTTAGTAGGGTGCTCGCCGGTGGGCAATCGATTATGGTTGCTCGCCGGTGAGGACTCCAATGAGTTTGAAGGGGACAACTCGTCAGAAGGATCATGTATTAAATCATCTTCTTATAAGTACTTGATTAACTCTAATAATCATGAGTGTAAGGTCGATTCTGCTCCAAGGAGGATGAATAAAAGAGAGAGACTGAGAACTAGGCACATTAACACACGGTTTCATGAAACCGAGACAAGTTGTGGTGCACTAGATCCTGATTTGGTTACGATTGCTATGGGTCAAATCAGAAATAAGGGAGAGGTGAGTGAGGAGTAGATCATAGAGGGAATTGTCATAAAAATGTATGAAAAATGGCAATTATCCTCCCATTGCTAGTTATTTCGATGAAATTGGTTTGGATTTTGGTGAAGACAATTCAGTTAGTCTAAAGTAGCACAATATAGTGGGCACGAGAACATAAAGGTGATGACCGAATCAAAGAATAGGGAGTATACAAAGGGGATTAGAAAGAAAGCACAAATTGGCCCAACTTTTGATTATGTTGAGGGGGAAATTGAGTTGGGCTTTCGTGGATAAAGATGAAGAGAATTCCAGGGAAAAAAAATCCAACAACTTTCAATCGAATTCGCGAACCTTTTTTCAAATTTGTGAGCATCATTTTCAAAATCGATGAACTTTTTTACAAATTTGCTAAACTTTTTCAAACTTGATGAGCTTTTTCCCGAAATCTATAAAAAAATTAAAATCAGGAAAAATTGTTTCAAATTGATGAACTTTTTTTCAAAATATATAAACTTTGTCAAAATCAATGAACATTTTAAGAAATGATGAAATTTTTCTCAAAATGGATGAACTTTTTAAAAATCGATGATTTTTTTTCAAAATTGATGTTTTCCTTTCAAAATTGATGATTTGTTTTTTCAAAATCGATGAACATTAGTCAATTTTGATGATTTTTTTGCAAATTTGATGATTTTTTTTCTAATTCGATGAACTTATTTCGAAAATCCATGAAGCTTTTTTCAAAATTTTGAACTATTTTCCAAATCGATGAACTTTTTTGAAATTTGATGAGCTTATTTTCAAAACTTATGAACATCTTTTTAATCGATGATTTTTTTTCAAAATTGGTGAACCATTTTTTGAAATCATTAAACATTTTGAATTTCAGGGCTGTCTTTTTGTTGGGGAACGTAGTAATAATTCAAAATTTTCCTACGTGTCACCAAGATCAATCTAGGAGATGCTAGCAACGAGAGAGAGGGAGTGCATCTTCATACCCTTGAAGATCGCTAAGCGGAAGCGTTGCAAAGAACGCGGTTGATGGAGTCGTACTCGCGGCGATTCAAATCGCGGAAGATCCGATCCAAGCGCCGAACGGACGGCGCCTTCGCGTTCAACACACGTATAGCCCGGGGACGTCTCCTCCTTCTTGATCTAGCAAGGGGGGAGGAGAAGTTGAGGGAGAGCTCCGGCAGCACGACGGCGTGGTGGCGGTGGAGCTCGTGGTTCTCCGGCAGAGCTTCGCTAAGCACTACAGAGGAGGAGGAGTAGGAGGGGGGAGGGCTGCGCCAGGGGCAAGGGCGCGGCTTCCCTCCCACCCCCCCTCTATTTATAGGCTGAAGGGGAGAGGGGGCCGGCCCCCTAGATCCATCTAGAGGGGGGGCGGCCAAGGGGGGAGCATGCCCCCCAAGTTGGTGGGAGGCGCCCCCACCCCCTAGGGTTCCCAACCCTAGGCGCCTTGGGCACTTGGGGGGGGGGGGGCGCACCAGCCCACTAGGGGGCTGGTTCCCACCCATATTCAGCCCACGTGGTCCTCCGGGGCAGGTGGCCCCTCCCGGTGGACCCCCGGAACCCTTTCGGTGGTCCCGGTACAATACCGATACACCCCGAAACTTTTCCGGTGACTGAAACTGGACTTCCCATATATAAATCTTCACCCCCGGACCATTCCGGAACTCCTCGTGACGTCCGGGATCTCATCCGGGACTCCGAACAACTTTCGGTAACCACATACAATTCCCATTACAACTCTAGCGTCACCGAACCTTAAGTGTGTAGACCCTACGGGTTCGGGAACCATGCAGACATGACCAAGACACCTCTCCGGCCAATAACCAATAGCGGGATCTGGATACCCATATTGGCTCCCACATGTTCCTCGATGATCTCATCGGATGAACAACGATATCGGGGATTCAATTAATCCCGTATACAATTCCCTTTGTCCATCGGTATGTTACTTGCCCGAGATTCGATCGTTGGTATCCCTATACCTTGTTCAATCTCGTTACCGGCAAGTCTCTTTACTCGTTCCGTAACACATGATCCCGTGACTAACTCCTTAGTCACATTTGTAGGAGATATGCCCTAGAGGCAGTAATATCAGTTACTTTTGTATCTCCAAGTTTGTAATGAATGTTTATGATCCATGCTATAACTGCAATGATTCTCGAGTCTGCAATATCCACGAGACCCGGAGGGAAACTCATTTGCACGTGTGGTATAATAAACGGAAATATGTATTCCTAGTCTTGCCTCTAAGACTGGCTCAAGTATTGCATGATGATCCTATTTTCCTGATCATGGGCATGGCTATGCCGGCAATTTTGAGGGCACGATGTTGGTAGAACACTTGTGTTGAATCGACCCAAATTGATGTTATGCTATGAGATATTTTCGTCACAAGTTAATGGTTAATAACACAGAGATGGTTAATGTTTGCATGATTCCTTAGACCATGAGAGTATCGAGTTTCTTCATGCTTGCTTCATGAACTTTGGGGTTTGTTAAACGTCATCCGTAAATGGGTGGCTATTATGGCAGCTTACGGGTTAATGGAAAAGTATGTCAAGTAACTTGATAGCTCAAGATTGGGATTTGCTCCTCCGACGATGGAGAGATATCTCTGGGCCCTCTCGGTGTTACGGTATCCATCATCGTCTGGCCAGACACTTTGTGATTTGATCATGGGGATGCCGGAACACGGGAACGAGAAAAGAGAAAAATACTGGCAACGAGGTAACTGGCATAGTGGACAAGTTGTTGATCCACGAGGATGCCAACATGTCTCACCTCGGGTATTTGTAACATATCGCGAAGCAACAGGAATAGCACACGGCAACTGGAGGTTCACTCGAATATTTATTCGTGTGGGTATAGGGATCGATATGGGTGTCCACGGCTCCGATGTTGATCATTGATCGGAAGGGGTTCCGGGTCATGTCTATACTTCACCGAACCTATAGGGTCACACGCTTAAGGGTCATCTATCTGCTGAATACTAGACAGGGAGTCGGAGAGAAAGTTTTCCGGAAAATGATTCGGAGACAGCGGAAAAGTTCCGAAGAAAGAGGTCACCGGATGAGTTCCGGTGAAACTGGAAAAGTTGTTTCAGGGGATACCAAAAAGTCAAATTAGTTTTGGCACGTGCCTGATAATTCTTGGAGGGTGCCAGAATCGTTCTGGAAACTTTTTGGAATTTTCCGGGATGAAAACTGGAAATGTTCCGGAGCTGCCGGAACCGCTTCAGATGCTTTTCGCAGATGAAAATCGCTAATCCGGAATTGTTCCGGATCGCATTGAAACTTTTTTTAGTGGGTACTGCAAATGTTCTAAGACCACATAAATATTTTCAGTTCGATCAGACGCTGAAAAATGTCGTCGTGAATAGTGAAAGTGATTTTTGGATATTTATGGAAAATCACCTTTTGGGATATTTCCCAAAAGGCTTCTAGAAGGCCTTGGGGACCAAGGAATTCCCTCATGGGGGGGCCCCCAAGGATTGGCCGGCCAAGGGTGGAGCTCCTCCATGGAGCTCCACATGGCACCCATTTTCCTTCTTATGATTTTTATGTGTGACATAAAGTGGGATATTTTGGTACTTGAAGTGACCATCCTACCCCTTGGTTTTCCTATAAATAGGAGGTGAGTGGGCTGCCCACTTCCTCATCCTTAGTGCTCATACACATGCTTTGCTTTGCAAGCTCTCTCTCTCCCTCCCATGAAAAGAGTTTTTCGTAGAGCCGAAAGGCTGTCTAGGTTCCGGCAGGAACTAGTTCTGGACGGCGAAGCCCTGCCGGATAGATGACACCGTATGTGTGCAACCCCGTAGAGAGGTTGTAGTTTCGATCTTTTGCCCGAGGGGCTGTTCGTGTGTCCTCCCGAAGGGCTGTCCGAGTCTCCGTTCGAGTTTCGAGGGTCCTCCCGAAGGGCTGTCTGCGACATCGTCCGGGGGACTGTCCGACCGCCTCCCGAAGGGCTGTCCGACGAGGGAGTACATCCTCGCGGTGCGGAGGTTGTAAAATCCTAGCTGTGGGGATCTGCACCAACGATCTCCACCGACTCTTCTTCCGCTGCGCTTCGAGTCGGTACGGATCAGATCAAACCTTGTATGCAGTCTCCATAGTGTTCCTGGGCGTGCTCGCTATACCGAAATTTTTTGTTTTCTGTCGCGTTCCCCTACAGTGGCATCAAGATCCAGGCTATGAGTAGATGCATGTTATGATCTAGAATACATGAGATGTATGGGTATTGCATAGTATAATTTTGTAATAGATGAGATCTATTACTGAAAATTATTTGTGCGGGTAGCAGATGAAATCTGTTACCCGATGTTCCTGTTGCTTCCCTTGAATTTGCGTAGTCCTGATCTTGATGGCATGGTGGAATCTCACAAAGTTCTGGCAATCCGCGATCCTTTCATGCTGCTCCTGAGTATGCTGATTGACAGATCAACGAAGTGCTAACAGTTCTTTGGGTTCCACCATAGTTAAAGAAAGATGGATGTTTCGTAGACGAAAGGGCAATGCAGATATGATCTGCACGGGGGTCACGCGTATGACGAAGTTTAGTATGGGGCTCGAGATTTTATTATCTCGTGTTTCATACACCCTGGAAAGTTAATCTAGCAACTTGAATTATCATACTTGATGATGGACGTTGGTAGCTGCGGTTTGAGTCAAAACCTTAGAAGCCACGTAAAATAAAATTTTGCATAAACCGATTAGAGGCGTCTAACTTGGTTTTGCAGGATGGTTTGCATGTGATGTGGTATAGCAGGTCTCATATTAATTTGATTATGTATGAGATGACTATATGATGTAATTAACATGACCTGCGTGTCATGATTCGGCATGATGGCTGGAGCCATATGATTGCACTTTAATGACCTGCGTGTCAACCTTTTGTAATGCACTTATTTTATTAGCTATAGAGATAGCAATATTATCTGGTGCATCGACAAGGTGGTGGCAATCTTCGCGAAGGTGAACTCCGATGCGAATGCCGAAGACGAAGAAATACTTGACTTCTCCGTCAGAAGGGGCTATACCATATCATGCTATTATGAATTGCCTGAGATGTTTATCCCTCTTGATGCACCCTTCTTGATTGCGCGATAGTCGCTTTTTATTAGGGTGATCTCTCACTAAAAATATCAAAGTAGTTAGTGTTCATCCAAGTGTAGCACCGTCTGAAATTCGTATCTTTTCGGGGTGCGCCATGTCCACATGGGTATGAACGAATCGAGAGGAATGAGGCGGGTGAGGTCAGACCTCGCAGCAAGATCACTTGGTCGTCTTTGACGTTCAGGCAGGATCGTCCTGAGCTCGGAACACACCCATTGAAAGATGAACAAGAGTCACATGGAGATGTGATCGGCAAGTTTGCCTACCGATTGAAATTCTCATCATCAGTGATGTCCACATCAATGGCGTTGAATTAAATGTGGGTCTTGTATCACTCATAATCAATTTTGAGAGATATTGATTTGAGTGGGAGCGCACTTTAGAATAAAACTGTTTATTCACTAGTGCAAAAATCATTATGAACAAAGTCTAAGTGAAATTGTGTTTTCCGTTGTAGATCAAATGGCTCGCAACAGCGCGTTCAACTTAGGCCCGCTGTTAGAGAAAGAGAAGTTAGCTGCGAATGGAAACAACTATGCGGACTGGGTCCGTACCCTGAGGATTGTCCTCAGGAGTGCTAAGAAAGTGTACGTGCTGGACGGACCTCTTCCACCTAAGCCGGCGGCAACAGCCGCGGCAGACATACAAAATGTCTGGACCACTAAGGATGATGATTTCAACTTAGTGCAGTGCCTCATGCTGTCTTGCATGAGTTCAGAGCTTCAAAAACGTTTTGAATTCCATAACTCCTTTGATATGATCAAAGATCTGGATGCTCTGTACAAGTTTAATGCACGGTCTGAACGTTTTGATATCATGAAAATGATGGCGGAGACCAAGATGGCTGAGGGCAGTTCAGTTGGCGAGCACATAGTCAATATGATTGGCTACGCTGAAAGGCTTAAAACCCTGGAATTTCCACTTCCAGAAGAGCATGTTATGGACTTGTTGCTAGGTTCACTCCCCCCGTCTTATAACGGTTTTATCATGAACTACAACATGAATGGGATGAACAAAACACCTAATGAGGTGCTTGCCATGCTGAAAACTGTTGAAGGAGGACTGCGGAAAAATCGCAAGCAAGTGTTGCTTGTGAATAAAACTGCCAGTTTCAATAAGAAAGGCAAGCCAAAGAAGGGCAAGGGCGCCGGTAAGACTGGCTTCCAACGCAAATCTAAGGGCGGAGCCAAGAATGAAACCGAGTGCTTCTACTGCAAGGGCACAGGACACTGGAAGAGAAACTGCAAAAAGTATCTGGAAGATAAGAAGTCCGGGAAAACCGGAAAAGGTATAATTGTTATACAAGTTAATGTCATTGACGTTTTGCTTGCTAGCGAAAATTCTAAGTCTTGGGTATTTGATACCGGATCGGTTGCTCACATTTGCAACTCGATACAGGGGCTTCAGAAGGTGCGCAAGCTGGCAAAGAATGAAGTCATGATGCGTGTCGGGAACGGCGCTGGGATCGCCGCTCAAGCCGTCGGCATTATGCCTCTACGTCTCCCTTCAGGATTTATTTTGGAACTTAGTAACTGTTATTTTGTTCCGTTGTTGTGTAGAAACATTATCTCTGGATCATGTTTAGTACACGATGGGTACTCCTACAAGTCTGAGAACAATGGTTGTTCACTTTATTGTAAGGATATGTTTTATGGATTTGCACCCATTGTTGGGGGCCTTTTCATACTGAATCTTGAATGTGAAAATGATGTCTTTAACGTGAATGCTAAACGCCTTAAGAAGGCTGATACCACCACCACTTTCATGTGGCACTGTCGGTTTGGCCACATCGGAAAGAAACGCATGCAAAGACTCCATAAAGATGGAGTTTTACCGTCCCTTGATTTTGAATCATTTGACACATGTGAAGCTTGCTTGATGGGAAAAATGACCAAGACGCCGTTCACGGGTCATCCTGAACGGGCGAGTGAATTATTGGAAATAATACATAGTGATGTATGTGGTCCAATGAGCACAATCGCACGGGGTGGGTATTTCTACTTCGTAACTTTTACTGATGATTTAAGTAGGTATGGATATATCTACTTGATGAAGCATAAGTCGGAAACCTTTGAAAAGTTCAAAGATTTTCAGAATGAGGTAGAAAATCATCGTAACAAAAAGATTAAGTTTCTGCGGTCTGATCGCGGAGGCGAATATCTTAGTCACGAGTTTGGCCAACATCTGAGTGACCGTGGAATCGTTTCACAGCTTACGCCTCCCGGAACTCCACAGCGAAACGGAGTGTCGGAAAGACGTAACCGAACCCTGTTAGACATGGTAAGGTCCATGATGTCTCTTACAGATCTACCGATATCTTTTTGGGGTCACGCACTAGAAACTGCCACTCACACATTAAACAGAGCACCGTCTAAGTCTGTTGAGACGACACCATACGAGTTATGGCATGGGAAGAAACCCAATTTGTCGCATCTCAAAGTTTGGAGTTGTGAAGCTTATGTAAAACGTTTACAACCGAGCAAACTCGATCCCAGATCAGACAAATGTAACTTTGTAGGTTATCCCAAGGAAACAGTTGGGTATTTCTTCTACCAACCCTCCGAGTGCAAAGCGTTTGTCGCTAAAAATGGAGTCTTTCTTGAGAAAGAGTTTCTCGCTAAAGAATTGGGTGGGAGGACAGTACAACTTGATGAGATTAGTGAATCTTCGGCAACCGTTGATATGGCTAAGGAACCGGAAGAAATTCCGCTAATTATCCCTACAACCGAGCCGGAAGTTGTCGCATGTGATGCAGAGACTTCAAACAATGTTGTAACTGAACCGCGCAGATCAGGTAGGGCTATCCAGCCACCTGAGTGGTTTCATAATGAAATCTTCATTCTTGAAGACGATGAACCTGCGCACTACAAGGAAGCGATGGCGGGGCCTAGCTCAAGGGAATGGCACAAGGCCATGAAATCCGAAATGGAATCCATGTACGAAAACCAAGTTTGGAACTTGGAAGAACTTCCAGATGGCGTAAAACCCATTGGTTGTAAATGGATTTTCAAAAGAAAGACGGACGCGGATGGTAACATTACTATCCACAAAGCTAGACTTGTCACGAAAGGGTTCACGCAAGTTCCAGGAGTGGACTACGACGAGACTTTCTCGCCCGTAGCTATGCTTAGGTCTGTTCGGATATTACTAGCAATTGCTGCTTATTTCGATTATGAAATATGGCAGATGGATGTCAAAACGGCTTTCCTAAATGGAAACCTTGAAAGGGATGTATACATGATACAGCCAGAAGGTTTTGTCGATCCTAAGAATGCTGGAAAGGTATGTAAGCTTCAGAAAGCCATTTATGGTCTGAAGCAAGCATCAAGGAGCTGGAACATTCGTTTTGATGAAGTGGTCAAAGAGTTTGGCTTCATCAGGAACGATGAAGAATCTTGTGTGTACAAGAAGTTTAGTGGGAGCGCAAAAGCATTTCTAATCTTGTATGTGGATGACATATTGTTGATTGGAAATGACGTGAATTTTCTTAGCGAAATAAAAGACTCATTGAAGAAGAGTTTTTCAATGAAAGACTTAGGCGAAGCGGCATATGTATTAGGCATCAGGATCTATAGAGATAGATCAAGACGCCTGATAGCGCTAAGCCAAAGCACGTACATTGACAAGGTGTTGAAAAGGTTCAACATGGAGAACTCCAAGAAAGGCCTACTCCCCATGTCACCTGGCACAGTGCTTTGCAAGAATCAGAGTCCTCGGACCCTCGATGAGCGAGTACAAATGAATGATATTCCATATGCTTCGGCAGTTGGTTCTATTATGTATGCCATGCTATGTACAAGACCGGATGTTTCCTATGCGCTAAGTGTTAGCAGCCGGTACCAAGGTGATCCAGGATTGGAACACTGGGCCGCAATCAAGGGTATTCTTAAGTACCTCAGAAGGACCAAGGATTTACTCCTTGTGTACGGAGGTGATGAAGAGCTCATTGTAAGTTGTTACACTGATGCAGGCTTCATGACTGACCCAGATGACTTCAAATCTCAATCTGGCTATGTTTTCATATTGAACGGCGGCGCAGTTGATTGGAAAAGTTCCAAACAAAAGACTGTGGCGGATTCTACGACGGAGGCGGAATATGTTGCTGCTTCAGAAGCCTCCAAGAAAGCTATCGGTATCAAGCAATTTCTTGAAGACCTTGGTGTGGTTCCAAGTGCTCTGGAGCCGGTGGAGATCTATTGTGATAATAGTGGCGCCGTGGCTCAGGCAAGGGAGCCATGTTCGCACCATAAGACAACGCATATTCAACGCAAATATAAACTCATTCGACATCATGTCGAAGAAGGTTTAGTGAAAGTACGCAAAGTTCACACGGATCTGAATGTGTCAGACCCGATGACTAAGCCTCTACCACGAGCAAAGCATGAGCAACACCGGATAGCCATTCGTGTTTGGGAAGCCATGTAACTGGATTATGACTCTAGTGCAAGTGGGAGTCTGTAGGAGATATGCCCTAGAGGCAGTAATATCAGTTACTTTTGTATCTCCAAGTTTGTAATGAATGTTTATGATCCATGCTATAACTGCAATGATTCTCGAGTCTGCAATATCCACGAGGCCCGGAGGGAAACTCATTTGCACGTGTGGTATAATAAACGGAAATATGTATTCCTAGTCTTGCCTCTAAGACTGGCTCAAGTATTGCATGATGATCCTTTTTTCCTGATCATGGGCATGGCTATGCCGGCAATTTTGAGGGCACGATGTTGGTAGAACACTTGTGTTGAATCGACCCAAATTGATGTTATGCTATGAGATATTTTCGTCACAAGTTAATGGTTAATAACACAGAGATGGTTAACGTTTGCATGATTCCTTAGACCATGAGAGTATCGAGTTTCTTCATGCTTGCTTCATGAACTTTGGGGTTTGTTAAACGTCATCCGTAAATGGGTGGCTATTGCGGCAGCTTACGGGTTCATGGAAAAGTATGTCAAGTAACTTGATAGCTCAAGATTGGGATTTGCTCCTCCGACGATGGAGAGATATCTCTGGGCCCTCTCGATGTTACGGTATCCATCATCGTCTGGCCAGACACTTTGTGATTTGATCATGGGGATGCCGGAACACGGGAACGAGAAAAGAGAAAAATACCGGCAACGAGGTAACTGGCATAGTGGACAAGTTGTTGATCCACGAGGATGCCAACATGTCTCACCTCAGGTATTTGTAACATATCGCGAAGCAACAGGAATAGCACACGGCAACTGGAGGTTCACTCGAATATTTATTCGTGTGGGTATAGGGATCGATATGGGTGTCCACGGCTCCGATGTGATCATTGATCGGAAGGGGTTCCAGGTCATGTCTATACTTCACCGAACCTATAGGGTCACACGCTTAAGGGTCATCTATCTGCTGAATACTAGACAGGGAGTCGGAGAGAAAGTTTTCCGGAAAAAGTTTTCGGAGACAGCGGAAAAGTTCCGAAGAAAGAGGTCACCGGATGAGTTCCGGTGAAACTGGAAAAGTTGTTTCAGGGGATACCAAAAAGTCAAATTAGTTTTGGCACGTGCCTGATAATTCTTGGAGGGTGCCAGAATCGTTCTGGAAACTTTTTGGAATTTTCCGGGATGAAAACTAGAAATGTTCCGGAGCTGCCGGAACCGCTTCAGATGCTTTTCGCAGATGAAAATCGCTAATCCGGAATTGTTCCGGATCGCATTGAAACTTTTTTTAGTGGGTACTGGAAATGTTCTAAGACCACATAAATATTTTCAGTTCGATCAGACGCTGAAAAATGTCGTCGTGAATAGTGAAAGTGATTTTTGGATATTTATGGAAAATCACCTTTTGGGATATTTCCCAAAAGGCTTCTAGAAGGCCTTGGGGACCAAGGAAGCCCCTCATGGGGGGCCCCCAAGGGTTGGCCGGCCAAGGGTGGAGCTCCTCCATGGAGCTCCACATGGCACCCATTTTCCTTCTTATGATTTTTATGTGTGACATAAAGTGGGATATTTTGGTACTTGAAGTGACCATCCTACCCCTTGGTTTTCCTATAAATAGGTAGTGAGTGGGCTGTCCACTTCGTCATCCTTGGTGCTCATACACATGCTTTGCTTTGCAAGCTCTCTCTCTCCCTCCCATGAAAAGAGTTTTTCGTAGAGCCGAAAGGCTGTCTAGGTTCCGGCAGGAACTAGTTCTGGACGGCGAAGCCCTGCCGGATAGATGACACCGTATGTGTGCAACCCTGTAGAGAGGTCGTAGTTTCAATCTTTTGCCCGAGGGGCTGTTCGTGTGTCCTCCCGAAGGGCTGTCCGAGTCTCCGTTCGAGTTTCGAGGGTCCTCCCGAAGGGCTGTCCGCGACATCGTCCGGGGGACTATCCGACCGCCTCCCGAAGGGCTGTCCGACGAGGGAGTACATCCTCGCGGTTGGGAGGTTGTAAAATCCTAGCTGCGGGGATCTGCACCAACGATCTCCACCGACTCTTCTTCCGCTGCGCTTCGAGTCGGTACGGATCAGATCAAACCTTATATGCAGTCTCCATAGTGTTCCTGGGCGTGCTCGCTATACCAAAATTTTTTGTTTTCTGTCGCGTTCCCCTACAACATTGAGCTCATTATGATGATGTATTACCGAGTGGGCCCAGAGATACCTCTCCGTCACACGGAGTGACAAATCCCAGTCTTGATTCGTGCCAACCCAACAGACACTTTCGGAGATACCTGTAGTGCACCTTTATAGTCACCCAGTTACATTGTGACGTTTGATACACCCAAAGCATTCCTACGGTATCCGGGATTTGCACAATCTCATGGTCTAAGGAAATGATACTTGAGATTAGAAAAGCTCTAGCAGACGAACTACACGATCTTGTGCTATGCTTAGGATTGGGTCTTGTCCATCACATCATTCTCCTAATGATGTGATCCCGTTATCAACGACATCCAATGTCCATGGTCAGGAAACCATGACCATCTATTGATCAACGAGCTAGTCAACTAGAGGCTCACTAGGGACATGGTGTGGTCTATGTATTCACACATGTATTACGGTTTCCGGTTAATACAATTATAGCATGAACAATAGACAATTATCATGAACAAGGAAATATAATAATAACCATTTTATTATTGCCTCTAGGGCATATTTCCAACAGTCTCCCACTTGTACTAGAGTCAATAATCTAGTTACATTGTGATGAATCAAACACCCATAGAGTTCTGGTGCTGATCATGTTTCGCTCGTGAAAGAGGTTTAGTCAACGGATCTGCGACATTCAGATCCGTATGTACTTTACAAATATCTATATCTCCATCCTGAATGTAACCACGAATGGAGTTGAAGCGGCGCTTGATGTGCTTGGTCTTCTTGTGAAACCTGGGCTCCTTGGCAATGGCAATAGCTCCAGTGTTGTCACAGAAGAGAGTCATCGGGCCCGACGCATTGGGAATCACTCCTAGGTCGGTGATGAACTCCTTCATCCAGACTCGTTCTTGCGCTGCTTCCGAAGCAGCTATGTACTCCGCTTCACATGTAGATGCCGCCACGACGCTTTGCTTGCAACTGCACCAGCTGATTGCCCCACCATTCAAAATATACACGTATCCGATTTGTGACTTGGAGTCATCCGGATCTGTGTCAAAGCTAGCATCGACGTAACCCTTTATGACGAGCTCTTCGGCACCTCCATAAACGAGAAACATATCCTTAGTCCTTTTTAGGTACTTAAGGTTATTCTTGACCGCTGTCTAGTGTTCCATTCCGGGATCACTTTGGTACCTCCCTACCAAACTTATGGCAAGGTTCACATCAGGTCTGGTACACAGCATGGCATACATAATAGAGCCTATGGCTGAGGCATAGGGGATGACACTCATCTTTTCTCTATCTTCTGCCGAGGTCGGGCATTGAGCTGTGCTCAATCTCACACCTTGCAATACAGGCAAGAACCCCTTCTTGGACTGATCCATATTGAACTTCTTCAATATCTTGTCAAGGTATGTGCTTTGTGAAAGACCAATGAGGCGTCTCGATCTATCTCTATAGATCTTGATGCCTAATATGTAAGCAGCTTCTCCGAGGTCCTTCATTGAAAAACACTTATTCAAGTAGGCCTTTATGCTTTCCAAAAGTTCTATATCATTTCCCATCAACAATATGTCATCCACATATAAAATGAGAAATGCTACAGAGCTCCCACTCACTTTCATGTAAATACATGCTTCTCCATAAGTCTGTATAAACCCAAACGCTTTGATCACCTCATCAAAGCGAATGTTCCAACTCCGAGATGCTTGCACCAGCCCATAGATGGAGCGCTGGAGCTTGCATACCTTGTCAGCATTCTTAGGATCGACAAAACCTTCCGGCTGCATCATATACAATTCTTCCTTAAGGAAACCGTTAAGGAATGCTGTTTTGACGTCCATTTGCCAGATCTCATAATCATAAAATGCGGCAACTGCTAACATGATTCGGACGGACTTCAGCATCGCTACGGGTGAGAAAGTCTCATCGTAGTCAACTCCTTGAACTTGTCGATAACCCTTAGCGACAAGCCGAGCCTTATAGACGGTCACATTACCATCCGCGTCAGTCTTCTTATTAAAGATCCATTTATTTTCTATGGCTTGCCGATCATCGGGCAAGTCCACCAAAGTCCATACTTTGTTCTCATACATGGATCCTATCTTGGATTTCATGGCTTCAAGCCATTTGTTGGAATCCGGGCCCGCCATGGCTTCTTCATAGTTTGAAGGTTCACCGTTGTCTAACAACATGATTTCCAGGACAGGGTTGCCGTACCACTCTGGTGCGGAACGTGTCCTCGTGGACCTACGAAGTTCAGTAGTAACTTGATCCGAAGTTTTATGATCATCATCATTAACTTCCTCTCTAGTCGATGCAGGCACCACAGAAACATTTTCTTGCGCTGCGCTACTCTCCGGTTAGAGAGGGGGTACAATTACCTTATCAAGTTCTACTTTCCTTCCACTTACTTCTTTCGAGAGAAACTCTTTCTCTAGAAAGGATCCATTCTTGGCAACAAAGATCTTGCCTTCGGATCTGAGGTAGAAGGTATACCCAATAGTTTCCTTAGGGTATCCTATGAAGACGCACTTTTCCGATTTGGGTTCGAGCTTTTCAGGTTGAAGTTTCTTGACATAAGCATCGCATCCCCAAACTTTCAGAAACGACAGCTTAGGTTTCTTCCCAAACCATAATTCATACGGTGTCGTCTCAACGGATTTAGACGGTGCCCTATTTAAAGTGAATGCGGCAGTCTCTAATGCATATCTCCAAAATGATAGCAGTAAATCAGTAAGAGACATCATAGATCGCACCATATCCAATAGAGTGCGATTACGACGTTCGGACACACCATTACACTGAGGTGTGCCAGGCGGCGTGAGTTGTGAAACAACTCCACATTTCCTTAAGTGCGTGCCAAACTCGTGACTCAAATATTCTCCTCCACGATCAGATCGTAAGAACTTTATTTTCTTGTCACGTTGATTCTCTACCTCACTCTGAAATTCCTTGAACTTTTCAAAGGTCTCAGACTTGCGTTTCATTAAGTAGACGTACCCATATCTGCTTAAGTCATCAGTGAGGGTGAGAACATAATGATAGCCACCGCGAGCCTCAACGCTCATTGGACCGCATACATCGGTATGTATTATTTCCAACAAGTTGGTTGCTCGCTCCATTGTTCGGGAGAACGGAGTCTTAGTCATCTTGCCCATGAGGCATGGTTCGCACGTGTCAAATGATTCATAATCAAGAGACTCCAAAAGTCCATCTGCATGGAGTTTCTTCATGCGTTTGACACCAATATGACCAAGGCGGCAGTGCCACAAGTATGTGGGACTATCATTATCAATCTTATATTGTTTGGTATTCACACTATGAATATGTGTAACATGACGTTCGAGATTCAATAAAAATAAACCATTGACCAGCGGGGCATGACCATAAAACATATCTCTCATATAAATAGAACAACCATTATTCTCGGATTTAAATGAGTAGCCATCTCGCATCAAACGAGATCTAGATACAATGTTCATGCTCAAAGCTGGTACTGAATAACAATTATTGAGGTTTAAAACTAATCCCGAAGGTAGATGTAGAGGTAGCGTGCCGACGGCGATCACATCGACCTTGGAACCAATCCCGACGCGCATCATCACCTCGTCCTTCGCCAGTCTCCGCTTATTCCGCAGCTCCTGTTTTGAGTTACAAATGTGAGCAACCGCACCGGTATCAAATACCCAGGAGCTACTACGAGCGCTGGTAAGGTACACATCAATAACATGTATATCATATATACCTTTGACGTTGCCGGCCTTCTTATCCGCTAAGTACTTGGGGCAGTTCCGCTTCCAGTGACCGGTTCCCTTGCAATAAAAGCACTCAGTCTCAGGCTTGGGTCCATTCTTGGGCTTCTTCCCGGCAACTGATTTACCGGGCGCGGCAACTGCTTTGCCGTCCTTCTTGAAGTTCTTCTTACCCTTGCCTTTCTTGAAACTGGTGGTCTTATTCACCATCAACACTTGATGTTCCTTTTTGATTTCCACCTCCACTGATTTCAGCATCGAATATAACTCAGGAATGGACTTCTCCATCCCTTGCATATTGAAGTTCATCACAAAGCTCTTGTAGCTAGGTGGAAGCGACTGGAGGATTCTGTCAATAGCCGAGTCATCCGGAAGATTAACTCCCAGCTGAGACAAGCGGTTGTGCAACCCAGACATTTTGAGTATGTGCTCGCTGACAGAACTATTTTCCTCCATCTTACAACTGAAGAACTTGTCGGAGACTTCATATCTCTCGACCTGGGCCTGAGCTTGCAAAACCATTCTCATCTCTTGGAACATCTCATATGCTCCGTGTTGCTCAAAACGCTTTTGGAGCCCCAGTTCTAAGCTGTAAAGCATGCCGCACTGAACCAGGGAGTAATCATCACTACGCGTCTGCCAGGCGTTCATAACGTCTTGAGTTGCTGGGAAAATGGGTGCGTCACCTAGCGGTGCATCAAGGACATATGCTTTCTTGGAAACTATGAGGATGATCCTCAAGTTACGGACCCAGTCCGTATAGTTGCTTCCATCGTCTTTCAGCTTGGTTTTCTCTAGGAACACGTTGAAGTTGAGGGCAACATTAGCGTGGGCCATTGGATCTACAAGATAGATTGTAAAGACAATTCTAGACTAAGTTCATGATAATTAAGTTCATCTAATCAAATTATTTAATGAACTCCCACTCAGATAGACATCCCTCTAGTCATCTAAGTGATACATGATCCATATCGACTAGGCCGTGTCCGATCATCACGTGAGACAGACTATTCATCAATGGTGAACATCTCCATGTCGATCGCATCTACTATACGACTCATGTTCGACCTTTCGGTCTCTCATGTTCTGAGGCCATGTCTGTACATGCTAGGCTCGTCAAGTCAACCTAAGTGTTTCGCATGTGTAAATCTGGCTTACACCCGTTGTATGCGAACGTTAGAATCTATCACACCCGATCATCACGTGGTGCTTCGAAACAACGATCCTTCGCAACGGTGCACACTTAGGGGGAACACATTTCTTGAAATTTTAGTGAGGGATCATCTTATTTATGCTACCGTCGTTCTAAGCAAATAAGATGTAAAAACATGATAAACATCACATGCAAATCATAAAGTGACATGATATGGCCAATATCATCTTGCGCCTTTGATCTCCATCTTCGGGGCGCGGCATGATCACCATCGTCACCGGCACGACACCATGATCTCCATCATCGTGTCTTCATGCAGTTGTCTCGCCAACTATTACTTCTACTACTATGGCTAACGGTTAGCAATAAAGTAAAATAATTACATGGCGTTTTTGATTGACACGCAGGTCATACAATAAATTAAGACAACTCCTATGGCTCCTGCCGGTTGTCATACTCATCGACATGCAAGTCGTGATTCCTATTACAAGAACATGATCAATCTCATACATCACATATATTTCATCACATCCTTTTGGCCATATCACATCACATAGCATACCCTGCAAAAACAAGTTAGACGTCCTCTAATTGTTGTTGCAAGTTTTACGTGGCTGCTATGGGTTTCTAGCAAGAACGTTTCTTACCTACGCAAAAGCCACACCGGTGATATGCCAATTGCTATTTACCCTTCATAAGGACCCTCTTCATCGAATCCGATCCGACTAAAGGGGGAGAGACAGACAGCCACTAGCCACCTTATGCAACAAGTGCATGTCAGGCGGTGGAACCAGTCTCACGATAGCGTACGTGTAAACTCGGTCCGGGCCGCTTCATCCCACAATGCCGCCGAATCAAGATAGGACTAGTAACGGCAAGCAAATTGACCAAATCATCGTCCACAACTACTTGTGTTCTACTTGTGCATAGAATCTACGCATAGACCTAGCTCATGATGCCACTGTTGGGGAACGTAGTAATAATTCAAAATTTTCCTACGTGTCACCAAGATCAATCTAGGAGATGCTAGAAACGAGAGAGAGGGAGTGCATCTTCATCCCTTGAAGATCGCTAAGCGGAAGCGTTGCAAAGAACGCGGTTGATGGAGTCGTACTCGCGGCGATTCAAATCGCGGAAGATCCGATCCAAGCGCCGAACGGACGGCGCCTCCGCGTTCAACACACATATAGCCCGGGGACGTCTCCTCCTTCTTGATCCAGTAAGGGGGGAGGAGAAGTTGAGGGAGAGCTCCGGCAGCATGACGGCGTGGTGGCGGTGGAGCTCGTGGTTCTCCGGCAGAGCTTCGCTAAGCACTACGGAGGAGGAGTAGGAGGGGGGAGGGCTGCGCCAGGGGCATGGGCGCAGCTGCCCTCCCACCCCCCTCTATTTATAGGCTAAAGGGGAGAGGGGGCCGGCCCCCTAGATCCATCTAGAGGGGGGGGGGCGGCCAAGGGGGGGAGCTTGCCCCCCAAGTTGGTGGGAGGCGCCCCCACCCCCTAGGGTTCCCAACCCTAGGCGCCTTGGGCCCTTGGGGGGGGGGGCGCACCAGCCCACTAGGGGGCTGGTTCCCACCCATATTCAGCCCACGTGGTCCTCCGGGGCAGGTGGCCCCTCCCGGTGGACCCCCGGAACCCTTTCGGTGGTCCCGGTACAATACCGATACACCCCGAAACTTTTCCGGTGATTGAAACTGGACTTTCCATATATAAATCTTCACCTCCGGACCATTCCGGAACTCCTCGTGACGTCCGGGATCTCATCCGGGACTCCGAATAACTTTCGGTAACCACATACAATTCCCATTACAACTCTAGCGTCATCGAACCTTAAGTGTGTAGACCTTACGGGTTCGGGAACCATGCAGACATGACCGAGACACGTCTCCGGCCAATAACCAATAACGGGATTTGGATACCCATATTGGCTCCCACATGTTCCACGATGATCTGATCGGATGAACCACGATGTCGGGGATTCAATTAATCCCGTATACAATTCCCTTTGTCCATCGGTATGTTACTTGCCCGAGATTCGATCGTCGGTATCCCTATACCTTGTTCAATCTCGTTACCGGCAAGTCTCTTTACTCGTTCCGTAACACATGATCCCGTGACTAACTCCTTAGTCACATTGAGCTCATTATGATGATGTATTACCGAGTGGGCCCAGAGATACCTCTCCGTCACACGGAGTGACAAATCCCAGTCTTGATTCGTGCCAACCCAACAGACACTTTCGGAGATACCTGTAGTGCACCTTTATAGTCACCCAGTTACGTTGTGCCGTTTGATACACCCAAAGCATTCCTACGGTATTCGGGTGTTGCACAATATCATGGTCTAAGGAAATGATACTTGACATTAGAAAAGCTCTAGCAGACGAACTACACGATCTTGTGCTATGCTTAGGATTGGGTCTTGTCCATCACATCATTCTCCTAATGATGTGATCCCGTTATCAACGACATCCAATGTCCATGGTCAGGAAACCATGACCATCTATTGATCAACGAGCTAGTCAACTAGAGGCTCACTGGGGACATGGTGTGGTCTATGTATTCACACATGTATTACGGTTTCCGGTTAATACAATTATAGCATGAACAATAGACAATTATCATGAACAAGGAAATATAATAATAACCATTTTATTATTGCCTCTAGGGCATATTTCCAAAAAAAAATCCTAGTAGGAGACCAAATGAAGAAAAAATCGAAAAACTAGTTTTTTAGATAAAGAAAAGGAAAAATAAACTAGCGGGTGAAGCTGCAAGGGGGCGAAGCGGGAGGGGCGCCCCTATTTCTCGCTTGCTGCGAGCGGGGAGGGAATGCTCAATGAAGGGGAGGGCAAATTGGACGGCCCAAGCGCGAGAGAGACTACAGCCTAGTTTTCCTTTTTTTATATTTTCTTATTTCGTTTTTTCTTTATATTTGTAATTGTTTTATATTATAATTTTTACAATATATATATATATATATATATATATATATATATATATATATATATATATATATATATATATATATATATATATATATTACAAAAAACATTTGAAACATGTTAAGCAAGTATTTGAAAAAGGTTGAACAAGTATTTAAAAAATGTTGAACAAGTATTTGAAAAACAATCTTGATCATGTATATAAAAATGTTAACCAACCATTCGAAATGAAAAATGTTGAACAGGTATTTCAAAAAATTTGAACAACTATTTTTAAAAATGTTAAACAACTATTTGAAAAATGTTGAACTAGTATTTGATTTTTTTATCATGTATATAAAAATTATAATGAAGTATTTGAAAAAAAATGTTGAACAAGTATTTGAAAAATATTAATCAAGCATTTAAAAAATGTTAAATTTGTATATCAAAAATGTTGACCACGTATTAAACAATTATGAACTTTGTTGATCATGTATATATAAATGCTAATGAACAACTTGGAATAATATTGAACAAATGTTATAAAATGTTAATCAAGTATTTCAAAAATGTGAAATGCAAATAGAAAGAATGTTGACCATGTATTAAAGAAGTGATGAATCTTTTCGGTCGTGTATATAAATTGTTTAGTGAATATTTGCAAAGATGTTGAACAAGTATTTGAAAAATGTTAATCAAGCATTTGGAAATGTTAAATGTGTATAGAAAAAATGTTAACCATGTATTAAAAAATGTTGACTATGTATTAAATAATTTTAAATTTGTATTGTAAGAATGTTAAATGTGTATTAGAAAAATGTTGTTGACATATACAAAAATTATAGAATGAAACCAAAAGAAACAAAGAGAACAAAAAAATAAAACCCAAAAAGAAACAAAATAAATAAAACTAAAAGGGAAAAGATGCAATAAAGATTGAAAAAAGGAGATGAAAAAATAAAATAAACAAATGAAAACAAAGAAAGAAAGAAAAAAGAAAGCCAAGGAAAAACAATTAAAAAGAAAGAAAAGAAAAAATCAAAGAAAAGAATGAAATTGCGGATAAAAACAAAAATAAAAAATGGAAAATAAAAAATGGAAAAACCAGGATTGATTCGACTTAAGAACTACCTTCTTAGTTGTACATCATAGACGGGACCTAGCCCTGTGGCTAGTCGCGCTTCTCCACAAGCAGGAGGGCAGGGTTTTAATACTGCGTGCCCTCATTTCTCCACTCGTGTTTTCTTAATGAATTGCATGCGAGTGGACCGGCCCAAATACTGTAGATGCTTTAGCAATCGTTTCAATGCTTAACGCGAAACATAGCTCCCGCGAAGCGGGAGAGCGGTCGGGTGAGGTGGCGAAGTACTGGGCCGTGGCCCGCTGGAATGCATTCTCACGTAGTAAGCCCATGCTAGGCCGTTTTGTTGTACACAATCTACAGTCGTATGGGCCCGGTCTAGTGGTCCAGAGTTCTAGACCTGCTCGGCTTCGGCTTGGGAGTCAAAACAAAAGTACAAAACTAATTATATGACGCCGGTTCCCTAAAGAAAAAAAGTTATATGACGCCTGTTCCCTAAAGAAAAAAAGTTATATGACGCCGGCGGCGGCGGCGGCGGCGGCGGCAGGGATCATGCAAAGCCTAACCCTACCGAGCGCGGCTCATTGCCAGTCAGCCATTGAAGATCTCCCTGATGAGTTGCTCGCGGACATCCTCGGCCGCCTCCCTCCGCGGGGGCTCGCTGCCTGCCGGAGCGTCTGCAAGCACTGGCGCGCCAACGTCGACGCCCACGGGCTGCTGCTCGCGGTCGCGCACCTCGTGCCGTGCCCTCTGCGCGGCATCTTTATCAATTATCTCATGGAGCGAAGCCTCAGGTTCTTCTCCCGTTCCGCGCCGGGGACCATCGATGTCACGCTGAGTTTCCTGCCTGGCCAGCCGAGTCGCGACCGTGCCGTCCTGGACCACCGCGGCAGCCTCCTCCTCTTGGAGAACGGGAACACGATGTGCGTCTGCAACCCCGTGACACGGCGGTGGGCAACACTGCCGCCGCCGCCGCGTGTACCCCCTCAACATAGCCACTTGCGTTGCTACCGCCGTCGTATGTACCTAGTGTTCGATCCAACAGTGTCGCTGCACTACGATGTGTTATTCTTTCCTGATGTGCTTGACAAGCAAATTCTGCAACCAGCTGGTGATCAGCAACAATGTTCAAGAGCAGATTACGACAACAGCTTGGGCTCAATGGAGTGGCCACCCAGCATGTACCCGGTGCAAGTCTTCTCGTCAAGAAACAACCGGTGGGAGGAGAAAGAGTTTACCCGTCAAGGTGCTGCGGCCGTTACTGTCTCCGATGTGAAATCAGATAGAGTGTCGCCAGTTAGCAGCCGCAGCACGCGTCGAAACCATGCAGTGTTTTGGCGGGCGTCGTTCTACGTACATTGCGACATTGGTTTCATCATGAGGTATGTGCGAATTACTTTTGCCGACTATAGTGTTTTGTTCCTACTTATTTGTATCACCTGTTTCTTTTAAATTTAGATCATGTATGTAGGTTGTCATTGGAAGAGCAAAAGTATTTAGTGATCAAAACCCCAAATCTAGATACAAGTATGTATAAGAGATGTTTTAGGACATATGGGTATCAAGCGAAAAGCAAGCAGGGTGTCTATTACACTGCTATCTACGGATACCAACTTCACGTGTGGGTATTGCGCGACGTTAACACATCAGAATCAAGTCAAACACCGGAGTGGGAGCTGAAGCATCAAGTCAACCTTGAACCTAATTTGAAGCCATGCTACAACCGACGCTTCAGACGCAATAATATTGACAAGTGTTGGATCTTAGATTCTGGTGATGAGACAGAGGATACAAGAAATTATGAATGGGATTCTAGTGACGATGATAGTGTCGATGATGCAAAAGGAGAGATTAACAAGGATGGTAAAGATTATTCCTTTGCCTTGGACTTGCTTGGGTACCATCCTTACAAAGAAATTGCTTTACTGGGCAACCGTTTCCAAGGGTTCGCTTACTACCTGGACAACTCCAAATTACAGTATTTGGGGTCACCTTACCCAACGCAACTAAACAAGCATCATCGTCGTGTGCTACCCTTACTCGAGTCATTCATCTACACTCCCTGCATGGACGATGTGCTTCCTTGTGAGGATGATCATGATCAGTAGTTACTTCTTTTAATTGAGAGAATAATTAAATGGTGGCTGGGCCGGGGTGCTATATGTTTGACTAACGAATAATGTTCTTTTTTAACACAAACACAATTTTTGGTTTCTCATTGCTTTTAGTTGTAGGTTCTCCATTTCATTATGTTATATTTGTGATTGACGTGTTTAGTTTCAGGTGGCGTGATTGTTTTTTTTATTGAGCCGAAACATGATTGGTATTTTGGGTGAAACATATGGAATATAAATAATTTTCATGATGCATCCAACGTTAATCTCTCACCCCTCATCATGTATGCTCTATAGATTGAGTATTAATAAACTTGTATGTGCAAGGTACGTCTCAACTATCTGCTTAGATTGTAATATTTAGCATAGTTATAAATGATGGTATAAAATATTATATTATCATCCCTTGAAAGAAGTTCAGAAAACAACTATGAAAAGTATGTCATATTAATTTATCTTTTCTAAGCCATTTACTTCTTTATGTTCGTTACATGTCACGATAGAGAATCTCTGTTATAAACTATTGTCATGATTTACTTTCAAAATGTTGACAGATGAGAGTGTTTGAAAATATTCATAGTTACGAACCAAAGATAATTCATTCACTCCAGCATATTTAAAAATATCCCATTTATTTATAAAATAAAATTGAGCAGTCAAACAGCCCTTAACGCACATGGCCATCTGACCCAACCCACTTGTTACTCACTCACAATCACCAAGCATTCTTTCCCTCGCCTTAGGTCAAACCTCACTATAGCCCTTAAGATAGGTCAAACTTCCTGTTTCTCTAACACCAGACCTTACAGAAATTACCATGTATAAGTATGAGCGGCAGTGCATCAATAAAAGTGAATCAATTGCACGTTTCAAAGAGCCTATCTTCTATTAGTATTATTTTGCAAGTTAGTCATATGTTGTATCCAAAATATGGAGTAGCTATTGAGTTTAAGGAGTGTTTGGTTGCCTAGAAGGCTTCGTTTCGCCCTGTTCCATGCACCGTTTGGTTTCCCGGGCTGGCTCACGTTCTTGCACAACACGAACCTTAAAGCCCCCTTAGAGCATCTTTAATAGATGATGTATATTTTGGTGCTCCAAATCGGTGATGTAAAAATTTGGAGCATTAAAAAGTGCTTTTTACATCTCTGAAAAAGGCTCAACTTCAACAGATGGTTCAAAATGGAGACGTAAAAGAGCAACTCCAATAGATGGTCCAAAACAAAGATGTAAAACCGGCCGCCGGCCGCGCAGCTGCTGTTCAGCCGCAGTTTTGCATTGAAATATCACTTAAAATTTCAAATTAAAGTGCATCACCATCATAGTTTCAAATCCCTAACGAAAGTACATCATCATCATCATCGTTTCAAATCCCTCTACCAAAAGTGCATCGTCCCAATCAAAGTTTTTCGCCCTACAAATTAGAATGCACATGAATATCATTCATGCGGGTCATCAACACCACCGGCGTTGTGAACCGTGGTACGATCATCATCATCACCGGCTTGTTTGTCGACGTTGTGAAGCGGTGAAGTCTCGTTGCCGGGAGCACCACCGGAAGCACCTTCATTGCCTCCCATGCCGGTCATGTTGCCGACGAAGCAACCTCCAACGCCACTCATGTTGTCGCCATAGCCACCTCCGAAGCCACCCATCATGTTGCCACCAAAGCCACCTCCCATGCCGGCCATGTTGCCTCCGAAGCCACCTCCCATGCCACCAAAGCCACCTTCCATGTTGCCACCGAAGCCACCTCCCATGTTTTCGCCAAATGCACCATTAAATGGCACCTCCCATCATGTTCATGTAGCCACCCATGGCTCCTCCCATGCCTCCTCCCATGCCTCCTCCCATGGCACCCCCCATGCCTCCTCCCATCATCATTTGCCTCACGAGCATTTGCTTCTTCATGAGCATTTCATCGCGACAAAGTTCAACATAGGCCTTTGCCTTGGGATCAAGAGTAGATGTGTCCATAAACATAAACTTGAGTGCCTTCTCCTCGACCATCTTCATCTCCTCGGCCGCGGCCTTTTTCTCCTCTAGGTCCACCTTCCTCTCCTTGGTTGCCGCCAACCTCTCCTCGGTCGTCGCCCTCTTCTTGGTTGCCGCCCTCCGTCGCTCGGCCTCACTCCTCTCCTCTATTTCCTTGAGCTTCAACATTCTTTTTTCTTCGGCATACTCTTTCCTCGCCGTGACAATGGCATCAAATCCTTCCTTGAGATCATTGTCTCCGGCCTTGGCTCCCTTCACTTTCTTGTTTCCATCGGGCCTATAAGATTTTGTCGCGGAGTGAGGAGTGGGGCTCCTTCTCTCCTCACCGGCGACATCTTCTTCATCCTCAATCACCACACTCTTCTTCTTCGAATCATCAAAAGTCTCTCTAGTTTTCCACTTTTGCTCATCCTTGAGCTCTTTGTAGCAATGATGAAAAGTGAAAGCTTTTCCTTTCTTCATCTTCTTCTTCTCGCCTTTCATGTTCCTCTCTCGGAACAATCCTTGCGCAATCATTTTCTACAATAAAACAACCAACACGTCATCATCAAAATGTGGAACAATCCAATATTTGAGAAAGCATGCACGAAGAGGAAATATTTACCAAGTCAATATCACCGAACCACTTGGGTTCATGCGAGCAACATTTGACAAGAAAACGGACCACTTTTGGCATTCGACGTTCATGGTGGACAAACGTTGGCGAAGAGAGTCACTCGAACGGAAGTGACCACTTGTGTTGCGCTCATCGAAGTACTCCTTGATGTGTTGCCAATAGGTGTTTACCGTTTGGTCGCTTCCAATGGATGCATCTTGAGAGACTTTCTTCCATGCGGTGCATATCAACACATCCTCCGCAATGGTATAATTTCCACTTCTTCCCTTCGCAACAAAGCCCTCATCGTTCATGTCAAGATTGTCATCACCATATTGGGTTTCATATTCTCGTGACACATACTCGTGCGACACATAATCATCATTTGCCACATTTGTCGCGTGCATGAAAGCTTCATCATCAAGACTACAATTGGACGTACAAACATTCAACATCACATTCAATTTGAAACAACAAACGAGAGCACAAAAGATTTTTTTGACCTTTGCGACATATCATCGAACATGTTGGAGGCGGTGGCCATCGGCGTGGCCACATCTTCCTCCACGGCCGGCGGTGGCGGCGGCGGAGGTCGAGGAACGGCTCCTGAGCTGCTGGATGACGCCGTCGGCTGTGGCTGCGAATCGTCGGCCTGAGCTGCCACAGCTGCCTTCGAGATTTTGGCTGGCCGAGCCGCACTTTCGGCCGGGTTGCGGCCGTGATTCGCAGGTCGTTTGCCTCCGCCTCGTGCCTTCCTCGCCTTCGTAGGAACCACCGGCGCGGTGGCGATCGGCCGGGGCGGCGCGAATCCGGGCCGGCGGGTGGGGGGCGTCAGCATGGATGTGGTCGCGGAGGGCGAGTTCGCCGTGGCGGCAGCGGCGGCGGCGGTGACGTGGGTCTGCCCACTGGCTGTGGCGGCGGCGGAGAAGGCGGCGGGGTCGTCGGCTTCGGCCATGGCGGTTGCAGACGGCGGGGAGGGGGGGGGGGACGGGCGAGTCGCGGGCGGGCGGTCGCGAGCGGGCGGGCGGGAAAATGAAATGAACGGGCGGTTGGTGGTTTCATGGGCGGCCGCGGTTTTACATCAGATGTATCTCGTGATGCAAATTTGCATCACGAAGTGTTGTATTTTACATCTCCGGAAGGCGGTGATGTAATTTTTTTTAGATATGGACCATCTGTTGGAGCAACGTTTTTTCTTTCGAAGCTCCAAAAGTTGATTATTTTTATATATGGACGTGCTCTTAGGCCAGTCCCTCGAGGAATAGCCGGCTGTTCTCGCGGAGTCTGGCTCGAGCGAGGCAAAAGCCGCTAACTGGTGCATGCGTGGGAAAGGGCGGAAGACGTCTCATCTCTTCGGGAACGCGCACCATAAATCCCCTCACTGCTCACTCTCCCCACTCACTCCACTCGCTCGTCTCCTCCCTCCTCTCTCCTCACTGCTCGTCCCTGCCACCAGGAGCCCTCCCTCTCGTAGGCTCACTTCAACGCTGCCGCGACCGCTGCGATAATTTCTCCAGCAGCGACCTGATGCGGCAAGCGCTGCCGTGATGCGGCAAGCGCTGCGGTAATTTCTCCACCAGCGACCTGGAACGAACAAAGGTTCACTAGTGGAGAAACGACCTTTACTCCCGGCTGGGAAGGGCCTTTAGTCCCGGTTCTCCAACCGGGACTAATAAATCGGTACTAAAGGCCCCCACCCTTTAGTCCCGGTTGGCCACGACCCGGGACTAAATCCCTGCCACGTGGCCGGCAGCGCGCGCCGGGGGCTGGGGACCTTTAGTCCCGTTTGGTGACACCAACCGGGACTAAATCCCTGCCACATGGCCGGCAGCGCGCGTCGGGGGCTGGGGACATTTAGTCCCGGTTGGTTAGACCAACGGGGACTAAAGGTTTAGGGGTTTAGGGTTTATTGTTTATTTTCCTTTTCATTTTGTGTTTTCCATTTAATTCTTTTTCATTTCAAACATATTTTACGCTACTACATACTGTACACGTTATGCATATACAATAGAATTTCTCATAGAACCGATCATATATCATAGAATTTCTCGTACGACCATGCATACACACACACACACACACACACACACACACACACACACATATATATATATATATACAATTTGGTATATACAATTTCTCCTACAATTTGCAAATCATTACATGCAGGCATTAGGTGAAATGCTATTCTCCGTCGGGAGATATGACTTGCTCAAGCAAAAATCTCGCCATTTCCTCTTGAAGGCTCGTATGCAGTCCCTTGGTAGGAGCCTATCCCGCATCTCCACCATCTTTTTAAAGAAGGAGATCAATATGAATATATTAGTTGTGTATAAAATCAGCATAGAATTTTATTCCGTTTGGACTCCGTTGGATATTCCTTTTCTGCAATACTCAAAAACAAGGAAAAAACAGAAACTGGCACTGGGCACTAGGTTAATAGGTTAGTCCCAAAACTAATATAAAATAGCATATTAATGCATATAAAACATCCAAAACAGATAATATAATAGCATGGAACAATCAAAAATTATAGATACGTTGGAGACGTATCAGCATCCCCAAGCTTAATTCCTGCTCGTCCTCGAGTAGGTAAAT
Organism: Elymus sibiricus; assembly: GCA_039707655.1. Taxonomy (NCBI): domain Eukaryota; kingdom Viridiplantae; phylum Streptophyta; class Magnoliopsida; order Poales; family Poaceae; genus Elymus; species Elymus sibiricus. The sequence continues at coordinate 103,535,502 of CM077669.1, read as the reverse complement.
GATAAAAACAGAATTTTTGATGTGGAATGCTACCTAACATATTTATCCATGTAATATTATTTATTGTGGCATGAATGTTCAGATCCATAAGATTCACAACAAAATTTTAATGTTGACATAAAAACAATAATACTTCAAGCATACTAACAAAGCAATCGTGTCTTTTCAAAATAACATGGCCAAAGAAAGTTATCCCTACAAAATCATATGGTCTGGCCATGCTCCATCTTCCCCACACAAAGTATTTAAACCATGCACAACCCCGATGACAAGTCAAGCAATTGTTTCACACTTTTTATGTTCTCAAACCTTTTCAACTTTCACGCAATACATGAGCATGAGCCATGGATATAGCACTATAGGTGGAATAGAATATGGTGGAGGTTGTGAGGAAAAGGAGAAGATAGTCTCACATCAACTAGGCGTATCAACGGGCTATGGAGATGCCCATCAATAGATATCAATGTGAGTGAGTAGGGATTGCCATGCAACGGATGCACTAGAGCTATAAGTGTATGAAAGCTCAAAAAGAAACTAAGTGGATGTGCATCCAACTCGCTTGCTCACGAAGACCTAGGGCAATTTGAGGAAGCCCATCATTGGAATATACAAGCCAAGTTATATAATGAAAAATTCCCACTAGTATATGAAAGTGACAAAATAGGAGACTCTCTATCATGAAGATCATGGTGCTACTTTGAGGCACAAGTGTGGAAAAAAGATAGTAGCATTGTCCCTTCTCTCTTTTCTCTCACATTTTTTTAATTTTTGGTGGGCATCTTTGGCCTCTTTTTTTGGGCTTCATTGGACTCTTTTATTATTTGTAAAGTCCGGAGACTCATCCCAACTTGTGAGGGAATCATAGCTTCCATCATCCTTTCCTCACATGGGACAATGCTCTAATAATGATGATCATCACACTTTTATTTACTTACAACTCAAGAATTACAACTCGATACTTAGAACAAAATATGACTCTATATGAATGCCTCCAGCAGTGTACCGGGATGTGCAACGATCTAGCATAGCAAATGACATCAAAAAATGGACAAGCCATGAAAACATCATGCTAGCTATCTTACGATCATGCAAACCAATATGACAATGATGGTGCGTGTCATGATAAACGGAACGGTGGAAGTTGCATGGCAATATATCTCAGAATGGCTATGGAAATGCCATAATAGGTAGGTATGGTGGCTGTTTTGAGGAAGGGAATATGGTGGGTTTAATGCACTGGCGAAAATTGCGCGGTACTAGAGAGGCTAGCAAGGGTGGAAGGGTGAGAGTGCGTATAATCCATGGACTCACATTAGTCATAAAGACCTTAGTTATCGAAGCAAAGTATTAGACGCATGCTCCTAGGGGAGAGGTTGGTAGGAGTTAACCATCGCGCGCTCCCGACCCTCACACAAGGGATGACAATCAGTAAACAAATCATGCTCCGACTTCGTTACATAACGGTTCACCATACGTGCATGCTACGGGAATCACAAACTTTTAACACAAGTATTTCTACCAATCCACAATTACTCACTAGCATGACTCTAATATCACCATCTTTATATCTCAAAACTATATGCGAGGAATCAAACTTCTCATAGTATTCAATGCACTTTATATGAAAGTTTTTATTATATCCCTCTTGGATGCCCATTATATTAGGACTAAATTCATAACCTAAACCAATTACCATGCTGTTTAAAGACTCTCAAAATAATATAAGTGAGGTACGAGAGTTCAATTATTTCTATAAAATAAAACACCACCGTGCTCTAAAAAGATATAAGTGAAGCACTAGAGCAAAATTGCCTAGCTCAAAAGATATAAGTGAAGCACATAGAGTATTCTAATAAATTCACGATTTATGCGTGTCCCTCTCAAAAGATGTGTGCAGAAAGGATGATTGTGGCAAACTAAAAATCAAAGACTCATATCATACAAGACGCTCCAAGCAAAACACATATCATGTGGTGAATAAAAATATAGCCTCAAGTAAATTTACCGATGGATTGAAGACGAAAGAGGGGATGCCTTCCGGGGCATCCCCAAGCTTAGGCTCTTTGGTATCCTTGAATATTCCTTGGGGTGCCTTGGGAATCCCCAAGCTTAGGCTCTTGCCACTCCTTATTCCATAGTCCATCAAATCTTTACCCAAAACTTGAAAACTTCACAACACAAAACTCAACAGAAAACTCGTGAGATCCGTTAGTATAAGAAAAATAAATCACCACTTTAGGTACTGTTGTGAACTCATTCCTTATTTATATTGGTGTAATATATACTTTATTCCAACTTCTCCATGGTTCATACCCCCCGATACAACCCATAGATACATCAAAATAAGCAAACAACACAAAGAAAACAGAATCTGTCAAAAACAGAACAGTCTGTAGCAATCTGTAAACTTAGAATACTTATGTAACTCAAAAAATTCTGAAAAATTAGGAAAATCTGGGAAATTTGTATATCAATCTTGTGTAAAAAATTCATACTCATTCGACGCTCTGGTGAATTTATAAAATTTCTGGACTGAGCGCAAAAGTTTCTGTTTTTCAGCAAGATCAAATCAACAATCACCGTAGACCATCCCAAAGGTCTTACTTGGCTCAAAAACTAAATAAACCATAAAAACACAATCATAACAGAGGCATAATTGTGTCAACACTCAAAAACAGAAAGGAAAAAGCAAACATTTATTTATTCATTGGGTTGCCTCCCAACAAGCGCTATCGTTTTACGCCCCTAGCTAGGCATAATGATTTCAGTGATGCTCACATAAAAAGTAGTAATTGAAATATGCAAGAAAGCATCATGAATCTCATGACAAGCACATTTAAGTCTAACACACTTCCTATGCATAGGTATTTTGTGAGCAAACAATTTATGGGAACAAGAATCAACTAGCATAGGAAGGCAAAACAAGCATAACTTCAAAACTTTGAACACATAGAGAGGAAACTTGATATTATTGCAATTCCTACAAGCATATGTTCCTCCCTCATAATAAATTTCAGTAGCATCATGAAGTAATTCAACAATATAACTATCACATAAATCATTCTTTTCATGATGCACAAGCATATAATTTTCATTACTCTCCACATAAGCAAATTCCTTTTTATCCATAGTAGTGGGAGCAAACTCAACAAAATAACTATCATGAGACACTTGATTGACATAACCATATTGCAAATTAAAACCATGATGATAAGTTTCACCATCATCATGAATAGGAGCCATGCAAACATCATAATAAATTTGCTCATCAAAACTTGGGGGACTAAAAATATCATCTTCATCAAACATAACATCCCCAAGCTTGTGGTTTGCATATCGTTAGCATAATTGACATTAATAGAATTGATAGTAACATCATTGCAATCATGCTTTCCAATCAAGGAGATATCATGAATCACCTTATAAATTTCTTCTGTCAACACTTCATCAAAATTTTCATGATTTTCAAGCAAAACTTCATAGAGATAATCAAGTGCACTCAACTCAGTAGCAATTGGTTCATCATAATTTGGTCTTTTGAAAAGAATAGCAAGTGGATGAGGATCCATATCAATAGATTTTTAGCAAGCGAAGATGCAAGCAAATAGAATGCACATGGCAACACAAGCAAACAAAAAGCAAACGAAAAGACGAACGGAAGAAGGGCGAATAAAAAGGCAAATGGCAAATAATGTAAATGCAAGAGATGAGTTTGTGATGGGTACTTGGTAGGCTTGATGTAGATCTCTCCAGCAACCACGCCAGAAATTGGCAAGTTGACGGGAGAGTTCTTGTCTTGACTTGCTATGTATCCTCCCCGGCAACGGCGCCAGAAATCCTTCTTGCTACTTCTTGAGCTTGCGTTGGTCTTCCCTTGAAGAGGAAAGGGTGATGCAGCAAAGTAGATAAGTATTTCCCTCGGTTGTTGAGAACCAAGGTATCAATCCAGTAGGAGGTACAAGCAAGGCCCTAATCTATGCACCTGCACAAACAATCAAACACTTGCACCCAACGCTATAAAGGGGTTGTCAATCCTTTCACGGTTACTTGCAAGGATGAGATCTGATAGAGATAGATATAAAAGATTACTAAAACGAAAACTAAAATAAAAGTAAATAAATTGCAGCAAAGTATATTTGGTATTTTTGGTTTATAGATCTGAAAATATAATATGGAAAATAGAGCCGGGGGCCATAGGTTTCACTAGAGGCTTCTCTCTTGAAGGAAAATAATATGGTGGGTGAACAAATTACTGTCGAGCAATTGATAGAAAAGCGCATAGTTATGACGATATCCAAGGCAATGATTATGCATATAGGCATCACGTCCGTATCAAGTAGACCGAAACAATTCTGCATCTACTACTATTACTCCACACACCGACCGACTCCTGCCTGCATCTAGAGTATTAAGTTCATGAAGAACAGAGTAACGCATTAAGTAAGATGACATGATGTAGAGGGATAAACTCAAGCAATATGATGAAAAACCCATCTTTTTATCCTTGATGGCAACAATACAAATACGTGCCTCACTACCCCTACTTTGTCACTGGGTGAGGACACCGCAAGATTGAACCCAAAACTAAGCACTTCTCACATTGCAAGAATTACCAATCTAGTTGGCCAAACCAAACCAATAACTCGAAGATACTTGCAAAGATATGAAATCATGCATATAAGAATTGAGAGAAGATTCAAATAATATTCATAGATAATCTGATCATAAATCCACAATTCATCGGATCTCGACAAACACACCGCAAAAGAGTATTACATCGAATAGATCTCCATGAAGATCATGGAGAACATGGTATTGAAGATCCTAGAGAGAGAAGAAGCCATCTCGCTACTAGCTATGGACCCGAAGGTCTGAGGTGAACTACTCACGCATCATCGTAAGGGCAATGGTGTTGATGTAGATGCCCTCCGTGATCGAATCCCCCTCCGGCAGATTATCGGAAAAGGCCCCAAGATGGGATCTCACGGGAACAGAGGCTTGCGGCGGCGGAAAAGTATTATCGTGGCTCTCTTTGGTATTGGGGGAATATTCCTGAATTTATAGGCGAAGAGTTAGGGTTGGAGGAGCTACGGGGGCCCCACAAGCCAGGGGGGCGCCCCCCCAGGAGTGCGCCCTGGTGGCTTGTGGCCTACCCGTAGGTCTTCTAGCCTCTTCTCGAAGCCTCCTGGGTTCCTTCTGGTCCAAGAAAAATCAGCATAGAATTTTATTCCGTTTGGACTCCGTTGGATATTCCTTTTCTGCAATACTCAAAAACAAGGAAAAAACAGAAACTGGCACTGGGCACTAGGTTAATAGGTTAGTCCCAAAACTAATATAAAATAGCATATTAATGCATATAAAACATCCAAAACAGATAATATAATAGCATGGAACAATCAAAAATTATAGATACGTTGGAGACGTATCAGGCTCTCTTGCCCGACCTTTATTTCTCTCAGGTACCACTCATGCAAATTGCGCATTTGCGTTGATAGAAGCTTCTCCTCATCATGACTGACCAGAGGTTCCCCGGGGACATATTTCCTTGCTAGTTCCTTCTCATCGATAGTGGGGACTTCCTCCATGCCTAAGAGTTGTTCAACAGCGATACCCATCTCTCTAGCCATCTCTCTATTAGCGTCGGTTACCGCCTTATCGGTACTCACCTTTAGCGGGGGTATCGATTGCACTGTCTGTTCTCCGAGCCGGGGAACAGTTTTCCCGCATTTATTACTACCTGTAAGGCTGGACTGTTGATTTATTTGTTGATAATATGACTTGCTAATAGAGTGTTCATAGTCTGATCGCTTTTTCTCCACAACCGGTTTAGCAAGATCCACAAAGTGTTGTACGACTTTCTCAGGTATTTTCTCCTTTGGCGGCGGGGGCGGTTTCGGTCCAAAATGGGCCTTCAATTGGGCAGCCACTTCGGCATTGTTTTCCTCCTCAGTCATCTCATAAGCTAACTTCTTATTGGCAGGAGGCTCGGGTTTCTTCTTTGGTGCTCTCTTCCGCTTTGGAGTCGGCTGACGCGGCGGAGATAGATATCGTGGACTCGCGCTAGGCTCCGTCTCGGGGTGGGGTGGATTCGGCTGACTCGGCGGACTCGCGCTACGCTCCGTCTCGCGGTGGGTTGGAGTCGGCTGACGCGGCGGACTTGGAGGAGGAGTCGGTGGCCTTGGCACCGAGTTTGGAAACACGATGCATTCCTTTCTCCATATAATGAGACCACGTATGGCTTCTCCCAGTGTCTGCTCCCCTTGACCTCCATGAAAGTCAAGATCTAGTGAGTCATATCCCGACAGAACTTCATCCACCCTGACACGAGCATAGCCAGGTGGAATCGGATTGCCGTGGATGGTTGCTTCAGGTGCATTCGGTAAAGCAAAGTCGTTCGCCACCTTCATGGATATGTTCTTCATTTTCATGTGTAGCTCACAAGTTGTCGTTTCTTGGATATCATCCGCTGGGTAGCGAGCCAGCAGTGCATCATCGGCCGGGACCCCCGTGGAACCCATGCTGCTTTTCGGCATAGATGGGATGGTACTATCCAATGCTGGATCTGGTTGCTCATCCTAAAGAGATCCTCTTCACGGTCTCTGCCGCTATCGTCCATAGCTTAACTAATCCAGATGAAAGATAAAACAATTTAGTATTCATCATATAATATCACTAATACATCTCGAATAATCCAGTTAATGCATCATCGAATATTATCGAATATTACCACTAATACATCTCGAATATTATCACTAATACATCTCGAATATTATCACTAATACATCTCGAATATTATCATATAACATCACTAATACAGCTCGAATACTATCAAATAATCCAGTTGACTCACGGTTCCTGAGGCGCGGGCGGTGGACACCCAAAGAGAAGGAACCATCACAGGATCATAGCTCGGGTGAGATCCCTAAAGAACCTGCCAGGTATTGGAGAACCTGACGTCCAACGCAACCATGTAGCGACGGACGTGCTCGTCCTCCTCCCTGACACGGCGATGTACCACCTCCTCGGGGGCCGGCTGCCTCCGCACCGATAGTGGCCCACGCGACCACCATCAAAGAAGCTCCGGGTCGACGACGGGAGCCCGATTCCTCACCAAGATGCGCTCCTCGGAATGTAGCATCACCCAGTGCCAGCCCGGCGGAGCCCAAGTCCCGGACATGGTGCCTCTCAAGAAGGTTGTCACCACCGAGTCGACGACGAGGATGCGGGCCGGGCATCGTCGACGTCGAGAACAAATTCTTATGAAAACACATTCCTATGCAATAATTATCATTTTATTATGCTACTCATATTTAATAAACTTTTACAACTATATAGTAATGACCGACACTTTTACAACTTATAAACAAATTCCTACTCAAATTTAATTAACTTTTACAACTATTTAATAAACTTTTAAACTATTTAATATACAAATTCCTATGCGAGAATAAACTTTTACAACTTATAAACAAATTCCTACTCAAACTTATAAACCAATTCCTATGCGAGAACAAACTTTTAGAACTTATAAACATTGACAAGATAAGAGTAAAATTCACTACATTGAAATACACTTAAAACGAAACAGTAATCATCGGCGATCGTCGGGGACTCCTCCGGCGATCGTCGGGGACTCCTCACCGGCGATCGTCGTGGACTCCTCACAAATCTTATCATTATCGATATCGCGTCCCCCGACGCTACAAGGGTTTTCCCTAGTAATACATGCTCATGCAGTCAAACCGGATGGGAATATGCTTGCCCTAATTTGCTACTACTGACCCCCTCCTCAGTCTATCACGGCAAACGGGCCATATACCCCTCCGATCCCACATCTACACCCCTCGATATCGCGTACCCTTAAGTTTGTTTTCCGTCATAATGACAATATCGTAAAGAAATAACCATCACGTCACATCAGTGTGTACAAACATAGGGGATACTTGACTACATTATTTCCAACATATATACAACTTATCTACACTTATCTAGAACTAGAAGTAACAACCCAATATATATGGCTTATATACACTTATCTACATATAAGAAAATGTCTACATACAAGAAAATGTCTCTTTTAATACAACATATATACAGCTTATCTACACTTATCTACACTTATCTACATACAAGAAAATGTCTCTTTTAATACAAGAAAATGTCTCTTTTTAACACAAAAAATTTCATCATCAGAGTTGCAATCACAGTTGCACGCAGCACAAAAATTTCATCATCAGAGCGGCGGCAAGAGGCTATGGTGCGAGGAGAGGAAGCACACGGCGACCGAAAGCAGCATGCGCTCGATCTGTCGTACTTGGCGACGGCGGCGCGCGCGGAGGGAACACGGGGAGGAGAGGGGGTCGGCCGGACGGCGCCATAGGGGAAGAGGATCTCACCACAGCACGCGAAGGGAGAGGGGGTCGGGGATGGCGCCGGACTGGACAGGACGGTCGGCATCATAGGCATTCGCCGGTGGAGCTGAGGGCGACAGGAACAACGATCGAGTAGTCTGGCGGCGTTCTGGATGTCCCAGACGGTGGCTTGCACCGGGACACGAAGGGTGGGGGCGTTATATAGCAGAGACCTTTAGTCCCCGTTGGTGGCACCAACCGGGACTAAAGGGACCTTTAGTCCCGGTTGGAGCCACCAACCGGGGCTAAAGGTCTCCTTTTCGGCGGCCCAAATTCTGCGCGAGAAGGGACCTTTAGTCCCGGTTGGTAATACCAACTGGGACGAAAGGTCTATTTTCTCTTTTTTGTTTTGTTTTTCTAAATAGAACAATTTCTGTTTTTAGATTTTGAATAACTATTAGAATATTTAGAGTTTTTGAATGAATCTTTTTGCTTTAGGTTAAAAAAATAATAAACTTTCTGTTAGTGCCGGTAGTTTTCAAATTTAAATTGTTTAAATTTGAATTCTTTTGAAATTTGTGTGAATCACTAGTTTCTGAATAACTTTAGTTTAAAAATAGATTTTTGAGTGATTGTTTTTCCTGTTGTTTAATATTAGTATTTTTATTAGTATGTTCAATTTGGGAATTTTTAGGATATTTTAAATAGGTGTTTTAATCAAAACCAGATTATGTTTAACTCTTTTAGTTTTATACCTTCATTTGTCTTAAAAATTTAGTTTATGTTTCTTGTTATTCTTTTGCCAAATTATATTATGTTTCTGTTAGTCAACATGAGGAGTTTTAATTTTCAACCACTTACTTCATTTGATATTTTTCATGCATTTAATGATTTTTTGAGCTAAATGACCCTGAAATTGAAAGGCACTACAAATGAACTCTGAAAAGGTTGAAACTTGGCATGGTATCATCATTTCACCCACATAGCATGTGCTAAAAAGTTGAGAGGGTTACGGCAAACACTGGATGCACTTCGTGTACAAACTAGACCATCTCCTTCGAAGTATGTGGGTTTCGGACAAAAACTCATCTGTTACAAAGGCATTTCATTTTTTTAAACTTATTTCAACTCCAGAATTTTTGTGCATTCAATATGCACCATTCAAAGCCACATCCTCAAATTTCAACCCTTACTTACTTCATTTGCTATTTTTATGTGTTTAATGATTTTTTGAGCTAAATGACCCTGAAATTGAAAAGCACTACAAACGAACTCTGAAAAGGTTGAAACTTGGCATGGTATCTTCATTTCACCCACATAGCATGTGCTAAAAAGTTGAGAGGGTTACGGCAAAAACTGGATGCACTTCGTGTACAAACTGGACCATCTCCTTCGAAGTATGAAGGTTTCGGACGAAAACTCATCTGTTACAAAGGCATTTCATTTTTTAAAACTTATCTCAAATCCAGATTTTTTGTGCATTCAATATGCACCATTCAAAGCCACATCCTCAAATTTCAACCCTTACTTACTTCATTTGCTATTTTTCATGCATTTAATGATTTTTTTGAGCTAAATGACCCTGAAATTGAAAAGCACTACAAATGAACTCTGAAAAGGTTGAATCTTGGCATGGTATCATCATTTCACCCACATAGCATGTGCTAAAAAGTTGAGAGCGTTACGGAAACAACTGGATGTACTTCGTGTACAAACTAGACCATCTCCTTCGAAGTATGAGGGTTTCGAACGAAAACTCATCTGTTACAAAGGCATTTCATTTTTTTAAACTTATTTCAACTCCAGACTTTTTGTGCATTCAATATGCACCATTAAAAGCCACATCCTCAAATTTCAACCCTTACTTACTTCGTTTGCTATTTTTCATGCATTTAATGATTTGTTTGAGCTAAATGACCCTGAAATTGAAAAGCACTACAAATGAACTCTGAAAAGGTTGAAACTTGGCATGGTATCATCATTTCACCCACATAGCATGTGCTAAAAAGTTGAGAGGGTTACGGGAAAAACTGGATGCACTTTGTGTACAAACTGGACCATCTCCTTCGAAGTATCAAGGTTTCGGACGAAAACTCATCTATTACAAAGGCATTTCATTTTTAAAAACTTATTTCAACTACAGACTTTTTTTGCATTCAATATGCACCATTCAAAGCCACATCCCCAAATTTCAACCCTTTCTAAATTCAATTTCTATTTTTCATGCATTTAATGATTTTTTTTGCGCTGAATGACCCTAAAATTGAAAAGCAGTACAAATGAACTCTGAAAAGGTTGAAACTTGGCATGGTATCATCATTTCACACACATAGCATGAGCTAAAAAGTTGAGAGGGTTACGACAAAAACTGGATGCACTTCGTGTACAAACTGGCCAATCTCGGCTACTCACTAGAGAAGAAAGTGATGACGGTGAAGCCGATCACATCCCAGAGTGGGATCTTGGGGTATAAAACTTTTTCTTCGCGTGTGTCCCTTTGCGCTGTAACCATGGACAATCTTCATCATTTAACAGGATGCTTGGTGATACGTCCATTTTGCATCATGATTTCCTACTGTTATTTATTATGTTTTGTTGAATAATAATGCTTTGGGGAGTGATTCTAATGCCTTTTCTCTCATAATATGCAAGGTTTACACAGAGGGAGAGAATACCGACAGCTGGAATTCTGGACCCAAGAAAAGCACATCAGAGATACCTATTCTGCACAACTCCAATGAAGCTGAAATTTTACGGAGATTATTTTTGTATTAAATAAAAAATACTGGAGCAGAAAAGTACCAGAGCGGGCCAACCTGGTGGGCACAATCCACCAGGGCGCGCCAGACCCCCTGGGCGCGCCCTGATGGGTTGTGTCCTCCTCGGCCCACCTCCGGTGCCCATCTTTTGGTATATAGTCACATTTAACCTAGAAAAAAAATCATAGGAGGACTTTCGGAATGAAGCGACGCCGCCTCGAGGCGGAACTTGGGTAGGAGCACTTTTGCCCTCCGGCGGAGCGATTCCGTCGGGGGAACTTCCCTCCCGGAGTGAGAAATCGAAGCTATCGTCATCACCAACAGCCCTCTCATCTTTGGGAGGCCAATCTTCATCAACATATTCAACAACACCATCTCCTCTCAAACCCTAGTTCATCTCTTGTGTTCAATCTTTGTAACGGAACCTCAGATTGGTACCTGTGGGTGACTAGTAGTGTTGATTACCTTGCGTAGTTGATTACTATATGGTTTATTTGGTGGAAGATTATATGTTCAGATCCATTATGCTATTCAATACCTCTCTGATCTTGAGCATGATTATTATTTGTGAGTAGTTACCTTTGTTCTTGAGGTCACGGGAGAAGTCATGTTGCAAGTAATCATGTGAATTTGATATGTGTTCGATATTTTGATGATATGTATGTTGTGATTCCCTTAGTGGTGTCATGTGAACGTCGACTACATGACACTTCACCATTCATGTGCCTAAGGGGATGCATTGTGGAGTAGTTATTAGATAATGGGTTGCTAGAGTGACAGAAGCTTAAACCCTAGTTTATGCGCTACTTCGTAAGGGGCTGATTTGGATCCAAACGTTTAATGCTATGATTAGATTTTATCTTAATACTTTTCTCATAGCTGCGGATGCTTGCGAGGGGGTTAATCATAAGTGGGAGGTTGTTCAAGTAAGAACAGCACCCAAGCACCGTTCCACCCACATATCAAATTATCAAACTAGCGAACACAAATCAAACCAACATGATAAAAGTGACTAGACGAAATTCCCGTGTACCCTCAAGAACACTTTGCCTATTACTAGAGATTGTTCTGGCCTGTCCTTTGCCTCAAAAGGATTGGGCTATCTTGCTGCACCTTATTTACTGTTACTGTTACTTGCTCGTTACAAATTACCTTACTATCAAACTATCTGTTACCTACAATTTCAGTGCTTGCAGAGATTACCTTGCTGAAAACCGCTTGTCATTTCCTTCTGCTCCTCATTGGGTTCAACACTCTTACTTATCGAAAGGACTAATATTGATCCCCTATACTTGTGGGTCATCAAGACTCTTTTATGGCGCCGTTGCCGGGGAGTGAAGCGCTCTTGGTAAGTGGAAATCGGTAAGGAAAAACTTATACTACGTGCTGATATTTATTGCTACTTGCTACAATGGAGAACAATCCTTTGAGGGGTTTGTTCGGGGTATCTTCACCTCGACCGGAACCACAATTAGTTGCCCCTCAACCTACTGCACCTACTAAAAATATTGGTTATGAAATTCCTTCGGGTATGGTAGAACAACTGCTTGCTAAACCTTATGCAGGAGATGGAACTGAACATCCTGATATGCATCTATTATATGTGAACGAAATATGTGGATTATTTAAGATTGCAGGTTTACCCGGAGATGAAGTTAATAAGAAGGTTTTCCCTCTATCTTTGGAGGAAAAATCATTGACATGGTATAGGCTATGTGATGATCTTGGATCGTGGAACTGGAATCATTTTCAATTGGAATTCCACCAAAAGTTTTATCCCATGCATCTAGTTCATCGTGATCGGAATTATATATATAATTTTTGGCCTCGTGAAGGAGAAAGTATCGCTCTAGCTTGGGGGAGGCTTAAGTCAATGCTATATTCATGCTCCAATCTTGACATTCTGAGAGAAGTTATCATTCATAATTTTTATGCTCGGCTTTCTCATAATGATCAATCCATGCTCGATACTTCTTGTGCTGGTTCTTATATGAAGAAGACTATTGAATTCAAGTGGGATTTCTTAGAAAGAATTAAACGCAACTTTGAAGATTGGGAACTCGACGAAGGTAATGAGTCAGGTATCAACCTTGAATTTGATTGTTTTAAATCTTTTATGAATACCGATACTTTTCACAAGTTTAGCACTAAATATGGACTTGACTCTGAGATAGTAGCCTCTTTCTGTGAAGCATTTGCTACTCACGTTGATCTCCCTAAGGAGAAGTGGTTTAAATACCATCCCCCTATTAAAGAATAAATTAAAGAACCGGTCATAGCTAAAGAAGAAACCATTATTTACAATGTTGATCCAGTTGTGCCTACCGCTTATATTGAAAAACCACCTTTCCCTGTTAGGATAAAGGAACATGCTAAGGTATCAACTGTGGTTCGTAAGAGTAATCTAAAAACATCTAAGCCCCCTGAGCAAATCAAAGTAGAACCTAGTGTTGCTATGGTTAAAGATCTCTTGGTAGAAAATATTGATGGGCATGTTATCTACTTCTGTGATGAAGCCGCTAGGATTGCTAAACCCGATGAAAAAGATAAACATAGACCCATAGAAGGCATGCTTGTTGTCTCAGTTAAAATAGGAGATCATTGCTATCATGGTTTATGTGATTTGGGTGCTAGTGTGAGTGCTACCCCTTTTACCTTATACCAAGAAATTATGGATGAAATAGCACCTACTGAAATAGAAGACATTGATGTTACTATTAAACTTACTAATAGAGACACTATCACACCACTTGGGATTGTTAGAGATGTTGAAGTCTTGTGTGGGAAAGTAAAATACCCTACTGATTTTCTAGTTCTTGGCTCCCCACAAGATGAGTTTTGTCCCATTATCTTGTTGGGGAACGTTGCATGGGAAACAAAAAATTTCCTACGCACACGCAAGATCTATCCATGGTGATGAGCATCTACGAGGGGGAGAGTGGATCTACATACCCTTGTAGATCGCTAAGCGGAAGCGTTAAGAAACGCGGTTGATGTAGTCGAACTTCTTCGCGATCCAAATCGCCGAGTGTCCCGCGATCCCATCACGATCCATCTCGCGATCCAATCTCGATCCGTCCCGCGATCCCATCACGATCCGTCCCGCGATCAAATCACGAATCGTCTCGCAATCCTGATCACGGTCCTTCCGATCTAGCGCCAAACGGATGGCACCTCCGCGTTCAGCACACGTACAGCTCGATGACGATCTCCGCCTTCTTGATCCAGCAAGAGGGAGCAGAGAGGTGGATGAGTTCTCCGGCAGCGCGACGGCGTGGCGGCGATGGTGGTGGAACTAATTCCAGTAGGGCTTCGCCTAAGCACCGCTGAAACGATCTAGAGGAGAAACTGCGATCTAGAGGAGAGGCTAGCACGTGGCTATTAGGGTTATTTTTCTCCTCTAAATCCTCTAGTATATATAGGAGGGAGGGAGGGGAGGAGGCAGCCTCAAAACCTCAAGGGCTGGCCGAAATTGGAGGTGGAGGAGTCCTACTCCAATCCTACTAGGAGTAGGATTCCTCCTCTCCACTTGGAAACACTTTCCACCTTTCCAGCTTTGGGTTTTTTCCACCTCCAACCGCATGGGCCTTAGTGGGGGGCTTGGCCAGCCCACTAAGGGCTGGCTTGACTCCTCCCACAGCCCATGAGGCCCCTTGGGTCGAAATACCCCTCCCGATGGTCCCCGGTACCCCTCCCGGCACTCCCGGTACACAACCGAAGTACCCGAAACTTTTCCGGTGACCAAAACGGGACTTCCTATATATCAATCTTTACCTCCGGACCATTCTGGAGCTCCTCGTGACGTCCGGGATCTCATCCGGGACTCCGAACAACCTTCGGTCACCACCATACATAACTCTACTATACCGAAACGTCACCGAACCTTAAACGTGCAGACCCTGCGGGTTCGAGAACTATGTAGACATGACCGAGACACCTCTACGGCCAATAACCAATAGCGGGACCTGGATGCCCATATTGGTTCCTACATATTCTACGAAGATCTTTATCGGTTGAACCTCTATGTCAAGGATTCAGTTAATCCCGTATGATGTTCCCTTTGTTTATCGGTATGTTACTTGCCCGAGATTCGATCGTCGGTATCTCTATACCTAGTTCAATCTCGTTACTGGCAAGTCTCTTTACTCGTTCCGTAATACAAGATCCCGTGGCTAACACTTTAGTCACATTGCTTGCAAGGCTTATAGTGATGTTGTATTACTGAGTGGGCCCTGAGATACCTCTCCGTCACACGGAGTAACAAATCCCAGTCTTGATCCATGCCAATTCAACAGACACCCTCGGAGATACCTGTAGAGCATCTTTATAGTCACCCAGTTACGTTGTGACGTTTGATACACACAAGGTATTCCTCCGGTGTCAGTGAGTTGCATGATCTCATGGTCATAGGAACAGATACTTTGACATGCAGAAAACAATAGCAATAAACTGACACGATCATATGCTATGTTCATAGTTTGGGTCTTGTCCATCACATCATTCTCCTAATGATGTGATCCCGTTATCAAATGACATCTCATGTCTTTGGCTAGGAAACCTTAACCATCTTTGATCAACGAGCTAGTTAACTAGATGCATACTAGGGACACAGTGTTGTCTATGTACCCACACATGTATTTGAGTTTCCAATCAATACAATTATAGCATGGATAATAAACGATTATCATGAACAAGGAAATATGATAATAACTAAATTATTATTGCCTCTAGGGCATATTTCCAACAGTCTCCCACTTGCACTAGAGTCAATAATCTAGTTCACATCTCCATGTGATTTACATTGTTATGAATCTAACACCCAATGAGTTCTGGGGTTCGATCATGCTTTGCATGTGAGAGAGGTCTTTAGTCAATGGTCTGCGACATTCAGATCCGTGTGTACTCTGCAAATCTCTATGTCATACTGTAGACACTGCTACCACACTCCACTTGGAGCTATTCCAAATGGCTGCTCCACTATATGTATCCTGACTACTACTCAGAGTCGTCCGGATAGGTGTCAAAGCTTGCATCGACGTAACCCTTTACGACGAACTCTTTATCACCACCATAATCGAGAAATATTTCCTTAGTTCTCTAGTTACTAAGGATAATCTTGACCGCTGTCCAGTGATCCACTCCTGGACCATTCTTGTACCCCTTGACAGACTCATGGCAAGGCACACACTAGGTGCGGTACACTGCATGGCATACTATATAGAGCCTATGGATAAGGCATAGGGGACGACCTTCGTCCTTTCTCTTTCTTCTGCCGTGGTCGAGCTTTGAGTCTCACTCAACTCCACACCTTACAAATCAGGCAAGAACTCTTTCTTTGACTGATCCATTTTGAACTCTTTCAAAATCTTGTCAAGGTATGTACTCATTGAAAGTCTTATCAGACGTCTTGATCTATCTCTATAGATCTTGATGCCCAATATTTAAGTAGCTTCATTCCAGGTTTTCCTTTGAAAAACTCCTTTTCAAACAACCCTTTATGCTTTCCAGAAATTCTACATCATTTCCGATCAACAATATGTCATCCACATATACTTATCAGAAATTCTATAGTGCTCCCACTCACTTTATAGTAAATACAAGTTTCTCATAAACTTTGTATAAACCCAAAAACTTTGATCACCTCATCAAATCGTATATTCCAACTCCGAGATGCTTGCTCCAGTCCATAGAAGGATCGCTGGAGCTTGCATATATTTTAGCATCCTTAGAACTGACAAAACCTTCCGGTTGTATCACATACAAACTTTCCTCACGGATACTGTTAAGGAAATGATGTTTTGACATCCATCTGCCAGATTTCATAATCGAAAAATGCAGCAACTGCTAACATAATTCCAACAGACTTTAGCATCGCTACGGGTGAGAAAGTCTCATCTTAGTCAACTTCTTGAACTTGTGAAAAACCCTTTGCCACAAGTCGAGCTTTATAGACGGTGACATTACCGTCCGCGTCCGTCTTCCTTTTAAAGATCCATTTGTTCTGAATGGCCTTTCGCCCTTCAGGTAATACTTCCATAGCCCATACTTTGTTTTCTTACATGGATCCCATCTCGGATTTCATGGCCTCTAACCATTTCTCGGAATCCGGGCCCATCATCGCTTCTCCGTAGCTCGTAGGTTCATCGTTGTCCAACAACATGACCTCCAAGACAGGGTTGCCGTACCACTCAGGGGCAGTACGCGTCCTTGTCGACCTACGAGGTTCGATAGTAACTTGATCCGAAGCTTTATGATCATCATCATTAACTTCCTCTTCAACTAATGTAGGCTCCACAGAAACAACTTTCTGCGCCGTGCTACTCTCTGGTTGAAACAAAGGTTCAACAACCTCATCAAGTTCTATCTTCCTCCCACTCAATTCTTTCGAGAGAAACTCTTTCTCGAGAAAGGACCCATTTTAGCAACAAACACTTTGCACTTGGATCTGAGATAGAAGGTACACCCAACTGTTACGTTTGGGTATTCTATGAAGATGCATTTGTTCGCTTTGGGTTTGAGCTCATTAGGTGAAAACCCTTTTTCACATAAGCGTCGCAGCCCCAAACATTAAGAAATGACAGCTTAGGTTTCCGCCAAACCAAAATTCATACAGTGTCATCTCAACGGACTTAGATGGTGCCCCTTTTAAAGTGAATGTAATTGTCTCTAATTCATAACCCTAAAACGATAGTGGTAAATCGATAAGAGACATCATAGTACGCACCATATCCAATAGAGCACAACTACGACGTTCGGACACACCATCACACTATGGTGTTCCAGGCGGCGTGAGTTGTGAAACAACTTCCACATTGTCTTAAGTTGTATACCAAACTCGTAACTCAGATATTCACCTCCACGATCATATCGTAGACATTTTATCTTCTTGTCACGATGATCTCAAACTTCACTCTGAATTTTCTTGAACTTTTCAAATGATTCAGACTTGTGTTTCATTAAGTAAATATACCCTATATCTACTCAAATCATCAGTGAAGGTAAGAAAATAACGATATCCACCGCACTCTACAACACTCATTGGACCGTATACATCAACATGTATCATTTCCAATAAGTCACTTGCCCGCTCCATCATACCGGAAAACGGGGTCTTAGTCATCTTGCCCATGAGGCATGGTCCGCATGTCTCAACCGATTCGAAATCGAATGAGTCCAAAGATCCATCAGCATGGAGTTTCTTCATGCGTTTTACAGCAATATGACATTTAGCGGCAGTGCCACAAGTATGTGGTACTATCATTATTAACTTTGTATCTTTTGGCATCAATATTATGAACATGTGTATCACTACGATCAAGATTCAATAAACCACTCTCATTTGGTGCATGACCATTGAAGGTATTATTCATGTAAACAGAATAACCATTATTCTCTAACTTAAATGAATAACCGTATTGCAATAAACATGATCTAATCATGTTCATGCTTAACGCAAACACCAAATAACATTTATTTAGGTTCATCACTAATCCCAAAGGTAGAGAGAGCGCGCGATGGTGATCACATCAACCTTGGAAACACTTCCAACACTCATCGTCACCTCACCCTTAGCTAGCCTCCTTTATTCCGTAGCTTTTATTTCGAGTTACTAACATTTAGCAACCGAACCGGTATCTAATACCCAGGTGCTACTAGGAGTACTAGTAAGGTACACATCAATAACACGTATATCAAATATACTTCTGTCGACGTTGCCAACCTTCTTATCTACCAAGTATCTAGGGTTGTTCCACTTCAGCGACCGTTCTCCTCATAATAGAAGCACTTAGTCTCAGGTTTGGGTTCAACCTTGGGTTTCTTCACTGGAGCAGCAATTGACTTGCCATCCATGAAGTTTCCCTCCTTGCCCTTGCCCTTCTCGAAACTAGTGGTTTCACTAACCATCAACACTTGATGCTCCTTCTTGATTTCTACCTTCGCGGTGTCAAACATTGCGAACAGCTCAGGGATCATTATTTCCATCTCTGGCCTTTTATAGTTCATCACGAAGCTCTAGTAGCTTAGTGACAGTGACTTGGAGAACTATATCAATCACTATCTTATCTGGAAGATCAACTCCCACTCGATTCAAGCGATTGTAGCACCCAGACAATCTGAGCACATGCTCAACGATTGAGCTATTCTCCATCATCTTGCAGGCAAAGAATCTTGTTGGAGGTCTCATACCTCTCAACACGGGCACGAGCCTGAGATCCCAATTTCAGCTCTTAGAACATCTCATATGTTCCGTGACGTTCAAAACGTTTTGGAGCCTCAATTCTAAGCCGTAATGCATGACGCACTGAACTATCAAGTAGTCATCAGAACGTGCCTGTCAGATGTTCACAACATCTACAGACGACGCTTGAGGGGGTGGCGCACCGAGCGGTGCATTAAGGACATAAGCCTTCTGTGCAGCAAGGAGGACAATCCTCAGATCACGGAACCAGTCCGCATTATTGCTACCATCATCTTTCAAATCTATTTCTCTAGGAACATATAAAAATTCAAGGGAGCTACAGCGCGAGCTAGTAATCTACAACATAATTTGCAAAGACATTTTGACATGTTCATGATAATGAGTTTAGTTAATCATATTACTTAAAAACTCCCACTCAAATTGACATCCCTCCGGTCATTCGAGTGTCACATGATCCAAATCAACCAACTCAAGTCCGATCATCACGTGAGTTGAGGTGGTTTCAATGGTGAACATCTTCATGTTGATCATATCTACTATATGACTCATGTTCGACCTTTCAGTCTCTTGTGTTCCGAGGCCATGTCTGTACATGCTAGGCTCGTCAAGTTTAACCCGAGTGTTCCGCACATGCAACACTGGCTTGCACCCGTTGTATGCGAACGTAGAGTCTATCACACCCGATCATCACGTGGTGTCTCGAAACGACGAACTTTCGCAACGGTGCACACTCGGGGAGAACACAATTTTATCTTGAAATTTAAGTGAGGGATCACCTTATAATGCTACCGTCGTCCTAAGCAAAATAAGATGCATAAAAGGATTAACATCACATGCAAATCATAAGTGACATGATATGGCCATGAACTTGTGCTTTTGATCTCCATCTTCAAAGCACCGGCATGATCTCCATCATCACCGGCATAACACCATGATCTCCATCATCTTGATCTTCATCAATGTGTCGCCATGAGGTTGTCGCGCCGACTGTTGCTTCCACGACTATTGCTAACTCATAGCGATGAAGTAAAGCAAAAACGGCGAAAATAATTAAAGACAACCCTATGGCTCCCGCCGGTTGCCGTACTCATCGACATGCAAGTCGTGATATTCTATACAATACATGATCATCTCATACATCACATATATCTCATCATGTAATTGGCCATATCACATCACAACATACCCTGCAAAAACAAGTTAGACGTCCTCTAATTGTTGTTGCAAGTTTTACGTGGCTGCTACGGGTATCTCGCAAGAACAATTCTTACCTACGCAAAACCACAACGGTGATACAAAAATTGCTATTCAACCTTCTCAAGGACCGCCTTTGTCAAATCTGATCCGACTAAAGTGGGAGAGACAGACACCCGCCAGCCATCTTTATGCAATGAAGTTACATGTCAGTTGATGGAACCGGTCTCTCGTAAGCGTACGAGTAATGTTGGTCCGGGCCGCTTCATCCCACAATACCGCCAAATCAAGAAAAGACTAAGGGAGGAAGCAATCTAAATATCAACGCCCACAAACTCCTTTGTGTTCTACTCGAGATCTCATCTACACATAAAACTAGCTCTGATACCACTGTTGGGGAACGTTGCATGGGAAACAAAAAATTTCCTACGCACACGCAAGATCTATCCATGGTGATGAGCATCTACGAGGGGGAGAGTGGATCTACATACCCTTGTAGATCGCTAAGCGGAAGCGTTAAGAAACGCGGTTGATGTAGTCGAACGTCTTCGCGATCCAAATCGCCGAGTGTCCCGCGATCCCATCACAATCCATCTCGCGATCCAATCTCGATCCGTCCCGCGATCCCATCATGATCCGTCCCGCGATCAAATCACGAATCGTCTCGCAATCCTGATCACGGTCCTTCCGATCTAGCGCCGAACGGACGGCACCTCCGCGTTCAGCACACGTACAGCTCGATGACGATCTCCGCCTTCTTGATCCAGCAAGAGGGAGCGGAGAGGTGGATGAGTTCTCCGGCAGCGCGACGGCGTGGCGGCGATGGTGGTGGAACTAATTCCAGCAGGGCTTCGCCTAAGCACCGCTGAAACGATCTAGAGGAGAAACTGCGTTCTAGAGGAGAGGCTAGCACGTGGCTATTAGGGTTATTTTTCTCCTCTAAATCCTCTAGTATATATAGGAGGGAGGGAGGGGAGGAGGCAGCCTCAAAACCTCAAGGGCTGGCCGAAATTGGAGGTGGAGGAGTCCTACTCCAATCCTACTAGGCGTAGGATTCCTCCTCTCCACTTGGAAACACTTTCCACCTTTCCACCTTTGGGTTTTTTCCACCTCCAGCCACATGGGCCTTAGTGGGGGGCTTGGCCAGCCCACTAAGGGCTGGCTTGACTCCTCCCACAGCCCATGAGGCCCCTTGGGTCGAAATACCCCTCCCGATGGTCCCCGGTACCCCTCCCGGCACTCCCGGTACACTACCGAAGTACCCGAAACTTTTCCGGTGACCAAAACGGGACTTCCTATATATCAATCTTTACCTCCGGACCATTCCGGAGCTCCTCGTGACATCCAGGATCTCATCCGGGACTCCGAACAACCTTTGGTCACCACCATACATAACTCTACTATACCGAAACGTCACCGAACCTTAAGTGTGCAGACCCTGCGGGTTCGAGAACTATGTAGACATGACCGAGACACCTCTACGGCCAATAACCAATAGCGGGACCTGGATGCCCATATTGGTTCCTACATATTCTACGAAGATCTTTATCGGTTGAACCTCTATGTCAAGGATTCAGTTAATCCCATATGATGTTCCCTTTGTTTATCGGTATGTTACTTGCCCGAGATTCGATCGTCGGTATCTCTATACCTAGTTCAATCTCGTTACTGGCAAGTCTCTTTACTCGTTCCGTAATACAAGATCCCGTGGCTAACACTTTAGTCACATTGCTTGCAAGGCTTATAGTGATGTTGTATTACCGAGTGGGCCCTGAGATACCTCTCCGTCACACGGAGTAACAAATCCCAGTCTTGATCCATGCCAATTCAACAGACACCCTCGGAGATACCCGTAGAGCATATTTATAGTCACCCAGTTACGTTGTGACGTTTGATACACACAAGGTATTCCTCCGGTGTCAGTGAGTTGCATGATCTCATGGTCATAGGAACAGATACTTTGACATGCAGAAACAATAGCAATAAACTGACACGATCATATGCTATGTTCATAGTTTGGGTCTTGTCCATCACATCATTCTCCTAATGATGTGATCCCGTTATCAAATGACATCTCATGTCTATGGCTAGGAAACCTTAACCATCTTTGATCAACGAGCTAGTTAACTAGAGGCATACTAGGGACACAGTGTTGTCTATGTACCCACACATGTATTTGAGTTTCCAATCAATACAATTATAGCATGGATAATAAACGATTATCATGAACAAGGAAATATGATAATAACTAAATTATTATTGCCCTAGGGCATATTTCCAACATATCTTTGGTAGACCTTTCTTGAGCACCGTCAATGCTAAGATACATTGTGAAAAACAAACCGTCGGTGTCAGTTTTGGTGGTGTGTCTCATGAGTTTAAATTTTCCAAGTTTAGTAGACAACCTCGTGATAAAGCGCTACCTAGTAAAGATGAAATAATTGGTCTTGTTTCCATTGTTGTGCCTCCTACTGATCCATTAGAACAATATTTGCTTGACCATGAAAATGATATGCACTTGCGTGAAAGAAATGAAATAGATCACATTTTCTTTGAACAACAACCTCTCCTGAAACAAAATTTTCCTGTTGAAACTCTTGGAGGTCCTCCTCCACCTAAAGGTGATCCTGTGTTTGAATTGAAACAATTGCCTAACACTTTGAAGTATGCTTATCTTGATGAGAAAAAGATATATCATGTTATTATTAGTGCTAACCTTTTAGAACATGAAGAAGAAAGATTATTAAAAGTTCTGAGGAAGCACTGCGCTGCTATTGGATATACTCTTGATGATCTTAAGGGCATTAGTCCCACTCTATGCCAGCACAAGATTAATATGTAACCTGATGCTAAACCCGTTGTTGATCACCAACGGCGATTGAATCCTAAGATGAAGGAAGTGGCAAGAACTGAAATATTAAAACTTCTGGAAGCAGATATAATCTATCCTATTGCTAATAGTAGATGGGCAAGTCCCGTTCATTGTGTCCCTAAGAAAGGAGGTATTACCGTTGTTCCTAATGATAAGAATGAACTCATTCCACAAAGAATTGTTACAGGCTGTAGAATGGTAATTGATTTTAGAAAATTAAATAAAGCTACTAGGAAGGATCATTACCCTCAGCCTTTCATTGATGAAATGCTAGAAAGATTATCTAAGCACACACACTTTTGCTTCCTAGATGGATATTCTGGTTTCTCTCAAATACCTGTGTCACAACCCGATCAAGAAAAAACCACCTTTACTTCCCCTTTTGGAACCTACGGTTATAGGCGTATGCCTTTTGGTTTATGCAATGCACCTGCTACCTTTCAAAGATGTATGACTGCTATATTCTCTGATTTTTGTGAAAAGATTGTTGAGGTTTTCATGGATGATTTTTTCGTTTACGGAACTTCTTTTGATGATTGCTTAAGCAACCTTGATCGAGTTTTGCAGAGATGTGAACAAACTAATCTTGTCTTGAATCGGGAGAAGTGCCACTTTATGGTTAATGAAGGCATTGTCTTGGGTCACAAAATATCTGAACAAGGTATTGAGGTGGATAAAGATAAAGTTGATACAATTGAGAAAATGCCATGTCCTAAAGATATTAAATGTATTCGCAGTTTCCTTGGTCCTGCTGGTTTCTATAGGAGGTTCATTAAATACTTCTCTAAAATTTCTAGGCCTCTTACTAATCTTTTGCAAAAGGATATTCCTTTTGTTTTTTATGATGATTGTGTGGAAGCCTTTGAAACACTCAAGAAAGCCTTAACCTCTGCAGCTATTGTTCAACCACCTGATTGGAACTTGCCTTTTGAAATTATGTGTGATGCTAGCGTTTATGCTGTTGGTGCTGTTTTAGGACAAAGAGTAGATAAGAAACTGAATGTTATCCATTATGCTAGTAAAACTCAAGACAGTGCTCAATGAAATTATGCTACTACTGAAAAAGAATTTTTAGCGGTCGTGTTTGCTTGTGATAAATTTAGATCCTATATTGTTGACTCAAAAGTAATTGTTCACACCGACCATGCTGCTATAAAATACCTTATGGAAAAGAAAGATGCTAAACCTAGACTCATTAGGTGGGTTCTCTTACTTCAAGAATTTGATTTACACATTGTTGATAGGAAGGGAGCTGAGAACCCCATAGCTGATAACTTGTCTAGGCTAGAAAATATTCTTGATGACCCACTACCTATAGATGATAGTTTCCTTGACGAATAGCTAGCTGCAATAAATGTTTCTCAAAACACCCCTTGGTATGCTGATTATGCTAATAACATTGTCGCTAAATATATACCACCTAGCTTCACATACCAACTAAAGAAAAAATTCTTCTATGACTTGAGACATTACTTTTGGGATGACCCACATCTTTATAAAGAAGGAGTAGATGGTATTATTAGACGTTGTGTACCTGAGCATGAATAAGAACAAATCCTATGGAAATGTCATTCCGAAGCTTATGGAGGACATCATGCGGGAGATAGAACTGCTCATAAGGTACTACAATCTGGTTTTTATTGGCCTACTCTCTTCAAAGATGCCCGTAAGTTTGTCTTGTCTTGTGATGAATGTCAAAGAATTGGTAATATCGGTAAGCGTCAAGAAATGCCTATGAATTATTCACTTGTTGGTGAACCATTTGATGTTTGGGGTTTTGATTATATGGGACCTTTTCCTTCCTCTAATGGGAGCACTCATATTTTGGTTGCTGTTGATTATGTCACTAAGTGGGTAGAAGCTATTCCAACTAGTAGTGCTGATCACCACACCTCCATTAAAATGCATAAAGAGGTTATCTTCCCGAGGTTTGGAGTCCCTAGATATTTAATGAGCGATGGTGGTTCACACTTTATTCATGGTGCTTTCCGTAAGATGCTTGCTAAATATGATGTTAACCATAGAATTGCATCACCCTATCATCCTCAATCTAGTGGTCAAGTTGAACTTAGCAATAGAGAAATAAAATTAATATTACAAAAAACTATCAATAGGTCTCGTAAGAATTGGTCTAAGAAATTAGATGATGCACTTTGGGCCTATAGAACAGCTTATAAAAATCCTATGGGTATGTCTCCATATAAAATGGTATATGGTAAAGCTTGTCATTTGCCTCTAGAATTATAACATAAGGCATTTTGGGCAATTAAAGAACTTAACTATGATTTCAAACTTGCCGGTGAGAAGAGGCTATTTGATATTAGCTCACTTGATGAATGGAGAACCCAAGCCTATGAAAATGCCAAGCTATTTAAAGAAAAAGTAAAAAGATGGCATGACAAAAGAATCCAAAAGCGGGAATTCAAAATAGGAGACTATGTTCTTTTGTTTAACTCTCGTTTAAGATTTTTTGCAGGTAAGCTTCTCTCCAAATGGGAAGGACCTTATATTATCGAAGAGGTTTATCGTTCTGGAGCTATAAAGATTTATAACGCCGAAGGTGCTAACCCGAAGGTGGTCAATGGACAAAGAATTAAGCATTATATCTCAGGTATGCCTATTAACGTTGAAAGCAATGTTATCCAAACCATGACACCGGAGGAACACATAAAAGAAACCTTCCGGAACACTCCAGAATTCTTAAAAATAGGAGGTACGTGATACGGTAAGTAAACGGACTCCGAAAAATCCGCAAAAATATTTTTGTCAGTTTTGGAATATTTTAAAATTTTGGAAATAAAGAAATAAACCGGAAGGTGACCGAGGTGAGCACGATACACAAAGGCGCGCCAGGCACCCCTGGGCGCGCCCTGGTGGATTGTGCCCACCTCGGATGCCTTCCCGACTCCGTTTTCCTTCCATATGCTTGTTTTCCAAGAATAAAAATTCTCTATATATACCCCCGACTGTTTTGACGACCGCATCGCAGAAAAATCCTCTGTTCTTGTTTCGTGTTGTTTTCTCGTCAGATCTAGATCTCCATGGCTCCACCAAGCTCCTGCAAGGACAAGTTCTTCGAGAAGGTCATCAACCCGTACTTGCCGGAGGTGATGAAGCACCCTCAAGACATTGAGATGCGTGAGGGGGTCCTCCATATCCGCGAGGTTCAGGGACCCAAGAAGACCGGAAGCGTGGAGGCTAGGCTCGAGGCGGTGGAACAAGAAGTTTTCAAGTGCCAGAAGATGGTGGAGCGCGGACTTAGTGCCAATCACTCCATGATCACGGAATTCACCCGTGATCAGGTGGTGGATGGCCGGTCTGTGAAGGACATCATCTCCACCCTCAACGAGCAAATAAATTTTCTGCAGAGCCAAGTTTATGATCTTCAAAACCAAGTCTTTGAATATGAGGCAAGATTTAAAGGTATGAGTTTAGCTGCCAGTTGCAGGACTCAAGGGACTCTTGCGTCAACCTATGATGGGGAGCCCTTGCCCTGGAAGCTGGAGGACAAGCATACTACATCATCACCACCACCTACTTCATCTCCACCACCTTCTTCATCACCATCACCAAAGGAGACTTGAGCACACGGGTATGGGCACTCCCCTTGGCTTGAGCCAAGCTTGGGGGAGGTGCCCCGGTATCGTATCACCATCACTTTTATTCACCTTTACTTATTTTAGTTTGATCTTTAGTTTCCCTTTGCTTTAGTTGAATAAAAGTTTAGCATGATCTACTTTCGTGTGTTAGTTTCGTGGCCTATCTATCTATGTAATCGAGCGAAAGCTATATAATAAAGTTTAGTTTGAGTTTTTGTCTCTCTACTTTTTTGTTGCAATTAAAATAAAGAAAAGAAAAAATAAATGAAAAGAATCATATGCTAATCTCATGGTGAGTAATGACATCACATAAGGAAAAGTATAAGTAGTAAAATTTATTGGAGATTGACAAACATAGCATTGGTCAATGATGCAATTCATGAAAGAATTAATAAGGGAAGAGAAGATGCACATGCAAATACATTATCTTGGACATCTTTTATGATTGTGAGCCCCCATTAAATATTATATGTCAAAATTGTTGACATTGGACAAGGAAGACAACGTAATGATTTATGTTTGTTCATATCCACATAGAAGTTATATTGTCATAGATCCTTCAACATGTGGTGCTTGCCCAATATCTTTGCTAGCCAAAAATTCCGCACTAAGTAGAGATACTACTTGTGCATCCAAAAACCCAAAACCAAACTCATTCTTTGAGAGTCCACCATACCTACCTATGGATCAAGAAAGAACCTTCAAGTAAGTTGTCATCGGTGCAATAAGGCAACAAAAATTGCTTCTAAAAAAGTGTTTTGGTCAATTAGTGTAAGAGAAAATTGAGCGTTATACAAACTTATGATGGCAAAGTAATAAAAGCGACGGACTGCATAATAAAGGTTGCTATCATAGGGGGCAATATAGCGTGGCATTATTTTACATTAAGGGATTGGGCATACAAACCAATAAGCGCATGACAACCTTTGCTTCCCTCTGCGAAGGGACTATCTTTTACCTTTATGTATTTACTTTTATGCAAAGAGTCAAAGTATTCTTCCCTGTTCCTTTTTAGTTTTTCTCTTTTGCAAGCATCATGTGGTGAGGAAAGATCTAGGCACATATATCCAGTTGGATATGGGTGGGCATGAGTTATTATTGTTGACATCACCCTTGAGGTGAATACGTTGGGAGGCGAAACTATAAGCCCCTATCTTCCTATGTGTTCGGTTGAAACTTTTTGTTCATGCATATTCCATGAGTGTTAGCAATCATAGAAGACTAAATGATGGTTGAGTATGTGGACTTGCCAAAAGGCTCCGACATGAGACCCTTCCTGAAAATATGATGAATTGTAGTTGCAAAGTTGACTGAGAACATAGTTTGTCGGTTTTCAATAAGGTTTATGCTTCATACTTCTATGTTGTGATGAATTGTTACTTGTTCATGAGAAGCTATATGATAAAAGTGTATTGAATAAGTTTTATGATAGAGTTTGTTGCTGTTATGATAATAAGCATGATGCTACTATGTCCGTATTTTGTTTTTATCGACACCTCTCTCTCAAATCATGTGGACATGCTTTTCAATATCGGTTTTCGCTTGAGGACAAGCGAGGTCTAAGCTTGGGGGAGTTGATACGTCCATTTTGCATCATGATTTCCTACTGTTATTTATTATGTTTTGTTGAATAATAATGCTTTGGGGAGTGATTCTAATGCCTTTTCTGTCATAATATGCAAGGTTTACACAAAGGGAGAGAATACCGGCAGCTGGAATTCTGGACCCAAGAAAAGCACATCAGAGCTACCTATTCTACACAACTCCAATGAAGCTGAAATTTTACGGAGATTATTTTTGTATTAAATAAAAAATACTGGAGTAGAAAAGTACCAAAGGGGGCCAACCTGGCGGGCACAACCCACCAGGGGGCGCCAGACCCCCTCGGCGCGCCCTGATGGGTTGTGGCCTCCTCGGCCCACCTCCGGTGCCCATCTTGTGGTATATAATCACATTTAACCTAGAAATATTTAGAGGAGGACTTTCGGAATGAAGCGCCGCCGCCTCGAGGCGGAACTTGGGCAGGAGCACTTTTGCCCTCCGGCGGAGCGATTCCGCCGGGGGAACTTCCCTCCCGGAGTGGGAAATCGAAGCTATCGTCATCACCAACACCCCTCTCATCTTTGGGAGGCCAATCTTCATCAGCGCCATCTCCTCTCAAACCCTAGTTCATCTCTTGTGTTCAAGCTTTGTACCGGAACCTCAGATTGGTACCTGTGGGTGACTAGTAGTGTTGATTACCTTACGTAGTTGATTACGATATGGTTTATTTGGTGGAAGATTATATGTTCAGATCCATTATGCTATTCAATACCTCTCTGATCTTGAGCATGATTATTATTTGTGAGTAGTTACCTTTGTTCTTGAGGTCACGGGAGAAGTCATGTTGCAAGTAATCATGTGAATTTGATATGTGTTCGATATTTTGATGATATGTATGTTGTGATTCCCTTAGTGGTGTCATGTGAACGTCGACTACATGACACTTCACCATTCATGGGCCTAAGGGGATGCATTGTGGAGTAGTTATTAGATGATGGGTTGCTAGAGTGACAGAAGCTTAAACCCTAGTTTATGCGCTACTTCGCAAGGGGCTGATTTGGATCCAAATATTTAATGCTATGGTTAGATTTTATCTTAATACTTTTCTCATAGTTGCGGATGCTTGCGAGGGGGTTAATCATAAGTGGGAGGTTGCTCAAGTAAGAACAGCACCCAAGCACCGGTCCACCCACATATCAAATTATCAAAGTAGCGAACATGAATCAAACCAACATGATAAAAGTGACTAGACGAAATCCCCGTGTACCCTCAAGAACACTTTGCCTATTACTAGAGATTGTTCTGGCCTGTCCTTTGCCTCAAAAGGATTGGGCTACCTTGCTGCACCTTATTTACCGTTACCGTTACTTGCTCATTACAAATTACCTTGCTATGAAACTATCTGTTACCTACAATTTTGCTGCTTGCAGAGATTACCTTGCTGAAAACCGCTTGTCATTTCCTTTTGCTCCTTGTTGGGTTCGACACACTTACTTATCGAATGGACTATGATTGATCCCCTATAGTTGTGGGTCATCACTTGGGTCAGTCTTCACTGTGAAGGGAGGAATTTCATGAAACTTTTCATAATCTTCTGACATGTCTGTCTTGTCCTCCACTCCCACGATGTTTATTTTCCCTGAAAGAACTATGTGGTGCTTTGGCTCACCGTATAATGTATTCGCTTCCTTATCTTTCCTTTTTCTAGGTTTGGTAGACATGTCCTTCACATAGAAAAACTGCGCCACATCATTGGCTAGGACGAATGGTTCCTCTGTGTACCCAAGATTGTTGAGATCCACTGTTGTCATTCCGTACTTCGGGTCTACCTTAACCCCTGTCAGATTGACTCATTTGCACCGAAACAAAGGGATCTTAAAATCAGGTCCATAGTCAAGTTACCATATCTCCTCTATGTAACCAAAATACGTGTCCTTTTCCCTATTGTTGTTTGTTGCATCAAAGCGGATACCAATGTTTTGGTTGGTGCTCTTTTTATCTTGGGTGATCGTGTAAAATGTATTCCCATTAATCTCGTACCCTTTGAAAGTCAATATCGTCGAAGATGGTGACTTGGACAACAAGTACAACTCATCTCCAACACTGTCATCATTCATGAGATGTGTTTGCAACCAACCGCCGAAAGTCCCCATGTGTTCACGTGTAATCCAGTCGTCAGACTGCTCCGGGTATTTGGAGTGTAGAATATTCTTGTGTTCCTTGATATACGGGGCCACCAAGGTGGAATTTTGGAGAACTGTGTAGTATGCTTGGGCCCAAGAATGCCCATCCCTACATATTCCTGAATCCTTTCCTAGCGTGCCTTTTCCACTCAGTCTCCCCTCACGCCGCGATTGAGGAACACCAATCAGCTTAAGGTCAGGAATAAAGTCAACACAAAACTCAATAAACTCCTCTGTTTCATGGCCCTTGGAGATGCTTCCTTCTGGCCTAGCACGGTTATGAACATATTTCTTTAAGACTCCCATGAAACTCTCAAAGGGGAACATATTGTGTAGAAATACAGGACCTATAATGGCAATCTCTTCGACTAGGTGAACTAGGACGTGCATCATGATATTGAAGAAGGATGGTGGGAACACCAACTCGAAACTGACAAGACATTGCACCAAATCATTCTGTAACCTTGGTAGGATTTCTGGATCGATTACCTTCTGAGAAATTGCATTGAGGAATGCACATAGCTTCACAATGGCTAATCGAACATTTTCCAGTAGAAGCCCCCTCAATGCATCCGAAAGTAATTACGTCATAATCACGTGGCAGTCATGAGACTTTAGGTTTTGGAATTTTTTCTTTGCCATATTTATTATTCCCTTTATATTCGACGAGAAGCCAGACGGGACCTTCATACCGAGCAGGCATTCAAAAAAGATTTCCTTCTCTTCTTTGGTAAGAGCGTAGCTGGCAGGACCTGATACTGCTTTGGATGCATGCTGTCTTTTTCGTGCATACGTTGCTGGTCCTTCCGTGCCTCCGGTGTATCTTTTGTCTTCCCATACACGCCCAGGAAGCCTAACAGGTTCACGCAAAGATTCTTCGTCACGTGCATCACGTCGATTGCAGAGCGGACCTCTAGGACTTTCCAATAATCTAGGTCCCAAAATATAGATTTCTTCTTCCACATGGGTGCGTGTCCGTCAGTGTCATTCGGAACAGATTGTCCGCCATGACCCTTTCCAAAGATTACTTTTAAATCCTTGACCATCTCAAGTATATGATCACCAGTATGGTGGTCAGGCTTCTTCCGGTTATCCGTCTCACCTTTGAAATGATTGCCTTTGTTTCTTAAGAGATGCTTGATCGGAAGAAATCAACGATGTCCCAGGTACACAACCTTCTTACATTTATCCAAATATATACTTCCGGTCTCATCTAAATAGTGCGTGCATGCATTGTATCCCTTGTTTGTCAGTCCTCAAAGGTTACTAAGAGCAGGCCAAGCATTGATGGTTACATTTATCCAATTTATTTTTGCTTTTTCCTTTCTATTTTTGAGTGTTGACACAATTATGCCTCTGTTATGATTGTGTTTTTGTGGTTTATTTAGTGTTTGTGCCAAGTAGAGCCTTTAGGATGATTCATAAGATGAGTAGAAGCGATGCTGAATCTGAAACAAAAATTTTGCGTCAATTGTTTGAATTTTCATTTTTACTGGAATGTGATATTGAGCTGAAATTTTAACACAGTGTTTCTATACAAATTATTTACGTTGTCCCAATTTTTCAGAATTTTTAGTGTTACAGAAGTATGGTTAGAGTACAGATTGCGACAGACTGTTCTGTTTAAGACACATTCTGTTTTCGTTGCATTGTGTGCTTGTTTTGATGAATCTGTGGGTTATATTGAAGGGTATGAGCCATGGTAAAGTTAAAATACAGTAGCTATAATGCAATAATAAAATATGAATGGGTTTGCAACAGCACCTAAAGTAGTGATTTGCTTTATTATACTAACGGATCTCACGAAGATTTTGTTGAGTTTTGTGTGATTGAAGTTTTCAAGTTTTGGGTGAGATCACGATGGATGAAGGAATAAGGAGTGAAAAGAACCTAAGCTTGGGGATACTATAGCACCCCAAAGATATATCCAAAGAGAAACAAGCAACTAAGTGTATTTTACTTGGAGCTATATTTTTATTCGTCACATATCATGAGTTTTGCTTGGAGCGTCTTGTATCATTTGAGTCTTTGCTTGATTTGATTGTTAGTTTGTAACTTGTATCCTTTCTGGACACACCTATTTGGGAGAGCCAAAATTATGCTATCATTTGTTAGAATCGCTCTTCATGCTTCACTTAAACTTTTTGAGCTATATAATTGCTCTAGTGCTTCACTTATATCTCTTTGAGCACGGTGTGCTTGGAATTTTTTGTAGAAATACTCTCATGCTTCACTTAGATTAATTTTAGAGCTAGTAAACTTTCAAGAAATCCTCTCATGCTTCACTTATACCTTTTTGAGAGATGAAAACTCTATGCTCATGTGCTTCACTTAAATTTGTTTGAGCTTGTCAAAAGAAATGGCAATATATGAAACTAGTCCCAAAGTGATAGATATCCAAGGAGGATATAATAAAAAATTTCATGAAGATCATTGGGCAAATTAAACTTGATTCTTTGTAATAGTTTTGAAACATGATGATAGTAATATGTGAGTCATGTTAGTGAGTAATTATGCTTTAGTAAGAATATTGGTGTTAAGGTTTGTGATTCCCTATGCATGCACGAAAGTCAATAGTTATGCAATGAAGTTACATCCTACTTATGGTGCATTAGATTCGGTGTTAGTTATGCTCAATGCTCGCTTATGTGAATTTTTGTTTCTTGGTTTGGTTCCTTCCCAATCTATTTGCTAGCCTCCATTTGTACTAACTAGAAATACTACATGTGCATCCAAAATCCTTAAACCAAGTTTTGCCTTATGAGTCCACCATACCTACCAATATGCGGTATTTCCATGCCGATCCAAGAAAATTTGTATGTGCCATCTCTAAATTTCAAAATAAATTTTCTCTTTTGTGTGCTCGTACCGCTCATGAAACGGTGGGGAGTGTCCAATATTTTTCCATGCTAGATGCGTTATTCTCAAGATGAGTGTTTATTCACTTGTCATTGCACGAGAGTGCGGCGGTAATAGGGATGCCCATTCCCGAAATGAAAAAGAAAAAAATATTTACTTTATGTTGTCAAATAATAAATTCCTTGGAAAGTGTAGGTATGGAAGGCAACCGTGGATACGGCCCGCCATGGAATGTGAAAGAATGGTGGAAAAAGGAATAAACTTTATGTTCTATTTGGGAACCGCCTATGATGTATCTAGCATGGAAAGTATTGTGAACTACTTTGTCGTTTTCGTTGACAGGAAAGGCATGCCACACAAAATATTTTTCTCTTTCAATTTAAAAATTTGAGCTCTGGCACCTCTACAAATCCCCACTTCCCTCTGCGAAGGGCCTATCTATTCATTATGTTATTTTTATTTTTTACTTTGAGCCTCCATCTTCTCTTATAAAGCACCAACTAGGGGGCACTATGATCATACTTGAGCATTGAGTGTAGCTAATATTTGAGTGTGTTTCATGAATGGATCAAAGATTGAGCATGATGGGCTAGGGATAACTTTCTTTAGTGTTGATATTTTAAAAGACATGGTTGCTTGTTGGCATACTTGAGTATTGAAGTCATTATGTTAAAACTAGACTATTGCTTTGAATCATCTAAAAGTCCAAATGTCCATGCTACAAAAGAAAAGAATATGAGATGAACATGTTAGGCAGCATTCCACGTCAAAAATTCTGTTTTTATCATTTACCTACTCGAGGACGAGTAGGAATTAAGCTTGGGGATGCTGATACGTCTCCAACATATCTATAATTTTTGCTTGTTCCATGATGTTATATTATCATTCTTGGATGTTTTACAATCACTT
Organism: Elymus sibiricus; assembly: GCA_039707655.1. NCBI lineage: Eukaryota > Viridiplantae > Streptophyta > Magnoliopsida > Poales > Poaceae > Elymus > Elymus sibiricus. Next base: position 103,501,034 of record CM077669.1, on the reverse strand, counting down.
TATAGCAACTTTATATCATTTTTTGGGAATAACCTATTGACATAGTCCCAAAGTGCTAGTTGCTGTTTTTGCCTGTTTTTTACTTCGGAGAATATCAGTACCAAACGGAGTCCAATCGCGACGTAACTTTTTGGAGATTTTTTCTGGACCAGAAGACACCCAATGGGCCAAAGAAGTGCCAGAGAGGTGGGCTGTGGAGGCCACAACCCACCAGGGCGCGCCAGGGGGGCATCGACGCGCCCGGATGGGTTGTGCCCTCCACGGGCCCCCCCTCCCTCCAGCGCCTCTGACGCCTATAAATACCCAAATATTCAGAAAACCCTAGGGGAGTCGACGAAAAACACATCCAGCCACCGCAAGTTCCAGAACCTCGAGATCCAATCTAACACCATCATGGAGGGGTTCATCTTCTTCATAGGTGCCTCTCCGATGATGCGTGAGTAGTCCACCATAGACCTACGGGTCCGTAGGCAGTAGCTAGATGGCTTCCTCTCTCTCTTTTGATTCTCAATACAATAGTCTCTTGGAGATCTATTTGATGTAAACTTTTGTGGTGTGTTTGTTGGGATCCGATGAATTTTGAGTTCATGATCAGTTTCTATCCATGAATATTATTTGAGTCTTCTTTGATCTCTTATATGCATGATTACTTATAGCCTCATATTTCTTCTTCGAATCTTTGGTTTAGTTAGGCCGACTAGATCAATTTTTCTTGCCATGGGAAGAGGTGCTTTGTGATGGGTTCGATCTTGCGGTGTCCTTTCCCAGTGATAGTAGGGGCAGCAAGGCATGCATGTATCGTTGCCATTAAGGATAACAAGATGGGGTCTATTCCTACATGAATAGATCTTGTCTACATCATGTCATCATTCTTATTGCATTACTCCGTTTTTCCATGAACTTAATACGCTAGATGCATGCTGGATACCGGTCGATGTGTAGAGTAATAGTGGTAGATGCAGGCAGGAGTCGGTCTACTTATCTTGGACGTGATGCCTATATAATGATCATCGCCTTGGATATCGTCATGATTATTTGATCTTCTATCAATTTCCCAACAGTAATTTGTTCACCCACCGTGTGCTATACTCATGAGAGAAGCCACTAGTGAAACCTACGGCCCTCGGGTCTACTTTTCCAACATATTGCTTTCCGATCTATCTTTTTGCTTCTTTGTTTTCAGATCTACTAAACCAAAAACCCAAAAATATATTGCTGCACTTTTGATTTGCTCTTTTTATTTTGTGTTCTTGAGAGATCTATCTCTCCTATCTATCATATCCTAATCTATCTTTTTACCGTAGAGAGATTGACAACCTCTCTTTCACGTCGGGTTGCAAGTATTTGTTATTTGTGTGTAGGTGCTGCTTATTGAGTGGTGGTGATCCTCCTATTGGTTCGATAACCTTGGTTTCATAACTGAGGGAAATACTTACCGTCGCTGTGATGCATCATCCCTTCCTCTTTGGGGAAATACCGACGCAGTCTCAAGCCACGTCATAGAACAACTAATGTTCTGAATTGCCCCAGGTAGCCCACAGGATGCTCTAGTTTGGACCAGCACCCTCAGCACTGGCTCAGCTATATGATGTTGAAAAAGAGTCAACGGGTAGCGCTAACCCTTATGCATTAATTAATTATCAGTATTATTATGTTGGGAACATTTTAGTACCAAAGTTGGGCCTTGTTGGAAGAGTTTTATGCAAAGACAAATGATCAAAGGGGGGCCATAAACCCCAAACTGTTAGGAGCGCTCATCAACGAACATAACACCAGTATAACAGAAACAAGAGCGGCAAGAGTGGAACAAAACACCAACTAAAAGACCGAGCCTACCACCGTTATCCAAGTGAATAAGTCAGGGTCCTTCGACTTTCTGCTCCTCATAATGCCCACTGCCGTCTCAACATCACCCTTTGCAATGAGCTTCATTTTATCTATGCAACATAGGTTGTAGACGTCCTGCCTAATAAGTCTGCACATATCGTGCGAATCGTACCCGCTGATGAAGTTGTCGACAATTATATGCTTTCTGATCCCAGCCCCTTGCAGCGCTAATATCTCTGCCCTCTGGAGATCTTCTATCCGTCTATGTGACCAAAGAAATGGGACCTCGTCAGGTCGAGCCAACATGTGGTTGTGATCGTCCATGAATGATGCAACAAACCAAACTCCACAAGATTTGTCCAACTTCACCACCATCTGCGCATCGCGCTCGTAACAAGTCTTGGGTCTTAGCTTACGGGTGCGGCTCTCCATGGTTATGAATTTTCTTTGCCTTTTTCCTGCCCTCGAGCAAACGAACTGCCTGAACCGTATAATCCCTGATAGACATTTCCCTCGTTTCTCCTTCTCTCTCCTGATGCTAAACCCACGCTCTTTGGCGTGCTTGTTGTAGAATATGTACGCATCTCCTTGGGACCGAAAAGTCATAACAATAACCTTCCAATGTGTCTCCAACATCTATTCATCTCAACATTTCGTCATCATCACCACTATGACCATCTGCGCCATCCTACGAAATTACATATAAAACCATATCTGTTATCATCATTTAGTTCATACCACTGCGTGTCATACAAAGTGTTCGAACGAACCTGGCTCAACTTATCGACAAATGATTCCTGAAAACCATTTTGCTCATTCTGAAGGTCCACATTTTCCTTTACATTAAAAAATATAGACAAATAATTAGCCATGCGATAATCTGCCAATTTTTAAAATGAAATCAAATAGACGTCACCTATATTTTCACTGGATGCACCATGTTCATTATTTTCAATATCCTCCGACGGTAAGATATCCTATGACTACCATGATTCGTTGTCACTGCTGTAATTATCTTCGTTATTAGTATCCTTATCGGTCCGAGAGACATTATCAATACTATTCTCGGTACCATTCTGATCGCTCGTAAATGTAGTTTCTTCGTCCACTTAAAAACACCTCACTATCAACACTGCACTGTTGGGGAACGTTGCATGGGAAACAAAAAATTTCCTATGCTTCACCAAGATCAATCTAGGAGATGAGCATCTACGAGAGGAGAGATCGGATCCACATACCCTTGTAGATCGCTAAGCGGGAAGCGTTAAGAAACGTGGTTGATGTAGTCGAACGTCTTCGTGATCCAAATTGCAAGCCGTCCCGCGATCCAATCACGATCTAGCGCCGAACGGACGACACCTCCGCGTTCAGCACATGTACAGCTCGATGAAGATCTCCGCCTCCTTTATCCAGCAAGCGAGGGCGGAGAGGTAGATGAGTTCTCCGGCAGCACAACGGCGTGGTGGCGGTGGTGGTGAACTGATCCGGCAGGGCTTCGCGGAGCTCTACCGAACCGATCTAGTGGAGAAAATGATCTAAAGGGAGAGAGGGCAGCACGTGGCTATTTCAGGTGGTGGCTGCCCTCAAAACCTCCACTATATATAGGAGGGAGGGAGGAGGGGTGGCAGCCCTAGGGGAAACCCTAGGGCTGGCCGATCGGCCAAGGGGGGTGGATTCCACCTCCCTTGTGGGAGGGGGAGGCCCAAGGGAGGAGTCCCTCCCCTTTAGCCCACCTCCCACCTACCCGCCATGCGCATGGGCCTCTAGGGTCTGGCTCCCCAGCCCACCAGGGGCTGGTGCGCCACCTCTTCAGCCTATATGGCCCCTCGGGGTGGGTTGGCCCCTTCCGGTGGACCCCCGGAACCCTTCCGGCACCCCCGGTACGTTACCGGTGACGCCCGAACTTTTTTCGGTGACCAACACGGAACTTCCTATATATCAATCTTTACCTCCGGATCATTCCGGAGCTCCTCGTGATGTTCGAGATCTCATCCAGGACTCCAAACAACCTTCGGTCACCAACATAAATAAATCAATAATACCAAATCGTCACCGAACGTTAAGTGTGCAGACCCTGCGGGTTCGAGAACTATGTAGACATGACCGAGACACCTCTATGGTCAATAACCACTAGCGGAACCTGGATGCCCATATTGGCGCCTACATATTCTTTGAAGATCTTTATCGGTTGAACCTCTATGTCAAGGATTCAGTTAATCCCGTACCCAGTTCCCTTTGTTTATCAGTATGTTACTTGCCGGAGATTGGATCGTCGGTATCTCCATACCTAGTTCAATCTCGTTACCAGCAAGTCTCTTTACTCATTCCGTAATACAAGATCCCGTGGCTAACTGTTTAGTCACTTTGCTTGCAAGCTCATTATGATGTTGTATTACCGAGTGGGCCCTGAGATACCTCTCCGTCACACGAAGTAACAAATCCCGGTCATGATCCATGCCAACTCAACAGACACCCTCGGAGATACCTGTAAAGCATCTTTATAGTCACCCAGTTACGTTGTGACGTTTGATACACACAAGGTACTCCTCCGGTGTCAGTGAGTTACATGATCTCATGGTCATAGGAACAGATACTTGACATGCAGAAGACAATAGCAATAAACTTGACACGATCATATGCTACATTCATAGTTTGGGTCTTGTCCATCACATCATTCTCCTAAAGATGTGATCTCGTTATCAAATGAGAACTCATGTCTATGACTAGGAAACAATAGCCATCTTTGATCAATGAGCTAGTCTCTTAGAGGCTCACTAGGGACACAGTATCGTCTATGTACCCACACACGTATTTGAGTTTCCAATCAATACAATTCTAGCATGGATAATAAACATTTATAATGAACAAGGAAATATAGTAATAACCACTTTATTATTGCCTCTAGGGCATATTTCCAACAGTCTCCCACTTGCACTAGAGTCAATAATCTAGCTCACATCACTATGTGATTTACATTGTAATGAATCTAACACCCATACAGTTCTGGTGTTGATCATGTTTCGCTCGTGGAAGAGGCTTAGTCAACGGATCTGCAACATTCAGATCCGTGTGTACTTTGCAAATATTTATGTCTCCCTCCTTGATGTAATCGCGGATGGAATTGAAGCGTCGCTTTATGTGTCTGGTCCTCTTGTGAAACCTTGGTTCCTTGGCTAGAGCAATGGCACCAGTGTTGTCACAGAACAGAGTCATTTGGTCCAGTGCACTGGGCACAACTCCAAGATCCGTCATGAACTGCTTCATCCAGACACCTTCCTTCGTCGCCTCCGAGGCAGCTATGTACTCCGCTTCACATGTAGAATCAGCTACCACGCTTTGCTTGGAACTGCACCAGCTTACCGCACCCCCATTGAGAATATATACATATCCGGTTTGAGACTTAGAGTCATCCGGATCAATGTCAAAGCTTGCATCGACGTAACCCTTTACGACGAGCTCTTGATCACCTCCATAAACAAGAAACATTTCCTTAGTCCTTTTCAGGTACTTAAGGATATTCTTGACCGCTATCCAGTGATCCACTCCTAGATTACTTTGAAACCTTCCGGCCATGCTTATGGCAAGCCTGACATCTAGTCTTGTGCACAACATTGCATACATGATAGAGCCTATGGCAGAAGCATAGGGGATGACACTCATCTTTTCTCTATCCTCCGTAGTCACTGGGCATTGAGTCTTACTCAACTTCACACCTTGCAACACAGGCAAGAACCCCTTCTTGGACTGATCCATTTTGAACTTCTTCAAAAATTTATGAAGGTATGTGCTCTGTGAAAGTCCTATTAAGCGTCTCGATCTATCTCTATAGATCTTGATGCCTAATATGAAAGCAGCTTCTACTAGGTCCTTCATTGAAAAACTCTTGTTCAAATATTCCTTCACCCTTTCCAAAAATTCTATATTGTTTCCAATCAGCAATATGTCATCCACATATAATATTAGAAACACTATAGAGCTCCCACTCACTTTCTTGTAAATACAAGCTTCTCCATAAACTTGTATAAACCCAAATGCTTTGATCACCTCATCAAAGCTCTTATTCCAACTCCGAGATGCCTGCACCAGTCCATAAATGGATCGCTGGAGCTTGCAAACTTTGTTAGCATTCTCTGGATCGACAAAACCTTATGGTTGCATCATATACAACTCTTCCTCAAGGAAACCGTTGAGGAACGTTGTTTTGACATCCATCTACCAAATTTCATAATCGAAAAATGCAGCTATTGCTTACATGATTCTGACGGACTTAAGCATCACTACGGGAGAGAAAGTCTCATCGTAGTCAATTCCTTGAACTTGTGAAAAACCCTTTGCCACAAGTCAAGCTTTATAGACGGTGACATTACCGTCCGCGTCCGTCTTCTTCTTAAAAATCCATTTATTCTGAATGGCCTTTCGCCCTTCAGGTAATACTTCCAAAGTCCACACTTTGTTTTCATACATGGACCCTATCTCGAATTTCATGGCCTCTAACCATTTGTCGGAATCCGGGCCCAACATTGCTCCTCCATAGCTTGTAGGTTCATCGTTGTCCAACAACATGACCTCTAAGATAGGGTTACCGTACCACTCAGGAGCAGTACGTGCCCTTGTCGACCTACGAGGTTCGACAGTAACTTGATCTGAAGCTTCATGATCATCATCATTAGCTTCCTCTTCAACTGGTGTAGACTCCACAGAAACATCTTCTGCGCTGTGCTACTCTCCGGTTGAAACACAGGTTCAACAACCTCATCAAGTTCTATCTTCCTCCCACTCAATTCTTTCGAGAAAAACTCTTTCTCAAGAAATGAACCGTTCTTAGCGACAAACACTTTGCCTTTGGATCTGAGATAGAAGGTGTACCCAACCATCTCTTTTGGGTATCCTATGAAGACGCATTTCTCCCCTTTGGGTTCCAGCTTTTCAGGCTGAAGCTTTTTGACATAAGCATCGCATCCCCAAACTTTAAGAAACGACAACTTTGGTTTCTTGGCAAACCACAGTTCATACGGCGTCGTCTCAACAGATTTAGATGGTGCCCTATTTAAAGTGAATGAAGCTGTCTCTAATTCATAACCCCAAAACGATAGTGGCAAATCAGCAAGAGACATCATAGACCGCACCATATCCAATAATGTACGATTACGATGTTCAGACACACCATTACGTTGTGGTGTTCCAGGTGGCGTCAACTGTGAAACAATTCCACATTGTCTTAAGTGATTGCCAAACTCATAACTCAGATATTCTCCTCCTCGATCAGATCGTAGGAATTTAATCTTCTTGTTACGATGATTCTCAACTACACTCTGAAATTGCTTGAACTTTTCAAACGTTTCAGACTTATGTCTCATTAAGTAAATATACCCATATCTACTTAAGTCATCGGTGAAGGTGAGAAAGTAACGATATCCATCGTGCGCCTCAATGCTCATCGGACCGCACACATCAGTATGTATGATTTCCAACAAGTCACTTTCCCGTTCCATTTTTTTCAGAGAACGGGGTCTTAGTCATCTTGCCCATGAGGCATGGTTCACATGTGTCAAGTGATTCAAAATCAAGTGACTCCAAAAGTCCAACAGCATGGAGCTTCTTCATGCATTTTACACCAATATGACCTAAGCGGCAGTGCCACAAGAAAGTGGTACTATCATTATCAACTCTACATCTTTTGGCATCAATGTTATGAACATGTGTATCATCACTATCAAGATTCAATAAGAATAAACCCCTCACATTGGGTGCATGACCATAAAATATATTACTCATATAAATAGAACAACCATTATTCTCCGATTTAAATGAGTAACCGTCTCGCAATAAACAAGATCCAGATATAATGTTCATGCTTAACACAGGCACTAAATAACAATTATTCAGGTTCAACACTAATCCCGATGGTAGTCGAAGAGCGAGCGTGCCGACGGCGATCACATCAACCTTGGAACCATTTCCCACGTGCATCGTCACTTCGTCCTTTGCCAGCCTCCATCAATTCCATAGTTCCTGCTTTGAGTTGCAAATGTGAGCAACCAAACAAGTATCAAATACCCAGGCACTACAACGAGAGTTGATAAGTTACACATCAATAACATGTATATCATATATACCTTGTTTGGTGTTCGCCGCCTTCTTGTCGGACAGATACTTGGGGCAGTTCCGTTTCGAGTGGCCGGTTCCCTTGCAATGAAAGCACTCAGTTTCTGGCTTGGGTCCAGCCTTGGGTTTCTTCATGGGAGGGGCAACTGCTTTGCCACTCTTCTTGGAGTTACCCTTCTTGCCCTTGCCATTTTTCTTGAAACTAGTGGTTTTATCGACCATGATGCTCCTTCTGGATTTCAAACTCAGCGACTTTCAGCATCGCAAACAGCTCGGGGACTGACTTGTTCATCCCTTGCATGTTATAGTTCAACACGAAGCTTTTGTAGCTAGGTGGCAGTGATTGAAGAACTCTGTCAGTGATCGCCTCTGCCGGGAGGGGCATCCCCAATTCAGCCAGACGGTTGGAATACCCAGAAATTTTGAGTATGTGTTCACTGACAAACCCGTTCTCCTCCATCTTGCAATCATAGAACTTATCGGAGGTCTCATACCTCTCGATCCGGGCATTCTTCTCAAAGATAAACTTCAACTCCTGGAACATCTCATATGCTCCATGATGTTCAAAACACCTTTGAAGTTCCGGTTGTAAGCCATACAACATAGCACACTGAACTATTGAGTAATCATCCGAACGCGACTGTCACGCGTTCACAACGTCTGCAGACGACACTGGAGCGGGTGGCTCACCGAGCGGTGCATCAAGGACATAAGCCTTTTGGGAAGCCGTGAGGATAATCCTCAGATTACGGGCCCAATCTACAAAGTTACTTCCATCATCTTTCAGCTTGGCTTTCTCTAGGAACGCAATGAAATTTAGGGGAACTACTGCGCAAGCCATTGATCTACAACATAAATTTGCAAAGACAACTTAGATTATTGTTCAAGATAATGAGTTTAGTTAATCATATTACTTAAAAACTCCCACTCAAATTGACATCCCTCCGGTCATCCGAGTGCTACATGATCCAAATTCACCAACCCAAGTCCGATCATTATGTGAGATGATGTGGCTTCAATGGTGAACATCTCCATCTTGATCATATCTACTATATGACTCATGTTCGACCTTTTGGTCTCTTGTGTTCCGAGGCCATGTCTGTACATGCTAGGCTGGTCAAGTTTAACCCGAGTGTTCCGCATGTGCAACACTGGCTTGCACCCGTTGTACGCGAACGTAGAGTCTATCACACCCGATCATCACGTGGTGTCTCAAAACGATGAACTTTCGCAATGGTGCACACTCGGGGAGAACACAATTGTATCTTGAAATTTTAGTGAGGGATCACCTTATAATGCTACCATCGTCCTAAGCAAAATAAGATGCATAAAAGGATTAACATCACATGCAAATCATAAGTGACATGATATGGCCATGAACTTGTGCTTTTAATCTCCATCTCCAAAGCACCGGCATGATCTCCATCGTCACCGGCATGACACCATGATCTCCATCATCTTGATCTCCATCAACGTGTCGCCATGAGGTTGTCGTGCCATGTATTGCTTCTACAACTATTGCTAACTCATAGCGATAAAGTAAAGCAAATGACACAAATTAATTAAAGACAACCCTATGGCTCCTGCCGGTTGCCGTACTCATCGACATGCAAGTCGATATAAACTATTACAAAACATGATCATCTCATACATCACATATATCACATCATGTCTTTGGCCATACCATATCACAACATACCCTGCAAAAACAAGTTAGACGTCCTCTAATTTGTTGTTGCATGTTTTACGTGTCTGCTATGGGTATCTAGCAAGAACGATTCTTACCAACACATAACCACAACGGTGATATACAAGTTGCTATTTAATCTTCTACAAGGACCGCCTTTGTCGAATCGGATTCAACTAAGGTGGGAGAGATAGACACCCGCCAGCCATCTTATGCAACAAAGTTACATGTCAGTCAATGGAACCGGTCTCATGTACGAGGACATGTAAAGATGGTCTGGGCCGCTTCATCCCACAATACCGCTGAATCAAGAAAAGACTAAGGAAGGAAGCAATCTGAATATCAACACCCAAAAAATCCTTTGTGTTCTACTCGTGATGCCATCTACGCAAAGACCTAGCTCATGATGCCACTGTTGGGGAACGTTGCATGGGAAACAAAAAATTTCCTACGCTTCACCAAGATCAATCTAGGAGATGAGCATCTACAAGAGGAGAGATCGGATCCACATACCCTTGTAGATCGCTACGCGGGAAGCATTAAGAAACGCGGTTGATGTAGTCGAACGTCTTCGCGATCCAAATCGCAAGCCGTCTCGCGATCCAATCACGATCTAGCGCCAAACGGATGGCACCTCCGCGTTCAACACATGTACAGCTCGATGATGATCTCCGCCTCCTTGATCCAGCAAGCGAGGGCGGAGAGGTAGATGAGTTCTCCGGCAGCACAACGGCGTGGTGGCGGTGGTGGTGAACTGATCCGGCAGGGCTTCGCGGAGCTCTACCGAACCGATCTAGTGGAGAAAACGATCTAGAGGGAGAGAGGGCAGCATGTGGCTATTTCAGGTGGTGGCTGCCCTCAAAACCTCCACTATATATAGGAGGGAGGGAGGAGGGCTGGCCGATCGGCCAAGGGGGGTGGAGTCCACCTCCCACAAGGGAGGTGGAGGCCCAAGGGAGGAGTCCCTCCCGTTTAGCCCACCTCCCACCTACCCCCCATGCGCATGGGCCTCTAGAGGCTAGCTGCCAAGCCCACCAGGGGCTGGTGCGCCACCTCTTCAGCCCATGTGGCCCCTCAGGGTGGGTGGGCCCCTTACAGTGGACCCCCGGAACCCTTCCGGCACCCCCGGTACGTTACCGGTGACGCCCGAACTTTTTCCGGTGACCAAGACGGAACTTCCTATATATCAATCCTTACCTTCGGACCATTCCGGAGTTCCTCGTGACGTCCGGGATCTCATACATAACTCTATAATACCAAATCGTCACCGAACGTTAAGTGTGCAGACCCTGCGGGTTCGAGAACTATGTAGACATGACCGAGACACCTCTATGGTCAATAACCCATAGCGGGACCTGGATGCCCATATTGGCTCCTACATATTCTACGAAGATCTTTATCGGTTGAACCTCTATGTCAAGGATTCAGTTAATCCCGTACCCAGTTCCCTTTGTTTATCGGTATGTTACTTGCCCGAGATTCGATCGTCGGTATCTCCATACCTAGTTCAATCTCGTGACCGGGAAGTCTATTTACTCGTTCCGTAATACAAAATACCGTGGCAAACTCTTTAGTTACTTTGCTTGCAAGCCCATTATGATGTTGTATTATCGAGTGGCCCCTGAGATACCTCTCCATCACACGGAGTAAAAAATCTTAGTCTTGATCCATGCCAACTCAACAGACACCCTCGGAGATACCTGTAGAGCATCTTTATAGTCACCCAGTTACGTTGTGACGTTTGATACACACAAGGTACTCCTCCGGTGTCAGTGAGTTACGTGATCTCATGGTCATAGGAACAGATACTTGACACGCAGAAAACAATAGCAATAAACTTGACACGATCATATGCTACGTTCATAGTTTGGGTCTTGTCCATCACATCATTCCCCTAATGACGTGATCTCATTATCAAATGACAAATCATGTCTATGACTAGCAAACAATAGCCATCTTTGATCAACGAGCTAGTCTCTTAGAAGCTCACTAGGGACACAATATCGTATATGTACCCACACATGCATTTGAGTTTCCAATCAATACAATTCTAGCTTGGATAATAAACATTTATCATGAACAAGGAAATATAATAATAACCACTTTATTATTGCCTCTTGGGCATATTTCCAACATGCACAACATTGATAAAGAAATTTATCTCGGTTTAAATTCAAACTTGATGTAGTGGGATCATGTCGATAAAAATCAATAACAAGATAAAATTTATTTCAAATTATTTTTTGCAAAACCTAAATCATTTCGATACGTCATAGATGGCTTAGATGGCAAACCTTGGGTGACGGTGTCGATGTCGCAGGGCCACTTACATGATTGCGGACGGTGGCGACTAATACTTCCATTTTGCATCATGATTTCCTATTGATATTTATATTATCCTTGGTCAATATTCCATTTTATGATACAATTCTAATGCCTTTCCTCTCTTAATTTGCAAGATCTACACAAAGAGGGAAACTGCTGTTGGAAATATTCCCTAGAGGCAATAATAAATTGGTTATTATCATATTTCACTGTCATGATAAACGTCTATTATCCATGCTAGAATTGTATTGATCGGAAACTCAGATACATGTGTGGATACATAGACAACACCGTGTCCCTAGTGAGCCTCTACTAGACTAGTTCGTTGATCAAAGATGGTTAAGGTTTCCTAACCATAAACATGAGTTGTCATTTGATAATGGGATCACATCACTAGGATAATGATGTGATGGACAAAACCCAAACCATAAGCATAGCATTTGATCGCATCACTTAGTTTATTGCTACTGCTTTCTTCATGTCAAGTATCTGTTCCTAAGACCATGAGATCATGCAACTCCCTACCACCAGAGGAATGCCTTGTGTGTACCAAACGTCACTTCATAACTCGGTGATCATAAATGTACTCTACAGGTATCTCCGAAGGTGTCTGTTGGGTTGTCATGGATCGAGATTGGGATTTGTCACTCCGTATGATGGAGATGGATCTCTGGGCCCTCTCGGTAATACAACATCACAAGAAGCATGCAAGCAATGTGGCTAAGGAGTTAGTCACGGGATCTTGTATTACAGAACAAGTAAAGAGACTTGCCGGTAACGAGATTGAACTAGGTATGGAGATACCGACTATCGAATCTTGGGCAAGTAAGAAGTAACATACCGATGGACAAAGGGAACTGCATACGGGATTAACTGAATCCTTGACATCGTGGTTCGGCCGTTGAAGATCTTTGTGGAATATGTAGGAGCCACTATGGGCATCCAGGTCCCACTATTGGTTATTGGCCGGAGAGGTGTCTCGGTCATGTCTACATGATTCTCGAACCCGTAGGGTCCGCACGCTTAACGTTCGGTGACGCTAGAGTAGTATTGCGATATATACGTGACGTGGCTTGAGACTGCGTCGGTATTTCCCCAAAGAGGAAGGGATGATGCATCACAACGACGGTAAGTATTTCCCTCAGTTATGAAACCAAGGTTACTGAACCAGTAGGAGGATCACCACCACCCAATAAGCAGCACCTGCACACAAACAACAAATACTTGCAACCCGGCGCGAAAGAGAGGTTGTCAATCTCTCTACGGTAAAAAGATAGATTAGGTAGTGATAGATAGGAGAGATAGATCTCTCAAGAACACAAAATAAGAAGAGCAAATAAAAAGTGTAACAATATATTTTTGGGTTTTTGGTTTTGTAGATCTGAAAACAAAGAAGCAAAAAGATAGATCGGAAAACAATATGTTGGAAAAGTAGACCCGGGGGCCGTAGGTTTCACTAGTGGCTTCTCTCATGAGTATAGCACACGGTGGGTGAACAAATTACTGTTGGGCAATTGATAGAAGATCAAATAATCATGACGATATCCAAGGTGATGATCATTATATAGGCATCACGTCCAAGATAAGTAGACCGACTCCTGCCTGCATCTACCACTATTACTCCACACATCGACCGCTATCCAGCATGCATCTAGTGTATTAAGTTCATGGAAAAACGCAGTACTGCAATAAGAACGAAGACATGATGTAGACAAGATCTATTCATGTAGGAATATACCCCATCTTGTTATCCTTAATGGCAATGATACATGTGTGCCTTGCTGCCCCTTCTGTCACTGGGAAAGGACACCGCAAGATCGAACCCATCACAAAGCACCTCTTCCCATGGCAAGAAAAATCGATCTAGTCGGCCTAACTAAACCAAAGATTCGAAGAAGCAATACGAGGCTATAAGCAATCATGCATATAAGAGATCAAAGAAGACTCAAATAATATTCATGGATAGAAACTGATCATGAACTCAAAATTCATCGGATCCCAACAAACACACCACAAAAGTTTACATCAAATAGATCTCCAAGAGACCATTGTATTGAGAATCATAAGAGATAGAGAGGAAGACATCTAGCTACTGCCTACGGACCCATAGGTCTATGGTGGACTACTCACGCATCATCGGAGAGGCACCTATGAAGAAGATGAACCCCTCCGTGATGGTGTTTAGATTGGATCTCGCGGTTCTGGAACTTGCGGCAGCTAGAATTGTGTTTCGTCGACTCCCCTAGTGTATTTGAAATATTTGGGAATTTATAGGTATCATAGGCGGTGGAGAGGGGCCCCGTGGAGGGCACAACCCATCAGGGCGCTCCGGGGGCCCCCAGGCGTGCCCTGGTGGGTTGTGCTCTCCACAGCCCACCTTCCTGGCTCTTTTTTGGCCCACTGGGTGCCTTCTGGTCCAGAAAAAATCTCCAAAAAATTTCGTCGCGATTGGAATCCGTTTGGTACTGATATTCTGCGAAGTAAAAAACAAGCAAAAACAGCAACTGGCACTTTGGCACTATGTCAATAGGTTAGTCCCAAAAAATGATATAAAGTTGTTATAAAATGATTGTAAAACATCCAAGAATGATAATATAACAGCATGGAACAAGCAAAAATTATAGATACGTTGGAGACGTATCAGCATCACCAAGCTTAATTCCTACTCGTCCTCGAGTAGGTAAATGATAAAAACAGAATTTTTGATGTGGAATGCTGCCTAACATGTTCATCATATTCTTTTCTTTTGTATAGCATTGACATTTGGACTTGTAGATGATTCAAATCAATAGTCTAGTTTTAACATAAAGACTTCAAAACTCAAGCATGCTAACAAGCAACCATGTCTTTCAAAATATCAACACTAAAGAAAGTTATCCCTAGCCCATCATGCTCAATCATTGACCCATTCATGAAACACGCTCAAATATTAGCTATACCCAATGCTCAAGTATGATCATAGTGCCCCCTAGTTGGTGCTTTATAAGAGAAGATGGAGACTCAAAGTAAAAATAAAAATGCATGAAGTAAATAGATAGGCCCTTCTCAGAGGGAAGTAGGGATTTTTAGAGGTGCCAGAGCTCAAAGTTTTAAATTGAGAGAGAATTTTTTTTTGGGTGGCATGCCTTTCCTATCAACGAAAACGACAAACTAGCTCACAATACTTTCCATGCTAGATATATCATAGGCGGTTCCCAAACAAAGAATAAAGTTTATTCCTTTTTCCACCAAACTTTCACTTTCCATGGCGGGTCGTATCCACGGTAGCCTTCCATGCCAACACTTTCCAAGGAATTTATTATTTGACAACATAAAGTAAATATTTTTTGCTTTTTCATTTCGGGAATGGGCATCCCTATTACCGCCGCACTCTCGTGCAATGACAAGTGAATAAACACTCATCTTGAGAATAACACATCTAGCATGAAAAAATATTGGACACTCCCCACCGTTTCATGAGTGGTACGAGCACACAAAAGAAAAAATTTATTTTGAAAATTTAGAGATGGCACATACAAATTTGCTTGGAACGGCATGGAAATACCGCATATAGGTAGATATGGTGGACTCATAAGTCAAAACTTGGTTTAAGGTTTTTTGATGCACAAGTAGTATTTCTACTTAGTACAAATGGAGACTAGCAAATAGATTGAGAAGCAACCAAACCAAGAAATAAAAATTCACATAAGTGAGCATTGAGCATAACTAACACCGAATAATGCACCACAAGTAGGATGTAATTTCATTGCATAACTATTGACTTTCGTACTTGCATAGGGAATCACAAACCTTAACACCAATATTCCTACTAAAGCATAATTACTCACTAACATGACTCACATATTACTATCATCATGTTTCAAAAGTATTACGATGAATCAAGTTTAATTTGCCCAATGATCTTCATGATTTTTTTATTATTTCCTCCTTGGATATCTATCACTTTGGGACTAGTTTCATATATTGCCATTGCTTTTTGACAACCTCAAACAAATTTGAGTGATGCACATTAGCATAAAGATTTCATCTCTCACAAAGGTATAAGTGAAGCATGAGAGGATTTCTTCAAAAATTACTAACTCTCAAATTAATATAAGTGAAGCATGAGAGTATTTCTACAAAAATCTCCAAGCACACCGTGCTCAACAAGATATAAGTGAAGAACTAGAGCAATTCTATAGCTCAAAAAGTTTAAGTGAAGCATAGAGAGAAATTCTAACAAATCATAGCATAATTTTGGATCTCCCAAATAGGTGTGTACAGCAAGGATACAAGTGAAAAACAAACATGCAAATCAAGCAAAGATACAAGATGCTCCAAGCAAAACTCATGATATGTGACGATTAAAAATATAGCTCCGAGTAAAATACCGATGGTTGTTAAAATAAAGAGGGGATGCCACTCGGGGGCATCCCCAAGCTTAGTTGCTTGTCACTCTTTGGATATATCTTGAGGGTGCGGTAGCATCCCCAAGATTAGGCTCTTGTCACTCCTTATTCCTTCATCCATCGTTATCTCACCAAAAACTTGAAAACTTCAATCACACAAAACTCAAGAAAATCTTCATGAGATCCGTTAGTATAATAAAGCAAATCACTACTTTAGGTACTGTTGCAAACCCATTCATATTTTGTTATTGCATTATACCTACTGTATTTTAACTTTACCATGGCTCATACCCTTCAATATAACCCATAGATTCATCAAAACAAGCACACAATGCAACGAAAACAGAATCTGTCTTAAACAGAACAGTCTGTAGTAATCTGTACTCTAACCATACTTATGTAACTCTAAAATTTCTGAAAAATTAGGACAACGTAAAGAATTTGTATAGGAACACTGTGTTAAAATTTCAGGTCAAGATCACATTCCAGCAAAAAATGAAAATTCATATACTGGAAGCAAAGTTTCTGTTTTAGATTCAGCATCGCTTCTACTCATCTTATGAATCATCCTAAAGGCTCTACTTGGCACAAACACTAAATAAACCATAAAAACACAATAATAACATAGGCATAATCGTGTCAACACTCAAAAAAGCAAAAATAAATTTATTCATTGGTTTGCCTCCCAACAAGCGCTATCGTTTTACGCCCCTAGCTAGGCATGATGATTTCAATGATGCTCACATAAAAAGTAGTAATTGAAATATGCAAGAGAGCATCATGAATCTCATGACAAGAACATTTAACTCTAACCCACTTCCTATGCATAGGGATTTTGTGATCAAACAATTTATGGGAACAAGAATCAACTAGCATAGGAAGACAAAACAAGCATAACTTCAAAACTTTGAACACAAAGAGAGGAAACTTGATATTATTGCAATTCCTACAAGCACATGTTCCTCCCTCATACTAAATTTCAGTAGAATCATGAAGGAATTCAACAATATAACTATCACATAAATCATTCTTTTCATGATGCACAAGCATAGAATTTTCATTACTCTCCACATAAGCAAATTCCTTTTCATCCATGCTAGTGGGAGCAAACTCGACAAAATAACTATCATGAGACACTTGATTGACATAACCACATTGCAAACTAAAACCATGATGATAAGTTTCATAGTTATCATTACTCATTATAGCATACGTGTCATCACCATCATCATAAATAGGAGGCATGCAATCATCATAATAAATTTACACATCAAAACTTGGGAGACTAAACATATCATCTTCATCAAAATAGCACCCCCAAGCTTGTGGCTTTGCATATCATTAGCATAATTGACGTTAATAGAATTTATAGCAACATCATTGCAATCATGCTTTTCAATCAAGGAGCTATCATGAATCACCTTATAAATTTCTTCTTTCAACACTTCATCAAATTTTTCAGATTCGTGATTTTCAAGCAAAACTTCATAGAGATAATCAAGTGCACTCAACTCACTAGCAATTGGTTCATCATAATTTAGTCTTCTGAAAATATTAGCAAGTGGATGAGGATCCATATCAATAGATTTTTAGCAAGCGAAGATGCAAGCAAATAGAAGGCACATGGTAACACAAGCAAACAAAAAGAGATCCGGTGAGAAAAAGGCGAACGAAAAAGAGGGCGAGTAAAACGGCAAATTTGGTGAAGTGGGGGAGAGGAAAACGAGAGGCAAATGGCAAATAATGTAATTGTAAGGAGATGAGATTTGTGATTAGGAACCTAGTAGATGATGATGGAGTCTCCTCGGCGCCTGAGATAGGCACGTAGAAGAGACCACTTCCTCCCCGGCAACGGCGCCAAAAATTCCTTTGACGTGGCTTGAGACTGCGTCGCTATTTCCCCAAAGAGGAAGGGATGATGCAGCACAGCGATGGTAAGTATTTCCCTCAGTTATGAAACCAAGGTTATTGAACCAGTAGGAGGATCACCACCACCCAATAAGTAGCACCTTCACACAAACAACAAATACTTGCAACCCGACGCGAAAGAGAGGTTGTCAATCTCTCTACGGTAAAAAGATAGATTATGTAGTGATAGATAGGAGAGATAGATCTCTTAAGAACACAAAATAAGAAGAGCAAATAAAAAGTGCAGCAATATATTTTTGGGTTTTTGGTTTTGTAGATCTGAAAACAAAGAAGCAAAAAGATAGATCGGAAAGCAATATGTTGGAAAACTAGACCCGAGGGCCGTAGGTTTCACTAGTGGCTTCTCTCATGAGTATAGCACACGGTGGGTGAACAAATTACTGTTGGGAAATTGATAGAAGATCAAATAATCATGACGATATCCAAGGCGATGATCATTATATAGGCATCACGTCCAAGATAAGTAGACCGACTCCTGCCTGCATCTACCACTATTACTCCACACATCGATCGCTATCCAGCATGCATCTAGTGTATTAAGTTCATGGAAAAATGGAGTAATGCAATAAGAACGATGACATGATGTAGACAAGATCTATTCATGTAGGAATAGACCCCATCGTGTTATCCTTAATGGCAACGATACATGCGTGCCTTCCCGCCCCTTCTGTCACTGGGAAAGGACACCGCAAGATCGAACCCATCACAAATCACCTCTTCCCATGGCAAGAAAAATCGATCTAGTCGGCCTAACTAAACCAAAGATTCGAAGAAGAAATACAAGTTTATAAGAAATCATGCATATAAGAGATCAAAGAAGACTCAAATAATATTCATGGATAGAAACTGATCATGAACTCAAAATTCATCGGATCCCAACGAACACACCAGAAAAGTTTACATCAAATTGTTCTCCAAGAGACCATTGTATTGAAAATCATAAGAGAGAGAGAGGAAGCAATCTAGCTACTGCCTATGGACCCGTAGGCCTATGGTGGACTACTCACGCATCATCGGAGAGGCACCTATGAAGAACATGAACCCCTCCGTGATGGTGTTTAGATTGGAACTCGCGGTTCTGGAACTTGCGGCGGCTGGAATTGTGTTTCCTCGACTCCCCTAGGGTTTTTGGAGTATTTGGGAATTTATAGGCATCAGAGGCGGTGGAGAGGGGCCCCGTGGAGGGCACAGCCCATCAGGGCGCGTCGGGGGGCCCCTGGCGCGCCCTGGTGGGTTATGCTCTCCACAGCCCACTTTCCTGGCTCTTTTTTGGCCCACTAGGTGTCTTCTGGTCCAGAAAAAATCTCCAAAAAGTTTCGTCGCGATTGGACTCCGTTTGGTATTGATATTCTGCGAAGTAAAAAAAGCAAAAACAGCAATTGGCAC
The DNA here is from genome assembly GCA_039707655.1 of Elymus sibiricus. Lineage (NCBI taxonomy): Eukaryota > Viridiplantae > Streptophyta > Magnoliopsida > Poales > Poaceae > Elymus > Elymus sibiricus. Next base: position 103,481,387 of record CM077669.1, on the reverse strand, counting down.
TTTGGCACTATGTCAATAGGTTAGTCCCAAAAAATGATATAAAGTTGTTATAAAATGATTGTAAAACATCCAAGAATGATAATATAACATCATGGAACAAGCAAAAATTATAGATACGTTGGAGACGTATCAGTACGTTGGTGACCGAATATTGTTCGGAGTCCTGGATGAGATCCCGGACGTCACGAGGAGCTCCGGAATAGTCTGGAGGTAAAGATTTATATATGGGAAGTCATATTTTGGCTAACGGGGAAGTTTTGGGTTTTGTCGGTATTGTACCGGGAAGCTTTCGAAAGGTTCCGGAGGATTCCGGTGGGGTCCAGAAGTCCATGGAAGGTTCCACCATGCCCCTTAGGCCAGCATGGGCTTTAGGGGGGCGCCCTAGCCTTATTGGGAAAGCCCTCAAGGGCCCATGCGGCTAGGGGGTAGAAGCCTTGAGGGGCAAGACACCTCGGAGGTGCCTTGGGGAGGGAGGACTCCTCCCTCTTGGCCGCCACCCCCTCCCTTGGAGGAGGGGTTAGGGATGCCCCCCCTCCTGCCCCTTGCCTCCTATATATAGTGGAGGGGAGGGGAGGGCTGCACAGACCAATCCCTACTCCTCGGTGGCAGCCCTCCCTCTCCCGTTACTATGTTTTCTCCTAAAATCGCATCTACAGTAGAGCTTGGCGAAGCCCTGCCGGGATTGCTCCACCACCATCTCCATCACGCCGTCATGCTAGTTGAGATCCCATCTACTTCTCCTCCCTCGCTTGCTGGATCAAGAAGGAGAAGACGTCATCGAGCCGCATGTGTGCTGAACGCGGATGTGTCGTTCGTTTGGCGCCGGATCGGATTGGATCGAGATTGGATCATGAAGAGTATGACTACATCAACCGCGTTATATAAGATTCCACTTAACGGTCTATGAGGGTATGTAGACCCACTCCAACCTCTCGTTGCTATGCATCTCCATAGATAGATCTTGGGTGTTGGTAGAATTTTTTTTGTTTCCCATGCAACGTTCCCCAACAGTGGTATCAGAGCTAGGTCTATGCGTAGATGATATGCACGAGTAGAACACAAAGTGTTTGTGGGCGTTGATGTTTAGATTGCTTACCTCCTTAGTATTATTTAGATTCGGCGGTATTGTGGGATGAAGCAGCCCGGACCAACTTTACTTGTCCTCGCACAAGAGACCGGTTCCACCAATTGCCATGCAACTTGTTTTGCATAAAGCTGCCTAGCGGGTGTATGTCTCTCCCACTTTAGTTGAATCGCATTCGACGAAGGCGGTCCTTGTAGAAGGTTAAAAGGCAACTTGATTATCACCGTTGTGGCTTTGCGTAGGTAAGAACAGTTCTTGCTAGTTGCCCATAGCAGCCACGTAAAACTTGCAACAACAAAGTAGAGGTCGTCTAACATATTTTTGCAGGGTATGTTGTGATGTGAAATGGCCAACACGTGATTTGATATATGTGATGTATGAGATGATCATGTTTTTTAATAGTTATCACGACTTGCATGTCGACGAGTACGGCAACCGACAGGAGCCATAGGGTTGTCTTTAATTTATTTTGTGCCATTTGCTTTACTTTATCGCTAGGAGTTAGCGATAGTTGTAGAAGCAATAGTTGGTGCGACAACCACATGACAACACGATGATGGATATCATGATGATGGAGATCATGGTGTCATGCCGGTGACGATGGAGATTGATGTCTACTACACAACTTGTTCTTGTAGACTCGTGTTGGGCCCTGATGTCTACTACACAACTTTATTCTTGTAGACTCTTGTTGGGCCTCCAAGCGCAAAGTTTTGTAGGACAGTTGCATTTTCTCTCAAGTGGAGGACCTAAGGTTTATCAATCCGTGGGAGGTGTAGGATGAAGATGGTCTCTCTCAAACAACTCTGCAATCAAATACAAGAAATCTCTTGTGTCCCCAACACACCCAATACAATGGCAAATTGTATAGGTGCACTAGTTCGGCGAAGATATGGTGATACAAGTGCAATATGGATGGTAGATATAGGTTTTTGTAATCTGAAAATATAAAAACAGCAAGGTAACAAATAGTAAACAACGAGCAAAACGGTATTGCAATGCTTGAAAACAAGGCCTAGGGTCTGTACTTTCGCTAGTGCAATCTCTCAACAATGCTAATATAATTGGATCACATAACCATCCCTCAACGTGCAACGAAGAATCACTCCAAAGTTCTTATCTAGCAGAGAACATAAGAAGAAATTGTTTGTAGGGTACGAAACCACCTTAAAGTTATCCTTTCCGATCGATCTATCCAAGAGTTCGTACTAAAATAACACCAAGTTATCCTTTCCGGTCAATCTATCTAGAGTTCGTACTAAAATAACACCATATGATACGCATCAACCAACTCTAATGTCACCTAGATAGTCCAATGTCACCACAAGTATCCATGAGTTAATTATACGATACGCATCAAACAATTTTAGATTCATAATACTCAATCCAACACAAAGAACCTCAAAGAGTACCCCGAGATTTCTACCGAAGAAAGTAGGACAAGAACGTGTATCAACCCCTATGCATAGTTTACCCCAATGTCACCTCGGGAATCCGCAAGTTGAGTACCAAAACATATATCAAGTGGATCAATAGAATACCCCATTGTCACTACAGGTATCCGCATGCAAGACATATATCAAGTGTTCTCAAATCCAATATTCAATCCAACATAACGAGATCTCAAAGGGAAAGATTCAATTCATCACAACAAGATAGCAAGGGAAACATCATATGATCCGACTATATTAACAAAGCCCATGATACATCAAGATCGTGACATCTCAAGAACACGAGAGAGAGAGAGAGAGAGAGAGAGAGAGAGAGAGAGGTTGAACACATAGCTACTGGTACATACCCTCAGCCTCGAGGGTGGACTAATCCCTCCTCGTCATGGCCTCCGCCGGGATGATGAAGATGGCAAGCGGAGATGATTTCCCCTCTCCGGCAGGGTACTGTTTTCTCTTCAGATTGGTTTTTCGTCGATACAGAGGCTTTGCGGCGGCGGAACTTCTCGTCTAGGGTTATTTCTGGTGGTTTCTATATATATATATATATAGGATTTTTGGGCGTCGGTTTCACGCAAAGATGGGCCACGAGTGGAACACAACCCACCAGCGCAAGCTCGGGGGGCCTTGCGTGCCGTGGTGAGTTGTGCCCACCTCGTGGCTCTTCTGGCCCTCCCACAAAGCTTCTAGTGCCTCTTTTATCCCAAAAAAAATTTGTTAAAAAGTTTCGGGCGATTCCGAGAACTTTCATTTTCTGCACAAAAACAACACCACGGTAATTCTGCTGAAAATAGTGTCAGCCCAGGTTAGTTCTAAATAAATCATATAAAGTGTATTAAAACCATATAAAAGTATTGTAAACATAGTTGAATATGGCATGAATACTTCATAAATTATCGATACGTTGGAGATGTATCAGCATCCCCAAGCTTAATTCCTACTCGTCCTCGAGTAGGTAAATGATAAAAGAAATAATTTATGAAGTGTGAATGCTAGCATAGTGCATAAGTTTGATCAATGATAATTTCAACCACTTCCTAGCATCATAACAGCATCTCTTTCTCATAAAACTCATCATGATAAAGTAGCAACCAATTCACATGTTATGGTTCAAACAATGAATTCTCTTGAAACTTAACAACCTATGTTCTTAGTCACCAAACAATTGCAATTCAACTTATTCTCAACAAAGTCTAAGTAAGAGCTCCACATACTCAATCATCATATAGTCTTCTATGATTGCTAGTACTCAAAGCATATTTCTAGAACAAATGGCATCCATCGAACACAGAGAAATATAGGGGCTTAATGTTTCACCTACCAACTAATTTATTATAGAGATAATTGTCAACAATAATAAGTCATGATCAAATATATTTGACTGGCCATATGTGCCTAGATCTTTCCCCACCACATGATGCTTGCCAACTAGAGAATAATTGAGGTTGAAATAAGAATGCATATTATTGACTCTTGCATAAAAGTAAATACTGAAAGGTAAAAGATAGGCCCTTCACAGAGGGACGCAAGGATTTGCAGAGGTGCCACAGCTCAAAGCTTAAATCAGAGATAAATATAATTTTGGGAGGTGCATCCTTCCTGTCAACATTATGACCAAGAGTTATCAATACCTTCCATGTTAAACACATTAGCAGCGGTTCCCAAGCGGTAAAAGTAAAGGTTTACTCCCCCTCCACCAACAAACACGCTCCACGGCTAGCCGAATCCACGGGTACCGTCCATACCAACAACATTCCTGGGGGAGTTTTGTTTAATTATTTGCATTTTTTTATTTCAGGACTAGGAATCCCTATTATCGCCCCTCTCGTGCAAGGAAAAGTGAATAAACACTCATCATGAGAATAACCCACTTAACATGGAAGATACTGACCGCCCCCCGTCGCTCCATGAGCGATCCAAGCACACAAAATAGATGCTCATTTGAAATTTTAGAGGTGGCACATGCAAATTTACTTGGAATGGCAGGGTAATACCGCATATAGTTAGATATAGTGGACTCTCATGGCAAGAAACTGGGTTTAAGGGTTTTTGGATGTACAAGTAGTATCTCTACTTAGTACGAATTTTTGGCTAGCAAAAGATCCTAAGCAAACACCACATGTTGGAGGATCCATAACAATATAACTTCTATGCAAATATACACAACCATAACTCATTACGTTGTCTTCCTTGTCCAACTTCAACTAATTTGCTCAAGTTTGAAAATAATTAATGGGTATTCACAATCATAGAAGATGTCCAAGATAATATATCTGTATGTGAAAGTTCTCTTCCTTATACTAATCATTCACAAATTGCTTGTATGACCAATATTGTGGTTGTCAAACTTCAATAGATTTTACTTTCTAAACCAGATGTGAAGCTACTACTAAGCATAAAGCACATTGATAATTTCATATTTATGATATTTCATTGATTCATAATTTACTCATAGGATATAAGTGAAGCTCAAGAGTAAACATCAAACTACTCTTCAAAATATATAAGTGAAGATCAATGAGTAGTCAAACAATTAAGTAGCTATGTGAGGACTCTCTTTCTCAATAAAGATTTTCAGAACTGAGTATTTTATTCAAACAGCAACCTAAACAAAAATAGAACTCCAAGAATAGCACGCATCATGTGAACGAATAAAAGTTTAGGCTCAAAATAGGCTAACCGATAGTTGACGAAGAGAGGTGGGATGCGTAGCATCCCCAAGCTTAGATGCTTGAGACTTCTTGAAATATTTAGTTGGGGAGCATTGGGAACCCCCAAGCTTGAGCTTTTGTATCTCGTTCAATCCTCTCATATCCCGGTTTCACCTATTCTCAAAAACTTCATCCACACAAAACTTGAAAAGAACTCGTGAGATAGGTTAGTGCACATAAGAATAAATCAACACTTCATGTACTGTCAACACAAGTTGCATAATAATTTTCACACATTATCTAATGTATACTATCATTTCCACAATTTATATCTACCAATATAGGCTATGGAAACTATAGGATAAGTAGATAACAAAACTATGACAGTAATCTGTCCAAACAGAACAGTTTGTAGCAATTTATGAAAACAGTGTACTTATGTAACTCAAAAAATTATGAAACTTTAGGACGTGATAAAGAATTTATATGACAACAATGTGTAAGAATTTCAGAAACTTTCCACGTTCCAGTAAAATATTGAAATTCAAACACTACAAAGAAAGTTTCTGTTTTTACGCAGCACACATAAAACATGCAATGCAAGCATCCTAAGAGGCAATTCTTGGAACTTTTTTATTGAAAAACAAGATTATAAATAACACCTAACAGAAAATAACAAAATATAATGACGATCCAAGCAAAGAACATATTATGTGACGAATAAAAATATAGCTCTAAGTAAGATATACCGATAATGTTGAAGACGAAAGAGGGGATGCCTTCCGGGGCATCCCCAAGCTTAGACGCTTGAGTCTTCCTTGGATATTACCTTGGGGGTGCCTTGGGCATCCCCAAGCTTAGGTTCTTTTCACTCCTTATTGTCCTCATATCAGTGTCTCACCCAAAACTTGAAAACTTCAATCACACAAAACTTAACGGAACTTCGTGAGATGGGTTAGTATAATAAATAAAGATCATTCACTTAGGTACTTTCGAAATAAGATTCATAATTGTTCTCACACAATACCTAATTTATTCTAACATTCACATAATTTATATCACTGAATATAAGCTACGGGAACACTAAAACAATCAAACTATGCATGCAAAACAGAATCTGTGAAAAACAGAACAGTCTGTGAAGATCTGTAGTATAGCCATACTTCCCTGTCTCTAATAATTCTGAAAAATTAGTAAAACCTGAATAATTTGCATATAAAGAGTGTGTAAAAATTTAAGATCATTATAACTCTCCAGTAAAAAATGAAAATTCATGTACTGGAGTCAAAAGTCTATGTTTTGGTTCAGCATCAATTCTACTCATCTTGTGAGTCATCCCAAAGGCTTTACTTGGCACTTTATTGAAATAAAAGACACAAAAACATGATTACTACAGTAGCTTAATTATGTGAACATATAAAAAAAGAAAGTAAAAGTGTTGGGTTGTCTCCCAACAAGCGCTTTTCTTTAATGCCTTTTAGCTAGGCATGATGATTTCAATGATGATCATATAGGAATAGTAATTGAAACATGCAAGAGAGCATCATGAATCATGACAAGCACATTTAAGTCTAACCCACTTCCTATGCATAGGGATTTTGTGAGCAAACAATTTATGGGAGCAAGAATCATCTAGCATAGGAAGGCAAAACAAGCATAACTTCAAAACTTTGAACACATAGAGAGGAAACTTGATATTATTGCAATTCCTACAAGCATATGTTCCTCCCTCATAATAAATTTCAGTAGCATCATGAAGGAATTCAAGAACATAACTATCACATAAAGCATTGTTTCCATGATGCACAAGCATAGAATTTTCATTACTCTCCACATAAGCAAATTCCTTTTCATCCATGGTAGTGGGAGCAAACTCAACAAAATAACTATCATGAGAAACTTGATTGACATAACCACATTCAATATTAAAATCATGATGACAAATTTCATGGTTACTATCACTCTTTATAGCATACATGTCATCATCATAATCATCATAGATAGGAGGCATGCCATCATCATAATAAATTTGCTCATCAAAACTTGGGGAACTAAAAATATCATCTTCATCAAACATAGCATGCCCAAGCTTGTGGCCTTGCAAATCATTAGCATCATGGATATTCAGAGAATTCATACTAGCAACATTGCAATCATGCTCATCAATCAAGGAATTCTCATTAAGTATTTTCATAATTTCTTCCTCTACCAATTGAGCACAATTTTCAGAATCCTTATTTTCGCGAAAGTCATTATAAAGACGATACAAATGATGCAACCTAAACTCCATTTTTTTGTAGTTTTCTTTTATAAAACCACACTAGTGAAAAACAAGAAACTGAAAGATTTAATTGCAAGATCTAAAGATATACTTCAATCACTCACCTCCCCGGCAACGGCGCCAGAAAAGAGCTTGATGTCTACTACGCAACTTTATTCTTGTAGACTCTTGTTGGGCCTCTAAGCGCAGAGTTTTGTAGGACAGGAACAATTTTCCCTCAAGTGGATGACCTAACGTTTATCAATCCGTGGGAGGTGTAGGATGAAGATGGTCTCTCTCAAACAACCCTGCAATCAAATACAAGAATTTTTTTGTGTCCCCAACACACCCAATACAATGGCAAATTGTATAGGTGCACTAGTTCGGCGAAGAGATGGTGATACAAGTGCAATATGGATGGTAGATATAGGTTTTTTGTAATCTGAAAATATAAAAACAGCAAGGTAACAAATAGTAAACAATGAGCAAAACGGTATTGCAATGCTTGAAAACAAGGCATAGGGTCCGTACTTTCGCTAGTGCAATCTCTCAACAATGCTAATATAATTGGATGACGTAACCATCCCTCAACGTGCAACGAAGAATCGCTCCAAAGTTCTTATCTAGCGGAGAACATAAGAAGACATTGTTTGTAGGGTACGAAACCACCTTAAAGTTATCCTTTCCAATCGATCTATCCAAGAGTTCGTACTAAAATAACACCAAGTTATCCTTTCCGATCAATCTATCTAGAGTTCGTACTAAAATAACACGATATGATACGCATCATCCAACTCTAATGTCACCTAGATACTCCAATGTCACCACAAGTATCCATGAGTTAATTATAAGATACGCATCAAACAATTTCAGATTCATAATACTCAATCCAACACAAAGAACCTCAAAGAGTGCCCCGAGATTTCTACCGGAGTAAGTAGGACAAGAACGTGTATCAACCCCTATGCATAGATTACCCCAATGTCACCTCAAGAATCCGCAAGCTGAGTACCAAAACATATATCAAGTGGAGGGGTATCCGCATGCAAGACATATATCAAGTGTTCTCAAATCCAATATTCAATCCAACATAACAAGATCTCAAAGGGAAAGATTCAATTCATCACAACAAGATAGCAAGGGAAACATCATATGATCCGACTATATTAACAAAGCCCGTGATACATCAAGATCATGACATCTCAAGAACACGAGAGAGAGAGAGAGAGAGAGAGAGATTGAACACATAGCTACTAGTACATACCCTCAGCCCCGAGGGTGGACTACTCCCTCCTCGTCACGGCCTCCGCCGGGATGATGAAGATGGCCACCGGAGATGATTTCACCTCTCCGGCAGGTTACTGCATTCTCTCCAGATTGGTTTTTCGTCCATACAGAGGCTTTGCGGCGGCGGAACTTCTCGTCTAGGGTTATTTATGGTGGTTTCTATATAAATAGGATTTTTGGGCGTCGGTTTCACGCGAAGATGGGCCACGAGTGGAGCACAACCCACCAGCGCAAGCCCGGTGGGCCGGGCACGCCGTGGTGGGTTGTGGCCACCTCATGGCTCTTCTGGCCCTCCCACGAAGCTTCTAATGCCTCTTTTGTTCCAAAAAAATCGTCAAAAACTTGCAGGCGATTCCGAGAACTTTCATTTTCTGCACAAAAACAACACCACGACAATTCTGCTGAAAACAGCGTCAGTCCGGGTTAGTTCTAAATAAATCATATAAAGTGCATTAAAACCATATAAAAGTATTGTAAAAATAGGTGAATATGGCATGAATACTTCATAAATTATCGATAGGTTGGAGACGTATCAGGTCCCCAAGCGCAGAGTTTTGTAGGACAGTAGCAAATTTCACTCAAGTGGATGACCTAAGGTTTATCAATCCGTGGGAGGCGTAGGATGAAGATGGTCTCTCTCAAACAACCCTGCAACCAAATAAAAAAAGTCTCTTGTGTCCCCAACACACCAAATACAATGGTAAATTGTATAGGTGCACTAGTTCGGCGAAGAGATGGTGATACAAGTGTAGTAATGATAGTAGATATTGATTTTTGTAATAATAACAATAAAAAAAGCAAGGTAGCAAGTAACAAAAGTGAGCACAAATGGTATTGCAATGCTTTAAAACAAGGCCTAGGGTCCGTACTTTCGCTAGTGCAATCTCTCAACAATGCTAATATAATTGGATCACATAACCATCCCTCAATGTGCAACGAAGAATCACTCCAAAGTTCTTATCTAGCGGAGAACATAAGAAGAAATTGTTTGTAGGGTACGAAACCACCTTAAAGTTATCCTTTCTGATCGATCTATCCAAGAGTCCGTACTAAAATAACACCAAGTTATCCTTTCCGATCGATCTATCTAAGAGTTTGTACTAAAATAACACCATATGATACGCATCAACCAACTCTAATGTCACCTAGATACTCCAATGTCACCACAAGTATCCATGAGTTAATTATACGATACGCATCAAACAATTTCAGATTCATAATACACAATCCAACACAAAGAACCTCAAAGAGTTCCCCAAGATTTCTATCGGAGAACGTGGTATGAAAACGTGCAATCAACCCCTATGCATAGATCCCCTAGGTCACCGGAATCCGCAAGTTGATGCCTCAACATATATCAAGTGAATCAATAGAATACCCCAATGTCACTACGGGTATCCCACGCAATACGTACATCAAGTGTTCTCAAACCATAATATTCAATCCAACATGACGAGATCTCAAAGGTAAAGATTCAATTCATCACAACAAGGTAGCAAGGGAATAACATCATATGATTCGACTATATTAACAAAGCCCGTGATACATCAAGATCGTGACATCTCAAGAACACGAGAGAGAGAGAGAGAGAGAGAGAGAGAGAGAGAGAGAGATTGAAGACATAGCTACTGGTACAAACCGTCAGCCCCGAGGGTGGACTACTCCATCCTCGTCATGGCCTCCGCCGAGATGATGAAGATGGCCACTAGAGATGATCTACCCTCTCCAGCAGGGTACTAGAACGCCTCCAGATTGGTTTTTCGTTGATACAGAGAGTTGCTGAGGTGGAACTTCTCATCTAGGGTTATTTATGGGGGGTTCTGAATATATAGGATTTTCGGGCGTCAGTTTCACGCGAAGACGGGCCACGAGGGGCCCACAAGACACCAGGGTGCGCCAGAGGGGGCTGGCACACCCTGGTGGGTTGTGGCCACCTCGTGGCTCTTTTGGCCCTCCCACAAAGCTTCTAGTGCCTCTTTTACTCCAAAAAATCGTCAAAAAGTTTCGTTGCATTTGAAGAACTTTTATTTCTGGACAAAAAAAACACCATGGTAGTTCTGCTGAAAACAGCATCAGTCCGGGTTAGTTCCATGCAAATCATACCAAAACCATATAAAATTGTTGTAAATATGGCATGAATACTTCATAAATTATAGATGTGTTGGATACGTATCAGCATCCCCAAGCTTAATTCCTACTCGTCCTCGAGTAGGTAAATGATAAAAGAAATAATTTATGAAGTGTGAATGCTAGCATAGTGCATAAGTTCACATCTACCCTAAAAACACCAGAAGTGCTCCCGAAACACTTTTTCTGCCGCCGCAAGTCTCTGTTCCGACGGGAGGCCATCTACACCTCCGTTTCGGCACCCTGCCGGAGGGGAGATCGATCACGGAGGGCCTCTTCATCAACCTTGCTGCCCTCACCATGATGTGTGAGTAGTTCACCGCAGACCTACGGGTCCGTAGGTAGTACCTAGATGGCAATCTCTCTCTCTCTCTCGATCTTCAATACAATGTTCATCGTATCTTTGCCTTGATCTATCCGATGTAATCCCTTTGTATGGTGTGTTTGTTGGGATCCGATGAATTGTGAGTTTATGTTCAGATTATTCATGAAAAGTATTTGAGTCAAACCTGATTACTATGATTCTTATTTGCATGATGATCATAGCTTCGTAATGCTCTCCGATCTATTGAGATAGTTTGGCCAACTAGATTGATATTTCTTCGGTGGGAGTGGTGCATTGTAGTAGGTTCAACCTGACGAGTTTCTATATCCCATTGACAGAAGTGGACAAGTTGTGTCTTTGTGTTGTTGCTACTAAGGATAAAACGATGGGGTTTATTCATATTAGTTGAGTTTACTTTGTCTACATCATGTCATCGTTCTCCAAGCATTACTCCGTTGTCATGAACTTAATACGTAGAGAGGCAAGCATAGAAGCGCTCTTGAAGTGGAGTAATAGTAGTAGGTGCAGGCAGGAGTCGGCCTATTTTCTTATGGACGTGATGCCTATATACACATGATCATTGCCGTGAACATCGCATAATTATTCGCTTTTCTATCAATTGCCCAACAGTAATTTGTTTACCCACGTATGATTTCCTTATGAGAGATGCCACTAGAGAACTCTACGGCCCCCGGGTCTATTAATTTATAAATTCACAAACGCTATCATTACCTTGCTGTTATTTATTACCTTTATTTTATTTTGCACTTTACTATTATCTACAATTATCTACACAACTCACTTGCTTGCAAATAACGAGATCAAGGGGATTGACAACCCTCTTGCCGGCATTGGGTGCAAGTTGTTTTTTCTTTTGTGTGCAGCCGCTGAAGGTGGTTGAGGATTGGTATTCCTATTGGTTCGATAAACCTTGGTTTCATAACTGAGGGAAATACTTACCCACTTTGTGCTGCGATTACCCGTTCCTCTTCACGGAAAACCCAACGCAGATCACGAGTATCAAGCACGTGGTCAGAATGTCTGGGTGCTACAATTGCTTGAATCAAGTGGGAGTTTATCCTCCGGATAAGATAGTGATCGACAAGGTTCTCCGGTCACTATCACCAAGCTACTAGAGCTTTGTGATGAACTATAACATACAAGGGATGGAGGAAATGATCCTTGAGCTATCCGTGATGCTTAAGGCCGCGGAGGTAGAAATAAAGAAGGATCATCAAGTGTCGATGGTTAACAAGACCACTAGTTTCAAGAAGGGCAAGGGCAATAAGGGAAAATCAAGAATGGCAAACCAGTTACCGCTCCAGTGAAGAAACCAAAGGTTGGACCCAAACCCGAGACTAAATGCTTCTATTGTAAGGGGAACAGTCACTGGAAGCGGAACTGCCCCAAGTACTTGGCACATAAGAAGGCTCGCAACGTCAATAAAAGTATATTTGATATACATGTTATTGATGTGTACCTTACTAGTACTCGTAGCGCCTGGGTATTGGATACCGATTCAGCTGCTAATATTGGTAACTCGAAACAAAAGTTGCGGAATAAACGAAGACTAGCTAAGGGCGAGGTCACGATGTGTGTTGGAAGTGTTTCCAAGGTTGATGTGATCACCATCGCATGCTCCCTCTACCTTCGGGATTAGTGTTGAACCTAAATAAATGTTATTTGGTGTCTGCGTTGAGCATGAACATGATTAGATCGTGTTTATTGTAATACAATTATTCATTTAAGTTAGAGAATAATGGTTGTTCTGTTTACTTGAATAATACCTTCTATGGTCATGCACCCAACGTGAATGGTTTATTGAATCTCGATCATAGAGATACACATGTTCATAATATTGATGCCAAAAGATGCAAAGTTAATAATGATAGTACCACATACTTGTGGCACTGTCGGTAAAGGTCATATTGGTGTAAAGCGCATGAAGAAACTCCATGCTAATGGATCTTTGGACTCACACGATTTCGAATCACTTGAGACATGCGGACCATGCCTCATGGGCAAGATGACTAAGACCCCGTTTTCCGGTACGATGGAGCGGGCAAGTGACTTATTGGAAACAATACACGTTGATGTATGCGGTCCAATGAGTGTTGAAGCGCGTGATGGATATCGTTATTTTCTTACCTTCACGGAAGGCTTGAGTAGATATTGGGATATTTACTTAATAAAACACAAGTCTGAAACATTTGAAGAGTTCAAACAATTTCAGAGTGAAGTTGAAAATCATCGTAACAAGAAGATAAAATGTCTACGATGTGATCGTGGTGGTGAATATCTGAGTTACGAGTTTGGTATACATTTAAGACAATGTGGAATTCTTTCACAGCCCATGCCACCTGGAACACCACAGCGTAATGGTGTGTCCGAACATTGTAATCGTACTCTATTGGATATGGTGCGATCTATGATGTCTCTTACTAATTTGCCACTATCGTTTTGGGGTTATGCATTAGAGACAACTGCATTCACTTTAAAATAGGGCACCATCTAAGTCCGTTGAGGCGACACCATATGAATTATGGTTTGGCAAGTAACCTAAGCTATCGTTTCGTAAAAGTTTGGGGTTGCGATGCTTATGTCAAGAGGCTTCAGCCTGATAATCTCGAACCCAAAGCGTAGAAGTGCATCTTCATAGGATACCCTAAAGAAACAATTGGGTATACCTCCTATCATAGATCTAAAGGCAGGTCTTGTTGTCAAGAATGGATCCTTTCCAGAGAAGGAGTTTCTCTCAAAAGATGAGTGGGAGGAAGGTAGAACTTGATGAGGTTATCGAACCTTCACTTGAATTGAAAAGTAGCGCAGCACAGAAAGGTGTTCCTGTGATGCGTACACCAATTGAAGAGGAAGCTAATGATGATGATCATGAAACTTCGGATCAATTTACTACCGAACCTCGTAGGTCGACAAGGACACGTAGTGCGCCGAGTGATATGATGATCCTGTCTTGGAAGTCATGTTGTTAGACAACGATGGGCCTATGAACTATGAGGAAGCAATGATGGGTCAGGATTCCGACAAATGGCTGATACCATGAAATCCGAGATAGGATCCATGTATGAAAACCAAGTATAGACTTTGGTGGACTTGCCCAATTATCAATAGGCCATTAAGTACAAATGGATCTTTAAAAGGAAGACATACGCTGATGGTAATGTCACCGTCTATAAAGCTTGACTTGTCGCAAAGGGTTTCCAACAAGTTCAAGGAGTTGACTACGATGAGACTTTCTCACCCGTAGCGATGCTAAAGTCTGTTAGGATTATGTTGGTAATTGCTGCATTTTTCGATTATGAAATTTTGCAGATGGACGTCAAAACTGTGTTCCTTAACAGTTTCCTTAAGGAATAGTTGTATATGATGCAGCTGGAGGGTTTTGTCGATCCAAAAAATGCTAACAAAGTGTGCAAGCTCCAGTGTTCCATTTATGGGCTGGTGCAAGCATCTCGAAGTTGGAATCTTCACTTTGATGAGGTGATCAAAGCTTATGGGTTTATACAAGTTTGGAGAAGCTTATATTTACAAGAAAGTGAGTGGGAGCTCTATAACATTTCTGATAAGTATATGTGGATGACATATTGTTGATTGGAATGATGTAGAATTTCTGGAAAGCATAAAGGGTCGTTTGAAAGGAGTTTTTCAAAGGAAGACCTAGGAAAAGCTGCTTACATACTGGGCATCAAGATCTATAGAGATAGATCAAGACGCCTGATAAGTCTTTCACAGAGCACATACCTAGACAAGATTTTGAAAGAGTTCAAAATGGAACAGTCAAAGGAGTTCTTGCCTGTATTGTAAGGTGTGAAGTTGAGTAAGACTCAAAGCTCGACCACGGCAGAAGAAAGAGAAAGGACGAAGGTCGCCCCCTATGCCTCGGCCATAGACTCTGTACTGTATGCCATGTTGTGTACCACACCTGATTTGTGCCTTGCCATGAGTCGAAAAAGGGCACAAGAGTGATCCAGGAGTGGATCACTGGACAGCAGTCAAAATTGTCCTTAGAGGACTAAGGAAATATTTCTCGGTTATGGAGGTGATAAAGAGTTTGCCATAATGGGTTACGTCGATGCAAGCTTTGACACCGATCCATATGACTCTGAGTCATAAACCGGATACGTATAGTGGAGTAGTCATTTGGAATAGCTCCCAGTGGGGCGTAGTAGCAACATCTACAATATGACATAGAGATTTGCAAAGTACACACAGATCTGTTGCAGACCCGTTGACTAAAACCTCTCTCACAAGCAAAACATGATCAAACCCGAGAACTCATTAGGTGTGAATCACATGGCGATGTGAACTAGATTATTGACTCTGGTGCAAGTGGGAGACTGTTGGAAATATGCCCTAGAGGCAATAATAAATTGGTTATAATCATATTTCCCTGTTCATGATAAACATCTATTATCCATGCTAGAATTGTATTGATCGGAAACTCAGATACATGTATGGATACATAGACAACACCGTGTCTCTAGTGAGCCTCTACTAGACTAGTTCGTTGATCAAAGATGGTTAATGTTTCCTAACCATAGGCATGAGTTGTCATTTGATAACGAGATCACATCATTAGGAGAATGATGTGATGAACAAAACCCAAACCGTAAGCATAGCATTTGATCGTATCACTTAGTTTATTGCTACTGCTTTCTTCATGTCAAGTATCTGTTCCTAAGACCAAGAGATCATGCAACTCCCTAACACCGAAGGAATGCCTTGTGTGTACCAAACGTCACTTCATAACTGGGTGATCATAAAGGTACTCTATAGGTACTCGACTACATGACACTTCACCATACTTTGGGCCTAAGGGAAGGCATTGTGGAGTAATAAGTAGATGATGGGTTGTTAGAGTGACAAAAGCTGAAACCCTAGTAACGCATAAACTCGAGAGCACTTTGCTTCACATAAGAGAATTTTCAGGCCTGTCCTTTGCTATAAAAAGGATTGAGCTACCTTGCTGCACACTTGCTACTTTTGTTACTTGTCACTTGTTACAAATTATCTTGCTACAAAACTATCTATCACCGTTACTTAAAGCACTTGCATAGAATACCTTGCTGAAAACTGCTTATCATTTTCCTTCTGCTTCTCGTTGGGTTCGACACTCTTACTTATCGAAATGACTACGATTGATACCCTATACTTGTGGGTCATCAGCGACGTCGAAGACGAGGACGGCGGCTTCAGTCACCGATCGGATTATGGGGTGGAGCCGCGGCGTGGGACGCGGGGGGGGGGGGGGGTTAGAGGCGGCTTGGGACGTGGGGCGGTCAGAGGCGTCAGGGCCTCCGGCATGATTGCGGATGTCGACGAAGTCCAAGACGAGGACGACAACTTCCGTAACCGGCAGGAAAATCAAGCAGAGCCGCGACGTGGGACGAGGGTGGTGAGAGGCGGCGTGGGACGGGGTGTTGAACGGCGTCCGCAGTCGGCGACGGCGATCGACCAGTTGGGTGGATCGGGGGCCGCGTGATCGTCGGGCGGGCAGCGAGATCGTGGAAGTTTTTTTTTTTTTGCATGAGCGGGTGCCAGGCGGGCGTATCGACGGGCGTGCGGCTCAGCTGTACGTTTACAATACGATGGTGGTTATACGTTTCGTTTAAATGACGACCTGTCCTTATACGGTTTGTAGGGGGTGTACCAATGCATATCTAATTAGTGAATTTTATTTTGTAGCTTATTTTTTCTTCCATGATATACAAACGACCAAAATAACAAGAAGTACATTTTAAAAAAATAGATATAAGATTGAGAGGCATAATTTTAAAGTTTTATTAGAGATGCTTCTAAAATATATGTATTGTAGTCTCCGGGCGTTCTACTAGTACTTTCGTACTTTCATGGATGGGTAGTGGATGGGCTCGTGGATATGGGTATGGATCCGGTTCAGCTTTACCCATCCAAACGGGAAAAAAATCCTATGAGACCGGGTCTCACAGCCCAGCAGGTGAGACCCATCTCGATGGACGTCATGTGGCAATGCCAATCTTAAAGCACGTAAACCTATTTTGCCCATTCCCGATTCCAATTTCCGAGTCCAGCCACGTATTATACGTATGCGGCTGCTGTAGACATGTACATAACTCCTCTTGCCCTCGTCCATGGCGCACCGAATAACGTCGCCGCCGGCGGCCGCATGATACCACGGGATCATGACTTGCCGTCCATGGCCACCCAGAACGACCGCGCCGCTGTCGGCGGCGTCGCTTCATGCTACCACGAGCCCACGACTCCCCATCCATGATCCATGGCCACGCCGAACGATCTCGTCGCCGGTGGCCGTGTGGCACTGTGCTACGACGACCACTCGTCCATGGCCGTGCACCGAACGACCTAAGGCGCCATGTCCTAGACACTCTTCAACTCCCGGTAAGTGATCCATGCGGCCAAGCTAGGATGCCTGAGTGATTACAGTAGTCCGGTGCTTCTGATAGCTTATAGTACTGAAACTTGGACTATGAAGGTTATGCAACTCCGATGCCAAGAAGAACGGATGGTGGCCGCTCGCCAAGACAGTCAAATTGGTCTGCCAATTGACCAACTATATGTCACAAGGGTGCGCTCAGATATCAGCTGTCCGGCGCAACATGTTGATGACGAGCAACAGCATGTGTCTTGGCGCCCTGCTAACGTCGACAAGGAGTTAGTCCGGCCGCCGGCGAGACCGTATTAGCGCGTGGCCACCATCACCAAGGAGTTGTTTTGCAACGCACCGGCGTCCGCATCTTGACGCATGACCACGACGAACATGGAGCCCGCTCAGTCAGTAACGCCGGCGACGAGATCTAGCAGCCGCCGGCAACGAGAGGTCCTTTGACGTGGCCGTCATGAACGAGAGCGAGCAGGCAAACCCTAAATACATGACAGCGATCCTTTTTCAAGTCGTTGTGTACTTGAGTCACGTACGTGTTAAATCATACGGATGAAAATCGGGAATTGTAGTTGGCATCAGGAATTGGCAAAGTGGGGTTATGTGCTTTAAGATTTTTTTCCATCAGGATGGGTCTCACCTGTTCGCTTGTGAGACCCGATCTCATAGGATTTTTTTCCATCCAAGCGCGCCCCATTGCCATCGTCGCCCCGGCTGCGCCGACGGGGCCGTGGCCGCCGTTCCACCGCGCGAGCTGAGTAGCCCTGTAGCCGCACCTGCTGTGTCGCAGCGCGCCACTGCAAATGCCGGTGCCCAGGTACTGCAAGTAATTCTTTGTTCTAAGCAACCGATTGCGGCGATTTTGATTACTCATCCCTCTTATTACTTTTTTGGCGAGTATGTACAAATTGGGGGGAGAGACCTGATTGCGAGGCAGAGACCTGATTCCCTAGATCAGATATTGAAGGGGGCGGACTCCGATTTTCTGCAGCAGAACCACACTAAAATAGTTTTCTTTTCCTGACAACTCAAACGGATCTGTAGTACATCTTCCAGATTTTTTGGTAGTAACATCAGTAGTAAGTAACTGCGTTTTTTTCCTTATGTTGGGATTGCGTAAGGGATGGAAGAAGTATAGTACTGCTGATTATCCTTCCATCTGTATCATTCACCAGACCACTGCCCTGTTCGTATTGGGTGTAATTTTTGTATGCTGTCCCGTATTCTGTTTTTCTTAGGAGTACGCAAATTGCGTATCATATTTTTATACAAGGCAGAAATATGTTACAAGAATAGCTGGAACGCAAGGAAACCTATGGTACCGGCTAGCACCATAACATGGAATGAAAAATACAAACTAATCTCTCACAAAACTATGAAATCACCTTGTTCCGGTAGATCCCCAATTCTGTCTAACCTCGTCAAGAATGAGGTTGACAAATTGAGAGGTACATCGCTGCTGAGCCACGTTCCTAAATACTCTCGCATTCCTCTGTTTCCACAGGCTTCTGTGCAATAAGAATGCTTAGTGAATCGAAACTTTTCATGGTGGTCTTCGGAAGCGGCTTGCGCGATCTGAGCCACCAACCCTCTAGGTTGTCATCGGTATCTAGTTAAAACATCCCTATTCTTTTCAGGCTTACAGCTACTCGAAAGCGGGGGGATCAGAGGTATAGGGAGGCCATCCCTTTGACCGAAAGCTTCATACCTGTTGAGCCACGCATAACACAATTTGCAGTCACAAGACACAGCTAAAACAGGCCAACTATATGCAAGTTGCTACTTCTATATGCAAGTGGATTACTGTCTACCTCTGGAGTAGTGTCTAGGCTTAAAGAAAGTTTCATTGAACTGCTCCATATAGTGCAGTTCCTGACTTTCTGTCATGAAAATTAAATAAGTACTATCTCTGGAGTAGTGCCTAAGCGTAAAGGAGGTTTCGGTGAACTTGGTCATCTAGTTCAGTCCCTGTCATGACAATTAAATAACATTATAATATTAGCCATGAAGTTTCAACGATCATATTTCTCTAGTCCAGTTGCCATCAAGATAGTTAAGTGCTAAGGACCAATGAAAATGCAGGTTGAATATGTCAGTGCTATAATTTCTCGTTCAAGGAAATCATATTTCTCTAGTCCATTTGCCATCAAGATAGTTAAGTGCTGAGGACCAATGAAGATGCAGGTTGAACAAGTCAGTGCTACAATTTCTCGTTCAAGGAAGATGTAACGCAATCGTGCTTCCTATTGGAATTGGTTGCCTCACATTTGGCCCCCTAGTGCATGTGAGTACCCCATGTTTATGCATATGCTTTTATTGTGGCCTTAACAACTTTATCAATACACGCCACAGGTTTAACTTGTCTCTCCATTGCAGCTTCTCCTCCAGAGTTTACATGCATCTCCCTATTCTGTGATTCTCCCCTGAATATCTTCCTCTCAGATACACACAAAATCCATGGCTAGTAGCACCGAACTCGTGTTTGCCGGGAAGTCGGTGGCAACCTCAGCCATCTCCTTCTGGATCAACAAGGCTTTCACATGCCTGAATAAGTACTTCAAGGCTGAGGGCATGGAGGATATCAAGAAAAGATTGCGCCAGTTGATGCCAAATATCCAGCTTGTGCTCGACATTGCCAACCCTGAGTCTTTTAAAGAACAGGTCAGTGCACTGGATTCATGGCTGTGGCAGCTCAGGGATGCGGTAGAGGAGGCCGAGGATGCAACCGATGAGCTTGGGTACTACGAGCTAGAGGAGAAAGCGAAGGGTTACAAGGTTAGTGACTCGGGCTCCTCCTTCTCTAAGATGAGGCAGAAAGTTGTCAGATCTGCCAAGCATGTCGGAATCTTGGATAAGAATTTGAAACAATTTACTCAACATGGCACCATCAAGAGGCTGAGGGCTGCTGTGGAGGGCGTAGACAAGGCTGCTACAGATATTGCTGATATTCTCAGAGTCACACAACATCTCAAGGGGGTTGCATCTGGTAGCCAGTGGCAGGAACATTGGATGAACAAAGATCGTGAGACAGGTTCGGCCTTGACGGCATCTAAATTTGTTGGACGAGAAAATGAGAAGGAAGAGATACTTAGATGGCTGACCAAGACATCAACTGCAGCTTCTGAAATTGTGATAAGTCCTGTCCATGTTCCTATTCTTTCAGTGGTTGGTCATGGTGGCATGGGGAAGACTGCTTTGGCTCAACGCATATGCGAAGAAGTGGTAAGGGAGCGTTTCAAGGTTATATGGGTCCATGTATCTGATAGCTTTGATGCAGCATCTCTGACTAGTAAAATACTGGAATCTGCTACATGGGAAAAACCTAGAGCTAATCATTTGGAGGCACTGCAACAAGATCTCAAAAGGGAACTGAACTTGCATACTAAGTTTTTGCTTGTTTTAGATGATGTTTGGGAAGATAAGAGTAAAGATGAATGGCAAAAGGTATTTGCTCCTCTGAGGAATGGCAAGAGTGGGAGCAAAATTCTGTTGACAACCCGAATGCAGTCAGTAGCTGATATGGCTGCAGAAGCCATGGGAATCGACATGGAGTGCTTGAAAATAGGAGGGCTAGAAGAAGGTGAAAATCTTGAGCTCTTCAATCATCATGTCTTCTCTGGTCTGAATCCACAAGATTTTGTAGATTTAAAATTATTTGGAGAGAAAATTGCAAAGAAATTGGGTGGATGTCCCATGCTAACAAAGGTTGTTAGCGGGCATTTGCAGTGTAATATGACTTTGGAATATTGGAACAGATTCTTGGACGATTTGGAACATTTTAAAGGAACTGAAAAGGGTATGATGGAACTTTACAGATTAAGCTACTACCACCTACCAATAGAGCTTCAGATTTGTTTTCGGTACTGCAGCATATTTCCACAGGCCTGTAAATTTAAGAAAAAAGATTTGGTACTGATGTGGATGAGCTCAGGACTGATCTCACAAGCAGGAAATGAATCAAGAAGGCCTGAGGACATTGGAGAGCAAATCTTGGCTCAGTTAACTAGACAATCATTTTTTGACATGACATTCAAAATATTCCAATATAGTCAAAGAAAAGAAGAGTATTACATAATGCATGACTTAATGCATGAATTGGCAAGGCATGTATCTTCTGGTGAATGTGCAAGAATAAGTGAACCTATCATGTTGGAAAACGAAAAGGATACGGTTCGACACATACATATTCCTTGTATTGACCATTTATCTATTGAGGAGGTCAAGAAAATCTCACACTTCAAAAATGTGCGCACTATTATCTTTGAAGGTCAGCATTTGGTCAACAAGGACATGGTTGATGCTATTGAGAATGTTGTAGAGAACTCAAAAGCTTTGCGTCTGTTGCACTTAAATTTGGAGAATACATTTCATCTTTCTGGACTTGCAGATTTGAAGCACCTTCGTTACATCTACCTACCTAACTTGTCACCAGAAGGATTCTGTGGACTTGTCCAGCTCTATCACCTAACAGTTGTTAATTGCTCCATTGGCTGGCAGAAACAACCTACAGAAGTGAGGTATCTGGGAAACATTGATCATCTACGATATGTAAGCTCTAGGCTCTATGAATATAGCGAGTTCCCTATTGGAAGACTCACTTCTCTTCAGGAGTTGCAGAACTACAGGGTACAAGGAAAGGAGGGGAACAGAATAAGTGCAATCAGAAACTTAAGAGATCTCCGTGAACTTCAAGTGCAAGGTCTTGAGAATGTTGAGAATCCTGAAGAAGCTCATGATGCCAAGTTGAATGAAAAGGAATACCTCAACTCTTTGTCTCTGGAGTGGTCAGCACGTGCTAAAATAGAAAGCAGGACCGATGAGTTTCTTATTGATAATTGTGAGCCACATGAAAACATTAGAGATCTTACAATTTCTGGTTATGGTGGTGTAAGATCTCCAATATGGATTCAGAGACTTTCTGTCAAAAACTTGATATCACTGAAGCTGGTCAGATGCGAAAAATGGAAGCATCTCCCATCACTAGCAGAGCTTACATTGCTGAAACATCTTACATTGCATCACCTTTATAGCATACAAGAGATTGGTGAATCATCTCATGTTTCCGGTTGTGGCTGCAGTGACTCATCTCTACCAAAATGTCCATTTTATATTAACGAAACTCTACCTGCAAGTCTCCATACTCTCATCGTAAGATCTTGCCCTGAACTGATTGAATTGCCTGTTCTACCTCCCAGTTTGGTGTATTTGGAAATACATGATGTTGGGTTGACCAAACTTCCAAGGATTGGCGAGCCATGTAGTGAGGACGGTAGGGCAGATTCATCTGAATTGCTGCACATCCGT
Organism: Elymus sibiricus; assembly: GCA_039707655.1. Classification (NCBI taxonomy): domain Eukaryota; kingdom Viridiplantae; phylum Streptophyta; class Magnoliopsida; order Poales; family Poaceae; genus Elymus; species Elymus sibiricus. The sequence continues at coordinate 103,458,504 of CM077669.1, read as the reverse complement.
GTCAATTTGTGTCCAAGTTTAACTTCACTTGATGAAAGTGTTCTAGCACAGGGACAGTACATTAAAACCATCCGTGTCCTACGCATCACAACATGCGATGAGCTGGTGTTTGTACCCTTAACATTCAAAGAAATGAATGAGCTTAGAGAACTCGAGATTAGGAAATGTCCAAAGCTGAGGACATCAAGTGAAATCAGAGATAAGATCCTTCCTCCATCACTTGAAAAATTAATTCTCACGCAGTGTGGCGACATGGAATGTTTACTGCTTGAGTCATTGCATGGACTAGAATTTCTTTCTGAGCTGACGCTGAAGAACTGCCCAAGTCTGAAATCCCTCCCCTCAGCAGATGTGTTCAAGAGTCTCAAGTCACTGAAGTTCATGGAGATAATGGGGTGTCAGAATCTCTCATCATTGGACGGGCTCGGTTCCCTTCAGTTCCTCTTTGAGCTGAAAATCAACACTTGTAGTAAGCTCGCAGAGGTTGGGTTGTCCCTACCTCTCCATGTATCCAGTGGTAGTGGTGATGGTGGAGAAGATCATATGGTGATGCCTACCGGCTCTTTGCAGATTGACTATCTTGAAATTGATCTCCCGTCCGTATTGCTTCTTGAGCCACTCAAGGATCTTCGCCACACCAAAGGATTGGTGATTAATAATGGGAGCCAGATGAAGAACTTACCTGAGCAATGGCTTCTACAGAACAGAAAAGAGATCCGATCCCTGAAGATATTGAGTGCCAACTCGCTGGAATCTCTGCCATTACGTATGAAAGAACTATGCTATCTCAAGTACTTGCTCCTATCTGGTGCTGGGAAGGGGAAGTTACAATCGCTTCCTGATCTGCCCTCTTCCCTGCAATGTATCCACGTTATGGGCTGCTATCCAGAGTTGGTGAAGCAGATTAGTGAAAAAGGCAGTTCTGAATGGAATAAGATATCGCACATTGCCAAGTTGCACATAGGTAACTGTCTTTCCTCCCATCTTTCGTCTTCATTTTTCATGATATGTTAAACAGTTTCTTCAAGTTTAGTTGAAATATTTAAATGAACATTTAGTTTTCAAATAATAAGTTTTTGCTGGCCCATTCGTTATCTTCTCTTTTAGCTGATCAATTTACTGGCATGCTTTAACTTTGGATGGCCCAGCCCCATGCTTTATCTTTGTTTGTCAAATGTATGTCAAACTTTGTTCCTCGTACTTGGCAAGGATATAAATACATATCCTTTGGAAGGAATTATTCGAATATTTGGGATACCTAATTCTTTACGGATTTTATCTTAGAAATTAGGCTAATGTGTTATGTCTAACTTCCACAAAAAAAATTCTGTCTAAATTTTGTTTGCCAGCCTTCATAAGCTGTTTGCTAGATTGAAATGTTCCCTTTTGTGTTCCAACATTTATTTTTTAGTTCCTAAGGTTATTTCTTACACTAGTATGACTGCCTACATTTCAGCTTTCTAAATTTTACTTCGATAGCCAAATTTATTTGGTCATACTTTCTGATGACTGACTTTAACCCTGTGTAGGAGATTCATACTTCACCAAAGGAGAGGAATGCGACAAAGAGAGTTTTTAGGGAGCAAGCAATCAATGATTGTGGATACGTAAGTATGTTTAGTCTTGAATATGAGTAGTTTCTGTTTTCGTTGCCATGGATTCTGCTAGAACCTTCTTGTGTGGAACTCCTATGTTTACATCAGATGTCTTAAGTAAATAGTTGTAGAGTATGCACTGCATTTGATATAGTTTACTAGATTTCTCCAAACCATGGTTTCTCTATATGGATTATCCTTTATTTCCTTGCCTCAAGTAAATGTAGAGTAGCTTGGAATTTTTTGTTTGTTCTAAACTTCTACGAAAAAGATGGAAGATAACACATCAGTAATAGGCAAACAAAACAAAATTGTTCTGCATAATCTGAATAATGACATGACATCACCCTCATTCAAACATCTTTACTTCAGGAAACAACTAACATGAATAAATTCCCAAAACAATTCTAGATGCAATCCTCAATTTACTTCACTGATGTATAAAAATAAGAGCTCAAATTCAGTTTATGGTGATAGTAAAAAAAGAATAGAATATAAAGAAATAATAATTCAGTATAAAAAGGTTAAATCTGATTGTTCACAGTATTTTTTTCCAAGACATTTTGATTTTGAGAATGAAATTTCAGTGGTTTTACAACACACTACATACTACATCATCAGAAAATAACCTTGGAATTTCCCATTACTTGTAGCTAAGTCATAGTTGCATCTTCGGTAAAGCATCTTTCATTTTACTCTATCATACATAATTATATGATTTTAGAGGCTACTCTTAAAATAACAAAACATTTAGAGTATCTGATTATGTAAAAGGAAATCTGCATGTGTTCTCATAGTCAGAGTTTATCTAGCTCACCTTCGCATACACAATTATATGATTTTAGAGGCTACTCTTAAAATAACAAAACATTTAGAGTTTCTGATTATGTAAACAGAAATCTGCATATGTTCTCATAGTCATAGAGTTTATCTAGTTCATCTTCCCATCATTACGCTGCTTGGTCTAGTTCCATCTTATGCCATTTTACTTGGTCCATGCCTTTTGAACTTTCAAAATGACTTGTCCATGCATGTGTTGCCAAGAAATTAGTAGTGTCAGCAGTAGCTTCTAGCTGTTCAGTTCCTGTTCAATAGTCTTTGCAGGACTGCAGACTATGAATGTTTTGCCCATACACAGACTGATTCTTTCAGTATAAAGGATTTACGTATATTATGAGATTAATTAGCTAATAACTTCACCATATATTCTTGTTCCATCTAATGAAGCCCTGTTTACATAGGATTGGTGGTTTTGTTTTGTGGACAGAAGTCCTAGCTCTAGTTAGTTACTTCTAGCTGTTATATTTGATCAGGTTTCACAACAATGTCTGGTCGTTACGGACCTGCAGCCTTGTCATGGTAGCTGCAAGCAGGGAAATATATAGCTTAGTAGAAATTGCTAATATATATTTACTATACATAAATAAATAAGGTAGAGAGAAGCCAGTTAGATCAGGGCAGTGTAAAGATTGACATGAACTGTTTATGTTATTGGTTGACGGCAAACCATCCGCTGGATGTCTTTGATAGGTGTTTAAATCTGCTTTGTGCCATTCTTTTGTTTGGTAGCATGCTTTAGGCCCTCCACTATGTGACCGGTGCCTGGTGAATTAAAATATGGTAGACTGGGCATCGATTCCCTCAGGAAAAAATTTGGCACCGCTCTCACATCGTTGGCTTGCAGCCTGTAGAAAAGCGGGACCCGCACGTACATAAGAAAATTGAGCAAGCCAACCTCCCATTCGATCCTTCCTGAGTTCCTCTCGTCTGCCTCTGCCCAGGAATGAATTTTTTATTGGCTTGATGAACTTGGCGTCGGAGCAAGTAGCTGCTCCGGTGCCCTGAAATTTTTTTGTGGCATCGCTTGGACAATGTAGGGCACCGATGCCAAATACCTCAAAACTGAATTTGGCACCGATTTTGGCCTACATAGTGGAAGGCCTTAGAACTAATCAGTAGCTAGCTAGCAGTTTTGCTCACCTGTTACCCACGATGACCATTATGTGTGTAGGAATATGTGCATATATTCTAGGTAGTTGACTCAAGGTAGAACTGTGAGTGCTTGGTGGGATTCAGAAGTATCCATGTTATTTTATTATTATGTATTAGCATTCTTGAGTATTGTTTCGTCTGCATGTTTGGGGATTTTTGGTATTGATTTTGATTCATCAATTGAATGTCGAGGTTAAGTCAAGTGCATGATGAACCGTTGTTTCTATATGGTTGACCATTGTATGAATATTTTGTCCTCATTTGATTGAGATTCTCTTTGCAAATTGGTTCAGTTCAGATTTATTCGGTTCTTTGATTTGATATCTCTATCCATCGAAAATGTTGCTTGGGACCATGGTGCAGCCACACCTACACTCTGTGCCATCCATTCCAGTGTAGAAATATCGGGATATGTGCACCCTAGAACTGTTAATCACCCTATAACTGGATGCTGGAGCTAGTCAATCTCTGGTTAGTGTATGGGCAAAACATTCTCGTTTCCCAACATTGTCTCTTATTTACATTTTTGTGCCTTGAACGTATCAATGATTGGGCCCCATCCAAGGCACCCTCATGTTAAAAAAACACCAAGCATCATGAATGAAAAAATTGCAACACTGTTATGTGTCTTGAACAAATTATTGTTTAAAAAAAACCAAGCATCCATGTTCAAAAACATCGATGTTCTACTTTCATAACTAAGCTGGTGAGAAACCGCTCACGAGCGGCTAATTCCGGAGCAAGCCCGGTGAGAACCATTAGCTCGTGTGCTAGCCCGATGGCTAAACTTTATCTTAGTCTGGAGAGAGAGAGACCGTATCGAGCGGCTAGTTCCGAAATGAGTTCATTGAGAACCGTTAGCTCATGAGAATAGTGTGGCTTGCTTATTGAGATCTTTGGTTTCAGTCCCACATTTGTCAAGGGTTCAACTATATTCTTATATCAATAATATTCCATTGTTAATTATTATGTTGTTCTTATGGCTCTGATTGTCTTAGTTGAATAATTCGTTTTAGTCACTCTTGCGTTTCTTGGCTTGTCTTAATTTGGTTTTCAGGTACTAAGTAAGGGGAGACATGCGGAGCACATCTACCATATCACTTGATCACATCACATCAAGATAATACTTGGTGAACATCCATACAATTATCTATTAGTCAGTCTGTGGTTGAGACTTTTAATTCGTCCCTGTGAGCCCTTGGTCGCTCGGTACTCTATGGCTGTGTGCATTGTGTTTATGTTTTTAGCTATATTGTTATAGTTTGCCTGTCCCTGTGAGCCTTTGGTCGCTCGGTACTCTATGGCTGTGTGCATTGTGTTTGTGTTTAGCTATATTGTTATAGTTTGTCTGTCATAGATGGCCTTAATGCACAGGAATCTTGTCAAAATTTCTATTTTTCAGACTAAATAGTTTTTAGCGCAGCATTCCAGGTGTTGTTGAAACCTGGGATGTTACCGTGTGGAACAAAGGGGCTGCCTGTTTCTTGCATTTATATTGCTTATGGATTTATGTTCTCTGGCTTTTGGCCAAATAACATTATTATGCTGGTCTAGATAGACTATGTCTATGTGCAAGGCATGGCCTTTGATACCACCCTTAGAATATATTTCGGTACTTATGAATTGGTGTTATTATCTTTATCCTGGTTTATTAGTCCCCTCTTATTTTGGATCATATTTTGACTATAATTTTAACTAATAAAATAAAATTTATACCTAGCAAAAGTAATTTCATTGAAAACTTTGTTCAAATACGAATATGACAATATAAACTTTTGTGACATGCATTAATATTTTGATAATAAAATATGTGGTTACATTTTAATCTAAAATACAATAAAGACTAATAAACACGGATTGTATGGAGATTATTGAAAATACCCAATGATCATGGTGCAGGCGAGGAAGAAATCTCATCACACATTCACATTTTTTTTCCGAAACTCGGCCCCTGATGATCTTGATTTCTTAAAAAAGCAGAAGAGAGTTGCCCGGTTAATGTACAGGAAACCAGGCTAAAATTGTTACAACACGCCCAAAAACGAAGGGCATCCCGGCCAACCTGACACATACAAGACCCACACACACCGCCGAGGCGAGGACACCGTTGAGGTTGCCAGCAGTGTCATTGTCATCACCTCTCCCTGAGCAAGTGACTTCGACTTCAACGCGGACGACCCGCCAAGGCCCCTCCGAACGAACGACACATGGGAACCATGTCGGCCAAAGCCAAACAATCGACCGACGACGCCGAAGACCAGGCAGCTCCGACCTTGATGACGATCATCGCAGGAGAAAAGGAGCACGTCTGGCGTCGACGGAGTCCAAATTGCCCATCGCCTGGCATATTTGCCGCCGTGTCGCCCCGCAACACCGCAGCTCCGACTTCACGCTCAGAAGCAAGCGGACTGTTAATGACAAAGACCAGCCACAAACCTGCACATCTTGCCACCATCATCGCCGCCGCACAAGACGCGATGCTAGAATCTCCACATCGCCGGTCGGGCACCTGCTGACCGCAGCGCCGTGAATGTCTAGCCCATGAAGAGCGCGAACCGGATCCCAAGGTCTTCAAGACAACACCCCAAAGGGGGACGCGATGATGCTGACGCCGTTGCCCAGCCCAACCGGGCCTTAGGCTTTCACCCGAAGAGTTGGAATCGAGGGTGTGTAGGGGGGTGGACTCCACGACGCCGCCTCCAAGGAGGTAACACGACGTCCACGGACGCCGATGCCGTCGGCCGGCCAAAGCCCATCAAGCTTTCACCTGAAGCACCGCCCAACACCACTACCCCACGCACCGCACCTCCGCTAGCCCGCACACCTCCCACGAAGCCACCACCCCGTGACCAAGTAGAAGCCACCATAAACCTCGCCGCCGTCCTGAGACGTCGACAAGCCAAATCTGGCCAGATCCAGCCGCAACAACCTCCCGACCGGCAACCCCTTGAGATGTCGCCGATGGAGAGTCGCAGCCAGGCGAAGCACACCACCAGAGCACCAGAAAGAGCCGCCGGGAGCCGCACCACTGCCGGATCCAACACCCAACACTTCAACGGTCGATAGCAGAAAGCAGGACGGGGGCGCCACCCCACCCTGACACGCCAGGCAGGAGCCATCGGTCCGAGGCCCCGGACCCTGCCAGCGAGGCCACCGCGACCGCCACCCGCTGAAGGCCTTGCCGAGGAGCCGAGCCGCCATGCACACCATGCAGGACGGGGCGAGCCTCCCCCATCCAGATCTGGACGCAAGAGAGGATCCTTGCCGCCGCCCGGGCTTAGCCCGACGGCCTCCTCCGATGACAGTGAGGGGGCGGGGGCGAAGGAGGGGTGGCGGCGCTGCTGGATGTGGACTCTGCCCGTGTGGCCTGTGAAGGCGACGCGGGGGACGGGGAGAGATCACACATTCACAATGATCCGTGCAGTATTCATTGAATCGGAATAGACTTCCTCGCGTGTGGACGCTCGAATAATATTTGCACGCAGCGCATCTGTGACAAGCCCCGTAAATCTCTCCCGAACTCAATTAGCCCCCCCCCCCCCCCCCCCTCCCGTGAATTCAACTATGGGCCCACACACTAGTTAATCTCACCCCAGTTCAACTGTGAGGCCCACCTAATTAATCTCCCTCCCTGATGAATTTATCCGTGGGGCCCGGTAATTAGTCCCCCCTGGATTTAACTGTGGGGCCACTGATTGATGCATGCGTGAATTAGCCACGCACTCAAAGCAGAAAAAGGAAGGAACTAGTAAACATTAATTACCCGATGTAGATGAAGTCCGGATGGAAATCGAGCGCCGGGGCGCACGCGCGGAATAGCCACGCCGGGGGCCAATGTTTCCAACACTGGCTCTTTCTTTATCTCCTCTTCCTCCAGCTCCGCATCCACCTCTTTGTAGGAGAACGCGACAGAAAATAAAAAATTCGGTATTGCGAGCACACCCATGATCACTATGGAGATGCATACAAGGTTTTTGATCTGATCATTACCGACTCGTAGCGCAGCGAAAATAGAGTCGAGGAAGATCGGTGGTGCAGATCCCCGTAGCTAGGATTTACAACCTCCAAACCGCGAGGATGTTCACTCTCGTCAGCTCCTTGGGCAGCCCTCCGGGAGGCAGTCGGACAGTCCCTCGGATGGTGTCACGGACAGCCCTTCAGGATGCACTCACAGAATCTCGGACGGTCACTCAGACAACCCTACGCTGTCAACTATCCGGCAGGGCTTTGCCGTCCAGAACTAGTTCCTACCGGAACCCGGACTGCCTTTCAGCTCTACGAAACTATTTCGGTGGGAGGGAGAGAGAGAGAGAGCCAGATCATGCATGGCATTTGTATGAGAGTTTGAGTGAGTGTGGAGAGCTCCTCTCCACCTCTATTTATAGGAAAACCAAGGGGTAGGGTTGGCACAAAAAAATACCAAAACACCCACACTTTATGTCACACATAAAGGGCATAAAAAGCATAAAAGGATGGCAAGTGGAGCTCCATGGAGGAGCACCACCCTTGGACGTCCAATCCATTGTGCCCCCCCCCCCCCCCCAAAAAAAAGGGGTTCCCACCCTTTCATGTCATCCCTAGATATTTTGGGAAGATCCCCTTTAGATATTTTCCCAAAATACAACCAATCGGTGCTTTTCACTATTCATCAAAACATTTTTCCGCGTCTGAAAAATCCGAAACTTTTTCTTTAGGCCTAGAACATTTCTAGTACTCACTAAAATAAATATGGATGCGTTCTGAAACTTTTCTGAATCAATGATTTTCTTCAGCGAAAAGCAACCAAGACATTTCCGGCTGCTCCGGAACATTTCTGGTTTTTTCTCCGGAAAAATTTCAGAAGTCCCCAGAACAATTCTGGCACTTCCAAAAAGTTCCAGGCATATGCCGAAAACATTTTTGGCTTAATGGTGTACTCCGAAACAACTTTTCAGTTTTACCGAAACTTTTCCGGTGTTCTCTCCGGAACCTTTCCGTTTTCTTCGAAACTTTTCCGGCTACTTTCTCTCAGACTCCCTGTCTAGTGTTCAGCAGATAGATGACCCTTACGTGTGTGACCCAATAGGTTCGATGAAGTATAGACATGAATTGGAACACTTTCCGATCAATGATCAATAGCGGAACCGTGGACACCCATATTGATCCCTATACCCACACAAATGAATATTCGAGCGAACCTGTAGTTTGTCGTGTGCTATTCCTGTTCTTCGTGATATGATACAAACACCTGAGGTGAGACTTGTCGGCATCCCCATGGATCAACAACTTGTCCACTATGCCAGGTACCTCATTACCGGTTTTGTTCCCTATGATCAAATCACATTATGTCTGGCCAGACGATGATGGATACCGTAACACCGAGAGGGACCTAAGAATATCTCTCCATCGTCAGAGGAGCAAATCCCAATCTTGAGCTACCAAGTTACTTGTCATACTTTTCCGTGAACCCATAAGCAGCCGTAATAGCCACCCTGTTACAGATGACGTTTAACAAACCCCAAAGTTCACGAAGCAAGTACGAAGGAACTCGATACTCTCATGGTCTATGGAATTATGCAAATGTTAACTTTCTCTGTGTTATAAACCATTTACTAGTGACGAATGTATCTCATAGCATAACATCAATCCAGGTCGATTCAACACAAATGTTCTTCTAATATTGTGCCCTCAAAATTGTCGGCATAGTCTTGCCCATGACCAGGAAAACAGGATCATCATGCAATACTTGAGCTAGTCTTAGAGGCATAACTAGGAATACATTTTACCGTTTATTATACCACATGTGCACATGAGTTTCCCTCGGAGCCTCGTGGTTATTGTAGACTCGAGAATCATTGCAGTTAGGCCAACTCCAACGCACGACCCCAAACGGACGTCCATTTTGTCCGGATTTTGTCCGTTTGGGGGTGGGAATGGGGCCGTGTCCGCCCGGATTTGCGGTTGGGTCGGCCGTGCGCCCAACGTGCGACCGCATCTTCGACCCCATCTTGCCCCATGCATGCAAATGTAGAACCAAGGATGTTGTCCGCGGCCGCGGTTCGCACTAGTTCACGCCGGCCGGCAACATAGCTGGCGGCCTACAGTCTGACGTCGACAACAAAGCCAGCGGCCGGCACAGGAGCCAGCCCTAAAAAAGAATATGTTTTTGACACCGGCAACAAAGCCAGTGGCCGGCACACCAGCCAGCCCTAAAAAAGAACAAGTTTTTGACGCCAGCTTGTATAGCCAGCGGCCGGCACACCAGCCAGCCCTCAAAAAGAACGGTCGTCGGCCACGACTAGTTCAGGCCATCGTGGGCGAACATCTCCTTCTGCCGATTCGCCAACCAAGCCTTCCTCTCCGGCGACATGTTGTTCTTGTCCATGCTCATGAACGCGAGTGCCACCTCTTTAGCTTTGATCTCTGCCATGGTGGCCCCGATCTCGAGCTTCTTGAGTTGAGCGGCCTCCTCGATGTCAAGCTTCCTCTTCTTTGTTGCCTCCTTCATGTCAAGCTTCCTCCTCTCTGCGACCTCCTCCATGGCAAGCTTCTTTGTTTGAAGCTCTAGATACATTTTCAATTGCTCCTCCTTTCCTTTGCTCCTCCTTTCGTCCCTCATTTCCTTTTGGCTCATCATGTTCTCCAAAGTGCCTTGCAAGGCAATGGCCGATGCGTCATGTCTCTCGTCGGCCTTGGAGTTTTTCTTGCCCCTCGGTCTCTTGAGCAAGTCTCCCTCATCAGCCACGACCTTCTTCCCTCCTTTCTTCTTCCGAGCAGCATATTGGTCTCTGAACTTGGCACAATCTTTGATGATCGCCCAACAATGCATGAGAGTAAACGGCTTGTTTTTGTGCCGGGCCTTGAAGGCTTCCAAAGATTGTAATACCTGCACAGTCATTCATGATGACCCTAATGTCATAACAAAGGAAACAACATGTATGAAGGCAAGAGGTTCATACCATGTCACCAATGCAAAGGCCACTCACGGGACGGGCTTGGACGCTCTCAAGTGCGACACAATACTTGTTGCACTCTAGTTGAATGACCCCCCCCCCATCTCTTTTGGATTGAGTTGATGTTGCGAGTACTCTCAAATTCGTAAGGGGCAAACTTCCTTCGCTCATGGAAGGTTTCGTGAACCCTTGTCCAAAATACGACACCTTTTTGCTCGGCGCCTCTTATCAGATCTTCTCCTATTTCAATCCAACTCTCACAAATCAATTTGACCTCTTTTTGGGTGTATGATCCCGTGCGAATGCTTTGCTTCCTCTTTTGTGCCTCGGCCCTTTGGGTGAGCTCATCGATAAACACCAATGGTTCTTGAGAAATGTCGAGCTCCTCCTCCTCATCTTCACAATACAAGTCATCATCATCATGCGATGAGTTGCCATGGTCGTCCTTCTCTTCATCATCATGGCCTGCAAAATCAGTGCCCTCATAGTGGCTACGGCCGTCCTGGCTCTGCGTCTCGTCGGGATCGAAAGTATGGCCTTGGACGTCGACCTGGAAGGCCTCACCACGGCCCTCGAAGATGACGCTCTCCATGAACGCCGAGCAATCAGGGTCATCGGCGGTGCCCGTCGGCTGTGCCATTCCATCGAACAGCTTGCGGACGCCGGCGAAGCCTGCCATCGGACACGACCGGGGCTGCTTCCTTTGTGTCCCGTCAGACATGTGACCAGCGCCACTGTACCTCGGCGTGACGTTGAGGTCGATGACACCCGCGGGCGTGGCCGGAGCGACCACGCTGCCCTCCGGCGACGTGAAGAATCGTGTCTGCCCATGACCGTAAGGCGGCGGACCAGGTGTGGTGGATGAGCTCGGCGACCGATGCTGAGGAGGGTGACCGACCGACGATCCCGTGATCGCCGCGGCCATGGCTGCGACCGAGAGGATGGACGGAGGTGGTCGTGCCAACCCTAGCATGAGGAGGGCGTCCGCCTTGGCGATGATGGATTCTTTCTCATTGGCGTCGGTCTGATGCTGCGCATGACGCCGCGCGACGACGGCGGCGGCGTGGGCTGCAGCGGCCTTCGCCTCCGCCGCCTTTGCCTGCCGGCCCTTCCTCTTCGCCGCTTGGGCATCGAGTCGGGCGATCTCCTCCGGCATGCACTCAGACCAAGGCTTCCTGGGACCCTTTGGACCCTTCTTCTTTAACGCGGAGGGCGCGGCCGTGGCCGCATCGCCGAGGTTCGTCGGGTCGCTATCCATGGAGGCGGGAGGGGGAGGGGCCACGCGGGAGGGTTTGGACGAAATGGATGGAAAGTGAAAGGGGTGTGTCACCGACGGGCGGGCCAGGGGAGGACAAAGGCGCGCATCCCGCCCGTCTGCGCGGTGTACGTTTGGCCGCAAACGCGAGCCAAACTTGGGCCGGGAATGGGTTGAAAGCGGACTGAAAACGGACACTTGTCCGTTTGCGGCCGCGCGTTGGACCGCGATTTGTGTCCGTTTACCCCGAAACGGACGCGGGCGGACGATTTGGAGTCATGCGTTGGAGTTGGCCTTATAGCATGGAACATAAACATCCATTACAAACTTGGAGATACAAAATAACTATTAGTATTGCCTCTAGGGCATATCTCCTACACTCTTCGACCACCTCTTCTTCCTCCAACTGATTCCTTTCTGATAAACCTGCATCATTGTCGTCGTCGCTGCCTTCAGTTTCTGACGCACCTTTATTCAAATCAAATTCACCAACCACATCTTCGTCAGCTTCTACAGACTCATGTGCAAGAGGGGTGATAACTTCTACCATGGGTTTACTACCGGTCATGGTTTCGTAGATCTTTGGACTGGCTACACTATGGCTGCCTACTCCTGACTTATGGTTGTGGCCATCACAGCCCACTGGGCTGCGATTGAGGTCTACATCAGAGAGATTATGACCTGGCTGGACCACTGCATATATAACAAGGATCTTCATGCAATATTCATCGACCATTGCCTTGTAATTATCCCAAGCATTAACCTCGACCAAGGGGATCATCGTGCAGAATGACCTAGGGCCTGTGCCGGCGTCATACCTTCCTTCCAACCTACTAAAGAACTTCCTTCCACATCCATCACTTGCATCACCTTATCAACAAGTTCAGTAAGAGTTGGATCCTTAGGGAAATACAACACATGACTTTGGGTGTTCAATAACTCCACACCAGTGTTGCCAGATTGGATGCTAAGAGCGTCGCCATGATGCAAATGCACTAATTACAATACACCATCCTACATAAAAGGCAATACAGCCAACATTAACCCACTTCACACGTGACAGTTTCGGCATGCCATCATATGTAAAAAGGATATGGTACCTAATGATATTCATATACAACTGATATACATCCTCTGAAGTTGATTCGCAAGAATATTACGTGCTGGTTTGGCCAGATCTGGTTGTTGCTGCGTGGTTGATGACCCACAAGCATAGGGGATCAATCATAGTCCTTTCGATAAGTAAGAGTGTCAAACCCAACGAGGAGCAGAAGGAAATGATAAGCGGTTTTCAGAAAGGTGTATTATCTGCAAGTGCTGTAAGTAACAATAGTAGATAGTTTTTTAGCAATATAAATCGTAACAAGTGACAAGTAACAATAGTAGCAAATGTGCAGCAAGGTAGCCCAATCCTTTTTGTAGCAAAGGACAGGCCTGGAAGTACTCTTATATTAAGCAAGCGCTCCCGAGGACACATGGGAATTATGTCTAGTCATGTTCATCATGTTGAGTTGATTCGCGTTCGCTACTTTGATAATTTGATATGTGGGTGGACCGGTGCTAAGGTGTTGTTCTTAGTTGAACTAACAAACTACTTATGATTACCCCCTCTCGCAAGCATCCGCAACTACGAAAGAAGAATTAAGATAAATCTAACCATAGCATGAAACATGTGGATCCAAATCGGCCCCTTATGAAGCAACGCATAAACTGGGGTTTAAGCTTCTGTCACTCTAGCAACCCATCATCTACTTGTTACTCCACAATGACTTCCCTTAGGACCATAGCATGGTGAAGTGTCATGTAGTCGATGTTCACACGACACCACTAAGAGAATTAACAACATACGTATCATCAAAATATCGAACGAATACCAACTTCACATGATGACTAATAACAAGACTTCTCCCATGTCCTCAGGAACAATAGTAACTACTCACACCTCATCAACATGTTCAAGATCAAAGGTGCAATAATAATAATTAAGGATCTGAACATAATTTTTTCCACCAAGTAATCCAACAAGCATCAACTACAAGATGTAATCAACACAACTAGTAACCCACATGTACCAATCTAAGGTTTGGAGACAAAGATTGAATACAAGAGATGGACTAGGGTTGGAGATGAGATGGTGCTGGTGAAGATGTTGATGAGGATTGGTCCTCCCACGAAGGAGGAAGCGTTGGTGATGACGATGGCTTCGATCTCCCCCTCCCGGAGAGGAATTTTCCCGGCAAAATCTGACTGCCGAAGTGCAAAAGGGCCTCTGCGCAGGTTTTCGCCTCGAGATGGCAACGCTTCATCCTGAAAGGTTGCTTTTGATTTTTTTTTCTAGGGTAAAACACACCATATAGGAGAAGATGGGCGTCGGGAAGCCAGCCAGGGCCCCTCCACACATCAGGGCACGACCTGGGGGGGGGGGGGGTTGATGGCTTGTGCCTGGCTGGTGGCCCCCCTCTGGTATATTTTTGGCCCATAAATTCACATATATTCAATAAAAATTCTTCGTGAAGTTTTAGGTCATTTGGTGTCTGGTGATTTTTCTGCCTTTTCCTCGGTTTTCCGGTCTAGAATTCCAGTTTCCATATAATTCCCTCTTTGTGATGTACCTTGCATATTCAGAGAGAAAGGGCATAAGAATTGTATGATAATAAGGAATAATGGACCAGAATAAAGTAAATATGAATAGGAACTCATGATGCAAAAATGGACGTATCAACTCCCCCAAGCTTAGACCTTGCTTGTCCTCAAGCGAAAGCCGAACTCGAGAGTAATGACCACATAATTTGAGAGAGAGAGGTGTTGATAAAAACAGAATAAGGACATGAGAGCATCATGCATATCATTATAGCAACAAGCATTTCATCATATAAATTCTCATAAACAAGTAAAGATATATTCACAATTATCGAAGTATGAAGCATAAACCTTATTGACAACCAATAAACAGTGTCTTTAGTCACGGTGATAATCATAATTCATCATATTCAAGAGAAGAGTCTATATAAGAGCTTTCATTGTAGCAAACCCACATACTCAACTATCATTTAGTCATCTATGATTGTTGGCACTCATTGCATATTTTTGGAGCTAATGTTTTTGCCGGACACGTAGGAAGATAGGGGCTTCGTTTGCCACCCAACTCATTTACCTCAAGGATAATGTCAACAATAATGAATCATGGTTTCTTACATTCAACTGGATATATACACCTGGATCTTACCTCAACATGTGATGCTTACCACAAAGAATGTTTATAACTTAGAGGAAAATAAGATATTTATGACTCTTGAATAAAGGTAAGAACTTTATGAAAGTGAAAGATAGGCCCTTCGCAGAGGGAAGAAGAGGTTGTCATGCGCTTTTATTTGGTTAGATGTGCAATCTCTTAATGCAAAGGAACTTCACTTTATATTGCCCCTTGTGATCGCAAACTTTATTATGCACTCTGTCGCTTTTATTTCTTCACCATCACAAGATCGTACAAAGCTTATTTTCCTTTTCAATAAAAGATCATACATGATTAGAGGCAATTTTTATTGCTTATGCACCGATGATAACTTGAAGGATCTTATTCAATCCCTAGGTAGGTAAGGTGGATTCTTACAAAAAGAAACTGGGTTCAAGGGGTTATGGATGCACAAGTAGTATCTCTACTTGGTGCGGAAATTTTGGCTAGCAAAAGTTCTAAAGGAAGCATCACATGTTAAAGGATCCATGCCTATATAACTTCTATGCAAATGTAAGCAATCATGACCATTAGGTTGTCTTCCATGTCCAACTTCAACACTTGATCATTGTTTAATATTTGGTGAGGGTTCATAATCATAGATGATGTCCAAGATAGTATATTTGTATGTGAATCTTCTCCTCTCTATCATAATCTTGCATAGATTATAACAATGACTAATGCTATGTTTGTTCTATTCCCAACAATTTTCATAGTTCATACTTTCTTTTTATGTGAAGTCATTACTTCCCATGGGATAAGCATATGATCTTTACTATTCTTTTTATTGTCATGCTATGATCATTGGTGCAAGAGAGTAAAGAACACGAACTCAACTAATCTTTATTATATAACTCTCACACTCAGTTACAAGGATATGTAGAACTCAAAGAAAAATCCTAAAGCAAAGCAAATCTAAAACTTTATTTCTCTAAACAACGAAATAGCTAAAGATCAAACTAAAATAAAATATGACGGTGAAAAGTGATGGTGATACGATACCGGGGCACCCCCCCCCCCCAAGCTTGAGACAAGCTAGGGGTTGTGCCCATACCCATGTACTCAAGCGTTCTTCGGTGATGGTGATGGTGTACGGAAATCCTCCATCTTCCAACGCATAGGCTCCCCATCATGAAAAGAATTCTGTAATCCTGAAATTAGCAGCTAGGCTCATCCTTTTAAACCTAGATTCATACTCACAGTTCTGGTTTTGGATTTCATAGATTTGATGTTGAAGGTGCTCGATCCGCTCTTGAAGTTTGAAGAGAGCTTCTCCCACGCTCCTTGTATCAAGCTTGTTCTCGCGGATGAAGTCCGTGATCATAAAGTGATTAGCACTCAGGCCACGTTCAACCATCCCTTGGCACTTGAAGATCTCCTGCTCCACTTCTGCAAGCCTGGCCTTGTCGCTTCCCTCCTTCTTGGGGCCTTGGACACCCCGGATGTGGAGTACCCCCTCACGCCTCTCAATAGCTTGAGGGTGCTTCATCACCTCCGGCAAGTAGGAACTGATGACCTTCTCGAAGAACTTGTCTTTAGATGAACTTGAGGAAGTCATGGCGATCTAGATCTGTCAGAAAAACAGCCCGGAACAAGAACAAAGGAGAAACTCGCGATGCGGTGGTCAAAACATACGGGAGTATATATAATGATTTTTTGTAGGTCAGAATACGTGTTCGGGAAGAAATCGGAGTCGGGGAGGCACACGAGGGCCGCACAAGCCATCAGGGCGCACCCCAGGGGGGTCGCACCCTGTTGGCTTGTGCCTCCCTCGTGGGTCCCCCTGACTCCGTTTTATTTTTGGAATTATTCTAAAATACTAAAACCAACAGAAATTAATTTTTTGCAATTTTTAGAGTCGGTTTACTTACCGTACCACATACCTACCCCTTTTTCAGGTTTTTGGAGTGTTCCAGAAGGCTTCCCGTATGTGTTCTTCCGGTGTTATTACTTGAATAACATTAGTCTCTTCATTGATTGGTGTACCTGAAATGTAATGCTTGATTCTTTGCCCATTCACCACTCTCGGGTTTTTGCCTTCGAAGTTATTAATTTTTATAGCACCGGAGAGGTAGACCTCTTCGACAATGTATGGACCTTCCCATTTGGATAAGAGTTTTCCTGCAAAAAAACCTAAAACGAGAATTGTACAAAAGCACAAGGTCTCCTACATTGAATTCCTGTTTTTGAATCCTTTTGTCATGCCATCTCTTAACCTTCTCTTTAAACAACTTAGCATTCTCATAGGCTTGTGTCCTCCATTCATCTAGTGAGCTAATGTCAAATAACCTCTTTTCACCGACAAGTTTAAATTCATAATTAAATTCCTTAATTTCCCAATAAGCCTTATGTTCTAGTTCAAGAGGCAAATGCCAAGCTTTTCCATATACCATTTTATATGGGGACATCCCCATGGGGTTTTTATAAGAAGTTCTATAACCCCACAGGGCATCGTCTAACTTCTTAGACGAATTCTTCCTAGATCTATTGACAGTCTTTTGCAAGATGAATATTAGTTCTCGATTGCTCAATTCAACTTGGCCACTAGACTGAGGATGATATGGTGATGCAATTCTATGGTTAACATCATATTTAGCTAGTAGTTTATGGAAAGCACCATGAATAAAATGTGAACCACCATTAGTCATTAAGTATCTAGGGACCCCAAACCTCGGAAAAATAATTTCCTTAAGCATTTTAATAGAGGTGTTATGATCAACACTACTAGTTGGAATAACTTCTACCCACTTAGTAACGTAACCAAAACAACTAAAATATGAGTGTACCCATTTGAGGAAGGGAAAGGTCCCATAAAGTCAAAATCTCAAACATCGAATGGTTCAATGGCAAGTGAATAATTCATAGGCATCTCCTGGCGTTTACCAATGTTACCAACTCTTTGACATTCATTACATGAAAGGACATACTTACGAGCATCTTTGAAAAGAGTAGGCCAATAAAAACCAGATTGTAATACCTTGTGCGTAGTTCTGTCGCCAGCATGATGTCCTCCGTAAGGTTCAGAATGACACTTCCTTAAGATTTGTTCCTGTTCATGCTCAGGTATACAACGTCTAATAATACCATCTACTCCTTCTTTATAAAGATGTGGGTCATCCCAAAAGTAATGTCGTAAATCATAAAATAATTTTTTCTTTTGTTGATATGTGAAACTCGGTGGGATATATTTAGCAACAATGTAATTAGCATAATCAGCATACCAAGGAGTACTACGTGAAGTATTTATAGCAGCAAGTTGTTCATCAGGAAAATTATCATCAATAGGCAGTGGGTCATCAAGAACATTTTGCATTGTAGACAGGTTATCCGCTACGGGGTTTTCAGCTCCCTTTGTATCAACAATATGCAAATCAAATTCTTCAAGCAAAAGCACCCACCGAATAAGTCTAGGCTTAACATCTTTCTTTTCCATAAGGTATTTAATAGCAGCATGATCCGTGTGAATAGTTACTTTGGAATCGACAATATAAGGTCTAAACTTATCACATGCAAAGATAACTGCTAAAAAATTCTTTTCAGTGGTGGCATAATTTCTTTGAGCAGCATCTAGGGTTTTACTAGCATAATGGATAACATTCAATTTCTTGTCTACTCTTTGCCCTAGAACAGCACCAACAACATAATCACCAGCATCACACATAATCTCGAATGGTAGGTTCCAGTCAGGTGGTTGAACAATAGGTGTAGAAATCAAAGCTTTCTTAAGTATTTCAAAATCTTCTACACAATCATCATCAAAAACAAGGGGAATATATTTTTGAAGAAGATTAGTTAGCGGCCTAGAAATCTTTGAGAAATCTTTAATGAAACGCCTATAAAAACCAGCATGACCAAGGAAACTTCTTATACCTTTGATATCTTTGGGGCATGGCATCTTCTCAATGTCGTCAACTTTAGCTTTATCCACTTCAATACCCCATTCAGAAATTTTATGCCCAAGCACTATACCTTCATTAACCATAAAATGGCACTTCTCCCAATTCATAACGAGATTAGTTTCTTCACATCTCTGCAAAACTCGATCAAGGTTTCTCAAGCAATCATCAAAAGAAGTTCCATAAATGGAAAAATCATCCATGAAAACCTCAACAATCTTTTCACAAAAATCAAAGAATATAGCCATCATACATCTTTGAAAGGTAGCGGGTGCATTGCATAAACCAAAAGGCATACGTATATAAGCATACGTTCCAAAAGGGCAAGTAAAATTAGTTTTCTCTTGATCCTCTTTTGACACAGGTATTTGAGAAAAACCGGAATATCCATCAAGAAAGCAAAAGTGTGTGTGCTTAGATAATCTTTCTAGCATTTGATCGATAAAAGGTAAAGGATAATGATCTTTCCTAGTGGCTTTGTTTAATTTCCTGAAATCAATCACCATCCTATAACCAGTTACTATTCTTTGTGGGATAAGTTCATTTTTATCATTTTTTAACTGAATCATTTTTATCATTAGGGAAAACAGTTATACCTCCTTTCTTAGGAACACAATGAACATGACTTACCCATCTACTATCAGCAATAGGATAAATTATACCTGCCTTCAGAAGCTTTAATATTTCAGTTCTTACCACTTCCTTCATCTTTGGGTTTAAGCGGCGTTGATGATCTACGACAGGTTTAGCATCCGGTTCCATATTAATCTTGTGCTGACATAGAGTGGGACTAATGCCCTTAAGATCATCGAGAGTATATCCAATAGCAGCCCGATGCTTCTTCGGAGTTTTAAGTAATCTCTTTTATTCATGCTCTGAAAGGTTAGCACTGATAATAACAGTATATATCTTCTTTTCATCAAGGTAAGCATATTTCAAAGTATCAGGTAAAGTATTTAACTCAAACACGGGATCTCCCTTGGGTGGAGGGGGATCCCCCAAAATATCAACCGGTAAGTTGTGTTTAAGAACAGGCGTTTGTTTCAGAAATATATCATCTATCTCATTTCTCTCATTCGTATGCATATAATTTTCATGGTCTAGTAAATATTGTTCTAATGGGTAGGTAGGAGGTACGACAATAGAGGCTAGACCAATAATCTCATCTTTGCTTGGTAATTCTTTCTCATGCGGTTGTTTACTAAACTTAGATAAATTAAATTCATGAGACACATCGCGAAAGCTTACTTTAACCTTCTCAGTAACACAATTAATTTTAGCATTAACAGTATTCAAGAAAGGTCTACCAAATATAATGGGGCAAAAGTTATCTTGTTCTGAACCAAGTACTAGAAAATCAGTGGGGTACTTGACCTTTCCACACAAGACCTCAACATCTCTAACAATCCCAAGTGGTGTAATAGTATCTCTGTTTGCAAGTTTAATAGTAACATCAATGTCCTCAAGCTCAGATGGTGCTATGTCATTCATAATTTCTTGATATAAGGTAAAAGGTATAGCACTAACACTGGCACCAATATCACACAAGCCAAGATAGCAATGATCTCCAATTTTAACGGAAACCACAGGCATGCCAACAACTGGTTTATTTTTATCTAGTTCATCTTGTTTACTTCTAACAGGTTTTACAATTCTAGTAGTTTCATCACATAAATAGATGACCTGTCCATCAATGTTATCAACTAGAAAATCTTTAATCATAGCAATTTTAGGCTCAACATTTATTTGTTCAGGAGGTGTAGGTGTCCTAGCATGACTTTTATTAACCACAGTTGTAGCTTTAGCGTGTTCCTTAACCCTAACAGGGAAGGGTGTCTTCTCAATGTAAGCAGTAGGAACAATTTTATCAACATGATTAACAATTATTTCTTCCTTCTCAACTTTAATGGGTTTCTCTAATTGTTCTTCAATGGGTGGATGGTACTTAAACCACTTCTCCTTAGGGAGATCAACATGAGTAGCAAATGATTCACAGAAAAAGCTACTATCTCAGAGTCAAGGCCATATTTATTACTCATCTTATAGCATGCATCAGTTTCCATAAAATTTTTAACACAATCGAACTTAAGCTTTATACCTGCCTCTTTACCTTTGTCGAGTTCCCAATCTTCAGAGTTGCGTTTAATTCTTTCCAGAAGATCCCATTTGAATTCAATGGTCCTATTAATGAAGGAACCAGTAGAAGAAGAATCGAGTAGTACTTGATCATCATGAGAAAGCCGAGCATAATTTTTTTTACATAATAGTATTTCTTGAAATCTCATGGTTGGGGCAAGTGTGCATCATAGATTTAAGCCTCCCCAAGATTGAGCGATACTTTCTCCTTCATGAGGCCAGCAATTATAAATAAAATTCCGATCACGATGAACTAGATGCATAGGATAAAACTTCTGATGAAATTCCAACTTCAAACGATTCCAGTCCCATGATCCAATATCGCCTAATAGCCTGTACCACATTAATGCTTTTCCCTCCAAAGATAAAGGGAAAACTTTCTTCTTAACTTTGTCTCCAGACAACCCTGCAAGCTGAAATAATCCACAAACTTCATCGACAAATATCAAATGATAATCAGGATGAATCGTTCCATCATATGGGTGTGATAAGAATTTTCCAAGCATACCAGAAGGAATCTCATTATAGATATTTTCAGTAGGTTCAGTAGGTTGAGGAACAATTTCCTCATCTTCAGTTCGGGGCGAAGATGCCCCGAACAAGCCACTGAAAGGGTGACCGTTCATAGTGACAAGCAACAGTAAATTTCAGCACGTATAGAAAATGGTTCCTTACCATTTCCACTTACCAAAGGCACTTCACTCCCCGGCAACGGCGCCAGAAAAGAGTCTTGATGACCCACAAGTATAGGGGATCAATTGTAGTCCTTTCGATAAGTAAGAGTGTCGAACCCAACGAGGAGCAGAAGGAAATGATAAGCGGTTTTCAGCAAGGTATTCTCTGCAAGTGTTGTAAGTAACAATAGTAGATAGTTTTGTAGCAACATAAATCGTAACAAGTGACAAGTAACAATAGTAGCAAAGGTGCAACAAGGTAGCCCAATCCTTTTTGTAGCAAAGGACAGGCCTGAAAGTACTCTTATATTAAGCAAGCGCTCCCAAGGACATATGGGAATTATGTCTAGTCATGTTCATCATGTTGAGTTGATTCGCGTTCTCAACTTTGATAATTTGATATGTGGGTGGACGGTGCTAAGGTGCTGTTCTTACTGGAACTAAGAACCTACTTATGATTACCCCCTCTCGCAAGCATCCGCAACTACGAAAGAAGAATTAAGATAAATCTAACCATAGCATGAAACATGTGGATCCAAATCAACACCTTATGAAGCAACGCATAAACTGGGGTTTAAGCTTCTGTCACTCTAGCAACCCATCATCTACTTGTTACTCCACAATGACTTCCCTTAGGCCCATAGCATGGTGAAGTGTCATGTAGTCGACGTTCACATGACACCACTAAGAGAAGTAACAACATACATATCATCGAAATATCGAACGAATGCCAACTTCACATGATGACTTATAACAAGACTTCTCCCATGTCCTCAGGAACAATAGTAACTACTCACACCTCATCAACATGTTCAAGATCGGAGGTGCAATAATAATAATTAAGGATCTGAACATAATTTCTTCCACCAAGTAATCCAACAAGCATCAACTACAAGATTTAATCAACACAACTAGTAACCCACAGGTACCAATCTGAGGTTTGGAGACAAAGATTGAATAAAAGAGATCGACTAGGTTTGGAGATAGATGGTGCTGGTGAAGATGTTGATGAGGATTGGTCCTCCCACGAAGGAGGAAGCGTTGGTGATGACGATGGCTTCGATCTCCCGCTCCCGGGGAGGAATTTCCCCGGCAGAATCTCACTGTCAGAGTGCAAAAGGGCCTCTGCCCAGGTTTCCGCCTCGAGACGGCGGCGCTTCATCCCGAAAGGTTGCTTCTGTTTTTTTCTAGGGTAAAACACACCATATAGGAGAAGATGGGCGTCGGGAGGCCAGCCAGGGCCCCACCACACACCAGGGCGCGGCCTGGAGGGGTTCCCTGATGTCTTGTGCCTGGCTGGTGGCCCCCTATGGTATATTTTCGGCCCATAAATTCACATATATTCAATAAAAATTCTTCATGAAGTTTCAGGTCATTTGGAGTCTGGTGATTTTTTTGCCTTTTCCTCGGTTTTTCGGTCCAGGATTCCAGTTTCCAGATAATTCCCTCTTTGTGATGTACCTTGCATATTCAAAGAGAAAGGGCATAAGAATTGCATGATAATAAGGAATAATGGACAAGAATAAAGTAAATATGAATAGTAAATCATGATGCAAAATGGACGTATTAGTGGTCTCCACTCTTCTACCGCTGGGGATTTCGGGTTGGGGTGGAGGTTGGTAGGAGGAGGGTATGCGGCACGACAGCGTAGGGAAGGTCCAGGGGCGGTCGCCTATACCAAGCCTTCCTGGAATGGGCCCCCGGGTCCATGGGGAACACTAGGAGGGGAAGGGGACGACGGGGTGGGTCACCTGCGAGTGTGACTCTGTGGGATGGGACGACTTGTTTCGGGGAGGGTGGGTGGTGGGAGTGGGGGTAACTGGAGCTCAAATGGAAAAATTACACCGCATCGATATCGGACCGGCCAATTTTAATTAGAAATAAACACGCCAATTACATACGAGTGAACGAACAATGAAGGGCAAGAAAATAAACATGTCACATAGCGCACAAGGCCACGCCTAACTGACAGGCGATACTGAAGATGACCTACCACACCTAAGTGGCAGGTGACACTGAAGAGGACCTGCCACGCCTAAGTGGCAGGAGGCACTGAAGATGACCTGCCATGCTTAATTGGCAGGTGCCACGATCGACGGCCTGCCACACCAAGTTGGCAGGCGGCCGAACTAACACACCTAATTGGAAGGCGGCAGAAATGATGTGATCAGCCACGCCAAACAGTCGGGTGTACTAACTAATGTACATGAAACGCCAAACGATAAGGCGAGTCATATGAAGACATGCCAACAGATGGTCGTGTTCATTTTCAACTGTTGATGCCTATCAGATAGGCATATCAGATGTACATCAGATCATCCAACTAGGACTGCAGATGTGCTCATGTGATGATGCTCAGGATTATAAGAAATGCAGATATTCTAGCTTATATAGCGCCATTTCATCTGGCGCTTCACACTGGCGCCACGCTGGTAGCGTGACCGACGACCATGGACCATGACCGGTAATAGGCGCCTTCTATTAAGGCGTCTCAAAGTGTACTTTACGCGCCTATCTATCAGACATGAATGGTGGGGTCAGACGACGAAATGAGTTTTTTCGGGGCTCAATGGACTGACATAAAATCCTTTAGGGGTCATTTAGTAAAAATAATACAAAAATGAGATCAGAACTCAAACAGAAAGAAGTCAGAAATTTTGAAATCCAGACCAATCCCTAATTTTGGAATCAGAACCCAAACAATAGGGGAATAGACTTCCTTGCGTGCGGGCGTTGCAACGCTGGAATAAGGCCTCTTCCAATGCAAATGTGCTTAGATGAGGAGATAAGTGCATTAAATAGCTTAGCAACTTAACTCCCCAATGCATAGGTGCTTAGCTTGTTGTTGCTAAGCTCACTTTATTTAATGATTTAGCACCTAAACTCTTTCATGCATTGGCCAACTTCTCTCATTTAAGTGGTTTGCCTAGGTTCACATGTTTGGCATTGGTTCTTCCTAGGTGATGGTGTCCGAGACTAGGGGTACTCATCACGTCGTCTCCCGACCAGTGGGTCGGGCCGAGGACCCCATGGTGGTTCAATAATGGGCTAGTTCGGACAACCCATGATGCGTACAAGGGAGATTCCACAAGACTTGGCGCACAAGACAAAGACTCTTCTAAACCCTAGGCCTCTGGTGCATTATATAAACCGAGGCCAGGCTAGTCAATAGATAATCTCAGATTCATGACAACAACCTCGTGGTAGATACCTGTACTATGTACTATCCCCCATATGAATACAATCAAAAGCAGGACGTAGGGTATTATCTCCTTGAGAGAGCCCGAACCTGGGTAAAATCCTGTGTCAAGACGCCTAGCTTAGGACCCCTACCGCGAGGTATACCGGATTCGGAACCGACATTGGTGCTTTCATTAAGAGCCTGCTAGGTGATCGTCGTGGCTCGATGGGATATTCAACCGATGCTAAATCAGGTGTTACGATTTCAATTCAATTTATTCTGTCTGCATCAGATTTCTTTTGCAAGTATTGCCTGTAGTCTTGTGCCATTTTGTTTACAGACTAGTTTTGATCTCGAGCGCCGCCGGGCGATCCGAATATATATACTGGGCGAGCCGAAGCCTCCGCGAGGTATGCATGCATCAAGCGGCGGCCGGCCCTACCTCGCTGGGATCAGGCAGACGTGGAGCCGTACATGGAGACCAAGACCAACTGTATCACGTATGCTGGTTTTGAAGAAATCAAGTTCTGTTCGGCATGCAATCTAACCAGGAAGTCAAATCTAATACACGCACTTCAATGAATTATAAGCCTTGAGGAGATATATTACTTTAAATAAGCAGTTTGTCTTCCATGTAAGTACTTATCAAGGCATGCATGGTACTAATCGTTTGGCAATTTTTTGAGATTTGATCGGCTATGCGAGCTAGCTTTCAAAAGTTCCATCGTCGAGGAGCTCCTCGTCGCCAACCTGCTCTTCACGTCGCTCGGCTCGGGGGCACCAGTGCCATCACATCGACTTGCTCAGAGAGCTCGGCCATGCCTTGGCATCGACTACGCGACACCGCTACCTCGGCGAGCCGACGTCGTCGTCCCGCTTTTTACCTTGGGTTTCTTCGCCTCGCCGTCCGAACGAGAACATCAGGTTTTAGTTTTCTAATTACAAGCACTATAATATAACATACATAATATTTTGTGTTTTTACTGCATTGTTTCTGCAGGGATATTCTATCGACGCACGTACGCGATGTCGGTCAGCTCAGTTGTTCACCGTCACCTCGGCCAGTCGATCTATACAATCGACCTCAAATATACGTCGCCACCTCGGCAAGCCGATGTCGTCGTCCCGCTTGCGTCGACGGAGTTGTGGCATGGCCTCGATGCGCATCCCTGTGCTGATATCTCGGCGCCGCCACTCCGCTGAGCCAACCTCAGCGCCCATGCCATATTTCTTTAATTATTTACTTCACTTCAATTAATTAAGCCGATGCAATTTATTATTATCATTTGTTATATTCTTTTGCTTGCACTATTTAATGTGTCCACGTAATCGACTTAGACTGGGAGCGACATGATTATAGCGTTTGTGTTGACCGAGTTGCATTGTCGCCTCGGCAAGCCATGTCGTCGGGTCTTCAAGCCGACGTATATCGTCCCGATCGACTTGCTCCATCACGCGGCTGGCCCACGGACACCGGGGTCACCTCGCCGACCTATCCGTTACCTCGGTTAGACTGGGGGCTTCGCCACCTCTTCATCAACCTGCTCCGAGGACTTCGGCGTCACCAGCCGACCAGCTTCGCCATGTTAGCTGGACCGGGGGCTTCGCCTCAACACATCGATCGTGCTGTGTCGCCACTTCATCAAGCCGAGCGATTTGCTCGGGCACCTCTGGACCGGCGTGGGGGCTGGGACCTCGATCCGCCGCAAGTCCGGCCCACGTCATCAACGCCGAGCACATTAACCAGCTAAGTCGCTTTCATGCTCAAATTTCTTAGGTTTTTTTTTAAATTGGTTCAACCGAGCGTTATGTTTTTGTGTCAAAACAAAAACTTTCTTTGTTAAAAACGTTGTTTGTTCAAAAAACCTTCTTTTCCCATGTTAACTGGGGGCTCTCAAATTTAGATGAGCCATTTTATAATAAATGTTTTTCTTCTTGGTCGTTGCGAAGTCTTTTTCTACTACTCCTTTTTCCAACACTAGTGTGCGGTCAATAGCCGGATAGCCTGGTTTCTTTCTAAATCTGCTCGAGTTTAGTTGGCTAAACAGGCCTTGGAGAAACACTCTGCCTTCAGGATATGGAGGTTGAAGTCAAAGGCTGACCCGCTTGAAGTCCGGAGATCGGATGAATCGTGTTAAAGCACGACTGCAGCGCATGTTAATTTTAAGACCAATTTTCAGATTGGCACCAAGAAATTTGATTTAGTTTGGACATAAAGTTTTTGCTAAAGTTTTTTGGTATGACGGAGCTTATGGCACCTTCAATCTATTTTATATTTTTCTTTCAGGAGGCAGGATATCCTCTTGTTCGAGGTGTTCTGCGTGGTGGATCTACTCGGGAAATCTTTTCCGACCCGCAGTTCGGCATCCTTCCTACCAAGCTGTACCTCGGCGTTGAGGGAGTCTCCTCTTGACTGGGGTGCCCCATGTAATATTTCACCTGGAAAAATATTTGCGGACCCGTAGTTCGGCATCTTCCCTGCCGACATGCACCTCGGCGTCTCGGATATTGCCTTATATGCATCAGTTTCAAATCATGTCTTCGGTCAATAGTCGGGTTGCCCGGCTCCCGTGCTCGCCTCTTACGTTCCACATTGTTTGGCCAAGGGTGTAAAGGGAGAACCACTGCGACTGTATTTCCAACTCGACTGGTTAAGTACCTAAGTGGAGAAAGCCGAAGACTGACTGTCATGATAGGCGTAAACTGGTCGGCGATCCGATGACTGTGTTAAACAAAAGATCGATAGAGATTACCCTGTGTTAAACGACGGGCCTTTCATAACATTGGCCGAAGTGTTAATAGCTTGGCCTCGGCTCACGCCGAACACTATCCGGGGGCTAGTAACTTATCTCCCTGCTTAAAGCTCCTATGACTAAGTGAAAGTTATAAAGCCTGAATATTTGATTGCCTCGTTTCCGCTAACACAACCGCCTTCGAGCACCGAGACGTCGGCTAAGGGTTGTCTTGTTAGTACGGAAACAACCTGCGTAGTATCTACAAAGGGGTGGAAGCCGACGATGGGCCACTTTCAGATTATAAGCAGTCGCAACGGAGTCAAAATAAACCATACCGAGGGCTCCTCGAGGCACCTCGGCACGGTGAGATCCGGACTCCTGGAGAGCCCAACATATCATCAGCGTTTGTATTCAATATACAAGCGCTGCCTTCCGTAATCATCGTTATAAAGCCATAAACATGCATCAATTTGACTTAAGATTTTGGCCAAGCTGGGTTGCCTGGCTCCTGTGCTTACCCCCTACGTTCCCGATTGTTCGGCTATGGGATAAAGGGAGCACCTCCATGATTGTTACTTTCGGGTCATCTGGGTTAGTACCTCAGACTGGGTGAAGCCGAAAGCAAGCCATCTTAAGAATATAACTGGTCCGCAACGACGGATGTGAAAATTTCTGTTCATTAAAAACCACAGAGTTTGGGAACATTCCCCAAACTAAATCCTCAATACTTTCCTCCCACATTGATCGGAGTTGAGGTTTCACGATCATGGTCAACATGATATCCTGGGAAATGGAACTTATAAATGAACTATTTATCCCAAAGGATGTTTCTTACGTTAA
Organism: Elymus sibiricus; assembly: GCA_039707655.1. Classification (NCBI taxonomy): domain Eukaryota; kingdom Viridiplantae; phylum Streptophyta; class Magnoliopsida; order Poales; family Poaceae; genus Elymus; species Elymus sibiricus. Next base: position 103,430,036 of record CM077669.1, on the reverse strand, counting down.
ATAGTAATATAACATATCTCTCCGCGTACCTTTGTTTATAAAACCGTATGGCCGGATTGCCTTGTTTTCCATAAATCTTTGCCCTTATAAAGGATTTATAAAGTAGGACAAACACTCCTCGGCTACTGGCCGAGGAGGTTGAAGCCGATGGTCGGTCAAAAAGTCTTGTACAATGCGGATCCGAACATTAATGATATAAAGTACTTGGATACATAGAATCATTACACATAAATTGTGTCAAACGTAACAAAGTTTATGTCAAACAAATATCGATCCTTAATTTGACCACCCGTGCCCAAATTAAGGCTCGGGGGCTACTGCATTGCCTATTCAATGCATCAAATTCAAAGTGTAATACGGTTTTTGAGGAGATTTGATCCTCAGGTCGGTCGGCCGCACCAAACCTGAGTCTCAGGGGCTATACACTACTAGGAAAAACCTTATAGGTAGGACACTATTAGTAGCGCTGGAAAATAACAAGCGCTGCTGATAATTAGCAGTAGCGTTGGCTTCTGTCAGCGCTATAAGTGAAGACTTAGCAGTAGCGCTGGAAAAAGAAAGAGCGCTACTGCTAAGCTGGACCCGATGAGCCCACCGACACTATTTGTAGTAGCAGCGCTCGCCGCAAAAAAGCGTTACTGCTAAAATCTTAGCAGTAGCGCTGGAAACAGAAAGAGCGCTACTGCTAAGCTGGACCCGACGAGCCCACCGACAGTATTTGTAGTAGCAGCGCTCGCCGCAAAAAAAGCGCTACTGCTAAAATCTTAGCTATAGCGCTGGGCTAGTGCTATTTTGAGCTAACCCCGCGCGGGCCGGCTCAAAATTTCCTAAGTCCCCCACTACTCCCCCCTCTCCCCCCTCTCCCCCACTCCTCTATGTCGCCACTGTCGCCGTCGACCTCACCGCCGCCGCCCGAGGCCGCCCTCGACCTCACCGCCGCCGCCGCCCTCTCCCCTGTCGCCGCCGCTCCCCTCCCCGAGACCACCGCCGCCGCCGCTCCCCTCCCCGAGACCACCGCCGCCGTAAGCCTCTCCCCTGCCCTCCTTTCTCTCTCTCTCTCTCCCGTCACTCTCACCCTCTCTCAGATTCATTCCTCCCCTCCCCTCTCCTCATGCATTGGCGCCGCCACCCAACACCTTCCCATCTCCTCTTGACCTCGCCGCCGGCGGCAATGCCCCCCGCTCTCTCCTTCACCGCCGTCGCTGCTCCACCCTCTCCTCCTCCCATCCCATCCCATCCCATCCTGTACCCTCCCCTCCCCTCGAGCTGCGAGAAGGTCAGGCGGCGGCCATGGCGCCCGCCTGCAGATCCGCCATCTGCTTATCTCCTCCCCATCTCCGGCCGGCGGTGCACAGGACCTACTCCTCGAAGGGGCCCATCTCCAGCCGGCGGTCACGATTTTTTTTTTGTTTTTGAAATTAATAGTAGTAGCGCGGGTCACGGGCACACGCTACAGATAGTTAGTAGTAGCGCGTGTGGCACCAGCGCTACTACTAACACATGTACTAGTAGCGTGGGATGAACCAGCGCTACTACTACCAGTTAGCTGTAGCGCGATAGTAGTAGCGCGGGCACCCGCGCTACTACTAGCCGTTTAACCAGCGCTACTACTAGGCTTTTTCCTAGTAGTGATAGCACACCGCGTTTCTATTCCTAAAGTATGCTGCCGAGCAAGGAGTTGACCCTCAGGCCGATTTCGCGAATCGACCCAAGTCTCGGGGGCTAGTGGCTATACATCTCGGCAAAGAATAAGTTGTAACAATCCACAAAAAATCAACCCACGGCCGAGGTGGTGCGCCACCTCGGAAGCAGTTTGCGTTGGAGCTCGGATGTAGTCCGTCATTGGAGCTCGGACGCAAGAGGACACCTCGGATGCCTACCAGCGTTGGAGTTCGGACGCAAAAGGACACCTAGGATACAATCCGGCGTTGGAGCTCGGCTGCAAAAAGATACCTCGGACACAAACCAGCGTTGGAGCTCGACTGTAAAAAAAATACCTCGGATACAGTCCGGCGTTGGAGCTCGGCTACAAGAGGACACCGCCGCACAAGAAACACTCTAAACCCAAGGTGTGGCGTAAAAATAATAAGGCATTGATAAAGGCCGAGAAATTAAAGGGGCTCCTCGTATGCCCGACGTGTGAAATCTTCGGATACACTTCGGCAATCCTCAAGATCGAAGATGGAAAGATTTGTTGAACCAGTTTTCAAGGCCGACGACTGAAGAGAAAGAGTTGTTCAGAAGAACCAAGGAGCGTCTTCAACTTGAAGACCGGTTCAGGGGGCTACTAATGGTGTCCGAGACTAGGCGGTACTCACCACGTTGTCTCCCGACCAGTGGGTCGGGCCGAGGACCCCCATAGTGGTTCACTAATGGGCTAGTTCGGACAGCCCATGATGCGTACAAGGGAGATTCCACAAGACTTGGCGCACAAGACAAAGACTCTTCTAAACCCTAGGCCTCTGGTGCATCATATAAACCGAGGCCAGGCTAGTCAATAGATAATCTCAGATTCATTACAACAACCTCGTTGTAGATACCTGTACTATGTACTATCCCCCATATGAATACAATCAAAAGTAGGACGTAGGATATTATCTCCTTGAGAGAGCCCGAACCTGGGTAAAATCCTGTGTCCATGTTATCATCGCTCCAAGACGCCTAGCTTAGGACCTCTACCACGAGGTATGCCGGATTCGGAACCGACACTGGGGTCACCATAGTGCTCTCTCCTCCTTTATTATTGCGCCATGTCATGTTTTTGCTTATGTGGCATGCTTAGCACATGTCCACACTGGAGCACTCGGAAGGGCCTAATATTTGCTCGCATCGCATCTGAGACAAGCCCCATAAATCTCTCCCCAACTCAATAACCCCCCCCCCCCCCCCCAATTCAACTGTGGGCCCACACTAATTAATCTCACCCCAGTTCAACTGTGAGGCCCACCTAATAAATCTCCCTTGCCTAAAAAACCCTAATTAATCTTCCCCCTGATGAATTTATCTGTGGGGCCTGGTAGTTAGTCTCTCCCCCTGAATATAACTGTGGGGCCATTGACTGATGCATGCATGCACGAAATAGCCACACACTCAAAGCAGGAAAAGGAAGGAACGAGTACACATTGATTATATCAAATCTTCTATAATACTAAGCTTCCTAGTTTCAAAGAGTCCACATTCAATTAAGGTCTTCAATTAGGATTAGATCACCCGATTTTGATTGGGTCAACAATTTTTGAAAGCTCTCTTATTCATTTCTTTTATACTATGCACTATGCATCCAAATTTTAAGGCCTCACAATTAATTAATGTATTCAATTTAGAATTGAGTCATCCGATTTTGACCAGTTCAACAATTTCTCAAGATCTCTTGTTCAATTTTTTTAATTCACTATGTTCCCTAATTTTTAAGCTCTTTCACTCAATTGAAGTTTTCTACTTTGGATTTGGATTACGATTTTGACCGGACCAACGATTTTTGGCCTATAAAAACATATCAATCATGTGCATCCTCCCACCACCTATAAAAAAGAAGCTCCCCATGTGATATTATAACACTAACATAGTACATGCAACCAACGACACGATTTTTTTCCACATAAATATACTTTGGTTAGCGGATAATAAAGAATCACACCACGAAAGGTCCACCAAATCGCAACACTATAAATAAAATAAAACACACTCCATCATCTCCCCACCCGCCAACCTAAAACTAGGAAGCATAGTATTATAGAGAATTATTTGATTCTTTTTTTCCCTATTTGTTTGTGGAAACAATTGTGATTCATCATGTAAGAACCATGAATAATTGCATACTATTGTGATTTTTCTACTAAAAATACCTGCTAATTATGAAGGAAGAAATTCCTTTGTACGTTTATTCATGTGTTGCACGTCTCAGAGCATCTACAAATGGATACAGCAAATCTGACCCCTCAAATATCCACGGAAGTGTCCGGGCTCATCCACGAACAGTGATCAGTCACGTCTCAGGTAATCGATTTGACAACCAGATACCTCAAATCCATACTATTACATGCAATGTAAAACTAATCTTAAACGGAGCTCGTCCGGCTCCGTTGTGTCCATGTCCGGCGGCCGACTGCGCCCCTGTGAGTGTTGGTCCGGTCACCGGCGAGATAGAGTAGGACATGGGACACGCATCGGCTCATGGGACTCGAGGCGTCGTCGTCTTCCATGACCTACTCTTCCTTGTCAGAGCCCAGAACCTTGACGATGCCGATGGACGTGAAATCGATGATGGATCTGTCCTGAGAGGAGCCGATGACGTCCACCACACCGCGGTTGCGGCACCCGTACTGGTGCACCATACGAGGCATCGGAGAACATGTCTGTGCCTTGCCAACGTCCACCGCCGTGAGAGCTGCTGCCGTCTCTCGTGCCCGCTACCTCACACGGTCGGCATGTCACCCTTATTTGCGTCCGACGACACCCATGCATCCCCCTTTGCCTCGGCACACCAACGAAGGGGTTGCGCGTCCACCACCGTGTTTGGATGCTAGACGGACCGCACCGCCAACGGTGAGGCAACGGCGACACACCTCGCGGCGGATCCACACACCATTTGGGCAATTGATCCTCGACGAGAGGATTTCGAGCGCTGTCATCGGGCGGCCTCCTCCCGAGAGCGACGGAGCGCAAACCGGGCGGTCATCTCCTCATCGTGGCCGTGTGGGGTGAGCTCTGGGTCGACGGATCTAAAGGTGTAGGACTCGGTTCCGCTGCCCGCCATGCCGGAGAGGGCCGGAGATTGTCAGATGGGAGCTTGGATGACGGAATGGACTAGAGAGGAGTGGAGTAAAGTGGCTAGGGTTTGGTTCGGGGAAAGGATGGAGACGAATATATATGGGGTCGGGCGGGCCATCGTGAGTTAAGTTTGACATGGCAGACACGTCCGGTCGCGCCATGACCTTTCCATATTCATCCCATATTTTGGCTGAATATAAGGGGTGCTGATTAGCCTGGGCACTTACGCTGGTTTGAGATGCCCGTTTAGGTTTTTTTTTTTGGACCGGTGAATGACGGACCGTTTGCCTAGATATATGAAGGGGTTTGAGACGCTCGGCCGTAGATGCTCTTACTAGTCAAGAGAAGTGATCAACCTCCACACCTATTTAGCAAGCATATCAAGGTTGAAAAGATACAAATCTTACCCATACCTCCAATTTTCTTTCTGGCAAATAGTTTCCACCAAACATACCAATGCATTTTCTTGTCATCACCACCATCACCCCATCAGAATCTCCTCCTAGTTCTTTTTTTTTTTTGAACACAGTACAGACGCAAGCGCTCATATACACGCGCATACACTCACCCCTATGAACGCACACACGCACACCCTACCCCTATGAGCACCTCCGAGAGACTGAGCCGGCATATCATCTTGAAATTTACGAAGTCACCGTAGGCACCTCGTCGTCGACGGGGACGTCTCCTCCCACTGAATGCGCATCGCCGGAAATCCTGAAATAATTCCAGGAATAAATGCGAGCACCAGGATTTGAACCCTGGTGGGCTGGGGATACTACAGTCCCTCTAACCATCCAACCACAGGTTGGTTCGCATCTCCTCCTAGTTCTAGTAGGCAGGTGGGTGACGGATAGAGAAGAAAAACAATAGGAATGTAACTAACGTGCCACTTTCCAAAAAATAAATGTAACTAAACGTGTCAAAGGATTCAGAAACAGATAAAAAAAATGCAAGTGGCCCACCTCTAACAGATTAAAAAAAAGATGCTTCCCCTCAAAATGTCAAATGAATAAACAAATGACGAAGTCCAGTCCCTTTCTCGTGCTTGTATCGCTCATTTGAAGCCGTCCTCGCAAACTGTAGACCACGAAGCCGTCCAACGAGCAATGCTACCATGACCGGAGCTTGTTGACTCATCTTCACCCCCCCCCCCCCCCCCCCCCCCCCCGGCGGGTTCAGGCACATGGCCCACCGTACTTGTGTTCGCCGGGAAGTCGGTCGCAACTGCTGCCATCAGCTTCTTGGTCACAAAGACTTTCGACTACCTCGACGAGTACCGCAAATCCGAAGGCATGGAGGAGGTGAAGAAACGGCTCCGGCTGGCCATGCCACAGATCCAGTCGGTGTTTGATGTCGTCCAGCCGCAACGCATCAGGGAGCAGAGCAGCGCATTGGATGAGTGGCTGTGGCAGCTCAGGGACGCCGTCGAGGAGGCTGAGGATTCCATCGATGAGCTTGAGTACCACGTACTCGAGAAGGCTAAAGAGCGCAAGGTTAGTGACCGCTGCTCTTGTTTTGGTAGGATGAAGCATAAGTTTGTCAGATCCGTTAAGCAAGCCAGTACTTTGAACAAGACTCTCAACAGACTGGTGAAATCTGTGGATGGATTAGACAAGGTTGCTGCAGGTGTTGCCAATTTCCTCATCCTAGCAGAAACAGCTTCCAGCCGTCAGCAGCAAATGCAGTTGGTTGACAATGACCGCCAGACAGGCTCAATGTTAAGTACAACCATATTTGTTGGGCGAGAGAAAGAGAAAGAACAGATTATTCAGTGGCTAACAAACACATCGGCTGAATCGGCAAACACGGGAAGTATTCCGATTGTTTCATTGGTCGGTCATGGTGGCATGGGCAAAACTACTCTGGCTCAGAGCATATGCGGAACATCTGAGGTACGAAGTCGTTTTACGGTCGTCTGGGTTACTGTATCCACTACCTTTGACGCAACATCGGTAACAAGTAAAATTCTGGAATGTGTGACAGGAGAAAAGCCACATACTGATCAGTTGGAACCATTGCAAAAATTACTCGAAAGCATAATGAAGTCTTTCAGTTTCTTGCTTGTTTTAGATGATGTCTGGGAAGATAAGAAAAGAGATGAATGGGAAAAGCTATTTGCTCCTTTTAGGGAACTGAACAACAGGAGCAAAATTTTGTTGACGACCCGAATGCAGTCTGTAGCATACATGGCCACAAGCATGATGAATGTAAAAAATGATCAGTGCTTGACATTAGGAGGACTGGAAGAACATGAAAATCTGGAGCTCTTCAATCATCATGTGTATTCTGGTTTGAATCCACAGGAGTATGAGCACTTGAAATCAATTGGAGAGAATATTGCAAGCAAGCTAGGAGGATGTCCCTTGGTAACAAAGGTTGCTAGTGGGCATTTGCATGATATCATGACGTTTGATTACTGGAAGAACTTCTTGGATGAAGGATTAGAACAGTTTAAAGGAACTGAAGAGGATATTATGAAGATTCTGAGGTTAAGCTACTACCACCTACCAGTAGAGTTGCAGATGTGCTTTCGATTTTGTAGCTTGTTTCCTGAGGACCATGAATTTTTTAAGGAAGATTTGGTGAAGATGTGGGTGGGTTCAGGATTGATCTCACAGGCTACAAGTTACTCACAACCCTTAAAGGTAATGAACACCGGTGAACAATTCTTGGCTCAACTGACCAGAAAATCATTCTTTGAAGTGAAAACCAAAGAGCTCAATGATATAGTGGGAAAAGAATACTATGTGATGCATGACATATTGCATGAAGTGGCAAGAAATGTTTCATTTGGTGAATGTGCAAGAATAAATGATCCTACCAAGTTCGATGATAAGAAGGATACAGTCCGACACATATGTGTTTCCCATATCCACAAATTTTCTGTTGAGGACATCAAGAAACTATCATATTTTAAGAACCTACGCTCTATTATCATCGATAGTTATCATGAGGTTGATGACAATATGGTTTGTGCACTTGAACAAATTGTTGAAAGCTCAAAATCATTGCGTCTATTTCATTCAACGTTGAGAAATACATTTCATATTCCTGACAAGTTCGGTGAGCTAAAGCACCTCCGATATCTATATCTGGATCGGATATCACTAGAGGGAATTCGTGCTGTGTCCAAACTTTATCACTTGACGCTACTTCATTGTCAGAATGGTTTACAGAGAGCAACATAGTAAGTCCATTCCACCTTTGTCATGATGCTATGATGTTTCACGTTGAATTGCTTGAATTGTTAATCACTTTAGGAAAGCAAGTTCCTTTATTATCCATCATCGTGTCTTGCATACCTAGCATTAGCTCTATTGTGTAGGACTGGTTAGATTTTTCCTTTCTTTCTATTTTGATTGCTACTTTTGTGTAAGATTGCACTGAAATTGCTTGGATTGGTTGCTTTCCATATTGGTATTGCACACCTAGATGGGGACATGGGGTCGGCATACTTAGAAAATCCTAGGCACTTAGAGCATCTCTAACTGATCCACAGTAAAGCGTTAGAGGAGGATAAATTCGGTTTTCCTCCTCTAACCGGCCCCTAACCGAACTCTTATAACCTTTAGTGCAGGATATCTTTTACTCCGCAATGTCCAGGACACATAAATATACTCGGCCGCCTAGTCGTGGAGTAAAAAGTCCCTCCCCTCCCCCCACCCCACCTCCCCTCCCCTTTCATTTCGCCGCCACCCAAGCCCCACCGGTGCACCTCCAACCCCACCATCATCCACTCCGGCGTTGCCCTACTACCATTGTTCCAAATATCGGCCAGTTAATCGGCATCTCGGTCAGTTAATCGCTACTCAGTGGGTCACCGAATAGCTGATTAACTGATTTATCGGCCAAATAACGGATTTATCGGCCAATTAACTGGAAATAATTGCCTATTTATCCCTACTCGGCACCCGGCCGATATGGTACTAGTTATCCATATCCTGAACATTACCTACTACCGATAATGATCGGATCCAGCCACCGTCGCTCCCCGCCGCCCATCCCTAGTATGGATCCACGCCGCCACGCGTAGTCCCGAGCCCATTGCCGCGACGATGCTTCCCGCTTCTTCGACCTCCCATCGCCGCCACTGAAGAGGAAATACATTGGGGGTGCGGTGATGTCGGTGGGGAAAGTGGGTCACAGAGATCATCGACCGTGACACACATGAGTGGATTTTGAATGGATCTTTTCATTCGGCGGCACGAAAGTACGACATAATGTTGGTGCACCTCCACAATGTCAATGCCCAGTGCAACTTCCTCAATGGCTTGCCGCGGTTGGCGGCCTTCTACCACCGGGTGACCACCGCACGGGAGATGCAGGAAGACGGCCTGCGAGCGCCTCGAGGCGGAGCAAGCTGGCGAGGCGTACATGGTGGAGCTGTGCCACATGTACCCGGACCACATCAAGGAGGAGTGCCGGCTATACGAGATGTACACGACCAGGACGACAGAGGTCGTCAACCTTTGCCCCAGCGACTCCGACGATGACAACGGTGGCAACCGAGCGGGCCAGGGTGGTGGCGCTGGAGAAGACCCGTTGTTTACCAAATCGGACCAGGAGGGCTTGGAGAACAAGAGCGATAGCAGGTAGTTTTATTTAGGTTTTATGCAATATAGTTTAAATTTCGATTAAGTAATGTAAAATAGTTCGAATCAAGTTTGATGAAGCAGGGTGAATCAAATTTGCATTGAATTTGTGTTGCAATTTTTCTAAGGGGTTAAGTTTATAAGATCAATTAGAAACGGCCTCTTTTAGATGAGAAAATATGCTCCTCTAAAGGATACTCTGTGTATCCTCCTCTAAATTATACGGGATCAGATAGAGATGCTCTTTGATCTTGCTCTTTTTTGACAAAGGGTGAACTTTATTGGTTTAAAATGGAGCATCGAGTAGTTACAGTATGAGTTACAGTATGAGCAGACACCCGGCTTCTGCATATTTAGGATGCATATAGCCAACACCAACACGCACAGAAAAACACATCGGCACCTAGCGAAGTCCTATATGACCAAAGCTATGCGTGGGCGAGGTAAAAAATAAAAAATCCCCAAAGCGATAAGATCCATGGTCATCAAACTATAGGGATGACCATATCCGCACCAACCATTTCATGACTCCACACGGATGATAAAGTTCTTCAATAACAATGCCTTCGGGAGGGGAGTGACGCTCAAACGTCGTCGTCACCGGATCCAACTACGAAGGCAAGAATCAAGGTTTTCACCCTGAAGAATCAACCTGAGCATATCCAAGCAACGCCTTCAACAAGATAACGACGTAAACAAACATCACTATTGGCTGGTATAACCAACTTGGTTAGACCTAGGCTTTCACCCTGGAGCTCGAGACTTGGTGCACGTAGGACCATCATCATAGTCACTCATGTGTTGTCGCCGCCACTTATCCACTATCCCAGTAGCTATAAGCAATGTGCGACCGTCGACGTTGCACCACCATCCCTTCCGTCAAGCCTTTATCCATATTTTACATCTCACCGCCGAAGTCAACCACTAGATTTGGAGAGAAGAACCCTGCCAAAGATCTTCCGGTGACTACTGCCATCGTGAAGGCGCGGGAGGTCGCTGTAGCACAATCTGCAGTCACCATCATTCGGCCGACCAGGTCAGAATCATCACCACCAAGCCGTCCATATCTGAATATGGGCAAGCACATCGAGTCGACTATGAATGACGCTGAAGCAGCAGCCGCCCGAATCAGATCCGGCCGGCACACAATCCACATGGCCGTCATCGGAGCCCGCCAACCAAGGCCGCCGCCCTGAATCCGGGCGCTACATCAGACCTCCGTCCAAGGAGCACCCACTGCCGCACCAACCAACATGCTAATGGCCGCCGCCACCCGCCGATCTAGACGTGGCCGCGCAGATCCCAAGCACGTCGTCCTGATGATCTTGCTCTTGCTCTTGTCAAAACCTGCTACAGTTCTGCATCTAAGATTTTTTCAAAATTTTTTTTTGAAAAGGAGGAAAGCCCCCGGCCTCTGCATCAATCGATTGAAAAATAGATAAGAATTTTTCATATCTAAGAATTTTTCATGGATTGTAGAGGTTTTGAAACCGGCTATCCACCCTTCTCTAGTCGATTGGGGTCCCTACATTTAGGGTCAATGGAGTGCAAATAAATTAGGAGGATTATTCAACAAGTCCGTTGCCTGTTGCTCATACAAAACACCCCACCAGCTAGAAATGGATATAAGTTGCCAAAATATTAGTTTCGTTGATACTAAGGGAGTTAGTCTATGATAACTGTGTGGCATATTTAATTTGTTTCGAAATTAGCTTGCTGGTTTGGGAAAACGTCTTAGTGCCAACGTTCCTGTGGGTGCTAATGCGTTATCTTGGTCTCTTTCGGACACTGCGTCTAATTGAAAAATATCCACTACTACAGGTCACCTTGAGGTGTGTACTTGGTTCGTGAGCAGCATTGCAGCGTTGCTGGAGCAATCATCTTTAAGGATTGCTCGAAGTTGGAGACTTGGGACTCTACGGTCGTCAAGGAGGTCTTTGCATGGCATGGCATGGAAACCAAGATTCTCCTTAGTTTGATGGACTTAAGTCTCTTTATGGTGTGTTGCGAAGAACTATGTGGGCTTGATGTGTGTTTAAGTTGCTTGTACGTTATGTCTTCGTTCTATTGTGACCACCCGAAGAATGGACTAGACAGCTTGAATGAACTTACAATCAAAAATAAATGTGTAAAGATTGGTCATTGATGTAAATCTTTTCGGTAAGTAGAGTGTCGAACCTAATGAGAAACACAAGAAATTGACTTATGAAAATTACCGGAAAAGGCTTTTGTCCTATATAAAGTCACAAACAACACACAAAACCATCATACAACACTCCACCACACACACCCAAGACTAGATATAAGGGAGCCGACGAACAAAAACTACCACACACACCCCAAGCAAACATCAACTGGGCAAATAAAGCATCGCTAGGAGTCCATGGAGGTATCAACGGTAAACGCGCCACCGCGAAGAGACGAAGCCGAAAATCGACTGACCATGGCTTGCCACGTGGTGCCTTCAAGAAAAGTATGACACCGGAGCGTCACCACCGCCCGATCCAATGTATAAAGGTTTTCACCTGGATTAACACGAAGGACAAAGGGCCGCCACAACGGTGCATTCAAGAAGGAAACGATGCAATGGACGTCGTTGTCGTTGGTCTGGCCAGAGCTAGACGATATTTTCACCCGGGCCACCACCCTCTGCCTCCGCCCACGGTACGGCCGTCACGGGAATGCCAGCCACACCACCAACATAGAAGGTCGAAGACCAGTCACCAGGCCGCCAACATGGCCATGACAGCTCGCCATTCTAAACCCGATCCACGAGCTTCACCCACAAGCGCGCAACTCCCGCCACCAAGGTCGCCGCCCTGCATACCGACACTCTGGACACCAACAAAGGTGTGGGCCTGAAACCGACCGGCAGATCCCTAACACCAACAGAGCCACCGGTGACCAGACTGCCCCAAACATCTCGATCTGGAGCCCGGAAACACTAGGCATGGAAAATGGGGAGAATAGGAGCGGAACATGTCTGTACCGGCGCCCCCTGTGCTGGTGACGGGTGGACAGACCACCCATCCCTCTTGCTACCTCCCCAAACGTCACCTCACGCCCATCCAGCCAGAACCACGCAGGACAACGCCAACCACTCATCCACCGGCGAGGGCCACGTGAGCTTTCTTACCCTTCATCCAAAGAGAGCGTCCAGAGCGGCCAACCCACCGAGGGACCACCGCACCCATCGGAAGCCGCCACACCACATCAACAGCTAAACGCATGCTGTCGCGGTCCACGCCTGCTGCAAAAGCCACAAGAGTTGTTTTGTTGTTTGTTTCATTGTGACAACAAGTGCAAGAATTCAAATTGCAATAAATATAGAAGTATGCAGAAAGTGGCTAAATCCTTATTTGTGATAAGGACAAGCCGGTTGTGTTTCTTATATGGATCAAATTATTCTCGAGGACAACATGTATTTCACCACATTGTTCTCACCTAGTTTCATTAAATGTAACTTCATTGCTATGATAATTATTGTGTAGTGGAGCTTACACTTATTTGATGCCCTTACTTGGACTTATACATACTTATGATTATATCCTTTAGCAAGCATGCACAAATATTAATGACGATTAAGATAACATCTAACCACATCATTAAATTATAGGGTCCCCGTTAACTCCTCATGTAATCTTTTGCAAACTTAGGGTATGCTCTCATTTCAGCCACGTGTCCTACATAAAATTATTACATACTAATCTCTACTAGGTCCATATGGGTGAACTGACACTATGGCCCAAACGAAAACATTTTCTATCATGGAAGTAACACTTTCATGACGATAATTCTGACAAATATACGTATCATCGTAGATGTGGTGGGTTCCTGCATCTATGACAAAATATTATGACAGAAAATATGTTTTTCGTCTTGGGCGGGCCTGAGACGGACCTGCATGACATTCTTTGGGCCATTTATGATGTAAAAACTCATGGTAGAAGTTAGGGCGAGAAATTTTTCGGGGATTTCCCGGTATACGGTGGGCGGTCGGGCCCGAGCGTTGCAGGGGTGGTTGCGCGTTTCTCTTGTATGTGCGCGTGTGTGCAAGCCCTTTGCTTACTGAACCCGAGTGTGCCCGTCGCTCGCTTACTAAAACCGATGGATCGATCGATATCTCGCACTACGTATTGAACCAGAGCGTTCGATCGAGCTCGCTGCTTACTGAACCCGAGTGATCCCTTCGCTGCTTACTGAACCCGAGCGATCCCTTACTGAACCCGAGCGATCCCTTTGCTGTTTACTGAACCCGATCGATGCGAGCGAGACTCGTGCATGTATGTAGTTTACTGTCCCAATGGATCAATGTGTTTCATCGAGCTCCCGCGCGAGACGTGAGTTGACCTAGCTATATGGCCAGTTGGTTGGATCTCGATGAACAGTGCCCGTTGCTACCGCACGCGATACGCAGATCGAGTTGAGACTTGCATTGATTGAGCCCCTTGCGCGAGACGTGATGAGTTAACCTAGCTGGTTGGTCGGTTGTGGATGAACAGTCGACATTGCTGCCTCGCACGCGTACGCCCCATCCCAGTCGGTTGGAGTTGGATGAACAGGACACCGTGGTAGTAGGCGGTTGATGCTGGATGTACAGGACCACGTGGTAGGTGGCGGTTGGTGCTGGGTGAATAGGACCCCGATGAGGTCGTGCCACGCTGCGCCACACCCCAGCCTGGTGGGTGTGGATGAACAGTACCCTGTGGAGGCTGTAGGCAGTTGGCTGTGGATGAACAGTAGGTCGTCGAGGTCGTTTCGTGCTACACCACACCCCTCCGGATGAACACGGCCCAATTTCGACTGTAGGCGGTTGAAAAAAAAAACATTTCGATTATTTTGTTGTACGCCACAACGCCAGCCGGTGGGGGGGGGGGGGGGGTTGGATGAACATGATCCCATTTTGGCTGTTCCGTCCCAGCCGGTTGGCTCCCGACGAACAAGACGTCATTTCGGCTGTTCTGACCCAGCCGGTTGGCTCCCGACGAACAAGACGTCGTATCGGCTGTTCTGACCCAGCCGGTTGGCTCCCAATGAACATGACGTTGTTTTGTCTGTTCCGAACCACCGGCTGGCTCCCAATGAGTAGGACGCCGTGTCGCCGTTGTCCCCAGCTTGTTGGTGCTCATTAAACAGGACCCCATAGTTGCGTACAACCATCTGTATATACGCTAGTATGAATTTTTCACGTAGGCTTGACTGCCAACATTGATTTACTCCCTCCGTCACGGTTTAGAAGGCACAGTTAAATTTACGTGTGTTTCCACAATAGACAAGGTTTAGGGCGCCTTGCATTTACTCCTAGTAGCTAATTAGTACTTCGATATACTACTCCTATATGCATGCGTAGTGTGAATGCTATTTATCAGCTCATCTCACAGGCAATCAATAACCACCTAGGTCCCAGAGAATTTCCAAGCACGCCTTGTAAACCGTGACAGAGGGAGTATTGACATGTATTGACGTCAGATTGACTGAAGTCATGCAGCGTATCAAAACGTCTGATATATTGGCATGATGATAGGTGGTCATGCCATAAAATAATTTTTTTGAGGATCAGTGGACGAAATAAGATACTTCTAGGGTCATTTAGTGAAAAATACTATACGTCTGGGGTTCCTGACGACCAGATTCTGCGCCAAGCCTGCTTGAAACACATCATCGGGAGATAGGGGGATGACCCGTCCCGCCCAATTCGGGACCCCGTCTGTAGACTGATATCCGGTGACTTGTTGTGGGCGAGTCACCGGTGAACAATACGATGCCTTCCTCTCTCTCTACATCTTATGATCAAGAATCTGTGGAGAGATCCTCGTGAACAGTACTCGAGCTACAGTGACCCAGTCTATAGGAATTTGTCCACGGTGGACGAGCTACAGTGCTCCGTGTACAATGTCGTCTACATTGTTTTGCTACAGTGTTCGATCTGGGCTTTCCATCCATTATCCAACGGTTGGCTTTCCGCTAGTTACGGCGTGACTGGATCTCGGTCCGTCCCCCGCATCGCTGAGAGCAACTCCAACCGGGCGACTCATTTCGTCCGCCCATGTCCGTTTGGGTCGCCGCGGACAGGAAACTCAACCCAACGCACCGACCCAAACGCGCGCGCGTCCGTTTTTCGTCCGCCCGCGACCCATTCCATGCTCAATTTTGGGCCTGATTTGCGTCCGCATGGACACTAGACGGACGCGCGCGACGCCTGCTCTTCTCCCCCTGGCCCGCCAGTCAGTGGCACGTCGCCTGCCATTTCCCCCCAAAATTCCCAAAACGCTCCCGCCTCCCCCCCCCCCCCGCGTGCGCGCCATGGACGACGACGCGCCGACCCTCGACGCCGCCGCCGGCCTCGCCTCCGCCGGTCCCCGCGGCGCACGAAAAGGGTCGGCGCCGACCAAGAAGAAGAAGGTGCTGACGCCCGCGGAGCGCGTCGAACAATCGTTGAGGACGAAGAACCGCCGGCACCAGCAAGAAGCGCGGGAGGAGGCCGCAGTCGCGTCCACCATCGCCGCCGCCTTCGATCAAGAGTCCAACGCCGCCAAGACCAACTTGCTGGTCCGCGAGGCCAGGATGCAGACCCTGTTGATGCTAGGGTTAAACCCAGGCCAGCAGGGGCTCGCTGCCGTGGTGGCCGCGACCAGCACCGGCTCATCGCCGCCCCGTCACCCACTGCCGGACTCGCCACGCATGTCCACCACGCTGGCGGCGCACGGCTTCCAGCGGCATCACCCGCAAACCTCCCGTTTGTCCTACTCTACGGGCTCCGGTGAACCGGAGGTGAGCGTGGTCGCTCCTGCCACGCCAGCACCCGCGGGCATCGACCTCAACGTTGTGCCTGTGGGCAGTGGATCGTCCTCCGACGGTTCGTGCAAACGCCGCCGCGAGCTCCCAGCCGACGCCATGGGTAACGCCTGCAACCTGTTTGACAAAATGCCGGTTGCGGAAGACGAGGACAGTCTGTTCATGCAGGGCCTCATCTACGAAGGTGGTGGCCGTGGCGGTGGCGCTACCTTCGACCCCGACGAGACGCAAAGCCAAGATGGCCGTAACCCCTTCATGGCCGGGCACGACGACATTGGGTCCACGTTTGGTGATGACAGTGGAGGCATGGCCGACCCCCTCATGGAGGACCAAGTCGTCTTGGGTGGCTCTTTTCCGCTAGATCACGAGTTCCCGGAGGACTATGGCTTAGATGCAGAGGATGATGAAGTGGACATCGAGGGAGAGCCATTGTTCGAGGAACCGCTCCCAGCCCAAACCAATGCAAAGAAAAAACGGAAGAGCAAGCAGCGGACCAAAGCATACACACAAAAGGAAGACAAACTTCTATGTGAATGTTGGAGAGACATTGGCCAAGACCCCAAGATAGGCGCCGAGCAAAAGGCTTTGGCATTTTGGCTAAGAGTGCATCGCGAGTTCCACGAGCACAAGAAGTTTAAACCATACCAAATGGAGAGCAAGCGTGGGTGGGTCTCTCTCGGCAAGCGTTGGAGGGTGATACAACAAGAGTGCAACAAGTTTTGTTCCACTCTTGAGGGCATCGAGGCTCGTCCCGTGAGCGACATCGGCATGAAAGACATGGTATGCCGACATGCTTGCTTATATCGATTTTGTCCTACCTTGCTTATTTTGGTATGCCGACATGTTTGCTCATTTGTAGGTCTTCCAAGCTTTGAAAGCATTCAAGGTCCACTATGAGGGCAAGTCTTTCAACCTCACTCATTGTTGGATGATCGTCAATGGAGAAGAGAAGTTTAAAGCGCAATACGCTGCCATCAAGGCGCGTGGAGGGCATGCAGCCATTGAAGAACGCGGTGAGGGCGAGAAGGAGCGGCCGCAGGGGAATACCAACTCCAAGAAAGAGGACAAGCGTGAGGCGGCGTCCCTTGCCTTGCTAGCTACTTTGCAAGGCATGATGGACAACAAAGACTCAAGAGAGGAGAAGCGCTGGCAAGCCAAGGAGGAGCAAATTAAGGCCTTCATGGAGATACAAAACAAGAAACTAGCGTTGGAGGCGGAGAAGCAAGCTAAGATGATAGAGATTGAGGCCACCAAAGCAGCCACGAAAGCAAGAGAAGTTTGGCTCGCTTGCATGATGAAGCGGGTCGAGCTCATGAAGGTGGACTTGATCACGATCTCTCCGAGGAAGCGGTCTTGGTTCGAGAAGATGTAGGCCGACATGATGAGCTTCGAAGACCATTGATCCATGCTGCGGTGTGCGGGCATGACCACGGCCGAGATGGCGTGGCCGAACTACATTCTCATTTTGTGTGCTGGCATGTGTGCCGGCCCGCTGTCAAGTGCGCCCAACTTGAAAACTGTACATTCTTTTTGTAGGCTGGCATATGTATGCCGGCCGTTGGCATATCACCGACGTAAACTCTTGACGCTGGCATGGTAGATGGCATGATGTGTGGCCGCGGACCACTTTAACATTAAAAATTGCTTATGCGTGGACGCAAAATGGATCGACGCGTTGGACGCACGGTCAACCCATTTGCAAAAAGGAACGGAAACGTTGATCCAAACGGACAAAAGACGACGAACAAAGCACGCGTATCGCGCGGTTGGAGTTATGAATGCTTCCAAGAGCCAATCGGCACGGGACACTGGCCAGTGAGAACGACCAAACGATAAGAAACGCGTCCCTACCTCATCGTTTTGCGGAACGGGTGGATTGCCCCAGACCGCTCGTTTCAACGCGTTTTAAAGTTTTCATTCAATGCAACGACCAGCAAATCTGCCTATAACTACTACCGGTGCTCGTTGACTGCCAATGCCAAGACGCGCACGCGACTCCCCTATTGCCAACATCTCTCTTTCCTTGTCCCACTCCGGCGCAGCTATGGCTACCACCGCTGCCGTCTCCTTGTTGACCACCAAGGCTTTCAGCCACCTCCACCACTACGGCAAATCCGATGGCATGGAGGATCTGAAGAACCGGCTCAGGCTTGCCATGCTAAAGTTCCAGGCGGTGTTCAATGTCGCCAATCTGGAAAGCATCAGGCAGCAGAGCAGCGCCCTGGATGCATGGCTGTGGCGTCTCAGGGACGCGGTCGAGGAGGCTGAGGATTCCATCGATGAACTCGAGTACTACGAACTCGAGGCTAAGGCTGAGGATCCAAAGGTTAGTGGCCGGAGCTCTTGTTTCGGGAATATGAAGCATAAATTTGTTAGATCTGTTAAGCATGGCAATGTTTTGGATAATAATACTCGGAAGAAATTTACTCACCGACACCGTGACACTCTCAAAAGACTGGCGAAAGCACTAGATGGTTTAGGCAAGGCTGCTGAAGGCGTTGACGATGTCTTCGCCGCCATAGGCCATCTGAGGGGAACTGGGCTAGAAGGGCAATCGGTGGACAATGAAGATGGGAAAGTTTTCATATCAAATGCAACTGCATTTATTGGGCGAGAAAATGAGAAGAAACAAATCATTGGGTGGCTGACCAACACATCGGATGAATCGTTTGAAACTATGTCAAATGTCACAGGTATTCCGATTGTTTCGGTGGTTGGTCATGGTGGCATGGGGAAGACTGCTTTGGCTCAGAGCATATGTGAAGAAGAAGAGGTCCTCAAGTGTTTTAAGGTCATCTGGGTTACTGTATCTACTAGCTTCGATGCCACATCACTGATATGCAAAATATTGGAATGCGTTACAGGTGAAAAACCAAGTGCTAATCGTTTGGAACCACTACAACAATATCTCAAAGAAAAACTCAAGTCTATGAATTATTTGCTAATTTTGGATGATGTCTGGGAAGATAAGAAACTAGATGAATGGGAAAGGTTATTTGCTTCTCTGAGGCAGCTGAACACTGGGAGCAAAATTTTGTTGACAACCCGGATGCAATCTGTATCGAACATGGCCGCATCTGTAATGGGTGTCAGAAGAGATCAGTGCTTAACTTTACAAGGACTAGAAGAAGATAAAAATCTCGAGCTCTTCAATCATCACGTGTTTTCTGGTTTGAACTCACAAGCCTACATGCACTTGAAATCAATTGGAGAACAAATTGCAAAGCAACTAGGAGGTTGTCCCTTGGTAACTAAGGTTACAAGTGGCCATTTGCAAGGTAACATGACTACTGAATACTGGCATAGGTTCTTGCATGAGAGTTTGGAGAGTTTTAAATCAGCCGAATATGACATTATTAGTGTTCTCAGGCTAAGCTACTACAATCTTCCTACAGAGTTGCAGATGTGCTTTAGATATTGTAGCTTGTTTCCCGTGGACCATGAATTTCGCAAGGAAGAGTTAGTGAAGATGTGGATGGGTTCAGGACTGATCTCACAGCCTACAAGTTACTCACACTCCTTAAAGTTAAAGGTAGTGGACACTCGTGAAAAATTCTTGGATCAGTTGGAAGATACTGCCAATCAATTTTTGGCTCAGTTGACCAGAAAATCGTTCTTTGATAGAAAATCTAGAGCACGGAGGGGTGTCGTGACAAATGAATATTATTTAATGAATGGCATAATGCATGAATTGGCAAGGACTATGTCTTTAGGTGAATGTGCAAGAATAACTGACCCTGCCAGATTTAAAGATGAGAAGGATACGGTCCGGCACTTATGCATTGCTCAACTTCACAATTTTTCTGTTGAGCACATCAATAAAATCTCCTGTTTTAAGAAGCTTCGCACCATTATCATCGATAGTAATTGTGAAGTTGCAGAGGATATAGCTTGTGCGCTTGAAAAAGTTGTTGAGAGCTCGAAATCACTGCGTTTGATTCATTCAAAGTTGAGGAACACATTAAACTTTGCTGACAAGTTTGTTAACTTGAAACACCTTCGCTATATGTACCTAGATAGGATGTCACCGGAGGGGATGTATGACACTTCCAAACTCCATCACTTGACTTGGTTTCATTCTCATAGTGGTTTACACACAGGAATATTGTAGGTCAATTCTACTCTCATCCCTGCCATCTAGTGGACTTTTCCGGCTATGCATTTTCGTGATCCTTCGGGGCCTGTTGGGGAGCACTGTTCCCGCAAATTATGTGTCATGCCGGATATGGTCCATCAGTGAAGGGTGGAGGTTTGCCCAGCCTCGGCGGGGCGTCTTCAATGTCGGTGAAGGCTGGTGGTCTCCAGTCACTTTGGTATTGTACCGTTTGTGGCCCTGTGGGTGGTGTGTTCTAGGCTTATGGTCTCGTTGTGGTTTTATTTTCAGAATGATGGATTTTATGGTCTCTGTGTGCAATTGGTGTTGTAAGCTTAAATTCTTCGATGAAATCGAAAATAATGTAGCAATTCTCCTGCTATGGCTAGAAAAAAAGTGTTCTGCTTCAATAAAAAGCTCTTTCGTCAAACACAGCATGTGCAATATTTACTAGTGGGTAAGATGTTTGTGCACTTGAAAGAAGTTGTTGAGAGCTCGAAATCACTTTTCAGGGAACCTTCTATGCCGAAAGAAAACACCCTCTTGTGCCAAGGCAACAACAACAATGACGAGATCATATCTGCTAGCTATTGTGACACAAAGGTCCGAGTGACTGTTCAAACAAATAAACAAATAGAATTTTGTCAGAACACCTATTTCTAGTAGATAAAAAGAGAACAAATACATCCAGCGTTCACACTTCACACCACTCACCGAGTTCAAAGTTGAAACAGCCAACATTACAAACATGCCATACGGCCAATTCTGACAAATAGAGTTGCCGACAGTAGCAACACTGATATGGTACCCAAACAAATTCAAACCACATGCCAAGAATGTTTGTGTTTCTTCAAGTGCAAATTTGATACTTCCTATTGTTTGGGTACTGATTCCAGAATTAGGGATCGGTCCGGATTCCAAAATTTCTAACTTCTTTCTGTTTGGGTTCTGATCTCATCGAGAGCAACTAATCAAAGAGCGCTCCTTCGGGAGCCTATTTAAGGTTTTTGGCACAATTTTTTTTGACGAGATGTACATATTTACTTTTCATGGAGGCGCGGTTTGCTGCCGATAGAGGCACATCCGTGCACTCTCGCAAAAGAAAAAAAACGTGTTTTTTCCTACTTCGAGAGGCACAAGTTTACTTCTCGTAGGGTCGCGGATTTGCTTTTGCGCTCGAAAAAGGAAAAAACATGTTTTTTTTTTCTTCCGCGAGAAGCAAGGCGTTTGTTTTTTCCTACCACGAGAGGCACGATTTGTTTCCGCAAGGGCACGGCCGTGCCTCTCGGAAAGGGAAAAACGTGCTACCGGTTCGGGATTTTCGTCCCTTTTTTTGAAGAAAAAAAAGTTCATCAAAACCTATCAACTTGGGATCTGGTTTTGAAGATCTTGACGTGAGGAATCCAACGGTGAAAATGATTTGAGATTTGGACACACGGTTTAAGAGATAAAATGTTTTAAATAAACAAATCTACAGAAAAAGCGGAAACTTTCAGGTTGCGACAAGTAACATACATGCAGTGCGACACTTGTCACAACCTGGGAAGGTGGGAATGATTTTTGCGAACCAACCTATGGTTGAATGGTTAGAGGGACAGTGGTATCCCCAGTCCACCATGTTTCAAGTCTTGGTGCTCGCATTATTCCTGGATTTATTTCAACATTTCAGGCGATGCGCATTCAGTGGAAGGAGATGTTCTCATCGACGACGAGGCGTCTACGGTGACTTCGTAAACCTTAA
This sequence comes from Elymus sibiricus, assembly GCA_039707655.1. Lineage (NCBI taxonomy): Eukaryota > Viridiplantae > Streptophyta > Magnoliopsida > Poales > Poaceae > Elymus > Elymus sibiricus. The sequence goes on along the minus strand of CM077669.1, from coordinate 103,408,042 downwards.
GATGATATGTCGGCTCATCCTCTCGGAGGTGCTCATAGGGGTTGGGTGTGCAAGTGTGCATTTATAGGAATGAATGTATGCGCATATATACAAGCGTTTACGTCTTGTGTTTACAAAAAAAATAAAAACTAGTGATTTCACAAACTCTGCGACGGAAAAGAGGGACCACAGAACGAGTGCAGGCCGTGGCCCGGCCTAAAAGGTGCGCACGGCCTACCGTGGGTTCCAGGAGGGCCGGTTGTTTTTTTCTCTGCAGTTATTTTCCGCGGCGACTATAACTCGCTTCACGCGAGAGTTTCTTCAATCTCGTTGACGCGTATTCCCCTGCGATGTAGCTACTGGGCAGCACATTTTCTAAATTTTTTTGGCACTAGGTTTTCGATCGGGTTCGCTCGCTGCACTTCGTTCACTGGTTCGCAGTTCTTTTTATGGTTTTATTATCTTTACTCACTAGTTTCTTCTATTTTAACGTTTTATTTACTTTTAAATGTTTTCTTCATTTCTTCTTGATTTTCATGGGTTTCCTGGTTTTTCTTTGATTTTTCTTGGTTTTCATTTTTATCTTTTCATTTTTTTCTTTGGTTTTGTTTTTTTCTTGGTTTTCATCGTTTTTTGGTCTTCTTTGTTTACTTGTTGGCTTTTCACCGTTTCCATTTCTTTCACGGTTTTTTTGATTTTTTTTAATATTTTTATTTTGGTTTCTTTATTGTTCTTGCCCTTGACCCGTGCGTTCCCTAGGTCTTGCCATAAGCAAGACTCGCCAGTTATTTTTGGGAGGTCCTATGTGTCATTCGATATGACAGAATATAGGTCAATCTCACAGCGCGATTGCATTATTCATTCTAGGGATTTTTTGGTTTTACATTTTTAGGTGGTTTTGCATTTTGTTTTCCATAAACATACATTTTCAAAGGTGAACTTTTTTTAAAAAAAAGGGCATTTTCAATATTTGCAAGTTTTGTTTTGAAAATTTGCAAAGATGTTTGAAAAATTGAGAACATTTTAAGAGATGTCTGCAAACATTTTGTTAAAAGCATAAACATTTTTAAAAATTTGTGAAAATTTTTTAAAACGACCTAACAATTTTAAAAGTTTTTGGGAACATTTTCGGTAAATCCAAAAATAATTTTCTAAAAAAATATAACAGAAAAAACAAAAGAATAAAACCAACAAGAATTTTCTAGAAGGTTCACAAAACCCGTAAAAACAATCATTAACCTTCCACAAGAAGGTTCCCAAAACTAGAATCATGTAGGACGCAACCTAACTAAATGGGTCGGCCGGTTGTGCTCGCTAGGTGCGCTTACACAACGGGGACCTGTGTGGGCCACCAATGATGGAGTCGATTTTAGCAGATCTCGGATAGGGAACCCCGAACTAGTAGCCTTGACACGATGGTAACAAGTATACGAGGTTTTACACATGTTTAAACTCTCCGAGGAGATAAAATCCTACGTCATACGTGTATTATATTGATTTGAGGTCGAGTACAAAGTATAGGATAATCTACCTTGAGATCGATGATGTAGTCCACAAGCCCTACCCCTGGTACTGGAGGGCCCTACAGTTATAGCAAGGTCAGTTACCTATAAGGTAATTATGTTGTAAACGACATCTAAGTCTTGTAGCATGTGTCAAGTCTTCGAAAATATTCCTTCTATGTGCCATGGGCCGCCTTGACGTGGCCCGTTGGTGAACCGACATGGGGTCATCGGCCTGACCCACCTGACCAAAAGACGATGTGGTGAGTGACCCCTAATCCGGGACACCATCACATGTGTCCGCTATAATACCTGCAAACATTCGTGCGCGGTTTGTTCTTTCATTCTTCTCCTCATCAGATGGCAGAGGAACTCGGTGGGGGAAGTACGACAAGTGGGCGACTTTCCGTCTGTTAGACTTTTTTAAGGATTTTGTTCTTTCGGCTTACATAAAATCCTTACTTCGTCCTTTATGTTTTTTTATATATATCCTAAGGGAAGATTTTATATATGAAAAATCTAAAGGACGAAATGCATGCCAAAAGTTCTCATTAATAATTGGAGGATTTTAAATCCACCTATTTATCTACATGATAACATGATTGAAAAAGATAATACACCATTAAATGAGGCTGATCTACCGAATAAAATTGTTGCATAAAAACCTATTTAAATCATTAAATGAATATATGCATATCTATCCTATATAAATTCACGAATTAATTAAACATCTCTTACACCATGTGTATAAATGTTTATCTTTTCCAAAATTGTGCGAGATTTTCAAAAAATTGTATTTTGAAAAATGGTCCAAATTTGAAAAAACTTTCTTGTTTTAGGACATCGGGGACATTTGATGGAGCCTGGCGAGATGGAGATGAGAGATAGGAGAGATGACCCTCCATTTTTTCTGCCCGTCAGTATTCCATTTATATTTTCATAGACGGGTCAATTTTTTACAGGTCTGTGATAAGCATCCTGTCAAGTCACATAATGCTTATCATTGATGCGACTGAGGTGGCCGGTCAATGCTAATGCTCGTCACTTACGCATGGTCATTGGCCGGTCAGTGGGGTCAGTAGTGGTTCAAATCTATAGTAATGGAATCAAAATTAAGATCCGTTTACACCCTTAGGTTTCTTGTGATGATTTTTTCAAAACTAGATTTCATACGGATATGCTTTGATGAACTTTAAAAAACAGCAACTTTCATGCTGTACAAAGCAACTTTGGTGTTATAGGAAGTAACTTCATGTCGCAAAGTTGCATACCATTGCTAATTAGTCGTGTGTTGTACTGTGAAAGTTCCATATCAAGGTTTTTAAGTTTCCAACCATGGAAACTAAGTTGCAGTACCATAGGCAACTAATTACTAATGACATGCAACTGATTTGTTTTGCCAAAGTTTTCTGCCATTGCTAATTAGTTGTCTACAATACTATGAAAAGTTGTTCATCGTCGTTGCTCGAGTTGCATATACTTTGAAGCATTGTGTTAAACTCGCTAGTTATGATAGGCAACTTAGAGGTGAAGCTAATTACTTTGGTAGTCATGATAACCAACTTAGAAGGACTTCTCGCTGATAGACAGTCATATATACTAGGGAAAATAGAATAGGTCGCTTTCATATAGAACTAAAGTTGCCTCCATAGCATTCAAAGTTGCCCTCGATTTTTTATTTTTTTTGACAAAATCGACTCACCACATGGTCCCCCTTACCGCGCCACATGTTCCGTCCGTCTTAATTGCGCATGTGTGTGACTACATACGACCTATGTAGGGTTAAAAAAAGCCATAACTTTTGATTTGCACATTAGAATTCGGATCTGTCTTCATCATTGGGTTTCTCACGACGAGTCTTTAAAACTATATCCCACCAGCTATTTGCCCGTGCATTGTGACAGAGACATAAATATTCTGGTCGTTCAACATCAATCATATGTGACGTATACTTTGCACTCACTGTATTCTAGATTTTGATAAGATTTAATTTGATTTGAGTACGGATGGGGAAAGACAAGAAACTTTTAAATTTAGTTGAGGTTTTGGTAAGATTTAATTTGATTTAGGTATGGGTTAGTGGAAGACAAGACAAATTTATTTGTGTAATGCATGACATGGTTTTGAAAAGTATCGATTTTATTTTGATTATTTCAAGTTACTCTATTTATGTTTGTTTTTATTTTATGCGGCATCTATTGACATTTAAAAAACCCAAAAAATTCAAAGTCAAGGGGGAGACCTAGAAGAAAAAGACGAGAAAAGGTCAAAAAGACGTTATCAAGTCCCTTTTCAATTAAAAAGCATGGCTTGCGAGCATCTTCGGGCGCCTCAAACCGGCATCAAACGCTCCGACGGGCAGATCGTTCATTCACCGGTAGAAAAAGCCCGACCCGACCGCGCGTCTCAAACTGGCCTCAAATGCCCAGGTTGTCCGACGCCCCCTCACATTCAGCCCAAATGTAGGGCGGATATGGGGCGGCCCGGGCGTGTCAATCATGTCAGCCCGGCTGACCACCGATCCCACTCCGTCCTTACAAAACCCCAATCCGGAAGCCTAGATCACTTCACTCTCCTCTCTTGATCCATCCCCTCTTCTCTCCTCTCTGGTGTGGACACTGAGGCAGCTTCGGATATGCCCCGTCGCCTCTCCCGCAGCGGTGCAACGCGGACGCCAGAGCTGGCCCCTCTCGGCCAGTGCGCAGCTCCCGAGGGCTGCACAGTCCGCATCACCCCCACGTCGTCCCATTCCCCCACCAGCTTCTACTCGCGAGGGTGGCAGTGGGTGCTAGTGCCCAATCCATTGGCCCGAACGCGCACGCCCGAATTGAAGGCGCGCGTCGCCCGCGCGAGAGGCAACGAGCAAGGAAGAGGGACGCGACGGAGCATTGATGAGTCCAATTCATGTGATGATTTTCCAATGTATTTTGTGCCTGCAAGGTAGGCTTTGTGGAATTTTACCCCTTTTGCGCAGTTTGTTTGTTGATAATCCCTCGGGCAACGTCTTTTGGAGAAATATTCATTTGATGGAGAAATTCCCCAAGAATGAGAATGAAATCACGTATTTTATGTGATAATCACTTTTCATAAAAAGATCAAGCAAAATGGCCAAAGGAACGGGCATCGTCGGGCTTCCAGAGCAAACGACGACGTTCCATATGACCGCAAGCGCTCGTATGAGTGGTCATTTGGGGCGCCGCCGCCTCTGGTCGATAAACTATTTTCACCCCGTCGAAGCGGAGCAGGAATCAGACGCACGGACACCAGAAACTCGTCCAGGAGGCAGAACCCTAGCCTCCGGAGCCCATCCAGAGGGAGGATCAACCAGGAGAAGAAGGGGATTCCTCTCGCCGCAAGAAGGGGGCAACATCATCACCACCACCACCACCACCACCATCATCATCATCATCATTCGAATCCTTATCATCTGCAACATCAAGAACCCTAGTGGATCCTTCGGTGTATCATTTGAATCATTCATCCATGTATTACATTACCATTGTCATGATATTTGTTGTTTCCATGTGTGAGTAGACCCCTAGTTCTCGGGTATATGGATAAACCTTGGTATGTATAGGATCTGAAACGTTTATTGTGGATATGAGATCCTCCGTCGAATGCTTAGTTTAATAACTTTATGAATGTTATGAATGGGCCTCACTCAGCATTTGTGTCTTTATTGGTCATGAAGTATATCACTGTCTTTTCATAGGTCTAGGTTGTGGAGGTAATTCGAGGTGACAGTAAAAGCATGCTGCTCCTAACCTTTACAAGTGACCCGGGATTTACGGAGAACCCTTGGTGAGGCCGCGTCCATGGGGTAACCCTCAGGAGGAGATTATAATGGTGGTGTGCGTGGCACGAAGTCTACCACGTGTAAAACGTGTTCTGTACCCGGCTCCGCCCAGCATAATCGCCAACAGTGGCTCAAGTATCCGTTCCATGCTATGCAGATGCATAGTTGTACTACAAACATACCAATGGGGATTGACTCTGTGAGAACGCCTTTTATTCCGTTATTTCACAGTCATTACAATTCCTGTCATTTATTTACTTTTATGTTACTTAGTTACAATTCACTATATCATTCAAACCTTATTTAAATATGCCCTCAATCTGCTTTAAGTCTATAATCATTAGCAGGCACAAGTTACATAATTTTCTACAAGAGGCAAAAGCCTGATTCCCGTGCTCCCTGTGGGATCGATACTCTTACTTCAAAAAGGCTACAACTAAACCCTGTGCATTTGCAGGTTATCAAACATTCCGTGCGCCGCCGTCGCGGGTTGTCGGTTGAGCCTGACGCGGACGAGCGACTCCTCGCTTGGGTCTACCGCTGGTCGCTGACGACGACGGAGACGAACGCTCGCCGGCTACGCAGGCAGAACGCGAAGGCGCTCAGGCTTGCCATTGAACAGTCGGAATGTGAGGCAGCGGAGGCGGCTCGGATGGCGAAGTTGAAGCGACAACATGACAAGGTAGTCTGGCGGATGAAGGGGTTCTTTGTCATCTCCGACTCCTCGTCCGACGACGGCGACATCCACGACTCCTCCGACGACGACTCGAACGATCCACCACTAGTCGTGGACGCCTGCAGCTGCCCCGACGATTAGAAGGGTAAATGACCAACGAGGAATTGATGATCCCTCTCCTCCTCCATTTATATTATCGTGTTTTAGTTATTTAAGTTTAGAATTTGTCCGTTGTTGTAATGTGGTGACCTTTTGAATGATGTAAAGTGGAGTTATGTGCATTTCATTGTCTGTTTGCCGATTTCTTTATTCATTATTTGATCACATAAGGTAAGTCATCATGTTATGGATATAGGATGTTGGATGTTTTTTTTTCAAAATTCAGCCCTTGAAGATCTCGATTTTTTGAAAAAACAGAAGAGAGTTGCCCGGTTAATGTACGGGAAACCGGGCTAAAACTGTTACAACACGTCCAAAAACGAAGGGCACCCCGGCCGACCTGACACCTACAAGACCCACACACACTGTCGATATGAGGACACCGTCGAGGTTGCCAACAGTGTCATCGTCATCACCTTTCTCCGAGCAAGCGACTCCGACTTCAACGCGGACGACCCGTCAAGGCCCCTCCGAACGAACGACACACGGGAACCATGTCTGCCAAAGCCAAACAATCGACCGGCGACGACAAAGACCAGGCACTTTCGACCTTGATGACGATCATCGCAGAAGAAAAGAAATATGTCTGGCGTCAACAGAGCCCAAATTGCCCATAGCCAAAAATGTGAGGTATACGGTTGACCGACAAGAATTAAATGCCATGAGATTGTACTTCCTTTTTCGACCGGCTGCTCGCGAGCGCTCGCCGGCAGATGGGCGCTGGGTAACCACATCCATAGTAAATAAATTAGGAAAAATTGGATCCATACCATTAAAAGATCCAGTCTTTAGAAAAATACCATCGAAAGTTTACGAGTTAGAAAAATGCCATCCAAAGTCTGCTCCGTTATTGGCTTCTAACACAGCCGTGAACTTGACGTTAACTTGGAACTGATCGATCAATCTGAAACATAACCCAGGCACCCAGCTAGTATTGGCCTGACCCGACCACAACGCACGCACCCACCCCCAGTCCCGTACGAACAGAGACCGCCCGACGGCGCACGTCCCCGGCGGCGTGTCTCCCGGCGGCGCGCCTCCCCGGCGGCGGTTGCTCCTCCTCTGAATGCTCTGCATGGTACGCACCCTCTCCATCTTTTTTCTGGTCGTTCCCTCTCCTTTCCGTGCTCTCATGAATTGGTCTAAACCCTAGCTTTTGGGGATTCTGTAGTGCTGAGACGAGGGATCGTGATTGAGCAGGGATGGATGCTGCTGAAGTTCCAGAAGGGTAATCTCCTCTCAATCTCTATATTTTTCCAGTATGTACATATTATAGATGGAGAAATGAGATCCTTATTTGTTCCTCTCTAATCTGCACATATTATAGATGGCAAAATGAGTCCTTATTTGTTCCTTTCTCCTTGTTATTGCAGTGTTGATCCAAAAAATGCTTGTAGAATAGAGATCATTGTAAACTCGTACTTCAGTATTATAAATGGCAAAAAGGTGTACAACTCACAGGCATGATGCATTGATGGAGAAAATTGCAACAGATTGTCCTAAAGCAATTCCCTTTTTAAATATGCATCGCAATTTGATATGGAGCAGATCTAAATTCTCCAAAGAGTGCAAAGTTGATTATGTTAACAACAACATATGCTTCAACAATTGGATTAAGGATTACAAAGACCTTCCCGTTGATTATCTGATGGACAAGATTAGGGACATGATTTTGGAGAAGATGAACACAAGGCGAGAGATAGCCAATAGACTTCAAGGCCTCGTCCTCCCAAGTGCGCGTCCGGCGGCGTCGGTGGCGTCGGTGGCGGCCAGACACCTCGTCCGCGTCCCACCATGCCGGACCCCACCAAACCCCTCTCCCCCCGCCCAAACCGCGGCAGCTGCCGCCTCTGCGGGCTCTGCCTCGGCTCCGCCCTCCTCGCCATCGTCATCTCCACCCTCGTCCACCTCCTCTCCACGCCGCCCCAGCCTGCCACCTCCCCGCGCTTCTCCGTCATCATAGACGCCGGCAGCACCGGTACCCGCGCCCACGTATTCTCCTTGGGGCCCGATGGCCGGCCGGATCTGGCGCGCTCCGCCGTGATGCGCGTCTCCCCGGGGCTCTCCTCTTTCGCCGCGGACACGGCGCGCGCGGGGGAGTCGCTGCGGCCACTGATGGAATTCGCCAAGGAGAGGGTAGGGGGCGAGGTGGCCGCCGCGGCAACAGAAGTGCGGCTGATGGCAACCGCCGGCCTGCGGCTACTCGAGGAGAGCGTCCGGGAGGCGATATTGGTGTCCTGCAGGAACGCCCTCAGGGCCTCCGGGTTCCGGTTCGAGGACTCATGGGCCAAGGTGATCCCGGGTACTGTCAATTTCTTCACCTTTTACTAAGAAAATAAACCATCGCATGTCTATTATGGTTGGCTTTCAACTTCCTAAAGCAACCAAGCCTCCGGCAACATGATCATTTCTTACTGGTTGTTACTACCAGCATGATCATTTCTTCCCCAAGAAATGAATTTGCTCTCTGTGTCCCCCCATTTTCTCCTCCATATGACCAAAGTGATGTTGTGTCAAACCCCTAAGATATTTCTGCCATGGATTATTGGAGAGGCCTAAGATAACATCAACTTACTGAGCAAATCATGGGGCATGGAAAACATTGATTGACTGATATAAATAATGTTGGGCGGTATGGAACTGACTGCGAATTAGTTTTTTGTGGGGGGTGAGGGTGATTGTATGATGGATCTTGATGGTTCTTGTGTCATTAGCTGAAATATGTCTGAGTTGTTTTTTACTTTGGCTGGTGTGTTTCTTATACAGGTTCTGATGAAGGCGTCTATGCTTGGGTTGCGGCAAACTATGCTCTGGGCACACTTGGAGGGGATCCTCACAAAACAATTGGAATTATTGAACTCGGGGGTGCTTCAGCTCAGGTTCTCTCATGAACACATACACAGTCTGCTCTCATGTGTTGGATCTGCTTTATTTAACCATGATGCATGCTAATAAGATCATAGTGTAGTCGTGCCTAATTCAATATATATATATACACATAATGGGTTATTGTTCTGTTGTATTCCAAGAAATTGCAGTTTCCTGCTTGTTAGAGTATTACATATATAGCCATGTAACCTTTTCGTATTTACCCCATTGTATAAGGGGTTTCCTGCATATATTCCACACCTGTACATGTATATATACTGGCCTATTGCCTCTTGGAAATACAAGTTGCATATTTCCTAACATGGTATTAGAGCTAGGTCAATTTTTTGCACGCCGCAACTCGTGCGTTTGATCCTCCGTGGTGCCGCCGCTGCTTCTCTCCCCGCCGCCGGTTCCCCACGTCCGCTCCTGCTGCTGGTCCCCCACGGCCGCTCCACTCTTCCCCCGTCCCGTCGACTGGATCGAAGCCGCCGGGTCTCATCTCTGGATCGACGCTGCCGGGTCGGTCTCCTCTCGGTCTCCTCTCTGATCGAAGCGAAGCCGCCGGGTTCCCTCCTCGATCGAAGCCGCCCGGCCCTCTCTGCCTCGTGGCCTGGATCGATCCCGCCCGCTCCTTGCCAGACTCGGATCAGCGTCGCCCGCGGTCCCTTCTCTCCCCGATTGGATCGGCCCGCTCCGCTCCAACTCGTCGTCCGCTCGGATCAGGAGTCGCCCGCGGCCCCTTATCTCCCGATTGGATCGGCCTGCTCCGCCCCACCTTGTACTCCCCGGCGCCGCCAACCACCGCGACTGGCTGCAGGATTTGCCAACCGCCGCCCCTGTGACTGCCGCCCTCGCCGGATTCAGCCGCTGATCCTTACCTGCTGCTGGCTCTGTCTTCGTACGCCTGGTTCGTCTAGGCTCTGCGCCTCACGACCGAAAGCTGCTGTTGCCTGCTTGTTGACGCAAAAAAAAGTCTACAGCGTCAGGCTATGTTGCAGTTCCTCGCTGTCCGGTGATCTTTGATGGCACTAACTACATCGAGTTTGTTGGCTTCATGCGCATTCATATGCGTGGCATTCGTCTCTGGGGCGTTCTTTCCGGCGAGGTTCGTTGTCCGCCGTGTCCGGTTCCACCTGTGCCCCCTACTCCGCCGACGCCACCGGTTCTTGCTGCCGATGCTAATCAGGCTGCGAAGGATGCAGCTAAGCTCGCCGATGAGTCTGCCGTCCGTGCTTATGATGAGCAGTTTTCGACTTATGAGGAGGCTCTTCAGACTTATCATGAGGCTCTTTCTGCTTACACTCAGTGGCTTGATGAGGATGCCCGTGCCGCAACTGTTCTCACTGCTAGTGTTCTGCCTCAGTTTGCCTCTGAGTTCTTGGGGCTCCCTACCGTATCTGAGATGTGGACCCGGCTTCGTCAGCGCTATCAGCCCTCTGGTGATGCCTTATATCTGTCTGTGGTCCGGCAAGAACATGCTCTTCAGCAGGGTGACTCCAGTGTTGACGATTTCTATGCACAGAGTTCTGCCATCTGGCGTTAGCTTGATTCTCTCCGCACTGCTGGTTGTCGTACTTGTCAGTGTTGCCAGGCTGTGCGGGCTGATTTGGAGTTTCATCGTGTCTACGAGTTCTTGTCTCGGCTCCGTAAGGAGTTTGAGCCCCGACGTGCTCAGTTGTTTGCTCGTGGTCGTATCTCCCTCATGGAGGCGCTTTCTGAGATTTGTGCTGAGGAGACTCGCCTACGCGGCGCTGGTCTACTTGAGGTTCCCTCTGTGCTCGCTGCTCGAGTTCCTGCTATGTCGCCTACTGCACCGACTCCATCCCGCTCCAGTGCTCCTCCGCTCTTGCCTACTACTACGAGCGGTCAGGGTCGGTCTCGTCCTCACTGCGGCTACTGCAATATGGATGGTCATGTTGAGTCTCAGTGCTTCAGGGACTTCTTCTTCTACTTCGCCATCTTCAGCCACCACTTTGACTGAGCAGGATATTCTACGACTTAAGCGTCTGCTCGCCGCTTCAGGTTCTCCTTCGACATGTACTGCAGGTTCTGTGACTGATGCTTCCTGCACTGAGCAACAACCCTCTACACAGTCAGGTACATCCTCGTGAGTTCTGGACTCCGGAGCTTCTTTTCATGTCTTCTCATTCTTCCACTTTGTCCTCTCTTAAATCCCTTGATTTTCCTGTTCATGTACTCACTGCTGATGGTACTCCTCTTTCTGTTGCTAGTCGAGGCAATCTTACCACAGCTTCTTATTCTGTTCCTGATGTTGCTCATGTTCCTCGACTTACCATGAATCTTTTTTCTGCTGGTCAACTTACTGATTCTGGTTGTCGCGTCATCCTTGACGTTGACTCTTGTTCTGTCCAGGTTCGTCGAACGCACACTTTGGTTGGGGCTGGCCCTCGCCGCCGTGACTCTCAGGGTCTTTGGGAGCTTGACTGGCTGCATGTTCCTTCCGCTGCCAACACTATCGCCAGTCCATCCGCTTCTGTCGCTTCAGCTACCGGCTCGTTCCAGCAGTGGCATCATCGACTTGGTCATCTTTGTGGTTCTCGTTTGTCGTCTTTAGTTCGTCGAGGCCTTCTGGGGTCTGTCTCAGGAGATGTCTCTTTAGAGTGTCAGGGTTGTCGGCTTGGCAAACAGATTCAGTTACCATATCCTACCAGTGAGTCAGTGTCCCAACGTCCTTTTGATTTAGTCCACTCTGATGTATGGGGTCCGGCTCCCTTCGCTTCGAAAGGGGGTCATCGATACTATATTATTTTTATAGATGATTTCTCTCGCTACACTTGGCTATATTTTATGACTTCTCGTAGTGAAGTTCTATCCATATATAAGCGTTTTGCTGCCATGGTTCACAGTCAGTTCTCTTCGCCTATTCGTGTGTTTCGTGTTGACTCTGCTGGCGAGTATATTTCCAAGATGTTGCGTGGTGTTCTTGCTGAGCAAGGGACTCTTTCTCAGTTCTCTTGCCCTGGTGCTCATGCTCAGAATGGCGTGGCTGAACGCAAGCATCGTCACCTTCTTGAGACGGCTCGTGCATTGATGATCGCCGCCTCTCTCCCGCCTCACTTTTGGGCTGAGGCCGTCTCCATCTCCACCTATCTCATCAATCTCCAGCCGTCCGCTGCTCTACAGGGTGGTGTTCCTTTCGAGCGTCTTTTTGATCGTTCTCCTGATTATTCGACGCTTCGTTTGTTTGGTTGTGTTTGCTATGTTCTTCTTGCCCCTCGCGAACGCACCAAACTGACTGCTCAGTCTGTTGAGTGTGTCTTCTTAGGCTATAGTGATGAACATAAGGGCTATCGTTGTTGGGATCCTATCGGTCGTCGGATGCGCATTTCTCGGGATGTGACTTTCGATGAGTCTCGTCCCTTCTATCCGCGTCCATCTTCCTCAACTTTTTCAGTGGAGGATATCTCTTTCCTCATTTTTCCTGACACACCTATCACCCCCACCAAGCCTTTGTCTATCCGTCCTGCTAACTCTGCTTCTCCACCTATTGCCGATGATTTGCCGCCACCATCTCCCACGGTATCCTCATCTCGCATGTCACCCGATTCTGCACCTTCATCCCCGGTGCCTTCTTCGTCTCCACCCCCTGATTCTACCTCGACGATTCCTCCTCGTATTCTTCCATCTTTTCCTCAGTATTATACTCGTCGATCACATAATTTGGATGCATCTACTGATGTGCCCTCCTCGTCTCAGCCTACATATGGCTTGCGTTCTCGTCCGCTTCCGCCTGTTGATCGCTATGGTTTTTCAACTGCTGGTGCTGCTGTTCTTGAGCCGACTTCTTATCGCCAGGCTGTTGTTCATCCTGAATGGCAGTTTGCGATGGCAGAGGAGATTGCTGCTCTTGAACGCACCGGTACATGGGATCTTGTTTCTCTTCCTCCAGGTGTTCGTCCCATCACTTGTAAGTGGGTCTACAAGGTTAAGACTCGCTCCGATGGTTCTCTTGAGCGTTACAAAGCTCGTCTTGTGGCTCGTGGCTTTCAGCAGGAGCATGGTCGTGATACGATGAGACTTTTGCTCCTGTGGCCCATATGACCACTATTCGTACACTTCTTGCCGTGGCCTCTGCACGCCACTGGTCTGTATCTCAGCTTGATGTTAAGAATGCCTTTTTTAATGGTGAGCTGCGTGAGGAGGTCTACCTGCAACCACCACCTGGGTATTCTGTTCCTGATGGCATGGTATGTCGTCTTCGTCGCTCTCTCTATGGCCTTAAGCAAGCCCCCCGTGCCTGGTTTGAGCGTTTTGCCTCTGTGGTGACTGCCGCTGGTTTTTCAGCGAGTGCTCATGATCCAGCGTTATTTGTCCACCTTTCACCTCGTGGACGGACTGTTCTTCTTCTCTATGTCGATGACATGATCATCACTGGGGACGACCCCGAGTATATTGCATTTGTAAAAGCCCGTCTTAGTGAGCAGTTTCTTATGTCTGATCTTGGACCTCTTCGCTACTTTCTTGGGATTGAAGTCTCTTCTACCTCTGATGGATTTTTTATATCCCAGGAAAAGTATATACAGGATCTTCTTGCTCGTGCTGCTCTTACTGATGAGCGCACTGTTGAGACTCCCATGGAGCTCAATGTTCACCTCCGTGATACTGATGGTGACCCCTTGCCTGATCCGACGCGTTATCGTCATCTTGTTGGGAGTCTTGTCTATCTAGCTGTCACTCGTCCGGATATCTCTTATCCGGTTCATATTCTGAGTCAGTTTGTCTCTGCTCCCACTTCAGTTCACTATAGTCACCTCCTTCGTATTCTTCGATATCTTCGGGGCACGATCTCTCACCGTCTATTCTTTCCTCGCTCCAGTTCTTTAGAGCTTCAGGCCTATTCGGATGCTACGTGGGCTAGTGATCCCTCCGATCGCCGTTCACTTTCTGCTTACTGTGTTTTTCTTGGTGGTTCTCTCATTGCCTGGAAGACGAAGAAACAGACTGCAGTTTCCCGTTCGAGTGCAGAGGCTGAGTTACGAGCTATGGCTCTTTTGACGGCAGATGTGACTTGGTTACGGTTGGTTACTTCAGGATTTTGGTGTTTCTGTCACTACACCAACTTTGCTATTATCTGACAGTACAGGTGCTATTAGCATTGCGCGCGATCCTGTGAAGCATGAGCTCACCAAGCATATTGGTGTTGATGCTTTCTATGTGCGCGCTGGTGTGCAGGATCAGGTTATTGCTCTTCAGTATGTGCCTTCCGAGTTACAGTTGGCGGATTTTCTGACGAAGGCCCAGACTAGAGCGCAGCATGGCTTCTATCTCTCCAAACTCAGTGTTGTTCATCCACCATGAGTTTGAGGGGGGGGTGTTAGAGTATTACATATATAGCCATGTAACCTTTTCGTATTTACCCCATTGTATAAGGGGTTTCCTGCATATATTCCACACCTGTACATGTATATATACTGGCCTATGGCCTCCTGGAAATACAAGTTGCATATTTCCTAACACTGCTAATGTAATTGCTGCTATTTGTTTCAGCTGACGTTTGTTTCCGACGAAGTACTTCCTCTGGAACTATCAACTAATTTTACTTTTGGGGAAACAACATACACTCTCTACAGCAACAGCTTTCTAAACTTTGGACAAGTGAGTTATTTGATACATCGAATCCTGTTTTCACGGTTCTTGTCAGAGATTGAATTGTTCCCAGGGATCTAAATGTCACCCATATAACACTGTGGCTATGAGATTCATGTGAATAGCAACCAAATACATTCCGTTGCATGGTTCTTGTCAGAGATTGAATAGTTCCAAGGGATTTAAATGTGTGACAATGAGATTTGTGTGAATAGCAACTAAACACATTCCGTTAAGCTATATTTTGTTTCACTAAGAGAAAGCTATAATTATTGGCACTGATTACTACCAGGTCACTGGACCAGGCATTCCATATCTGGAGCACTGTTAAATGCTCCCAAACATCATCAAATGGCGGCCTGCAGATGCATTGAATATGCTCGCAACTCATAAGAAAGAGAGTCATGCTTCATGTCTGAAGTTTCGTCCTCTGGAACTTGGATATAAAGTTTTGAGATTTATTGTCTCAAGTTTCATGGTGGTTTTGAGTACAAGTAAAGTCTCAAAACTCAAAGTTTGAAGAGTTCCTTGAGAGTTTTAATTTTGATAATCAAAGTTTCAGATAAGTCTAAAATTTCAAAAACATGATTTAAGAAAATTGTTATTGAGCTTGAAGTTTCAAAAGGCAGTTTTGAGCAAGTTTCCTGCAATTTTAAATCTGACTTACTCACTTATTTTCACAGAATGCAGCACAAGACTCGTACCGTGAAATACTGAAGTCAAGAGGTATTTGAACAGTCAATCCAGCCATAATACTTGTAAAACTTTTCTGGGGCAATTCAGCATCTGATGGATAATGGAACACAAACTACCTTTAAATAGGAATATTAATGTTAATATTAATCACAAAACACTTTCCCACAGTACAAATGTCCCAGGATTTTAGTTCAAATGAAAAGTTTGTTGAAGGTGTTGTATCCTTTGTTATTTTTAGGAAGTTAACAGATGTTCTTATAATTCCACTGGTTAACTTTAAATTACAAATATAGTACTCTTTTGCAAGTACAAGTACCGACCAGTATTTCATCATGATTCGTGCGATTGAAGGATCTTCCAAAAACGATACACTTGTTGATCCTTGTGCCCCTAAAGGATTTTCTCACAAAAGAAAAGTAATGGCGAGAACAAGCGGTGCGTCAAGATCAAATTTAGAGAATCAATATGTTGATAATGGAACCGGAAACTATAACGAATGTAGATCTTCTTCACTGATGATGATGCAAGAAGGAAAGGGTAAGAAATGAATGCGGACTTTGATCCCTCTTTCTTTATCTGTATTTATATCCTTTTCTTCATGATTCCTGTGCTTAAAGTACCGTCAGATGAAGTTAGAATTTTTGGCACTGCATGATGAACTCAAAACTATAATGCATAATGAGAGGGATATCCCTGTAATTTTTTAATGTCATACCCTTTTCTTTATTGTTGGTATGCTTAGAGTACCGTCAGCTGAAGTTAGAAATTTTGGCACTGTCATGACGAACTCAAAACTGTAATGTGTAATGAGCGATATCCCTGTAAGGCTGTAACTGTTTGATGTCAAGTAAGATGGAGGTTCTTGACTACATTGACCTAATATCTTTTGCAAATCTTGGCACTTCAAATACTTTGTTGAGCTTGCTCTTTATCGTGACTTAAGAAACTCAACTGAGCATGATGTTCTTAGATTTAGTACCATTTTTATCGGACATTTAGATTTGCACTGCCAATACATATACTGTATTCTATATTCATATCCACCTGCATACCCTTAACTTTTGTCTTGAATGCAGAAAGGTGCGAGTATCAGCAATGTCACCTAGGATCTAATTTCGTCCCTGAGCTGCTTGGGCATTTCCTAGCAACTGAAAATTTCTATTTTACGTCCAAGGTCCACTGCATGTTCTCATTTTTTCTTCCCTTGGCACATACCATCCTTTTCTTAGGACACTTCTGACCATACATCCTCTTACAGTTTTTTGGACTAGACCGGTCTTCATCACTGTCTGATTTTGTGGTTGCTGGAGAGCAACTTTGCAACAAGGACTTGTCCATGCTGAGACAAAAGTATCTCAATCATTCAGATGAAGATTTCTCACGGTATTGCTTCTCGTCGGCATACATTGTAGCTCTACTGCACGACAGCCTTGGTGTACCATTGGATGACAAGAGGCAAGCATATCATATCAGGACACCATCATTCTTCTTGAGTGAAATTTACCCTTGACTAATCATATGCGCTTGCTACTTAAAATTTCCTCTGAGCAGGATCGAGTATTCAAATCAGGTCGGCGACACTCAGATTGAGTGGGCCCTAGGAGCTTTCATTGCAAATACAAAACATAGGATTCTACGGGCATCAGGCGCTGCCGCAACACCGGCACATAAGCATAGACCGCTGCTCGCCGTGCTGGGAGCGTTTCTTGCCTGTGGAGTATTTTTGGTGTTGAGATGGAGGAAGCCCAAGACAAGGATTATATATGATTTAGAGAAAGGCCGATACATTATAACACGCGTCAGCTGACGCTGAGCGTTGTGCAGGTGGTGGAGCATGAAGGGTAGCACACTTGTGTGTGGCGTGTATTGAAACGCTGTAGAACATTTTGTTACATACAATACTAATCTGGCATACTGTACAATTTTGTACTAAATCAGCGACACTTATTTTGGGACGGAGGGAGTATAGTAATCTTAGCTCAAGTTGTGATCTTGTTATTTTGCACGCATGCATACATATTTTAAGGTTTCACTGTCATCATATCGCAAGGTTTAGTAGAGGCGCAAGGAAACTAGCCCTTTGAGCAATTCTAGCAGATTCACCAAAAGGAATTGATCGCCAAAATAACCGCTCTTATGGTGAAAATGCTAGATAAAACTACTATAGCAGAGCCGTTAAAAAGGAATGGCAAAAATATATGTTTTTGTTGCTAGAATAAATTGAAGGATTTGGCTATGATTCATGCTGAAGAATGGAGTGAGATTTCTTGCATTTGGCGTGTGAGATCCATCATCAGCATCATGGTTCCCTGGGCCAGTACTAGAAGAAGCCATCATGGGACGTGGGGTGACCTTCACTACTGAATCAGAGAGGGATATTTGCTTGTGGTTTGCCCTGTGGCTTAGGACTATCGATTGTTTCAGTCACTTCAACCTACCCTGTTCTTAACCGTATCAAGGATTGATCTGGATTTTGGCAGGCTATTGTGTAGTTTCTTATTGTGTTCCCGCAATTATTTCCCTCCAATTTTGTATTCAGTTTTAACGTTGTGAGAGTAGTACCAGAGAAAGAAATCAGTACGAGATCTGTATTTGTGTTCTTTTTACAAACAAACTAGAAAATAGGCCCGTGCGTTGCAACGGGAAAAGATCCCAGTGCACCCATTTTAGTCTCTAAGAGCATTTTCAGCCGTACGCTTTAAATCCGCCTCAAACGCCCAAATGGATGGCCTGTCACTCATCGATCACGAAAATGCGACCCACACGGGACGCCCGGGCTGAGCGGCACTCCTCATATCCAGCCCAAATATGGGGCGAAGATGGGGGCGTCCGGGCACGTCCGCCACGTCGGACCCAGCCCACGCTGGCCCACCCAACCCCACATATATTCATCCCCATCCCCTCCCTGGACCAAACCCTAGCCACTCCATTCCGTCACCCAAGCTTTCGTCCGACGATCTGCGGCCTTCTTCGGCATGGCGGGCAACAAATCTGACTCCGACCAGTCCGGATCTGTCGACTGGGGTGTCGTCCCGTGCGGGTTGGAGGAGGCAATGGTGATCTGCATTGCACTCCGCCGCCCTAGGAGGACAGCGTCCGGCTGACGGCAGGATCTGTCCGGCGTGACTCCATAGCATCGGGCCATCGGACGCTCGGATCCTCTGGGTTGGATCATCGCGGTTCTGGGAGCCTTCAAGTCTCCCCTTCCCCATCACTGGTCTGGCGGTGTTGGTGTAGTGAACAATAGGTGTTCATACTCCTGACCACTCACTGTCAAGCTGCAGCCTCCACGCCGGGAAGGACACAACAGAAGATGGGTTCGTCCCAAGACAACCAAGATATGATAGATTAATACCGTGAAGAAGACCTCCAGGCAGGTCATCGAGAAGTACTAAGGAGCCATCATCAAGCTCAATACATAATCAAGACCAAGACTTCCGGGAAGCAAGCCTTCCCGGGAAAGGACTCTCCACGTAGCTGGCAAGCCAAGACCCGGCAAGCTCCCTGCCTCCTGCCGCATCACTCGCACCTACCCGTCAGGAATCGGTTGACAAGTGGTGGGTGCGCAGAGTTCAGCAGACAGGTGGTGTTTGGAACGAAGAATGGAAAACAAAAAAATTTCAACGCACACCCAAGATCTATCTATCGAGATGGATAGCAACGAGAGGGGAGAGTGTGTCTATGCACCCTTGTAGACCGTTAAGCAGAAGCGTATATAACGCGGTTGATGTAGTCATACTCTTCGCGATCCGATCACGATCCAATCCGATCTAGTGCCTAACGGACGACACTTCCGCGTTCAGCACACGTGCGACTCGGTGATGTCTCCTCCTCCTTGATCCAGCAAGCTGTAACACCCCCAGTGTTATGCTACAGTGATACCCTGTTAATGGTTCCATGTCATCACAATTAATTTTTGCTAAACTTCACTTTGATCCAAACCCAATTCAAATTTAAATTTAAAATAAAGTTAACATAATATTTCTTTGAAAGGCTAAACAAAAATGTGTAAAATATGTCATAAAATCCCAAGGCAATTTTAAAATAACACAAACTTCTTTAGATCCCTAAATTGACCCCAACAACTATTTTTCTGATCCAACAACATATTACTTGGTCTTGTCTATTTTCCAAAAAACTATCTAACCGTTGCCAAATGCTCTGAAACTTTTTGTGCAACACCAAAATATTGTGAATGATTTATTCGCCAAGTTTCAGTTGCAACAAAATTCAAATGAAAGCAAAATAAAATACAAAACAGTGCCTAAGAGGTAAAACAGAAATAAGAAAAGGAAAAAAGGCCTAATTACTAGTGTTCTACTGGGCTCTAGTGCAACAGTGTATTGGGCCCAACCAATGGGGGTCATCCCCTTCCTCTGTACACGACAGAGGGCGTGGCGCTCATCCAGCGACGCCATGGCCGGCGATGCGCACGCGTCGGGCATCCGTCCGAGCTCCGAAGCATACAAGAACGACCCCCAGGACCCCGCCTCGAACCCTAACCCCTCATCCATCCTCCTGTCTCTCTCCTTCGAGCTGAAGCGCGCCCGAAGCTACAGCCGCCATGGCCATCACCGTCGTCGCCGTCGCGCGGGAGCACGTCCAGGAGATCCACCGCGTCCGGATTCGTCCGTCCCGGTGACCAAGCCGGGATGCCCTCGAGCCGACGCCGTCTTCGTCTTCTTCGTCCAGCCGCCGCATCTCGTCGCCGGTCCCCGCTGCTCCGGATCGTCCCCGGCCTCTCCAAGCGCGCCATCCGCCTCGTGGTGAGCTCCTCTGCCGATTCCCCCCTTGTCCCCTTCGATTCGTCGCCGTTTGCCGCCGTCCCCGAGCTCGTCCGAGCGTACACATACACGTACGTATGTGTGTGCGTGCGCGCCCACGTGTGGCCTCGCCCGCGAGCCGCTGCTGCGCCTGGGGCACGCTCTGGCTGCCCCTGGCCGCGCCCGCGCAGCCACCCGCGGCCGCCCGCTGCTCGCCGCGCCGCGCCCGCTGCTCCCTTTGCTGCTTCTGCTCTGCTGTGCTGCTTCAGCAGCTGCCATTGCTTGCCGCTGCTGCTCTCATCTGGCCGCTGATGTTGCCGCTGGCTACTGCTGCCTGCCACCGCATGATGCTGCTGCTTGCTGCCTTGCTACTTGCCGCCGGCTGCGCCGCTGCTAACTGCTGCTAGCAGCTGCCGTCGCTGCCCAATTTGAGTGTGTGGCCGGCCCTGCGTGTGTTAGTGTGTGGCCGGCCCTGCGTGTCGTGTGTGTGCAATGCAACGCATGTGTGTGAGTGTGTGGCCGGCCCAATCTGATTAGGGGTAGGATTAGTTTAGCCTTAATCACTAGTTAGGTTAGCTACTAGCTATATGACATGTGGACCCCCCATTAATTAAAGTTAGTTTTAATTTATTTGTTTAGGTTTAGTCAATGACATGTGAGCCCCTTAGACCATGTTGACCAGTCAAACATTGACTGGTCAACTATAGCTGACTGGACCCCCATGGCCCCACTGTCATACTAATGGGCTAGGAAGCTGCTGTGTATAAAAGGTAATTTGGGCAAATTTAATTATTCTAGTAATTTCAGAAAAATGCTAAAACTTTGTAAATTCATAGAAAATAAACCGTAACTCGAATGAAAATATTTTATACATGAAAGTTGTTCAGAAAAATCCCACGAATCAGAATACGCTGTCTGTTAGTCTGTCACATGCTCCTATCATAACGAACATGGAACTTTTCCATCGAATTCGTCTGTCCGGTAAAAGCCAGAGACCGGGAAAATATCGTCAGATATTCTTCCGACCCGTCTGCGACGTGTAGTACTGCGTTAGTGCATACCTAGCTCTGCATATTGCCATGTCATGCATCGTGTTGCATCTGTGCTTTATATTTATTGTTTCTCCCCCCTCTTCTTACCGGTAGACCCCGAGATTGACGCTGCTGCCGGGTACGACTACGCCGTTGACGATCCGCCTTTTTCCGCAGAGCAGCAAGGCAAGCAACCCCCCTTGAGCATTTCGATATCGTCCATTTCTTTTCCTCTCATTCTTGCATTAGATTTTGCTACTGTATTAGCTAGCTCCTATTTCTGATGCATAGCCTGCTTTAGATAAACTGCTACCATACCTGCAATCATATCAACTGCTTAGTATAGGTTGATCAATGAATCCCCAGTGACCCCTTAGTCCCAGTTGCCCCTGCTTCTTCATCGACGACTCGAAGACTCGGTCAACCGACCGACAAGCCAGACCCCTCACATCACCGCACCCCCCCTTTATTGTACGACTCTGCAGAGCTACTATCGAGTACCGAGGGTGACACCTCGTGAAGTACTCATGATGCTAACTCTGTAGTGCAGCTAGTCGGTCGTGATTATCGAGGGTGATTCCTCCTTCACCACTCCCGACGATGACTCTGTCGTGCAATCCCTCAAGTGTGGGACCCTCGAGGGTGATTCCTCTAAGTCCACCTTGACGGTTTCATCGAGCAGGGCCCTTTGAGGGTGATTCCTCAGGTTCCGTCTTGATGTTTTATACACACAGTTACTATGACCTGGTTTCAGAAACATGTTGGTGATGGGTCGGTCCTAAGGGGTACCCACGGTTTGATGATGATGAGGCGTGGACGGGCAGGAGAGGCCCTTGCCACACATCCTCGAGACGGGGCGACGGGACCGCACTTCATGGGTCGCGTTTGCCCCACATTTATAAAATGCTAATGGGTTGGGTATTTGATCTGAGTTGGTCGTTTGACCTATTACGCACTAACCTTCACGTGGGAGAAGTTATGGGTACTCAGCGTCGTTGTATCAGCCGAAGCTCTTCGGACGTCAGCAATGGAGCGGCGCGCGCCCGAGTGGTCCGCAACGGCATTGCGCTTGTTATAAGGGGTGCTAGGACTGACCTCGGCCGCCTTCGCATCGTGCATGAGTGTAAAGAGCGATTGGCCCATGACCCCTGCGCGCTTAGGATTTAGACCGGCGGGCTGGCCTCTTCGTTGAGCCTAGGCAGGACTACGACGTGTTGATGTCCCGAGGCCGGGCATGACCCAGGAAAGTGTGTCCGGCCAGATGTATCAAGCGTGTTGGGTAATGTGGTGCACCCCTGCAGGGAAGAATTTATCTATTCGAATAGCCGTGTCCACGGTAACAGGACGACTTGGAGTTGTACCTTGACCTAATATAACTAAAATTGTGACTTTAAATTGAGATGGATGTTGGCTCCGAGATTGCTTCCTCGCAGGGAGTCGAGGAAGAATCTCTGGGCGTGGTTACTTAATAAAATTGCTACAATAATATGACTATATATGAGATACCAGTCTACTCTCTTCTAATGCTGCAAGATGCTGAAGATGCTAGTCTTCGATAGGACTAGGCCTTCCCCTTATCCCTGCTTTCTGCAGTCAGTCCAGATATACCTCATTCTTTGATAATGATGCATGCTTAGCATAGTTCTGATGTCAGTCTTGCGAGTACTTTGGATGAGTACTCACCGCTGCTTTGCTTCCTCTTTCCCCCTCGATACGATTCCGCGTTCAGACGATGGAGCCCAGGAGATGGAGTACGCCGGAGACGACTACTACACCACCGCTGGAGCCTACTACTACGTGGAGAGTGCCGACGCTCAGGAGTAGTTAGGAGGTTCCCAGGCAGGAGGCCTTGCCTCTTTCGATCCGCTGCTTATGTTTGTGCTAGCCTTCTTAAGGCAAAACTTGTTTAACTTATGTCTGTACTCAGATATTATTTGCTTCCGCTGACTCGTGCTTGTCGAGCTTTGTATTCGAGCCCTCGAGGCCCCCGGCTTGTAATATGAAGCTGTATGACTTTAATTTGTGTCTAGTGTTGTGTTGTGATATTGATTAGTGAGTCCCTAATCTTGGTCGTACGTATTTGCGTGTATGATTAGCGTACGGTCAAATTGGGGGCATCACAAGTTGGTATCAGAGCCGACTGCCTGTAGGTAGCCCCCTTTCCAACTCCTTGGCCGAAGTTGAGTCTAGTCATTGAAAAACTTTTACTAACATAGTTGTGTGGCTTACGGGCCCACATCTCAATCGGGTGGTATTAGGATCTTTTATTCCTCGTCTATACTCTGGGTTCTGATCTCTCTTCTATACGGGTTAAAGATTTTACTAACTCTAACTCTAGGTTCTCGTAACTACTTCCTCCCGGAGAGCCCCTCATGCTAGATGATGGCTTGATTCATCAGAAGACTCCGAAGATACTCTCTGATGTTCTCTCGAGAACTTTTGTTCATCGCCCTTGCGATTCCCTTCTACCATCACCCCCCCTATGGTTACCGGGGATTCGTCCGTCCTCGGTTGTCAAAAAAATCCTTCAAATTGCTATTCGATCTTCCGAAATCCTCAATAGCCTTTGACTCTTGACCTTTCTCATCTGCTTGCATTATGGTTAATTCCATATGTCTAGCAATATTCATTAAATTCTTGGTGGTTGTCATTTGATGTTATTGATTCAACCTGTGTGCGGATGCATGCAGTCATCAGTTGTTTCTCATAAATTATATGTCCAGCTCAGACGTCTTTCCAAACATGAGTTGGTTCTCGACAAATCAACTTTGATTGATTGTCCATCTAAGTCCATTCATCTTACTTGTATTTGATCGGAGCATCTGATTCTGATACACCAATTGGGAAATCTTAATTTCTTGGTTATTTAAGCATCGATTTAATTGGATGTTCTATAATCTGATGCCTTGCATTCTTTCTTCCACTGATTGAGTTCTGATACTCACATCAGATTCCTTTGTGGGACGCCAAAACCATTGTTGGGTTATTATCCGACAGCATCCTTCACATTCAAAATCCTTGTGAGTTCTTCCCCTGATGCATGATGCCATTGGTAAATTGTGTCTTCTCCCTCTGATAAGTTGTATCCTATACTTTTGTCAGCCATGCTCTATTGTCAAACATGTGTTAATTACTCTTGAAGCTTGTGGTATATGTTCCTAAGATGCCCTGATGGGTTGAACCTATGCCTTCCTTAATTCGTGTGAACTCAAGAGTTTTCACGAGTCCTACTCTTCTGGTGTTTTGCCGGATAATCTTTCAAAGCTACAACCTCATCGAAAGCGAGGAGTAAATGGGAGGTGATGCATTGATGAAGTGGGAGTCGACCTTGTACCTTGTGTTCATGCCCATGGAAACGATGTTGATCTTTGTAGGGTAACGCAGCAGAAAACAAAAATTTTCTGACCTACGTACCAGCCGAGGATCACTATGGAGACTGCATACAAGGTTTGATCTGTTTCGTTACCGACTCGTAGCGCAGCGGAAGTAGAGTCGATGACGATCGGCGGTGCAGATCCCCGCAGCTAGGATTTACAACCTCCCAACCGCGAGGATGTATACCCTCATCCGCCCCCGGACAGCCCTCCGGGAGGCGGTCGGACAGTCCCCCGGAC
Organism: Elymus sibiricus; assembly: GCA_039707655.1. Taxonomy (NCBI): domain Eukaryota; kingdom Viridiplantae; phylum Streptophyta; class Magnoliopsida; order Poales; family Poaceae; genus Elymus; species Elymus sibiricus. The sequence goes on along the minus strand of CM077669.1, from coordinate 103,383,348 downwards.
GGTGTCACGGACAGCCCTTCGGGAGGACCATCGAAACTCGGACAGTCACTCGGACAGCCCTTCGGGAGGACCATCGAAACTCGGACAGTCACTCGGACAGCCCTTCGGGAGGCACTCTCAAACTAAGACCGAAACTACGATCTCTCTACAGAGTTGCACACATACGGTGTCATCTATCCGGCAGGGCTTCGCCGTCCAGAACTAGTTCCCACCGGAACCTAGACAGCCTTTCGGCTCTACGAAACTATTTCGCTGGGAGGGAGAGAGAAAGCCAGATCATGCATGGCACTTGTATGTGAGAAGGGATGAGATTTGGGCTGCCCCCTCCACCTCTATTTATAGGAGAAGGAGGGGTGGAGGGGCTGAAATTTCAGCCACATCCATCCATGTCATCTCCAACATATTTTGGAGCAAAAGCCCAAAAAGGTGGCTTTCCAAAAAGTAATCAAAAAAGCACTTTCACTATTCACGACGACATATTTCAGCGTCCGTTCGAACTGAAAATATTCATGTGGGCTTAGAACATTTCCAGTACCCACTAAAATAATTTTCAACGCGATCCGAAACAATTCCGGTTTAGTGATTTTCATCTGCGAAAAGCATCTGAAGCGGTTCCGGCAGCTCCGGAACATTTCCGGTTTTCATCCCGGAAAATTCCAGAAAGTTTCCAGAACGATTCTGGCACCCTCCAAGAATTATCAGGCATGTGCCGAAACCATTTTGATTTTATGGTGTACTCCGAAACAACTTTTCGGTTTAGTGATTTTCATCTGTGAAAAGCAACTAAAGCGGTTCCGGCAGTCCGGAACATTTCCGGTTTTTGTCTCTGAAAAATCTCAGAAGTTACCGGAACAATTCTGGTACCTTCCAATAATTTCTAGGCATGTGCTGAAACCAATTTGACTTTATGGAATACCCTGAAACAACTTTTCAGTTTCACCGGAACTATTCCGATATCCTCTCCGGAACGTTTCCGTTTCGTCCGAAACTTTTTCGGTGATTTTCTCTCAGACTCCCTGTCTAGTATTCAGCAGATAGATGACCCTTAAGCGTGTGACCCTATAGGTTCGGTGAAGTATAGACATGACCCGGAACCCCTTCCGATCAATGATCAACATCGGAGCCGTGGACACCCATATTGACCCCTATACCCACACGAATGAATATTCGAGTGAACCTCCAGTTGCCGTGTGCTATTCCTGTTGCTTCGCGATATGTTACAAATACCCGAGGTGAGACATGTTGGCATCCCCGTGGATCAACAACTTGTCCACTATGTCAGTTACCTCGTTACCGGTATTGTTCTCTTTTCTCGTTCCCGTATTCCGGCATCCCCGTGATCAAATCACAAAATGTCTGGCCAGACGATGATGGATACCGTAACACCGAGAGGGCCCAGAGATATCTCTCCATCGTCGGAGGAGCAAATCCCAATCTTGAGCTATCAAGTTACTTGACATACTTTTCCATGAACCCGTAAGCCGCCGTAATAGCCACCCATTTACGGATGACGTTTAACAAACCCCAAAGTTCATGAAGCAAGCATGAAGAAACTCGATACTCTCATGGTCTAAGGAATCATGCAAACGTTAACCATCTCTGTGTTATTAACCATTAACTTATGACGAATGTATCTCATAGCATAACATCAATACGGGTCGATTCAACACAAATGTTCTTCCAACATTGTGCCCTCAAAATTGCTGGCATAGACATGCCCATGATCAGGAAAACAGAACCATCATGCAACACTTGAGCTAGTCTTAGAGGCCAGACTAGGAATACATTTTACCGTTTATTATTCCACACGTGCATATGAGTCTTCCTCCGAGCCTCGTGGTTATTGTAGACTCGAGAACCATAGCAGTTATAGCATGGAACATAAACCTAATTATGAACAGGGAGATAATCAATAACATTTATTATTGCCTCTAGGGCATATCTCCTACAATCTTATCATAGGAGCTTCTTGTAACAGTAATCTTTCTCTTTGTATGATTTGACCTTGTATCTGTGATTTGATACTTTACAACCGTGGTTCTGACCATGATTGTTCTTCTTTGATCCCATTTTTAGACCAGTTTAAGAACTTGTCTTCTGCAGATCAATACATCGGTGCAAGCTTTAACTCTGATCTACATCCGAGTATTACCCCTGGTATCTCGAGAAAATCATGGAACTACATAGCTTCTTATAATGCTCCTCATCAGCTATGTTTCCTTCACTGATTCCAGTTTCCTCGTGTTCTAAATTGTTGGACACTCAAGGACACCGATAATTGAATCGAGTCTGCATTGCGATTCAACAACTCTTAGTAATCTTCTTTGCTTATGAGTTTGTACTTGATCATGTCATTCCATGCTGTTAGGCTACATCATCATCGTCATGCTAAAGCTTGACCATGCTATCTATGTCCTTCATCCCTGAAGCCCAATTCCAACAGTGCACTAAGCTTACATCGAGTTTTCAATGTCATGTTGGTTGTTTTGAAAGGCAATTTCGATTCTGAGCTAGCACTCTAATCTGTGGTTCCGACCACCCTTCGCTTCATCATTTCCTTGCTTGATGTCGTCGTTGATCGATTACATCTTCAAGAGACTTCTCGGCAATTGTGTCGTGATCATCATCAACATTCTGAGCTCTTCCAGGGTATCAATTAAATTCATGATGAGAAGTAGCATCCTTGCCTTGGTAATTGGTATTGTCTTTGACGACACCTTTGCCTTCCTTCCAAATGAAGACTTGGTCTTATTTTTGGTGAACCTTAAGCTCCTTTCTAGCCATTTTGTGTTTTGTTCTATCTTGGGGCATTACCATCTTTGTCGAGAATGTCGTGAGGATTTCACATGTTTTAAGAATTCTTGATATAGTGATACTTCTTGCCATCACTTTTCTTTTCTTAGTTCCCGTGTTGTTCTAACCAGAATACCGACAAAAGGACTGTGATGTGTTAATTCAACACTTATGGCATAACAACTCTATTACCTTGGAGTTAATGAACAATAAGTCCATCCTTAGTGTGTTGGCGGTTGAATCAACATTCTAACGTTGGTCGTACTACTTAGTCCGGATTTTGGTTGCACCTTTCGATTAATGTTTTAATTGTGAATGTTTCCCTCGGGAATACTTCAATATTTCATCTTGTTTGACCAATGCTATCACCTTGTTCAACTCAATCGTGGAAATCCTTCTTTGTGGAAATCTCGACGAATTGTTGCTGAGTCTGAGGTATCCTGACACTAACCAGATCCGAAGCTCAGCGGATATGATGGTTGGAACTTTTCCCAAGAATTATAACGTTGGTCTCTATGTTACTCGGTAAGGTGATATTGTGCCTAGCACACCTGCCCGGAAGACCTATTGTTATAGTATCTTGTTCAGTAAGATTCACCTTTCTCCCATGAGGAAATTGTAAGACTTATGTTCCTGATGGATCCTTTGTGTCCCCAATGTCTGATCTTACCTGATGACCATGTCGATGCTTCCCCGAAGCATGGCTGTGATACTCCAATCATGAACAAGAACATAGGAAGCGCAATGCTAAATGTTTCTTGATCAATTATCCAAACGCCATTGTATGGGTAATATCATGAATTCCTTCCCCCCTTACCTAAATGATTATTTACTTGATGTCCTGTCACGTATATCATGCTCTGTTTGTCTTTGGGAAAGTTGTACTCAAATACTTGGGTATAAACACATTTCCCTTTCCATTGGTCTGTTTAACCTTTCTTGTAATCTAGCTTATCTGAACAGTGGTAATTCCCTGCTTAGGTAAACACCTCGGTGATCAATTCTGTCAGTAAGGCCCTGGTACTATTGTTGATAACATTCCGGTAACCACCGGTGGACGAGAACTTTGCCTATTGGTCCGCCTAGTTTCAACGATCAGGGAAATGGTTCTATTCGTCCCCCGCCTTGGTACCGACGTTGTTGCCAACATAACTGACAAGCTATCCTCTGACACATCTTCTATCATGACCGTGCAAGATGTCACCGCTCTTCCCGCTCCTATCCCACATGGTGGGCCCATAACCCACAGTTCCACAGGATCGAAACCTGACGCTCCTGTACATCTTTAATTCAGAAGTATCATTTGCACTTGGCTTCGTATGTAATCCCCGAGCCACCGTCCAAGGGATGATCTATCTAATATCAGATGCAATATTTATTTTCGTTGCTCTGGACCCCCCCTTTTTCACCTTCTGATCAGGCATCGAATGATTGCCTACCCCCCATTTGAAACCTTTGTACCATCGCGTTTTGCACTCAATGAATTCCATGAGTTACAACTCGAGGAATAATTCATGTCTTCTTCCTGAGTTCACCGTTAGGTGCCCAACTTTGTGTAGCTACGTTCTTCCAGAGTTTTACTATTATCGCATTCGTAGGATGATGAAGATCCCGAAGAAAGGATGCCGACTTCATCAGGATGACCTGAATCAGAGAATTGAAGACATCAACGAAAGGGATCAACTTCTTCGAGAAGAACAACCAAGAACGAGAAGATCTGTTAGAAATTCGTAACCAGAACTTTCCCCCTTACTCCACCTCTTAATTCTCGAGGCGAGAATTTCTTTTAGAGGAGGAGAGTTGTAACACCCCCAGTATTATGCTACAGTGATACCCTGTTAATGGTTCCATGTCATCACAATTAATTTTTGCTAAACTTCACTTTGATCCAAACCCAATTCAAATTTAAATTTAAAATAAAGTTAACATAATATTTCTTTGAAAGGCTAAACAAAAATGTGTAAAATATGTCATAAAATCCCAAGGCAATTTTAAAATAACACAAACTTCTTTAGATCCCTAAATTGACCCCAACAACTATTTTTCTGATCCAACAACATATTACTTGGTCTTGTCTATTTTCCAAAAAAATATCTAACCGTTGCCAAATGCTCTGAAACTTTTTGTGCAACACCAAAATATTGTGAATGATTTATTCGCCAAGTTTCAGTTGCAACAAAATTCAAATGAAAGCAAAATAAAATACAAAACAGTGCCTAAGAGGTAAAACAGAAATAAGAAAAGGAAAAAGGCCTAATTACTAGTGTTCTACTGGGCTCTAGTGCAACACTGTATTGGGCCCAACCCAATGGGGGTCATCCCCTTCCTCTGTACACGACAGAGGGCGTGGCGCTCATCCAGCGGCGCCATGGCCGGCGATGCGCACGCGTCGGGCATCCGTCCGAGCTCCGGAGCATACAAGAACGACCCCCGGGACCCACCTCGAACCCTAACCCCTCATCCATCCTCCTGTCTCTCTCCTTCGGGCTGAAGCGCGCCCGAAGCTAGAGCCGCGATGGCCATCACCGTCGTCGCCGTCGCGCGGGAGCACGTCCAGGAGATCCACCGTGGCCGGCTTCATCCGTCCCGGTGACCAAGCCGGGATGCCCTCGAGCCTACGCCGTCTTCGTATTCTTCGTCCAGCCGCCGCATCTCGTCGCCGGTCCCCGCTGCTCCGGATCGTCCCCGGCCTCTCCAAGCGCGCCATCCGCCTCGTGGTGAGCTCCTCTGTCGATCCCCCCCTTGTCCCCTTCGATTCGTCGCCGTTTCCCGCTGTCGCCGAGCTCGTCCGAGCGTACACATACGCGTACGTATGTGTGTGCGTGCGCACCCGCGTGTGGCCTCGCCCGCGAGCCGCTGCTGCGCCTGGTGCACGCTCTGGCTGCCCCTGGCCGCGCCCGCGCAGCCACCCGCGGCCGCCCGCTGCTCGCCGCGCCGCGCCCGCTGCTCCCTTTGCTGCTTCAGCAGCTGCCATTGCCTGCCGCTGCTGCTCTCATCTGGCCGCTGATGTTGCCGCTGGCTACTGCTGCCTGCCGCCGCATGATGCTGCTGCTTGCTGCCTTGCTACTTGCCGCCGGCTGCGCCGCTGCTAACTGCTGCTAGCAGCTGCCGTCACTGCCCAATTTGAGTGTGTGGCCGGCCCTGCGTGTGTTAGTGTGTGGCCGGCCCTGCGTGTCGTGTGTGTGCAATGCAACGCATGTGTGAGTGTGTGGCCGGCCCAATCTTTTTTTTTTTGAGTTGGTGGCCGGCCCAATCGGATTAGGGGTAGGATTAGTTTAGGCTTAATCACTAGTTAGGTTAGCTACTAGCTATATGACATGTGGACCCCCCATTAATTAAAGTTAGTTTTAATTTATTTGTTTAGGTTTAGTCAATGACATGTGGGCCCCTTAGACCATGTTGACCAGTCAAACATTGACTGGTCAACTATAGTTGACTGGACCCCATGGCTCCACTGTCATACTAATGGGCTATGAAGCCGCTGTGTATAAAAGGTAATTTGGGCAAATTTAATTATTCCAGTAATTTCAGAAAAATGCTAAAACTTTGTAAATTCATAGAAAATAAACCGTAACTCGAATGAAAATATTTTATACATGAAAATTGTTCAGAAAAATCCCACGAATCCGAATACGCTATCCGTTAGTCTGTCGCATGCTCCTGTCATAACGAACATGGAACTTTTTCATCGAATTCGTTTGCCCAGTAAAAGCCAGAGACCGGGAAAATATCGTCAGATATTCTTCCGACCCGTCTGCGACGCGTAGTACTGCGTTAGTGCATACCTAGCTCTGCATATTGCCATGTCATGCATCGTGTTGCATATGTGCTTTATATTTATTGTTTCTCCCCCCTCTTCTTACAGGTAGACCCCGAGATTGACGCTGCTGCCGGGTACGACTACGCCATTGACGATCCGCCTTTTTCCGCAGAGCAGCAAGGCAAGCAACCCCCCCTTGAGCATTCCGATATCGCCCATTTCTTTCCCTCTCATTCTTGCATTAGATTTTGCTACTGTATTAGCTAGCTCCTATTTCTGATGCATAGCCTGCTTTAGATAAACTGCTACCATACCTGCAATCATATCAACTGCTTAGTATAGGTTAATCAATGAATCCCCAGTGACCCCTTAGTCCCAGTTGCCCCTGCTTCTTCATCGACGACTCGAAGACTCGGTCAACCGACCGACAAGCCAGGCCCCTCACATCACCGCACCCTCCCCTTTGTTGTATGACTCTGGAGGGCTACTATCGAGTACCGAGGGTGACACCTCGTGAAGTACTCATGATGCTAACTCTGTAGTGCAGCTAGTCGGTCGTGATTATCGAGGGTGATTCCTCCTTCACCACTCCCGACGATGACTCTGTCGTGCAGTCCCTCAAGTGTGGGACCCTCGAGGGTGATTCCTCTAAGTCCACCTTGACGGTTTCATCGAGCGAGGAACTTTGAGGGTGATTCCTCAGGTTCCGTCTTGATGTTTTATACACACAGTTACTATGACCTGGTTTCAGAAACATGTTGGTGATGGGTCGGCCCTGAGGGGTACCCACGGTTTGATGATGATGAGGCGTGGACGGGCAGGAGAGGCCCTTGCCACACATCCTCGAGACGGGGCGACGGGACCGCACTTCATGGGTCGCGCTTGCCCCGCATTTATAAAATGCTAATGGGTTGGGTATTTGATCTGAGTTGGTTGTTTGACCTATTACGCACTAACCTTCAAGTGGGAGAAGTTATGGGTACTCAGCGTCGTTGTATCAGCCGAAGCTCTTCGGACGTCAGCAATGGAGCGGCGCGCGCCCGAGTGGTCCGCAACGGCACTGCGCTTGTTATAAGGGGTGCTAGGACTGACCTTGGCCGCCTTCGCATCGTGCAGGAGTGCAAAGGGCGATTGGGCCATGACCCCTGCGCGCTTAGGATTTAGACCGGCGGGCTGGCCTCTTCGTTGAGCCTAGGTAGGACTACGACGTGTTGATGTCCCGAGGCCGGGCATGACCCAGGAAAGTGTGTCCGGCCAGAGGTATCAAGCGTGTTGGGTAATGTGGTGCAGCCCTGCTAGGAAGAATTTATCTGTTCGAATAGCCGTGTCCACGGTAACAGGACGACTTGGAGTTGTACCTTGACCTGATATAACTAAAATTGTGACTCTAAATTGAGATGGATGTTGGCTCCGAGATTGCTTCCTCGCAGGGAGTCGAGGAAGAATCTCTGGGCGTGGTTACTTAATAAAATTGCTACAATAATATGACTATATATGAGATACCAGTCTACTCTCTTCTAATGCTGCAAGATGCTGAAGATGCTAGTCTTCGATAGGACTAGGCCTTCCCCTTATCCTTGCTTTCTGCAGTCAGTCCAGATATACCTCATTATTTGATAATGATGCATGCTTAGCATAGTTCTGATGTCAGTCTTGCGAGTACTTTGGATGAGTACTCACCGCTGCTTTGCTTCCTTTTCCCCCCTCGATACGATTCTGCGTTCAGACGATGGAGCCCAGGAGATGGAGTACGCCGGAGACGACTACTACACCACCGCTGGAGCCTACTACTACGTGGAGAGTGCCGACGCTCAGGAGTAGTTAGGAGGTTCCCAGGCAGGAGGCCTCGCCTCTTTCGATCCGCTGCTTATGTTTGTGCTAGCCTTCTTAAGGCAAAACTTGTTTAACTTATGTCTGTACTCAGATATTATTTGCTTCCGCTGACTCGTGCTTGTCGAGCTTTGTATTCGAGCCCTCGAGGCCCCCGGCTTGTAATATGAAGCTGTATGACTTTAATTTGTGTCTAGTGTTGTGTTGTGATATTGATTAGTGAGTCCCTAATCTTGGTCGTACGCATTTGCGTGTATGATCAGCGTACGGTCAAATTGGGGGCGTCACAAGTAAGGTCAGAGAAGTAGATGTGTTCACGACCAACACGACGGCGTGGTGGTGCAACGCCTGCAGGGCTTCGTCAAGCACTGCCGCGGCGAAACCGAGGAAGAAATGAGAGAGACGGGAGGGTGCTTCCCCAAGGGAGGGAGAAATTGGTGTGTACCTATGAGGGAGTCCGGGACTAAGGGGTCCTCGGGACGTCGGTCTATTTCTTATGTGCCGGGTAGGCGGGCCGCTTTGTGACTATTGCTGGAAGGCTGAGCTATAAGACGACTCTGTGTTTAGGAAGGAAGCCTCCGATGCCTTGGTGTGTCCTCCAAGTCAAGATAGTAGATTCGACAAGTTTATTCCCTGATGGCAACCGACCATTTGTAACCCTAGGTACCCCTGTTGTCTATATAAACCAGAGGGTCTTAGAAGCAGAACCTCCATGATCCTACTCATCTAGGGTTCATCTGATCTCGCGGTAGATCGACTCTGTAATCATCATACACACATCAATACAATCAAGAAGGACGTAGGGTCTTACCTCTTCGAGAGGGCCCGAACCTGGGTAAATACTGTCCCTCTATTTTCCTGTTCCCCATTGATCCAAGATCCATAGCTCGGGACCCCCTACTCTAGATCTGCCGGTTTTGACACCGACATTGGTGCTTTCATTGAGAGTTCCGCTATGGGATCGCCGAAAGGATCGTTGGCTCGCCTAATCATCAGCAGCGACCTCTACAACAGGGACGCTTTTGTCCCTGGACAGACCTTCGCGTCTGGCAACGTCGTGCTGCACGGTGATTCGATCGGTCACCTTGGCCAGGTCGTAAGTTTCGCCCCCGATCAGAAGATCAGGTTTGGGAACATAGAGTTTGCCGCCCACTCCCGGGGAGATCTGGTCCTTACTAGGCTCACGGCCTCACCCGATGAGCCTGGGAATCCCGAAGCTTTAACTTCGGGCCTCTTGCTCGACCCCGTCCCTGGGTCGATTCTTAACTTGGATCCGACTTTGAGCTCGGATCCGATTATAGCGGCCGAAGACCAAGGGTTACCTTTGGCCGAGCACGCTCCCCGTGCCGGCGTGCCGGAGGTCAACTCCGAATGACTCTGGAAGACTAATCCGGCTGACCTCTTGCTAATGAACAAGACACTGGCCCGGATCTAGACGATGAACATTGCGGGTGACACGTCCTCGACCTATGCTTGGATCGGTCTTGAGGCAGGCGACGGGGAATTTTACGTCCCACCCACCACCCACTTGGTAGCCACTATCGAAGACTTAACCTATATGCTGGACTACGCCTCGGAGGAGGCTGAAGACATGGACGAAGACGTCAACGCCACTTCCCCTCCCACCACAGGATGATGGACAATCACCTCCACCTACGATGTCTATATGGTGGACACCCCTGGCGGTAAGGACGACGGCTCCCCCAGAAAGAATGGCGACAAGCCTGACAAGGAGCCGCCCAGGTGCCGACGTCAGCGCAAGCGATCCAAGGGGCACAAGGGTAGGGAAAGCAACACGGGCACCGGAGAAAACGATACCCCGAACAATATAGAAGACCTCGGCGACCCCGTTTCCCCCGAAAAGCAACTCGATGACACGGAGGGGCACGAGGATCAGTATAAACCCGAGGACCTCAATGACTCTAAGGACAACAACTACCTTCCTCCCTTCGAAGAGGAGGTTAGCCTCGGAGTTGAGGATTTCATCGTCCCTGAGAACCCGCTGGATCAAGAACGGTTCAAGTGGCAACTTATAGCCACCGCCCGGAGCCTGAAGAAGAAACAGAAACAGCTAAAAGCCGAACAAGATACCCTCAACGACTAATGGACGAAAGTCCTAGCAGCCGAAGAAGGGTACGACAACGAACGACCGGATCAAAACAAAAGCTACCCGCGCCGACGTTTGTTGCCGCAATTCGATGACGAGGACCTTGAGCCCGCACCCCCTGACGCACTCAGGGCAACCAGCCAGACCGCCCCCTCGAGGATGGGACAAGACGGCTGGAGAGGCCGAAGACCCACCTGCACACCCCGCAGGAGAGGAAAGGAGACCGCACAGCCTGAAGACTCATATGACCTACGACACAACTTGGACGCTAAAGCAGGTCATACAAGATCCATCTATGGATCTAGAGGATACACTCCCGATAGACGGGACGGATAATGTTGGAATTGTGTCGAATATAGTGTACAAGGTAGGTTACAATTGGACTTGTAGTTGTATTGTGTTTAGATAGGATATGGAGTTGTGTTCAAGTAGGACACTTGTATCTTAGGCCTCTCATATATAGCGAGGCTAGACACACGATGTAACCTATGCCAACATAATAGCACAGGAACGCAGGGGGAGCAGGCGGCGTGTGCCGGCGCCCAGGATGGCCAGGATGCGGTATTGTGACGGTGTCACGCGGAGGAGCGCCCGTAGTCAAGCCCCGGGGATGTAGCCATATCGGTGAACCTCGTTAACAAATCTCGGTGTCGTGCTCGTGTGATTGCTTGGTCCTCGGATGATCGACGGTGTGCCTCGGATTTATTCTAACAAGTGGTATCATGAGCTAGGTTATTTGGAGGCGACAGTTGTTGATCTGGAGGTTATGATCGAAGGCGTCGGTGTGGATGAAGCGATGACAGATCGGTAGGGAAACTGATCGGATGTCTAGCAAGTTTGTCCGCAGATGCAATCGATGGCGAGAGCAAGCGGATTCGGCGAGTTGCGCAAGGTGAGATCGGATCGGACGTCTCGATCTGTTTGCGGCCGCGGTAGCGTACATGAGCCTAAGCCCATGTACGGGCGGCGGAAGCATGTGGTGGCTAGGCGCGCGAGGCCAAGGCCCACGCGGGCGTATCGGCTGGTGCAGTGCGCACCGGGGAGGTCTCTGGTGTGTGTGTGACGTGCGTTACCTGCCGGGGACATGCACGAAGCTGAGTCAAGGCTGAGATTTGTTTGGAGACCAAAAAAGAGGACCGAGTCCTCACGGGACACGGAGAGGCAACAGCAGATCAAATCAGCGAAGGAAAAAATTCATCACGTTGAACATCCTTTGGAATAGCAGGAGGTGGCAAAGCAATTAGCACAAGCGTCAGGATTGTGCCTGGGAGCTACTACACGTGAGTACAAGGATTTTTGGTAGGATTTGCTACTGATACATCTCGTGTACTTGAGCACGTGTTATAGGCTTGAATAAATTTTCACAAGGTCTGGCATACAAAGAACTATGACGCCAATGCGTACTAGGTTTGAGGTGAAGAAGTTCGACGGAATTGGAAGCTTTGGGTTATGACAGACACGGGTGAAAGATTTGTTGGCACAATAGGGATGCTTGATGGCGTTGTTGCAGGAAGTCAAGCCAGTTAAGATGGAAATCATGTGATGGATGGAGATTCGCGGAAGACGATTTGGGAGCCTGGAGCGTGTCATGCAGTCGAACGAGTTCGGCTGGGTCGGATTGGACAGTCTGACGGATTGACGCAAGTCGGTTGGTACAGAAGACGGTGATGGGATCGGCGACGACGACATAGGAGCGTGATGCTGATGGTGACCAACTTCTGGGGCGTGGAAACACATGGCACAAGCCCGAGGCTTGTGTGGCTTCGACAAGACTATGGCGCGTGGTTGATTCAAGATGGTGTACACACGAGGCTTGAAGTCGACGGGGTGTGAGGGTGGACTGATCATCTACCATGGAGTCATGTTGAAGGTGGAGCTGGATTGAGGGGCTACGGTGTAAGGATCCGGAGAATCGCGGCCTATTCAACGGGAAAAAAGCGAGTGACACGTAGTTTGGACTAGAGCCCAGGGGTCTGATGGAAACGTGGAACTCGTCATCGGTCGGTGTTGATCGGTGATACTCTGCAGTGGGGGTTGAGTGGTGTGGGTTCGTGGCCCTTGAGACTCGACCGGGACAGCGGAGGCTCGACGTGGTAATAGCGACGAGGTGTGCGGTACGCACGGGCATGGAGACGGGCCAGGGTTCTGGTGGTCATACATGTGGTGTGACAACTGTGAATTTGACTCGGGATGACTACAAGCAATGGTGAAATTCCTTCAAGTTTCAGACAGGCGGTCAAGGAAGAGCGGTGATGTTGAGTTCATGTAACTCTTGTGTGTGACATTCAATATGTGAGTTGTTCACTTTCACGCAGGTCAGTGATCGGTGTGTGATGGTGTTGGATACTCTGGAAGTTGGAAGCACAAACTAGAGTAATGTGGAGCTTAATTTCGTTCGAGCGTTGACTATGGTCAAGAAAAGAATGGACTACAAGTTGCAGGTGGAGTCACATGGAGTCTTTGGAGTAGCAGCGGTGCTCATGGGATAAGCTCAAGTCTAATGTACATGGAAGTTTGACGCATGAACGAATTCAAGGTGGTGGAGAATATTCGCTAAGGTGGAGTTTGTTGGAATTGTGTCGAATATAGTGTACAAGGTAGGTTACAATTGGACTTGTAGTTGTATTGTGTTTAGATAGGATATGGAGTTGTGTTCAAGTAGGACACTTGTATCCTAGGCCTCTCATATATAGCGAGGCTAGACACACGATGTAACCTATGCCAACATAATAGCACAGGAACGCAGGGGGAGCCGGCGGCGTGTGCCGGCTCCCAGGACGGCCAGGATGCGGTATTGTGACGGTGTCACGGGGAGGAGCGCCCGTAGTCAAGCCCCGGGGATGTAGCCATATCGGTGAACCTCGTTAACAAATCTCGGTGTCGTGCTCGTGTGATTGCTTGGTCCTTGGATGATCGACGGTGTGCCTCGGATTTATTCTAACAGATACCAAGCTTGGCTCGACTGAAACGATAGAGAACGGGAACAACACCGGGTCCGGATGAGAGACGATCTCTGGCGTGACGTAGCCCTGGTCAGGGGCGCCGCTCACCCAATGTGCTTTACAGATGAGGTGATGCAACATCAGTTCCCCAAAGGGTTTAAAACCCGTAAACATTGAACAATACGACGGGACAACAGACCCGGCCGTGTGGATTGAAGACTTCCTTCTCTACATTCATATGGCTCGAGGAGATGATCTCCACGCCATAAAATACTTGCCATTAAAGCTTAAAGGGCCAGGACGACACTGGTTAAACAGCCTCCCCGAAAACTCGATTGGGAGCTGGGAAGAGCTCAAGGACGCCTTCCAAGCTAACTTTGAAGGCACCTATGTCCGCCCCCCGGACGCTGATGACTTGAGTCACGTTGTTAACCAGCCCGGCGAGTCAGCCCGACAATTTTGGAATCGGTTCTTGACTAAAAAACCCAGATCGTCGACTGTCCGGACGCCGAGGCAATAGCCTCTGTCAGACACGCCATCCGGGACGAATGGCTAGCTCGTCAGCTCGGCCAAGACAAGCCGAGAACAATGTCGACCCTTACCTCAATTATGACCCGCTTTTGCACGGGCGAGGACAGTTGGCTAGCTCGTCGAAGCGACAAGCCCAAAGACCACAGCACCTCCGAAGTTTGGGATGGAAACGGGAAACCATGACGCAATAAGAATAAGCGCCGACACAACAACGACGATGCTGAGGATACGTCCGTAAATGCTGGATTCAGCAACTCCAAATCAGGACCATGGAAGAAACCCTCCAAAGGGAATTGGGATGGACCTACCGCGCTGGATAAAATCCTGGATAGGCCTTTTCAAATCCACGGCACCCCAGACAAGCCCACCACTCACACCAACCGTAACTGTTGGGTGATCAAATAGGCCAGCAAACTCATAGCCGAAGAGCAAGGCAAGGGCCCCCGCGAAAAAGACGACGACGAGCCTCGCGGGCCGAACAATGGAGGCCAGAAGAAATTCCCTCCTGAGGTAAAAACTGTGAACATGATCTACGTCACACACATACCAAAAAAGGACAGGAAGCGTGCGCTTCGGGAAGTCTATGCCGTTGAACCCGTAGCTCCGAAATTCAACCCATGGTCGGCATGCCCGATCACCTTCGACCGTAGGGACCACCCGACCAATATCTGTCATGGAGGATCGGCGGCCCTGGTACTTGACCCCATTATAGATGGGTACCACCTAACTAGAGTCCTCGTGGACGGAGGCAGTAGCCTCAGTCTTATTTACTCAAATACTGTGAGTAAAATGGGTATTGATCCGTCAAGGATCAAACCCAGCAACACCACCTTTAAAGGAGTAATCCCAGGCGTCGAAGCCCGCTGCTCGGGGCACCGTTGTTGGATCACTAGAAGTGTGTGTCTAGAGGGGGGGGGGGGTGAATAGACTACTTGCAAGAATTAAAACCTAACCTTTTTCCAAGTTAATCAGTGGGCAGTTTTAGCAATTATAACAAATCTAATGCACCCTACACATGCTAGTCAACAAGTATGGCAGCGGAAAGTAAGACAAGCACATGTAAGAGAGAGTAGAGATCGGAAGATCAAACGCAATTTGGAGACGCAAGGATTTTTCCCGTGGTTCCGATAGGTGGCGCTATCGTACATCCACGTTTATGGAGTCTTCAACCCACGGAGGGTAACGGTCGCGAGAGTCCACGGAGGGCTCCACCCATAAGGGTCCACGAAGTAGCAAACTTGACTATTCCATAACAGCTTCCGTTCCCGAAGGACTAGCCTCACTATGGGTAGATCTTCACGAAGTAGGCGATCTCCTTGCCCGTACAAACTCCGTGGTTCAACTCCACAACACGAAGTAGGAGGCTCCCAAGCGACACCTAACCAATCTAGGAGGCACCACCCTCCAAAAGGTAATAGGCTCAATAATGTCGATGGACTCCTTGCTCTTGTGCTTCAAGATGATAGACTCCTCAACACACAATCACTCTCTCACAGATTTGGCTTTGGTGGAAGAGATTGATTGGGTGGAAAGCAACTTGGGGAGGCTAGAGATCAAGATTCATATGGATGGAGTGGAATGGCTTGATCTCAACACATGAGTAGATGGCTCTCTCTCAGAAAATCTGATGGGATAAGTGGGGATCTGTTTTGAGTGCATCTCTTTCGAGTGAGTGGTGGTGGAGGGGTATATATAGGCATCTCCAAAAATCCAACCGTTACACCTAAAGTGACCAACTCGGTGACACCGAAGTATAAAACTCAGTGGTACCGAGTTGCTCCAAAGGTAGCAACTTTTGAATCTCGGTGAGACCGATACAAAGATCTCGGCAGCACCGATAAGGTGACCAACGGTCAGTTTCCACAACTCGGTGACGCCGATCCAAAATCTTGGAAATTCCGATTTTAAGAATCGAGGTAACAGAAAGTTGGCAAGCTGAACTCGGTGGCACCGAAGCGGAATCGGTTGCACCGAAGATCGAGGGTTTGGCATGGGTCTGTCTGAGGTGGGAATCGGTGGGACCGAGTGGGAAATATTGGTAGCACCGATTTTCATGATAGGCTTGGACAGACTTTTGTGGAAGAGCTTGTGGGTGTTTTTGGTGAGTATCACTTGTGCACGTGGAGCATTTTGTTCACCAACAGTACCTTACCCCTTTTAATAGTATTGGCTTTCCTATGGACTCAAGGTGATTTCTCACAAAGTAAAATGTAGAGTCCTCTTGCTTGAAGCTTTGCCAATGCTATTCCTTCTCCTTCTTTTTCTTGGGGATGCTCTTCACAATCCTTAGCCAACCTTCTCTGTGGACTTTATCTGAAATACACTAGATAAAAGTATTAGTCCAAGTGACAATGTATGTTGTCATGAATTATCAAAACCACCAAGGGAGCATATTGTGCTTTCAATCTCCCCCCTTTTGGTAATTGATGACAACATACAATCAAAGCTTCAAATAAAGATATGCATAGATATAATGAAGACTTTGAGAGACACATGACAAAGACTTGCCCCCCCCCCCCTAAATGTGTGCAATCCCTTTAAAGGATAGTTGCCTTGGAATGCATAGACACACATATAGTAGAGAGGATAAAATGAGTCATGTGTATCTTGGCTATATGCATCAAATATATATGAATGAGTTACATCCTCGTTCAAGACTTCACTCTTGCAAACAATATGTGCAAGAAGCAAGAGATCATATTGATCAAGGATATGATGCATATACTTACCTTGAGTTCTTGAGCATTCTAGTAGTAGAAACACACTTGGAAAAACAATGTTAGAAAACACAAGAGTATTCTATCAATCCAAAAAAAAAAACAATAGAGCTCAGTAGTACCAAGATGTGGAGAACATATAGAAGATAGTATTCCTTAAGATTGATATGTCTCCAAGAACATTTAGAACTTTCTCCCTTAGATGTGAAATTGTAGGTCATCCTCTCCCCCTGAATCTTAGCATTTTGATATTGGGAGTAGGTAAGGCTGAGAAAAGTCTAAAATAGATAGGAATTAAATTCAACCAGATTTATTCTGCTCTCTTCTCCTGAAGAAGTGTTTCTGAGTTAAGGGATCCTTGATATTTCTCCCCCTTTATCCTTAAATGTACACTTCTTCTTTTCATGATTATCTCTCCTCCTGAAGCATGAGTGCTTAAATATTTCTCCCCTTTAAGCATTGTTTCTCCCCCTTTGGTAGGAATATCTCCCCCTTCTGTATGCATAAAAGCTATTGAAGCTTCGATATTTCTCCCCCTTTGGCATTGATTTCCAAAAAGGGTCACATAACTGGGATCATTGAGTGGGAAGGGATCCTAGAGATTGAGGGTCATTGAGAGCATTTGAGACAAGGGTTCCTTGAAAACAATTTTCTCCCCCTTAAGATCTAAAAATCTTCAAGATTTCTCCTCCTCTGATGTATGGATCCTTGAATATTTTGATTATACCTCTTGATGTTTCTCCCCCCTACATCATTGGAATCATTGATCTGATCATAAGACCAAAACAGACAAAATGCATAGAGTCGGTGGCTCCGAGGCAAAAGGTGTCGGTAGCACCGATGAGTGGTTGTGCAGCGTAACTGCTTCATCGGTGAGACCGAGATTCATTGATTGGAGGCTCCGAGTTGTGAAACAGAAAACTTGGCAAAATTGTTTTTTGCTATTTTGTCAAATGCAGTTTTTCAGAAAGTCTCAAATAGATCACAAAGATTTTCAATGAATTCTCAGAAAGATTTGTAATGAATTTTCAGAAGAATTTGCAATGAATATTCATTTAGGTTGGAGTTGAATGGAGATGTCAATGATCAACAAAACAAAAGATTCTCCACTCAATTCTTATAACTAGATGATGGGCGGTGACTAGGTCACCTATGTTAGAGTATATTGACTTAAGGAGTCAAGCAAGAATACTTGATCATAGGTCATACTCATCGTTAAGCTCGAAATGGGATTTCCATTTTTCGATTAAGCATTTTGATGTTTTCATATCACTTGAGTTGCTTTATCTCATGACTTGGAGTAAAGCTATATCAAGGATATGAGTACATACCTTTGAGTGATGTTGATGACGTGGCTTGTAGGTGAACTTGATGAGGATGCTCGAGGTTGATGAAGTTCATCTTGAGTTGGGAGCAATCCTTCTTGTTTTGGTTCACTTATCACCTACATAGGTTAGTCATGCAAGGAAGAACATGATATGACATGATACCAATTGTGAAATTCAAATATGTGTCAAGGATATGTTTTTGTTGTCCTCTTCCTTCCATCATCAAGAGGGGTTATGGATACTTGGCCATGACAAGATTGCTTAAGATTTGAGTTGTTGGCAATCTTGTGGAATGTTGTTCTTCCAAGTACCTACAAAAGGGTTAGATGCAATACAAGGGATCATAGAATTCTAAGTTATATGAGATTCATGGTAATGATAGCATGGAATGGTCAAGTAATTAAGCTCATCCCCTTGCATGCAACCGAGTGAGCTTAGCTCAAGTTTGAAGCATCAATGATGTTCAACTCACTCCTCAAATAACAAAACACTTTCTCATCAAGTGGCTTAGTAAAGATATCGGCCAATTGCTTGTTGGTACAAACATGCTTAAGATTAATATCTCCTTTGGCAACATGATCACAAATGAAATGATGTCGAACTTGAATATGCTTAGTTCGAGAATGTTGCACAGGATAATGTCCAATCTTAATAGCACTTTCATTGTCACAAAGTAATGGAACATTTTTCACATGGATCCCATAATCCTTAAGCGTTTGTGTCATCCATAGTAATTGTGCACAACACGATCCGACGACAATATACTCAGCTTTGGTGGTAGATAGAGATACCGAGTTTTGTTTCTTGGAGGACCAAGACACAAGAGATCTCCCAAGAAATTGACATGTACCCGATGTGGATTTTGTATCAACCTTGTCACCGGCATAGTCTGAATCGGAATAGCCAACAAGGTTAAAGGAAGATCCCTTGGGATACCAAATGCCAAAATTTGGTGTTTGTATCAGATATCTCACAATACGTTTCACGGTCAAAAGATGACACTCTTTAGGTGCAGCTTGATATCTAGCACACATGCAAACAGTAAGCATAATATCGGGACGGGAGGCACATAGATATAACAATGAACCAATCATAGATCGATAAACCTTTTGATCAACCGGTTTGTCCTCCTTGGTAAGGTCAACATGTCCACTAGTAGGCATAGGAGTTTTCATACCTTTACACTCTTGCATGTTGAACTTCTTGATCAAGTCCTTGGTATACTTGGTTTGAGAGATGAAAGTTCCTTCTCTCGTTTGCTTGATTTGCAAACCAAGGAAAAATTTCAGCTCACACATCATGGACATCTCATACTTCTCGGACATCAACCTTCCAAATCTTTCACTAAATTGTGGGTTAGTAGATCCAAAGATAATATCATCCACATAGATTTGGCACACAAATAATTCACCATTAACTCTCTTAGTGAATAAGGTTGCGTCAATTTTACCAATTTCAAAACCCTTTTCAATAAGAAACTTCGTTAAGCATTTATACCAAGCACGTGGGGCTTGCTTAAGACCATAAAGAGCCTTACGAAGCTTGTAGACATGATTAGGTTTCTTGGGATTCACAAAACTAGGGGGTTGTTTGACATAGACCTCTTCTTCAATCTCACCATTTAAAAAGGCACTTTTAATGTCCATTTGATAAAGCGTGATATCATGGTGATTAGCATAAGCAAGAAGAATGCGAATAGCTTCAAGTCTAGCGACGGGGGCATAGGTCTCACCGTAGTCCATACCTTCGACTTGCGTATATCCTTGGGCTACGAGACGCGCCTTGTTGCGTACAACTTGACCGTCTTCATCTTGCTTGTTCCGAAACACCCATTTGGTTTTGATAATGTTGTGCTCGTTCTTGGGCTTCTCCACGAGTGTCCACACTTCGTTCCTCTCGAAGTTGTGAAGCTCTTCATGCATGGCGTTCAGCCAATCCGGGTCTTCAAGAGCTTGTTCAACCTTCAAGGGTTCAATGCTAATGATGAAAGAATAATGCTCACAAAAATTAGCTAAGCGAGTTTTAGAGCGAGTGATTCTCCCGGTTTGTATGTAACCGAAGATTTGGTTTAGAGGATGGTTCTTGGTCACTCTTGCTCGAGCTCGGGGTAGCTTCGGCTTGTTGGATGGTGGAGCTTCTTCTTCATCATCATCTCCTTCATCTTTGTTGTTGTTGAAGGTGTCGTTTCCTTGAGGTGGTGGTGAAGGAGGTTGTGGTGGATCTTCATGATGTACTTCCTATTGGAAATATGCCCTAGAGGCAATAATAAAATGGTTATTATTATATTTCCTTGTTCATGATAATCGTCTATTATCCATGCTATAATTGTATTGATTGGAAACTCAAATACATGTGTGGGTACATAGACAACACTGTGTCCCTAGTATGCCTCTAATGGACTAGCTCGTTGATCGAAGATGGTCAAGGTTTGCTAGCCATAGACATGAGATGTCATTTGATAACGGGATCACATCATTAGGAGAATGATGTGATGGACAAGACCCAAACTATAAACGTAGCATATGATCGTGTTAGTTTATTGCTATAGTTTTCTGCATGTCAAGTATCTGTTCCTATGACCATGAGATCATGCAACTCACTGACACCGGAGGAATACCTTGTGTGTATCAAACGTCACAACGTAACTGGGTGACTATAAATATGCTCTACAGGTATCTCCGAGGGTGTCTGTTGAGTTGGCATGGATCGAGACTGGGATTTGTTACTCCGTGTGACGGAGAGGTATCTCAGGCCCACTCGGTAATACAACATCACAACAAGCCTTGCAAGCAAAGTGACTAAAGAGTTAGCCACGGGATCTTGTATTACGGAACGATTAAACAGACTTGCTGGTAACGAGATTGAACTAGGTATAGAGATACCGACGCTCGAATCTCGGGCAAGTAACATACCGAAGAAGAAAGGGAACAGCGTACGGGATTAACTGAATCCTTGACATAGAGATTCAACCGATAAAGATATTCATAGAATATGTAGGAACCAATATGGGCATCCAGGTCCCGCTATTGGTTATTGACCATAGAGGTGTCTCGGTCATGTCTACATAGTTCTCGAACCCGCAGGGTCTGCACACTTAACATTCGGTGACGTTTCGGTAGTATTGAGTTATGTATGGTGGTGACCGAAGGTTGTTCGGAGTCCCGGATGAGATCCTGGACGTCACGAGGAGCTCCGAAATGGTCCGGAGGTAAAGATTGATATATAGGAAGTCCTGTTTTGGTCACCGGAAAAAGTTCGGGCGTCACCGGTAGTGTACCGGGGGTGCCGGGAGGGTTCCGAGGGTCCATCGGGAGGGGGCCACCCACTCCGGGGGCCACATGGGCCTTAGGGGTGGTGCACCAGCCCCTGGTGGGCTGGCCGGCCAGCCCCTAAGGGGCCCATGCGAAATAGGAAAGGAGGAGGCCAAGTGGGAATGAGTCCTCCCAAGGCTCCACCTCCCTTGTGGGAGGAGGAGTCCTAGTTGGGGGAGGACTCCTCCCCTATGGTTCGGCCGAACCCTCCTTGGTGAAGGGTTTTGGGCTGCCTCCTCCCCTCCCTTCCTCCTATATATACTAGAGGATTTGAGGGCGGCCCTCACCTGAAAAAGCCACGGCTGCCTCTCTCTCCCTCTAGATCTGTTCTCCACTAGATCGTCTCGGTCGTGCTTGGCGAAGCTTTGCCGGGACAGCTCCACCACCACCGCCACCATGCCATTGTGCTGGCGGAGAACTCATCTACCTCTCCGCCCCTCTTGCTGGATCAAGAAGGCGGAGATCGTCATTGAGCTGTACGTGTGCTGAACGCGGAGGTGCCGTCCGTTCGGCGCTAGATCGGAAGGACCGTGATTGGATCGCGGGACGGCTTCCGATTTGGATCGCGAAGACGTTCGACTACATCAACCACGTTTCTTAACGCTTCCCGCTTAGCGATCTACAAGGGTACGTAGATCCACTCTCCCTCTCGTAGATGCTCATCACCATGGATAGATCTTGCGTGTGCGTAGGAATTTTTTTTCCCATGCAACGTTCTCCAAAAGTGGTATCAGAGCTAGGTCTATGCATAGATGAGATCATGAGTAGAACACAAAGGAGTTTGTGGGCATTGATGCTCAGATTGCTTCCTCCCTTGGTCTTTTCTTGATTCAGCGGTATTGTGGGATGAAGCGGCCCGGACCAACCTTACTCGTACGCTTACGAGAGACCGGTTCCATCAACTGACATGTGACTTTGTTGCATAAAGATGGCTGGCGGGTGTCTGTCTCTCCCACTTTAGTTGGATTGGATTCGACAAAGGCGGTCCTTGAGAAGGTTGAATAGCAATTTGTGTATCACTGTTGTGGTTTTTGCGTAGGTAAGAATCGTTCTTGCTAGATACCCGTAGCAGCCACGTAAAACATGCAACAACAATTAGAGGACCTCTAACTTGTTTTTGCAGGGTATGTTGTGATGTGATATGGCCAATTACATGATGAGATATATGTGATGTATGAGATGATCATGTTTTGTATAGAATATCACGACTTGCATGTCGATGAGTACGGCAACCGGCAAGAGCCATAGGGTTGTCTTTAATTTATTTTCGCCGTTTTGCTTTACTTTATCGCTATGAGTTAGCAATAGTTGTAGAAGCAACAGTTGGCGCGACGACCTCATGGTGACACGTTGATGGAGATCAAGATGATGGAAATCATGGTGTCATGCCGGTGACGATGGAGATCATGCCGGTGCTTTGGAGATGGAGATCAAAAGCACAAGTTCATGGCCATATCATGTCACTTATGATTTGCATGTGATGTTAATGCTTTTATGCATCTTATTTTGCTTAGGACGACGGTAGCATTATAAGGTGATCCCTCACTAAAATTTCAAGATAAAATTGTGTTCTCCCCGAGTGTGCACCGTTGCGAAAGTTCATCGTGTCGAGACACCACGTGATGATCGGGTGTGATAGACTCTACGTTCGCATACAACGGGTGCGAGCCGGTGTTGCACGTGCGGAACACTCGTGTTAAACTTGACAAGCGTAGCATGTACAGACATGGCCTCGGAACACAAGAGACCGAAAGGTCGAACATGAGTCATATAGTAGATATGATCAACATGGAGATGTTCACCATTGAAACCACCTCATCTCACGTGATGATCGGACTTGGGTTGGTGAATTTGGATCATGTAACACTCGGATGACCGGAGGGATGTCAATTTGAGTGGGAGTTCTTTAATTATATGATTAACTGAACTCATTATCATGAACATAGTCAAAATGTCTTTGCAAATTATGTTGTAGATCAATAGCTCGCGCTGTAGCTCCCCTGTGTTTTTTGTACGTTCTTAAAGAAAATAGTGTTGAAAGTTGATGGTAGCAATAATGCGGACTGGGTCCGTGATCTGAGGATTGTCCTCATTGCTACACAGAAGGCTTATGTCCTTAATGCACCGCTCGATGCGCCACCCCCTCAAGCGTCATCTGTAGATGTTGTGAACATCTGACAGGCACGTTCTGATGACTACTTGATAGTTCAGTGCGTCATGCATTACGGCTTAGAATTGAGGCTCCAAAACGTTTTGAACGTCACGGTACATATGAGATGTTCTAAGAGTTGAAATTGGGATCTCAGGCTCATGCCCGTGTTGAGAGGTATGAGACCTCCAACAAGATTCTTTGCCTGCAAGATGAAGGAGAATAGCTCAATCGGTGAGCATGTGCTCAGATTTTCTGGGTGCTACAATCGCTTGAATCGAGTGGGAGTTGATCTTCCAGATAAGATAGTGGTTGATATAGTTCTCCAAGACACTGCCACAAAGCTGCTAAAGCTTCGTGATGAACTATGAAATGCCAGGGATGGAAATAATGATCCCCGAGCTGTTCGCGATGTTTGACACCGCGAAGGTAGAAATCAAGAAGGAGCATCAAGTGTTGATGGTTAGTAAAACCACTAGTTTCAAGAAGGGCAAGGGCAAGAAGGGAAAACTTCAAGAATGGCAAGCCAGTTGCTGCTCCAGTGAAGAAACCCAAGGTTGAACCCAAACCCGAGACCAAGTGCTTCTATTATGAGGAGAACGGTCACTGAAGCGGAACTGCCCTAGATACTTGGTAGATAAGAAGGCTGGCAACGTCAACAGAAGTATATTTGATATACGTTTTATTCATGTGTACCTTACTAGTACTCCTAGTAGCACCTGGGTATTAGATACAGGTTCAGTTGCTAAATGTTGGTAACTCAAAATAAAAGCTACGGAATAAACGGAGACTAGCTAAGGGCGAGGTGACGATGTGTGTTGGAATTGTTTCCAAGGTTGATGTGATCACCATCGCACGCTCTCTCTACCTTCAGGATTAGTGATGAACCTAAATAAATGTTATTTGGTGTTTGCGTTGAGCATGAACATGATTAGATTGTGTTTATCGCAATACGGTTATTCATTTAAGTTAGAGAATAATGGTTATTCTGTTTACATGAATAATACCTTCAATGGTCATGCACCCAATGTGAATGGTTCATTGAATCTTGATCATAGTGATACACATGTTCATAATATTGATGCCAAAAGATGCAAAGTTAACAATGATAGTACCACATACTTGTGGCACTGCCGCTAAAGGTCATATTGGTGTAAAGCGCATGCAGAAACTCCATGCTGATGGATCTTTGGACTCACTCGATTTCGAATCGGTTGAGACATGCGGACCATGCCTCATGGGCAAGATGACTGAAACCCCATTTTCCGGCTTTATGGAGCGGGCAAGTGACTTATTGGAAATGATACATGTTGATGTATACGGTCCAATGAGTGTTGAAGCGTGCGGTGGATATCGTTATATTCTTACCTTCACTGATGATTTGAGTAGATATAGGTATATTTACTTAATGAAACACAAGTCTGAAACGTTTGAAAAGTTCAAGCAATTTTAGAGTGAAGTTGAAGATCATCGTGACAAGAAGATAAAATGTCTACGATATGATCGTGGAGGTGAATATCTGAGTTACGAGTTTGGTATGCAACTTAAGACAATGTGCAAATTGTTTCACAACTCATGCCACCTGGAACACCATAGTGTGATGGTGTGTCCGAACGTCATAGTCGTGCTCTATTGGATATGGTGCGTACTATGACGTCTCTTATCGATTTGCCACTATCGTTTTGGGGTTATGCATTAGAGACAACTACATTCACTTTAAATAGGACACCATCTAAGTCCGTTGAGATGACACCGTATGAATTTTGGTTTGGCAGAAACCTAAGCTGTCATTTCTCAGAGTTTGGGAATGCGACGCTTATGTCTGATAAGCTCGAACCCAAAGCGGAAAGGTGCATCTTCATAGGATACCCTAAGGAAATAGTTGGGTATAGCTTCTATCTCAGATCCAAGGGCAAAGTGTTTGTTGCTAAAAACGGGTCCTTTCTCGAGAAAGAGTTTCTCTCGAAAGAATTGAGTGGGAGGAAGGTAGAACTTGATGAGGTTATTGAACCGTCACTTCAGTTGGATGGTAGCACGACGCAGAAAGATGTTTCTGTGGCGCCTACACCAAATGAAGAGGAAGTTAATGATGATGATCATGACACTTCGGATAAAGTTACTACCGAACCTCGTAGGCCGACAAGAAATCGTACCGCCTCTGAGTGGTACGTCAATCCTGTCTTGGAGGTCATGTTGTTAGACAACAGTGAACCTACGAGCTATGAAGAAGCAGTGGTGGGCCCGGATTCCAACAAATGGCTAGGAGCCATGAAATCCGAGAAAGGATCCATGTATGAAAACCAAGTATGGACTTTGGTAGACTTGCCCGTTAAACGTCAGGCCGTTGAGTACAAATGGACCTTTAAGAAGAAGACAGACGCTGATGGTAAATGTCACCATTTATAAAGCTCGACTTGTCGCAAAGAAGTTTCCGACAAGTTCAAGGAGTTGACTACGATGAGACTTTCTCACCCGTAGCGATGCTAAACTCTGTTGGAATTATGTTAGCAGTTGCTGCATTTTTCGATTATGAAATCTGGCAGATGGATGTCAAAACATCGTTTCCTTAACGGTATCCATGAGGAAAGGTTGTATGTGATACAACCGGAAGGTTTTGTCAGTCCTAAGGATGCTAAAATGTATGCAAGCTCCAGCGATCCTTGTATGGACAGGAGCAAGCATCTCAGAGTTGGACTATATGCTTTGATGAGATGATCAAAGTTTTTGGGTCTATACAAAGTTTATGAGAAACTTGTATTTACAATAAAGTGAGTGGGAGCACTATAGAATTTCTGATAAGTATATGTGGATGACATATTGTTGATCAGAAATGATGTAGAATTTCTGGAAAGCATAAAGGGTTGTTTGAAAGGAGTTTTTCAAAGGAAAACCTGGAATGAAGCTACTTAAATATTGGGCATCAGGATCTATAGAAATAGATCAAGACGTCTGATAAGACTTTCAATGAGTACATACCTTGACAAGATTTTGAAAGATTTCAAAATGGATCAGTCAAAGAAAGAGTTCTTGCCTGATTTGTAAGGTGTGGAGTTGAGTGAGACTCAAAGCTCGACCACGGCAGAAGAAAGAGAAAGGACGAAGGTCGTCCCCTATGCCTTATCCATAGGCTCTGTATAGTATGCCATGCTGTGTACCGCACCTGGTGTGTGCCTTGCCATGAGTCTGTCAAGGGGTACAAGAGTGGTCCAGGAGTGGATCACTGGACAGCGGTCAAAATTATCCTTAGTAACTAGAGGACTAAGGAAATGTTTCTCGATTATGGAGGTGATAAAGAGTTCGTCGTAAAGGGTTTCGTCGATGCAAGCTTTGACACCAATCCGGATGACTCTGAGTAGCAATCCGGATACGTATAGTGGAGCAGTCATTTGGAATAGCTCCAAGTGGAGCGTGGTAGAAGCATCTACAGTATGACATAGAGATTTGCAAAGAACACACGGATCTGAATGTTGCAGACCGTTGACTAAAACCTCTCTTGCATGCAAAACATGATCGAACCCCAGAACTCATTGGGTGTTAGATTCATTACAATGTTAATCACATGGTGATGTGAACTAGATTATTGACTCTAGTGCAAGTGGGAGACTGTTGGAAATATGCCCTAGAGGCAATAATAAAATGGTTATTATTATATTTCCTTGTTCATGATAATCGTTTATTATCCATGCTATAATTGTATTGATTGGAAACTCAAATACATGTGTGGGTACATAGACAACACTGTGTCCCTAGTATGCCTCTAATGGACTAGCTCGTTGATCGAAGATGGTCAAGGTTTCCTAGCCATAGACATGAGATGTCATTTGATAACGGGATCGCATCATTAGGAGAATGATGTGATGGACAAGACCCAAACTATAAACATAGCATATGATCGTGTCAGTTTATTGCTATAGTTTTCTGCATGTCAAGTATCTGTTCCTATGACCATGAGATCATGCGACTCACTGACACCGGAGGAATACCTTGTGTGTATCAAACGTCACAATGTAACTGGGTGACTATAAAGATGCTCTACAGGTATCTCCGAGGGTGTCTGTTGAGTTGGCATGGATCGAGACTGGGATTTGTTACTCTGTGTGACGGAGAGGTATCTCAGGGCCCACTCGGTAATACAACATCACAACAAGCCTTGCAAGCAAAGTGACTAAAGATTTAGCCAAGAGATCTTGTATTATGGAACGAGCAAAGAGACTTGCCGGTAATGAGATTGAACTAGGTATAGAGATACCGACGATCGAATCTCGGGCAAGTAACATACCGAAGAGCAAAGGGAACAACGTACGGGATTAACTGAATCCTTGACATAGAGGTTCAACCGATAAAGATCTTCATAGAATATGTAGGAACCAATATGGGCATCCAGGTCCCGCTATTGGTTATTGACCATAGAGGTGTCTCGGTCATGTCTACATAGTTCTCGAACCCGCAGGGTCTGCACACTTAACGTTCGGTGACGTTTCGGTAGTATTGAGTTATGTATGGTGGTGACCGAAGGTTGTTCGGAGTCCCGGATGAGATCCCGGAAGTCATGAGGAGCTCCGGAATGGTCCGTAGGTAAAGATTGATATATAGGAAGTCCCGTTTTGGTCACCGGAAAAAGTTCGGGCGTCACCGGTAGTGTACCGGGGGTGCCGGGAGGGTTGCGGGGGTCCATCGGGAGGGGCCACCCACTCCGGGGGCCAAATGGGCCTTAGGGGTGGCGCACCAGCCCCTGGTGGGCTGGCCAGCCAGCCCCTAAGGGGCCCATGCAAAATAGGAAAGGAGGAGGCCAAGTGGGAAGGAGTCCTCCCAAGGCTCCACCTCCCTTGTGGGAGGAGGAGTCCTAGTTGTGGGAGGACTCCTCCCCTATGGTTCGGCCGAACCCTCCTTGGTGGAGGGTTTTGGGCTGCCTCCTCCCCTCCCTTCCTCCTATATATACTAGAGGATTTGAGGGCAGCCCTCACCTGAAAAAGCCACGGCTGCCTCTCTCTCCCTCTAGATCTGTTCTCCACTAGATCGTCTCGGTCGTGCTTGGCGAAGCTCTGTCGGGACAGCTCCACCACCACCGCCACCACGCCGTTGTGCTGGCGGAGAACTCATCTACCTCTCCGCCCCCTCTTGCTGGATCAAGAAGGCGAAGATCGTCATCGAGCTGTACGTGTGCTGAACGTGGAGGTGCCGTCCGTTCGGCGCTAGATCGGAAGGACCGTGATTGGATCGCGGGACGGATCGTGATTGGATCGCGGGACGGATCGTGATCGGATCGCGGGACGGCTTGTGATTTGGATTGCGAAGACGTTCGACTACATCAACCGCATTTCTTAACGCTTCCCGCTTAGCGATCTACAAGGGTACGTAGATCCACTCTCCCTCTCGTAGATGCTCATCACCATGGATAAATCTTGCGTGTGCGTAAGAAATTTTTTGTTTCCCATGCAACGTTCTCCAACACTTCCTCCTCTTCATCTTGTCGTGTACCGCTTGTGAATGCCTCCATGTCGTGTTGAGGATCACCTTGACGTGAAGTAGGGGCTTCCACTTGAGTTGACTAAGTACTTTCCTTCACCTCCATGGGACGAATCTTGCCGATGGACAAGTCTTGGATAGCTTCCGAAGGATCCTTATCTCCTACATCATTTGGCAATTGTTCGACTTGCGAACCATTAGATTCATCAAACTTTACATCTACCGTCTCTTCAACTTTTCGAGTGAAGTTGTTGTAGACACGGTAAGTGTGAAAGTTCGATCCGTAACCAAGTAGGAATCCTTCATGAGATTTAGGAGCAAATTTAGTACGACGATGCTTATCAAGAATGTAGCACTTTGAGCCGAATACCCGAAAGTATCCAACTTGGGGTTTGTTACCGGTGAGTAGCTCGTATGCCGTTTTACTGAGAAGCTTTTGCAAGTATAGTCGGTTTGTGGCATGACATGCTGTTTCCACGGCTTCTGCCCAAAATTGTCTGGGCGTCTTGTATTCGTCAAGCATCGTTCTTGCCATCTCAGTAAGAGTCCGGTTCTTCCTGTCAACAACTCCATTTTGTTGAGGCGTGTACGTAGTCGAGAACTCATGTGAAACACCTTCGTCAAGAAAGGTATCTAGATGGGTGTTCTTGAACTCCGATCCGTTATCGCTCCGAACCTTCTTGATCTCCACCTCAAACTGATTTTGCGCTTTGCGAGCGAAGTTCTTGAAGATCTTTTGTACCTGCGAATTATCATCAAGAAAGAATACCCACGTAAATCTGGAAAAATCATCAACTATGACTAGACCATAGGAATTTCCACCGAGGCTTTAAGCATTGGGACCAAAAAGATCCATGTGAAGTAACTCGAGTGGTCTCCTAGTAGTCATGATATTCTTTACGGGATGACTTCCACCTACTTGCTTTCCAGCTTGACAAGCACTACAAAGTCTATCTTTGTCAAAGATAACATCTTTAACACCAAGTATATGATCACCTTTGATAAGCTTGTCTAGATTACGCATGCCAATATGTCCTAGTATTCTATGCCAAAGCAAACCTTTAGAAGATTTTACAATAAGACAAGTACGAGGTTTGGATCTCTTAGTGAAATCGACAATATATAGATCACCTCTACGGAAACCGGTAAAGACCATGTTATGATTATCTTGACAAAACACTTGGCAATATACTTTCGTGAATAGCACATTAAAACCAAAGTCGGCAAGTCTAGATACGGAAAGAAGATTGTAGCCAAGGGATTCAACAAGCATGACGTTTTGAATAGAGCTATCATGGGATATGGCCACCTTACCAAGACCGATTACCTTACCCTTGGAGCTGTCTCCAAAAGTTACATACCTTCGCGGTCCATGGTTTGGTGTGATCTCTTCAAACATGTCTCTATCTCCGGTCATATGATCGGTGCATCCACTATCGAGAATCCACTCTTTTCCTCCGGACATGTAATCCTTGAAATTTGCCATCAGACTTAGATTCTTCATGATCTTCTCATGCTCGATGTCGAACAACTCATCTTCATCATAGTAGCCATGTTCCACATTGTCATCATCAAGTGGGAAATCCTCGTCACAAGGAACAAGAGATTCGTTAGGGTTGTGATCATGACAATGTTCAAGATTATGAATGCGAATGGCTTCTACAATGATGTTGTTGATAGTTATGACATCTCCTTTAGCACGCATGAGGTCTCTAAGCTCAAATAGATAGTCATCAAACTTGGGATCACTAGGCATCATTTTGTGAAAGACAATAGTTTTATGAAGAACTTCATCAAGATTACTTAATGAATAACTTGGATATCGTTTATCCAAGTCATTCCACAAAGTATAAGCACATTCAAAATTCTTCATTTGATTAAGCGCAATTCTAGGCAATCCTCTAATGATAAGATTAACAGTTCTAAGATTGCATAGCATATCAATTTCCTCTTCGTGTGTGGGATGTAAAAGATCAATGGGAGGTACATATGGGTTCTTAACATACTTACTCAAATGAAATTCATTGAATAGCTCAAGCATCTTATATTTCCATTGACTATAGTACTCCCCATCAAGAATAGGCACTCTACAACTCAAACTCACCAAACTAGACACATCCATCTTCCTCCACGGTGATGAAACCGATGCAATGGAGACCAATGCTCTGATACCACTTGTTGGATCACTAGAAGTGTGTGTCTAGAGGGGGGGGGGTGAATAGACTACTTGCAAGAATTAAAACCTATCCTTTTCCCAAGTTAATTAGTGGGCAGTTTTAACAATTATAACAAGTCTAATGCACCCTACACATGCTAGTCAACAAGTATGGCAGCGGAAAGTAAGACAAGCATATGTAAGAGAGAGTACATATAGGAAGATCAAACGCAATTTGGAGACGCAAGGATTTTTCCCGTGGTTCCGATAGGTGGCGCTATCATACATCCACGTTTATGGAGTCTTCAACCCATGGAGGGTAACGGTCGCGAGAGTCCACGGAGGGCTCCACCCATAAGGGTCCACGAAGTAGCAACCTTGACTATTCCATAACGGTTTCCGTCCACGAAGGACTAGCCTCACTATGGGTAGATCTTCACGAAGTAGGCGATCTCCTTGCCCGTACAAACTCCTTGGTTCAACTCCACAACACGAAGTAGGAGGCTCCCAAGCGACACCTAACCAATCTAGGAGGCACCACCCTCCAAAAGGTAATAGGCTCGATAATGTCGATGAACTCCTTGCTCTTGTGCTTCAAGATGATAGACTCCTCAACACACAATCACTCTCTTACAGATTTGGCTTTGGTGGAAGATATTGATTGGGTGGAAAGCAACTTGGGGAGGCTAGAGATCAAGATTCATATGGATGGAGTGGAATGGCTTGATCTCAACACATGAGTAGGTGGCTCTCTCTCAGAAAATCTGATGGGATAAGTGGGGATCTGTTCTGAGTGCTTCTCTTTCGAGTGAGTGGTGGTGGAGGGGTATATATAGGCATCTCCAAAAATCCAACCGTTACACCTAAAGTGAATAACTCGGTGACACCGAAGTATAAAACTCGGTGGTACCGAGTTGCTCCAAAGGTAGCAACTTTTGAATCTCGGTGAGACCGATACAAAGATCTCGACAGTACCGATAAGGTGACCAACGGTCAGTTTCCACAACTCGGTGACGCCGATGCAAAATCTCGGAAATTCCGATTTTAAGAATCGAGGTAACAAAAAGTTGGCAAGCTGAACTCGGTGGCACCAAAGCGGAATCGGTTGCACCGAAGATCTAGGGTTTGGCATGGGTCTGTCTGAGGTGGGAATCGGTGGGACCGAGTGGGAAATATTGGTAGCACCGATTTTCATGATAGTCTTGGACAGACTTTTGTGGAAGAGCTTGTGGGTGTTTTTGGTGAGTATCACTTGTGCACGTGGAGCATTTTGTTCACCAACAGTACCTTACCCCTTTTAATAGTATTGGCTTTCCTATGGACTCAAGGTGATTTCTCACAAAGTAAAATGTAGAGTCCTATTGCTTGAAGCTTTGCTAATGCTATTCCTTCTCCTTCTTCTTCTTGGGGATGCTCTTCACAATCCTTAGCCAACCTTCTCTGTGGACTTTATCTGAAATACACTAGATAAAATTACTAGTCCAAGAGATAATGTATGTTGTCACAAATTATCAAAACCACCAAGGGAGCATATTGTGCTTTCAACCGTGATCTTGGAAGTAGTGTCCAGCTCGCCCGAAAACTTCCATAGCGAAGACTTGATCTTCGACATCGCCCCTTTCCGTAGCGGCTATCACGCACTTCTCGGCCATACAGCGTTCGCTCGCTTCAACGCCGTCCCCCATTACGCATATCTGAAGCTCAAGATGCCCGGACCCAAGGGTGTCATCACAATCACTGGCAACACAGAGCGCTCACTCCAAACTGAGGAGCACACAGCGGCTCTGGCAGCCGAAGTCCAGGTCGGCAATGAGGCGCCAAAGTCCCAGTTTGCCGTCAAGGCACGAGAGGCTAGTAAACGAGCCCAAACCCTATCTCAGCTCCCGGAGTCTTCCCACGCTCAACATAAATAGGAATACGCTCCCCACAGCATGGCCCTGCTAGCCGTAAGGTACGTGCCTTGAAGGCACCATTTCATGCTCAAAATACCATGGGCAGCTGTGGGGACATACTATCAAGGACCAAGTGTTCGGCTTGATCGAGCTACGGTCAAACACGTCTTCGGGCAACAATAGGTGCCATCTAGGACCTACCCAACATCAAGCTAACATATTACGATGGCCTCTCAAGACCCTCTTTCAAAGGTCCATCCGCCGGTCACAATCTCCTCAAAAGGAGCACACCCCTCGAGAGCAAAGGCGCAGACGTGCAGCAGGGCACAGTAGGGATGTCAAACCACTCATAAAAAGCCCTGTGTAAAACTTTCCTCTGTAAAGTTTATTTTTAAAGTATCTGTAATAGTTGCTTCGACAGTTCAGATTGTACGGCTAGACTTCACGAGTCCATCGGAAATAAATGCCATTTTTCATGGCCCCATGGCAGTCATTCATGTTGCATACCTTTTTTCGCTCTCCGACGCCGAAACAAACTAGTTCGGTACATATTTTCCTCAGATGCGGCCGCCTAATAGACCGGGGGTCAATTATAAAACTCGCCCCAAGCATCATGTCGGCACTATGTTTCATCTTATGTGCTCGGCGTCTCGGATATTGCATTATATGAATCGGTTCTGAATTATGTCTTGGGTCAATAGTTGGGTTGCCCGACTCCTGTGTTTACCCTTTTACGTTACGCATGTTCGGCTAGAAGTGTAAAGGGAGAACCACTGCGATTGTACTTCCAGATGGCCTGGTTAAGTACCTCAGTGGAGAAAGCCGAAAACTGACTATCATAATAAGCGCGAACTGGTCGGCGATCCGATGACAAGTGTTAAACTAAAAATCGATGGAGGCTATGCCGTGTTATACGAAGGGTCTGTATTCACACAGACCAAGTGATAATGGTTTCAACCTAGGCATACCCAAATATCACAAGATACTGGGGGCTAGTCACTAGCCCCCCCAGTCAAGCTCCTATGGCTAAGTGAGAGCACTAAAGCCACATAGTTTAATTGCCTCGTTTCCCTTACACACTACCGCCTCCGGGCACCGATACGTTGGCTCAGGGTCACAGTGCGGAGGTCGAAACACCCCTTGTAGCATCTACAAGGGGGCCGAAGCCGACGAATGGCAACTTTTAGATCGGAACGGCCACACAAGAGTCAAAATAAACAAAACAAAGCATGACATACCATGCAAAGCAACGACATCATAAAGCACAAGAGTTTAACTGTCATCTAATACATGATAGTATGCTCATTCATAAATTACATCTTTCGAGCACTGGGCCTCTATTACCCGAGCACCATCCATTACGATGGGAAAGTACTGCTCGAGGTGCCTATCCTCGTTCCCAGGAGGCGGGGATCCGGTGGCTATCTCAACTGGCATGATCTTCGGCCAGTGCACCATGGTCTTCACGAAGGCCACCCGAGCACCCACGATGCATACAGAGCGCTTCAGGATGTCGATCCGGGGTGCGGCATCGCACAGCTTCTGCATGAAGCCAAAGTAACTGCTCGGCAATGGCTCCGAAGGCCATAGCATGATGTAGAGGTCCTTCATGGCCGGCTCCGCCATCCGATGCAACTCCATCAGCTGCTTCATCTGATTAGTGAGGACGGGAGGGTGCTCGGGGGCTTGAAACTACGCCCAAAATAGCCTTTGCTCGACATTCCCATCCCGGGACGCATAGTACCTTGCCGCATCCACCACACTCCTCGGAAGATCCGCGAAAGCGCCCGAGGAACGCCACACTCGTGTGAGCAACGCGGACCTGTTACCACCAAATACACATTGCAGTAAGTATGGCTTACCATCCACAATAAGCTTGACTTCACAGAGCTCCTGTTGACAGCCTCGCGCCTCCACACGCGCCTCCTTGATCGCCGACTTCAACGAGGTCTGCTCGGAGGCCTGATCCTTACTATTTTTCTCAAGGGCCTCACATTTAGTGACGACATCCTTGAGCTCTTGCTGCACCTCGGTCACCCTGGCCTCATGCTTCTCACTGACGGTCTTCGTCGATGATAGTTCGGTGGTCGCTTGTTCGGCCGCCGCCTTCTGTTCTGCGGCGTCTTGCCTCCCCTTCTTCAGCTCGGCCTTGACGTTCTCGACCTCTGCGATGACGGCTGCAGTTATAATGAGCACCCCGCGATTAGGGATAAAACCCGAATACCTCACTTAATGAGGAAAACCACGACATTAAAACAGTCCAGTCTGGACTTACCTTGCGCTTCATCAAACCGCTTGTTGAGAAGGTCGAGCTCCTCATCGGAGCTCTTGAGCTTCCGATTCACCTCAGACAGTTCCGCGGCGTTGGTGGCTGCCGCCGAAGACGAGGCCTGTACAACAACTCATTCGTGTCAGACTCCTGAGTTATCGGTTTTTAGACCCTCTTCCAGGTTTTCTCCAATCCTGCCAGAGTCTCGGGGGCTATGATTCACTTTTCCTATTATCAACGCTTTTTGAGCTATTTGACCCCGTCTGAGTTTTTCGAACTCACCATGAGCTATATGAGGATCACATAACCTTATAAAATAAATTCTCTTTGTAAAAAGAGTATTACATGATTTACCTTGAAGCCCGTCAAGAGGCCGCCGAAAGCCTCCTTCAGTCCGTTGTCAACGGACCGAATGCTTTGTAAAACCGCACCCATGAGGACGCGGTGTTCTTTGGCGATAGAGGGGTATTCGAAGCCTCCTCCATCACGGCCGACCACTGATACGTCTCCGTCGTATCTACTTTTCCTCACACTTTTGCCCTTGTTTTGGACTCTAATTTGCATGATTTGAATGAAACTAACGCAGACTGACGCTGCTTTCAGCAGAACTACCATGGTGTTGTTTTTGTGCAGAAATAAAAGTTCTCGGAATTGGACGAAACTTTTTGGAGATTTATTTTAGAATAAATAAAAAATACTGGAGCCAAGAACCACTGGAGGGGGGCCCCTGGCTGGGCGATACACCAGGGCGCGCCAGCCCCCCCAGGCGCGCCCTGGTGGGTTGTGCCCACCTCGGGGCCCCACTGACCCTGATTCCGGCACTATAAATTCCTATTTTCGGAGAGAAAAAACTAGAGAGAAAGTTTCATCGCGTTTTATGATATGGAGCCGCCGCCACCTCCTATTCTTCATCGGGAGACCACATCAGGAGCCCGTTTGGGGCTCCGGAGAGGGGAATCTTCGGTCTTCGTCATCATCAACCCTTCTCCATCGCCAATTCCATGATGCTCTTCACCGGGAGTGAGTAATTCCTTCGTAGGCTTGCTGGTTGGTGAGGAGTTGGATGAGATTCATCATGTAATCGAGTTAGTTTTGTTAGGGCTTGATCCCTAGTATCCACTATGTTCTGAGATTGATGTTGCTATGACTTTGCCATGCTTAATGCTTGTCACTAGGGCCCGAGTGCCATGATTTCAGATCTGAACCGTTTATGTTATCACCATTATATCTATGTTCTTGATCCGATCTTGCCTAGTCATATGCACCGATTACGTGTTATGATCCGTCAACCCCATAGTGACAATATTTGGGATACTTCACGGTGATGACCGTAGTTTGAGGAGTTCATGTATTCACTATGTGTTAATGCTTTGTTCCGGTTCTCTATTAAAAGGAGGCCTTAATATCCCTTAGTTTCCTTATGGACCCCGCTGCCATGGGAGGGTAGGACAAAAGGTGTCATGCAAGTTCTTTTCCATAAGCACGTATGACTATTTACGGAATACATGCCTACATTACATTTATGAACTGGAGCTAGTTCTGTGTCGCCCTAGGTTATGACTGTTATATGACGAATATCATCCAACGAGTTCAGCCACCCGGCTTCGGCCCGCTCTGTTATGGGCGACACTGGTGGTGGCACCCCGGCTCCCCCTTCGATGGGGGCCGGAATGGACAACTCTGGGGCTTGGGGGCTCTGAGGCCATCTTCGGAGGGAGCTCGGACTGACCGTGCTCCCCCTCTTTGTTCGCTAGGAGGGATCCCTGATACGTCTCCAACGTATCTATAATTTATGAAGTATTCATGCCATGTTTACAATAATTTTATATGATTTTGGTATGATTTTATTAGAACTAACCCGGACTGACGCTGTTTTCAGCAGAACTACCATGGTGTCGTTTTTTGTGCAGAAATAAAAGTTCTCGGAATGGGCTGAAAATTTACGGAGAATATTTTTAGAAAATATAAAAAATACTGGAGCAAAAAGATACCGGAGAGGAGTCCCGAGGCAGCAACAAGCCTAGGCCCCCCCCTAGGGCGCGCCCCCCCTGGCTTGTGGGCCCCTCGGGAGTCCCCTTGACGTGAGTCCGACGCCAAAAATTCCTATAAATACCAAAACCCCCAGAAAGAAACC
This sequence comes from Elymus sibiricus, assembly GCA_039707655.1. Taxonomy (NCBI): domain Eukaryota; kingdom Viridiplantae; phylum Streptophyta; class Magnoliopsida; order Poales; family Poaceae; genus Elymus; species Elymus sibiricus. The sequence continues at coordinate 103,345,964 of CM077669.1, read as the reverse complement.
TAGATCGGGAGTTCCGCCGCCGCAAGCCTCTGTAGCCACGAAAAACCAATCGGGAGCCCGTTCCGGCACCTTGCCGGAGGGGGAAACCATCACCGGAGGCCATCTTCATCATCCCGGCGGTCTCCATGACGAGGAGGGAGTAGTTCACCCTCGGGGCTGAGGGTATGTACCAGTAGCTATGTGTTTGATCTCTCTCTCTCGTGTTCTTGAGATGGCACGATCTTGATGTATCGCGAGCTTTATTAATATAGATGAATCATATGGAGTTTTCCCCTCTCTATCTTCTTGTGATGAATTGAGTTTCCCCTTTGAAGTTTTCTTATCGGATTGAGTCTTTAAGGATTTGAGAACACTTGATGTATGTCTTGCGATGGGATATCCATGGTGACAATGGGATGTTCTATTGATCCACTTGATGTATGTTTCGGTGATCAACTTGCGGGTTCCGTGACCTTGGGAATCTATGCATAGGGGTTGGCACGTGTTTTCGTCTTGACTCTCCGGTAGAAACTTTGGGGCACTCTTTGAAGTTCTTTGTGTTGGATTGAACATGATGAATCTGAAATTGTGTGATGCATATCGTATAATCAAGCCCATGGGTACTCGTGGTGACATTGGAGTATCTAGGTGACATTAGGGTTTTGGTTGATGTGTATCTTAAGGTGTTATTTTAGTACGAACTCTAGGGCTGTTCGTGACACTTATAGGGATAGCTCATAAGATTGATCGGAAAAGATAACTTTGAGGTGGTTTCGTACCCTACAATAATTTCTTCGTTTGTTCTTCGCTATTTGTGACTTTGGAGTGAACTCTTTGTCGCACGTGAGGGATTTACATATGATTCAACTATGTTAGTATTGTTGAGAGAACTTGCACTAGTGAAAGTATGAACCATAGGCCTTGTTTCTAAGCATTGCAATACCGTTTGTGCTCACTTTCATCATTAATTACCTTGCTGTTTTTATATTTTCAGATTACAAAAACCTATATCTACCATCCATATTACACTTGTATCACCATCTCTTCGCCGAACTAGTGCACCTATACAATTTACCATTGTATTGGGTGTGTTGGGGACACAAGAGACTCTTTGTTATTTGGTTGCAGGGTTGCTTGAGAGAGACCATCTTCATCCTACACCTCCCACGGATTGATAAATCTTAGGTCATCCACTTGAGGGAAAATTGCTACTGTCCTACAAAACTCTGCGCTTGGAGGCCCAACACGAGTCTACAAGAATAAAGTTGTGTAGTAGACATCAAGCTCTTTTCTAGCGCCGTTACCGGGGAGGTGAGTGCTTGAAGGTATATCTTTAGATCCTGCAATTGAATATTTTAGTTTCTTGTTTTATCACTAGTTTAGTCTTTAAAAGAAAACTACAAAAAAATAGAGTTTAGGTTGCATCAATTGGTTTGTCTTTTTAATGTCTTTCGTGAAAATGATGGTTTGGAAAATTATGCTCAATTGGTAGAGGAAGAATTTGTGAAAATACTTAATTAGAATTCCTTGAATGATGAGAATGATTGCAATATTGCTAGTATGAATTCTCTGAATATCCATGATGCTAATGATATGCAAAGCCACAAGCTTGGGGATGCTATGTTTGATGAAGATGATATTTTTAGTCCCCCAAGTTTTGATGAGCAAATTTGTTATGATAATGACATGCCTACTATCTATGATGATTATGATGATGACATGTATGCTATTAAGAATGATAGTAACCATGAAACTTGCCATCATGATTTTAATATTCAAAGTGGTTATGTCAATCAAGTATCTCATGATAGTTATTTTTGTTGAGTTTGCTCCCACTATTATGAATGAGAAGAAAATTGCTTATGTGGAGAGTGAAAAAATTTCTATGCTTGTGGATAATGAAGATAATGCTATATGTGATAGTTATGTCGTGAAATTCCTTCATGATGCTACTGAAAATTATTATGAGGGAGGAACATTTGCTTGTAGGAATTGCAATAATATCAAGTCTTCTCTCTATGTGTTCAAAGTTTTAAAGTTATGATTGTTTTGCCTTCCCATGCTAGTTGATTCTTGCTCCCATAAATTGTTTGCTCACAAAATCCCTATGCATAGGAAGTGGGTTAGGCTTAAATGTGCAAGTCATATGTTTCATGATGCTCTCTTGCATGTTTCAATTCTTATCTTTTATGTGAGCATCATTGAAATCATCATGCCTAGCTAAAAGGCATTAAAGAAAAGCGCTTGTTGGGAGACAACCCAACACTTTTACCATCTGTTTTTGAGTGTTCACATGATTAATCTACTGTATTAATCATGTTTTGTATCTTTTATTTCCATAAAGTGCCAAGTAAAGCCTTTGGGATGACTCACAAGATGAGTAGAATTGATGCTGAACCAAAACAGAAACTTTTGACTCCAGTACAGGAATTTTCATTTTTTACTGGAGCGTGATAATGATCTGAAATTTTTACACTGTTTTCATATACAAATTCTTCAGGTTTTCCTAATTTTTCAGAATTTTCAGAGACACGGAAGTATGGCTACACTATAGATCTTCACAGACTGTTCTGTTTTTGACAGATTCTGTTTTGCATGCATAGTTTGCTTGTTTTAGTGTTTTCATAGCTTATATTTAGTGTTATAAATTATGGGAATGATAGAATACAGTAGGTATCATGTGGTAACAATTATGAATCTTGTCTTGACAGTACCTAAGTGACTTATCTTTATTTATTATACTAACCCATCTCACGAAGTTCCGTTAAGTTTTGTGTGATTGAAGTTTTCAAGTTTTGGGTGAGACACCGATATGAGGAGAATAAGGAGTGACAAGAACCTAAGCTTGGGGATTCCCAAGTCACCCCCAAGGTAATATCCAAGGAAGACTCAAGCGCCTAAGCTTGGGGATGCCCCTGAAGGCATCCCCTATTTCGTCTTCAACATCATCGGTATATCTTACTTAGAGCTATATTTTTATTCATCACATAATATGAGTTTTGCTTGGAGCGTCATTTTATTTTATTGTTCTCTGTTAGGTGTCATTTATAATCTTGTTTTTCAATAAAAAGTTCCAAGAATTGTCTTAGGATGCTTGCATTCCATGTTTTGATGTGTGCTGTGTAAAAAACCGAAACTTTTTCTGTAATGTTTGAATTTTCATATTTTACTGGAAAGTGGAAAGTTTCTGAAATTTTTACACAGTATTGTCATATAAATTATTTAGAATTTCCTAAATTTTCATAATTTTTTGAGTTACAGAAGTACACTGGTTTAATAGATTGCTACAGACTGTTCTGTTTGGACAGATTGCTGTCATAGTTTTGTTATCTACTTATCCTATGGTTTTCATAGCCTATGTTGGTAGATATAAATTGTGGAAATGATAGTATACATTACCAAATGTTTGAAAATTATTGTGCAATTTGTCTTGGCAGTACATAAAGTGTTGATTTATTATTATGAGTACTAACCTATCTCACGAGTTCTTTTCAAGTTTTGTGTGGATGAAGTTTTTGAGAATAGGTGAAACCATGATATGAGAGGATTGAACTAGATACAAAAGCCCAAGCTTGGGGATGCCCAAGGCACCCCAAGTAAATATTTCAAGAAGTCTCAAGCATCTAAGCTTGGGGATGCTACGCATCCCACCTCTCTTCATCAACAATTATCGGTTAGCCTATGTTGAGCCTAAATTTTTATTCGTTCACATGATGCGTGCTATTCTTGGAGTGCTATTTTTCTTTTGCTTGCTGTTTAATAAAATACTTAAGATATGAAATTCTTAGATGAGAGAGTCTTCACATAGTTATTTAATTGTTGACTATGCATTGATCTTCACTTATATCTTTTTGGAGTAGTTTGTCATTCACTCTCGTGCTTCACTTATATCCTTTGAGTAAATGGTTGAATGAATTGAATATCATAAATCTGAAATTAAATATGCTTCATATACTTATCCCATGGGGAGTAATGACTTCACACATAATAAGTATAGGTGGTAAAATTTATTGAAAGTTAGCAAACACCGCATTGGTCACTTGAACAATTCATGAAAGAATATTGAAGGAAGAGAGATTCCACATATAAATATACTATCTTGGACATCTTCTATGATTGTGAGCTCATTAATTATTTTCAAACTCGAGCAAATTAGTTAAAATTGGAGAAGGAAGACAACTTAATGAGTTAAAATTTGTATAGAAGTTATATTGTTATGGATCCTCCAACATGTGGTGCTTGCTTCCACCTCATACTAGCCAAAACTTCCGCACCAAGTAGAAATACTACTTGTGCATCCAAACACCCTTAAACCAGTTTTGCCATGAGAGTCCACTATACCTACCTATGGATTGAGTAAGATCCTTCAAGTAAGTTGTTATCGGTACAAAAAGCAATAAAAATTGCTCCTAAAAATATATGATCTTTTATTGTGAGGGAAAATAAGCATTGTACGAACTTGTGATGGTAAAGAAATAAAAGCGACGGACTGCATAATAAAGGTTGCTATCACAAAGGGCAATACAACGTGACGTTCCTTTGCATTAAGGGTTTGCTCATCCAAAAACAAAAAGCGCATGACAACCTCTGCTTCCCTCTGCGAAGGGCCTATCTTTTACTTTCTAGTACTTACCTTTATGCAAGAGTCATGGTGATCTTCACCACTTCCTATATTTCGCCTTTTTCTCTTGGCAAGCGTCATGTGTTGGATAATGATCTAGACATATATATCCACACAAATATATTTGATCATAAATTATTATTGTTGACAATTATCTATATGATAAATAAGTAGGGAGGCGAAACATTAAGCCCCTATCTTTCTGTGTGCTCGATGGATGCTATTTGTTCTAAAAATATGCTTTGAGTGTCAATAATCATGGAAGACTATATGATAGTTGAGTATGTGGAATTTGCTAAATCAAAGCTCTTACATAGACCCTTCCTGAAAATAAGATGAATTGCAATTGTTCGATGACTAGGAATATGGTTTGTTAGTTTTCAAGAAACTTTCTGGTCTATACTTTAACATGTGAATAGCTTGTTACTTGATCATGAGAAGTTTTATGAGATGAGCTACTGTTTATGGTTTATATTGATGCTAGAAAAAGTGATTGGAATTATCATTGATCAAACGTGTGCACTTGCTAGCATTCACACTTCATAAATTATTTCTTTTATCATTTACCTACTCGAGGACGAGCAGGAATTAAGCTTGGGGATGCTGATACGTCTCCAACGTATCTATAATTTATGAAGTATTCATGCCATGTTTACAATAATTTTATATGATTTTGGTATGATTTTATTAGAACTAACCCGGACTGACGCTGTTTTCAGCAGAACTACCATGGTGTCGTTTTTTGTGCAGAAATAAAAGTTCTCGGAATGGGCTGAAAATTTACGGAGAATATTTTTGGAAAATATAAAAAATACTGGAGCAAAAAGATACCGGAGAGGAGTCCCGAGGCAGCCACAAGCCTAGGGGGCGCCCCCCTAGGGCGCGCCCCCCTTCGCTTGTGGGCCCCTCGGGAGTCCCCTTGATGTGAGACCGACACCAAAAATTCCTATAAATACCAAAACCCCCAGAAAGAAACCTAGATCGGGAGTTCCGCCGCCGCAAGCCTTTGTAGCAACGAAAAACCAATCGGGAGCCCGTTCCGGCACCCTGTCGGAGGGGGAAACCATCACCGGAGGCCATCTTCATCATCCCAGCGGTCTCCATGACGAGGAGGGAGTAGTTCACCCTCGGGGCTGAGGGTATGTACCAGTAGCTATGTGTTTGATCTCTCTCTCGTGTTCTTGAGATGGCACGATCTTGATGTATCGCGAGCTTTATTAATATAGATGAATCATATGGAGTTTTCCCCTCTCTATCTTCTTGTGATGAATTGAGTTTTCCCTTTGAAGTTTTCTTATCGGATTGAGTCTTTAAGGATTTGAGAACACTTGATGTATGTCTTGCGATGGGATATTCGTGGTGACAATGGGATGTTCTATTGATCCACTTGATGTATGTTTCGGTGATCAACTTGCGGGTTCCGTGACCTTGGGAGTCTATGCATAGGGGTTGGCACATGTTTTCGTCTTGACTCTCCGGTAGAAACTTTGGGGCACTCTTGGAAGTTCTTTGTGTTGGATTGAACATGATGAATCTGAAATTGTGTGATGCATATCGTATAATCAAGCCCATGGGTACTCGTGGTGACATTGGAGTATCTAGGTAACATTAGGGTTTTGGTTGATGTGTATCTTAAGGTGTTATTTTAGTACGAACTCTAGGGCTGTTCGTGACACTTATAGGGATAGCTCATAAGATTGATCGGAAAAGATAACTTTGAGGTGGTTTCGTACCCTACAATAATTTCTTCGTTTGTTCTCCTCTATTTGTGCCTTTGGAGTGAACTCTTTGTCGCACGTGAGGGATTTACATATGATTCAACTATGTTAGTATTGTTGAGAGAACTTGCACTAGTGAAAGTATGAACCCTAGGCCTTGTTTCTAAGCATTGCAATACCGTTTGTGCTCACTTTCATCATTAGTTACCTTGCTGTTTTTATATTTTCAGATTACAAAAACCTATATCTACCATCCATATTACACTTGTATCACCATCTCTTCGCTGAACTAGTGCACCTATACAATTTACCATTGTATTGGGTGTGTTGGGGACACAAGAGACTCTTTGTTATTTGATTGCAGGGTTGCTTGAGAGAGACCATCTTCATCCTACACCTCCCACGGATTGATAAACCTTAGGTCATCCAGTTGAGGGAAAATTGCTACTGTCCTACAAAACTCTGCGCTTGGAGGCCCAACACGAGTCTACAAGAATAAAGTTGTGTAGTAGACATCTTCGGCAACCGAGGTATTAACCTCGGCCATGATGTCATCGCCCCCGCCCCCCGTGTTCGGCCCAGGAGGGGTCTTCCGGGACAACACCTCCTCAGTCTCCTTGACAGCCGGAGGAGGTGTAGTGCGCGATGCGGTCCCGCTCTTCGCTAGCTTGGCTGGCGGACAGTCCCCTTCCGAGACTCGATCGGTGGGAAGGTCACGCAGTAGGCTACAATATGAAAGGCATTTATTTGGTTAGTAACGAACCTCAATATGGATGTACTAGAGAGTCTTCGGATTCATACCTTTGGGCCGGGGGCTTGGCCCTGGTGGGCCCTTCGGGGGACCTCCTCCGAAGCCTCAGACTCCTCGGCGGAGTCCGAGCTATCATGAGACAGGACTAGCTTAGCCCTGCATCGCCTTTTCTGGGCAGGCGGAGGCAAATCCTCCTCAGCGTCATCGGACGCCACGCTCTTCCTTGCTCGGGAGGAGTCGCTCTCCTCCCCGTCCTCTCCTTGCTCTTCCTCATGAGCGGAAGAGGCGTGGATTTCCCTGGACTTAGTGCCCGGGGGTCCTCTTGAACAGAGGCCCTCTCGGGCCCCCCTTTTCTTGTTCTTCTTCTTCTCCTTCTTTTCTGACGCCTTGTACGACGCCTCGACCAGCATCTCCGTCAACAAGGCCGTCCTGGGGCCCTCGGGTAGCGGGGCCGGGCCATCAATTCACACAGCCTTGTCCAACCAGCTTTGTGAAGGCAAGGAAGGAAGGGTTAAGTTCCTTGTTAAAAGGTAGAACTTGAACATAAGAATAAAACTTTATTGTACATCCTTAGGAGGGATTGCGGCGTCAAGGCCGATGTCTTCATCCTCGGCCAACCAGTCCTTTTGAGGCTTGAACATCACCTTCCACAGCTTGGCATGGGTGGTGCGGTAAAAGCGGAGCACGGTGACAGTGTCGTCGGGCTTGTAAGACCACATTGGGGCAGCCCGATGTTGGCAAGGAAGGAGGCAGCGGCGAAGCATGATCTGAACCACGTTGGTGAGTTCGACCTTCTCCTTTATCATCTGGGAAATGCGCTTTTGCAGCGACTTCACCTCCCCAGTCGAGACCCTTCTTGATCCATGACACCAGCCTTGTGGGGGGGACCGGATCTGAATTTGGAGGGTGCTGCCCAGTCTGCGCCGCGTGGTTCGGTGATATAAAACCACTCTCTCTGCCAAATTTTGACGGTATCTATGAAGGTACCTTCCGGCCACTCAACTCAGGGGAGCTTACTGATCATGCCCTCCCCCACAGCCCGCATGCTGGCCATCAACTATCTTCGCTTGACATTGAGGACCTTTAGCCAGAAGCCGAACTATGACTGGACCCGCAGAAAGGCCTCAAAGTTAATGAAGAAGGTCGAAATATGCATGAAGGAGTTCAGGGGGAGATCGTGAAAATCCAACCCGTAGAAGAACATCAACCCCCTGACAAAGGGGTGGAGCAGGAAGCCAAGTCCTCCGATGAAATGGGGATGAACACCACCCTCTCGCCTTGCCTCGTCGTGGGGATGACCTGGCCCTTCTCTGGAGCACGGTGGATGACGTCGACCGGAAGATAGCCGGTGCGCTTTAGCTCTTGGATGTCGTCGTTGGTGACGCAGGAGGCCTCCCACTTAGCTTTGGAGCCTGAACCGGCCATGGCCGAAGTAGGGGTATGGCTTGGGGAGAGTTGAGGGAGAAATGGATCTGGGTGCTTAGAGCTCTAGAGATTGGGAAGGCGATAGCAATGGATCTGAGAAGCGTGTGGAGGCTCTAGTGGCTATTTCTCTTTTATAAGCTGCCGTAATACCAAAAGCCCCTTTACCGAGCCACAGACCTCGCCACTTCCCGATATAATCATGTCGTTATGCGTGTGTGGGATAGCCCAAATCATTGATCATATCCCTTGAACAACGGGGCACGATCTCTATGTTGATGGGACGCGCCAATAGAGGAACTGCCTCGAACCACGAATCGAGTTTTCATAACTGGTCAGTGGTTGTGACACGCCGTGACCCTTCGCTGAAAATTGTCAGGAGAAGGCACTGTTCACACTCGAGCGGTTGGCCTTCGAGGCTAAGTAACACATATGGCTTGGAAATCGGGAGGTCATCGATGGCCGAACTAGTACCAGCCGAACATAAAAGGGGAGAAGAACTCGCCCCCCAAGACGGAGACTTTGGGCACGTGAGCTACTAGGGTACGTGGACCCCGGCATTGGAGTCTAGTTCGGGGGCTACCGAGGGAGTCCAGGACTAAGGGGTCCTCGGGCCGCCGGTCTATTTTTTATGGGCCGGGTAGGCGGGCCGCTTTGTGACTATTGCTGGAAGGACGAGCTATAAGACAACTCCGTGTTCAGGAAGGAAGCCTCCAATGGCTTGGTGTGTCCTCCAAGTCAAGATAGTAGATTCGACATGTTTATTCCCTGATGGCAATCAACCATTTGTAACCCCAGGTACCCCTGGTGTCTATATAAACAAGAGGGTCTTAGAAGCAGAACCTCCATGATCCTACTCATCTAGGGTTTAGTTCATATGATCTCGCGGTAGATCGACTTTGTAATCATCATACACACATCAATACAATCAAGCAGGACGTATGGTTTTACCTCTTCGAGAGGGCCCAAACCTGGGTAAATATTGTCCCTCTGTTTTCCTGTTCCACATTGATCCAAGATCCACAACTTGGGACCCCCTACCCAAGATCCGCCGGTTTTGACTACGACAACCTCCCCCTTTGAGCCTCCACTATATATAGGGGTGTGGGAAGGGCTAGCCATCCATAGAACCTCCTCCAAGGAGGTGGGGGCAGCGGCCAAGGAGGAAACTTGCCTCCAAGGCAAGTGGCCATCCTCCTCACTAGGGTTTCCCCTTCATTTGGCGCATGGGCCTTGTGGGGCTGGTGCCCTTGGCCCAACTAGGTCCATGAAGCCCCCTACAGCCCATGTGCCCCCGGTGGACCACCGGGACTTTCCGCACTCCCGGTACAATACCGGAAAATCCCGAAACTTTCCAGGCTACCAAAATAGGACTTCCCATATATAAATCCTTACCTCCGGACCATTTCGGAACTCCTTGTGATGTACGGTATCTCATTCGGGACTCCGAACAACATTTGGTCACCAACATACATATCCCAATACTACTCTAGCATCATCGAACGTTAAGTGTGCGGACCCTACGGGTTCGGGAATCATGTAGACATGACTGAGGCACCTCTCCAGTTAATAGCCAATAGCGGGACCTAGATTCTATTGGTTCCTATTCCACAAAGATCTTTATCGATTGAACCACGATGTCGAGGATTCAACTAATCCCGTATGCAGTTCCCTTTGTCCAGCGATATGTTACTTGCCCTGGATTCGATCGTCGGTATATTCATACCTAGTTCAATCTCATTACCGGCAAGTCTCTTTACTCATTCCTTAATACAAGATCCCATGACTAAACCCATTAGTCACATGCTTGCAAGCTTCTTGTGATGTTTTATCGAGAGGGCCCATCTCTCTGTCACACGGAGTGACAAATCCCAGTCTCGATCCATGCCAATCCAACAGACGCCTTCGGAGATACCTGAATAGCACCATTATGATCACCCTATTACGAAGTGACGTTTTATAGCTTACAAGGTATTCCTCCGGTGTGAGGGAGTTGCATGATCTCATGGTCTAAGGAACAGATACTTGACATGAAGAAAGCTATAGTAATTAAACTTTCATTACATGATCATGTGCTAATCTTACGACTAAGCCTTGTCCATCACATCATTCTCCTAATGATGTGATCCCGTTATCAAATGACAACTCATGTCTATGGTTAGGAAACCTTAACCATCTTTGATCAATGAGCTAGTCTAGTAGAGGTTCACTAGGGACACGGTGTTGTTTATGTCTCCACACATGTATTGAAGTTTCAGGTCAATACAATTCTAGCATGAATAATAAACACTTATCATGGACAAGGAAATATGATAATAACCATTTATTATTGCCTCTAGGGCATATTTCCAATAGTATTCCACTTGCACTAGATTCAATATCTAGTTTACATGGCATTGTATTTAACACCCAACGAGTTCTCGGGTTGATCATGTTTTGCTCATGAGAGAGGTTTTAGTCAACGCGTATGCAACATTCAGATCCATGTGTACTTTGGAAACCTCTATGTCTCCTGTAAATGCTTCTACCACACTCTACTTGGAGCTACTCCAAATGACTGCTCCACTATATGTATCCGGTTGGTGACTTAGAGTCATCCGAATTGGTGTCAAATTTTTCTTCGACGTAACCCTTTACGACGAACTCTTTATCACCTCCATAAACATGAGACATTTCCTTAGTCCTCTTTAGGTACTTAAGGATATTTTTGACCGTTGTCCAATGATCTGCTCCTGGATCACTCTGGTACCCCCTTGCCAGACTCATGGTAAGGCACACATCAGGTATGGTACAACATGACATACGTTATAGAGCATATGGCTGAGGAATAGGGGATGACCTTCATCCTTTCTCTTTCTTCTGTCGTGGTTGAGCTTTGAGTCTTACTCAACTTCACACCTTGCAACACAGGCAAGAGCCCCTTCTTTGACTGGTCCATTTGAATTTCAAAATCTTGTCAAGGTATGTGCACTGTGAAAGTCTTATCAGGCATCTTTGATCTATCTCTGTAGATATTGGTGCCCAATATGTAAGTAGCTTCACCCAGGTTTTCCATTGAAATACTCCTTTCAAATAACCCTTTATGCTTTCCAGAAATTCTATACCATTTCCAATCAATAACATGCCATCCACACATAGTATTAGAAATGCTACAGAGCTCCCACTCACTTTGTTGTAAATACAAGCTTCTCCACAAACTTGTATAAAACCAAAAGCTTCGATCACCTGATCAAAGTGTATATTCCAACTCCGAGATGCTTGCACTAGTCCATAGATAGATCGCTGGAGCTTGCATACCTTATAGCATCCTTAGGATCGACAAAAACTTCTGGTTGCATCACATACAACTCTTGCTTAAGGAAACCGTTAAGGAACACTGTTTTGACGTCCATCTACCATATTTCATAATCGAAAAATGCATCGATTGCTAACATAATCCTAACAGACTTTAGCATAGCTATGGGTGAGAAAGTTTCATCGTAGTCAACTCTTTCAACTTGTCGGAAACCCTTTGCGACAAGTCGAGCTTTATAGAAGGTGACATTACCATCAACGTCTGTCATCTTCTTAAAGATCCATTTATTCTCAATGGCCTGACGGTCATCGGGTAAGTCTTCCAGAGTCCATACTTGGTTTTCATACATGGATCCTATCTCAGATTCCATGACCTCTAGCAATTTGTCGGAATCCGGGCCGATCATCGCTTCCTCGTAGTTCACAGGCTCACCGTTGTCTAACAACATGACTTCCGAGACTGGAATACCGTACCACCCAGGGGCAGTACTTGTCCTTCTCGACCTACGAAGTTCGGTAGTAACTTGATCTAAAGTTTAAAGATCATAATCATTAGCTTCATCTTCAACTGGTGTAGGCATCACAGGAACATCTTTCTATTCTGCACTACTCTCCAATTCAAGTGAAGGTTCGATAACCTCATCAAGTTCTACTTTCCTCCCACTCACTTCTTTCGAGAGAAACTCCTTCTCTAGAAAGGATCCATTCTGGGCAACAATGATTTTTTTGCCTTCAGATCTGTTGTAGAAGGTATACCGAATTGTTTATTTAGGGTATCCTATGAAGATGCACTTCTCCGCTTTGGGTTCGAGCTTATCAAGCTGAAGCCTCTTGACAGAAGCGTCGCATCCCCAAACTTTAAGAAACAATAGCTTAGCTTTCTTGCCAAACCATAATTCATATGGTGTCATCTCAATGGATTTAGATGGTGCCCTATTTAAAGTGAATTCAACTGTCTCTAATGCATAACCCCAAAACGATAGTGGAAAATCGGTAAGAGACATCATAGAATGCACCATATACAATAGAGTATGATTACGACGTTCGGACACACCATTACACTGTGGTGTTCTAGGTGGCGTGAGTTGTGAAACAATCAACATTGTCTTAAATGTGTGCCAAACTTTTAACTAAGATATTTACCACCACGATCAGATCATAGAAATTTTATCTGCTGGTTACGATGATTTTCTACTTCACTCTGAAATTGCTAGAACATTTCAATAAGTTTCAGGCTTGCGTTTCATTAAGTAAATATACTCATATCTACTCAAATCATCCGTGAAGGTAACAAAATAACAATATCCGCTTCAACACTCATTGGACTGCAAACATCGATACATATTATTTCCAACAAGTCACTTGCCCGCTCCAATGTATCGAAAATGGGGTCTTAGTCATCTTGCCCATGAGGCATGGTTCTCTTAGTCATCTTGCCCATGAGGCATGGTTCACATATCTCAAGCGATTCAAAAGAAAGTGATTCCAAAAGTACATCAGCATGGAGTTTCTTCATGCTCTTTACACCAATATGACCTGAGCGGCAGTGCCACAAGTATGTCATACTATCATCGTTAACTTTGTATATTTTGGCATGAATATTATGAACATGTGTCTTGATACGTCTCCGTCGTATCTATAATTTTTGATTGTTTCATGCCAATATTATACAACTTTCACATATTTCTGGCAACATTTTATATGATTTATTGGACTAACCTATTGATCCAGTGCCCAGTGCCAGTTCCTGTTTGTTGCATGTTTTTTGTTTCGCAGAATTACCATATCAAACAAAGTCCAAACGCGATAAAAATTTACGGAGATTTTTTTTGGAATATTTTTGAATTTTGAGAAGTGGAATCAACGCAAACAGAGGCCCACAGCCCCCACGATACATTAGGGCGTGGCTAGGGGGCCCAACCCCGGCCTGGTGGGTGCTAACCACCTCGTACGTCGGTTGGAGCTCTCCTTCGGGTGCAAGGAAGCTAATTTTGGTATAAAAATCCCCTCAAAATTTCAGCCCGATTAGAGTTACGGATCTCCCGGAATATAAGAAACGGTTTTCGGACAGAAAACATGAACGTGAAACAGAAGAGAACAGAGAGGGAGATCCAATCTAGGAGGGGCTCCTGCCCCTCCGCCGCCATGGAGGCCATGGACCAGAGGGGGAACTCTCCTCCCATCTAGGGGGAGGCCAAGGAAGAAGAAGAAGGAGGGGGGCTCTCTCCCCCTCTCTCTCCCGGTGGCGCCGGAATGCCGCCGGGGCAAGCATCGTGACGGCGATCTACATCAACAATCTTGCCGCCGTCAACACCAACTCTCTCCCCCTCTATGCAGCGGTGTAACTCCCCTTTTCCCCGCTGTAATCTCTACTTAAACATGTTGCTCAACTCCATATACTATTTCCCAATGATATATGGCTATCCTATGATGTTTGAGTAGATCCGCTTTGTCCTATGGGCTAATTGATGATCGTGGTTGGTATGATTGTATATTTTATTATGGTGTTGTCCTACGGTACCCTCCGTCTCGCGCAAACGTGAGGGATCCTCGCTGTAGGGTGTTGCAATGTGTTCATGATTTGCCTATGGTGGGTTGCTTGAGTGACAGAAGCATAAACCCGAGTAGGTGGGTTGTTGCATATGGGAGTAAAGAGGACTTGATACTTAATGCTATGGTTGGGTTTTACCTTAATGATCTTTAGTAGTTGCGGATGCTTGCTAGAGTTCCAATCATAAGTGCATATGATCCAAGTAAAGAAAGTATGTTAGCTCATGCCTCTCCCTCATGTAAAATTGCAAGAATGATTACCGGTCTAGTTATCAATTGCCTAGGGACAAATAACCTTCTTGTTTGACAAAAGCTCTCTACTAAACAACTAACTTTCATTATCTTGCTTTTTACTCGTAGTTTTATTTCCCGCTAAGTACTTCTAGTGTTATTCGTGAAAACTATCCTATCACCTACAAAATAGTTTCATACTTGTTCTAGGTAAAGCAAACGTTAAAGTGTGCGTAGAGTTGTATCGGTGGTCGATAGAACTTGAGGGAATATTTGTTCTACCTTTAGCTCCTCGTTGGGCTCGACACTCTTACTTATTGAAAAAGGCTACAAACGACCCCCTACACTTGTGGGTTATCAAGACCTTTTTCTGGCGCCGTTGCCGGGGAGAAATAGCGTGGGGTGAATATTGTCGTGTGTACTTTTTTGCTTTATCACTAAGTAATTTTTATTTTCTGTTATTAGTTGTTTTATATCTTTAGTTATGGATATGGAACACCAAACACCAAAAAAATTAGTGGTACTTGCCACTCATGGAGATGGGGATCCTCCTAAAACCCTCGATGCTAGTTATGTGAAACACGTTAATTACTCCTTTGATAACCCCGAGAAATACTCTAGAAACTTTATAATGGGACACAGATTGGATCAACGTGAGTACTTTAGGGATTATCGCTTATCTCAAAAAGGGAAACACTTATGGGATCAAATTAGAATATTGCAATGGTTTGCTTGGGATGCATGCTCGAGATGTGACTTTACTTGTTGCTCTAAGATAGAAGCTCGACACCGTCCCTTTCAATGTAAATTCAACGATAATGAAACCTTGGCATCATATGCTAAAGGTATTTATGATTATTATGATGTGGAACGAATAGAAGAATTTGTTGCGTTTAAAGGTGCTTATGAAATTGCTTCTTTGCTTGAAAAGTATGATGATGATGTTCATTACGAATCTGAAATTTTATCCATACTTAAATATTGCTATGAGAATTATGATTGCAATGCTGATATTATTGAATTTATTGAAATAATGACCGCTTCCTTGGAAGAGACTAATATTCTGCGGGAATCTATGGAAGAAGAAATTGCTAAAACTGTGAGCTCATTAGATGAAAAAGATGAGGAGGAGAGCGAAGAACAAAAGGAGGAAGAGCGGATTAGCTACCCGTGACCACCTTCTAATGAGAGTAACTCTTCAACTCATACATTATTTAATTTCCCTTCGTGCTTACCGAAGGATGAATGCTATGATGATTTCTATGATCCCGTGGATTCATTTGAAATATCCCTTTTTGATGAACTTGATGCTTGCTATGCTTGTGGCCATGATGCCAATATTAATTATGCTTATGAAGATGAACTTGCTATAGTTCCTTATGTTAAGCATGAAATTGTTGCTATTGCACCCACACATGATAGTCCTATTATCTTTTCGAATTCTCCCAACTACACTATATCGGAGAAGTTTGCACTTATTAAGGATTATATAGATGGGTTGCGTATTACTATCACACATGATGCTTTTGATGAATATAATATGCATGTGCTTGCTGCTCCTACTTGCAATTATTATGAGAGAGGAACTATATCTCCACCTCTTTATGTTTCCAATACGATAAAATTATAAGAAACTACTTATGCTATGTATTGGCCTTTACTTGATGTGCATGAATTGTTCTTTTATGACATGCCAATGCATAGGAAGAGAGTTAGACTTCGTCATTGCATGATATATATCACTTTGTGCTCACTACTAAATTACAAATCATTGCTAATTAAAATTGGCTTTGATATACCTTGGGATTCGGGTGGATCCATTACTTGAGCACTTTATACCTAGCTTAATGGCTTTAAAGAAAGCGTTACCAGGGAGACAACCAGGAAGTTTTAGAGAGTCATTTATTTCTGTTGTGTGCTTTTATAAAGTTTAAAAACAAAAAAATATAGGGGGGGACCTAAAACTTCACAAAAGGAAAGGTGAAAGTTAGAGAGATGATGAGCATCGTTGAAGTGGGGGACGTCCTTGAACTTTTGTTCATGCGCATGGAAACTTTGTGAATATTGAATCACGGAAACTTTTCCAACAAAAATAATTATCCCCTTGTACAAATCCATTGTATTATAAAAATAATGTGCCAAGATTTGCCTTTAGGATGATTAGATTGCTTGTTGGTATGTGTGGTGTAAAAACAAAAACTTTGGTTGTAGTGCGTGAATTTTCATTTTTTACTGAAACGTCAAAAGTTTATAAATTATTTACACAGTATTGATATACAATTTTTTTAATTTGTCCTAATTGTTCAGAATTTTTGGAGTTATAGCAGTATGGTCAAAGTTCAGATTACTACAGACTGTCCTGTTTAAGACAGATTCTGTTTTTGATGCATTGTTGCTTGTTTTGATGAAACTATCGATTTTATCGGTGGTGTAAGCCATAGAAAAGTTATAATACAGCAGGGATAATGCCAATATAAAATATGAATTGGTTTGCAACAGTACTTAGAGTAGTATTTTGCTTTATTATACTAACGGATCTTACCAGTCTTCTGTTAAGTTTTGTGTGGATGAAGTGTTCGAAGATCGAGGAGGTCTCAATATGAGGAGAAGAAGGAGAGGCAAGAGTTCAAGCTTGGGGATGCCCAAGGCACCCCAAGTAAATATCCAAGGAGACTCAAGCGTCTAAGCTTGGGGATGCCCCGGAAGGCATCCCATCTTTCTTCAACAAGTATCGGTATGTTTTCGGATTCGTTTCATTCATGTGATATGTGCAAATCTTGGAGCGTCTTTTGTGTTTAGTTTTCACTTTTCTTTTATGCACCATGCTGGTATGAGATAGTCCATGGTTGATTTATAGAATGCTCATTGAACTTCACTTATATCTTTTGAGATGGCTTTATAGAATGTTTCATGTGCTTCACTTATATCATTTGAAGTTTGGATTGCCTGTTTCTCTTCACATAGAAAACCGTTAGTTGAAGAATGCTCTTTTGCTTCACTTATATTTATTAGAGCATGGTCTTTTGTAGAAAGAATTAAACACTCTTGCTTCACTCATATCTATTTAGAGAGTCAACAGGAATTGGTCATTTGCATGGTTAGTCATAAAATCCTACATAAAACTTAGGGATCACTGAATATGATATGTTTGATTCCTTGCAATAGTTTTGAGATATAGAGATGATAATATGCGGGAGGTACTAGTGAATGATCGTGTTTAGTAAGATATTGGTGTTAAGGTTTGTGATTCCCGAAGCATGCACGTATAGTCTCCCGTTATGCTAGGAAGTTGGAGCACAATTTATTCTTGATTGTCTATCTTTGTGTGAAGGTCGGGGGTGCACGATGGTTAACTCCTACCAACCTCCCCCCTAGGAGCATGCGTAGTAATACTTTGCTTCGAGAGAGCTAATAAAACTTTTGCAATAAGTATGTGAGTTCTTTATGACTAATGTGAGTCCATGGATTATACGCAGTCTTACCTTTCCGCAATTTGCTAGCCTCTACGGTACCGTGCATTGCCCTTTCTCACCTCGAGAGTCGGTGCAAACTTCGCCGGTGCATCTAAACCCCATGATATGATACGCTCTATCACACATAAGCCTTATTATATCCTCCTAAAAACAGCCACCATACCTACCTATTATGGCATTTCCATAGCCATTCCGAGATATATTGCCATGCAACTTCCACCGCCTCCGTTTTGATGACTTGTGCATTCATTTTCATATTGCATTACATGATCGTAAGATAGCTAGCATGATGTTTTCATGGCTTGTCCATTTTTTGATATCTTTGCTACGCTAGATCATTGCATTCATATAGAGTCATACTTTGTTCTACTATCGTTGTAGTATTGAGTTGTAAGTAAATAGAAGTGTGATGATCATATTCATTATTAGAGCATGCCCCAGTGATGAAAGGATGATGGAAACTATGATTCCCCCACAAGGCGGGATGAGGCTCCGGACAAAGAAAGAAAGAAAAAAAAGAAAAAGAAAAAGAATAGAAAAAAAGAAAAAGAAAAAAAGAAAAAAAGAAAAGAAAGAAAAAAAAGGAAAGAAGAAGGAATAGGGGCATGCTAATTCCACACTTGTGCTTCAAAGTAGCACCATGTTTTTCATATAGAGAGTCTCATGTGTTGTCACTTTCATATACTAGTGGGATTTTTTCATATAGAGTTAGATGCATACCCACTTAGTTTTCATATTGAGCTTTCATACACTTGCAGTTCTTAGTGCATCGTTGCATGGCAATCCCTACTCCTCGCATTGATATCTACTGATGGGTATCTCCATAGCCCGTTGATACGCTGAGTTGATGCGAGACTTTCTTCTCCACTTTTACCCCTTTGAAACCTACCACCATATTCTATTCCACCTATAGTGCTATATCCATGGCTTGCGCTCATGTATTGCGTGAGAGTTGAAAATGCTGAAGTGCGTTAAAAAGTATGAACCAATTGCTTGGCTGACACCGGGGTAGTACATGATTTATACTTTGTGTTAAGAAGACAAAGCATGACAAGGCTATATGATTTTGTAGGGATAGCGTTCTTTAGCCTTGATATTTTGAAAGACATGATTGTTTGTTGGGATGCCTGAGTATTAATGCCTTTATGTCAAAACTAGACTATTGCTTTGAATCACTTGTGTCTTAATATTCATGCCATGATTAGATATATGATCAAGATTATGCTAGGTAGCATTCCACATCAAAAATTATCTTTTATCATTTACCTACTCGAGGACGAGCATGAATTAAGCTTAGGGATGCTGATACGTCTCCATCGTATCTATAATTTTTGATTCTTTCATGCCAATATTATACAACTTTCACATATTTTTGGCAACATTTTATATGATTTATTGGACTAACCTATTGATCCAGTGCCCAGTGCCAGTTCCTGTTTGTTGCATGTTTTTTGTTTCACAGAATTACCATATCAAACGAAGTCCAAATGCGATAAAAATTTACGGAGATTTTTTTTGGAATATTTGTGAATTTTGAGAAGTGGAATCAACGCAAACGGAGGCCCACAGCCCCCACGATACATCAGGGCGCGGCCAGGGGGCCCAAGCGCGGCCTGGTGGATCCTGCCCACCTCGTACGTCGGTTGGAGCTCTCCTTCGGGCGCAAGGAAGCTAATTTTTGGTTAAAAATTCCCTCAAAATTTCAGCCCGATCGGAGTTATGGATCTCCGGGAATATAAGAAACGGTTTTCGGCCAGAAAACAGGAACGTGAAATAGAAGAGAACAGAGAGGGAGATCCAATCTAGGAGGGTCTCCTGCCCCTCCGCCGCCATGGAGGCCATGGAACAGAGGGGGAACTCTCCTCCCATCTAGGGGGGAGGCCAAGGAAGAAGAAGAAGAATAAGGAGGGGGGCTCTCTCCCCCTCTCTCCCGGTGGCGCAGGAACGCCGTCGGGGCAAGCATTGTGACGGCGATCTACATCAACAATCTTGCCGCCGTCAACACCAACTCTCTCCCCCTCTATGCAGTGGTGTAACTCCCCTTTTCCCCGCTGTAATCTCTACTTAAACATGGTGCTCAAATCCATATACTATTTCCCAATGATATATGGCTATCCTATGATGTTTGAGTAGATCCGCTTTGTCCTATGGGCTAATTGATGATCGTGGTTGGTATGATTGTATATTTTATTATGGTGCTGTCCTACGGTGCCCTCCGTCTCGCACAAACGTGAGGGATCCTCGCTGTAGGGTGTTGCAATGTGTTCATGACTTGCCTATGGTGGGTTGCTTGAGTGACAGAAGCATAAACCCGAGTAGGTGGGTTGTTGCATATGGGAGTAAAGAGGACTTGATACTTAATGCTATGGTTGGGTTTTACCTTAATGATCTTTAGTAGTTGCGGATGCTTGCTAGAGTTCCAATCATAAGTGCATATGATCCAAGTAGAGAAAGTATGTTAGCTCATGCCTCTCCCTCATGTAAAATTGCAAGAATGATTACCGGTCTAGTTATCAATTGCCTAGGGACAAATAAACTTCTTGTTTGACAAAAGCTCTCTACTAAACAACTAACTTTCATTATCTTGCTTTTTACTCGTAGTTTTATTTCCCGCTAAGTACCTCTAGTGTTATTCGTGCAAACTATCCTATCACCTACAAAATAGTTTCATACTTGTTCTAGGTAAAGCAAACGTTAAAGTGTGCGTAGAGTTATATCGGTGGTCGATAGAACTTGAGGGAATATTTGTTCTATCTTTAGCTCCTCGTTGGGTTCGACACTCTTACTTATCGAAAAAGGCTACAAACGATCCCCTACACTTGTGGGTTATCAAGACCTTTTTCTGGCGCCGTTGCCGGGGAGCAATAGCGTGTGGTGAATATTCTCGTGTGTGCTTGTTTGCTTTATCACTAAGTAATTTTTATTTTCTATTATTAGTTGTTTTATATCTTTAGTTATGGATATGGAACACAAAACACCAAAAAAATTAGTGGTACTTGCTACTCATGGAGATGGGGAACCTCCTAAAACCCTCGATGCTAGTTATGTGAAAGACGTTAATTACTCCTTTGATAACCCCGAGAAATCCTCTAGGAACTTTATAATGGGATACACATTGGATCAACGTGAGTACTTTAGGGATTATCGCTTATCTCAAAAAGGGATACACTTATGGGATCAAATTAGAATATTGCAATGGTTTGCTTGGGATGCATGCTCGAGATGCGACTTTACTTGTTGCTCTAAGATAGAAGCTCGATAACTTCCCTTTCAATGTAAATTCAACGATAATGAAACCTTGGCATCATATGCTAAAGGTATTTATGATTATTATGATGTCATGTCTCGGGTTTGGGTCCAGCCTTGGGTTTCTTCACTGGAGCGGCAACTGGCTTGCCATTCTTGAAGTTTCCCTTCTCACCCTTGCCCTTTTTGAAACTAGTGTATTATTAACCATCAACACTTTGATGCTCCTTCTTGATTTCTACCTCTGCGGCCTTAAGCATCGCAAATAGCTCAAGGATAGTCTTCTCCATCTGTTGCATGTTATAGTTCATCAAGGAGTTCTTGTAGCTTGGTTGCAGTGACTGGACAACTCTATTAATCACCATTCATCTAGAAGATTAAATCCCAACTGATTCAAGTCATTGTAGTGCCTAGACATTCTGAGTACATGCTGACGGACTGAGTTGTTCTCCTCCATCTTACCGCCGAAGAACTTGTCGGAGGATTTATACCTCTCAACATAAGCATGAACCTGAAATACCAATTTCATCTCTTGGAACATCTCATATGCTCTGTGGTTCTCAAAACGTCTTTGGATCCCCGGTTCTATGCCCTAAAGCATGGCACATTGAACTATCGAGTAGTCATCGGAACGTGCTTGCCAGCCAGATGTTCACAACATCCACAAATGATGCTGGAGGGGGTGACGTACCGAGCGGTGCATCAAGGACATAAGCCTTCTATGTAGTAGTGAGGACAATCTTGAGATCACGGACCCAGTCCGTACAATGGCTTCCATTATCTTTCAACTTAGTCTTTCTCTAGGAAAATATTAAAATTCAAGGGAGCTATAACACGAGCCATCGATCTACAACATAATTTGCAAAGACATTTCGACTATATTCATGATAATTGGTTTAGTTAATCAAATTACTAATGAACTCCCACTTAAATCAACATCCATCATGTTGTCTAAGTGATACATGATCCAAATTCACCAACCCACATGAGATGGGATGGTTTCAATGTTGAACATCTCCATGTTGATCATATCTACTATATGACTCATATGTTCGACCTTCGGTCCTCCGTGTTCCGAGGCCATGTTTGTACATGCTAGGCTCGTCAAGTTTAACCAAAATATTCTGCATGTGTAAACTTGCTTACACCCGTTGTATGTGAACGTAGAATCTATCACACCCGATCATCATGAGGTGCTTCAAAACGACGAGCTTTCGCAATGGTGCATACTTAGGGAGAACACCTTTTATCTTGAAATTAAGTGAAGGGATCATCTTATAATGCTACCGTCATCCAAAGCAAAATAAGATGCATAAAAGATAAGCATCACATGCAATCAATATATGTGACACCATATGGCTATCATCATCTTGTGCTTCTGATCTCCATCTCCAAAGCACCGGCATGATCTCCATCGTCACCGGCATGACACCATGATCTCCACCATCGTGTCGTCACGTGGTTGTCCCCACCAACTATTGCTTCTACAACTATTGCTAACACATAGCAATAAAGTAAAGCAATTACGACATTTAATGATTGACACGCAGGTCATACAATAAATTAAAGACAACCCTATAGCTCCTACCGGTTGATGTACTCATTGACATGCAAGTCATGACAACTATTACAAAAAATGATCATCTCATACATCAATTATATATCAAATCACGTCTTGGCCATATCACATCACAACATGCCCTGCAAAAACAAGTTAGACGTCCTTTACTTTGTTGTTACACATTTTACATGGCTTGTTGGCAACTTAAAAGAACCGTTGTTACCTATGCAAAGACACAATGGTGATATTCAAGTTGCTTTTTAACCTCCTACAAAGACTGCTAGTGTCAAATCGAATCCAACTAAAGTGGGAGAGACAGACACCCGCCAGCCACTTTATGCAGTACAAGTTCTATGTCTATCAGTGGAACTGGTCTCTTGTGCGAGGATAAGTAAGGTTGGCCCGGGCCGCTTCATCCCACAATACCACCGAATCCAAATAGATAAATAGAGGTAAGCAATTTGAACATCAATGCCCACAACTTCTTTGTGTTCTACTCGTGCATATCAATTACGCATAGACCTAGCTCATGATGCCACTGTTGGAAATGAAGCATGGAAAACAAAAAAATTTCCTACGCACACCCAAGATCTATCTATCGAGATGCCTAGCAATGAGAGGGAAGAGTGTGTCTACGTACCCTTGTAGATCGTTAAGCAGAGGCGCATATAACGCGGTTGATGTAGTCATACTCTTCGTGATCCGATCACGATCCAATCTGATCTAGCGCCAAATGGATGGCACCTCCGTGTTCAGCACACGTGCGGCTCGGTGATGTCTCCTCATCCTTGATCCAGCAAGCGAGGTCGGAGAAGTATATGGGATCATGACCAGCATGATGGCGTGGTGATGATGGTGGTGGTGCATCGCCGTTAGGGCTTCGCCAAGCGCCACCGCGACGAAACCAAGGAAGAAACGAGAGAGAAGGTAGAGAGGGCTGCCCCAAGGGAGGGAGGAATTGGTGTGTACCTTCCCCCTTGCGCCTCCACTATATATAGGGGTGTGGGGAGGGCTGGCCAGCCCTAGCCCCTCCTCCAAGGAGGTTGGGGCGGCGGCCAAGGAGGAAACTTGCCATCCAAGGCAAGTGGCCCTCCTCCCCACTAGGGTTTCCCCTTCCCTTGGTGCATGGGCCATGTAGGGGTAGTGCCCCTGGCCCAACTAGGGCTAGGGAACCCCCTACAACCCATGAAGCCCTCGGGGTGGGTGCCCCCCCCGATGGACCCCCGGGACCCTTTCAGTAGTCCCGGTAAAATGCAGAAAAATCCTGAAACTTTTCGGCGACCAAAATAGGACTTTCAATATATGAATCATTGCCTCCGGACCATTATGGAACTCATCATGACGTCTGGAATCACATCCAGGACTCCGAACAACATTCGATCACCAACTTACAAATCCTAATACTACTCTAGCGTCATCGAACGTTAAGCGTGCGGACCCTACGGGTTCGGGAATCATATAGACATGATCGAGACACCTCTTCAGTCAATAATCAATAGCTGGACCTGGATGCTCATCTTGGTTCCTACATATTTCACGAAGATCTTTATCGGTTGAACCATGATGTCGAGGATTCAACGAATCCCGTATGCAATTCCCTTTGTCCAGCGATATGTTACATGACCGAGATTCGATCGTCGGTATCTCCATAGCTAGTTCAATATTGTTACCGACAAGTCTCTTTAATCATTCCGTAATACAATATCCTGACGTGGCTTGAGACTGTGTCGGTATTTCCCCAAAGAGGAAGGTATTATGCAGCACAGCGACGGTAAGTATTTCCCTCAGTTATGAAACCAAGGTTATTGAACCAGTAGGAGGATCACCACCACCCAATAAGCAGCACCTGCACACAAATAACAAATACTTGCAACCCGACGCGAAAGAGAGGTTGTCAATCTCTACGGTAAAAAGATAGATTAGGTAATGATAGATAGGAGAGATAGATCTCTCAAGAACACAAAATAAGAAAAGCAAATAAAAAATGCAGCAATATGTTTTTGGGTTTTTGGTTTTGTAGATCTGAAAATAAAGATGCAAAAAGATAGATCGGAAAGCAATATGTTGGAAAAGTAGATCCGGGGGCCGTAGGATTCACTGGTGGCTTCTCTCATGAGTATAGCACACGGTGGGTGAACAAATTACTGTTGGGCAATTGATAGAAGATCAAATAATCATGACGATATCCAAGGCGATGATCATTATATAGGCATCACGTCCAAGATAAGTAGACCGACTCCTGCCTGCATCTACCACTATTACTCCAGACATCGACCGCTATCCAGCATGCATCTAGTGCATTAAGTTCAGGGAAAAATGGAGTAATGCAATAAGAACGATGACATGATGTAGACAAGATCTATTCATGTAGGAATAGACCCCATCTTGTTATCCTTAATGGCAACGATACATGCGTGCCTTGCTGCCCCTTCTGTCACTGGGAAAGGACACCGCAAGATCGAACCCATCACAAAGCACCTCTTCCCATGGCAAGAAAAATCGATCTAGTTGGCCTAACTAAACCAAAGATTCGAAGAAGAAATACGAGGCTATAAGTAATCATGCATATAAGAGATCAAAGAAGACTCAAATAATATTCATGGATAGAAACTGATCATGAACTCAAAATTCATCGGATCCCAACAAACACACCGCAAAAGTTTACATCAAATAGATCTCCAAGAGACCATTGTATTGAGAATCATAAGAGAGAGAGAGAGAGGAAGCCATCTAGCTACTGCCTACGGACCCGTAGGTCTATGGTGGACTACTCACGCATCATCGGAGAGGCACCTATGAAGAATATGAACCCCTCCGTGATGGTGTTTAGATTGGATCTCGAGGTTCTCGAACTTGCGACGGCTGGAATTGTGTTTCGTTGACTCCCCTAGGGTTTTTGGACTATTTGGGAATTTATAGGCATCAGAGGCGATGGAGAGGGGCCCCGAGGAGGGCATAACCCATCAGGGCACGCCGGGGCCTCCCTGGCGCGCCCTGGTGGGTTGTGGTCTCCACGACCCACCTCTCTGGCACTTCTTTGGCCCACTGGGTGTCTTCTGGTCCAAAACAAATCTCCAAAAAGTTTCGTCGCGATTGGACTCCGGTTGGTACTGATATTCTGCTAAGTAAAAAACAAGCAAAAACAGCAACTGGCACTTTGGCACTATGTCAATAGGTTAGTCCCAAAAAATGATATAAAGTTGTTATAAAATGATGTTTTACAATCATTTTATAACAACTTTATATCATTTTTTGGGACTAACCTATTGACATAGTGCCAAAGTGCCAGTTGCTGTTTTTGCTTGTTTTTTACATCGCAGTATATCAGTACCAAACAGAGTCCAATCGCGACGAAACTTTTTGGAGATTTTTTCTGGACCAGAAGACACCCAGTGGGCCAAAGAAGTGCCGGAGAGGTGTGCCGTGGAGACCACAACCCACCAGACCGCGCCCGGGGGGCCCTCGCGCGCCCTGATAGGTTGTGCCCTCCTCGGGGCCCTTCTCCACTGCCTCTGATGCCTATAAATTCCCAAATATTCCAAAAACCCTAGGGGAGTCGACGGAACACAATTCCAGCCGTCGCAAGTTCCAGAACCTCGAGATCCAATCTAAACACCATCACGGAGGGGTTCATCTTCTTCATAGGTGCCTCTCCGATGATGCGTGAGTAGTCCACCATAGACCTACGGGTCCGTAGGCAGTATCTAGATGGCTTCCTCTCTCTCTCTTATGATTCTCAATACAATGGTCTCTTGGAGATCTATTTGATGTAAACTTTTGCGGTGTGTTTGTTGGGATCCGATGAATTTTGAGTTCATGATCAGTTTCTATCCATGAATATTATTTGAGTCTTCTTTGATCTCTTATATGCATGATTACTTATAGCCTCGTATTTCTTGTTCGAATCTTTGGTTTAGTTAGGCTGACTAGATCGATTTTTCTTGCCATGGGAAGAGGTGCTTTGTGATGGGTTCGATCTTGCGGTGTCCTTTCCCAGTGACAGAAGGGGCAGCAAGGCACGCATGTATTGTTGCAATTAAGGATAACAAGATGGGGTCTATTCCTACATGAATAGATCTTGTCTACATCATATCATCGTTCTTATTGCATTACTCCATTTTTCCATGAACTTAATACACTAGATGCATGCTGGATAGCGGTCGATGTCTGGAGTAATAGTGGTAGATGCAGGCAGGAGTCGGTCTACTTATCCTGGACATGATGTCTATATAATGATCATTGCCTTGGATATCTTCATGATTATTCGATTTTCTATCAATTGCCCAACAGTAATTTGTTCACCCACCGTGCGCTATACTCATGAGAGAAGCCACTAGTGAACCCTACGGCCCCCGGGTCTACTTTTCCAACATATTGCTTTCCGATCTATCTTTTTGCATCTTTGTTTTCAGATCTACAAAACCAAAAACCCAAAAACATATTGCTGCATATTTTATTTGCCCTTTTTATTTTGTGTTCTTGAGAGATCTATCTCTCCTATCTATCACTACCTAATCTATCTTTTTACCGTAGAGAGATTGACAACCTCTCTTTCGCCTCGGGTTGCAAGTCTTTGTTATTTGTGTGCTGGTGCTGCTTATTGGGTGGTGGTGATCCTCCTACTGGTTCGATAATCTTGGTTTCATAACTGAGGGAAATACTTACCGTTGCTGTGCTACATCATCCCTTCCTCTTTGGGGAAATATGACACAGTCTCAAGCCACGTCAAAGGAATTTCTGGCGCCGTTGTCGGGGAGGAAGCGGTCTCTTCTACGTGCTTATCGTGGGCGCCGAGGGGAATCCATCATCATCTACCAGGTTCCTAATCGCACATCTCATCTCCTTGCAATTACATTATTTGCCATTCGCCTCTCGTTTTCCTCTCCCCCACTTCACCAATTTGCCGTTTTATTCGCCCTCTTTTTTTGTTTGCCTTTTTCTCGTTAGATCTCTTGCTTGATTGCAATCTTGTTTGCGTAGTCACGATGACTCTAGAAAACACCAAGTTGTGTGATTTTTCCAATACTAATAACAATGATTTTATTAGTACGCCTATTGCTCCTCCCGCCACTAGTGTGGAGTCTCGTGATATTAATGCCGCTTTGTTGAATCTTGTCATGAAAGATCAATTTGCCGGCAATCCTAATGAGGATGTCGCGCCCCATCTAAACAGTTTCGTAAAATTTTGTGATATGCAAAAGAAAAAAGATGTGGACAATGATATTTTGAAGTTGAAATAATTTCTTTTTTTCTTGCGGGATCGTGCAAAAATTTGGTTTTCCTCGTTGCCTCGCAATAGTATCGATTCTTGGAATAAGTGCAAGGATGCTTTTATCACTAAGTATTTTCCGCCCGTGAAGATTATTTCCCTTAGGACACAAATCATGAATTTTAAGCAACTTGAGCATGAACATGTTGCACAATCTTGGGAAAGAATGAAGTTGATGCTAAGAAATTGTCCTACTCATGGTTTAAATCTTTGGATGATCATACAATTTTTTTATGCGGGGTTGAATTTTGTCTCTAGAATTTTTTTAGATTCCGTCGCGGGTGGTACTTTTATGGAGATTACTTTGGGTGAAGCTACTAAATTGCTAGATAATATCATGGCTAATTATTCTCAATGGCATACCGAAAGAGCACCTACTAGTAAGAAAGTTAATTCGGTTGAGGAAATTTGTACTTTTAGTGATAATGTTGATGCTTTGATGAAATTGGTTGCTAGTAAAAATGCTCCTATTGATCTTAGTGATGTGCTCTTGTCTATCTTGATTGAGCAAAATAGTGATTCCGTAGATGTGAATTTTGTCTCGCGAAATAATTTCAATAACAATGCTTATAGAGGTAATTTTAATCCTAGGCCTTTTCCTGGAAATTCCTCTAATAATTAAGGTAATTCCTATGGTAATTCATCTTACAATAATAATAGGAACACCTCTGATCTTGAGAGTAATATTAAAGAATTTATCAATGCGCAACAGGCTTTCAATACTACGATAGAAGAAAAGTTGAATAAGATTGATGATATGTCTAGAAGCATTGATAGAATTTCTCATGATGTTGAAAATCTCAAGTTGAAAGATTTTGTGGCTAAGATTGATGAATCAATTAAAGCTTTATATGTCTCTATGGATGAAAGTAAGAAAAGAACCGCTATGCTTAGAGCTAAAAGAGAAATCTTAGAAAAATCGCTTTCTAGTGATTGCCTTCATAAAAAAAGATGAAGATCTTAAAGTGATTGGTGTTTCTATTATTTATTCCTTCTTTAGTAATATTAAAATTGATGATAAAGGGACTGAAGTAGAGTTAACTTTAGCTAGAAGGCGTCCCAATAATTTGGAGGGTGAAAATCCTGATGAAAATTTTGCTAAAAGTGGGTTTGAAGAGGTCAAAACTTTAACTAGTGATGTGCCCACTATTTTGGATTGCAAAGACTTTAATTATGATAGCTGCTCTTTGACTGAATGTATTTCTTTGCTGCAATCCATGTTGAATTCACCCCATGCTTATGAGCAAAATAAAGATTTTACTAAACATATCATTGATGCCATGATGAAATCTTTTGAAGAAAAGTTAGAGTTGGAGATTTCTATTCCTAGAAAATTACATGATGAGTGGGAACCTACCATTAAGGTCAAGATCAAGAATTATGAGTGCTTTGATTTATGTGATTTGGGTGCTTGTGTTTCCACGATTCTGAAATCTCTATGTGATGTGCTTGGTCTCACGAATATTGAAGAATGTTCTCTTAATTTGCACTTGGCGGATTCTACTATTAAAAAGCCTTTGGGAAGAATTAATGATGTCCTTATTCTTGCAAATAGGAACTATGTGCCAATTGATTTTATTGTGCTTGATATTGATTGCAATCCTTGTCCCATTATACTTGGTAGACCGTTTTTACGCACTATAGGTGCCGTGATTGATATGAAAGAAGGCAATATTCGTTTCCAATTTCCCTTGAGAAAGGGTATGGAACACTTCCCAAGAACAAGAATTAAGCCACCATATGAATCAATCATGAGGGCATCCTATGTTTCCAAAACCAAAGATGACAATACTTGAATCTATGCGTTATGCCTAGCTAGGGGCGTAAAACGATAGCTCTTGTTGGGAGGCAACCCAATGAATAAATAAATTTTTGCTTTTTCCTTTCTGTTTTTGAGTGTTGACACAATTATGCCTCTGTTATGATTGTGTTTTTATGGTTTATTTAGTGTCTGTGCCAAGTAGAGCCATTAGGATGATCCATAGGATGAGTAGAAGTGATGCTGAATCTGAAACAGAAACTTTGCGTCCAGTATATGAATTTTCATTTTTTTTGCTGGAACGTGATCTTGAGCTGAAATTTTAACACAGCGTTTCTATATAAATTCCTTATGTTGTCCTAATTGTTCAGAATTTTTCGAGTTACAGAAGTATGGTTAGAGTACAGATTACTACAGATTGTTCTGTTTAAGACAGATTCTATTTTTGTTGCATTGTGTGCTTGTTTTGATGAATCTATGGGTTATATTGAAGGGTATGAGCCATGGTAAAGTTAAAATACAGTAGGTATAATGCAATAATAAAATATGAATGGGTTTGCAACAGCACCTAAAGTAGTGATTTGCTTTATTATACTAACGGATCCCACGAAGATTTTTTTGAGTTTTGTATGATTGAAGTTTTCAAGTTTTGGGTGAGATCACGATGGATGAAGGAATAAGGAGTAGTAAGAGATTAAGCTTGGGGATGCTACCACACCCCCAAGATATATCCAAAGCGAAACAAGCAACTAAGCTTGGCGATGCCCCCGAGTGGCATCCCTCTTTCTTCTAACGACCATCGGTATTTTTAATTGGAGCTATATTTTTATTCGTCACATATCATGTGTTTTGTTTGGAGTGTCTTGTATCTTTGCTTGCTTTGTTTGTTAGTTTTTCCTTTGTATCCTTGCTGTACACACCTATTTGAGAGAGCCACAATCATGCTATGATTTGTTAGAATTGCTCTATGTGCTTCACTTAAACTTTTTGATCTATAGAATTGCTCTAGTGCTTCACTTATATCTTTTTGAGCACGGTGTGCTTGGAAATTTTTGTAGAAATACTCTCATGCTTCACTTAGATTAATTTGCGAGTTAGAAAATTTGGAAGAAATCCTCTCATGCTTCACATATACTATTTTGAGAGATGAAATCTTTATGCTCATGTGCTTCACTTAAATTTGTTTGAGCTTGTCAAAAAGCAATGGCAATATATGAAACTAGTCCCAAAATGATAAATATCCAAGGAGGATATAATAAAAACTTTCATGAAGATCATTGGACAAATTAAACTTGAATCTTTGTAATAGTTTTGAAACATGATGATAGTAATATGTGAATCATGCTAGTGAGTAATTTTACTTTAGTAGGAATATTGGTGGTAAGGTTTGTGATTCCCTATGCATGCACGAAAGTCAATAGTTATGCAATGAAGTTACATCCTACTTATGGTGCATTATTCGGTGTTAGTTATGCTCAATGCTTGCTTATGTGAATTTTCCTTTCTTGGTTTGGTTGCTTCTCAACCTATTTGCTAGCCTCCATTTGTACTAAGTAGAAATACTACTTGTGCATCCAAAATCCTTAAACCAAGTTTTGCCTTATGAGTCCACCGTACCTACCTATATGCGGTATTTCCATGCCGTTCCAAGCAAATTTGTATGTGCCATCTCTAAATTTTCAAAATATTTTTTCTCTTTTGTGTGCTCGTATCGCTAATGAAACAGTGGGGAGTGTCCAATATTTTTCCATGCTAGATGTGTTATTCTCAAGATGAGTGTTTATTCACTTGTCATTGCACGAGAGTGCGGCGGTAATAGGGATGCCCATTCCCGAAATGAAAAAGAAAAAAATATTTACTTTATGTTGTCAAACAATAAAATTCCTTGGAAAGTGTTGGTATGGAAGGCAACCGTGGATACGGCCCGTCATGGAAAGTGAAAGTTTGGTGGAAAAAGGAATAAACTTTATTTTCTGTTTGGGAACCGCCTATTATATATCTAGCATGGAAAGTATTCTAAGCTACTTTGTCGTTTTCGTTGATAGGAAAAGCATGCCACCCAAAATATTTTTCTCTCTCAATTTAAAACTTTGAGCTCTGGCACCTCTACAAATCCCTACTTCCCTCTGCGAAGGGCCTATCTATTTACTTTATGCAATTTTTATTTTTACTTTGAGTCTCCATCTTCTCTTATAAAGCACCAACTAGGGGGCACTATGATCATACTTGAGCATTGGGCATAGCTAATATTTGAGTGTGTTTCATGAATGGATCAATGATTGAGCATGATGGGCTAGGGATAACATTCTTTACTGTTGATATTTTGAAAGACATGGTTGCTTGTTGGCATGCTTGAGTATTGAAGTCATTATGTTAAAACTAGACTATTGCTTTGAATCATCTACAAGTCCAAATGTCCATGCTACAAAGAAAAAGAATATGAGATGAACATGTTAGGCAGCATTCCACATCAAAAATTCTGTTTTTATCATTTACCTACTCGAGGATGAGTAGGAATTAAGGTTGGGGATGCTGATACGTCTCCAACGTATCTATAATTTTTGCTTGTTCCATGTTCTTATATTATCATTCTTGGATGTTTTACAATCATTTTATAACAACTTTATATCATTTTTTGGGACTAACCTATTGACATAGTGCCAAAGTGCCAGTTGCTATTTTTGCTTGTTTTTTACTTCGCAGAATATCAGTACCAAACGGAGTCCAATCGCGACAAAACATTTTGGAGATTTTTTCTAGACCAGAAGACACCCAGTGGGCCAAAGAAGTGCTAGAGAGGTGAGCTGTGGAGGCCACAACCCACATGGGCGCGCCAGGGGGGCCCCGGCGCCCTGGTTGGTTGTGCCCTCCACGGGGCCCCCCTCCACCGCCTCTGACGCCTATAAATTCCCAAATATTCAGAAAACCCTAGGGGAGTCGACGAAACACAATTCCAGCCGCCGCAAGTTCCAGAACCTCGAGCTCCAATCTAAACACCATCACGGAGGGGTTCATCTTCTTCATAGGTGCCTCTCCGATGATGCGTGAGTAGTCCACCATAGACCTACGGGTCCTTAGGCAGTAGTTAGATGGCTTCCTCTCTCTCTTTTGATTCTCAATACAATGGTCTCTTGGAGATCTATTTGATGTAAACTTAATTTTGCGGTGTGTTTGTTGGGATCCGATGAATTTGAGTTCATGATCAATTTCTATCCATGAATATTATTTCAGTCTTGTTTGAATCTCTTATATGCATGATTACTTATAGCCTCGTATTTCTTCTTCGAATCTTTGGTTTAGTTAGGACAACTAGATCGATTTTTCTTGCCATTGGAAGCGGTGCTTTGTGATGGGTTCGATCTTGCGGTGTCCTTTCCCAGTGACAGAAGGGGCAGCAAGGCACGCATGTATCGTTGCCATTAAGGATAACAAGATGGGGTATATTCCTACATGAATAGATCTTGTCTACGTCATGTCATCGTTCTTATTGCATTACTCCGTTTTTCCATGAACTTAATACACTAGATGCATGTTGGATAGCGGTCGATGTGTGGAGTAATAGTGGTAGATGCATGCAGGAGTCGGTGTACTTATCTTGGACGTGATGCCTAGCTATATAATGATCATCACCTTGGATATCGTCATGATTATTTGATCTTCTATCAATTGCCCAACAGTAATTTGTTCACCCACCATGTGCTATACTCATGAGAGAAGCCACTAGTGAAACCTACGGCCCTCGGGTCTACTTTTCCAACATATTGCTTTCCAATCTATCTTTTTGCCTCTTTGTTTTCAGATCTACTAAACCAAAAACCCAAAAACATATTGATGCACTTTTCATTTGCTCTTTTTATTTTGTGCTCTTGAGAGATCTATCTCTCCTATCTATCACTACCTAATATATCTTTTTACCGTAGAGAGATTGACAACCTCTCCTTCGTGTCGGGTTGCAAGTATTTGTTATTTGTGTGCCAGTGTTGTTTATTGGGTGGTGGTGATCCTCCTACTGGTTCGATAACCTTGGTTTCATAACTGAGGGAAATACTTACCGTCTCTGTGCTGCATCATCCCTTTCTCTTTGAGGAAATACCGACGCAGTCTCAAGCCACGTCAACGCCTTTATTGACACATGCGCACCCGTGTGGCATGGTAATAAAAGGTAGCTGGGCTAACGACCAAGGTGGAGCAGGACCTTTTCTTGGCATCAAGCAGAGCAATACTATTAGCCTTTTCTAGGGCATACTATGAGCCTTGTAACTACTTTTATGCCATAGTTGGTGACCCCTTGAGCTATAAAAGGAGGCCCAAGGCGACCATTAGAAGGATTCACAACTTTGTCCAGTCGCACTAGCTAGCAGCGCCCTCCTGCACCTTGTCGGCAAGGGTTGCGCTCTCTTGTAATATGACTTAGCCGAAATAATTCCACCAAAGCAGGAGTAGGGTTTTACACCTCCGAGCGGCCCGAACCTGGGTAAAAGTTATGTGTGCTGTTGTTGGTTGTTGTTGCTCTTCGTGCGTTGTGCTCCCCACACCGGATCGAAAGGGGCCGACCGTGGCCCCATAGTTGTCGTACGCCGACTGGCAGAGTATGAATCCCACCGGGACCGCTGTGCCCGCTGTGGGAAGGAGAGGATGAGGGAGGCCGAGACCCACCTCGCTGCCGACATGGCGACGACGGAGGCAGCTGATGCGGCGGCACGGGCGGTCAAAGGAGGAAGCCATTTGCGCCTGCATTGTAAAGAAGCAGTAGTGGACTGCCACCCAAGGAGGAGAAGGAGGACACCGACAGGTCGGACAACTCCGGCGAGGAGTAGATGCGGCTCAATTGTCCACAATAGCCAAACATGCCACATAATCTATACTCCAACAATCCCTGCAGTCATAGCGGTAGCGTCGCAGACAGTCAGGATGGAGAGTAACTGAAGGTAGAAGCCGACGGGTTCACATCCCCCGACAGTCATAGCGGGAGCGTCGGAGACGATGTCGCTTCGCGAATGCATTGACTATAGAGGAAGCCAACAAGTTGCTCAAGAGAGGTGATAGCCCTTTTTGCCGATGTTGAGGTATCCGAGAGCATAGGGCGGTGTAGCCATGGTCGAGGTAGTCATGCAAGAGACACCGTGGTCGATGTTGAGTCTGGGTCGCTGGTGTCGAGGTAGGTGCCATGGAGCCACGGGTGTAAGGACACATTGTGTTAGTCATGGGTGTAGTAGTGTTGAGGTAGTGGTGCACCGGGAAGAAGACGATGTTGACGAGGCCTCGCACTGGGTTTGCAAAGCCCGGAAACACATCGTGGATGAAGGCACGAGGCGGTGTTGCCAGCACCGGGCATGCGTAGACGGATGAAGTCGATGTTCACAAGGCGCCACACCAGTCTTGCTAGGTCCGGGGACACTTCATAGAGGAAGGCACGCATCGGTGTTGCCAGCACCGGGCATGCATAGACGGGGACCAGCATGAGTTGTACGCCATGTCGAGTGGGCTAGCAGAGGAGGACTAGACGATGGTTGCGGCGCCAATCAGCATGGGGCCGATGTCGCCAGCGGTTGTCGGAGTAGATGAAGTGCTCGAGGAAGATGATGGCGATGAGTTGGTGCTGGATGAACATGAAGAAGTGGATGGCGGTGGCATCCTGAGAAGACAGCGTCGGCTAGGTTGGTACCGCGACGATGGTGCTTGAAGTAGGGGAGGAACCTCGTAGCATTACGAAGACCGGGCACAAACGATGGTGTTCCCGTGCCTAGGGTGGTGACGCGGTGCATATCACGTCGAAGTCGGCTCGTGGGGATGGAGAATTGGACTACGTGACATGGAACTATGGCCCGAATGAAGGGGCGATGCAGCGGTAGCACGCATGTCGGGGCGACGGTGGGGAAGACTTCAGGGCAACTAAAGAGGCGACGCAGCGGCAGCGCGCGGGTCGATGCAACCGCAGGGACGGCCTTGGGGCGACAACGTGGATTGCGTGCCACGGTGCTACGGCCCAAAGGCGCGATGCAGCAGCGGCGCACGGGTTGGTGCAGTCGCTGGGAGAACCACGGGGCGGCGACGCAGCGGCAACCCCTTGCTCAATCGGTGGAGGGGCGTGTTGTACTCGAGAACAGTCGTCATGGGACTTGTGGAGGTGTGCAAATGACAGATCAGATTGGTCACATGACGTAGAGGGGCAGATCATGCGCGGGTGGGTGATCAAGTGGCAAACACAACACCGTGCGGAGGCGGGAGGTGATGGATGAGTCCCGTTTGGAGCAGGGCGGCGACAACCAGCGCTGAGCGATGGGTGGACATACGCGCAGATGATTTCACATCATTTATTTAGCTCTTTATTATTTCTATTATTTTTTTCTCATGCTCAATTTTATATAGATGTGGAAAATCATGTTATTTGTTTGGCTTGTTTCATAGGTCATATTAGCTCTATATCATGTTGCAGAGGAAAAACTTCTCATCATATGCAGGCATGTATGGAAAGTTATGCCTTCAGAGAATGATATCTTCACCCTCTCTATTACTCATCACTTGATGAATTTTGTGTGGTAGCATCACATTTGCTCTTTAGAAAAAACTAAGCCTACCAAAGGAAGGCCTCCTGAAGAATCACAACCATTGCATTATTTGTTGGGAAACGTAGTAAAAAAACAAAAAAAATCGCCCTACGATCAACCAGGAACACTATGAAGATACAATAATGGTTGAGATCATGATCGTTACTGATGAGTAATATTTATACACTCATTTCAACCTTGTTTAAACCGAGATATTTCATTAAAAGAGACATATTCGCAACGATATAGCCACTAATGACTAATGAATACAAAGGATTCCACAAATCCTATCTTTAATGTTTTTCCACAGGAAATGGGCTAAAAAAGGAAGAAATCACGTGGGAGAATGGAAAGGAAGGAAAACGGAGGAAGAATCGATCACCAATAGGCGCCAGAAGGCAACCCGAGCCAAAGAAGGCGTTCCATGCGAGTGCACGCGCTCGCATGAGCGGTCATTTGTTGTGGAAACCGAGGCAGGTCGTCCACCTGAAAAACTTTTATTAAGGGGACCCCATTGAAATGTCAACAGAACAACGTCCTACACAACCAGAACCTCTTCATCATCCACAAACCCTGCCGCCGCCATTTTCATCTCCATAGTCGTCTCCACCACCATAGTGCTCTCTCATCTAGTTCATACTTGTAATCGTGCATCGCACAAGGCATCCATTGTAAGACATATTGCAATCAATCAATCCCAAGATGTGGTCTTCAATGTTTTCTTCTCGCGATCTTATCCCCATGTGTGAGTAGTTCGGTAAAGTATGGGGTGAGGCATGAGCCTTGCAACCCCAGGTTTTTTGTTGAGGGGATCAATGAAACTATTTAACACAACGTCTTGTATGTGTAAAATAAAATTGTTTCGCGAAGTGTCTCTTGTCTTGTCCGGGATCTTCATCCCTACAGGTACCCAGGATCATGGAGATCGAGCACCAGTGAGGCTAGGAGCAAAGGGACCCTGAAGTGTTATACCGAACACCTGTGATGGTAAGGTTTAGTAGGGTAACATGGATCATATCCTTGGGGATTCATGAGGTGTAGTCATTAAACACCCAATGCTATCTTCTGATATTATTATCTTAATTACCGGGGCAACCCCACGAAATGGATAGGGCCTTCGGTAGGACAACGGATTCTTTGATGCAAGACTCGTGCCGGTCAAGATGTTATTTGGACACATCCCCCACTCTGATATGAAGCAAGCACCTCTTGATGGGTGACTTCCCGAGCACAAATGAATGTCATTTTTTATCCCAACGCAAATACAAGGTTGTAAGCATTAAGACCTCATTCCCGTACCTTGTTTTTATTTAAAGTGATTGAATCACATTTTTCTTGCTGATCCGGTCAAAAGCTGGATTTGACACTTTGACAAAAGCTTGCTGGAGACCACTGCTTCAAGGAAATCTTCTTCTCGTGGGTTCGATACCTAGGGTCACCTCTGGGGAAATAGGTGGGGGATGCCCTTTCTTTTTCCAACATCGGATCAATAAAAAGGACATATCAAGCCCTTTTTCTGGCGCCGTTGTCGGGGAGGAGTTTAGTGTTTAGAGTTTTCGTTTAAGTTAATTTCCAGTTTTTGTTTTTTACTTTTCTGTTTTTAGTTTAAGTTTTATTTTTGTTGCAAGTCTTTTTCAGTTGAAAAAACTAAAAGGTTACTATGGCTCGTAATCTTCGGAGTTTTGCTACTCCTAGCAACAATTTCTTGCGTGAACCAATAGCACAACCTGATGTTGCAGCTGCAGAATATGAGATCAATACGAACCTAGTTTCCATGGTTTAACAAGGCCAATTTGGAGACTCTGCTTCTGAAGATGTACGTATGCATTTACATAATTTTACTGAATTGTGCAACATGATACACATAAAGGATTATGACCTAGATGCTCTGAGACTTCATTCATTTCCTTTCTCCTTGAGAGGAAAAACTAAGGAATGGCTTTTAGCTTTGCCTAAAGGCATTGTTATTTCTTGAACTGCATGTTGCGGTAAATTTTTATCTAAGTTTTGTCCACCTATGAAAATTATGCAATTACGTTCTCAGATTACAGGTTTCATGCAAGAGGAACGTGAGCCACTAGCGCTTGCGTGGGATAGAATGAAAGAAGCTATAAGAAACTACCCCAATAATGGAATGGAGGAGTGGTTAATCGTTCATATGTTTTATAATGGCTTGAATCACATGTCAAAACCAATGCTTGATACAGCTATAGGAGGAACAATCATGGGAAAGCCCATATAAGATGTCAAGAAGATACTAGATGATATGCAAGAGAACCATGCCCAATGGCATGTTAAGAGAACCACCACTAAGAAGGTGAATACCATAGAAGAAAATAGCTTAGAGTTAACAACCTAGCTTGAAGAACTTATCTCCTTGATGAAAGGTAAAGAGGAGGTAAATGTTAATGCCATCACTAATGAAGAAACTACCGATGTAAATTTTATTGCCCGTAATAGCTATACTCCTAATTGGAAAAATAATGGCTATGCTCCTAAACTTTCTTATCCTAATAATGGAGGAGCATCCAATAGTTTTAATGGAGCTAATGGTAGCAATAGAAATACTCTTGAAGAAACTCTTAAAAGTTTTACTGCTATCCATACTGAGCAGAATGAAAACTTCAAGAATATCTCGAAGAATCATGATAACTTACTTAGTCAGTTGACCGACAAGGTTGTTGGACTAACAAATGATGTGTAGATACTTGAAGCCAGATCCAAGAATATGGAAGCACAAGTGGCTAAGATAGCAGAGAGCCAAACAATGATTTTGGCCAAGTTTGCAGGTAAACCAGAGCCTAACCCTGTTGAAGAAGTTAAAATGGTAAGAAGCAATGATGAGAAAGCTGAAGTGCTTGACACAAGCCATGCGCCAGATTACAACTACAACGTTGAAGATTTTGTCAAGATGATATCCATGAAGTATCCACTACTGGAGGTACTAATGATGAGGCATGTAATTTCTTTGTTGAACAAGTTGCAACCAAGGTATGTGAACTTGATGATGAAAGAAAAAAGTTATTCAGTAAGTTACCAGCTAAGCAAGAGGATGCTTTTGAACCTACTATAGAGGTTGAGATAGGATTTAATAAGTTCAATGCTTTGCGCGATCCAGGGGCAAGTGTTTCCACTATCCCCAAATCTGTCTATGATAGTCTCAATCTTGGTCCTTATGCTAATACTGAGATTATATTGAATATGGCTAATTCTACTTTTACTCAGGCAGTAGGCATTAAGCATGGAGTTATTGTTCAAATTAATGATTGCACTGTCATGATAGATATGCCTGAATATCCAATTGCTCCTATAATTATTGGTAGACCTTTTCTAAGGAATATCAAAGCTGTGATAAATGTGTTTGAGGGGAATGTTCATTTTGACTTACCAGCTAAATATCTTTTTGTAAGACATTTCCGTAGGAAAAAGAAATTGAAGACCTACACAGGAGATGGCATCATTTTGAATGCCACAAGGTATGGTCTCGGTGTTCTAACACCACCTTGATCACCACTACGGTCGAGCTATCCGACCGAAAACAAGCGCTTCGTGGGACGCAACCCACATGAATAAAGTAGACAAGTAAGTTTTTATTTTTGTTGTAATAAAAGAGTGATTGAAGTTCCATATGAAGAAGTGAGTTTGGAAGAGTTGTTCTAATAAAGGCTTCACCTTGTGCAAGATTAATTATAAGATGTTTGAATGCCTGAAATACGTCAATGTATTTCTATGGAACTAACTCCGCAGGAAAACAGAGAAAAAGAGAAGTTTTGGAAGAAATAGACCAAAAGACGCCCTATCATACGACCGAAGAGGTCGTGTTGGCGGTCGTTTGACCTACAGGTGTTTCCAACACAAAACAGCCAGAGACATCAGAGAGGAAGACAGTGTATCATGCAAGCGCACGCGCTCGTTTTGGAGGTCATTTGACTTCATTGTAGAAACCAGCCAGGAGTCCAGAGCGTTCTACGGCGTTCCAAACGGGCGCACTCGCCCGTCCGAGCGGTCATTTGACATCTTCAACCACGAGTGCCAAAAGAACAGAACGAACGACAACGTTCAAAACGGACGCCAGCGTCCGTTTCAGCGGTCATTTCATCTATCCGCATGCAAAGGTGAGTTAAACCGGGTTGAAGACGAAGTTCCATCCGGGCGCTCGCTCGCGTATGAGGGGTCGTTTCGCATGCCGGCGGCTCCAATAAGCCCGAGGAAGGAGGTATTTCGCCCCCATCTCTCTATTTTCTTCTTCTTCTTCTTCCTCCAAACCTCTCCAAACCCTAGCAAAATTTCGCCCGATCTCTCTACTCCTTCGTTTTCAGTTTGAATCCTTCTGTGTGATCGATCTACGGTACGCTTCTCCTCCGATCCCCATGTTATTTTTTGCGAATCCATGTTCTACATGCTAGCATTGCCATGTCTAGGATATGCATATTTTTGATTCAAACTTGAGTTTGGCATAGATTTGTTGATGTTTTTAGAGGAGTATGATATTGTAAGTACTGTAGGATCATTATTTTTTAATTGTATTGGAATGAAAAAATTGCTTTGTAGATATTTACAAGAAGGTCTTCTCGCGTACGCCGGGGTTCGAGTTCGTCCACCGCAGAATGATACGTCTCCAACGTATCGATAATTTATTAAGTATTCATGCCATATTCACCCATGTTTTCAATATTTTTATATGGTTTTGATCCACTTTTTATGTTTTAATTGGAACTAACCCGGAGTGACGCTGTTTTCAGCAGAATTACCGCGGTGTTGTTTTTTTTTTTTTTGCAGAAAATCAAAGTTCTCGAAATTGAATGATACTTTTTGACGATTTTTTTCTGGAAGGAAAGGGACCCAAAAAGCTTCAAGGGAGTACCAGGGGACCCAGGAGGAGGTGACAAGGCAATAGGGCGCGCCCTGATGCCTTGTGGGCCCTTTGTGGCATATCTCTGCGCGATTCCAACGCTGAAAAATCCTATATATTCAGAATCCTCCGAAAGTTAATCTAGAACTCCCGCTCCACCGTCGCAAGCCTCTGTACCGAAGAAAACTCATCTGGAGCCCTTTTCCGGTACCCTGTCGGAGGGGGAAATCATCACCGGAGGCCATCTTCATCATCCCGGCGGTCTCCATGACGAGGAATGAGTAGTTCACCCTCGGGGCCGAGGGTATGTACCAGTAGCTATGTGTTTCATCTCTCTCTCTCCCTCTCTCCCTCTCTCTCTCTCTCTCTCTCTCTCTCTCTCTCGTGTTCTTGAGATGGCACGATCTTGATGTATCACAGGCTTTGTTAATATAGTTGAATCATATGGTATTCTTGAAAATGGACAGTAAAGGGATAGTAAAGGGACATATTATTGCCTACCTCCCTGAGATCTGAGGGGAATTATTGCCTACCACTGATATGCACTTCCTCCCTCCGAGCCACAACCCCTTTTCGTCGTGGAAATGCACGCTGGGATGTTGGACTTTAGTTCACTCATACAATTGGGCATACATTTCTTGATTCCTCGAAATTCGCCCTATATCCTTCGATTGGCTTTCGGAATTTGAATTTCGCTGCCAAATTCCACTCGATTCAGCCAACCCTCATCCGCTCTACCTCCATGCTTACCCCTATCACCGTTGTGGGTGCAGACGACACATCGGCAACCAAATCTATGGACGTTTCGCTGTGCAGAAAAAGGGAGGGATGGGTTGCATCGGAGACTAACCTCCTCTCCCCTGGAGACGTAGCAGTCTGCCTTGCCGACGTTCGCCATCCTCAGGCCGCTGGCCAGCTTCTCCCATCACCTTCTGTCCTCGCGTGCACGCGCCGCTCCGCCTGTCGATGTGGTGCCCCTCTACCGTGAGTTCGCACCCCGTCCCCTTGACCCGTTGTCGCCGGGCTATGCCGACGAACGGATTTCCTCTGCCCTAGTTGCGGCATGGGGTGAGAGAGAGAGAGAGAGAGGAAGGAACTGTGCGCCTCTCAATTTTTTTGGAATGGACAAAATACGGAGCGGCTGTCTCTCCCTTTCCTCCACTGGTCGGTCTCACTAAGACTACCCACAGTGGGAGTAGTTTTGGTAGTAACATCGAGTTCAACTCGACAAATTTACTTATGTGTCAATTATTTAATGAGGAAAGAGATGAATTGAGTAACATAGCTAGTTACTCATTCTATGGGTAACATCTCACAAAGCAAGACAAGATGAGTCTATAACATAATAAATGAAGTGTTGCATGACACCACACATATGTTACTCCCCACTATAGAGGTAGTAACATAGACTAGTAACATATGCATGTTACTAGTCTAAGTTACTCTCCACTATGGGTAGTCTAACACGTGTTGCGATCTGGTGCACGGGCGGACGGCTCGCGTGCGGCCGCTCGCAAGCGCTGGATTGCGCGCGTGTCGCCCGGCATTTGGTTATGAATAATTTTGGTTATGATTTATGCACTGCATAGTGTCACTATTATGAGATTGGAGATAACTGGCATGCATCTCTTTTCACTGCAAACAGATATGTACTTGCTTTTGGATCTTTAGTGCTTACCTTTCTATGCTATTAAGAATATGACCTTAAATGGTTGCATTTAGTTCTTGGATAGAATCAGTCGTGAAAATAGGGAGAAAAAATGTCGATCTTCTCTCAAAGGCCACAACATTGATGCCTTCTGTTGATCATCGGTCTGTAAATATTCTTGTATGATTTGAATGCTAGGTTCGCTCTGGCCCTTTGCACCATCGACGCAACGGGTCATCTAGTTTAATATTGAGAAGAGAGGTGGTATTATATACAATGGCATAGGCTAGCTCAGTTGGCTATGTGCTTTGAACTTGAACTGTATGGACAAATCAAAATTTAGTACCACTTCGGATATAAAAGTATAAAAAGATAAAATATAGGTGAAGGATCAAAAAATTAGAGAAACGTACCTTGTTCTTTTTTTTTCTGAGAATACACTTTGCTTTATTAGTAGGTATAGGTATAGGTATAGTCGTATAGATATGGATAATATAGAAATGATGTGAACCTACATACCTACTTGAGGGACCAATTCAGAAATTCAAACTTGATTAGAATCTTGTTTTAATCCCATTACTAAATTCTAGACATACAAGAGGATTTTTCGCAAAAGAAAAAACATACGCAAGAGGATTAGTCCCCCAAACACATATATTTCTCATTATTGGCATCGATCGATTAAGAGCAAGTACATGACTTCCGCAAAAGAAAAAGAAAAGAGCAAGTGCATGAATAACTTTTTTTTTTGAGGAACAAGTACATGAATAGCTTAGTTGGGCATGAACGCAGGAGGCCTTGGGCGGTCCACGCACGGCAAAGGGCACTTCTTGAACACGACCATGAAAGGCTCGCGCCCATCTTTTTCCTTCCGCACGGTCAGCCACTGCGCACCACGGTACTCGTGCAAAAACCAGATCACGGCACGGCGGCCTGTAGCACGATACCAGCTTGTACCCTGTATCGTGCGTCTCGACACGAAACCGGTACGACTGCTCCCTGCATACGCCTCCACGCGTGCACTCCGTCCTCGCCGTCGCCGGCGCTCCTATAAAGTGGCCGACGGTCACGTGATGCTGTTCCGTTACAAATTCATCCTCGATGCGCCACTGGAGATACATCATGCACTGGCTGACTGTCTTGTTGAAGGCGAAGACGACGTCGTTGGAGAGGCGGGGCGCGTAGCCGGCACCCGCGTCCGCCGCCGCCTGGACCATCACCGGCTCGCCCAGGTACCCGGGCCGCGCGCACCGCGAAACGAACGCATGCAGAGGGCAATCGGACGCCCACCAAGTGCCAGCGCTGAGACAGTGGCCGCTCATGTTGCGGCTCGCTGGTAGCATGTGGTAAAGGCTATCCACTGTTAGCTCGTGGCCGTCGGTGTCGTAGACCGGCCGCGTTTGCTGCACCTGAGTGGCGTCGCACGGCGTGGCTAGCTGGGAGGCCATGGCAAGGCCCAAGAGCGGGGGGATGATGAGGAGAACAAAGCGGTCCATGGCTATGAAACGAGAACACGGTTGAGTACTCGAGTTGGTGCTTTGATATCTTCAAGGACATCGAGACTATGGCCACGGTGTAAGAGATATTTAATTAATCGGCGACATTTATACAGGATAGATATGCATATATTATACTCGTTTAATGAATTAGGTAGGTTCTTAGCAACAATTTATTCGGTAGATAGGCCTCATCTAATGTTGCTTTATTTTCTTGATCATTTTATCATCTAGATAGATAGGTGAATGTAA
The DNA here is from genome assembly GCA_039707655.1 of Elymus sibiricus. Taxonomy (NCBI): domain Eukaryota; kingdom Viridiplantae; phylum Streptophyta; class Magnoliopsida; order Poales; family Poaceae; genus Elymus; species Elymus sibiricus. The sequence continues at coordinate 103,301,294 of CM077669.1, read as the reverse complement.
AACCCTCCAATTATTAATGATATTTCATCCGTTCCCTCAAAAAAAAAATGATATTTCATCCATTTTTATTTACTCCGAATATTAGGTTTGACCTAAGTCAAACTTTATAAAGTTTGATCAAGTTTATAAAAAACAACCTAAACTTTCACAATAAAAAATATAAACTATGTAAATGTTATGAATGACGATTCCAATGGTATTAATTTGGTATTGTGGATGTCAATAATTTGTTTGTATAAACTTGATCAAAGTTTAAAAAGTTTGACTTGCCACAAAGTTATTTTGCAAAGTAAATAAAAATGGAGAGAGTACTAACTATTGTCATGGAGGAGTTACATATAAGATAAATCTAAAGGTCAAAATCCCTAAAGAAAATCTAATTAAGAGACCGTGAGTTTATACAGATGCTGTATAAGAGGCTTTTTAATTAATCGGCGACATTTATACCGGATATATATGCATATATTATACGCGTTTAATGAATTAGGTAGGTTCTTAGCAACAATTTATTCGGTAGATAGGCCTCATTTAATGTTGCATTATTTTCTTGATCATTTTATCATCTAGATAGATAGGTGAATATAAATGTCACCGATTATTAATGATACTAATTGTTTTCATGGATTTCGTCACTTTGATTTTTCATATATAAAATTTTCCATTATGATTTATATATGAAAAATCTAAAGGAAAAAAAATAAGGATTTTATATATGAAAAATCTAAATGACAAAATCCCTAAAAAAATCTAAAAGACCGAAAGTCGCCCACTTGTCCCACTCCCCCACCGAGTTTCTCTGCCATCTGACATGGTGAAGAATGAAAGAACGAAGCTAGATGAGGAACGAATTGAGGGCAGTATTGTCGGATGTATGTTTTTTTAGGGTGCAGTCAGATGTAGGTGTCACCACTACAGAACAACATAATGCCTCTGCATATAGGCCCTCTCCTCTCCATCCCCTACAAATTATTAGTACATGTGTTCATATTTTATTGCTTGAGTACATGAGTAAGTTATGTACTCCCTCTGGTCTTTTTTTTACTTTGCGTATTAGGTTTGTGTCAAGTCAAACTTTATAAAGTTTGACCAGATTTATATTTAAAATATCAGCATCTACAATATCAAATATATATACTATGAAACTATATTTCATAATGAATCTAACAATATTCATTTGGAATTGTGAATGTTGATTTTTTTTTCTATAAGTTTGGTCAAAGTAGAGATACTTTAACTTCGGACAAAACTTATATACAGACTAAAAAGGACAGGACAGAGTAGTAACACAAGTAGAAAACAGGGCATTGGTCCCGGTTTTGAACGGCCTTTAGTCCCGGAGTCCCGATTCTGCAACTGGGACTAAAGGCCCTCACTTTTAGTCCCGGTTGTGTTAAGAACCGGGACTAAAGGAGCTCCACGTGGCCGCTGTCGGGCGCCCAGGCAGGAGGACCTTTAGTCCCGGTTGGTAACACCAACCGGGACTAAAAAGCAGCCACGCGTCAGCACCAGCCAAGCACTGAGGTTTTTTTTAAGGAGGGGTTTAGGGTTTGGGGGTTTCATATTGTGTTCCCCCCTTTTCTTTTTGTATTTATCATTTAATTCTTTTACATTTAGGGTTTTCATTTTTATTTTTTGTTTTCCATTCAACTCGACGCTAGCTACTACATATAGCAATGAAGGAACCATTACACAAATTGTGTCATGAATATAGAGAGAAGTGACCTCTCTTTCTCCGAGCTTGCTCGAACAACAAGTTTTCGTATATCTATTCGACACTAGTATGTATAGTACAAGTATGTGACTTGTTTGTGAGACTATGCATTGTATGATGACTGTCCTAAATGGTCACGTTCATGCATATATACAATGTAATAGCTCTTACGATCCCTATCTAATTACCAACATTCATTATCCATTCTCGATGGTATTCTTCGGTTTTAGCTATGATCTCTTCAAAGAAGAATCCCGCCAATTCCTCTTGAATTGCTCGTATGCCAGCCTTTGGTACGAGTGCGTCCCACGTCGGTTCGATCTAATTTAAAGAAGGGGGTCAATATATATATGAATGAAACTCAACACAATTGATGGTAATAAACTAAATTTGTGAATGTTGTTTACGTACTTCAAGTTGTTTTAAAAGCCTGCCCGTCTCAGAGGTCGTCTGGCGAATGAACTCGCAAACGTAGTATCCACATAAATTATTCCCGGATCCCTGCCTCGAGCACTTTACGAGAATAGAGTTCAGTCAAAATAATAATCAAGCATGATAGTGGTATATATTGAAACTACAATCAAAGAGATGCGAGGACCTAGCTAGTACTACTTACAGTGAGTTGTTCAAATCGCAGCTCCTCTCTCCCTAGACCCTTAGCCTGCTTGGTGAACTTTTTCCAAACCCTGCCCGGCAAAGAAAATGAATAAATGAGTTATTAATTACTTGATATCAGGAAATAAACGAAAGTTGCCGATATAGTGCGATAATGATTGAAATTACCTCTGGAGCATTTCTCTCAGGTTCGCCCACGACTCCATGTCTTTACGTAACGAGTCCATGACAAGTATTTTTCCTTTGTCAAGCTGAATGACAAGCAGAATAAAGTGGAACCTGCGCATGCATAGCTCATCAATTACACTTAACATCGAGTAATCAAAACAGAATGATGTGTACAAGACAGTATAACACTCACTTGAAGTTGTAAGGAAATATTGTTTCCCTTTTGGTTTGTTGTTTAATTAACGCCCTTAGCAAGATCTTCTCTACATCCTTGGCGTTCTTTTCTACCGTAACTTCATGAATAGTATTTGGGTTAATGAACCCAATGTCCCAGCAGATTCCTCCTCTTTTGCATTCGAGGATCTTCTTTCTGCATAATATATATAGTGAGGAACGAGCGGAGCTAGAGACTTAATTACAGAAATGATACTTACAAACAAAAGCAACTGACGATAGATTTGTCGATGGCATGTTGATTATATAACTGAAATAATTCTTCGAATCGAACGAAAATCTCCTCCTCTCTGTTGAAGTAATGATCATCTTTAACCCCCGCAATGATATAGTCGGCCCCTTGCTCTAAGGCTTTCAAGTACCAGTCATGCAATTTTCGCATTTGTGTTGGTAGATTGCGGAGCTCCTCAGGTCTAACGAGAGGCTTCCCGTGCTCGAATCTGGCCACCACCTCAGCCATTTTGAACTGTACCTCATCGCCTAAGTAATCACCAAGAGTGAAACCAGGAGCAGCGGCCGCTACCTCCGGATCATTTGTGATATCGGCAAACACTTTCAGCGGGGGGCACGATTGGTTTTTCTATTCGCCCAGTTGGGGAATTGTTTTCCCCTTTGCACTACTGCTAGTACTTGCCGACTGCTGTTCTGGATCTCTATATGACTTTACAATAGAGGTGTCATAGTTTGATAGCGGCGGAGGCGGCGGTGGTTTCGTAAGGTTTTTTAGACAACACCTCGAATTTACCGGATCTATTTTCTCTGTTGGAACTGTACGTTTGGGTGCAAGCTGGCATTTCACGTCGGCAACCACGCTCTCGTTCAATTCATCGTCAGTCATGTCGTATGGTAACTTGGCAGGAGCCTTCTTGACGCTACCTGCTCTGGATTTCTTCGCTGATGTACTAATAGCCGCCGGAGCGGCGGCGGCTCTCTTTCGCCACTGCTGAGGCGGCGGAGGAGGCGGAGTCAGCTGACGTGGCGGATTCTGCTGGGGGCCTCCTCCGTCAGAGTCCACTAACGTGGCGGAGACAGCCGAGGAGGCAGAGGATTCTGCTGGGCCTCCTCCGGCGGGGTCCGCTGACGTGGTGGAGACAGCTGACGCGGCGGAGTGTGCTGACGTGGCGGAGACGACTGACGCAGCGGAGATAGAGCTGGACTGTGAGGAGTCTGCTGAGGGGCCTCTTCCGGCTGAGTCTGCTGACGCGGCGTCCATTGTGGAAGCACGATGTTTTCCTTTCTCCATAGAATAGTAGTCCTTAGGGCATCTCCCAGACGAGTCTCCCCTTCACCTGTAGGGTACTCAAGGTCCAGCCTCTCAAATCCGTTGGTCACTGCATCCACCCCGACAACAGCATAGCCATCTAGAATCGGATTGCAATGGAAAGTTCCATCAGGTCCAGGAGGTAAGACATAGCCGACCGCCACCTTCAAGGTTATGTTCATGCATTTCGCAATTATCTCACAATGTTCCCTCTCCGTGATATCATCCACGAGGTAGCGAGGAGCCGTGATATCAAGCCGAACGAGCTCTGTGGAAGCCACGCTGCTTTTCCGCTGAGATGGTGGGGTAGCTTCGTGGGCAGTATCGAATGAAGGATCTTCGTGCTGCTGAGATGGTGGGCCGATAGCTCGCTGACTGCTAAGTGCCTCTAATTTCTTCTCCTGCACCGCTAATCTTTCTTCTACCTTCTGAATCCGGTCTGCTTCCTCTTTCTTCTTTCTCCCACGGCTTCTATAACCAGTGCTGTCGGGAAAACCATGCACCCACAGAACGGAGCCTGATGTGCCTCGTGTTTGTCCAGGGTGTTTAGGATTCCCGAGGGCGCGTGACAGCACGTCCTTCTCTCTGTCGGGATGGAACCTCCCTTCCTGCACGTCCTTTATTGCATCTAGAATGGCATTGACGGGTGTTTTAAGTTGAGCTTTCGTGTAAACACACTTCCCTGTTTCTGGGTGCAAAGTTCCCCCATGCCCGAAGAACCAAGTCCTTGCCCGTTCGGGCTAGTTCAATGTCTCTGGTTTGATCTCTTTAGCAAGCAGGTCGTTCTCAGCTTTGTCCCATGTAGGCCGGGCAACCTTGTAGCCACCTGACCACGTAACATGGTGATATTGCTTCTTTGCAGCATGTTGCTTATTTATCTGTGACCTTTTTCTTAGCTTTCTCCGATTTCTTGTACGCCACAAATGCAGGCCAGTGATCTTTTATCTTCGCATGTTGACCGATGAATTCTAGAGTCTCGTCTTTCTCGACAAACTGTTCGTTCAATCTTTTCTTCCAGTTCTTGAATTGTTCTGCCATCTTCTTAAGAGCCCACACCTTGACTTTTTGCTGTATAACTGGGTTATTTGGATCCTCCTCTACTGGTAGGCTAAAAAAATTCATGAGCGAGTTCCAAAGCTCATCTTTGCATCTATCGTCGACATAAGAATCTTCATTTTCCTTCTTCTTATTCCATTCTTGGATGCTGATTGGGACATTGTCCCTAACAATAACTCCGCATTGATGTATAAATCGGTCTTGGGTCCTCTTGGGAAGAGTCGGTTTGCCATCTGGAGCGACTTCTTCGATCATGAACCTTTCATTCTCGCCCAACTTTTTCTTCGGGCCTCGTATCATAATAGAAGGTTGGCTCGATCCGGTGGGCTAAAAGAAGAAAGAAGCGTTAATATATGTACATACAAAACAATTAATGCATCTAGTCAGCAGAGACTTAATTAATATATATACCTTGTCAGCCTTTGCAACAGTTAAGGCTCCAACACCGGCGGAGCTGTCATCTTCTCCCTCCATTCGATCATCGGAGACGTCATCCTCTCTTCCCTCACCATCGGTGTCGTTGAGAAACGACAAGGTGATATCATCATCTCCCTCGCGGATCATTTCCCCCAACATCTCTTCTTTTTCCAAGTCTCTGTCGTGTTCCATAGTTTCTGCAAATGTTAAAAAATGGCAATATACAACCATGAGAGATGGATTACTGGCAAACATAGACCTAATCACAACAAGGAATCATATGCATATGAGCAATGGATTAGTGGCAAACATCATGCAAAGTTGACAAGTTTTATAACAGTAAGTTTCAGACGATCATCGAGGACTCCTCCCCCCTCATGTCGAAGTTATACCGAAATTATCGAGGTTATGTGTTTTAACGACCCCCCCCCATCACGTCGAAGTCAATGAACAACATGAAAATTTCTAAGTGATACATGAAAAATATTATATGAAGATCAATTATCCAATATAACTATGTTCGCGATTGAGGCATTGGACATTAGCTAGAATCATATCTGATGAGTCGTTGATGACCCACAAGTATAGGGGATAAATCATAGTCCTTATGATAAGTAAGAGTGTCGAACCCAACGAGGAGCAGAAGGAAATGACAAGCGGTTTTCAGCAAGATAATTTCTACAAGCACTGAAATTGTAGGTAACAGATAGTTTGATAGCAAGATAATTTGTAACAAGCAAGTAACGGTAACGGTAAACAAGGTGCAGCAAGGTAGCCCAATCCTTTTGTGGCAAAGGACATGCCAGAACAATCTCTAGTAATAGGCAAAGTGTTCTTGAGGGTACATGGGAATTTCATCTAGTCACTTTTATCATGTTGGTTTGATTCGTGTTCGCTACTTTGATAATTTGATATGTGGGTGGACCAGTGCTTGGGTGCTGTTCTTACTTGAACAACTTCCCACTTATGATTAACCCCCTCGCAAGCATCCGCAACTACGAGAAAAGTATTAAGAATAAATCTAACCATAGCATTAAACGTTTGGATCCAAAACAGCCCCTTACGAAGTAGCGCATAAACTATGGTTTAAGCTTCTGTCACTCTAGCAACCCATCATCTAATAACTACTCCACAATGCATTCCCTTAGGCCCATAAATGGTGAAGTGTCATGTAGTAGACGTTCACATGACACCACTAAGGGAATCACAACATACATACCATCAAAATATCGAACACATATCAAATTCACATAATTACTTGCAGCATGACTTCTCCCGTGACCTCAAGAACAAAGGTAACTACTCACAAATAATAATCATGCTCAAGATCAGAGGGGTATTGAATAGCATAATGGATCTGAACATATAATCTTCCACAAAATAAAACATATAGTAATCAACTACGCAAGGTAATCAACACTACTAGTCACCCACAGGTACCAATCTAAGGTTTCGGTACAAAGATTGAACACAAGAGATGAACTAGGGTTTGAGAGGAGATGGTGCTGTTGAAGATGTTGATGAAGATTGGCCTCCCAAAGATGAGAGGGGTGTTGGCGATGACGATAGCTTCAATTTCCCCCTCCGGGAGGGAAGTTTCCCCGGCGGAATCGCTCCGCCGGAGGGCAAAAGTGCTCCTGCCCAAGTTCCGCCTCGAGGCGGCGGCGCTTCGTCCCGAAAGTCAATGTGACTATATACCAGAAGATGGGCACCAGAGGTGGGCCGAGGAGGCCACAACCCATCATGGCGCGCCAAGGGGGGCTAGCGCGCCCTGGTGGGTTGTGCCCACCAGATTTGCCCCCTCAGGTAGTTTTCTGCTCCAGTATTTTTTATTTAATCCAAAAATAATCTCCGTAAAATTTCAGCTTCATTGGAGTTGTGCAAAATAAGTATCTCTGACGTGCTTTTTTCAGGTCGAGAATTCCAGCTGCCGGGATTCTCCCTCTTGGTGTGAACCTTGCATATTATGAGAGAAAAGGCATTAGAATCACTCCTTAAAGTATTATTATTCGACAAATCATAATAAATAACAGTAGGAAATCATGATGCAAAATGGACGTATCAACTCCCCCAAGCTTAGACCTCGCTTGTCCTCAAGCGAAAGCCGATATTGAAAAGCATGTCCACATGGTTTGAGAGAGAGGTGTTGATAAAACAAAATACGGACATAGAAGCATCATGCTTATTATCATAACAGCAACAAACTTTAACATAAAACTTATTCATATACTTTTATCATAGAACTTCTTATGCACAAGTAGCAATTCATCACAAGATAGAAGTATGAAGCATAAACCTTATTGAAAACCAACAAACTATGTTCTCAGTCAACTTTGCAACTACAATTCATCATATTTTCAGGAAGGGTCTCATGTCGGAGCCTTTTGGCAAGTCCACATACTCAACCATCATTTAGTCTTCTATGATTGCTAACACTCACGACATACCCATGAACAAAAAGTTTCAACCAGACACATAGGAAGATAGGGGCCTATAGTTTTGCCTCCCAACGTATTCACCTCAAGGGTGATGTCAACAATAATAACTCATGCCCACTCATATCCAACTGGATATATGTGCCTAGATCTTTCCTCAACACATGAGGCTTGCAAAAGGAAAAAGTAAAAAGGAATAGGGAAGAATACTTTGACTCTTGCATAAAAGTAAATACATAAAAGTAAAAGATAGACCCTTAGCAGAGGGAAGCAGAGGTTGTCATACGCTTATTGGTTTGTATGCCCAATCCCTTAATGTAAAAGAACGCCACGCTATATTGCCCCCTATGATAGCAACCTTTATTATGCAGTCTGTCGCTTTTATTGCTTTGCCATCATAAGTTCATATAGTGCTCAATTTTCTCTTACACTAATTGATCAAAACACTTTTAGAAGCAATTTTTATTGCCTTATTGCACCGATGACAACTTACTTGAAGGATCTTACTCGATCCATAGGTAGGTATGGTGGACTCTCAAGGAATGAGTTTGGTTTTGGGTTTTTGGATGCACAAGTAGTATCTCTACTTAGTGCGGAATTTTTGGCTAGCAAAGATATTAAGCAAGCACCACATGTTGAAGGATCTATGATAATATAACTTCTATGTAGATATGAACAAGCATAAATCATTACGTTATCTTCCTTGTCCAACATCAACAATTTTGGCATATAATATTTAATGGGGGCTCACAATCATAAAAGATGTCCAAGATAGTGTATTTGCATGTGAATCTTCTCTTCCCTTATTAATTTTTTCATGAATTGCATCATTGACCAATGCTATGTTTGTCAATCTCCAATAAATTTTACTACTTATACATTTCCTTATGTGATGTCATTACTCATCATAAGATTAACATATGATTATTTTCATTTATTTCTCTTTTCTTTTATTTTGATTGCAACAAGAAAGTAGAGAGGCAAAAACTCAAACTAAACTTTATTATATAACTCTCACTCGATTACATAGATAGATAGGCCACGAAACTAACACACGAAAATAGATCATGCTAAACTTTTATTGAACTAAAGTAAAGGGAAACTAAACATCGAACTAAAATAGGTAAAGGTGAATAAAAGTGGTGGTGATACGATACCGGGGCACCTCCCCCAAGCTTGCCTCAAGCCAAGGGGAGTGCCCATACCCGTGTGCTCAAGTCTCCTTTGGTGGTGGTGATGAAGAAGGTGGTGGTGATGAGGTGTCACACTTCAACTTCAAAAGGTGCTCCAATTTGCGAATGACCCTCCTAAGGTTATTGATGTGCTCTTCTAGCAAAATATTTTCACGGATGAGAAATTTATTCTGAACACGGACAGCTTCGAAAGCTCTAAAAGCTTCAATTTCAATAGGGGTGAGATGACTGTAATAAGGCTGAAGGATATCTTCTTCTTCTCCCTCCTTTGTTGGCATGGATTGATCCTCTTCAGGGGTCTGATCTATCATAGCCTCCTTGCCTTCGTCTTTCTTGTTGGCTTGTTCTAGCTCCTCCCTCTTCAGCTCTATCTTCATTAGCCATGCATCTTCTTCCGCGTTATTAGAAGAGGGAGAAGACATGGTGCCTGACTTGACAGATCTGACAGGAAAACAGCAAGAAGCAAGAACAGAGGATTTTTCTGCGATGCGGTCGTCAAAACAGTCGGGGTTATATATAGAGAATTTTTATTCTTGGGAAACAAGCATATGGAAGGAAAACGGAGTCGGGAAGGTGTCCGAGGGGGGCACATCCCACCAGGGCGCGCCCTGGTGTATCGTGCTCACCTCGATCACCTTCCAGTTTATTTCTTTATTTCCAAAATTTTCTAATATTCCAAAACTGACAAAAAATATTTTTGCAGATTTTTCGGAGTCCGTTTTCTTACCGTATCACGTACCTCCTATTTTTCAGAATTCTGGAGTGTTCCAGAAGGTTTCTTTTATGTGTTCCTCCGGTGTCATGGTTTGGATAACATTGCTTTCAAAGTTAATAGGCATACCTGATATATAATGCTTAATTCTTTGTCCATTGACCACCTTTGGGTTAGTACCTTCGGCGTTATTAATCTTGATAGCTCCAGAACGATAGACCTCTTCGATAATATAAGGACCTTCCCATTTGGAGAGAAGCTTACCTGCAAAAAACTTAAACGAGAGTTGAACAAAAGAACATAGTCTCCTATTTTGAATTCCCGCTTTTGGATTCTTTTGTCATGCCATGTTTTTACTTTTTCTTTGAATAATTTGGCGTTTTCATAGGTTTGGGTTCTCCATTCATCTAGTGAGCTAATATCAAATATCCTCTTCTCACCGGCAAGTTTGAAATCATAGTCAAGTTATTTAATTGCCCAAAATGCTTTGTGTTCTAATTCTAGAGGCAAACGACAAGCTTTTCCATATACCATTTTATATGGAGACATACCCATAGGATTTTTATAAGCAGTTCCATAGGCCCAAAGTGCATCATCTAATTTCTTAGACCGGTTCTTACGAGACCTATTGACAGTTTTTTGTAATATTAATTTTATTTCTCTATTGCTAAGTTCAACTTGACCAATAGATTGAGGGTGATAGGGTGACACAATTATATGGTTAACATCATATTTAGCAAGCATCTTACGGAAAGCACCATGAATAAAGTGTGAACCACCATCAGTCATTAAATATCTAGGGACTCCAAACCTCAGGAAGATAACCTCTTTAAGCATTTTAATGTAGGTGTGATGATCAGCACTACTAGTTCGAATAGCTTCTACCCACTTAGTGACATAATCAACAGCAACCAAAATATGAGTGTACCCGTTAGAGGAAGGAAAAGGCCCCATATAATCAAAACCCCAAACGTCAAATGGTTCAACAACAAGTGAATAATTCATAGGCATTTCCTGACGCTTACCGATATTACCAATTCTTTGACATTCATCACAAGACAAGACAAACTTACGGGCATCCTTGAAGAGAGTAGGCCAATAAAAACCGGATTGCAATACCTTATGAGCAGTTCTATCTCCAGCATGATGTCCTCCATAAGCTTCGGAATGACATTTCCGTAGGATTTGTTCCTGTTCATGCTCAGGTACACAACGTCTAATAATACCATCTACTCCTTCTTTATAAATGTGTTGGTCATCCCAAAAGTAATGTCTCAAGTCATAGAATTTTTTCTCTTTTGTTGGTATGTGAAGTAGGTGGTATATATTTAGCGACAATGTAGTTAGCATAATCAGCATACCAAGGGGTGTTCTGTGAAACACTTATTACAACTAAATGTTCGTCAGGGAAACTATCATCAATAGGTAGTGGGTCATCAAGAATATTTTCTAGCCTAGACAAGTTATCATCTACGGGGTTCTCAACTCCTTTCCTATCAACGATATGTAAGTCAAATTCTTGAAGCAAGAGAACCCACCTAATGAGTCTTGGTTTAGGATCTTTCTTTTCCATAAGGTATTTTATAGCAGCATGATCAGTGTGAACAATAACTTTGGAATCAACAATATAGGATCTAAATTTATCACAGGCAAACACGACCGCTAAAAATTCTTTTTCAGTAGTAGCATAATTTCGTTGGGCACTATCTAGAGTTTTACTAGCATAATGGATAACATTCAATTTCTTATCAACTCTTTGTCCTAGAACAGCACCAACAGCATAATCACTAGCATCACACATAATTTCAAAAGGCAAGTTCCAATCAGGTGGTTGAACGATAGATGCAGATGTTAAGGCTTTCTTGAGTGTTTCAAAGGCTTCCACACAATCATCATCAAAACTAAAAGGAATATCCTTTTGCAAAAGATTAGTGAGGGGCCTAGAAATTTTAGAGAAGTCTTTAATGAACCTTCTATAAAAACCAGCATGACCAAGGAAACTTCGAATACATTTAATATCTTTAGGACATGGCATTTTCTCAATTGCATCAACTTTAGCTTTATCCACCTCAATACCTCGTTCAGATATTTTATGCCCCAAGACAATGCGTTCATTTACCATAAAGTGGCATTTCTCCCAATTCAAGACGAGATTAGTTTGTTCGCATCTCTGCAAAACTCGATCAAGGTTGCGTAAGCAATCATCAAAAGAAGTTCCGTAAACGAAAAAATCATCCATGAAAACCTCCACAATCTTTTCACAAAAATCAGAGAATATAGCAGTCATACATCTTTGAAAGGTAGCAGGTGCATTGCATAAACCAAAAGGCATACGTCTATAACCATAGGTTCCAAAAGGGCAAGTAAAGGTGGTTTTCTCTTGATCGGATTGTGACATAGGTATTTGAGAGAAACCAGAATATCCGTCTAGGAAGAAAAAGTGTGTGTGCTTACATAATCTTTCTAGAATTTGATCAATGAAAGGCAGAGGGAAATGATCTTTTCTAGTAGTTTTATTTAATTTTCTAAAATCAATTACAATTCTATAGCCAGTAACAATTCTTTGTGGAATGAGTTCATTTTTATCATTAGGAACAACGGTAATACCTCCTTTCTTAGGGACACAATGAACGGGACTTACCCATCTACTATCAGCAATAGGATAGATTATACGTGCTTCCAGAAGTTTTAATATTTCAGTTCTTACCACTTCCTTCATCTTAGGATTCAGTCGTCGTTGGTGATCAACAACGGGTTTAGCATCAGGTTCCATATTAATCTTGTGCTGACATAGAGTGGGACTAATGCCCTTAAGATCATCAAGAGTATATCCAATAGCATCCTGGTGCTTCCTTAGAACTTTTAATAATCTTTCTTCTTCATGTTCTGAAAGGTTAGCACTAATAATAACAAGATATATCTTTTTCTCATCAAGATAAGCATACTTCAAAGTGTCAGGTAATTGCTTTAATTCAAACACAGGATCACCTTTAGGTGGAGGAGGACCTCCAAGTGTTTCAATAGGCAAATTGTGTTTTAGGAGAGGTTGTTGTTCAAAGAAAATTTGATCTATCTCATTTCTTTCACGCAAGTGCATATCATTTTCATGGTCAAGCAAATATTGTTCTAATGGATCAGTAGGAGGCACGGCAATAGAAGCAAGACCAATTATTTCATCCTTACTAGATAATGCTTTATCACGAGGTTGTCTACTAAACTTGGAAAAATTAAGCTCATGAGACACACTACCAAAACTGACACCGACAGTTTGTTTTTCACAATCTATCTTAGCGTTGACGGTCCTCAAGAAAGGTTTAACAAAGATAATGGGACAAAAGTCATCATGTGGGGAACCAAGAACTAGAAAATCAGTAGGGTACTTTACTTTCCCACACAAAACTTCAACATCTCTAACAATCCCAAGTGGTGTGATGGGGTCTCTATTAGCAAGTTTAATAGTAACATCAATGTCTTCTATTTCAGCAGGTGCTATTTCATCCATAATTTCTTGGTATAAAGTAAAAGGGATAGCACTCACACTAGCACCCAAATCACATAAACCATGATATCAATGATCTCCTATTTTAACTGAGACAACAGGCATGCCCACTATGGGTCTATGTTTATCTTTTTCATCGGGTTTAGCAATTCTAGCAGCTTCATCACAGAAGTAGATAACATGCCCATCAATATTTTCTACCGAGAGATCTTTAACCATAGCAACACTAGGTTCTACTTTAATTTTCCCAGGGGGCTTAGGTGCTCTTATATTACTCTTACGAACCACAGTTGATACCTTAGCATGTTCCTTTATCCTAACAGGGAAAGGTGGTTTTTCAATATAAGCGGTAGGCACAACTAGATCAACATTGTAAATGTTGGTTTCTTCTTTAGCTATGACCGGTTCTTTAATTTGTTCTTTAATAGGGGGATGATATTTACACCAATTCTCCTTAGGGAGATCAACATGAGTAGCAAATGCTTCGCAGAAAGAGGCTACTATCTCAGAGTCAAGTCCATATTTAATGCTAAACTTGTGAAAAGTATCAGTATTCATAAAAGATTTAACACAATCAAACTCAAGCTTTATACCTGACTCATTACCTTCGTCGAGTTCCCAATCTTCAGAGTTGCGTTTAATTCTTTCTAAAAGATCCCACTTGAATTCAATAGTCTTCTTCATATAAGAACCAGCACAAGAAGTATCGAGCATGGATTGATCATTATGAGAAAGCCGAGCACAAAAATTCTGAATGATAACTTCTCTCGGAATGTCATGATTGGGGCATGAATATAACATTGACTTAAGCCTACCCCAAGCTAGAGCGATGCTTTATCCTTCACAAGGCCAAAAATTATATATATAATTCCGATCACGATGAACTAGATGCATGGGATAAAACTTTTGGTGGAATTCCAATTGCAACCGATTCCAGTTCCACGATCCAAGATCATCACATAGCCTATACCATGTCAATGCTTTTCCCTCCAAAGATAAAGGCAAAACCTTCTTCTTAACTTCATCTCCGGGTAGACCTACAAGCTTAAATAATCCACAAATTTCATTCACATATAATAGGTGCATATCAGGATGTTCAGTTCCATCTCCTGCATAAGGTTTAGCAAGCAGTTGGTCTACCATACCCGAAGGAATTTCATAGCCAATATTTTCAGTAGGTGTAGTAGGTTGAGGGGCAACTAATTGTGGTTCCGGTCAAGGTGAAGATACCCCGAACAAACCCCTCAAAGGATTGTTTTCCATAGTAGCAAGTAGCAATAAATTTCAGCACGTAGTATAAGTTTTTCCATGCCGATTTCCACTTACCAAGAGCGCTTCAATCCCCGGCAACGGCACCAGAAAAGAGTCTTGATGACCCACAAGTATAGGGGATCAATCGTAGTCCTTTCGGTAAGTAAGAGTGTCGAACCCAACGAGGAGCAGAAGGAAATGACAAGCGGTTTTCAGCAAGGTAATTTCTGCAAGCACTGAAATTGTAAGTAACAGATAGTTTGATAGCAAGATAATTTGTAACAAGCAAGTAACGGTAACGGTAAACAAGGTGCAGCAAGGTAGCCCAATCCTTTTGTGGCAAAGGACAGGCCAGAACAATCTCTAGTAATAGGCAAAGTGTTCTTGAGGGTACACGGGAACTTCATCTAGTCACTTTTATCATGTTGGTTTGATTCGTGTTCGCTACTTTGATAATTTGATATGTGGGTGGACCGGTGCTTGGGTGCTGTTCTTACTTGAACAACCTCCCACTTATGATTAACCCCCTCGCAAGCATCCGCAACTACAAGAAAAGTATTAAGACTAAATCTAACCATAGCATTAAACGTTTGGGTCCAAATCAGCCCCTTATGAAGTAGCGCATAAACTAGGGTTTAAGCTTCTATCACTCTAGCAACCCATCATCTAATAACTACTCCACAATGCATTCCCTTAGGCCCATGAATGGTGAAGTGTCATGTACTCGACGTTCACATGACACCACTAAGGGAATCACAGCATACATACCATCAAAATATCGAACACATATCAAATTCACATGATTACTTGCAACATGACTTCTCCCGTGACCTCAAGAACAAAGGTAACTACTCACAAATAATAATCATGCTCAAGATCAGAGGGGTATAGAATAGCATAATGGATCTGAACATATAATCTTCCACCAAATAAACCATATAGTAATCAACTACGGAAGGTAATCAACACTACTAGTCACCCACAGGTACCAATCTGAGGTTCCGGTACAAAGATTGAACACAAGAGATGAACTAGGGTTTGAGAGGAGATGGTGTTGTTGAAGATTTGATGAAGATTGGCCTCCCAAAGATGAGAGGGGTGTTAGTGATGACGATGGCTTCAATTTCCCCCTCCGGGAGGGAAGTTCCCCCGGCGGAATCGCTCCGCCGGAGGGCAAAAGTGCTCCTGCCCAAGTTCCGCCTCGAGGCGGCGGCGCTTCGTCCCAAAAGTCCTCCTCTGATTTTTTTCTAGGTCAAATGTGACTATATACCAGAAGATGGGCACCGAAGGTGGGCCGAGGAGGCCACAACCCATCAGGGCACGCCCAGGGGGGCTGGCGCGCCCTGGTGGGTTGTGCCCACCAGGTTTGCCCCCTCCGGTAGTTTTCTAGTCCAATATTTTTTATTGAATCCAAAAATAATCTCCGTAAAATTTCAGCTTCATTGGAGTTGTGCAGAATAGGTATCTCTGACGTGCTTTTTTCAGGTCCAGAATTCCAGCTGCCGGTATTCTCCCTCTTGGTGTGAACCTTGCATATTATGAGAGAAAAGGCATTAGAATCACTCCTTAAAGCATTATTATTCGACAAAAGATAATAAATAACAGTAGGAAATCATGATGCAAAATGGACGTATCAGTCGTCCTATCTTTCGAGAGAGGATACTTTGCGGACCGCCTCTCTCATGCCTGTCGGGCGTGCAAATCATGTTTTCATATGCCTCAAAATCAAAGTTATCGGGGTTATGTTTTAACGACCCCCCCCCCTCATGTCGAAGTTACGACGATATTTCTACAAGATTTATACACAAGATGAATAAAAATTAATACAATATGAATACAAGATTTATACACAAGATGAATACACAACTCAACAAATGAACCAACCATCATCCTATGAACAAAACTCAACATACAACAAATGGACACCTTTTGTCGAATAGCAGAGGGACGATCAGGGACCAACTCCACGGAGATGCAACACCACAACATGTAATTCCACCGAGTGAAAAAAATTAGGCAAACCCAAGTATGCCACTGGATAGAGTGGAAGATTTTAGTTGAAATGGACCTCAAGATCATGGCAAACGGATGCACGGAACTCAAATGGTGATCAAAGCAATATGCAATGCAAATCTGTCCATTATAGCTAGATACCAATTTGAAAAGCAAGATTTCAACATGCTACAGAATTTCTACATGGCAACAAATGGCATGACATGAATGTACATGTAACACATGGCAGGACATGCTTACTGAACTAATTCAAATGATCCCTAGATCAATGGCAATCATCATGACAAGTTGACAAGTATTAATAGATTTTCAGACTGTGATATTTGCATAGAGTGGCAGAAAACAGATTCATGATGCAACCTTTGAGGCAAGTAAAATATATGCTACATCAGTTTTTCATGGCAACAAAGAGCATGGCAAGCATGTACTAATTACCCTCAACAAAACACCCTTACTGATCATGATCAAAAGATGCACAAATTTGTTGCAAACCTCAAGGCAAAATGCAAAGTATTAATACTGCCAGTTTCAGACTTGGAGAAAAATAGCATGGCACTTCAAACTAGGTCACATATAAAGCATTGACACTTCAAACTAGCTATCACATTGAGTATATGTATCTAAAAACCTAGTAAAACTACACAAAATAAACAAAAAAATTGAGCATTTCTCTAAGTCTCGTGCATTGGCCAATGCGACGGATCGAGGCAGGAAATTAACAGAGGGGGAAAGAGCGGTGCTCACCGAGGAGCACACGAAGGCTCGTTGAGGGACTAGTAGCAGCAGACGGCAGCGGGGTCGACGGAGAAAGGCGGCGGCCACATAGGAAGCAGCGGGGAGCTCGACGGGGGCGGGATCGACGGAGAACGGCACCGGTCCTCGTAATCGAAGCAACGGAGCTCGACGGGGGCGGCGATGGCGAGGAGGCCCGGTGACGAGGCCGAGCGGGCTCGGAGGTGACGGCGATCTCCAGCGCAGCAGCCTAGCGGCGTCGTGTTGCGGTTCGGCGTCGGGGGAGAGAACGGGAGAGAGTGGGGGGAAATTCTCCAAGTGCTGCTTATATACCCAACCCTTTAGTCCCGGTTGGTGGCTCCAACCGGGACTAAAGGACCCCCTTTAGTCCCGGGCCGAGCCACCAACCGGTACTAAAGGTGAATTTCACCAGCCCAAAGGGCGTGAAACCCAGGCCTTTAGTGCCGGTTGGTGGCTCGGACCGGGACTAAAGGGGGGCCTTTGGTCCCGGTTGGAGCCACCAGCCGGGACTAAACGGTTGGTCCTGGCACAGCCGAGGGGCGGTGGGAGTTTAGTCCCACCTCGCCAAGACAGAGGCGCTCGCACTGGTTTATAAGCCGGCCTGCAGCTACCTTGGCAAGTTCCTCTCAAGCAGACAACTCATCGTCTAATCTGGCCAGTCTCTGCTATGTGGGGCCTACTGGCAGCAGATATTCGTCCCACGCGGGCCTGCATCCTGGCCCATATATAGTTGGGTTTCGAGTCGTATGCAGGCCGTGGTGTGTGAATTCTCCTGCCTAGTAGCCGGGCATTTTTTATTTTTTGCATATGTTATGTCAATTTTTTGACCTTCTTCAAATCACATCCTAATTTTTATACATACTCACCTATGTGTAATACACATGATTATCAAAGAATTTAACCAGAATATATGAAATTCTAAAAAATGCAAAACTTTCATATTCTTTCTGTGTTAATGATAGAGATCATGAATATTTTTGGTTTTAGTTCTAAAGTTTTCTTTTAAATAGATGCATACATGCCTAGTTTTCATTTAATTCTTTTTGCTATTAAAGTTTTTAACAAAAAATACTTTATGAAAATTTTAGTTGCATAAATTTTATATAATTTTAAGTTAATATTATTTTGATCATAACTAGAGTTTTATAACCCAACATACTCATGGTGTGGGGTTTGAACTCTCCTGATGTAAGATAATAAAAAGGTGCCTCGATGTTCATGAGAATGGCCATCTGATATGTTGTCCTCATCTGCACTTGGCTCGGCATGAGGGGTCCTCCGATCAGAGAAACCACATAGTACCTCCAACTTTATGTCATACAACGTTTCTCTCTTATCATCTCCGATGCTTCTGCAGTATTCATCTATGTCAAGACGTTTAAGCCATGTCTATATTAACCTTGTTATTTTTTATGGAACCACCAACCGGGACTAACCGCGTATGATCAACCTTGCAAAACTTGGGACTGAAAGGATATGAATAATTGAAATTTCATAACTTAATAAATAATTATTCTAAAATCATGTTTCAAATGCCAAAATGCCCTAGCTAGCTCTTACAAAGATTCCCTCCGGTTTGTCCGAAGTGGCACTTTCCAGCTATAAGTCCGGAAACTCACACTAGAGATCGAAAGTGATGGCGGTGAAGCCGGTCACATCCTAGAGTGGGATCTTGGGGTATAAAACTATTTCTTCGCGTGTGTCCCTTGCTTATTGAGCCGTAACAATGGATAATCTTCATCATTTAACAGGATGCTTGGGTCAGTCTTCACTCTGAAGGGAGGAATTTCATGAAACTTTTCATAATCTTCTGACATGTCTGTCTTGTCCTCCACTCCCACGATGTTGCTTTTCCCTAAAATAACTATGTGGCGCTTTGGCTCATCGTCTGATGTATTTGCTTCCTTATCTTTTCTTTTTGTCGGTTTGGTAGACATGTACTTCACATAGAAAACATGCGCCACATCATTGGCTAGGACGAATGGTTCATGTGTGTACCCAAGATTGTTAAGATCCACTGTTGTCATTCCGTACTGCGGTTCTACCTGTACCCCGCCTCCTGACAGATTGACCCATTTGCACCGAAACAAAGGGACCTTAAAATCACGTCCAAAGTCAAGTTCCCATATGTCCTCTATGTAACCATAATATGTGTCCTTTGCCCTATTGGTGTTTGCTGCATCAAAGCGGACACCACTGTTTTGGTTGGTGCTCTTTTTATCTTGCACGATCGTGTAAAATGTATTCCCATTTATCTCGTACCCTTGGAAAGTCAATACAGTCAATGATGGTGTCCTGGCCAACAAGTACAGGTCATCTCCAACAATGGTGTTACCCATGAGATGTGTTTGCAACCAACCGCCGAAAGTCCCCATATGTTCACGTGTAATCCAGTCATCAGACTACTCCGGGTGTTTGGAGCGTAGAATATTCTTGTGTTCATTGATATATGGGGCCACCAAGGTATAATTTTGTAGAACTGTGTAGTGTGCTTGCGCCCAAGAATGCCCGTCCCTCCATATTATTGAGTTCGGTCCTAGCATGCCTTTTCCACCCAGTCTCCCCTCATGCCACGATTCAAGAACACCAATCGGCTTAAGGTCAGGAATAAAGTCAACACAAAACTCAATAACCTCCTCTGTTTCATGGCCCTTGGAGATGCTTCCTTCTGGCCTAGCATGGTTACGAACATATTTCTTTAAGACTCCCATGAACCTCTCAAAGGGGAACATATTGTGTAGATATACAGGACCTAGAATGGCAATCTCGTCGACTAGGTGGACTAGGACGTGCGTCATAATATTGAAGAAGGCTGGTGGGAACACCAACTCGAAACTAACAAGATAATGGACCAAATCATTCTGTAACCTTGGTAGGTTTTCTGGATCGATTACCTTTTGAGAAATTGCATTGAGGAATGCACATAGCTTCACAATGGCTAATCGAACATTTTCTGGTAGAAGTCCCCTCAATGCAACCGAAAGCAGTTGCGTCATAATCACGTGGCAGTCATGAGACTTTAGGTTCTGGAATTTTTTTCTTTGCCATATTTATTATTCCCTTTATATTCGACGAGAAGCCAGGCGGGACCTTGATACTGAGCAGGCATTCAAAAAAGATTTCCTTCTCTTTTTTGGTAAGAGCGTAGCTGGCAGGACCTTGATGCTGCTTTGGATGCATGTCGTCTTTTTCGTTCATACGTTGCTGGTCCTCCCATGCCTCCGGTGTATCTTTTGTCTTCCCATACATGCCCAGGAAACCTAGCAGGTTCACACAAAGATTCTTCGTCACGTGCATCACGTCGATTGCAGAGCGGACCTCTAGGACTTTCCTATATTCTAGCTCCCAAAATATAGATTTCTTCTTCACATGGGTGGGTGTCCGTCAGTGTCATTCGGAACAGATTGTCCGCCAGGACCCTTTCCAAAGATTACTTGTAAATCCTTGACCATATCAAGTATATCATCACCAGTACGGAGGACAGGCTTCTTTTGGTGATCTACCTCACCTTTGAAATGCTTGCCTTTCTTTCTTAAGGCATGCTTGGTCAGAAGAAATCGACGATGTCCCAGGTACACATTCTTTTTGCATTTGTCCAAATATATACTTGCAGTCTCACCTAAACAGTGCGTGCATGCGTGGTATCCCTTGTTTGTCTGTCCTGAAAGGTTACTAAGAGCAGGCCAATCATTGATGGTTCCAAACAGCGACGCTCGTAGGTCAAATTCCTGATGTTTGTGCTCATCCCACACACGTACACCTTTTTTATTCCACAGCTGTAAAAGTTCATCAACTAATGACCTTAGGTACACATCAATGTCGTTGCCGACTTGCTTAGGGCCTTGGATGAGCACTGGCATCATAATGAACTTCCGCTTCATGCACAACCAAAGAGGAAGGTTATAGATACATAGAGTCACGGGCCAGGTGCTATGATTGCTGCTCTGCTCCCCAAAAGGATTAATGCCATCTGCACTTAAACCAAACCATAAGTTCCTTGCGTCACCTGCAAAGTCCGGCCACTTTCTCTTGATTTTTCTCCACTGCGACCCATTAGCAGGTACTCTCAACTTCCCGTCTTTCTTACGGTCTTGTTTGTGCCATCGCAACAACTTGGCATGCTCTTTATTTCTGAACAGATGTTTCAACCGTGGTATTATAGGAGCATACCACATCACCTTGGCAGGAACCCTCTTCCTGGGGCGCTCGCCCTCAACATCACCAGGGTCATCTCGTCTAATCTTATATCGCAATGCACCGCATACCGAGCATGCATTCAAATTCTCGTACTCCTCGCCGCGGTAGAGGATGCAGTCATTAGGGCATGCATGTATCTTCTACACCTGTAATCCTAGAGGGCACAGAACCTTCTTTGCTTCGTACGAACTGTCAGGCAATTCGTTATCCTTTGGAAGCTTCTTCTTCATTGTTTTCAGTATCTTCCCAAATCCCTTGTCAGATACACCATTCTCTGCCTTCCATTACAGCAATTCCAGTGTGGTATCGGGCTTTGTGTTGCCATCTTCGCAATTTGGGTACAACCCTTTTTTGTGATCCTCTAACATGCGATCGAACTTCAACTTCTCCCTTTCACTTTTGCATCCTCTCTGTGCATCAACAATGACCCGACGAAGATCATCATCGGGCACATCTGGTGCCTCTTGATCTTCAGCTTCCCCCGTTGCAGTATCACCGTATTCAGGGAACATAGGATAGTTGTCATCATCCTCTTCTTCTTCCTTGTCTTCCATCATAACCCCTCTTTCTCCGTGCTTGGTCCAAACATTATAGTGTGGCATGAAACCCTTCTCAAGCAGGTGGAAGTGAAGGATTTTCGAGGAAGAGTAATCCTTCGTATTCCCACATACAGTACATGGACAATACATAAAACCATTCTGCTTGTTTGCCTCAGCCACTTCGAGAAAATTATGCAGGCCCATAATGTAGTCGGAGGTGCGTCAGTCACTGTACATCCATTGCCGGTTCATCTGGGTGCATTATATAATTAAGTATATCAAAAACCATTACAGAACATCATGAATAGAGAAATGACCAAATTAATACAAGTTCATCATCACATTAAAATCAAAGTACAGTAGTGATCAAATGTTATTACTGAAAAAATAAATACATAAAGTTCATACATAATTCTCATAGAACAACATACAGCTCTCTAGAGCATCTAATTAAAATATACATTGAAACTAACATACAACTAGGTAAAACATTTAAATGCAATAACAAATGCGATCAAAATCACAACTAAGGTAACAATTGATCCAACAGCATAATGATACCAAGCCTCATTATCAATGGCATATTTTCTAATCTTTCTAATCTTCAAGCACATTGCATCCATCTGGATCTTGTGTAGATTGACGACATCGGCAACATGCAACTCCAATTTCATCTTCTCTTCTTCAACTCTTTTCAATTTTTCTTTCACATAATTTTTTTCTTTTTCAACTAAATTTAACCTCTCGACAAGAGGGTCGGTTGGAATTTCAGGTTGACATACCTCCTAGATAAAGACATCTATCTCAAGTTGGTCGGCATAATTGTCATAAACACTAAATGAAACAAATAGTTATAAAAGATAATATACCACATCCGAATCATAGACCGGACGAGAGCCGAGGGGGAGGATACCAAAACCATGGCACTATATAATAACAAACAATAATACAAGTAAGAAAATTATACAAGTAGCTATATAAATCATACAAGTAAGAATTTTTTTCTTTAAAAAAAGATAAGAACAAGAGGCTCACCACGGTGGTGCTGGCGATGAGATCGGCGCGGGCGATCGACGGCGGTGAGGACGGGGACGGGGACGGGACGACACCCTACACATGTGCAAACTAAGAAGTTAATTTGAGCTCAAATTGTGCATCTAAATCAAATAAACTCACACACACACTCCTCCACTAAAACCCACAAACCACACTACTTCTAGAGCATTTGAAATGAGCTAAACTAGCAGTGAGAGATAAAAGGATGAAGTTGCTAACCTTTTTAGAACACTTGGATAGTTGGTGCACCGCCAAACCTAGACAAATCTTGGGAAAAATGGAGCTTGGAGGTCGACCTTGCAGGAAGAACAAAGGAGAAAGCTTAAGTGTGGCTCGGGCATTTCATCGAACACCTCATGTGCATAGGAAGTGAGAACAGAGCACAACACACACCTCCCACCACCTACGGCCAAAAAACAGAGAGGGCGCGGGCATGGCGTATATATAGGAATGTTTTTAGTCCCGGTGGGTGCCTAGAACCGAGACTAAAGAATGACCTTTAGTCCCGGTTCCAGACACCAACCGGGACTAAAGGGGCTGTGCCAGGAGCGAGGCCCTTTAGTCTCGGTTGATGTCTGGAACCGGGACTAAAGGTCCCAGCCGAACCGGGACTGATGCCTGCCGAGGCTCGGCCGGCGTCCTGGCCGCTTGAACCAGGACTGATGCTCCCATTAGTTCCGGTTCGTAGCACGACCGGGACTGTTGCTCTGATCTGGCCAGAACCAAAGCCCTGTTTTCTACTAGTGTAATAGCATTTTACATATAAATCTCTACACTATGTAATGTTAGCCCCTCCTTAACATAATAGTAACATCTAGTACTGATGTGTTGTACCACATTGCATGATAGATGCTTTGATATCTCGAAGGAGAATGAGACAGTGGGTTTATATAGATGGTGTAAGAGACTCTTAATTAATTGATGACATTTATGTATGATAGGTATGCATATATTATACTCATTTAATGATGTATATAGCTTCTTTATCCAACGATTTATTTGGTAGATAGGCCTCATTTAATGTTCTACTATTTTTTCGATCATTTTATCATGTAGATAGATAGTGTGGGAGATATGCCCTAGATGCAATAATAAATTTTTTATTTACCTTCAAATTTGTAATTAATGTTTGTGTTCTGTGCTATAACTGCAAGGGTCTTTGAGCCCGTAAATCAATAAAGGACTAGAGGAAAAGTCATGTGCATGTGTGGAATAAGAAATGGTAAAATATATTCTTGGTCATGCCTTTAAGACTAGATCAAGCGTTTGATGATGGTCACCTTTTCCTGATCATGCGCATGAGTATGTCGACAACTTTGAGGACACGATGTTAGAAGAACACTTGTGTTGAATTGACCCATATTGATGTTATGATATGAGATACATTCATCACGAGTTAATAATTTTACAACACAGAGAAAGTTAGTGTTTGCATAATTCCTTAGAACATGAGAGTATCGAGTTCCTTCATGCTTACTTTACGAACTTTGTGGTTAGTTAAACGTCATCCGTAATAGGGTGCCTATTACGGCGGCTTTTGGGTTCATGGAAAAGTATGACAAGGGACAAAATAGCTTAAAATTGGGATTTGCTCCTCCGGTAATGGAGAGATATTCTTTTGGGACCCTCTTGGTGTTACGGTATCCATCATCGTCTGGCCAGACATAGCATGATTTGATCACAGGGATGCCGAAACATGGGAACGAGAAAAGAGAACAAAACTGGTAACAAGGAAACGGGCATAGTGAACAAGTTGTTGATTCACGAGGATGCCATTAAATCTCACCTCAGGTATTTGTAACATATCGCGAAGCAACAGGAACAACGTTCGGTAATTACAGGTTTGCTCGAATAGTCATTCATGTGGGTATGGTAATCAATATGGATGTCCATAGTTTCGCTATTGATCATTGATCAGAAGAAGTTTCGGTCATGTATATACTTCACCGAACCTATATGGTCACTGACGTGGCTTGAGACTGCGTCGGTATTTCCCCAAAGAGGAAGGGATGATGCAGCACAGCGACGGTAAGTATTTCCCTCTGTTATGAAAAACCAAGGTTATCGAACCAGTAGGACGATCACCACCACCCAATAAGCAGCACCTACACACAAATAACAAATACTTGCAACCCGACACGAAAGAGAGGTTGTCAATCTCTCTACGGTAAAAAGATAGATTAGGTAGTGCTAGATAGGAGAGATAGATCTCTCAAGAACACAAAATAGAAAAGGCAAATAAAAAGTGCAGCAATATATTTTTAGGTTTTTGGTTTTGTAGATCTGAAAACAAAGATGCAATAAGATAGATCGGAAAGCAATATGTTGGAAAAGTAGACCCAGGGGCCGTAGGTTTTACTAGTGGCTTCTCTCATGAGTATAGCACACGGTGGGTGAACAAATTACTGTTGGGCAATTGATAGAAAATCGAATAGTCATGACGATATCCAAGGCGATGATCATTATGTAAGCATCACGTCCAAGATAAGTAGACCGACTCCTGCCTGCATGTACCACTATTACTCCACACATCGACCACTATCCAGCATGCATCTACTGTATTAAGTTCATGGAAAAACGGAGTAATACAATAAGAACGATGACATGATGTAGACAAGATCTATTCATGTAGAAATAGACCCCATCTTGTTATCCTTAATGGCAACGATACATGCGTGCCTTGCTGCCCCTTCTGTCACTGGGAAAGAACACCGCAAGATCGAACCCATCACAAAGCACCTCTTCCCATGGCAAGAAAAATCGATCCAGTCGGCCTAACTAAACCAAAGATTCGAAGAAGAAATACGAGGCTATAAGTAATCATGCATATAAGAGATCAAAGAAGACTCAAATAATATTCATGGATAGCAACTGATCATGAACTCAAAATCCATCGGATCCCAGAAAACACACCGCAAAAGTTTACATCAAATAGATCTCCAAGAGACCATTGTATTGAGAATCATAAGAGAGAGAGAGAGAGGAAGCCATCTAGCTACTGCCTACGGACCCGTAGGTCTATGGTGGACTACTCACGCATCATCGGAGAGGCACCTATGAAGAAGATGAACCCCTCCGTGATGGTGTTTAGATTGGATCTCGAGGTTTTGGAACTTGCGGCGGTTGGAATTGTGTTTCGTAGACTCCCCAAGGACGGCACAACCCATTAGGGCGCGTCGGGGGCCCCCTGGCGCGCCCTGGTTGGTTGTGGTCTCCACGGCCCACCTCTCTGGCACTTCTTTGGCCCACTGGGTGTCTTCTGGTCCAAAAAAAATCTCCAAAAAGTTTTGTCGCGGTTGGACTCCGTTTGGTACTGATATTCTGCGAAGTAAAAAAACAAGCAAAAACAGCAACTGGCACTTTGGCACTATATCAATAGGTTAGTCCCAAAAAGATGATATAAAGTTGTTATAAAATGATTGTAAAACATCCAAGAATGATAATATAACAGCATGGAACAAGCAAAAATTATAGATACGTTGGAGACGTATCAGCATCCCCAAGCTTAATTCCTACTCGTCCTCGAGTAGGTAAATGATAAAAACAGAATTTTTGATGTGGAATGCTGCCTAACATGTTCATCATATTCTTTTCTTTTGTATAGCATGGACATTTGGACTTGTAGATGATTCAAAGCAATAGTCTAGTTTTAACATAATGACGTCAATACTCAAGCATGCTAACAAGCAACCATGTCTTTCAAAATAACAACACTAAAGAAAGTTATCCCTAGCCCATCATGCTCAATCATTGATCCATTAATGAAACACACTCAAATATTAGCTACACCCAATGCTCAAGTACGATCATAGTGCCCCCTAGTTGGTGCTTATAAAAGAAGATGGAGACTCAAAATAAAAAATAAAAGTTGCATAAAGTAAATAGATAGGCCCTTTGCAGAGGGAAGTAGGGATTTGTAGATGTGCCAGAGCTCAAAGTTTTAAATTGAGAGAGAAAATTTTTGGGTGGCATGCTTTTCCTGTCAACGAAAACGACAAAGTAGCTCACAATACTTTCCATGCTATATATATCATAGGCGGTTCCCAAACAGAAAATAAAGTTTATTCCTTTTTCCACCAAACTTTCACTTTCCATGGCAGGCCGTATCCACGGTTGCCTTCCATACCAACACTTTCCAAGGAATTTATTATTTGACAACATAAAGTAAATATTTTTTTCTTTTTCATTTCAGGAATGGGCATCCCTATTACCGCCGCACTCTCGTGCAATGACAAGTAAATAAACACTCATCTTGAGAATAACACATCTAGCATGGAAAAATATTGGACACTCCCCGCCGTTTCATGAGCGGTACGAGCACACAAAAGAGAAAATTTATTTTGAAAATTTAGAGGTGGCACATACAAATTTGCTTGGAACGGCATGGATATACCGCATATAGGTAGGTATGGTGGACTCATAAGGCAAAACTTGGTTTAAGGATTTTGGATGCACAAGTAGTATTTCTACTTAGTACAAATGGAGGCTAGAAAATAGATATAGAAGCAACCAAACCAAGAAACGAAAATTCACATAAGTGAGCATTAAGCATAACTAACACCGAATAATGCACCATAAGTAGGATGTAATTTCATTGCATAACTATTGACTTTCGTACTTGCATAGGGAATCACAAACCTTAACACCAATATTCCTACTCAAGCATAATTACTCACTAACATGACTCACATATTACTATCATCATGTTTCAAAACTATTACAAGGAATCAAGTTTAATTTTCCCAATGATCTTCATGAAAGTTTTTATTATATCCTCCTTGGATATCTATCACTTTGGGACTAGTTTCATATATTGCCATTGCTTTTTGACAAGCTCAAACAAATCTAAGTGAAGCACATGAGCATAAAGATTTCGTCTCTCAAAAAGGTATAAGTGAAGCATGAGAGGATTTCTTCAAGATTTACTAACTCTCAAATTAATCTAAGTGAAGCATGAGAGTATTTCTACCAAAGTTTCCAAGCACACCGTGCTCAAAAAAGATATAAGTGAAGCACTAGAGCAATTCTATAGCTCAAAAAATTTAAGTGAAGCATAGAGAGCAATTCTAACAAATCATAGCATAATTTTGGCTCTCCCAAATAGGTGTGTACAGCAAGGATACAATTGAAAAACTAAGAAGCAAAGCAAGTAAAGATACAAGACGCTCCAAGTAAAACTCATGAAATGTGACGAATAAAAATATAGCTCCAAGTGAAATACCGATGGTTGTTAGAAGAAAGAGGGGATGCCACTCGGGGGCATCCCCAAGCTTAGTGGCTTGTTACTCTTTGGATATATCTTGGGGGTGTGGTAGCATCCCCAAGCTTAGGCTCTTATCACTCCTTATTCCTTCATCCATCGTGATCTCACCCAAAACTTGAAAACTTCAATCACACAAAACTCAACAAAATCTTTGTGAGATCCGTTAGTATAATAAAGCAAATCACTACTTTAGGTACTGTTGCAAACCCATTCATATTTTGTTATTGCATTATACATACTGTATTCTAACTTTAGCATGGCTCATACCCTTCAATATAACCCATAGATTCATCAAAACAAGCACACAATGCAACGAAAACAGAATCTGTCTTAAACAGAACAAACTGTAGTAATCTGTACTCTAACCATACTTCTCTAACTTTCAAAATTCTGAAAAATTAGGAAAGCGTAAGGAATTTGTATAGAAACACTTTGTTAAAATTTCAGCTAAAGATCACGTCCCACAAAAAAATGAAAATTCAAATACGGGACGCAAAGTTTCTGTTTCAGATTCAGCATTGCTTCTACTCATCTTATCAATCATCCTAAAGGTTCTACTTGGCACAAACACTAAATAAGCCATAAAAACACAATCATAACAGAGGCATAATTGTTTCAACACTAAAAAACAGAAAGGAAAAAGTAAAAATAATTTTATTCATTGGGTTGCCTCCCAACAAGCGCTATCGTTTTACGCCCCTAGCTAGGCATAACGCAGAGATTCAAGTATTGTCATCTTTGGTTTTGGATCCATAGGATGCCCTCATGATTGATTAATATGGTGGCTTAATTCTTGTTCTAGGGAAGTGTTCCATACCCTTTCTTAGTGGAAATTGAAAACGAATATTGCCTTCTTTCATATCAATCACAGCACCTATAGTGCGTAAAAACGGTCTACCAAGTATAATGGAACAAGACGGATTGCAATCAATATCAAGCACAATAAAATCAATAGGCACATAGTTCCTATTTTCAAGAATAAGAACATAATTAATTATTCCCAAAGGCTTTTTAATAGTGGAATCCGCCAAGTGCAAATTAAGAGAACATTCTTAAATATTGGTGAGACCAAGCACATCACATAAAGATTTCGGAATCGTGGAAACACTAGCACCCAAATCACACAAAGCAAAGCACTCATAATTTTTAATCTTGACCTTAATGGTGGGTTCCCACTCATCATGTAATTTTCTAGGAATAGAAATCTCCAACTCCAACTTTTCTTCAAAGGATTTCATCATGGCATCAACGATATGTTTAGTAAAAGCTTTATTTTGCTCATAAGCATGGGATGAATTCAACATGGATTGCAGAAAAGAAATACATTCAATCAAGGAGAAACTATCAAAATTAAAGTCTTTGCAATCCAAAATAGTGGGCACATCGCTAGTTAAAGTTTTGACCTCTTTAAACCCACTTTTATCAAAATTTTCATCAAGATTTTCACCCTCCAAATTATTGG
The DNA here is from genome assembly GCA_039707655.1 of Elymus sibiricus. Lineage (NCBI taxonomy): Eukaryota > Viridiplantae > Streptophyta > Magnoliopsida > Poales > Poaceae > Elymus > Elymus sibiricus. Next base: position 103,271,459 of record CM077669.1, on the reverse strand, counting down.
GACGCCTTCTAGCGAAAGTTGACTCTACTTCAGTCCCTTTATCATCAATTTTAATATTACTAAACAAGGAATCAATAGAAGAAACACCAATCATTTTAAGATCTTCATCTTTTTATGAAGGCAATCACTAGAAAATGATTTTTCTAAGATTTTTCTTTTAGCTCTAAGCATAGCGGTTATTTTCTTACTTTCATCCATAGAGACATATAAAGCTTTAATAGATTCATAAATCTTAGGCACAAAAGCTTTCAACTTGAGATTTTCAACATCATGAGAAATTCTATCAATGCTTCTAGACATGTCATCAATCTTATTCAACTTTTCTTCTATCGTAGTATTGAAAGCCTTTTGCGCATTGATAAATTCTTTAATATTATTCTCAAGATCAGAGGTGTTCCTATTATTATTGTAAGCGGAATTACCATAGGAATTACCATAATTATTAGAGGAATTTCCAAGAAAAGGCCTAGGATTAAAATTACCTCTATAAGCATTATTATTGAAATTGTTTCGCGAGACAAAGTTCACATCTACGGAATCACTATTTTGCTCAATCAAGGTAGACAAAGGCACATCATTAGGATCAATAGAAGCATTTTTACTAGCAACCAATTTCATCAAAGCATCAACCTTATCACTCAAAGTACTAATTTCTTCAACCGAATTAACTTTTTTACTAGTAGGTGCTCTTTCGGTATGCCATCGTGAATAATTTGCCATGATGTTATCTAGCAATTTAGTAGCTTCACCCAAAGTAATTTCCATAAAAGTACCACCCGTGGAGGAATCTAAAATATTTCTAGAGACAAAATTCAATCCCGCATAAAATTTTTGTATGATCATCCAAAGATTTAAACCATGAGTAGGACAATTTCTTCGCATCAACTTCATTCTTTCCTAAGATTGTGCAACATGTTCATGCTCAAGTTGCTTAAATTTCATAATTTGCGTTCTAAGGGAAATAATTTTCGCGGGCGGAAAATACTTAGTACTAAAAGCATCCTTGCACTTATTCCAAGAATCGATACTATTGCGAGGCAAAGAGGAAAACCAAAATTTTGCACGATCCCGCAAGGAAAAAGGAAATAGTTTCAACTTCACAATATCATTGTCCACATCTTTTTTCTTTTGCATATCACACAATTCTACGAATGTGTTTAGATGGGACGCGACATCCTCATTAGGATTACCGGCAAATTAATCTTTCATGACAAGATTCAACAAAGCGGCATTAATATCACAAGACTCCGCACTAGTGGCGGGAGGAGCAATCGGAGTACTAATAAAATCCTTGTTATTAGTATTGGAAAAATCACTCAACTTGGTGTTTTCTTGAGTCATCGTGACTACGCATACACTATTGCAAGCAAGGAAGAGATCCGGCAAGAAAAAGGCAAACGAAAAAGAAGGCGAATAAAACGGCAAATTGGTGAAGTGGGGGGGGGAGGAAAATGAGAGGCAAATGGCAAATAATGTAATTGCAAGGAGATGAGATTTGTGATTAGGAACCTGGTAGATGATATGGAGTCTCCTCGGTGCCTGAGATAGGCACGTAGAAGAGACCGCTTCCTCCCCGGCAACGGTGCCAGAAATTACTTTGACGTGGCTAGAGACTGCGTCGGTATTTCCCCAAAGAGGAAGGGATGATGCAGCACAGTGATGGTAAGTATTTCCCTTAGTTACGAAAACAAGGTTATCGAACTAGTAGGAGGATCACCACCACCCAATAAGCAGCACCTGCACACAAATAACAAATACTTGCAACCCGACGTGAAAGAGAGGTTGTCAATCTCTCTATGGTAAAAAGATAGATTAGGTAGTGATAGATAGGAGAGATAGATCTCTCAAGAACACAAAATAGAAAAGGCAAATAAAAAGTGCAGCAATATATTTTTGGGTTTTCGGTTTTGTAGATCTGAAAACAAAGATGCAAAAAGATAGATCGGAAAGCAATATGTTGGAAAAGTAGACCCGGGGGCCGTAGGTTTCACTAGTGGCTTCTCTCATGAGTATAGCACACGGTGGGTGAACAAATTACTGTTGGGCAATTGATAGAAGATCGAATAGTCATGACGATATCCAAGGCGATGATCATTATATAGGCATCACGTCCAAGATAAGTAGACCGACTCCTGCCTGCATCTACCACTATTACTCCACACATCGACCGCTATCCAGCATGCATCTAGTGTATTAAGTTCATGGAAAAATGGAGTAATGAAATAAGAACGATGACATGATGTAGAAAAGATCTATTCATGTAGAATAGACCCCATCTTGTTATCCTTAATGGCAACGATACATGTGTGCCGTGCTGCCCCTTGTGTCACTGGGAAAGAACACCGCAAGATCGAACCCATCACAAAGCACCTCTTCCCATGGCAAGAAAAATCGATCTAGTGGGCCTAACTAAACCAAAGATTCGAAGAAGAAATACGAGGCTATAAGTAATCATGCATATAAGAGATCAAAGAAGACTCAAAGAATATTCATGGATAGAAACTGATCATGAACTCAAAATTCATCGGATCCCAACAAACACACCGCAAACGTTTACATCAAATAGATCTCCAAGAGACCATTGTATTGAGAATCATAAGAGAGAGATAGGAAGCCATCTAGCTACTGCCTACGGACCCGTAGGTCTATGGTGGACTACTCACGCATCATCGGAGAGGCACCTATGAAAAAGATGAACCCCTCCGTGATGGTGTTTAGATTGGATCTCGAGGTTCTGGAACTTGCGGTGGCTGGAATTGTGTTTCGTCGACTCCCCTAGGCTTTTTGGATTATTTGGGAATTTATAGGCATCAGAGGTGGTGGAGAGGGGCCCTGAGGAGGGCACAACCCATTAGGGCGCGCCGGGGGCCCCCTGGCATGCCCTGGTGGGTTGTGGTCTCCACGGCCCACCTCTCTGGCACTTCTTTGGCCCACTAGGTGTCTTCTGGTCCCAAAAAATCTCCAAAAAGTTTCGTCACGATTGGACTCCATTTGGTACCGATATTCTGCGAAGTAAAAAACAAGAAAAAACAACAACTGGCACTTTGGCACTATGTTAATAGGTTAGTCCCAAAAAAATGATATAAAGTTGTTATAAAATGATTGTAAAACATCCAAGAATGATAATATAACAGCATGGAACAAGCAAAAATTATAGATACGTTGGAGACGTATCAGTCACACACTTAAGGGTCATCTATCTGCTAAGTGATAGACAAGGAGTCTGGGAGATTGTTGCCGGAAAAGTTTCGAAGATGACAGAAAATTTTCAGAGAGAAAACTGGAAATGTTTCGGAGACGATAGAAAAGTTCAAAGAGAAAACCAAAATTTCTTGGAGACGGAACTTCATACCGCAAATGTTCCAGAACATGACCATGATTATTTTAGGGGTGCCGGAAATGTTCTGTACCTTCTGAAATTATTTTGGATTAAACGGACGTTCAGAAACATTTCATGAAAAATTGTCATGAATAGTAGAGGGAATAGTGAAAACACTATTAGGGTGCAAACTCCTTTTGGTGGCTCTTTGGAAAACCACCTTTTGGGGCTTCCCCCCGAAGTCAATGGTAATGTCATGGGGTGGTGGGACCCCCGTTTGGGGGGGGCACACATGGTGGTCGACCCAAGGGGAGCTCCTCCATGGAGCTCCATTTGGCATTTTGTGGCTTTATGGTGAAAATATCCAAAGACCTTTTAGTATTTTCCCATGTCCTCCACCCCTTGCCTCCCACTATATATAGAGGTGGAGTGAAATATCCATTTCATCCAAGTTCTCACTCAAGACATGTCATGCAATGATATGACTTTCTATCTCTCTCTTCACGAAATAGTTCTGTACACTGAGAGGCCGTCTAGTCTTTGATAGGGTCTAGGTCTGGACGGTGAAGCCCTACTAGATAGTTGACATCGGATGTATGCGACCCGATAGAGAGGTCGTGTTTCGATCTTAGTTCGAAAGACACCCGAGGTTCTGTCCAAGGATTTGTCCGAGAGCCTCCCGAAGGGCTGCTTGAGGGATTGTCTGAGTTTCTATTCTAGAGCCTCCTGAAGGGTTGTCCGAGGGACCATACGAGGGAGAACATCCTTATGGTTGGGAGGTAGTAAAATCCTAGCTACGAGGATCTACACCAACGATCTCCATCGACTCTATTTTCGTTGTGCTACGAGTCGGTAATGATTAGATCAAACCTTGTATGCATCTTCATAGTGGTCCTCGGTGTGTCCATAGTATGGATTTTTTATTTTCTGTTGTGTTACCCCTACAGTGGCATTAAGAGTCGTGCTATGCATAGATGCAGGTTATGGTCTAGAATACATGAGATGTATGGGTATTGCACAATATTATTTTGTAGTAGATGAGATTTATGGCTGAACATTATTTGTGCGGGTAGTAGATGAAATCTATTACCTGATGTTCTTGTTGCTTCCCTTGAATTTGCATGTTTCCGATCTTAACAGATGGTGGAATTTTGCCTACAATGTTCTGGCAATCCGAGATCATGATAGATCAACGAAGTGCTTCAGTTCTTGGGGTTCCATCATAGTTAAAGAAAGATTAAATTTAGCAGACTAAAGGGCAATGCAGATATGATCTGGACGGGGTTCTTGCGTATGACAAAGTTCAGTATGGGGCTCGAGATTATCTCGTGTTTCATGTGCCCCGCAAAGTTAATCTAGCGACTTGAATAATCACACTTGATGATGAACGTTGGTACCTGCTGTTTGTTTCAAAACTTTATTAGCCACGTAAAATAAAATATGCACAAACCAATTAGAGGTGTCTAACTTGGTTTTGCAGGAAGGCATGTGATGTGGTATAGTCTTCGTCATATTTAATGAGATTATGCATGACATAGCTATATAATGTAAATTAATTAACATGACTTGTGTGTCATGATTCGGCATGATGGCTGAAGCCAGATGATTACTTTAATGACCTGCGTGTCAACCTTGTTGTAATGCATTAATTTTATTAGCTATAGTGATGGCAATATTATTTGATGCATCATCAATACGGTTGGCGAAGGTGGACATGGGCGCAAATGCTGAAGACCAAGAAAATAAAGACTTCTCTGTCAGAAGGGCTATGCCATATCATGCTATTATGAACTTTCTGACATGTTTATCCCTCTTGATGCACTCTTTTTGATAGCATGGTAGTCGCTTTTATTAGGGTCATCTCTCACTTAAAAATATCAAGTAGTTAGTGTTCTCCCAAGTGTAGAACCGTCACAACATCTATCTTTCGGGGTGCCACATGGTTGCATGGGCGCGAACGACTAAAGAAGTTTAAGGTGGGTGAGGTCAGACCTCACACCAAGATCACGTGGTTGTCTTGACGTTCAGGCGGGATAGTCTTGAGCTCAGAACACGCCCATTGAAATATGAACAAGAGTTACATAGATATGTGATCAGCAAGTTGGCCTACAGATTGAAATTCTCATCACAAGATGATGATTCCATGACGTTGAATTGATAAATGGGTCTTGTATCACTCACAGTCAATTATGAGAGATATTGATTTGAGTGGGAGCGCGCTTTAGAATTAAAATGTTTATTGCTAGTGCAATTAATTATGAACAAAGTCTAAGTGAAACTTGTGTTTACCATTGTAGATCAAACATCTCGCAACTCCCCGTTCAACTTAGGCACGATGTGAGAGAAAGAGAAGTTAGCTCCCACTGGAAGAAACTATGCGGATTGGGTCCGTACCCTGAGACTAGACCTGGGCATTCTCCGGGCCGGGCCGGGTTTCGGGCCGGGCCTGTCAAAGCCCGACTTGCAAAGTCTAGGCCCGAGCCCGGCCCGACCCGACCAAAAAAACACATATATAAGCCCAAGCCTGGCCCGAAGGGACAAAATGGACATCCGTGACGATTTTATGACAGAATCAAGCTATACCTATGTTGTCGCGGAAGTGTTCTATGGTAATACTCCATTTATTATCATGAAAGCGTCCACTTCCATAATGATAAATGGCGTGTCATGAAAGTGTTTTCGTCAAGGATAACCAACACGTGGCAGCCACTGTAACGGGTCACCGTTAAGCTATCGGGTGCCGGTTTTGGATCCGATACCTGTTAACAGCCCAGGCCAATGAAGATTTTCCACATGTCAAATTCTCATTCGCCGAAGGAACCACGTGTCAGCTTTGCGTTGCGACATATGTCGCCCATCCAATGGAGGACCCGCGCCTATGAAACATGGACACGTGGCACAGGCCAACAGTGGCCCATTTAGGTTCAAAAAGGTCGGCCCACTTGACTTTGCCAATAGTTAGGGGGGCGGCCTGTTGGGAAACATAGTAGAAAACAAAAGAATCGCCATACGATCAACGAGGAAGACTATCAAGACGCAATAATGGTTTGGATCGAATCGTTACTAACTCCAAGTTGCAGCGGAAGAAGACGAGTTGGTGTAGATCGTACTTGGAGTCCCTCAAACTGTCGATGAACGATCCCTCGAACGTAAGACCGAAAGCACGGCCTCTCCACAGATTGCAAGCGTACAGTCTTCACAATCCGACAGCGCTTCGCCATCTAGAGCTAATCGTCGCCGGGGAATTAGAGGGAGGAGATTAGAACCACATTGGGCTTCTAATTATGAGGATTAAATGATATAGATCCAGCTCTAATTAATCAACTAGGACCAACTAGAACTAAAACTAGAGAACTAGAGAAGGCTCCAAAAACTTGTACAGAAAATAGGGCCAACACCTCTAGTATATATAGGTTGGAGGGGGAGGAGGAGCGTGACACAAGGGGGAAGTCTCCCCCCTTTTGCGCCGGCCATGAGGAGGGGAATCCCTCCCCAATTTGGCCTCCGTCCCTCCTTTCCAAGAGGAGAAGGGGGCGCCTCCCCTAATGGGCCCTTGTGGCTCAATTCTCCTTGCACTACTTGGCCTTTTAAGGCCCGTTGATATTAAATTAAATATAAAAGCCTCCTAACTATTATTAGTGCCTTCTATTATTAATTTGACATCTCCGGAAACATTTTCCACCTCTATATTATTTAGGGATTTCTATTTCTGTGCCCCTGGTTGCTTAGTTGTGACCAGCTTGCCCAAGAAGCCTAAATTTTCTCAATTGTGCCCTCTCCCACTCGCCCCACTCTCACAAAAGCCTAAACGGAGCCTTGCCGTCGGGGCAACGCAGTTGACCGTTACTTCCTCACTTACTGACGCGTGGGGCCGGAAAGACATGTGGGCCGCGTATGACATGTGAGCCTGGCCGTTACAACCCATGGCAAGTGGGACGTGGGCTGGTGAATTTACTCGTGCGCAGAGCCCTGTACGTGGGCTGACCGTATACTAGTATTTGTATGTGGGCGTTTTGCTTTCCCGCCTCTCGTGGGTTTGATACCCAGGGTCACCTCTGGGAAAATAGGTGCGGGATACCCTTTTATGTTCCAACACCGAATCAATAAAAGGAGATATCACCGTCCGCGATGCATCCCCGGTGTCCGCACGTGTTCAATGTCGGAGACGCGTTACTAGACATGACAATACTTATATCTACCACACCTTCAATGCCCTGTTTGTTCATATGTCGCCATTACGCAGGCTAACCAACAGATAAACCCACTCTGGTGCCGCACATTGACGCACCCGGATGCCTCGCCTCATCGGAATCCACTATTTAAAGGCGACCACACCCGGCTAACTCCACGCCACAACACAAGCTGCTCCACACCCTCCTCCCATCCTCCTCCCTTGCACCTCATCCCGCCATGGCTGTAGGTGACAACACTGTGGTAGAGCCTTTCAACGGAGATGAAGCACGAGGTGGCCGCCCTCGCGGCCGCCTGGCAGAGGTCTCCGACGACGAGGACGACCCCATGATGGATACGGGCTGCGACCACACCGCACCGAAGCCCGCCCGTGTGCATGTCGACTTCACCATGGAGCAGGCACCGGTGCACTTCAATGCCGCCATGGCGGAGGAGCATGCTACGTCGACGCCTATGTAGGCGTTCCAGCAGGCGCATGAGGAACAACGATACACCCTATTCCTCCTAGAGCAACACCGACTGGCGGAGGGCCAAATCGACGGCGAGTGGGCTAGCGAGGAGGCCATGGCGGCCATGGCCACGGCGAACCCCAACTTCATCGCGGAGTAGTGTGCGATCTACGAGGCTGTCCGGCCTCAAGTTGCCGCTCGCCAGGAAGTGGGCACCGCTTGCCAGGAAGCGGCCATCGCGGAGGCGTAGCTACAGGCGATCGTAGACAAGAACAACGCCAATTGTGCCTCCTATGCGCCGAGACGAACTTTCGGGCGGCCAGGTGGGACGACGACGGCGTTGGGGGCATCATTTCCATCGTGGATCTCACGTCCACCGGCCACGGACAAGGCACAGACTCCTTCGAGGATGAGTAGGGCATGAGAGGCGGCATGGCTCTCTGTCTCATGTGGGCCAGTCCGTCTCCCATGTTCTACTCTTCCTCGCTGGAGACCGCAAGGTCACTTCATCGGTCTTATCGCCGGTACTCATGAAGACGGCGGATGGAGGACGACAAGGGCTTGGATGCCGGCCGCCGCCGTAGGATAGGTTTAGAGTCGGACCAGTTTTTTTTGTTCCGAATCTTCGAAATGTAATGAAAATCCGTCGTGTTTGTATGAATGTCGCCCCGTTTACATGAAATACGCCGTGTTTGCACAAATTTCGTCTGATTAGTTCAGTTAATTGTTGAAATATATGCGGGTAGTATTGGATGGCGGTCTCCATCATTAGTGTCCGCGGACTACTCCCCTTTACTACTAGCAGATGCGTCAGATATGTATATATCTCATAACGTCAGGTACCGAAAGCAAAAAGATCCACATCAAAAAATGTGTTCCCCTCGCGCTGGCTGGCGTCGCGCCTCCCACCACCATCCAGAATCCAGAGCCACCCCGCGCCCACGCCCCCATTTCCCTTCCCCCCTCCCTCCCTCCCTCCCTCCCCACGCTTCGATTCCTTCCCTTCCACTCCAAGCAAGCCCGCGCGCTCTCCCCTCGGATCCGCTCCCATGGCGCCGCTCAGCGCCGACGCGGCCGCGGCGGCGTGGGCGGCCGTGCGGGCGCGCGCGGTCGCCCCCGCGCTCACGGCCGCGGTGTGGGCCTGCCTCGCCATGTCGGCCATGCTCCTCGTGGAGGCCGCCTGCATGAGCCTCGTCAGCCTCGTCGCCGTCCGGCTGCTGCGGCTGCGGCCCGAGCGGCGGTTCAAGTGGGAGCCCATGACCGAGGCCCCGCCCGCGGTGGCGGGGGCCGAGGCCGACGCGGAGGACCCGCCGGCCCGCCGCGAGTTCCCCATGGTGCTCGTGCAGATCCCCATGTACAACGAGAGGGAGGTGAGCCGTCCGGATTCTCGTCACGGGGTGCTTGGCTTGGCTGGTGCTGCTGCTTGAAAGTTGAAATTGCCTCGTGCTGTTCGCTCTGCTTTTGGCCTCTTGTGCGCCACGGCCTGATTCAAAGTTGGAATGTACCTGTAGTGCCGTACTTGCGAAACTTTCCATTTTCGAAATGTAGCTTAGGGTGTTGACATTGTCAATAAACTGCTCTAGTCTATTGAAAACTTAGTATCACACTCGAGACTAACCGAGGAATTAGGGCGGGGTTTGGATAAATGCGTCTCTGCATTGCCTTCATGGTGTCAAGTACAGTAGAACTGTTCTACGCAATAACTTTTAAATCATTAGGTGAGATTCTTGTTTGTGTTGTTATGGGAAAACAGTTGTCACTAGTCGACCAGCAATGCCAGATTTTGCCTTGCAATAGTTTTTCGCTAAGTTTGAAATGTGGCTGAACCTCGGAACACTGTTCTTATGTGTCCTGTTGATTCATAGTATTTGACACAAGGATTGTTGCTTCCGTATTTTATGCCTTTTGCAGGTGTACAAGCTGTCCATTGGAGCTGTTTGTGCTCTCACATGGCCGCCACACCGTATTATAATCCAAGTCTTGGATGATTCAACTGATCCGATTATTAAAGTAAGCCTAGATTGCAGTGACAAGGTTTCTTGATTGGATAAAAATAATGTTTGGTTATTAAGGTTTGGATCAAAGGGTGGTTGCTGTGATGCTCATGTGAAATGATTCATGCACCACAATGCTTGTCCCAAATAAACAATTAGTATATCTGCATCAACATATGAAAGGGTGTATGTGCAATTTAAATTTTACACCTACTTCCAGCACCCTTCAGATGTAGAGACAACAGTGTCAGAAATATGAAAATACAGAAGAATGCATTACATTCAATGGTTATACCATGCACATTCAACATCATAATTCTGTGAAATGGTCTAGGTTGCATATTAATCTAAGCATGTGTAAAGTATTACTGTGAACTCGATTTTGGCCCCATGGAGACAGTACCCTATCACTATGCCTCGTCTAGTTGAACACCTGACATCCGTACTAGTTATAAACCACTCTTGTTGAAGTCTTTATGGCTTATTTTATGATCTTGTACTAACTTACTTTCTTGTCGGTTATTTTTTATTCAGTTACATGAATAGGATCATTTGATTGCTTGAAATTGCTGTTGACTATGGCTTAATGCATGAGACACAATCTGATTAAATGTTTATGAAGTAGTCAAGGTTGCTCTATTTATCTTGGAAGGCAATAATAGGTGTGAGGACAGCTTGAATCCCACATGCTAAGAATGTACACGAGTATACAAAGTGAAAGATAGTCTGTTTAATACTCCTAAGCTGTATTCAGATTATTGTGCCACTGTATGCTTTTAATCATTTTTTCGTAAGTGCAGGAACTAGTGGAGCTTGAATGCCAGGAGTGGGCCAGCAAGAAAATTGACATAAAGTATGAAGTTAGAAATAACAGGAAGGGATACAAAGCTGGAGCTTTGAAGAAAGGCATGGAACATGTATATGCGCAACAGTGTGAATTCGTTGCTATCTTCGACGCAGATTTCCAACCTGAATCTGACTTCCTTTTAAAAACTATACCATTTCTTGTGCATAACCTGAAGATTGCGCTTGTGCAAACACGCTGGATGTTTGGTAAGCGTAACCATAACATTTTTTTTTACTATGTACACGTAGTTAAGACTATCTGTTTGTCCATGTTCTGGAGTCAAGTACCTAGAGATGGGTTTGCATGATTTTTTTTTTCTGCTCCAAGAACTATTTGCTATATAAGATCAGGAGTGTTTACTCATAAAGTAATGGAGTCAGCAAAAATGCTAAATCTGTCTTGGTAAAATATGAGATTCTTGTTATTCGGATGTTTGAAGCAGAAATTTCACCTTAAAGCTCTCGTGCTTACCAATGTAAATAGTCGTGCTCAAAGCCGGAACAATATCTTCATGACTTGAAGTGATACTGGTTTAAAATGAAAACTGTTTTGGGTAAATATTTTGATACTTCTGAACCTTTGTCGTATCCTATGACCGAAATATCAGTCTTTCTACTCCGTAGTGGTCAGTAGTGGCATAATTTTGGGCACAACTAAATTTAGAGGCACTTATTTTGTCCTATTATAATTCTGTTGACCTTCAAGGCCTCAAGGATATTGGTGAGTTCAGTAACAAAAGGCTGGCAAACTTCTTAACATGAAAAGATGGGGACAAATTTCAGAAACTTCAGTTTAGCCACTTTGACAACTTTTTTTCCTTCAGATTATTATTGAAGATTTGAAGTTCTGATGCAAGTTCTTCCCCTTCTCTAGAAAGTGATAATATTGATAACTTGAAGTGAGGATTTCTGTTTATTCTGATTACAGGATGTTCCTGACCTGGCCTTTGCCCGGGCGATTTTGCAGTGAACTACGATGCTTGCCTGATGACAAGGATACAAAAGATGTCCCTGGACTATCATTTCAAAGTCGAGCAGGAATCAGGCTCATTTATGCATGCTTTCTTTGGTTTCAATGGTAATAGCCAATCTTATAGCCATTTACTTGAGGCTTCATGAAGCCTGACACTGTTAGTTTCTTGAAATGGTTCATTTGATTTTAAATTATGTGATTAATAGCAATTCTTTTTGTCAACAGGTACAGCTGGTGTCTGGCGTGTATCTGCTATTAATGAGTCAGGAGGATGGAAAGATCGCACCACTGTGGAAGACATGGACCTGGCTGTACGGGCATGCCTCAAGGAATGGGAATTCTTGTATGTAGGTGATATAAGGGTATGTTTTGCATTCTGCAATTTCAAATAGTTGTTTCTCATTGAGAATGCGCTATATTGTATTATATTGTGACCTACATCATAAGAAGTACAAACCTTACACAGGTCAAGAGTGAACTCCCAAGTACCTTCAAGGCCTACCGCCATCAGCAGCATAGGTGGACTTGTGGTGCTGCCAATCTCTTCAGAAAAATGGGATGGGAAATTGTGACGAACAAGGTGTGCCTTCTTGAACCTCACCCCAAAAGACAATATAGATATCATGTAATATTTGTCATCTCATTATGCAGGGGGTATCCATATGGAAGAAATGGCACCTTTTATACAGCTTTTTGTTTGTACGGAGGGTCATTGCTCCCATCCTCACATTCTTGTTCTACTGCGTTGTCATTCCATTATCTGCCATGGTTCCTGAAGTCAATATTCCTGTCTGGGGGCTGGTCTACATTCCTACTGCCATTACCATCATGAATGCCATCAGAAATCCTGGGTATGCACTATTTGTTTCGTCCAGAGTACAGCTTCATGTGCTTGTTAATGTTGACATCTTTATATGATCTTATCTGGTACGCCAGGTCTCTCCATCTGATGCCATTCTGGATTCTGTTTGAAAATGTGATGTCCATGCACCGTATGCGTGCAGCTCTGACCGGTTTACTTGAGACTGCGCACGTAAATGATTGGGTGGTTACTGAGAAGGTAGGAGATGTGAAGGACGATTTTGAAGTCCCACTCCTTGAACCACTGAAGCCCACTGAATGTGTGGAGAGGTACGTGAACAAACCTATATCATACAGTTCAAGTTTGTAACTAGTTATGTCAAATTGTGTAAGAACAGAACATATGTTAAAAAACATGCTTCAAACTTCAATGTTCGCCTTTGCAGGATTTACATCCCTGAGCTCTTGCTCGCGCTCTACCTCTTGATATGCGCCTCGTATGATTACGTGCTTGGAAGCCAGACATACTTCATGTACATCTACCTCCAGGCCTTCGCATTCATTGTCTTAGGGTTCGGTTTCGTCGGCACGAAAACTCTGTGTTCATAGAGATTTGTTACCATTTTACAGTTCAGAGTTTGTTTCTAGGACCGCAATCAAGCTTGATTTGATCTGACAACGGCAATCCATATGAAATGGGACACCATACAGGTTGTATAGGTTTTAGTTCATACAGAATGGTAGATGAGTATTGGATTTGAGGGTTCGTAGAATCCTGGTTGTACAATGATGGATGGCCAGGTTGTATTCTTCTAACTGCTTTACAGATTCTTCTTTTCTTTAGGATTATCTTGTGTACATCCCAAGTTATTGAGACTGTAATCACACCATGAAAGACAATGAAATACATGCATGATGAATTATCTTTTTGTACCAAGGTAGAGCAGAAATCATATTATTTGCTCTCTTATTTGCTGTCTCGTGCCCATCAAGGCAGAGCAGTAACCAGAGTGCGAAGTTTGTGTGCTCGGGCACCATGGTGCCCTTTTTTTGAAAAAAATATCAAAAACCATATTTAAAAGTTTAAAAAAATCGATAATAATTCTATGGAAGCTTGTATGTATTCACTATGGATCCATGAAATTTTGTATTGAAAAAATGTAATTTGTAAGCTGTACAAAAAAAAAAAAAATCTGGCCCAAAAACAAAAAAATCTGACCCATTTGAAAATACACACCTGTCTTTCTTATGCCATGCGTGAAAGTAAGATATAATTAATTTTCCTTTCAGATTTTTTAATGAATTTTTTGCACATATGTAGTATGTGCGTGTGTGTGTGTATTAAAAAAAATCGATTTTTTTTGTGCTGTAAAAAATGTTTTTTTAACGGGCACCATGGTGCCCGTGCACAACTAGCAATATTCGATTCAAACCATTGGAACCCAACTAGAGAGGAGCCGTGCCCCCTGGCCCACACCCGTGGCGTTTTTTATTTCATTTATCAAATACGAATGGTATAAATGTTGAATTCCTGAAATAGCTAGCTTATATTTTTTGAGTCAGATATGATGCGGTTCATAATAGCACCAGGCTATATTCCCAATCTTGGTAGAAGTCTCATGCATATACACCACTTTACACATGCACACAATACTAAAGTTTAGAGGATACACAAGTTAACTGGCGCGCGCCGGCTGTATTTTTATCCATTAAATAATGTATGTTTCTGTGCTAATAAGTCGAAATGCATCACTGGCAATGATAAAATGAACCAGCTAACATCCAGCCAGCACCGCTGACAAATCGAGGCATTCCAAAGACACATTCTGCCAGCCAGCACCGCTGACCAATCAAGACATTCGAAAGACACATTCTACAAGAAGAGAATCGACGATAAAGAATACAATTGGCATGCATCATACTACCTATGATACTTTTATTATGGATTGTCGAGAGCATCTATAATCGAACCCTTAAATCCGTCCCAAACATTCAGATGGGCTGCCCGGTCAGTGACTGGACGCAAACATGGCACCCAACTGGGCGCCCCAAATCTAACCCAAACGCACGGACGACTGGCACCCCCTATCCAGCCCAAATATGGGGCGGATATGGGGACGTCCAGACGCGCCCGCCACGTAGGGCCAACGTCGGCCCAACAAAATCCTATCCCATCTGATGAACCCTAGTCAAACCTCAGTCCACACTCATCTTCTCCGCCCTCTTTGTCTCCTCCCCTTCCTCCCAAACCCTCCCCTCCCCTCTGTCATGGTCGACTCCGTTGAGCGCTCCGACAGCAAGCCCGATCTCATCGATTGGGACGGTCTCGTCAAAGAGGAGGACGCCGGATCTAGCTCAGGCACGCCGGACAACGAGGAGCTCATGCTACGCATCGCCATCGAGTGCTCGTGCGTGGACACCAGTGGGAGCTCGAGCTGCCTCGTATCCGCCGCTAGCTCCCGCACCTTCCGGCGGTAGAATGCGGGTCGAGGTCGCCCGTCCCACTCCGCGCCACTCCAGATCCGAAACGCATGCGTCTCCCCTTCCCCTCCAGTGCGCGCAACACCCGTGCAGCGGTGGGTGCTCGTGCCCGTGGCTCCAGTGCGCATGCCGGAGTCGGAGGTGGAGGTGCGCGGCCCGGCGCGAGAAGCAACAGGCGGCGGCTTTGGCGCCCGACTCTTCTCACCAGCGGGCGCGCTCTGTCCCCGTCGATCCGGAGGAGGCGCTCATCCGTGAGGTCAAGCGGCGCTCGCTGACCCCGGCGAAGACCGACGCGCAGTGCCTCACCCGGGAGAATTAGGAGACCGCCGCTATCAAGGCCGCCCGACACGCGAAGGAGTAGCAGCGCCTCCTCCTCCGCTGCCAAGGCCGCCCGACACCCGAAGGAGCGACAACACCTCCCCCGCCACCTCTCCGAGTACATTTCATCCTCATCGAAGATCGGCACCACCACAAACGATGACGACGACGACCCTCCCGTCGCCGACGCGTACATGGAGGAGATGGACCGCTGCGCCGCCGACCGCAAGGGCAAGGGCCTGACCAAGAAGTGGTGAACTCCAACTGACCCCTTTTATCTATGTTTATATTTTAGTTGTTTTATGTTCTATTTAGGTTTAATTTGAACTTCGTCGGCCCTTTTGGATGAACTTTGTGGATGTCCGATGCCCGAAATGCTATGTTCTATGATATCTCGTATCTCGTAGGACCTACGTACATTTCATGTGCTTGTATGGGAAAGTGGTAGGACATTTAAGGTTCGTGGTTGTGGAGAGGGCAAAATGACAACTGCCCGCGAGAGTTCGGGAGCCGGAATTTGACAACCCTGGTAGTAGATGCTCAGAATAGAAGCCTGACTTTTTTACAATGCATATTTTTGTTCCATTTTCTTGTATTTGACATCCTGAACTAACTATTTCTTTCGAAAAAGGCTTAGCCTGATCCCGAAGTAGGCACGGACCTAACCCAATTTTGAATTAACAAAGCCATGAACCGGCCAGGATTACATGAACAATATACAAACGACACGAAAGGAACAACATGAAACGTCCGAAAGAAACAACAAGGCACTCTAAACAACTTACAACACATTGCGAAGCTAGTTACTAGAGATATAAAGATATAGCAACCTAACAAAAGCAGAAGTAGGTGAGGAAAAAACGTGACAGTGTGACAAAGAACGTGCGCGGACGGTGGCATTCCCGTGTCTAGGAAGCTGGTGTGGCGCATACCACGTAGAAGTCAGAGTGGACCGTGTGCCGCAGCGCTACGACCCGAAGGGGCGACGCAACGGCAGCTCGTGGGACGGGGCGCCGACAGGGAAGTCCACGGGGCGGCAACGTGGACCGCACGCTGTGGCGCTACGACCCAAAGGGGGGATACAACAACAACGTGTGGGTCGGTGCAGCCGCGGGGAGAACCACAACACGGCGGCGCTGCTTCCCGACAGGGTGATGCAGCGGCGACCCATTGCTCGTTCGATGGAGGGCGCGCTGGACTCGGCGACAATCTTCCAGAGACTTGCGGAAGCGCGCGCAAGCGACTGGCCTGGTCGGTCATGTGACGCGGATGGAGCGGAGCACGAGCAGGCGGTGATCAATCCAACCGCTCTGGATGTCGATGACACCGCTTGGTGTTGAAGGAGTCTGGGGACCGAGGCAACGTCCGAACGGATGCACGAACAGTCGACGCATGCGTGCGTGCAGCACAATAAAACACTACATCCCTACGTATAGCGTGCGTGGCGGCGCTAGAGCCCAACGGCCTGATACAACCAAGCGGGGTGGATGTGTTGTCTGTGCGGGATCCTGATCGGATGAAGGCGACGACAGGCGGCGCAGAGCGAGGGCGGATGGATGTGCGAACGACGGTCGTCGGGCCACCGCATCGCGTGAGGTCGTGATACGTCTCCAACGTATTTATAATTTTTTATTGTTCCATGCTATTATATTATCATTCTAGGATATTTTTTGACCACTAACCTATTGACCCAATGCCTAGTGCCAGTTGTTGTTTTCTACGTGTTTTTACTTTTTAGGTTTACAGTACCAAATGAAGTCCAATTGCCCCAAAACTTTTTTATGATTTTTTCTGGACCAAAAGAAGACCTGGAAGCTTCGGGAGAAGACCGGAGGCCGCATGAGGGAGGCACAAGTCAACAGGGCGTGCCTAGGGGGGTCGGCGCGCCCTGATGGCTTGTCCCTCCCTGGTGGACCTTCTACCCCCGATCTCAGGCCTATAAATTCACATATATTCCAAAAACCCTAGAGGGCATCCCGAAACACTTTTTCCGCCGCCGCAAGTCTCTTGTCCGCCGCGATCCCATCTGGGGCTCCGTTCCAGCACCCTGTTGGAAGGGGGATCGATCTCGGAGGGCCTCTTCACTCCCCTTGCTGCCTTCATGATGATGTGTGAGTAGTTCACCATAGACCTACGGGTCCATAGTTAGTACCCAGATGACTATCTCTCTCTCTTTTGATCTTCAATACAATGATCATCGCATCTTATCTTTGATCTATCCGATATAATTCTTTTGTACGGTGTGTTTGTTGGGATCCGATGAATTGTGGGTTTATGTTTCAGATTATTCATGAGAAGTATTTTAGTCACCTTTGAATATTATGATTCTTATTTGCATTTTCATTATAGCTCGGTAAAATCTCTGTGATCTATTGAAATAGTTTGGTCAACTAGATTGATAGTGAGAGGGGTGTGTTGTAGTGGGTTCAATCTGGCGGAGCTCTATATCCAAGTGACAGAAGGGGACAAGACACATCTTTGTATTGTTGCCACTAAGGATAAAACGATGGGGTTAGTTCATATTAATTGAATTCTCTTTGTCTACATGATGTCAATGTTCTCCAGCATTACTCTATTTTACTTAATACTCTAGATGCATGCTGGATAGCGGTCGATGGGTGGAGTAATAGTAATAGGTGCAGGCAGGAGTCAGCCTATTTGCTTAAGGATGTGATGCCTATATATACATGATCATTGTCGTGAATATCACATAACTATGTGCTTTTCTATCAATTGCCCAACAGTAATTTGTTTACCCACCGTATGTTGCCTACATGAGAGATGCCACTAGGGAAACCTATGGCCCCTGGGTCTATTCACTTATATCTTTATAAAACTTATCATTACCTTTCTGCCATTATTTACCTTTTATTTTATTTTGCAATTTACAATTATCTACTATTATCTACACACTTCACTTGCTTGCAAATAACGAGATCAAGGGGATTGACAACCCTCTTGCCGCATTGGGTGCAAGTTGTTTGCTCTTTTGTGTGCAGCCGCTGAAGACGGTTGTGGATTGATATTCCTATTAGTTCGATAAACCTTGGTTTCTTAATTGAGGGAAATACTTATCCGTATTGTGCTACAATTACCCATTCCTCTTCACGGAAAACCCAACGCAGATCACAAGTATCAGGAAGGATTTCTGGCGCCATTGCCGGGGAATATCATCACCAACTATCAAGTAACTTCACACAAATTATCATTCACTTGTTCTTCTTTTTATTTGATGTTATATTTAGTTTGCTTCATAAAAATCGAAAAATACAAAAATATCTGTCTTTGCTTGTTACTAGTTTACTTCTTTGCTTACTAGTTTGCTTGTCCTGTTTGTTACTTTGCTTGCTCGGTCACGATGTCTCAAGATACTACTAAGTTGTGTGACTTCTCAAATACTAATAACAATGATTTTATTAGTACTCCTATACCACCCACCACTAGTGCGGAGGCTTTTTATATTAATGCTGCATTGCTGAATCTTGTGATGAAAGATCAATTTTCGGGAAGTCCTAATGAGGATCCCGCTGCCCATCTTAATACTTTTGTTGAGCTTTGTGATATGCAAAAGAAAAAGGATATGGATAATGATGTTGTGAAATTAAAATTATTTCCTCTTTTCACTTAGAGATAAAGCTAAGGCTTGGTTTTCATCTTTCCCACGTAATAGTATTGGAACATGGGATAAGTGTAAAGATGCTTTTATTTCCAAGTATTTTCCTCCTGCTAAGATCATCTCCCTTAGGAATCAAATTATGAATTTTAAAAAACATGATCAAGAATATGTTTCACAAGCTTGGGAGAGGATGAAATTGATGATTATAAATTTCCCTACTCATGGTTTAAACTTGTGGATGATTATCCAAAACTTCTATGCTGGACTAAACTTTGTGTCTAGGAATCTTGTAGATTCTGCTGTAGATGGTACCTTTATGGATGTGACCTTAGGAGAGGACACAAAACTTCTAGACAACATCATGACAAATTATTCTCAATGGCATGATGAAAGAGCTCCAACTCGTAAGAAGGTAAATTCTGTTGAGGAAATCGCTACTTTGAGTGAAAAAGTGGATGCTCTTATGAATATGGTTGCTAGCAAAAATGCTCATGTTGATCCAAATGATATGACTTTGTGTACTTTGATTGAGAAAACTAATTATGCCATTGATGTGAACTTTATTTCGTGAAACAATTTCAACAACAATGCTTATAGAGGAAATCTCAATGCTAGGCTGTATCCCGGTAACTCCTCTAACAACTATGGAAATTCTTATGGAAATTCTTCTACAAATGCTAATAGGATACCCTCTTATCTTGATAACACAATTAAATAATTTATTAGTTCTCAAAATATTTTTAATACTATGGTAGAAGAAAAGTTGCATACTATTGATACTTTGGCTAAAAACATGGATATAATTGCTCTTGATGTAGAAACTCTTAAAAGTAAAACTTTGCCACCCAAGCATGATTTTAATGAGACTATTAAATCTATCCAAATATCTATTATTGAGAGCAAGGAGAGGACCGCTAAGTTGAAAGCTAAGCGGGAATTCTTAGAAAAGGCTCTTCCACTCGGTTTTTACCGGAATCATGATGAAGATCTTAAAATGATTGGTACCTCTCCTATTGAATATTTATTTAGTAATCTGAAAGTAAATGATAAAGGGACTGAAGATGAGTTAACTATAGCTATAGAGTGTCCCGTTTGCTTGGAGGGTGTTGATTCTAATGCTAAAACTGAAAAAGTGGGTTTGGAGAGGTTAAAACTTTAACTAGTGATGTGCCCACTATCTTGGATTACAAGGACTTTAATTATAAAATTTTCTCTTTAGGAGAATGTATTTCCTTGTTTCAAACCATTATTATCTCACCCAATGCTTATGAACAAAACAAGCCTTTCACTAATCATATAGTGGAAGCGATGATAAAAGCTTATGATGAGAAACTTGAGCTTGAAGTTTCTATTCCTAGAAAATTGCATGATGAGTGGGAAACTATTATTAAAATAAGGATAAATAAATATGAATGCAATGCTTTGTGTGATCTTGGTGCTAGTGTTTCAACTATATCTAAAACTCTTTGTGATGTGCTTGGTCTCACCAATATTCAAGATTGTTCCCTAAACTTGCATCTTGCGGATTCTACCATTAAAAAACCTTTAGGTACAATAAATGATGTTCTAATTGTTGAAAATAATAATTATGTACCTATATATTTCATTGTGCTTGATATTTATTGCAATCCTACTTGTCCAATAATACTTGGAAGACCTTTCTTACGAACTATAGGTGCAATTATTGATATGAAAGAGGGAAACACAAGGTTCCAATTCCCATTAAAGAAAGGGATGGAACACTAACCTAGGAAGAGAATTAAACCACCTTATGAATAAATCATGAGAGCTACTTATGGGTGGAGTGTCAAAGATGACAATACTTGAAACTATGCATTATGCCTAGCTAGGGGCATACAACAATAGCGCTTGTTGGGAGGCAACCCAATAGTTATCTTTATTTTTTCTTTTTTACTTTCTATTTGTGTGTGATAGCATGATTATTGCCTATGTAATGATTGTGTTTTTATGTTTTAATTAGTGTTTGTGCTAAGTAAAGCCTTTGGGATGACTCACAAGATGAGTAGAATTGATACGATGCAAAAAAAGAAACTTTAGCGTCCAGTGCATAATTTCTATGATTTTACTGGAACGCCTTTTTGATCTAATTTTTTTACACAATATTTATATAAAAATTCTTCAGGTTTTCTTAATATTTCAGAATTTTTAGAGGTACATAAGTATAGGTTCTCTGCAGATCTTTACAGTCTGTTTTGTTTTAGACAGATTCTGTTTTTGCTTGCATAGTTTGCTTGTTTTGATGATGCTATGGATTGTATCGGGGGGTATAAGCCATGTAAATGTTAGAATACAGTAACTATTATGCAATAATGAAATATGAATCAATTTATAACAGTACCAAAAGTATTTGATATGTTGTTTGTACTAACGGATCTCACGAAGTTTTGTTGAGTCTTGTGTGATTGAAGTTTTCAAGTTTTGGGTGTTATCACGATGGACGAAGGAATAAGGAGAGGCAAGAGCCTAAGATTGGGGATGCACAAGGCAATATTCTAGGAAGACTCAAGAATCTAAGCTTGGGGATGCCCCGGAAGGCATCCCCTCTTTCGTCTCAATCCATCGGTATGTCACTTGGAGCTATATTTTTATTCTTCACATGATATGAGTTTTGCTTGGAGCGTCGTTCGCTTTTGTTTGCTTTTATTTTTAGTTTGCCACAATAATCATTTTTTGGACACACCTATTTGAGAGAGACACACCTTCATCATAATTTGTTAGAATACTCTATGTGCTTCACTTATATCTTTTGAGCTTAGCAGTTGCTGTAGTACTTCACTTATATGTTTTTGAGCAGTTGCTGTATAGCAGTTGCTGTATAGATTTTATAGAAATAATTGCACTCTCGTTATTCACTTATATATGTTTGAGAGTTAATTAGTAGTGATGTTAATTTGCATGGGTCATAAGACTAGTCCAAAAATAATAGATATTCAATGAGTGATAATCAAAACCATCATGTAGCACATAAAAGAGAAATTGTGGGTCAATGATATTGATGTGGTAATATGAAAAAGGTGATGAGGATATATTCTATGAATACGATGATTCTAATTGTCTCAGCTGGAAGGAAATATTAAGCCTAGCCAATGATGAACAACAGGTGAATTCTCTCTTAGTTGATAATGCCAATTATTTTGATGAGAGCTTTATACTGCCTAAATCCTTGTGTGTATGTGTCATTAGGTACATTGGAGAGGAAGGCATGGCGCAAGGAGCAACTTGGGGCAAGAAGGAGAGCAAGGAGGCAATGCAGCTGAGCTGGGAGGAGGCTTCTGCAACTCCCAGGGCGGTAGTACCGCCCCACCCCAGCGGTAGTACCGCTTGAGGCGGTACTACCGCCCCTACTACCGTAAAAACTACTGGTATCTTTTCGAGCTAACCGGTAGTAGAGCGGAACTTAAGCGGTAGTACCGCTTGGAGCG
Organism: Elymus sibiricus; assembly: GCA_039707655.1. NCBI lineage: Eukaryota > Viridiplantae > Streptophyta > Magnoliopsida > Poales > Poaceae > Elymus > Elymus sibiricus. Next base: position 103,249,028 of record CM077669.1, on the reverse strand, counting down.
GTAGTACCGCATGCTCAAGCAGTACTACCGTGCTGCCTGCGCGCAGACTTTTTGGGCTGACGGCCCGTGTACCCCCTCAACCTATCTTAGGATATAAATACTCTTCCTTAGGGTTAGTTAGAGTTAGACCACGTTTAAGATAAACCCTAGTTCATGAGATTGCTTGTAAGCATTCATCTTGAATCCTCATCACCAATTCGTATCGATCTGGTGATTATATACTGCAAGTCAAGTGTGATCTGCTGTTCCATTGGGAATTAGTATATTGCAATTCTAACCGTTCGTGGTCGACGGCTGCGTGCGCAAGTGTGTGACGTTGTGAATATCCAAAGGGTTGAGACCTTTTGCATTGGCATCAGGGATCAAGAGAGGGAGAGTTCATCGGCGACATACAAGTTATCCTACACCATCATCATCACCACCGCCGCTTACTGAGAAGATCGGGACACCCCATATCATCTTGGTATCAGGGCTGACGGCCCGTGTACCCCCTCAACCTATCTTAGGATATAAATACTCTTCCTTAGGGTTAGTTAGAGTTAGACCACGTTTAAGATAAACCCTAGTTCATGAGATTGCTTGTAAGCATTCATCTTGAATCCTCATCACCAATTCGTATCGATCTGGTGATTATATACTGCAAGTCAAGTGTGATCTGCTGTTCCATTGGGAATTAGTATATTGCAATTCTAACCGTTCGTGGTCGACGGCTGCGTGCGCAAGTGTGTGACGTTGTGAATATCCAAAGGGTTGAGACCTTTTGCATTGGCATCAGGGATCAAGAGAGGGAGAGTTCATCGGCGACATACAAGTTATCCTACACCATCATCATCACCACCGCCGCTTACTGAGAAGATCGGGACACCCCATATCATCTTGGTATCAGATATCCAGCGTTTCCTCGGTAAGCATCCACCAAATCATCCGTAGATTAGTTCTGTGTTTCATCCTATCCAGAAAAAGCCTCACAAAAAGATTAGGGTTAGGGTTTTTGCCATCGCCTAGATTGCATCGTTTCCAAGTTTTAGTTGCTGGTCGTTGTGTCTTTCTTTTTGCGTCACTTTGTCATCCGTGTCATCTAGTCGGTGTCTAGGGTTTTGTTCTGATCCGCGTCTTTTTGTTCTTGTGTTCGTCGGCGTCTTTTTGTTCTTGTGTTCGTCGGCGTCTTTTTGTTCTTGTGTTCGTCGGAATCGCGTCTAGGATTTTCCTTTAGCGTTTTCTTTCCGGTTTCCTTTTTCCAATCCGAGTTAAATCGAGTCTTTCCTTTTGTGAGCCATAGACAAGCCAATCTTTCCTTTGCGTAGCACTTTCCTATTGAGACTAGCATATCCTTATGCTCTACGGGCTGCTCATCTAGGTTTTTGGTAAGTGCATCTTTGCGATTGGCAAGATCAGATTTGTTGTTTGTTGCTCAAGTCTCAAAAAAAAAAAAAAGGAAAAAAAAAAAATCCCGTGGTACTGTTCACGTTACTGTTCACGTGACCTGCTGTGAAAAAAAAAAAAAAGAGAGAGAAAAAAAAAAAAAAAGGCGTATCAAAAAAAAAAAAAAAAACAGAGAGACAAAAAGAAACGAGAGAAAAAGTGGCCGGAAGTTGTTGCTATCTATTGCAGTGCTGTATTTATTATCTTGCTGTTTGCACTTGTAGAATTGAGCAATCTTGTGCCCTGTTTTTGAGCTTTTTGCTAGCGTCTCTCCCTGTGCATTGCAACACGAGCATTACTCCGACACATAAATCAAATTTGAGCTCCTTTTCAGAGTTGCAATTGCCCCATTTATCTCCACCGTGTGAGTTTCCATGGGTCTTTTTGTATCACACGATCAGCACTAGGATTTGTGAATTGGTGTTGTTAGGTATCCCAACCAAGCTCCACCATATACCCTGGTTTGTCGTGTGATTGCTCTCAGACCCGGATATTCACTTCATCACATCTGTGCACTAGTCTTCCATCCGAACGGGTACGCATTGCTATTCACTTTGGAACGTTAAGATTTCCTTTTCTTGTCAGTTTTTGAGTGAGTTGTGAGAGTACACCATATACATCTGCTATACTTTTTATGTACTAATAATGGTGAATCCTCTCAAGGACAAGCCATTACCATTACAGTTTTTGTGCAGTGATGCATTCTGGGAGGAGGAAGATCTTGGTGTACATCCTGATTCAGGTTTGTTCCACTTTACTGCAGACATCGAAGGTAGACCTGCTGCAGTGATCCTTGATAATTATTCTCTCACAAACTTGGTCAGTATTGATGTTGTTAACAAGCTACAGTTGCGTAAATATACCAAACTTGTGCCATATACGTTAGCTGCTTATGATGAGGCATTTCCAATTACTCATCGTGCTTATGTTCCTATCACCATTTATGGCTACACTGTTAGCATGCGCTGTGATGTCCTTCCTAGAACACTTAATTGTTGTCACGTTTTGTTGGGAAAACCTTGGTGTGATAAGCATAAGGTTAAATTTGATAGTGCTCAGACCGATCCTGTATTCTTTTGGCATAATAAGCACACTTGGTTAGCACATACACGACTTAAGGATTTTCAGAAGGTTAGACGTCAAAATCTCTGTCCACCTGTTATTCCCATAGTTAATAATGAGCATTTGCGTGATCACACAATCTTGGGAGTACATGTTAATGAGACAAGTCAGGTTTCACCTAACGTAATCATGTCTACTCCTAGTGTTGTTTCTTGTGATATCCAGGTTGCTTTTGAAGAAAGGGAGCCATCTGTTGTACAACCTATGCTCCCAATTGCTCCTAGTGTTGTGCCTTCTGATGTGCAGGTTGTTTTTGAAGAAAGGGAGCAGCATGTCGTACAACCTGAATCACCACTTGCGCAAGATTTTCTAGTACCTGCTACATCTCAGGAGATTGACATTGATACTGGTACTAATTTTGAGCTGCAACCAGCCAATGAGGCATTCAGTGAGTCTATTCCTTTGCTGGTTGATTCTTGTGCGTTGATCAGTCCAAATATTTCAGCACCATGTGATACTTTGCTAAATTCAAATTCTGATCATGTGGTACTGATAACACATAACGAACTACTTACTAGAATACCACCCGTTGATATTGTGTATTCCATCCTGCTCAATGAACCTATTAGTTTGCGTAGTGCTATGAAGAAGATTTCTGAAATTTCACATCTAAATTCTAGCACATATGCCTATAGTTTCATTTTTAATTTAATTGGTGAATATAGCATGACTGATAATTTTCTGGTGGATCACATATGCATTACCTGTGATAGGATTGCTGATTTGAAACTTGCTGTTTTGCATCCTATATGCTATGTGACAAAATCATTGTGTTGTGGGACGGTCGCTCATTTTCATAAGAATATGAAATATCATTATGTTCTAGTTGATTTCTTGCGGCCAACAAAAATTTCAGCTATGTTGGGTTGTTCTGATCTTGCTATAACCGAATGTAATCCATTGTGGTTGTCCCAACACCTGTTGCATTTATATGCTACTGCTATAGACTTCACTTTTATTTGCAAACTGAGTTGCATCTTACCCGCTGCGTGTAGTGCTCGTGCACATACCTACGTTTGTTCTATATATCAGCGTGGCACAGTTGAAGCATGGTATCCAATATATGTACCTTTGCATATTTTGGACTGGTTTGACCTTGCTTATAGCACATTTGATCATCGATCTTCTGTGAGGACTTTGGACTTAATACTAAACAATAAGACATTGTACATGTGTGTTCCTCATTCTGGTCATGACTATATGAACTTCACTTATACTTGCAATTTAAGTTGCATATTGCATACTGGGCATCTTTTTCATGACAACAAAAATGATACAACACGTTATCTATACATATATTATGCGTACACGTTGTTCTTTTTGTTTCTGCCATTTTCAGCTTACCCAAAGCCGAGGACGGCTTTTCTTGAAGAAAGGGAGGATGATGAGGATATATTCTATGAATACGATGATTCTAATTGTCTCAGCTGGAAGGAAATATTAAGCCTAGCCAATGATGAACAACAGGTGAATTCTCTCTTAGTTGATAATGCCAATTATTTTGATGAGAGCTTTATACTGCCTAAATCCTTGTGTGTATGTGTCATTAGGTACATTGGAGAGGAAGGCATGGCGCAAGGAGCAACTTGGGGCAAGAAGGAGAGCAAGGAGGCAATGCAGCTGAGCTGGGAGGAGGCTTCTGCAACTCCCAGGGCGGTAGTACCGCCCCACCCCAGCGGTAGTACCGCTTGAGGCGGTACTACCGCCCCTACTACCGTAAAAACTACTGGTATCTTTTCGAGCTAACCGGTAGTAGAGCGGAACTTAAGCGGTAGTACCGCTTGGAGCGGTAGTACCGCATGCTCAAGCAGTACTACCGTGCTGCCTGCGCGCAGACTTTTTGGGCTGACGGCCCGTGTACCCCCTCAACCTATCTTAGGATATAAATACTCTTCCTTAGGGTTAGTTAGAGTTAGACCACGTTTAAGATAAACCCTAGTTCATGAGATTGCTTGTAAGCATTCATCTTGAATCCTCATCACCAATTCGTATCGATCTGGTGATTATATACTGCAAGTCAAGTGTGATCTGCTGTTCCATTGGGAATTAGTATATTGCAATTCTAACCGTTCGTGGTCGACGGCTGCGTGCGCAAGTGTGTGACGTTGTGAATATCCAAAGGGTTGAGACCTTTTGCATTGGCATCAGGGATCAAGAGAGGGAGAGTTCATCGGCGACATACAAGTTATCCTACACCATCATCATCACCACCGCCGCTTACTGAGAAGATCGGGACACCCCATATCAAAAGGTGTGCATCATTGTTGATTCGTAGAAGTATTGGTATTAAGAGGTGTTAATTTCCCGTTTGTCTAAATATTAAAAAGGCATGGTGAGGATGTGTGAGCATTTCTATTCCTCGTCAAAATCCTAGTGTTATTTCGGGTCGGAGGCGCGTGATGGTTAACTCCTCCCAACCTGCTCCCTCGGAGCATGCGAGTAGTACTTTGATTTGTGATAAAACTAATAAAACTTTGCAATAAGTATATGAGTTCTTCATGACTAATGTGAATCCATGGACATACGCAATCTCACCACCTCATATTTTGCTAGCCTCTTCGGTACCGTGCATTGCCCATTCTCACCTCGAGAATCGGTGCGAACTTCGCCGGTGCATCCAAACCCCATGACATGATACACTCTATCACACATAAGCCTTGTTATATCTTCCTCAAAACAGCCACCGTACCTACCTATCATGGCACTTCCATAGCCATTCCGAGATATATTGCCATGCAAATTCCACCGTTACATCATATGACTAGTCCATTCATCATCATATTGCTTTGCATAATCATATAGAGCGGACATAGTATTTGTGGCAAAGCCACTGTTCATCATATTTTTGATACATGTCACGCTAGATCATTGCACATCCTGATACACTACCAGAGGCATTCATATTGAGTCATATTGTTTCATAAGTTCTTCATATCGAAATTTCATGGTGAGTTGTAAGTAAATAAAAGTGTCATGATCATCATTATTAGAGCATTGTCCCAGTGAGGAAATAAAAATGGGGGAGGCCAAATGAGCCCACCATAATAAAAAAATGAAAAAGAGAGAAAAAGAGAGAAGGGACTTTGCTACTATCCTTTACCACACTTGTGCATCAAAGTGGCACCTTGTTCTTCATATAGAGAGTCTCATGTTATGTCATTTTCATATGCTAGTGGGAACTACTTTTTCATTCTTATAAACTTGGCTTGTATATTCTGATGATGGGCTTCCTCAAATGCCCGAGGTCTTCATGAGCAAGCAAGTTGGATGCACACCCCACTTAGCTTCAGTTGAGCTTTCATACACTTATAGCTTTCGTGCATCATTTGCATGGCAATCCCTACTCCTTGCATTGACATCTATCGATGGGCATCTCCATAGCCTGTTGGTATGCCTAGTTGATGCGAGACTTTCTTCTCCACTTTTTACCCCTTTGATATATACCACCATATTCTATTCCACCTTTATGCTATGTCCATGGTTCACGCTCATGTATAGCGTGAAGAATAAAAAGTTGATGCACATTGAAAAAGTATGATCCAATTGGCTGACTTGGACACCATGGTGCTTGACATTTGTATTAATGTGGTGAAGACGGAGCCATGCCTTGCTAATATGATAAAATGAATGGGGGGTAAACATTCTTTTAGGATCATATACTTTGAAAGATTGATGATTTTGTTGCTTGTGCCTATAAATATTACTATGTTGATGTTTGTTAATTCTTCGTTTCTCAATGAGAATACATGCAAAAGATTACATATTGGATAGCATGTCAAATCAAAAATTCTGTTTTTATCATTTACGTACTCAAGGACGAGCAGGAATTAAGCTTGGGGATCCTGATACGTCTCCAATGTATCTATAATTTTTGATTGTTCAATGCTATTATATTATCATTCTAGATACTTTTTGAGTAATAATTAACCAATTTATATTATTTTTGAGCACTAACCTATTGACCCAGTGCCCAGTGCCAATTGCTGTTTTCTGCGTGTTTTTTACTTTTTAGGTTTACAGTACCAAACGAAGTCCAATTGCCTCGAAAGTTTTTTATGATTTTTTCTGGACCAAAAGAAGACCTCGAAGCTTCGGGAGAAGACCAAAGGCCCCACGAGGAAGGCACAAGCCAACAGGGCGCGCCCGGGGGGGGGGGGGTCGGCGCGCCCTGATGGCTTGTCCCTCCCTGGTGGCCCTCCTACCCCCGTGCTCCGGCCTATAAATTCAAATATATTCCAAAAACCCTAGAGGGCATCCCGAAACACTTTTTCTGTCGCCGCAAGTCTCTGTTCCGCCGCGATCCCATCTGGACGTTTCGGCACCCTCCCAGAGGGGGGATCGATCACGGAGGGCCTCTTCATCAACCTTGCTGCCTTTATGATGATGTGTGAGTAGTTCACCACAGACCTACGGGTCCGTAGTTAGAACCTAGATGGCTATCTCTCTCTCTCTTAATCTTCAATACAATGATCAGCTTATCCTCGCTTTGATCTATCCGATGTAATTCTTTTGTACAGTGTGTTTGTTGGGATCCGATGAATTGTGGGTTTATGTTTCAGATTATTCATGAAAAGTATTTGAGTCACCTCTGAATATTTTGGTTCTTATTTGCACGATCATTATAGCTTCGTAAATCTCTCCGATCTATTGAAGTAGTTTGCCCAACTAGATTGATATTTCTTCAGTGAGAGGGGTGCATTGTAGTGGGTTCAATCTAGTGGTGCTCTATATCCCAGTGATAGAAGGGGACAAGACACGTCTTTGTATTGTTGCCACTAAGGATAAAACAACGGGGTTAGTTCATATTAATTGAATTATGTTTGTCTACATCATGTCAATGTTCTCCAAGCATTACTCTGTTTTACTTAATACTCTAAATGCACGCTGGATAACGGTCGATGGGTGGAGTAATAGTAATAGGTGCAGGCAGGAGTCGGCCTATTTGCTTATGGACGTGATGCCTATATATACATGATCATTTCCGTGAATATCACATAACTATGCGCTTTTCTATCAATTGCCCAACAATAATTTGTTTACCCACCGTATGTTGCCTACATGAGAGATGCCGCTAGGGAAACCTATGGCCCCCGGGTCTATTCACTTATATCATTATAAAACTTATCATTACCTTTCTGCCATTATTTACCTTTTATTTTATTTTGCAATTTACAATTATCTACTATTATCTACACACTTCACTTGCCTGCAAATAACGATATCAAGGGGATTGACAACCCTCTTGCCGCGTTGGGTGCAAGTTGTTTGCTCTTTTGTGTGCAGCCGCTCAAGACAGTTGTGGATTGATATTTCTATTGGTTCGATAAACCTTGGTTTCTTAACTGAGGGAAATACTTATCCGTATTGGGCTGCAATTACCCGTTCCTCTAGGGCAGCCGAGCAACATGACCAACGGACGAACCCTATGTCGCCGTGCATGTGCAGAAGACACACGCGACACCAAGAACAGAGAATATCCCTTTGCCGATTCGTAGTGGGGGCGCAAAGTATGGATCAACACCAGTGAAAATTACGTATAGCACATGATCATTTACCCAGGTTTGGCCGCGTGTTGCATAATACTGTACTCTTGACTTTGGTTTCGGTTATTGTAATGGATAGTGAGCTACAAGTTTTTCCATGGAAGGGTAAATGATGCCTTGAGCTGCTACGTGTAATCTGCCATGTGTCCAACCCTACTATCCATCCCTTGATACAGTAGTTCCATCCTTCTTTTATAGTTTAAGGTGTAAGACAGTAGCTATGGTGAATCATCTCTACTATGACAAAGTAGGTATATACTCCCTCCGTTCCTAAATATAAGTCTTTTTAGAAGTTGCACTAGTGACTACATACGAATGTATATAGACATACTTTAGAGTATCGATTCACTCATTTTGCTCCGTATGTAGTCCATAGTAAAATATCTAAAAAGACTTATATTTAGAAACGAAGGAAGTACATATTAAAAGCACGGAGAGATGTCACAATTTCCGGGCTCCCGGGAACAAACAACCGTCTTTTCACCACTTCTGAAAGTCTCCATCTGGCACTTAGCATGACGCATGCTAACACAGATGCTCATCACCTGAAAATAGGTGTGGTGAACCAGCACACCTGCACACCCACCACGTGTTGCAAAAGGCCCGTCTGAGCAGGACCGGCTGAAAGCACATATACTTCCTTGGAGGTTTTGATAATTCATGACAACATACATTATCTCTTGGACTAATGGTTCTACCTAGTGTTTCCGATTAAGTCCAAAAGATTGTTGTGGCTGGAATGTGTGAGGAGGAAGAAGGAAAGGACAAGATTGGCTAAGCTTAAAACTTCAAGACCCATATGAAAGCCAATACTATTAAAAGGGGATGAGGTATCTATGATGATCCGGTTGCTCAAGTGCTTAGAGATTAGCCAGCAAGAAGCCTCAACATTTCTCCCACAATATATTCTTTCCAAAATCCCAAAGTCAAATTAGGTGCCACCAACTTTCCACAATCGGCTCTACCGAGTTTTACTTAGACAGAATCCAAAGCCAAACCCTAGCAACGAGGTGTAACCAAGTTCCATCCCGGTACAACCGAAAAGCAATGACCAACCTTCTGGTATCTATTTGCTAAAAATCGGAATTTCCGAGTTTTACAAATCGATGTCACCGAAGTGAGGAGCTGCTCAAGGCCAACCGATTCGGACTCACCGAGAAGCTGTATATTGGTCTCAACGAAAAGCCTAAAGTTAGAGCATTTTGCACTAGTCGGTGCAACCGAGTTTTTTACTTCGGTTCCACGGAGTTGGGCAATAATGTTGTAATGGTTGGATTTTTGGAGATGGCTATATACACCCCTCCACCCCTCTCATTCGTAGAGAGAGCACTCAGAACAAGCAAACACTTCCACCATTCATTTTCTGAGAGAGAACCACCTACTCATGTGTTGAGATCAAGATCTTCCACTCCAACCATATGAATCTTGATTTCTAGCCTCGCCAAGTTGCTTTCCATCCAATCAATCTCTTCTACCAAGTCAAATCCCATGAGAGAATGATTGAGTGTTGAGGAGACTATCTTTTGAAGCACAAGAGCAAGGAGTTCATCATCCATACCGCATCTATTTCCTTTTGGAGATTGGTGTCTCCTAGGTTGGTTAGATGTTGCTTGGGAGCCTCCAATTCTTGTGGAGTTGAACCAAGAAGTTTGTACGGGCAAGGAGATTACCTACTTCGTGAAGATCTATGATGTCTACTATGCAACTTTATTCTTGTAGACTTTGTTGGTCCTCCAAGCGCAGAGTTTTATAGGACAGTAGCAATTTTCCCTCAAGTGGATGACCTAAGGTTTATCAATCCATGTGAGGTGTAGGATGAAGATGGTCTCTCTCAAACAACCCTGCAATCAAATACAAGAAATCTCTTGTGTTCCCAACACACCCAATACAATGGTAATACAAGTGCAATATGGATGGTAGATATAGGTTTTTGTAATCTGGAAATATAAAAACAGCAAGGTAATAAATAGTAAACAGCGAGCAAAACGGTATATTAATGCTTGGAAACAAGGCCTTGGGTTCATAATTTCACTAGTGCAATCTGCCAACAATGCTAACATAGTTGAATCATATGATCATCCCTCAACGTGCAACAAAGAATCACTCCAAAGTTCCTATCTAGCGGAGAACTATAAGAGGAAAATGGTGTAGGTAGTAGAACCACCTCAAAGTTATTCTTTCCGATCAATCTTTTGGGCTATTCCAATAAGTGTCACAAACAGCCCTAGAGTTCGTACTAGAACAACACCAATGATACATATCAATCAACCCTAATGTCACCTCAAGTATCCGTGGGTAAATTATGTGACATGCATCAAAAAAATTTCAGGTCTATCATATTCAATCCAACACAAAGAACTTCAAGGAGCACCCAAGATTTCTATCGGAGAACGTGGTATGAAAACGTGCAATCAACCCCTATGCATAGATCCCCAAGGTCACCAGAATCCGCAAGTTGATGCGTCAACATATATCAAGTGAATCAATAGAATACCCCAATGTCACTATGGGTATCCCACGCAAGACATACATCAAGTGTTCTCAAACCAAAATATTCAATCCAACATAACGAGATCTCATAGGTAAAGATTCAATTCATCACAACAAGGTAGCAAGGGAATAACATCATATGATCTGACTATATTAACAAAGCCCGTGATACATCAAGATCGTGACATCTCAAGAACACGAGAGAGAGAGAGATTGAACACATAGCTACTGGTACATACCCTCAGCCCCGAGGGTGAACTACTCCCTCCTCGTCATGGCCTCCGTCGGGATGATGAAGATGGCCACCGGTGATGGTTTCCCCTCTTCGGTAGGGTACTGGAACGTCTCCAGATTGGTTTTTCGTTGATACAGAGAGTTGCGGTGGCGGAACGGAGAGTCTCTGTTTATTTTTGGGTTTTTGGGATTTATAGGATTTTTCAGCGTTGGAATCACGCACAACGGAGCCACGTGGGCCCCACCACATATCAGGGCACGACCTAGGGGGGAGCCCTGATGGCTTGTGCCCCACGGGTGGCTCCCCTCCGGTGGTTCTTCGCTCCAATATGGCTTATTCCTCTAGAAAAAATCACCAAAAAGTTTCGGGCGATTCCAAAAACTTTCATTTTCTGCACAAAAACAACACCACGGTAATTCTGCTGAAAACAGCGTCAGTCCGGGTTAGTTCTAAATAAATCATATAAAGTGCATCAAAACCATATAAAAGTATTGTAAACATAGGCAATCATGGCATGAATACTTCATAAATTATCGATACGTTGGAGATGCATCAGCATCCCCAAGCTTAATTCCTGCTCGTCCTCGAGTAGGTAAATGATAAAAGAAATAATTTATGAAGTGTGAATGCTAGCATAATATATAAGTTTGATCATTGATAATTTCAGTCACTTTTCTAGCATCATAACCAGTAACTTTTTCTCATAAAAATCAACATGATAGAGTAGCAGTCAATTCACATGTCATGGTTCAAACAATTCATTCACTTGAAACTTAACAATCTATGTTCTTGGTCACCAAACAATTTCAATGCATCATTAAGTCCAGTAAGAGCTCCACATACTCAATTATCACATAGTATTTTATGATTACTAATACTCAAGGCATATTTTTGGAACAAACAACATCCATCGAACACATCAAAAGATAGGGGCTTAATGTTTCGCCTCCCAACATACTTATCATGAAGATAATTGTCAACAATAATGAATCATGATCAAATATATTTGACTGGATATATATGTTAGGATCTTTCCCCACCACATGATGCTTTCCAACAAATAGATTGAGGTTGGAATAAGAAGTTGACTCAACGTGAATAGGAAATAGCATGAAAGTAAATAGATTATCCCTTCGCAGAGGGAAGCAGGGATTTGCATAGGTGCCAGAGCTCATTGTTTAAAACACAGATGAATATGTAATTTTGGTGGTGTGCTTTTCCTGTCAACGTCATAACAGAGTTTTCAATATTGGCGGTTCCCAAATAAAATTGAAATTTTACCCCCCCTCCACCATTCAAACACATTCCATGGCTGGCCGAATCCACGGTTGCCCTCCAAACAATCAACTTTCTAGGAGGAGTTTTTGTTCATTTATTTTTGTATTATGCAGCACTGGGCATCCTTTTTACCAGCCTCTCTCGTGCAATGATGATACGTCTCCAACGTATCTATAATTTTTGCTTGTTCCATGCTGTTATATTATCATTCTTGGATGTTTTACAATATTTTTATAACAACTTTATATCATTTTTTGCGACTAACCTATTGACATAGTGCCAAAGTGCCAGTTGCTGTTTTTGCGTGTTTTTTACTTCGCAGAATATCAATACCAAATGGAGTCCAATCGCGACGAAACTTTTTGGAGATTTTTTCTGGACCAGAAGACACCCAGTGGGCCAAAGAAGTGCCGGAGAGGTGGGCCGTGGAGACCACAACCCACCAGGGCACGCCAGGGGGGCCCCGGCGCGCCCTGATGGGTTGTGCCCTCCTCGAGGCACCTCTCCACCTCCTCTGATGCCTATAAATTCCAAAATATTCCAAAAAACCTAGGGGAGTCGACGAAACACAATTCTAGCCGCCGCAAGTTCCAGAACCTCGAGATCCAATCTAAACACCATCACGGAGGGGTTCATCTTCTTCATAGGTGCCTCTTCGATGATGCGTGAGTAGTCCACCATAGACCTACGGGTCCATAGGCAGTAGGTAGATGGCTTCCTCTCTCTCTCTTATGATTCTCAATACAATGGTCTCTTGGAGATCTATTTGATGTAAACTTTTGCGGTGTGTTTGTTGGGATCCGATGAATTTTGAGTTCATGATCAGTTTCTATCCATGAATATCATTTGAGTCTTCTTTGATCTCTTATATGCATGATTACTTATAGCCTCGTATTTCTTCTTCGAATCTTTGGTTTAGTTAGGCCAACTAGATCGATTTTTCTTGCCATGGGAAGTGGTGCCTTGTGATGGGTTCAATCTTGCGGTGTTCTTTCCCAGTGACAGAAGGGGCAGTAAGACACGCATGTATCGTTGCCATTAAGGATAACAACATTGGGTCTATTCCTACATAAATAGATCTTGTCTACATAATGTCATCGTTCTTATTGCATTACTCCGTTTTTCCATGAACTTAATACACTAGATGCATGCTGGATAGCGGTCGATGTGTGGAGTAATAGAGGTAGATGCAGGCAGGAGTCGGTCTACCTATCTTGGACGTGATGCCTATATAATGATCATCGCCTTGGATATCGTCATGACTATTCGATTTTCTATCAATTGCCCAACAGTAATTTGTTCAGCCACCATGCGCTAAACTCATGAGAGAAGCCACTAGTGAAGTCTACGGCCCCCGGGTCTACTTTTCCAACATATTGCTTTCCGATCTATCTTTTTGCCTCTTTGTTTTCAGATCTACAAAACCAAAAACCCAAAAACATATTGCTGCATATTTTATTTGCTCTTTTTATTTTGTGTTCTTGAGAGATCTATCTCTCCTATCTATCACTACCTAATCTATCTTATTACCGTAGAGAGATTGACAACCTCTCTTTCGCGTTGGGTTGCAAGTATTTGTTATTTGTGTGCAGGTGCTGCTTATTGGGTGGTGGTGATCCTCCTACTGGTTCGATAACCTTGGTTTCATAACCGAGGGAAATACTTACCGTCGCTGTGCTGCATCATCCTTTCCTCTTTGGGGAAATACCGACGCAGTCTCAAGCCACGTCAAAGGAATTTCTGGCGCCGTTGCCGGGGAGGAAGCGGTCTCTTCTACGTGCCTATCGTATTCGCCGAGGGGACTCCATCATCATCTACCAGGTTCCTAATCACAAGTCTCATCTCCTTGCGATTACATTATTTGCCATTTGCCTCTTGTTTTCCTCTCCCCCACTTCACCAATTTGCCGTTTTCTTCGCCCTCTTTTTCGTTTTGCCTTTTTCTTGTCAGATCTCTTGCCTAGTCATTATGTCTAGTTCTTCCTTTATTGCGTCTACTCCCGATAATGAGGTTCTTAATTTTAAGCAAAGGGGAGGGGAGAACCTAAAAGATGCTTGGTATAGGATTTGCAACGCTCATAATAGATCTATCCATAAGACATCTACCGTTGTTCTTCTTCGCAATTTTTATGTGGGCATCACCACTTGGTATAGATTCGTCCTTGATACGATTACCGGTGGGAATTTCTTGATGTGCCCATCTTTGGATGCTTTTAATGCTATGGGAAGATTAGTGGGATCACCCCCGCTTATTGTCAATGAAACAACTTTAACTCTTGAACACGTTATGGAGAGATTAGATGCTATTGAAAAAAAAGATGATTACCAAGGAACATCTTGAAAATTTGGATAAGAGAATGCATGATCTTGCTAATAAAATTGGGGCTAAGGCGGGAGATGCTTTTAAATTGTTAAAGGAAAAGAAACACGTAGTTAATGTAAGGGTAGAAGAGAGCCCGTACCGGATTGATAAGTTGGAAGAATTTTTTAGTAACTTGGGTTCAGCTTTTTCTTCTAACAAAACTATTGAAAAAACTCCATTAAAAATTAGCAAGACCACAGAAGTCATAAAGAATAAAGTTGCCACACCTAGTAGTCACAAGGGGGATCTTAAAATGATTAGTACTCACCCCGACTTTGTTGAAATCATAAGAGACCCTATTTACAAGAATGAATTTTTTTGTTTCCTTCCTAGGAATGTTGTCATTAAGAATATGCATGCCAAATCCTTGAAGAAATCTAGTTATGTGATTGAAGAATTGAGAACCAAAGATGATAATACTTGAATCTATGCGTTATGCCTAGCTAGGGTTGTAAAACGATAGCGCTTGTTGGGAGGTAACCCAATGAATAAATTTATTTTTGCTTTTTTCTTTCTGTTTTTGAGTGTTGACACAATTATGCCTCTGTTATGATTGTGTTTTTATGGTTTATTTAGTGTTTGTGCCAAGTAAATCCTTTAGGATGATTCATAGGATGAGTAGAAGTGATGCTGAATGTGAAACAGAAACTTTGTGTCCAGTATATGAATTTTCATTTTTTTGCTGGAACGTGATATTGAGCTGAAATTTTAACACAGTGTTTATATACAAATTCCTTATGTTGTCCTAATGTTTCAGAATTGTTAGAGTTACAGAAGTATGGTTAGAGTACAGATTACTACAGACTGTTCTGTTTAAGACAGATTCTGTTTTCGTTGCATTGTGTGCTTGTTTTGATGAATCTATGGGTTATATTGAAGGGTATGAGCCATGGTAAAGTTAAAATACAGTAGGTATAATGCAATAACAAAATATGAATAGGTTTTCAATAGCACCTAAAGTAGTGATTTGCTTTATTATACTAACGGATCTCACGAAGATTTTGTTGAGTTTTGTGTGATTGAAGTTTTCAAGTTTTGGGTGAGATCACGATGGATGATGGAATAAGGAGTGAAAAGAGCCTAAGCTTGGGGATGCTACCGAACCCCCAAGATATATCCAAAGAGAAACAAGCAACTAAGCTTGGGGATGCCCCCGAGTGGCATCCCCTCTTTCTTCTAATGACCATCGGTATTTTACTTGGAGCTATATTTTTATTCGTCACATATCATTAGTTTTGCTTGGAGCATCTTGTATCTTTGCTTGCTTTGTTTGTTTGTTTTTCAATTCTGTCCTTGATGTGCACACCTATTTGGAAGATCCAAAATTATGCTATGATTTGTTAGAATTGCTCTATGCACTTCACTTAAACCTTTTGAGCTATAGAATTGCTCTAGTGCTTCACTTATATCTTTTTGAGCACGGTGTTCTTGGAGTTTTTTTGTGTGGAAATACTCTCATGCTTCACTTAGATTAATTTGAGAGTTAGTAGATTTTGAAGAAATCGTCTCATGCTTCACTTATACCATTTTGAGAGATGAAATCTTTATGCTCATGTGCTTCGCTTAAATTTGTTTGAGCTTACCAAAAAGCAATGGCAATATATGAAACTAGTCCCAAAGTGATAGATATCCAAGGAGGATATAATAAAAACTTTCATGAAGATCATTGGGCAAATTAAACTTGATTCTTTGTAATAGTTTTGAAACATGATGATAGTAATATGTGAGTTATGATAGTGAGTAATTATGCTTAGTAGGAATATTGGTGTTAAGGCTTGTGATTCCCTATGCATGCACGAAAGTCAATAGTTATGCAATGAAGTTACATCCTACTTATGGTGCATTATTCGGTGTTAGTTATACTCAATGCTCGCTTATGTGAATTTTCGTTTCTTGGTTTGGTTGCTTCTCAATCTATTTGCTAGCCTCCATTTGTACTAAGTAGAAATACTACTCGTGCATCCAAAATCCTTAAACCAAGTTTTGCCTTATGAGTCCACCATACCTACCTATATGCGGTATTTCCATGCTGTTCCAAGCAAATTTGTATGTGCTATCTCGAAATTTTAAAAATAAATTTTCTCTTTTGTGTGCTCGTACCGCTCATGAAACGGTGGGGAGTGTCCAATATTTTTCCATGCTAGATGTGTTGTTCTCAAGATGAGTGTTTATTCACTTGTCATTGCACGAGAGTGCGACGGTAATAGGGATGCCCATTCCCGAAATGAAAAAGAAAAAAAATATTTACTTTATATTGCAAATAATAAATTCCTTGGAAAGTGTTGGTATGGAAGGCAACCGTGGATACGGCCCGCCATGGAAAGTGAAAGTTTGGTGGAAAAAGGAATAAACTTTATTTTCTGTTTGCGAACCGCCTATGATATATCTAGCATGGAAAGTATTGTGAGCTACTTTGTCGTTTTCGTTGACAGGAAAGGCATGCCAACCAAAATATTTTTCTCTCTCAATTTAAACCTTGAGCTCTGGCACCTCTATAAATCCCTACTTCCCTCTGCGAAGGGCCTATCTATTTACTTTATGCAATTTTTATTTTTTACTTTGAGTCTCCATCTTCTCTTATAAAGCACCAACTAGGGGGCACTATGATCATACTTGAGCATTGGGCATAGCTAATATTTGAGTGTGTTTCATGAATGGATCAATGATTGAGCATGATGGGCTAGGGATAACTTTCTTTAGTGTTGATATTTTGAAAGACATGGTTGCTTGTTGACATGCTTGAGTATTGAAGTCATTATGTTAAAACTAGACTATTGCTTTGAAGCATTTACAAGTCCAAATGTCCATGCTATACAAAAGAAATGAATATGAGATGAACATGTTAGGCAGCATTCCATATCAAAAATTCTGTTTTACCATTTACCAACTCGAGGACAAGTAGGAATTAAGCTTGGTGATGCTGATACGTCTCCAACGTATCTATAATTTTTGCTTGTTCCATGCTGTTATATTATCATTCTTGGATGTTTTACAATCATTTTATAACAACTTTATATCATTTTTTGGGACTGACCTATTGACATAGTGCCAAAGTGCCAGTTGCTATTTTTGCTTGTTTTTTACTTCGCAGAATATCAGTACCAAACGGAGTCCAATCACGATGAAACTTTTTGGAGATTTTTTCTGGACCAGAAGACACCCAGTGGGCCAAAGAAGAGCCTGGAAGGTGGGCTGTGGGGAGCACAACCCACCAGGGCGAGCCAGGGGGCCCCCGGCGCGTCCTGATGGGTTGTGCCCTCCACGGGGCCCCTCCGCACCGCCGCTGATGCCTATAAATTCCCAAATATTCCAAAAACCCTAGGGGAGTCGACGAAACACAATTCCAGCGACCGCAAGTTCCAAAACCGCGAGATCCAATCTAAACACCATCACGGAGGGGCTCATCTTCTTCATAGGTGCCTCTCCCACGATGCGTGAGTAGTCCACCATAGACCTACGGGTCCATAGGCAGTAGCTAGATGGCTTCTTCTCTCTCTCTTATGATTCTCAATACAATGGTCTCTTGGAAATCTATTTGATGTAAACTTTTGCGGTGTGTTTGTTGGGATCCGATGAATTTTGAGTTCATGATCAGTTTCTATCCATGAATATTATTTGAGTCTTCTTTGATCTCTTATATGCATGATTGCTTATAGCATCGTATTTCTTCTTCGAATATTTGGTTTAGTTAGGTCGACTAGATCGATTTTTCTTGCCATGGGAAGAGGTGCTTTGTGATGGGTTCGATCTTGCGGTGTTCTTTCCGAGTGACAGAAGGGGCAGCAAGACACACATGTATCGTTGCTATTAAGGATAACAAGATGGGGTCTTTTCCTACATGAATAGATCTTGTCTACATAATGTCATCGTTCTTATTGCATTACTCCGTTTTTCCATGAACTTAATACACTAGATGCATGCTGGATAGCGGTCGATGTGTGGAGTAATAGAGGTAGATGCAGGCAGGAGTCGGTCTACCTATCTTGGACGTGATGCCTATATAATGATCATCGCCTTGGATATCGTCATGACTATTCGATTTTCTATCAATTGCCCAACAGTAATTTGTTCACCCACCATGCGCTATATTCATGAGAGAAGCCACTAGTGAACCCTACGGCCCCCGGGTCTACTTTTCCATCATATTGCTTTCCAATCTACGTTTTTGCAATCTTTGTTTTCAGATCTACAAAACCAAAAACCCAAAAATATATTGCTGCATATTTACTCTTTTTATTTGTGTTCTTGAGAGATCTATCTCTCCCATCTATCACTACCTAATCTATCTTATTACCGTAGAGAGATTGACAACCTCTCTTTCACGTCGGGTTGCAAGTATTTGTAGTTTGTGTGCAGGTGCTACTTATTGGGTGGTGGTGATCCTCCTACTGGTTCGATAACCTTGGTTTCATAACTGAGGGAAATACTTACCGTCGCTGTGCTGCATCATCCCTTCCTCTTTGGGGAAATACCGACGCAGTCTCAAGCCACGCCAACTCTCATGGAAGAAACTTGGCTCAAGGATTTGGATGCACAAGTATTATTTCTACTTAGTACGAAGTTTTGGCTAGCAAAAGGTTCTAAACAAGCATCACATGTTAGAGGATCCATAACAATATAATTTCTATGCAAATATACCCAAACATAACCATTATGTTGTCTTCCTTGTCCAACTTCAACTATTTGATCAAGTTTGAAAATAATTAATGGGTATTCAGAATCATAAAAGATGTCCAAGATAATATATTTGTTTGTGAAAGTTCTCTTTCTTATACTAATCATTCATGAATTGCTCATATGACCAATACAGTGATTGTTAAACTTCAATAGATTTTACTTTCTAAACCAAATGTGAACTTGCTACTAAGAATATAGCACATTGATAATTTCAGATTTATGATATTTCATTCATTCACAATTTACTCTTAGGATATAAGTGAAGCACAAGAGTAAACACCAAACAACTCTCAAAAGATATAAGTGAAGATCAATGAGTAGTCAAACAATTAAGTAGCTATGTGAGGACTCTCTCTCAATAAAGATTTTCAGATCTGAGTATTTTATTCAAACAGCAACCTAAACAATATTTGTGGACAAATAGAAATTTAGGCTCAACATAGGCTAACCAATATTTGTTTGATGAAGAGAGGTGGGATGCGTAGCATACACAAACTTATATGCTTGAGACTTCTTGAAATATTTACTTGGGTGCCTTGGGCATCCCCAAGCTTGAGCTTTTGTATCTCTTTCAATCCTCTCATATCCCGGTTTCACCTAAGTCTCAAAAACTTCATCCACACAAAACTCAAAAAGAACTCGTGAGATAGGTTAGTACACATAAGAGCAAATCAACACTTCATGTACTGCCAAGACAAGTTGCACAATAATTTTTAAACATCATATACTGTTTACTATCGTTTCCACAATTTATATCTACCAATATAGGCTATGGAAACTATAGGATAAGTAGATAACAAAACTATGACAGCAATCTGTCCAAATAGAACAGTCTGTAGCAATCTATTAAACCAGTGTACTTTTGTAACTCAAAAAATTCTCAAAATTCAGGACATAATAAATAGTTTATATGAAAATACTGTGTAAAAATTTCAGAAACTTTCCATGTTCTAGTAAAATATGAATATTCAAACACTACAGCAAAAGTTTCTGTTTTTACACAGCAGACATCAAACATGCAATAGAGACATCTTAAAGCAATTCATGGAACCTTTTATTGAAAAACAAGATTATAAATAACATATAACGGAGAACAACAAAATAAAATGACGCTACAAGCAAAAGACATATTATGTGACGAATAAAAATACAGCTCTAAGTAAGATATACCGATAATGTTGAAGACGAAAGAGGGGATGCCTTCCGGGGCATCCCCAAGCTTAGACACTTGAGTCTTCCTTGGATATTTACCTTGGGGTGCCTTGGGCATCCCCAAGCTTAGGTCCTTGCTGCACCTTATTCACCTCATATAGGTATCTCACCCAAAACTTGAAAACTTCAATCACACAAAACTTAACGGAACTTTGTGAGATGGGTTAGTATAATAAAGATAGATCATTCACTTAGGTACTGTCAAGACAAGATTCATAATTGTTCTCACATAATACCTACTGTATTATACCATTCACATAATTTATATCACTGAATATAAGATATGGGAACACTAAAACAAGCAAACTATGCATGCAAAACGGAATCTGTCAAAAATAGAACAGTCTGTGAAGATATGTAGTATAACCATACTTCCCTGTCTCTAAAAATTCTGAAACATTTGAACAACTTAACGAATTTGCACATAAATACTGTGTAAATTTTCAGAATTTTTTGATGCTCCAGTGACCAGAGAAATTCTTTACTGGAGGCAAAAGTTTCTTTTGCACAGAATCAAATCAACAAGTATCCATACTATCCCAAAGGCTTTACTTGGCACATTATTGAAATAAAAGACACAAAACATGATTACTACAGTAGCTTAATCATGTGAACACTCAAAAACAGAAAGTAAAGTGTTGGGTTGTCTCCCAACAAGCGCTTTTCTTTAATGCCTTTTAGCTAGGCATGATGATTTCAATGATGCTCACATAGGAATAGTATTTGAAACATGCAAAAGAGCATCATGGATCACGTGGCAAACACATTTAAGTCTAACCCACTTCCTATGCATAGGGATTTTGTGAGCAAACAATTTATGGGAGCAAGAATCAACTAGCATAGGAAGGCAAAACAAGCATAACTTCAAAACTTTGAACATATAGAGAGGAAACTAGATATTATTACAATTCCTACAAGCATAAGTTTCTCCGTCATAATAATTTTTAGTAGCATCATGAAAGAATTCAACAATATAAATATCACATAAAGCACCCTTTTCATGATCTACAAGCATAGAAAATTTATTACTCTCTACATAAGCAATTTTCTTTTCATTCATAGTAGTGGGAGCAAAATCAACAAAATAACTATCATGAGATACTTGATTGTCATAACCACATTGAATATTAAAATCATGATAAGAAGTTTCATGGTTGTCATTACTCTTTATAGCATACATGTCATCACAATAATCATCATACATAGGAGGCATGCTATAATCATAGTAACTATCATCATCACAAGTAGGGGGACTAAAAAGATCATCTTCATCAAACATAGCATCCCCAAGCTTCTGGCTTTGCATATCATTAGCATCATGGATATTCAGAGAATTCATACTAACAATATTACTATCATTCTCATCATTCAAGGAATTCACATTAAGCATTTTCATAAATTCTTCCTCTAACAATTGAGCACAATTTTCCGAACCATCATTTTCACGAAAGACATTATAAAGACAAAGCAAATGAGGCAACCTAAACTCCATTTTTTCATAGTTTTCTTTTATAAAACCAAACTAGTGAAAAGCAAGAAACTAAAAGATTTAATTACAAGATCTAAAGATATACCTTCAAGCACTCACCTCCCCAGCAACGGCGCTAGAAAACGGCTTGATGTCCACTACGCAACTTTATTCTTGTAGACTTTGTTGGGCCTCCAAGCGCAGAGTTTTGTAGGACAGTAGCAATTTTCCCTCAAGTGGATGACCTAAGGTTTATCAATCCGTGGGAGGTATAGGAAGAAGATGGTCTCTCTCAAACAACCCTACAATCAAATACAAGAAATCTCTTGTGTCCCCAACACACCCAATACAATGGTAAATTGTATAGGTGCACTAGTTCGGCGAAGAGATGGTGATACAAGTGCAATATGGATGGTAGATATAGGTTTTTGTAATCTGAAAATATAAAAACAGCAAGGTAATAAATAGTAAACAGCGAGCAAAATGGTATATTAGTGCAATCTCCCAACAATGCAAACATAGTTAAATAATATGATCATCCCTCAACGTGCAACAAAGAATCACTCCAAAGTTCCTATCTAGCGGAGAATAATAAGAGGAAATTAGTGTTGGTAGTAGAACCACCTCAAAGTTATTCTTTCCGATCAGTCTTTTGGGCTATTCCTATAAGTGCCACAAACAGCCCTAGATTTCGTACTAGAACAACACCAATGATACATATCAATCAAGCCTAATGTCACCTACATACTCCAATGTCATCTCAAGTATCAGTGGGTAAATTATGCGACATGCATCAAACAATTTCAGGTCTATCATATTCAATCCAACACAAAGACCTTCAAGGAGCACCCCAAGATTTCTATCGGAGAACGTGGTATTAAAACGTGTAATCAACCCCTATGCATAGATCCCCAAGGTCACCGGAATCCGCAAGTTGATGCCTCAACATATATCAAGTGAATCAATAGAATACCCCAATGTCACTACGGGTATCCCACGCAAGACGTACATCAAGTGTTCTCAAACCAAAATATTCAATCCAACATGACGAGATCTCATAGGTAAAGATTCAATTCATCACAACAAGGTAGCAAGGGAATAACATCATATAATCCGACTATATTAACAAAGCCCGTGATACATCAAGATCGTGACATCTCTAGAACACGAGAGAGAGAGAGACAGAGAGAGAGAGAGAGAGAGAGAGATTGAACACATAGCTACTGGTACATACCCTCAGCCCAGAGGGTGAACTACTCCCTCCTCATCATGGCCTCCGCCGGGATGATGAAGATGGCCACCGGTGATGGTTTGCCCTCTCCGGCAGGGTACTGGAACGTCTCCAGATTGGTTTTTCGTCGATACAGAGAGTTGCGGCGGTAGAACGAAGAGTCTCTGTTTATTTCTGGGGTTTCTGGGATATAGCGGATTTTTCTGAGTTGGAATCACGCGCAACGGAGGCACGTGGGCCCCACCACACACTACTAGGGAAAACCTTATACACAGAATCTTAGCAGCAGCGCGGGACAGGATGGGGCGCTACTGCTAATTAGCAGTAGCGCGGTATGCAGACAGGCGCTACCGGTACTAACTTAGCAGTAGCGCGTCTCGGTAGAACCACGCTGCTACTAAAATTGACCGACCGTTCCCGCCACGCTAGGTTTAGCAGTAGCGTGTCCACGATAACCGCGCTACTGCTAATGTGATAGTAGTAGCGCGCTTTTTTTTCAACTCGCTACTGCTAATTTTGAAACTGGCCACATGGCGGGCCCCTCTTAGCAGTAGCGCGTGTTATAGACGAGCGCTACTGCTATCTTATTGGCAGCAGCGCGTTTTGCACCCAGCGCTACTGCTAAGCCGTAGCCATACCACCTTTTTCCTCCCCCCTCCCCTCCTCTCTTCCTCACTTTCCCCTAGCTCCCACCTCCTCTCTCCCTCACTTTGCTTCTTCCTCACTACTTCTCCCCCCATTACTCTCCTTCTTCTACCTATCTTTCTCTCTCTTTATTACTCCTAGCTAACTGCACCAACCTCCATTAATGCATCTCCTTTCTCTTTTTCCTTCCCCCTCCACTAGTTGAACTTGTCTCCTCCCAAACTAGCTAGTTAGGTAGATCTAGCTAGCATTTAGTGAAGTGACCTATGTACCTCCCTAACTAGATCTATAGCCTTATCAAGAAGAGCTTTGTCCACTTTTGATCATTCCATAGGTGTGTGTGGCGACACCTATCGACATCATCATCACATAGCTCGATCTCGAGATAGGTGATTAAAAATTTATGCTTTTGCAAGAATGGAAATATATGTGTGCGATATGACATAATCGGGCGATATGATGGAAATTGTGTGTGTGGCATGAGTTGCCGCCGAATTGTGCTTGTGAGTTGCCTATGTTTTGCCGAAATGTCGATTTATTTCCGTTTCGGCGCATTCCGGGCAAACTCTATATGTCCTATTTTTAGGGAAGGTCATGCCGAATTTTTGTATGACTTTGATGCATGCATGAATTTTTATAATCAATTTGTTTATTATTACCGTGCAGGCGTTCATGATGGTCAGTGGAACGGTGGTGGACAGGTGGTTGCGGTCGGCGGTGCAGGACATGAAAGAAAATAACCTGACAGAGGTTTTATGTCCGTGTCGAAATGCAAAGGACGAGCTTGGCTCGACCCCTATGACGATGGTCGTGTGATGGCGCACCTGCTCATGACTGGTTTCATGGATGGCTATACTCGGTGGATAATTGAAGATGAGGATGATGATGTTGAGGACGCCGGCGGGGCAGGCAATGACGACATGGGGCAAGATGAAGAGATGATCGATAATGGCGGCGGAAAAGGGGCCGGACATGGCGGCGGGGAAGAGGCCGGGCATGGCGGCGAAGAAGGGGCCGGGCATGGCGGCGGAGAAGGGGCCGGACATGGCGGCAGAGAAGGGGCCGGACATGGAGGCGGAGAAAACGTGGACTCCACGCCACAGAATTCGTCGGTACTAAGTTCAATCGTGCGGGACCCTCATGTTCAAGCACTGCTTCGCAAGGAGACGAGTACGGAGAGAGCTGCTTCTAGAGAGGAGGCCAAGCTGCAACAACTGGTGGTAGACTCGAACACTCCATTGTATCATGGTTGCAATCCCGAGGTGACCCGCTTGAGTTTCACGCTCGAACTCCTGAAGACGAAGGCTAAAAACAAATGGACCGACACTAGCCTCGATGAGCTTCTCAAGTACCTAAAGGATGTTCTTCCCGCGGGGAATCTATGTCCTACTAGTGTGGATGAGGCCAAGAAGATCATGTGCCCTCTTGATCTGCCGCACGTTAGATACCATTCATGCATCAACGATTGCATAATTTATCGGAAGGAGCATGCGGAAAAAACAAGCTGTCCGGTGTGCAATGCTTCTCGATACAAGAAGGCCGGGAAGAAATCTCCCCAAAAAGTTGTATGGTACTTACCGATCACTAGCCGTCTCCAGCGGTATTTCGTAGATCCCTAGGAAGCAAAGCTCATGCGCTGGCACGCGGAGAGGAAGAAGCCCGACGATGGAGATGATCCGAAGCTGAGACACGTCGTGGATGGAAGCCAGTGGAGAGCGTTCAACGGCGAATATCGGTATTTCGCATGTGATGCAAGGAACATCGTGCTCGGCGCGTGTACCGATGGCATGAATCCGTTTGGCAACCAGAACACCAACCATAGCACATGGCCCGTGTTTGTATGGATGTACAACCTCCCCCCTGGTTGTGCATGAAGTCGAAGTACATACACATGAGCATGCTGATTCAAGGGCCGAAACAACCGGGAAATAATATTAATCTGTATCTGGGGCTACTTCAAGAGGAGTTAGACACGTTATGGAAAACACCGGCCAAGACATGGGACGCCAGCAAAGGCGAGTATTTCTATATGAGAGTCGCGTTGATCACGACGGTGCATGACTATCTCGGTTACGGATATGTCGCAGGACAGGTGTGCCATGTATATTGTGGATGCACGCGGTGCATGGATGATACGACGTCTCAGCAGCTAACGTCAAGGAAAGATGGCGGGTCTGGGAAAATCGTGTACATGGGGCATCGAAGATGGCTCGAGAAGGACGACCCGTGGAGAAACCATGGAGATCTATTCAATGGTGAGGCTGAGATCGAGGACCTCCACGTAAGCGGAGCGGCGCCGAAATCGATGAGCTGTTGAAAAACTGGGAACAGTGCCCCGCGCCGGGAAAGACGATGAAAAAGGCGCCGGAGCCGCTGCTGAAGGTATGGAAGACGAGGTCTGTTTTCTGGGACTTGGAGTACTGGCACAAACTCGACACGCCTCATTGCCTTGATCAAATGCATATCTGTAAGAATGTCCTTGAGAGCTTGCTTGCGACACTGATGAACATGCCGGATAAGACCAAGGATGGGCCGAAGGCAAGAAAAGACTTGCAAGATTTGGAGATCAGGGCAGATCTGCACATGCCGCCCCGTAAAAAGTCAGAGGAGACAGAGACGGAGACAGAGGCGTGGGAGAAGAAGGGCAAAAAAGTAAAGGAAGAGGATTATTGCCCCCCTTCTTGCTTCACCTTAAGTCCGGCTGAGATCGATCAATTCTTCAAGTGCCTTACCGGAATCAAAGTTAGTGCCGGTTACTGTGGCAAGATAAGCAGATATCTAGACACGAAGAAGAAAAGGTTCAGCGGGATGAAGTCCCATGACTGTCATGTGATGATGACGCAGATACTACCTGTTGCCCTTAGAGGGATAATGGAGAAGCACGTCCGTGACACGCTTATTGGTCTCTGCAACTTTTTCGACGTCATCTCTCGAAAGTCGATCAGTGTGAAGCAGCTCCAAAGGCTACAGGAAGAGATCGTTGTCATACTATGTGAGCTTGAGATGTACTTCCCACCCACGTTCTTTGACGTCATGGTGCATCTGTGTGTCCATATTGTGGACGACATAATAGACTTGGGGCCGTCATTCCTGCACAACATGATGCCGTTTGAGAGGATGAATGGGATCATCAAAGGATTCGTTCGTAACATGTCCCGTCCGGATGGAAGCATCGTCCAGGGCTATCTGACACAAGAGTGCATCTCTTTCTGCGAGAATTTTCTATATGGCGCAGACCGGCCGCCTGGTGTTGGTTTGCCCGTTAACAAGCACGATGGGAGGCTCGAAGGAGAAGGTCACTCCAACGGTCGCAGGGAACTGCATGTGGCCTACTCAAATCGACGCAACGACTTTGACAGAGCAAACTTGGTAGTGCTACAACACCTACACCAGGTAGATCCTTTCGCGGCACTGCATAAAGAAACTATCGCAAAGAAGTATCGTGACCGGGGGGTATGCAGGACGGACGCTGAAGTTACTAGAGAGCACAACTCCACTTTCCTGCATTGGTTCAAAGAGCATATTATTGCTAATCCCCCGGAAGAGGGCTCTAAGGACCGATTGCTCATATACGCCTTAGCACATGGCCCCTCGCCCAACCTCGTCACCTATCAGGCATACGATATCAACGGATACACGTTCTACACGGAGGCCAAAGATATGGGCAGTGATGATCAGAACTCAGGGGTGACGATGGAATGCATGACCGACAGCGACAACGGCGCAACTGAGAGATTTTACGGAAGGGTCGAGGAGATCTGGGAGCTTGACTACTCTGGACTGCACAACGTGACGATGTTCCGTGTCAGATGGGCTAAGAATGTCGAAAGAGAAAACCGGTATTTCACTACCATGACTATACCCGACGCCAAGAGTGGTACCGTGAACGCTATCGCAAAAAACGAGCCATGGGTACACGCTAAGCACGTGACACAATGCTTCTTCATAACCGACCCGTGCAATCCCAGCCGTGTTGTCGTGAGGAGAGGCAAAAGGAACGTCATTGGAATGGATGGAGTCGCCAACGAGGAAGACTACGACCAGTACGGCAACCCAATGAGGGAAGATGACGATGACGATGAAGTATACGTCAAAAGAAGAATCAATACTACATTACCTAAGAAAGATCGTACTCCATGGAAAAGGAAAAGTCACAATGAGGGGCTCAATTATTCTTCAATGAACAAGAAGGGAAAGAAGCTCACTCAAAAGCGAAAACGTCGACGCTGAAGAACCGTTATCAGTCAAATGATGTAATATATATGTTCCTATTTTGTGTGGACACTAACCGTTATGCATGGGTCAAATGATGTAATATATATGTTCCTATTTTGTATACATACTTAACCGTCAAATGAAAAGAAAAGAAAAGAAAAAGAAGAAAAGAAAAGGAAGAGAAAATAAAGGAAAAGACAATAGGAGAAACAAACAGGAAAACTGATATAGGTACTGGTTATAGCAGTAGCGCTTTTCCGAAAAAGAGCTATAGCTAGTCAAAATAGCAGTAGCGCTTTTCCGAAAAAGAGCTATAGCTAGTCAAAATAGCAGTAGCGCCGTTTGGAGAAGCGCGCTATAGATAAATTAGCTATAGCGAGTTTTTAGGAAACGCGCTACTGCTATGTCGACTTAACCCCCAGATCCCCACTCTCTCTTCCCCCAAATCCTCGTTTCCCGCCTCTACTTCCCCTAAATCCCCACTCTCTCTTCTTCCCGGCCCCTCGTCGCCGCCGGAGCCCTGCCCTCGCCGGAGTCCTGCCCTCGCCGGAGTCCTGCCCTCGCCCCCGACCCCGGCGCTCGCCCCCGACCCCCCGAACCCGGCGCTCGCCCACGACCCCCCGACCCCGGCGACCTCGCCCTCGCCCCCGACCCTGGCGCTCGCCCCGACCCCCCGACCCCGGCGACCTCGCCCTCGCCCCCGACCCCGGCGCTCGCCCCCGACCCCCCGACCCCGGCGACCTCACCCTCGCCCCCGACCCCGGCGCTCGCCCCCGACCCCCCGACCCCGGCGACCTCGCCCACGCTCCCGACCCCGGCCCCAGCGCGCCATGCCTCCCTCCTCTGCTTCCTCCCCTCCCAACCTCGCCCCTGCACCCTCTGTAAGCCCCCCACCGCTCTTCCTCTCTCTGCTAGTAGGTTAATTTGGCTATATTATGAACCCTAGTTAGTATGAACCCTAGTTAGTTAGGGCAGTAGGTTAATTAGGTTCTTCGTCAAATTAGGACAGAAATTTAGGGTTAGGTGTTTTAGGTGTAGTTAAAAGAAAAAACAGAATTGATTATATAGGTTTCTTGCATTTTTTAGTTTAAGCAATTGTTGCTATTTAAAAAAACAGAATTTGAAGTGGACATGTGATATGTGGACATGTGATTTGGACATGTCATATTTGGAATTTGGACATGTCATATTTGGACATGTGATGTTTTGGACATGTCATATTTGGAAAATGATGATTATGTGCAGGGTAAATGATCCGAGTGGCCTATGTTTCGCCGGAATGTTGATTCATTTCCGTTCCGGTGAATTTCAGGCGCTCGATATGTCCACTTTTTAGCAAAGGTCATGCCGAAATTTTCCGTGAATTTTGGCATGACTTGTGCTAGAAAGTAGGCATATCGAGTGCCGGGATTTGCTGGGAAACGGCATTCCGGCAAACATAGATCTTTTTTTTATGTCATTTCTCATTTTTTTATAGTTTTAGAATTAAACGAGGAGACTTAATCATAGGAAACATGTCGAACAACGAAGAAACCGGGCCTTCTGACCAAGATGCAGACGAGATGGATTATGAGGGTGAACAACAGTACCTCGACTTTTTGTCTGCTAAGCACAGTCAAGGTTTGCAGGTCGGCCTCGATGATGGTACTGACGCCGACACCGACACCGACGGCGCCGCCGAGACTGGCGGGGAAGGTACCGACGCTGATGCCGCTACCGAAAAGAAGAAGCAGAAGAAGCAGAGGATACGAAAACCTAACAAACTCGGCATCGGACGACTGGTGATCACAAAGATGGCCCCTGGCAAGTTTGAGCCATTAGAGCCGGAAGAACCTCGCAAGTGCTATGGGAACCAAGTAGGATGCATCCTACGGGAATGCACGAGCATCAACGACGATGACTTAAGGAGTAAAGAACATTTGAGGCAGTTGCTCCTGACGAAGTTGCACAAGAGATTCAAGTTCCCCGACCGGGATGACGCCATAGAACACCCGTGGGATGATAAGAAGATGAAAAAGATTAACAATCACGCCATGGGCATGTTCAGCAATGATTTGGCCTCCTGGAATAGGAGGGTGAAACGAGCTATTGAGGCTAAGGAACCCCTGTCCAAGATTCTGGAGGAAAATCCGACACTTACGGAAGAGGAGTTCGAAAAGTTCAAGGACACTTGCGCTACCGAGGCAGCCAAGGCTAAGGCTGCGAAATTCAAGAGCCTTCAGCAAAGGAACACGGGGAAGCATCGCCTCGGAAGCCGTGGCTACCTTGGCAAAAGGCCCATATGGGATAAGGAGGACGCGGAACGTGAAGCCGCGGGTCTCCCAGACCCCTTCGCGAAGTTCACCAACCCCTTGGAGCGTGACTTCATCAGGGCCCGCTACAAGTGGGACAAGGAAAACAAGGTTTTTTACACGGACCCGATCACGAGGAAATTGATTAGAATACTGGTAATTATTCTTTTACCACCTTACATTTAGCTTCTGATCAAGTCGACTACACATTCGTAAACGGTTCACGTTCCTTCTACAGGAGAAGCAACACCAGCTTGCAGCCGAAAGCCCTACTTCGCCGATGAGGCCCAAGTGGGACACCCCTTTCAACCGGGCCTTGAACGAACTTAAGGGACTCCCTTTGGGCCAGCGGCCGCAATATGGACGTGTGCACGGCGCCGGAGACGACGCCACGTGTAAGGTGTTTTACAACGAGGGCCCGGAGGCCAAGAAGCAGAAAAAGAAGTTTAGTCAGATGAACATCGACGCGAAGGTGAAGCTTGCGTTCGAGAAAAGAGCAGCTGAGGACGCGGAAAAAGCAGTCGAGGAGAAAAATGAGTTGCTACAGCAGGCAGTCGATGTAGCTGTACATGCCTGCAGAAATGATTTCGCTACTAACTTGATCCCGGCTATCATCAACTGGACGAAGGAAAATCCAGACAAGACGGTACATGATTTCCCCATGCCCAGTTTCGTCGGGAGCAACTCGGTGAACAACACCACCGCACCATCACCTGCTCACGCAACCGGTTCTGCTCCCGCTCCCGCACCCGCACCCGCACCCGCTCATAGCAGCCCGTCCTCAGTCTCTGGCGCGCTAGGCGGGCCTTCGTCTTTGGCTGAGCTCGACGCCCTCACGGTAATTACATGTCGCACCAACATATATCTAGAATATTCCATTTTCGTTACCTTTCGGATGTTTTACGCCGTAGACATCTGTTTGCAGGCCGACGAAACCCCGTGCACCGTACTCTACTTGATTAAAGGCCAGAAGGTGGACGTGGGAAAGGGGGTGATAACGAAGCCCTTGGAACTCACGTTCCACGGCCAGCCGATGCCCGGTGGGCACTTTAGGGTTACCTTGTCGAGTGTGAAATCGGGGCACGAGGATTTGCCTCCTCAAGTACGGCTAGGGGGAGAGGACGACGAGACCCCGTCGCGGATTGGAAGCTGCAAGGGTTGGGTGTTGCTATGGCCGAAGAATCTTCTTCGTCTGGAGCCGGCCGAGAGCACACCAATAACCACACATCAACAAGCAGGTATGGACACCACCACCCCGCCTACGCAATTACCAGCGCCTGTAGTGCCGGGTGAGAGCGGCAGACGACGTGATGAAGGGGGTCCAATAGTGGCTGATGTAATCGCCCCCGTAGAACAAAGAATGGATGATGAGATGGAGGAGGACCCTCTTCGGTTCCTCAATACAGGCGCCTATGACTGTGACTTAGATATGATGAGTCAGCCATATGACGACTCGGGCTATCAGCATGCTAATGAGGATATGGATGATCTACCCGGGCAGGAACGTCCTAGCAGGGATTGCAAGAAGTCTCTCTTCATGCAATCCTCACAGGACACGCCTAAAGATGCAGGGGGTCGTACAGTGCTTAGCCCGACAACACTGGGGCAGGGGTTAAGGAAGGGTCTGGAAGGTCAGCCCAAGAAAAAGGAGAGGAAGAGAACGGGGAAGATAGGCTCAGCTGCCTACAAACAAGCCAGAGCACATAGCAGCCAGACGGTGGCCATGTTCCATGTCACGGGCGAGTCGATGCTACTACCGAAACCGCTGGAGGCAATATACGGGGATCTCAGGAGACTGCACGACCATGTGCTGTCGACTGAGAAAAGCCTACTAGCCTCGAAGGATCCAGGATATCCGACATACGCGGCTCGTGTGCCTGAGGGGAAGTGCTACGTCGACACACGGCCCGCGGAGGTGTTCTTCCTAGGGTTTGATCATATCTTCGAGATGTTTCTGACAAGGCAGCTCGATTGTACAATCGTCCGCCTTTTTGCGCTACATATGAGCTCCGTGATGAAGAGAGAAGAAGTCTCACAAATCTGTGTGGCAGATCCATACTACATGCACGAGTCCTTCTTGAGTCTCGGCGACTTTGAGCGTAAAACTGCTAGGGAGTACCTCGAAAACTTCATGGTACAGAATAAGGACCAGGAAATTGTCCTCCTGCCTTATCATCCAAAGTAAGTCAGTGCCGGACAACCCTTTCGTACATTTCAATCATTCCTTCTCGCTCATATGGAGAATAATTTGAGGTGTTTTTTTCCCCGCAGCAACGGTCGCGCCGTCCTTATCGTTCTTTACCCGCGAGTCTCCCACGCCGTGTATTTCGACCCTACCAGAAACTACGAGAAGAAGGACTACACCCACGTAATGAATATTCTAGATGATGCTCTCCAAGGCTTCAGCTTGAGGGGTGGCCACATGCAGATCAGGAAACAAAGGAACCGCAAGACGGGTTTCTCGCATAAAACCAACTTCTGCTGCATCCATGTCCCGAAATCAAGTAGGAACGGTGGATTCTACCTCCTCCATCTCATGATGGAGTTCAGAAGAGATCACCAAAAGCTTCGCATGACAACCAGAAACGATGATCATATCCGCAAGTGGGTAGAATCTCAAGGAGATGCGGATTATAAACTTAAAGATGACTTCTTTCGCATCCAAAGGGACATTGCGATGATCATCATGAAAGAAGTCGTCGAAGTGAAGGGGATGTTCCACCACGGCCCTATATCGCGAGCTGACGTCCGAACTTGCATAGGCATGCAACGTCAGGACCTCACGCCGTTCAAGAAGCTAGGGTCCACTCTCGATGATCTGGAAGGATGGAAGTTCTAGTGATTTACGATGCCGATGATGATGATATGTGTCGGTTGAACTTGTATACTTTGTATAGCGATGAAACTTTGTGATGTCCACGGTCCCTACCGAACTTGCGTAACGCTACTTTGTTAGTTTGGGTACGATGACCTGCGTACCTCTAGTTAATTAGTTTGCGTACGATGAAACTGCGTTGATTATTTATGTTTACTATATGTTGCATCTAGTTGCTAACCCTTTCTTTTTTGTGTTGCTCAAGTATATTTTGTTGCATACGATTGTAAATTCTCTTGATGAAGATGCATCTCTAACAGGTACCTAGATTCTTGATGGCGAAGTATCGGTGCTATGTCGTGTAAAAAGGAAAGGTTCCGGGAGTATACGACGAGTGGTCCGAGTGTCAGGCGCAAGTGGAGGGGGTCTCGGGCGCCAGCCATAAAGGCTTCAAAAGCAGACAAGAAGCAGAATCTAGTTACGTGAGAAGGCTCATGCTAGCGCCAGAGAGGACTCATAACCACCGCCTCATGTACTACATAGTTTCGCTCTCACTCATAGTGATAGCTCTTCTCGCGTATATCATTGTTTAGATGGATGACGATGTAGTTGCAAGTATTCGAGACTTGTATCGCTATTTTCGAGATGATGACGAGAGACC
The DNA here is from genome assembly GCA_039707655.1 of Elymus sibiricus. Classification (NCBI taxonomy): domain Eukaryota; kingdom Viridiplantae; phylum Streptophyta; class Magnoliopsida; order Poales; family Poaceae; genus Elymus; species Elymus sibiricus. The sequence goes on along the minus strand of CM077669.1, from coordinate 103,215,362 downwards.
ACTTTGTGTTGGATGATGATTATGATGACGACATGATTTGATGAGACTATTTGTATGTATATGCTATGATAACATTCGTCGTCTCGCAGCCATTTGTATGTGTATGATGATGAAATTTGTATGTGCTAAAGATTCTTGTATAAAGCCTATTCAAATACAAAACAAATATGCAGAAAAAAAAATCAGAAACTAATAAAGTTAGCAGTAGCGCGGGGAGTAAAGTTAGCAGCAGCGTACCATTACCAGTAGCACGGCCTAACTCAAGGCGCTACAGATATTACCAGTAGCGCTCTACTTTGGAGCACGCTACTGCTACGCATGTATAGCAACAGCGCGGGACAACACGCGCTACTGCTACATGTTAGCTGTAGCGCCGTATCAGTAGCGCGGGTGCCCGCGCTACTGATAAACATAATACCCGCGCTACTACTAGGGTTTTCCCTAGTAGTGACATATCAGAGCGCGGCCTAGGGGGGCGCCCCGATGGCTTGTGCCCCATGGGTGGCTCCCCTCCGGTGGTTCATCGCTCCAATATGGCTTATTTCCTCCAGAAAAAATCACCAAAAAGTTTCGGGCGATTCCGAGAACTTTCATTTTCTGCACAAAACCAACACCACGGTAATTCTGCTGAAAACAGCGTCAGTCCGGGTTAGTTCTAAATAAATCATATAAAGTGCATCAAAACCATATAAAAGTATTGTAAACATAGGCAATCATGGCATGAATACTTCATAAATTATCGATACGTTGGAGACGTATCAATCTACCCCGAGTGAGGCTAGTCCTTCGTGGACGTAAGCCGTGATGGAATAGACGAGGTTGCTACTTCGTGGACCCTTCGTGGGTGGAGCCCTCCGTGGACTCGCGCAACCGTTACCCTCCGTGGGTTGAAGTCTCCATCAACGTGGACGTACAATAGCACCACCTATCGGTACCATAGGAAAAATCTTCGAGTACCTATTGCGTTTGATCTTCCTATCTCTACTCCTTACTTACATGTGCATGTCTTTACTTTCCGCTGCTATACTCGTAGATTTGCATGTGTATGGTGTGCTAGAGTTGATAGAAGTACTAAAACCTGCCAACCAATAAAATTGGGAAAATGTTAGGTTTTTATTTGGTCAAGTAGTCTATTCACCCCCCTCTAGACGCCTCTTCTTGATCCCAAACCGGCGCGTCACGCGTTGGGTGCGGTGGCTGGCTGTTCCAGCTTGCCGAGTGCAAGCCAAGAATGGAGCATTGTCGAGTGTCATAGATGTTCCCGGATGTCGGCTGCCCAAGCTTGTTGTCGAGTGCTTCGACTCATCCTCCTCCCTTGACTTGGCTGCCCGTCTGTACGAGGAGGCAGTTGATCTTGACAAAGATCTGCATACCAGCACGGAGCTTGGACTCTTGGATGTTGTAGTCAGTGCCTTTACAAAGATTTGCATGCCACCACGGAGTAGGGGTAGCGAGCTGGTTGCCAGAGTACTCCTCCGGCCGCCTGCCCCGGCCATGGGGCTACCGTGGCCTGTGCGCAGTTGGGTCCGTGAGCCCATCAATCATGGTACTGACACCGTAGGTTCGAGTGGCGCAACCCCTGGCAGCTGTCATGGAGATCGACCGCCCCAGAGGCGGCAATGTGTGGAAGCGGCGGCAATGGCTGAGGTTTTGGGTCGGGATTACGCTGATACCATATTGAGTATCGTGATTATCCAGGAAATATAGGATAGATTAGGATTTGTTCTAGCTTGTCTTGTACTCCAAGTTGATCATATACTCTAAGTTGATCATGTACTCCTATATACATGCCCACGCAGTTCAAACAATAAACATCGATTCCACCAATCCCCTTTCCATCCCTTCTACATGGTATCAACCTTATCTCGATTCTAAACCCTAGTCGCCGCCGCTTCTGCACCGCGCCATCTCCCGGGAGGTCGATCTCCATATCCATTGGGGACCGCACAACCCATATCTAGGGTTTGTCTGCCGATTGTGTTGATCGGCTGCCCTAGAGAGTCTTTTTTCCGATCCGTGATTGGGTTTTTTCTCTCTCGTCGATTGCCGTTCTTTTTTGGTTTTCTAATCTAAAATTGGTTTGCGTCGCCCATCGCCGTCCATCATCTACAACGCTTGTGTACTCCATCAATATATTCATCGTCTCTGACTGAATCGACGGCTTGCCACATGACCGGCTTCATGCATGATGCATGTTCGGTGCGCGGGTACAGCGACCGCTTGCGCGATCCTAAGCTGGCCTCACCGCGAGGCCTGTGACCACACACAACACACGTGTGGCTGGATCATGCACGTTGGCTGCATAATTCTTCGCAGCTCGTACATGCTACTCTCCCTGTACCGGTGCATAAGTCATCTTACATTGTGCACCGCGACCAAGGCGAAGGGGAAAACGAGAAAACTTAATTCTTATTTGTTAATTAATGCCACTGCATGTAATGAACTGACCACCACATGCCATTCTAAGTAGTCTAAAGTCATTAAAAACATACACGCCCCACGTCTCTAATTGGTTGATTCCAGTATTCATGTCAAGAAATAAGAAACGAGGTGGGAGTTAGTGCATCGCGTCTAAGTGTTTTGGGATTATTTGGTTTTCGTAAGATGACTTATGCACCGGTACGGAGGGAGTACATAGCATGCGGGTGGAGGCTGCTCCCGTGATTAGGCCAACTCCAACGTACGACCTTAAGACCCAAAACTTTTTCTAGGGTTTCGAGTGTCTCTGGCGGCGCACGGGGCGATTTCGATCTCCAGGGTGCAAGACAGGTGTTTCTACATCCACGACCATCCGCGAGGAGCTCTAATCCGTGATCGAATCTCTACGGCTCTCGGGGTAATCAAGGGGAGGCCATTGGTGCCTCTTCCCGCCCTCGGAGTGGGAGAGAGATTGAATGTTAGTGGTCTGGGAAGGTCGATGGACATGGCGAGTAAGGGTTCAAGGATGAAGGAAAAGGTACCTGTGGAGGAACAAATGGAGCGATTGAATCTGTCCGATAAGGAGAGTGCTAAGCTGGTAATCGATGATCTTGAGGAAGAAGAAGTTGTGCCATCTTGGCGCTTGTAGGAAAGGTGCTGCACCACAAAGTTGTACTTGTCAACACCATTGAGGAGGCGTTGCGACCGGCTTGGGGCAATCTAAGGGGGGTGTCCTTCAACTCGGTAGGAGAAAACATGTTCGTAGCGATTACTAAGAACCAGTGAGATCGCGATCGGATCTTGGTGGGAGGCCCGTGGATGGTTGGCAAGCATGCCGTGGTCTTGGAGTTATTTGATCTCAGATCGAAACCCTCAGACTGGAAATTCGAAAGAATGCAGATATGGGCTCGTGTGATCAATCTGCCTTTCAACTTGAGATACCCACCTTGGCCTAAGAAGATTGCTGCGATGCTAGGGGAGGTACTCAGAGTGGACGTGGGTAACAAGGGTTTTGCCTTTGGAGAATCGCTAAGGGCGAGAGTTTTGATCCAGGTTAAGGAACCACTTATAAGTTAGGTGCAGTTGGAATCGGCTAAGACAAATAAGATAAACTTGCGACATTCAGTATGAAGGCCTGCCGTACTTCTATTTCTCATGTGGAGTTCTAGGTCATTCAGATCAGTTTTGTCCTACACCCGGGGAGCGGGATGATCAGGGCAGGTTACTGTTCAAGGAATGCTTACGTTGGACCGAGAATGAAAAGAATTTTGGGACTGCTGCTCACAAATATAATTTCACGACCAATGAATATGAAAACTATCAACAGGCAGGGGAGGACGAGGTTGAGGAAGGATAGAAAGTGACGTCCCCATCTAAACTGGGCAAAGGAGTAGTCAAAGATGCTATTTATCAATTCAATGCTCGTGGTGGTTTTACTGGACTAGGTGGCCAAAGCTTTCGCGGTCGGGCTACTGGAAATACTAGAGTTTACAGGAGGGTAGAGATGACCAACAATAGTGCTGCATTAGGACCTAGTAATCAGCTCTTGTTGGTTGATCGGGACACGCTGAACAAGAAGAGGAATATGGAAGGAGAACAGTCCAAAGATTCTAATGACAGTAGAGATTCAAAGAAGAAGAGGGTTGCAGAGAACTCGGCGGCGGTTGCATCCCAGCCCCGCCGGGAGCAATGAATTGCTTATTGTGGGATTGTCGCGGGCTTGGGAACCCGGAGACAGTTCACGAGCTTCGCAACTTGGTGAGGCTTGAAGCGCCTGTCTTGGTATTTTTGTGTGAGACTAAGATTGAAGGAAACAGAGTGACAGATTTGGGAAGTCGTTTGGGTTTTAGGAGATGTGTTCCCGTAAGCAGTAATGGCTTAAGTGGCGGACTAGCTAGCGTTGTTCTGGTCAAAGGAAGCTGAGGTTACTTTGAAAAGTGTGTCAGACTAACACATTGATGTAAGTGTCCTAAATGTTGGAGGTGATAATAAGGAATGACGATTTACAGGCTTCTACGCCAAAGCTCGACGGAGTGAGCGTTCCCAAAGTTGGGATTTACTTAGATGGTTGCGTGTTGAAAGTGATCTTCCTTGGCTTTGTGGGGGAGATTTCAATTATATTTTGGATGGGTCGGAGTACTTTGGTGCACATGAACGTGGAGAGTGGCAGATGGCAGGATTCCGTGAGGTAATGGATCAGTGCAATTTTCAGGATCTTGGCTATCATGGTATTCCGTTCACGTGTGGGAGAATCGACAAGAAGGAGTTGGCAATGTGAAAGTAAGGTTAAATAGATACATGGCAGACCCGACCTTTATCCATGTATATATGGATAATAGTGTCAAACATATTCCCTCTCCACGATCAGACCATTGTTTTCTATCGCTTGAACTCGGCTCTGAATGACATGCAGGTCAACTTGACAGATTGGAAATGTAAAAAATATGGTGATGTACAACGGAACATAAAAAAGGTGAGAAAGGAATTTGAGAAGGAGAAGGCCAACTCTCTATATAGGGGGTCTTCGCCTCGCGAGCGTGACCTAGCAAGACAACTAAATGAATTACTCCAAAGCGAGGATATTATGGCGAGACAACGGTCAAGATCTGATTGGTTGCGAGCTGGAGATCGCAACACAGGTTATTTCCACAGGCATGCAGCAACAAGGAAAAGTCGAAACATAATAGTTCTTTGGATAATGTTGTGGGTGTTCTGTGTGAAACCAAAGAGGAGGTACAACAGGAAATACAAGGATTTTTATACTACTTTGTATAAGGCACAAGATGATATTGACGTAGATGCTGTTCTGCATCATGCTCAACCAAGAATTACAGATGTAAGGAATGAAAGGTTGACGAGGCAGTCCGTAGCTGAAGAAGTGCATGAGGCACTATTCTCAATGTGGATTTTTACCAGCGGCACTGGGACCTAATTAGGGAGGATGTTGCTGCTGCGGTGTTGTGCTTTTTGAATGGAGGCCATCTACCAGAAGCAATTAACAAAACGGTAATAGTCCTTATCCCTAAGGTTAAAAATCCAAGGAATATTACCCAATATAGACCGATCTCACTTTGTAGTATGATCTATAAACTTTGTTCTAAAGTGTTGGCTAATCGTTTGCCGAGATTATTGATGAAATTATAGCAGAAGAGAAAAGTGCCTTCGTGCTAGGAAGGTTGATTATGAAAACGACATAAGAGTGCATCCATTCCATGAGGAGGACGAAGGGGAAACAAAGATGGTGTGTCGTGAAACTAGATATGATGAAAGCATATGATCGAGTTGAATGGCCCTATCTTCAAGGTATGATGTTGCAAATGGGTTTTAATGAAGAATGGGTGTCCTTGAGTATGAGGTGTGTCACAACTGTGAGCTTCCAAAAAAGGTTAATGGTGAGCTACTACAATCTTTCAGCCCATCAAAGGGCATTAGAGAGGGAGATCCCATCTCTCCCTACTTGTTCTTATTTTGCGAAGAAGGGTTATCATGCTTGTTAAAAACTTATGATGGAGGGTGGATCGACCGTAGCATACGGGCAGGGCTCACATCCCCATGGATATCACATTTGTTATTTGCAGATGACTGTATTGTGTTCATGAAATCTGACTCCAGGAGTTCCATGAGATTGAATGAAATTTTGCAGCTTATGCAGTGGGCTCCGGACAGTGTGCAAATAAGCAAAAAAGCTCTCTATTTTTAGTCCTAATGCTAGGGCGTCTGTTAGATGAGAGTGAAGAATAGATTGCAAATCCAGTGAGAAGCTATGTCAGAAAAGTAGTTGGGCCTACCTACCGCAGCTAGGAGAATAACCGAGCAATCCTTTGAGCATGTGGTGGAGAGATCTCGGTCCAGTGTACAAGGGTGGTGAAAGAAACCGCTATCGAGTGCAACAAGGGAAGTTCTTATTAAATCAGTGATCCAGGATCTACCGGCCTATTCTATGAGTTGTTTCAAGATCACAAAAGGTTTGTGCCGAAAATTAAGGGCAGTAATATATTGCCCAGTTTTATAATCCGAGCCATTTCTTTTCGTTTCATGTAGGAGATGAAGGAGAAAGAGAAAGAACAAGAGTTGTCATCTTGTTTTTTTTGGATCAAGCTAGGCAAACATAGGTTGGAGCAACTCGGCGGGGAGGGAGCATCCAGCAGACCTCCAACTTGCCACCAGAGAAGAGAAGAAAAGAAAAGAGAAGGCTGCAGGTTGGAAATAGCTAGCAAACTTGATTGACCCTCTGCATCTTGTTGATCTGATGTTGCCGGATAAAGGGTGTTGTAAGACAAAATGGATTGGTCAAGGAGGAGCAAGGGACATGGGAAGACTTGTACGTGTCTGTGCACCACAACCACAATGGAGGGTAGAGTCTGTAGACAGACTTGTTATCTTGTAGTGAGTGAAGCGGGTTGCACAGATGACTTCTTGTTGCGCAGATGACTTCTTGTTGCGTTGCAATATTCGGACAATTGAAATTTAGGAGACCGCTGGCACCCGTTTGATGTCTGAACATGTCCGGACATACGGGGTAGAAATAAGTTTTGACCTTAGAAATGAACCTAATCATTTGTTTGATACATTTATATGCATTGTAGCCTGTGGCAATGCACGGGTGTTGTACTAGTTATTATTATTTTTGAAACGGAGGCAAAAGATTTACCTCTTCAATTAATTAAGAAAAAGAGAATTACCCAGTTAATTAATGGAAAATCGGGCGAAAACCGATACATATAGATCACATGCGGAGTACTCGCTAAAAAAGAAACTCCATGACCCCACGGTCAGCCCGACATACACACATAACACGCAACAACCAAAACCCCTCGCACTTCTACGTCGCAAAGAAAACCCCAACAAAAGCAATGTTCAAGACAACGGACACCATCAAATCCACGGAGATGAGCCAATCGAAAAATGGTGGTGGAAGAGACTAGGTATCATTCATTAAGAAGCCACAACCACCCAAGGGTGCCACTCTTCTTGCCTATGATCCTGAGAGCCTTTTTTACCTTCTTGATTTTGCCCGTAGAAGCCTCCTCTGCTAGGTGGCAAGAAATCGCCTTGCTAGACCCATGGCTACCTGCCTCGAGATGAGCTGCCAGCCTCCCAGTCCAATCCTGCATGGAGCGTGACACACAGGAACTTTCGGTGCCGCCTCCCGGTCGAAAGATCGTCGCCAATTTCCCCAATCTAGACGAACCGGAGGCGCTTTCACGACGAGCCCGTTGCCCGCAACAGCGGCGAACGAAGCTGAAGCGGCGCATGCCATTGAGGACGAATTGAAACAAGTAGCAGAGAAAGATACAAAACCAATCGCAGACAACCAAAAATAGACTGTCGACAAAGCGACAGCCAACTCTGATGACAATGCCATAATTCTATACTGCAACTGATTATCCAATTGTGGATGATTTGACCTAAGAGCCCCCCTCGCAGAGCTGTATACTTTGCAATCATGGACTATGTTTTGTACTCAACAGTAAGGCCTTTTATAAAATTAGTGTGTTTGATGGGCTTGGCCCATGAGGCAGCTACAAGGAGCCTCTACCTAATATGTAATGGTCGAAACTATTTAGCCTGATTAGTTCATACTCTCTCCCATCATTTTTACTCTTAATATTATATTTATGTCCAGTCAAACTTTGTAAAGTTTGACCGAATTTATACTATGAAATATCAACATTTACATTATCAGATATAGATACTATGAAACTATATCTCATAGTGATTGTTAATAGTTTTCTATAAGTTTGATCAATTTAAATATACTTTAACTTCAGACAAAACTTTTATATAGAATAAAAAGAACCGAAGGTAATACAACACATTAAGTACTCTTGCCCACTATGAAATAATCAATTTACAGAAAATAAGCATAGGTGCATCACTTTTCTCGGCAATGCAGTTACAGCTTGTCAATTACTTTATGAAGAATTTCACACGCAATAAGTGGGTGGTTTCGCTTTAGTTGCTCGAACCCGCTGGTCTTTACGATGGCTCGTAACCTTTCGCGGTCTCTTACCATGTACTTGAGACAGTAAGCCTTGAGTTGTTGGCAGTGATATAGCTCCGCGAGATCCAAAGTGAAACCCACTGTGTTGACATCTAGCGCCTTGCTCAACCTGCCCTCGCATATAAGCTTCAGCCTATCAATGGCGTACCGATCAGCCGCGACCAACAAATGTTGCATCATGTTTATAGACAATTCCGTGGTCTCCTCCATGAACCATGGGAAGCAATCGTTGTACATGTAATGAAGCAGGACCTCAAAAACTTTGGCGTCCATGTCCTTGATGCGGATAGTGCTTTCTCTGCTCTCCATCATCGCGCCACACAACTGTGCCCGAAAGACCGGTGACCGCGCAGCAAGCACGCACGCGTGCACCTCAAAACTCCTGAACCAGCCAATCCTGACCGTCAGGTCCGTCTCAAGGCCATTCTCTAGAAGATTGCCAAGATCTCTGCCTAGGTCCGAGGGTGGAGCGACGATGCTATCGTCGTCCCCCTCAGAGTCGTTGTCGTCGTCGTCGAGTTTAGAGACAGTAACTCTGACAGCGCACTTGATCACTAGGCAGTCATCCTTGATACACCCTGACGCGGCCAAGTCAGTTTTACTAACAAACTTGGGGATACCCCAACTCGGAGACTCGGGAACGAACTTGGAGGTGTAGGGTCCTTTCACCAGCAGTGTGGGGTCCTCCTCCTTTAGGCAGAAACGCCAATGCGCCGTGACCTCCTTCTCATGGGTGCTTATCAATGTGAGATAAACTGAGGTGAACTGATCGTCGACGATACTGTGGTCGCCGTTCGGGTAGTAGTGGATTTTCCAGTCAAGATCGCCGGCCCGGAAGGTTTCTGACGTGAGGAAGGTATTGCTGCCGATGACCAGGGAGTGGCCAGTAAACTTGAGCAGGTGCTCGCCGGCGTGGACGACCACCGTCGACGCTGTCTTGGTTACTGGCATGGCCTCTCGTGATCGCGCGTAATCGAGCAGCTAGCTGTGAGAAAGAAATCGATCGTGGACGGCGGTATCCTCCTAACTCCTAAGCCTTTCTGTAGGATATATGTAACTTGTATTTGAGATATATAAAAAACGGGATGCAGTTTATATGTGCTGGCTGTAACAGTCTCCTAGCACATCACGTCGTACGTGAGAGCGAAGGCATCAGCTCGTGTCACGATCAAACTTCAACGCATATTTGATGCAAAAAAAACCTTCAACGCATATCCCAGGAGGATTATCCAGCGGCAGTACGAGCGCATCACTAATTTTATTTGTACAGCTCTTCCTCGTACTTCCGGTGGTTTGGGTGTCAGAGATTTGGCAGCTCATAATAAGGCTATGTTGTGTAAATTCCTGGCTAAGGTTCTCCAGACCTCGGATGTCCCCTGTTACGAATGGTTTGCTTCACAATATTGCACGGACAAATTGCCTTATGATGCACATCATAGAGACACGGCCTTCTAGAAAGGTTTCAAGCTTTGCACTTCCATGGTGGTCAACGCTACCACATGCATTGTTGGGGCTGGTTCTTTGGTGTCCTTCTGGCACGATGAGTGGCTGGACCTCGGACGGCTCGAGCATTTGCTACCTGTGCTTTACTCCTTTGCCCGAGACCCGCATTGTTCTGTGGCATCGCAATTCACCCACGGTGCCTGGGACATCAAGTTACACCCCAATCTCCCCACCACTGCTGCCTTGGAATTACAAGTGCTGAATGACATGGTTGCTTCTGTGGTTCTGGACAAAGTTGCCAAAGACAAACGCCTTGCCATGATCTTTGAGAGGGAGGCGTGCACCAGGTATTTCTACAGGCTTCTCACATTCCGCACGATGGGGTACCTGCATGAACCTTGGGTGTGGGACAAGCTGGTGCCTCTGAAGCATAAATTTTTTCATTGGCTGCCTTTTTGGGGACAGCTTAATACACGCAATAATATGGTTAGGAAGAATTGGCTGGCACTTGTTCCCCATGCAAATTGTGACTTCTGCCCGGCCATTGAATCAATAGATCATTTGGTCTTGAGGTGCCGTCCAGCAATAGTGCTCTTTGGGATAAGCTGCAACTATCCTCTCTGGCGCTTTCTGCTTCAAGTTTGGCATCTTTTGCTACCCAGGCTGGAGAGCACCTCACACCTTCAAGAGGAAATGGATTGTTGCCTTCGTTGCTTGTGTTATCTCGCTTTGGCACGCACGAAACGACCGGGTTTTCAATAACAAGCTCTGGACGGACTTCTATATCAGGTCATATGCTGCTGATTTTCTCTGTCCGTGGCTGCACCGTGCCAAGAAGAAGCAAGATAAGGGTGCCTTGCTCACGTGGATTGATATGCTACATGGCTGACTATATGGTTGTGAAATTGTCCTATAACTTGCCCATGTAAAACTTTCTCACCCTGCCTCCTTCTGTTTTCTATGGCCGCTTGTGGCCTTGCACCTTAGTTGCATTTTACAAGCTCATGTAATTGACCTTTTGGTCTTCAGGCGCGACCTGTTTTGAAATATATAAGGTAGAAAATAATCTACCTTTTATGTTCAAAAAAAATTGTACAGGAAAAAGCCTTGTCCTTCGGTGACGCATACAACCATGTTTTAATCTAAATGCTAACGATCTGGCGTCCGCTAAGAGTTCTTTTTAATGAACAACATGATGTATAATTTCTGTGTATACAACATGATGTATAATTCTCTGTATATGTTTGAGTGTCTAAGATCCTGACATTGGGATGTTGTTCAAACAACCCTTTGATTTCGGCCAGGGACTGAACACGCTAATTTTCCATGGTCATTATTGTTGTTGGTGAAGATGAACTAAAAAGAAGTAGAGCACACGAGGTGTACCGAGATTCAGGCCATCATTATGGTGGAATACCCTACTCCTGCCTACGAATGGTATTTCTGTTGTTGTGTTTTTGTTACAAGATGCCTTCGATCGGGTGAGGCTCCTTCTATTTATACTATTGCGACCTCCTCCCTCTTTGGAGAGGGGATCACCCTCTACCCAGCATGTCGAAGGATGGCCTTAGAGTCGTCCGGATACGTTCCCAACATGACCGGTCGGGGCGTACCCACTTACGCTTGGTAGGTTGCCACAGGTCGCTCCTGTAGCAGCATGGGGGAACATGTGAAGTCTTCTCGAGCACTGTGGCTGACCCGTGGGATGGCACGCTGCTCCGTTGCCCGCTGTCAGCAGGTAGGTATGTCATGTCCCATCCTCGCGGATGACGTGACCTCTCATAGGCGACAGACCGAGGTATCATTTGAATGCGGAGCAGTTGCGTGCACAGGGAAGGGCGCGGGCGGCGCTCTCTCGGCCGACGCGTCGCTTCAATGCCGGAAGCAGTGAGAGGTCGTGTCTGCTTTGGTCGGGCATGAATGTGGCATGCGGCAGTGACGCTCTAGAGCGGTGCTGACCGTTTCAGGCTGGAAGCACTTGCGGGCGAGGGTGGGGGGTGGGGGGGGGGGGGTTTAATGGTGGGCCTGGACAGTCATAAGCGGACGTGATAACGGCCCGGACGCCCACAAAGCCCCCTAGTTTGTCTTCAGTTTGCGGGAAAAAGTGCATCGAACCGTCGAGCAGATCGATACAAGACCACATTGGATTGCAAAACACGTCCGAACCGCACAATCCGAATGGTAGCAGATGGTTTGAGGATCGGTGTTGAAGATGCCCTTAGATACAAAATGTCACATTAAGTATTTCCATGAATATTTCACCCACTGTCCGTGGCTTTTTGCCGCGGTATTCCATTTTATTGTAGTAAGTTCACTAACCGGACGCATAAGCAATGATAACCACCAAGTTATGGTGCCCCGGACTGGATTGCAAATTTACAATGGCGCGCGCGACATATCTCAACGTATTTGGTCCTAAATTTTGTATGGATGAGTCACATCGTCATCATTGTTGTTATTTCTATTATCATAAATCATCATCATCTAAGACCACCTTTTTTATTGGCAAATAGTTCTAGATTATTTGACACTCAAAATAATGTTGCAAATATCAAGTAGAAAGAAAATATAAACAATGAAATATAAATAAATCGTATTTTCTCCATCTGTTCTCAAATATTACTAATTATAATGATCACTTCCTTCAGTGTCAGGCGGATGTGTCGAAGTTACAGCTTGTCAATAACTTTATTGAGAATATCATACACCCCAAGTGGACGGTTTTGCTTAAGCTGTTCGAACCCCTCGGTTTTCACAATGGTTCGTAGTCTATCACCGTCTCTTACCATGTACTTGAGACAGCAGGCCTTGAGCTGCTGGCAACTATGTTGCTCTGCAAGATCCAAAGTTAGTCCCACTGTGTTGACATCTATCGCGTTGCTAAGCTTGCTCTCGCATATGAGTTTTAGCCGCCCTATCTCGTACCGATCAGTGGCGACAAGCAAATGTCGCGCCATGTTTAAAGTATGTTCCGTGGTCTCCTCCATGTAGTCGGGCAGAGTCTCATTGTATACATAGTGCAGCAGGACCTCGAAGACGTTGGCATCCATATTGTCGACGCGGAAGCAGTTTTGCTTGCTCTCCACCAGGGCGCGGAAGACCGGAGACTGTGCAGCGAGCACGCGCCCATGCACCTTGAATCTCTTGAACCAACCGATCTTCACAGTCATGTCCGCCTTGAGCTCGCTATCAAGAAGGCTGTGGAGATTGGAGGGTGGCAGGACAACGCTCTTATCGTCGTTATCGTCTTCATAGTCTTTCATGAGTTTGGTGGTAACAATCTTGACAGTGCACTTGATCACCAGGCAATCATCCTCGAGGCACCCGGACGCGGCCAAATCAGCTTTACTCATAAAGTTAGGAGTACCCTTACCTGGGTGGTTGGACGAGAACTTCGCGCTGCCGGGTCCGCGTTTGTTCTTCTCTCCAGTCATGGGCGATGCAGGATCCTGGAGGCTGAAGGAGTAGGTCGCCGTGACCTCGTCCTCACTGGCGCTCAGCAACTTGAGAAAAATAGACGTGAACTGCCCGTCGACGATCCTGGAGTCGCCGTTTGGATAGTAGACGATAGCCCAGTCGTGGCCGCCGACGTTGAAGGGGCCGGATGTGAGCATGGCATCACCGTCTTTGATCATGGAGTGCCCGACAACCTTTAACGTGTGCTCGCCGGCGTGGATGACATCGTATGACGAGGGCTTGGTTGCGGTGGCCGCCGGCGATGGCTTAGTTGAGAAGTTCCGTGAAAAGAAATCGAGGAGGGTAGACGGATATATATATATATTTTTTTGAACACAGTACAGACGCAAGCGCTCATATACACGCGCATACACTCACCCCTATGAACGCACACACGCACACCCTACCCTTATGAGCACCTCCGAATGACTGAGTCGGCATATCATCTTGAAATTTACGAAGTCACCATAGGCGCCTCGTCGTCGACGGAAACGTCTCCTCCCACTGAATGCACATCGCCGGAAATCCTGAAATAAATGCGAGCACCAGGATTTGAACCCTGGTGGGCTGGGGATACCACAGTCCCTCTAACCATCCAACCACAGGTTGGTTCGCGGTAGACGGATATATTGACATAGCGACATAGCGACTTTGTAAGAGAAATCCGATGGACGGGGCACGCACGCGGACACCGCCATGTACTCCATCATATGTACGTACATACGTACAGTTATTCGAGAACAAATCGGATACGATTCAATAATCGAGTAGTAAATTTGCCGGCCGATTTCCTAGATCATCACGAACGTCAAGCTTCCTAGATTGGAAACATATGCTAATAACTTGTTATTACCGGCCGGCCGGCTTAGGAGTAGGCCGAAGCATCAACTGATGTGTCCGTGTCACGATCGACCATCGATGAGCACAGATCTATTCGTCAGCTTAAGAGAAATAAAAAGTTCAGAAGATTGAGAGAAGTATTTAATCAGGGTTTAACTAGGGTTCATCTCGATAAGACCTAAGTATGTCTCATCTAAGTCCTCCTAACCTAAGACATCCCTTCGCTCATGCTCTCGTGCGAACTCCCATCTAGAGTTTCCCTGCTTCTGAATAGGTGTGCGCTAGAATCGCGAACTATATTTGCCAGAGAAACCGAAATATATTGGGGTCCAACAAATAAGGAATTCATGTGCCTTCAATTAGAACATCAAACTTTTTTTTTCAATTCAGAAGTGGTGATCATCTAGTAAGATGCCAGGGTCGATCTCCCGTCTGCGCTAGGGCGACGGCGACTCCTCCTAGAATCGGATGAATGAATGAAGGTGGCGACATGCCGGTGATTGGCGCTATGCTGTTTTCCTTCCCCTAAATCTTGCTTTCCCTCTCCTTTCTATTTTCCCCTCTCTCCCCTCGTCTCCTCCCACTAGTAGAAAACAGGGCTTTGGTCCAGGCCTGAAATCCCATTAATCCCGGTTCACTCACGAACCGGGACCCATGGGGGCATCGGTCCCGGTTCGTGAGGCCAGGGCGCCGGCCGGGCCTCGTGGGCCATTGGTCCCGGTTCGGCCTCGCTCCTGGCCCACAACCATTGGTCCCGGTTTGTGGCTGGAACCGGGACCAAATGGTGTCCTTTAGTCCCGGTTCCAGCCACAAACCGGGACCAATGGTTGGCCTATATATACCCCCTGCCCGCGAGCAGAGCAGTGCACTGCTCTGTTTTTTTGGCCGGCCGTGGGAGAGCTTTTGTGGTGCTCTAGCTCACCTCCTATGCACATGAGGTGTTCCATGAAATGCCCGAGCCACACTTAAGCTTTCTCCTCTCGAAGCTCCTTGTCCAAGCTCCATTTTCCTCAAGATTTGTCTAGGTTTGGCGGTCCGTCCTGTCCCGTCCCTGTCCTCACCGCCGTCGATCGCCCGCGCCCATCTCGGCGCCGGCACCACCGTGGTTAGCCTCTTCTTCTTATCTTCTTTCTAAAAGAAAAAAGTTCTTACTTGTATGATTTAGATAGATACTTGTGTAATTTTCTTACTTTTATTATTGTTTGTTATTATATAGTGCGATGGTTTTGGTATCCACCCCCGTCGGCCCTCGTCCTGTCTATGATTCGGATGTGGTATGTATTATTTTTTATAACTATTTGTTTTATTTAGTGTTTATGACAATTATGCCGACCAACGTGACATAGATTTTTTAATCTAGGAGGTATGTGAACCGGAAAATCCAACCGACATAGAAATTCTTGTCGAGAAGTTAAATTTGGTTGAAAAAGAAAACAATTACTTGAAAGAACAATTACAAAGAGTTGAAGAGGAGAAGATGAAATTGGAGTTGAATGTTGCCGATGTCGTCGACGATCACAAGATCAAGATGGATGCAATGCGCTTGAAGATTAGAAAGATTAGAAAATATGCCATTCATACTGAGGCTTGGTATCATTATGCCGTTGGATCAATTGGTACCTTAGTTGCGGTTATGATCGCATTTGTTGTTGCATTTAAATTTTATAGTTTCAATGTATGTTTTAATTAGATGCTCTAGAGAGCTATATGTTGTTCAATAATGAGAACTATGTATGAACGTTATGTATTTATTTTAGTCACTACTGTACTTTGGCTTTAATGTGATGATGAATTTCTATTAATTTGGTCACTTCTCTATTCATGATATGCTGTAATGGTTTTTAATACACTTTATTATATAACGCACGCAGATAAACCGGCAATGGATGTACGGTGACCGACGCACCTCCGAGTATATTAAGGGCCTGCATAATTTTCTTGAAGCGGCTGAGGCAAACAAGCAGAATGGTTTTATGCATTGTCCATGTACTGTCTGTGAGAACACGAAGGCTTTCTCCAACTCTAAAACCCTTCACTTCCACCTGCTTGAGAAGGGTTTTATGCCACACTATAATGTTTGGACTAAGCACGGAGAAAGAGGGGTTATGATGGAAGACAACGAAGAAGAAGAGGATGATGACAACTACCCGCCCCCTGAATACGGTGATGCTGCAATGGGGGAAGCCGAAGATCAAGAGGAACCAGACGATGTGTCCGATGATGATCTTCGCCGGGTCATTGTTGATGCACAGAGAGAATGCAAAAGTGAAAGGGAGAAGTTGAAGTTCGATCGCATGTTAGAGGATCACAAAAAAAGGGTTGTATCCAAATTGCGAAGATGACAACAGAAAACTCGGTACCACATTGGAATTGCTGCAATGGAAGGCAGACAATGGTGTATCTGACAAGGGATTTAGTTCGCTACTGAAAATAATGAAGAAGAAGCTTCTAAAGGATAACGAATTGCCCGACAGTACGTACGAAGCAAAGAAGGTTCTATGCCCTCTAGGATTGGAGGTGCAGAAGATACATGCATGCCCTAATGACTGCATCCTCTACCGCGGTGCGTACGAGGATTTGAACGCATGCCCGGTATGCGGTGCATTGCGGTATAAGATCAGAAGAGATGACCATGGTGATGTTGAGGGCCAGCGCACCGGGAAGAGGGTTCCTACCAAGGTGATGTGGTATGCTCCTATAATACCACGGTTGAAACGTCTGTTCAGAAACAAAAAGCATGCCGAGTTGATGCAATGGCACATAAAAGACCGTAAGAAAGACGAGAAGTTGAGAGCACCCGCTGACGGGTCGCAGTGGAGAAAGATCGAGAGAAAGTGGAGCGACTTTACAGGTGACCCAAGGAACGTATGGTTTGGTTTAAGTGCAGATGGCGTTAATCCTTTTGGGGAGCAGAGCAGCAAGCATAGCACATGGCCTGTGACTCTATGTATGTATAACCTTCCTCTTTGGTTGTGCATGAAGCGGAAGTTCATTATGATGCCATTGCTCATCCAAGGCCCTAAGCAACCCGGCAATGACATTGATGTGTACCTAAGGCCATTAGTTGATGAACTTTTACAGCTATGGAATGGAAGAGGTGTACGTGTGTGGGATGAGAACGAACAGGAGGAATTTGACCTACATGCGTTGCTGTTTGTAACCATCAACGATTGGCCTGCTCTCAGTAACCTTTCAGGACAGACAAACAAGGGATACCACACATGCACACACTGTTTAGATGACACCGACAGTATATATTTGGACAAATGCTGGAAGAATGTGTACCTAGGGCATCGTCGATTTCTTCCGACCAACCATCAATGTCGAAAGAAAGGAAAGCATTTCAAAGGTGAGGCAGATCACCGGAAGAAGCCCGCCCTCCGTACTGGTGATCACATACTTGATATGGTCAATGATTTACAAGTAATCTTTGGAAAGGGTCCTGGCGGACTATCTGTTCCGACTGACGATGCGGGACGTGCACCCATGTGGAAGAAGAAATCTATATTTTGGGACCTACCCTATTGGAAAGACCTAGAGGTCCGTTCTGCAATCGACGTGATGCACGTGACGAAGAATCTTTGCGTGAACCTGCTAGGCTTCTTGGGAGTGTATGGGAAGACAAAAGATACACCGGAGGCACGGGAGGAACAACAACGTGTGCATGAAAAAGACGGCATGCATCCAAAGCAGTATGAAGGTCCTGCCAGCTATGCTCTTACCAAAGAAGAGAAGGAAATCTTCTTTGAATGCCTGCTCAGTATGAAGGTCCCGTCTGGCTTCTCGTCGAATATAAAGGGAATAATAAATATGGCAGAGAAAAAGTTCCAGAACCTAAAGTCTCATGACTGCCACGTGATTATGACGCAACTGCTTCCGGTTGCATTGAGGGGGCTTCTACCGGAAAACGTTCGATTAGCCATTGTGAAGCTATGTGCATTCCTCAATGCAATCTCTCAGAAGGTGATCGATCCAGAAATCCTGCCAAGGTTAAGGAGTGATTTGGTGCAATGTCTTGTTAGTTTCGAGCTGGTGTTCCCACCATCCTTCTTCAATATCATGACGCACGTCCTAGTTCATCTAGTCGACGAGATTGTCGTTCTGGGCCCTGTATTTCTACACAATATGTTCCCCTTTGAGAGGTTCATGGGAGTCTTAAAGAAATATGTTCGTAACCGCGCTAGGCCAGAAGGAAGCATCTCCATGGGCCATCAAACAGAGGATGTCATTGGGTTTTGTGTTGACTTCATTCCTGACCTTAAGAAGATTGGTCTCCCTCAATCGCGGTATGAGGGGAGACTGACTGGAAAAGGCACGCTAGGAGCGGACTCAATAATATGTAGGGACGGGCATTCTTGGTCTCATGCACACTACACAGTTCTACAGAATTCTACCTTGGTGACCCCGTATGTCGATGAACACAAGAATATTCTGCGCTCCAAACACCCGGAGCAGTGTGACGACTGGATTACATATGAACACATCAGGACTTTCGGCAGTTGGTTGCAAAAACGTCTCATGGGTGACAACACTGTTTCTAATGAGCTGTACTCGTTCGCCAGGGGACCATCTTCGACTGTATTGACTTACAAAGGGTACGAGATAAATGGGAATACATTTTACACGATCGCCCAAGATCAAAAGAGCACCAACCAAAACAGCGGTGTCCGCTTTGATGCAGCAACCAAGAGGGGAAAGGACACATATTATGGTTACATAGTGGACATATGGGAACTTGACTATGGACATGATTTCAAGGTCCCTTTGTTTCAGTGCAAATGGGTCAATCTGCCAGGAGGCGGGGTACAGGTAGACCCACAGTACGGAATGACAACAGTGGATCTGAACAATCTTGGGTACACAGACGAACCATTCGTCCTAGCCAATGATGTGGCGCAGGTTTTCTATGTGAACGACATGTCTACCAAACCGAGAAAAAGAAAATATAAGGAAGCGAATACATCATACGATGAGCCAAAGCGCCACATAGTTCTTTCAGGAAAAAGAGACATCGTGGGATTGGAGGGCAAGACAGACATGTCTGAAGATTACGAAAAGTTTCATGAAATTCCTCCCTTAAAAGTCAAGGCTGACCCAAGCACCCTGTTAAACGATGAAGATTATCCATGGTTACGACGCAATAAGCAAAGGACACAAGCGAAGAAAAAGTGAAGACTTTCTCTCCACAACTAGTATGATGATGCCTTTGATCTAGAATATCACTGCAGTTACATGTGAAGAAATGAAATGCCTTTTGATCTAGATTGTCCGTTTTGTACACGAAGTGCATCCAGTTTTTGCCGTAACTCTCTCAACTTTTTATAACATGCTATGTGGGTGAAATGATGATACCATGCCAACTTTCAACCTTTTCAGAGTTCATTTGTAGTGTTTTTCAATTTCAGGGTCATTTAGCTTAAAAAAATCAGTAAATGCATGAAAAATACCAAATGAAGTCAAAAACGGTTGAAAATTGATGATGTGGCTTTGAATGGTGCATTTTGAACACACACAAAGTCTGGAGTTCAAATAAGTTCAAAAAAATGAAATCCCTTTGTAACAGATGAGTTTTCGTTCGAAACCCTGATACTTCGAAAGAGATTGTCCATTTTGTACACGAAGTGCATCAGGTTTTTGCCGTAACCCTCTTAACTTTGTAGCACATGTTATGTGGGTGAAATGATGATACCATGACAACTTTCAACCTTTTCAGAGTTCATTTGTAGTGCTTTTCAATTTCAGGGTCATTTAGCTCAAAAAATCAGTAAATGCATGAAAAATACTAAATGAAGTCAGAAACGGTTGAAAATTGATGATGTGGCTTTGAATGTTGCATTTTGAACACACAAAAATTCTGGAGTTAAAATAAGTTCAAAAAAATGAAATCAACTAAAAAGAATTAACTAAAAAGAATGAACTAATAGCAAAAAGAATCAACTAAAAAGCTTTTATAAACCTCTAGTATTTTTGAAACTAAAATTATATAAAATTTATGCAACTAAAATTATCAAAGTATTTTTTGTTCAAAACATTAATAGCAAAAAGAATTTTCATAAAGTATTTTTTTGTTAGAAACTTTAATAGCAAACTGAAATAACAAAATCTGTTTTTGATTAAAACACCCATTTAAAATAACCTAAAAATTACCAAATTGAATATAATGATAAAACACACTATTATTAAATAGCAGGAAAAAGAATCACTCAAAAATCTATTTTTAAAGTAAAATTATTCACAAACTAGTGATTCACACAAATTTCAAAGAATTCAAATTTAAACTATTCAAATTTGAAAACTAATGGCACTAACAAAAAGTTTATAATTTTTGTGACCTAAAGCAAAAAGAATCACTCAAAAACTCTAAGTATTTAGCTGTAAGTAGAAACAAAAGAAAATAAATAAAGCAAAAAACAAAACAAAAATACTGGAAAAAAATTAAAAAAAATGCCGCCTACTAGGCCACCATGGCCTGCATACGACTAGAAACCCAACCGTTAGTTGGGCCAGGATGCAGGCCCACAGCAGGCCCAATAGGCCCACAGGCAGAGAGATGCGTTTAGGTCCGTAGGCCTGCATAAGAGAGGAGCTCGAAAGGGGAGGCGCACCAGCGCTTATAAACCACTATCGGCGCCCTTCAGCTAGCGACGTGGGACTAAACATCCACCCGCCCGACGCCGTGCCAGCCGCAGCCCTTTCGTCCTGGTTGGTGGCACCAACCGGGACGAATGCCACCCTTTCGTCCCGGTTGGTGGCACCAACCGGGACCAAAGGTCTCTGCTTCCCGCCCTTTGGGCTGCTGAAAATGACTTTTAGTCCCGGTTGGTGGCACCAACCGGGACCAAAAGGGTGGCATTGGTCCCGGTTGGTGCGACGAACCGGGACCACTTCTCTGTGTATATAAGCCCACACTTAGCAGTTTCTCGAAATCACTTGTTCTTCTCCGCCCGACGCCCCCAGGCTGCTCCTCGTCGCTGTCGCCGCCGAGCCCTGCCCCGACGCCGTCAGGCTGCTCCACCTCGCCGTCATCGCCGTCGCCGAGCTGCCCCGACGCTGTCCCCGCTCCCACTGTGAGCCGCCGCGCCGTTCCCCTCCTCTCCTCACCCCCCCCCCCCCCGCGCCCCGACGCCGCCGCCCGCCGCGATGCTGACGCCGCCCGCGCTCCGGCCACCCGCGCTCTGCTTGCCGCGCCGCCGCCGCCGCCTCTGCCTTTTTTTTTTGTTCATATGCAGATGTATGGATGCTGTAAGTATGGATGATTTTTGGATATATATGCATTGATGTATATGTATGCAGATGTGTATGCAGATGTATATGGATGATCCATGGATATGTATGCATTGATGTATAATTTTTTTGTTCATATAACTTTTTTTTGTTCATAGAATTTTTTTTTGTTCATAGAACTTTTTTTTGTTCATAGAAAGTTTTTATATATGATCCATGGATATATGAGAAATGATGATCCATGGATGTATGCATTGATATATGAGCAATGATGTTCATAGAAAGTTTTTTGTTCATAGAAGAAAGTTTTTTGTTCATAGAAGAAAGTTTTTTGTATAGATTTTTTTTATGCTCATAGAAACTCTCGAGTCCACCCAAACTGGGACTGAAAGAGCGTTGTCGAGGCCACCCAAACCCTAGAAGCGTTGTCGAGGCCACCCAAATTTACCAAGTTAAATGAGTTAAATGAGTTAAAAGAGCGTTGTCGAGGCCACCCCAAACCCTAGAAGAGTTGTCGAGGCCACCCAAATTTACCAAGTTAAAAGAGCGTTGTCGAGGCCACCTCCTCGATAACTTCGACATGAGGGGGGACGTCGGACATGACATGAGGGGGGACGTCGGATGTCGGACATGAGGGGTGAGCGTCGTTGTCGTCTACCCCCTCCCCGATAACTTCGACATGAGGGGGGACGTCGGACATGACATGAGGGGTGAGTGTCATTGTCGTCTACCCCCTCCCCGATAACTTCGACATGAGGGGGGACGTCGGACATGTCATGTGGAATTTTTTTTGTTCATATAGAAAACTCCGATAACATAGATTTATCAAGAATGCCCCCATTATGGATGTGCACAAGTTGATCCAATTTTTTTCTGATCTCATCTATATATATATTCTTCTATATGTCACGTTGTCTGTTAAAGTATTGAAGAAATCCATGGCTTCATCATTAGCCGGAAGTAACATGCGTATGATGCTACGAAGCTCTTCAAAGTTGTTTTGGAACGGAGTTCCGGATAGAATAATTCGCTTTTTGGTACGAATTTCAGCAAAGGCCTTCCAAATAGCGATATTCGAAAGGCTCTTGCTGAACTTCGTACCAAAAAGCTAATTAATTATCCTATCTGGGACTCCGTTCCAAAACAATTTTGGAGAGCTTCGTACCATTATGCACCTTTTACTTCCGGCTAATGATGAAGCCATGGTTTTCTTGAATCCTTTGACACTAGACAACGTGACATATAGAAGGGTAGATGAGATCAGGAAAAATATGGACCATTTTCTGCACATCCAGAATGGCGCCATTTTGTTAAATCCCTTAAAGGTTAAGAGAATCCCTTGTTTGACATTCATGAGAGAGGCGGTCCGGACGTCGGACATTCATGAGAGAGGCGGTCCGGACGTCGGACATTCATGTTTGTATATTAATTGCCATGTTGTAATATTTGCAGAAACTATGGATCAAAGAGACTTGGAACAAGAACAGTTGTTGGGGGAGATAATCCTCGCCGGACGTGATGTCTTGTCATTTCTCAACGACACCGATGGTCTGGAAGGAGAGGATGATGGCTCCGGTGATCGAACAATGGAGGAGGAAGGACATGATCATGATGGCTCCGATGACCGAATGCCGGAGGAAGAAGGAGACCATGATGACGGCTCCGGTGACCGAACGGAGGAGGGAGCTGTTGCAAAGTCCGGCGAGGTATATATATTAATTAAGCCTGTGCTGACTAGCTAATTGATGCATTAATTGTTTTGGTATGTACATATATTAACTCTTCTTTCTTCTTTTATAGCCCTCCGGATCGAGCCAAACTTCGGTAACGAGACGAGGCCCGAAGAGAAGGTTGCGCAAGGATGAAAGGTTCACGATCACAGCACTCGCGGACGGTGGCCTACCGATTGAACCCAAGAGGACCAAGGACGCATTTTCTGCTTAGTGCGGAGCTATTGTTAGGGACAACATCCCAATCAGCATCAAGTAATGGAATAAGCCTAAGGACGACGACGTCCCTGAAGGTGATTATGTCACCGATAGACAGAAAGATGATCTTTGGACCGCGCTGAAGGCAAATTTCACCCTACCGCCAGAGGAGGATCCGAATAAGCCAGTTATAGAGCCACTGGTCAAGGCGTGTGCTCTTAAGAAGATGGCAGATATATTCAGGAGGTGGAAGAATGAGTTGAAATCAAAGTTTGTCGACAAAGGGAAGACTCCAGAATTCATCGGCCGATTTGAGAAGATAAGAGATCACTGGCCCACATTTGTGGCCTACAAGACATCGGACAAGAGTAAGAAAATGTCAGAGACAAACAAGAACAATGCTGCAAAGAAGCAGTATCACCATCACACGGGGTCAGGTGGCTACCTCAAAGCCCGGCCATTGTGGGACAAAGCTGAGAATGACCTGATTGCTAAAGGGGTCGAACCACAGACATTGAACTGGGCAGACCGTTCAAGGACTTGGTTCTTCGGGGTTGGGGGAACTTTGGACCCTGAAACAGGGAAGTGCCGTTGGACAGACGAGCAACTTGCAATACCCGTCTAGAAGCTTCAGAAGTATATCACCGCAGCGCAGGAAGGGATATTCATTCCCGACAGAGAGAAGGACGAGCTGACTGAGGCCGTAGGGAATGCTGAGCACCCTGGACGAACACGAGGCACACCAGGCTCCGTTCCGTGGAAGGTTGGGTTTCCCGACGCAGGCGGTTACAGAAGCCGGGAGAGAAAGAGGAAAGCGGAGCTGAGCGACATGCAGAAGATCAATGCAAGACTACAAAAGCTAGAGGAACTTGAGAGCCAGCGAGCTGCCGGCCAACCATCTCAGCGGCAGGAAGCTACCCCAGAAGCTACCCCGCCATCTCAGCGGAGAAGCAGCATGGCTTCCACGGAGCCCGTTCAGCCTGACTTCACGGCTCCTAGCTACCCCGTGGATACTATCACGGAGGCTCAACATTGCGAGCTTATGACGAAATGCCGGAACCTCACTTTCAAGGCGGCTGTCGGCTTTGTTGCACCTCCTCAACCCAACGGAACTTTTCACTGCCTTCCGATTCCACATGGCTATGCTGTTGTGATGGTGGATGAAGTAATGGAGGGATTTGAGGAGCTCGAGCTTGACCACTCTATAGGTGAAGGGGAGAATCAGCTGGTTCGTGCTCTGAGGAGTACATGTCTATGGCAGAAGGAGTACATCAAGCTTCCAAACTGGACGCCTCCGCCTCCTCCTCCTCCTCCGGCGAGTCAGGGCACTCCGCCTCCTCCTCCTCCTCCTCCTCCGGCAAGTGATCAGGGCACTCCGCCTCCTTCTCCAGCTCCTCCGACGCGTGAGGGCACTCCGCCTCCTCCTTCGCCTACTCCGGCGCGTCGGAGCAGTCTGCCTCCTCCTCTGCCTCGTCGGCAACGGCGGAAGACAGACGCCGCCGCTCCGGCTCCTCCGGCACGTCGGAGCACTCCGCCTCCTTCTCCGCCTCTTCAGCAACGACGGAAGAGAGACGCCGCCGCTCCGGCGGCTAGCAGTACAAGCAGAGGCGGGAGGCAATTCAGATACGGTCCATCTCTCAATCCTCTGGAAAAGTTACCATATGAGAGGACCGAGCAGGAAAACGAGGACATATGTCGTGCCCAAGTGAGGGACCATTTTGCAAACAAAACTCCACCTCCGAAGGAGAAGCTAGATCCGGTGAAAGTGAAGCGCACTATCGATGCCCTGAAGCGACCACCACCGCCTCTGCCGCAATCCAATTATGACCGCATTATTCATAGGACATATGATGAAGCACGACGGTCGGGAAGTACTTCCAGTGATGCAAGGTTAGCAGAACGAAGAAGTGGGAAAACAATTCCCCAGCTCGGCGAACAGGAGAAGCAATCGTGCCCCCCTCTCAAGGTGTCTAGCGATATCGTCGCTAGTCATCCGGGGATGGCGCCCGGTACCAATCCTGGTGATTACTTGGGGGATGATTTAATTTTTGAAACGGCTGAGGTAACAAAAGAAGAATATAAATACGTGCACGGGAAGCCTCTCGTCAAACCTGATCATCCTCCTCTAACAACGATGATGTACAAATTGCATGAGTGGTACATGAAAACCTGCAGGGAGTCTGGGAGAGACACTATGTATGTGGCAGTGAAACCAGAGCACGAATTCATTGGACTTCCCGTGATGCCTATTGAATTTGTGGAGTTATTTCAGTTATACAATCAACTGGCCCTCGACAAACAACTCATGACTTCCTACTGTCTGTAAGTATTACTTCTATAGTTAAGTCTCTAGCTCAGCTCGTTCATTGCATGTATATATAATTATCCTCACTATATTATGCAGATTGAAGATCGTCGAATGCAAAAAAGCAGGAATCTTCGACGTTGGGTTCATTAGCCCAGATGCCGTAAATGAATGGACGGTACAAAACTCAATCAAAGAGACCGAGGTGAACTTGCTAAAGTCGTTCCTTATACATCAAAACAAAAGGGAAATACTCTTTCCTTACAACTTCAAGTGAGTGTTGCTGTCTTCTCTGTATACTCGGTTTCGCTTACTCGAGGTTAAGTAATGTAATTGATGAGTTATATATGCGTGCGCAATTTCCACTTTATTCTGCTATCCATTAAGCTTGACGGGGCATTAGTAACTTTCTTAGACTCGAGACGTAAAGATCCCGAGAATTATGCGGACATGACTGCAATGCTCAAGAAGTAAGTTCAGTCAATACCGGGACCATATCGGCATGCAACTTTCGTTAATTTCCTGATATCAAGTAATCATTTTCTTTGCCTGGCAGGGTTTGGAAGAAGTTCACCCGAAAGGTTCCCGGTCTAAACAAAGAGTTGCGATTTACGCACCCCAAAGTAAGTAGTACTAGCTAGTTCCGCGCATCTCTAATTGATTCAAATTTTCATCAATATATCATTACCATGCTTGCTTATCAGTTTGATTGAACTCTATTCTCGTAAAGTGCTTGTACCAGAAAGAAGGGACTGTTTTATGTGCATACTACGTATGCGAGTTCATTCGCCACTCGACCTCTGAGCGGGGCTTCTCTGACAAACAATTTGAAGTACATAAATAATATTCACAATTTTATTTTATATATTACCATCAATTCTGTTGAGTTTTATTCATATATATGCATGTATTGACCCCCTTCTTTCAATTAGATCTGGCAGATGCGGGATGAACTCCTACCACATGATCGCATACGAGCAATTCAAGAGGAATTGGCGGGATTCTTTCTTGACCACGTCATACCTAAAGACGGAGAATACCATGTGGATTTGTGATTTGATCTTAGGTAGATGATGTTAGGGATTGTAAAAGATGTTATATTGTATATATGTAGTACCGTCGGATAGATATACGAAAAGTTGTTGTTCGACCAAGCACGGAGAAAGAGATGTCACTTCTCCCTATATATGTTCAGCATGACGATCTTGTGTAATTAATGGTTTCCTTCATTTTCTTATTAGCTAGCGTCGAGTTCTCTCTATATGTATAGTAGCTAGCGTCGACCAAGCACGGAGAAAGAGAGGACACTTCTCTCTATTAGCTAGCTAACACAATATGAAACCCCTAAATTAACCCTCCAAAACCCCCCACCCCCCTTCCAAAAAAAACCCAGCTCCTGCCAGATGCTGACGCGTGTATGCCCTTTGGTCCCGGTTGGTGTGACCAACCGGGACTAAAGGTCCTCCTGCCTGGGCTCCCCGTAGCGGCCACGTGGAGCCCCTTCTGTCCCGGTTGGTAAGCGAACCGGGACTAAAGGTTTTGTGCTTTAGTCCCGACCCTTTAGTCCCGGTTCCAGAACCGGGGCTAATGGGCCTCTGGAACCGGGACAAATGGGCCGTTTTCGACTCCTCCTCCTCCCAGATCCCCTTTCTCTTCTGCTGGTCTGCTGCTCTCTTTCCCGATCCGTGGTTTCTTCTGCAGATCTGGCATCTTCTCCGTGTGGGGGATCCCGGGCTCGTGTTGGAACACCAGCTCCTCTCCCTAGTAGACGCCGGCCTCGATCTAGGCGTTCTCGTTCCCGGGCGCCGGCTTGTTCTCCCTGGGCCCCTGCGCCAGCGTCTCCGTTGCAAGTGGGCTTTCCCCGGCCCCCTGCCCGTGCTTCCCGAGTCTGCTCATCATCTTGAGCTCGTCGCCGGTGGTTTTTTGGGGTTGCGGTTTGGGTGGGGGTGTGGAAGCGGCGGTGGTGGTGGGTGGGGCTGGGACGGTGGGCGGCGCCGCCGAGGCGGGAGGCAAGGTGGAGCGGAGGGAGTTGGGTGGGTTCAGGAGGAGAGGCATTGAGGCTTTCCCTTGCCTTTTGTGGTGGCGTGGCTCAGTAGCTTCGTTGGTTCAGTCAGCCCCGGTTGCGGTTGCATCAGGAGGGAATTCATTTTCACCTGCAGGGTTAATTCTCTCGATCTTGGGTAACTTTCGGGCACCATGAGGGCCATCGCCTGGAACTGCCGAGGTATGGGCCGGGGCCTTGGCAGTGAGAGGATGCTCTACCTTGCCAACTTGATGCGGTCCACGAAGGCACAGGTAACATTTGTTTCAGAAATCAAGTCTTCCAAAGTTCGTTCCGTCGATCTTGTTAATAGGTTTGATGTTACTAACGGCTTTGTTGTCCCTTCTCGAGGTGCTTCGGGAGGCTTGTGGCTTATGTGGACTGATGATCTTAAAGTTTCTATTCATAGTGCGGCTTTCCATTATATACTCGCTAAAGCAGTCCATCTAGCTTCCGGGGTCAACTTCTGCTTGATTTGTATATATGGTGACCCGTATCATCGGCAAACCAGTGCCATATGGGATCAAGTTTCATCTTTTGTGTATGATAATCTAGGCATGCCCATGATGTGTATGGGAGACTTGAATGATATCCTGTATGATTTTGATGGTTGCAATGGCAATGTTAATTTCTATCGTATGCATGCTTTTCGCTCTCTTGTCAAAAATTGTGGGTTGTTTGATATAGGCTATAGTGGTCCTGCTTACACTTGGCGTGGTAGACAAAACACTTCTAATCCTATCCATAAACGCCTTGATCGCTGTATGGTTAACTCTGATTGGTGCATGTACTACCCTAACACTAAAGTTCTTAATCTGCCTATCATTCTCAGTGACCATGCTCCCATTTTAGTGTTGATGGAAGGTCATTTTGCCAAACCTAGACAATCTTTCAAATTTGAAAACTGGTGGTTGATGGAGAAAGATTTTCATTCATTTGTTAAATCTGCTTGGAATGCTACTTCTCTCACTTCTTTTGCAGCAAAATCTTCTTCTTTGGCAGGATCTTTGAAAGTTTGGTGCAGGAAGAAAAAGCCTCTTCAGCAGGAGCTCTTGGAGTTGGAAACACAAATCAATAAGCTGCAGCAACTTCCTTTACAACAGCAGAATCATGCTTTAGAAAGTTCTCTTACTACAAGGTATGAACAAACCCTTTCCAAACTTAATCAGTTTGATAAACAACGTAGTAAGGAAACTTGGGCTATTGCGGGTGACCGGAATACTAAATTTTTTCACCAAGCTGTTATTAAACGTAGAAAAAGAAACACTATTTGTTCCATCAAGGATGAGAATGATGTGGTGCATTTCAAACCTGCTGCCATTACAAATACCTTTGTTAATTATTTTAGGCACATTTTCTCTTCCCCAAATGATAATGTTGGCATGCCTTATCTTTCCACTCAATGGCCCAATGATCCTTCAGACCCCACTTACTCTCTTCCTGACAAGCATGAGATTTTGCAGATTCTTAAGGATATGAAATCTAATGCTTCTCCAGGGCCGGATGGTTTTAATGTTGAATTTTATTTGGCCACTTGGGATTGGATTGGAGAGGAGGTAACTCAGCTTGTTATCAACTTCTATCTTACTGGTCTCCTTCCTCCTCACATTAGTGATACTAACATTGCTCTTATTCCGAAAAAACTTGTTCCCCAAGTTCCTATGGATTATCACCCTATCAGCCTTTGTAATGTAGTTTATAAAATCATTGCTAAATCCCTTGCAAACAGAATTAAGCCTCACCTTCCTGATTATATTGATCCTGCTCAACAGGCGTTTATTGAGGGTAGGAGAATTAGTGACAATATTATTATTGCTCAGGAGATAACTCACTCTTTCTCTCTTAAATCTTGGAAACATGATGCCTTCATGCTTAAAATTGATTTAGCCAAAGCTTTTGATCGTCTAGAATGGTACTTATTGTTTCTGCGCTTGCTCGTAAAGGGTTGCATGGTCATTTCGTTAATTTAGTTCATGCATGCATCTCTTCTCCCACATTCTCTGTGCTCGTTAATGGCCAACCTTCTCATAAATTCAAAAGCTTTTGAGGTATCCGTCAGGGCTGTCCCATGTCTCCTTATTTGTTTGTCATTGCTATTAATGAGCTTTCCATTGCACTTAACGAGGCTCTTCAGGCTCATCATTTGCAGGGTATTTCTCTGGGACCAAATTCCCCTCTGTTCACTCTCTTCTTTTTGCAGACGATTTGCTGGTTTGTGGGCAGGCTACTCTCGAGGAAGCTCAAACTATGGCCAATCTCATTCAACAATTTTGTGCGCTCTCGGGCCAAGCTCCCAACTAGGCCAAATCTGCTATCCTTTTCAGCTCACATGTCTCTCAGGCTATTATGCATGATGTTAAGCATTTTTTTCATGTTTCTAATCTAGACGCTAACTTCACTCATCTTGGTCATCCTCTAATCCTTCCTGCTAAAAATAGAGGGGCTGCTTACAATTTTGTTTTAGATAAATTTTTAAATAAGCTGCCCACTTAGAAAACTAATATGCTCTCTCATGCTGCTAGACTAGAACTAATTCGCTCAGTTTTCTCGGCTATACCTGTTTATTATATGGCCAATATCTTGTTTTCAAAAAAAATCATTTCTAAACTCACGGCTGTCATTAGAAATTTCTGGTGGACAGGTGTTAGAGAGACTGATTCAAAAAAGAGTCTTTGTCTTAGGGCTTGGAAGGATATTTCTAACTCCAAGGAGGAAGGTGGCTTGGGCATCAGGAACTTAAAGGCTATCAATGAAAGTCTTATCCTCACAGCTGCTTGGAGGTTAGCAAAATCTCCTTCTTCTCATTTGTATCTTGTTCTAAAGGCTAAATATTTTCCGGGCACTTCTATTTGGAAAGCCAATGCTACTCCTCCAAAATCTGCTTTTTGGGCCTCTATTTTGAAGATGTTATCTAGACTTAAAGATCATGCTTTTTATCAACTCACTCAAGGTAACATATACTTGTGGAGTATGCCTTGGTGTAAGTTTTGGCACTCTATACATGTTTATCTTGTTCCTCAGAGTGCTGGTTTTGAATACCCTTCGCTTGTGAGAGACCTTTGGCTTCCCGGCTCGAAAAGATGGAATAATCAGCTCATTTTCTCTCTCTTTCAGCAGCCTCTGGCCTCTCACATTATTCACACTGATATTATTGATGATGATAGTCCAGATTTGCTTTGTTGGGATCTAACTCCTAATGGGATTTGCTCTTCAAAATCTGCTTACAAACTTTGCTTGCAAGAGATTTATAGTAACCCTAGAGCTGTTCATCTTGAGATTTCTTTGGACTTGAAGGATTTTCTTAAGTTCATCTGGAGACAAAATTTTTTGCTTCCCAGGGTCAAACATTTGCTTGGAGACTTCTTCGTAAGGCTTTGCCTACAGGTATGAGAGCTGGCCGATTCTCTATCCACATCTCGCAGACTTGTTGTAGATGCGGCCAACAGGAGGATGAATTCCATCTTTTTTTCCTTTGCAATTTTGCAAGAGCAGCTTGGTTTTCTTCTCCTTGGTTTCTTCGATCTGATGTTTTAATCCATGGGCACTCTACTATGCAGTCGGTTCTCATTGCTCTTATTCGTATGTGGCATCCTCATGCTTGCATCTCTAATGTTCTGAATTTTTTGTGATGCCTTTGGAAAGCTAGAAATGACTTTCTTTTCGATAGGAAAAAGCATTTACCATATCAAGTGCATAGTGCTACATCAAACTTGTCTATGGATTCTTTCGATAATGTTTCTAGCCTCTCTAATAAGCATTTGCTCTCCAATGATCAGCCTACCTATGACATTATTCCTATGCAGGGAAAAACAATTAAATCTGACCTCTTAATTCGAGGAACTAAAGTGTTTTCAGATGCTGCTTTTAGATCTAAGAAGATTCCCGGATTACCCCACGGAGAGGTGGGTACAGGGGTGGGTGTTTTCTTGTGCATTCCAACAGATGGTGCTGAGATTAATATCCAAGTTCAAGGTTCAGCTCCCCCGACTTCTACTCCTTTACAGGCCGAAGCTATTGCTCTATCATGTGCGGCTCAATTGGCGTCTCGGCTTAATATTCATGCCCCAACTTTTTTAATGGATTGTCTTTCTTTAGCCTCTTTTGCTGCTGTGCGTAACATTTCAGATCCTTCTATTCCATGGAACATTAGAAGGGAGCTTGCTATCTTTCTTAAAAATTCTGCTAATCTGAACTCTAAGGTTTTCCATGTTTCTCGTGAATTTAATGGGGTGGCTCACAACCTTGCGCATCAAGTTTTTAGGTCCACTGGTAATACTCAAGTTCATTGTTCTGCTTCTGCTCACTCGCATGTTTCTTGTCCGGTGGTGTTAGACTTGGCCAACTTTCAAATTTTAGGAATCAATTTGCATACAGTGTACTGTTTTTAGTTCTTCATGCTGTTGCACGTACTCTGGTTGTGACTAATTCGGTGGCTGCCTTTCTTATCTTACTCTTTTCTGTCATTTACAAGGAGAAGAAGGTTGCTCTGTCTTTGGGTTTTTCAGGTTTTCTCCTTTGGGAAGTCACTCACAGTGTTGATGCATGCTGCTCCTCTCCTTCCAACAGCAAGGTTTCATCTCCTGGCGTTTGGATGTAGCTCTTTCAGGGACCGGAGGTTGGAGGACTTGCATTTCCTCTTTCTATCCAGCTTGTGGTGCCAGATCTCTTTCTTCTTCACCCCTTGCTTGCTGTTAGATGAAGGCATGTACTCCTTCAGGCCGTTCTTTCTAGCTGAGGTTCATCTGGTTGATATGTGATCAACCTTTGTTTGCTAGATCTTATCAGCTCTTAATCTCTGGCTGTATCTTCCCCTCATATCTCTCCTCTAGCCAAGTGTACTCCCTCATGTACTTTTTTTATGAGCTGATAATGGAATTGGGCACCTGTTGGTGCCTTGCTTTGTTCAAAAAAAAAGAGTTTCCCTGCTTCTCGCCAGCGCCGTCGCCGGTCCGCCTCATTTCCTATGGTCCTTGGACCATGGAGGCAAGGTGGATACCGGCCCTTGCCGGCGGGAGTGCTCCGGTTTTTAGATGCTTTTCAGAGTTTTGTTAGGATTTATGCCATGTTCAAGAAAACAAGGCGGTGGCGGCTTCATGTAGAGGGAATATGGTTTTCCCCACCTAGCCCCGTCCCCATGATGCTTCAGGCGTCGTCGGAGGGCGTGTGAAGGTGTATTTCCGACGTATCTTGTGGGATCCGACCGGCGTTTGTATTCGGTGGATCCCTCTGGATCCGGTATTCGTTTGTCTACTTTTGTGCATCTGCACGTTGGATCCTTTCGATCTATGCTTCTCTTCATCGGCGATGGTTTTTGTTCTGGTGCGCTACTCCGATGGTGCCTTAGCACGACGACTTTCCGACTGTCTACTACAACAATGTTGTTCGGCTCCGACGAGGGAGGGGCGATGACGGTGGCGTGCCTTCGGATCGCTCAAGTGCTTGTAGTAGTCACTAGGTGCTCTACGGTACTGGATGTAAATTTCACTTCTAGTGTTCTTTCTACTACCTTGACAGATGATAAATAGATTGAAAGTTTCTCGTAGAAAAAAGCAACACGTCACATAAGCAAGCCCATCACGTCCTCCACTTGTTTGTTTGTTGCCAAATGCTTAATAACGCAGTTGCGCTATTCGGCATCACCGAGTGCACATGCGTGAGCCGTCTGATGCGGATGGATGGTTACCGCATTTGTAAGGGCCGTGCATCCCGACACACGTGGCGACATAGAGGACGCTTGACATGCACTTAGTGGTGGGGCCCCCAACACTAATTTTAGGAGGAACTACCCCCCTTCAACGCTTACATGGTTCAAATTATTGGGAGACGCGCTGCTCACTCTTGTCTTTCTCTCGCATTTTTTCTCGTCTCCCTCCATGCCGGATGGTGTGCAACACGATCCGGGAGTGGATTCGCTAGATATTTGCCGGCGCGGAAGGTCGTTCACAGAAAACAACATGGAATAAGATGTGAAAGTCGCCGCATCAATAGCCAGTCAATTGCTTTTGTTGATAGATACACCAACTGCCAGGATTCGAAGAGAGCCAACATACCTGTCGACACAGACTCTAACTCTTCCTATATGTTGGATTAGATGTCGTCGAGGTAAGTGAGGCCCGAGAGATATTATTCAAACACGTCATCGTCGCCGCCACCACCTCATTTATGCCAACCAGAAAACTAAACCTAAGAAAAAGAAAATGGAACAAATGGGTCTCCACTCCTCTTGCCGCCAATGAGGCCGCCAAACGGGGAGGAAGAGGGGGACTGGGGTGGCGGCGGCTAGGGTTGAGAACAAGAATTGTTTTAGCAGTGGAAGGAAGCTATTATGATCCATTGGGAGAAAAAAAACTATGAGTATAATCAGTGGCGGACCTAGGAATGGGCTAGGCCCCAGGCAAACTGGGCCAAGGCCCAGGCAGGCTTCGCTGACTGTAGCATTTACTGTAGCAAGAGTGCTACAGTATACGAAGCGGATGGGCTTCACGCCCCAGGCCGCCGCCCCTGCTGCCTGGGGCCTGAATCCGCCCATGAGTATAATCATATATTATTTGACAAGATGCACGCATACTAATTATAGTAATATAGTAATTAGTAGTATATTCTGTTAATGAATACATAAATAGGGAAATAGATAGATAGATTAATGATTTGGCTATCGAGAAAAAAGTTGTAGCTCCAAGCACACATGTTCGAGTTACAAAGAAAAATAACGCAAATTTTACGACAAATATAAATATATAATCCACTTCTCTCTCGGAGTGTATCGCTCCAAGAGCTGCGAGAGCACATATTTCCTTTGCAGAAGAGCAATCGAATCGATTGGTTTATTTGTTCCGCGCCTTGCCATCCTTCCTTTTCTTTTTCTTGTTCTTCTTACCCCCCGGTTTGTCGAGAATATCACGCGCAAGGAGTGGGTAGTCGTGCTTTAGTTGCACGAACCCTCCTTCGTCTTCTATGGCTTGCCGTCTCTCGCTGTTTTTCCCAACGTACTTGAGACAGCGGGCCTTGAGCTGATGGCAATTGTATTGCTCCGCAAGATTCAAGATGGAACCTACTGTGTTGATGGCTACTGATTTGCTCAGCTTGCACTCGCACATCAGCTTCAGCCTCTCCATGGCATACCTGTCAGCCGCGACAAGCAGATGTGTCGCCATGTTTGTAGCCTCTTTCGTGGGCTCGTCCATAAACCAAGGCAGACAGTCATTGTATATGTAATACAACAGAACCTCGAAAGCCTTGGCACTCATGCCTTCGATGTGGATGCTACTTTCTGTGCTGTCCGCCATGGCGCCACACAGCTGGCCCTGGAACGCCGGCGACCGAGCCGCGAGGATGCATCCATGCACCTTGAAACTCTTGTACTTGCCAACCACGACAGTCAGGTCTGCCCTGAAGCCTCTTTGTAGAAGATTGTGGAGATCCTCTCTTAGCTCGGAGGGCGGCAACATTGAAGAATTGTCGTCATTCTCGTCAATAACATCAACTGTGCACTTGATCACTAGGCAGTCCTCCTTGAAGCAACCAGACACGACCAAATCAGCTTGACGAAATCTTGATGATGACAAACTTGTCTGTGCCAGAACTGCCCCCCTTTGGACGAAATCTTGATGGTGTCGTCGAATTTATGTTTCTCCCCCGTCAGGGGTGCCGTGGATTCGTGGAGGCAGAAGGTACTTCCTACGGTCCTTTTTAGTCTGCATATTAGTTTTGTCTGAAGTCAAAGTATTTCTACTTTGACCAAACTTATAAAAAAATGTATCAACATTCACAATGCCAAATCAATATTATTAGATTCATTACGAAATGTAGTTTCATTAAATGTATATTTGATATTGTAGATGTTGATATTTTTAATATATATTTGATCAAACTTTGTAAATTTTGAATGGACACAAATCTAATATGCGAAGTAAAAAGGACCGGAGGGAGTATATGAAAGCTTGACCTCACGCTGTCAGGCGCTCATCAGCACGAGGTACACGGACGTGAACTGCGCGTCGGTAATCTTGGACCCGGAGTCGCCGTTCGGGTGCAGTGAAATGGACTCCATCCCGCAGTGAAAAGGCTTCAATGATCAAAGGATCCGATATCCCCACATGCGGTTTGCACCAAGATCCCAACAATGCGGTAGGCGAACGAGCGATGCCACCTGCGCCACCCTGTCCATCTGCAAAATTCAGTGCTCCGTCGGTTGAGATCTTTACAACTCCCATGTCTGGCGGACGCCAACCAAATCCTAGCAAGATAGAGGCAGCCTTGCGTGGAAGATGTAGCAAAGTGATCGCCTCC
The DNA here is from genome assembly GCA_039707655.1 of Elymus sibiricus. Lineage (NCBI taxonomy): Eukaryota > Viridiplantae > Streptophyta > Magnoliopsida > Poales > Poaceae > Elymus > Elymus sibiricus. The sequence goes on along the minus strand of CM077669.1, from coordinate 103,179,414 downwards.
CTTGTAGCACGCATAGTGAGAACCGGATCACGACCTTCCTCCCCATGTTTAATACGGTTTCGGGAGTTCCATATTGACCACATTAATTATGGTAGTGATTTTTGCACGATCATCATCAGCGAACCGAGTATCACATGTGATATCCCTCGCCCATGAGTTCGGGTGTAGAGTAGGCAGCCGTAGACTGAACCACGCACACGCCTCCTCCTAGAAGACTCGGGCATGTGGCCAGTGTATAAGAGCATGCATCAAATCCTCATCCATATTTAAACAAACTTTGCAGCGTTCAATATCTGCAATATGGCAAAAAAACTCTTCTACGTGTAGCGTCCATTTACATTTCCTCTTGGACCCTAATATTTATGCAACGCCTGCTAGGGGCTGCCCTTCAGCAACATTCGATTCATGGAGGCTCCCTCCAGCGGACGTTTCAGCTGCGTTTTGATTTTCGCTTTGCCATTTTTTCGGCCCTGAATTTCCGGACATTTCAAAAATTTCGAACGAAATTTCAAAATAAAATTTTGAACTTTTGCACAAAATTTGACCGAAATTTGACAAAAAAATCACAGAAATTTGAAATCTAGCAGAGCAAAAGCATAGCAGCCCAACAACCATCATGAGTAATCATATAATGTTTAGCAAATTAGCATGGGATTAAAATTACAGCATTAGTCCAACATAACCCTCACGCACATTGGTTCTAAACTTGACAGTCCACAACCATCACACCATAGTTCAAAGTTTAAATACTTCAGTACAACCAACAATAGAATTTAAAGGATTTCACATAGAAACAGCTCCAATAGACAACCATCAAAGCATCACATCGAACAACAGCTCCATAAGAAATCCATGACAACATGGACATGGAGGTCTTGTTCCATTGAAAATGCTCCAGCTTCCATGCTCCAAGCCTCCAACCAGCATCATGCTCCAAGCTCCAACTAGCATCATATCTGCTAGGTATCCTTTCAAAGACAAATACATGTGATAAGTTGCATTTAGAAAAGCACTACTACATGATAAGTAGCAACTAAAACAGAGTGTTATGTAGCAATTAGAACAACACTACTAGGTGATTGGTAGCAATTAGAACATCACTAGTAGGTGATAAGTAGCAATTACAACAACAATACAAGAAGATAAGTAGCAATTACAACAGCACTACTAGGTGATAATTGACAAGTAGCAATAAAACAGGAATACTAATCATACACATAGCATAAACATTAGAGCACCAGAACAATTAAAGATCAACCTACTTAAAGAAAGCAATGTACATCAAGCTATTTAAAGAACAACCGCTTCGAACATATACATGAAGCTAGATTTTTCTAAGTAATCATCATGAATCAGAAACACCAAAAATAATAGACTTACCAAATCTACGAGCAGAGCCTGTTGACGTGCTTGGTCTTCTTCCTGATAAGTCGTCCAGATCTACGAGTCTCCAAATTACCAATGCTTGCTGGTGTCTCCTTTTCGACTTGTACTTGTGTCTCTTCTTCCACTTGCTTTTGTGTCTCTAGTTGATCTTCTAGATCATCCTCATCATCCTCACTCTTCCCATCATCATCTTCACCATCATTATCAACATATTCATTCTCTTTGTTCATCATCTTCACTCTCAGTTTCAACATACTCATTCTCCTCGTCATCATTCCTCTTCCTTTTGTTGTTATTACCCTTTGTACCAACATAAGAGCATCTCTAGCAGACCCCGTATAATGGCCCGACCCGCACAATAACCGCCAAAATACGGGTCCGCACGAAAAAACCTGCCCGATCAGACACCTTAACGCGTCGGACCCGTAAAAAAATTTAGAGAGGCGCGGTAAAATCCCTCCTCCAACACGTGAAAACACGGGTTTCCCCCTCGGCCCGACGGTGCCCCGTATCTGAGAAAAGCGGTTGGCGGGAGGGACATTTCAGCCCGCGCGCGTTCCCCACCCCTCTTCCCCACCCGCCCGCCATAGGTTCCGCCCGTCCGCCGCCGGTGATTCCGGCAATATCCGAGGGCGGAATCACGCCGCCGGGCCGCCAATCACCCGGTTCCACCTAGCCGCTTCACCGGTTCCCCGGATCCACCGAGCCGCGCCGCCCGGAGTCGCCATAGCGGCCATGCCCGGAGTCACCGTAGCCGCCACAAGACGCCGATGAGTACTTTGCTTGTGCTTTCGGATGTGATATGCATAGTTAGGTCATGGTTCGGTTTGATGATTTTAGATGGAACTGAGCCCTTGCGAGGAGTTTTTGCTTGAGGATTCGTCCGATTCGGATGGTTCAGATGTTGAGATGCTGCTGTCGATCCAGCGCCAGCAGACATTGGTGATGGCTCTAGCCATGAAGGAGCACAAAGATGAGAACCAAAAGAGACGGCGAGGATCGACGGTTGCCGTCTGTGCATTCCTCGCAATCGTCATCTCGGGAACGAGATGTTGATGCAAGACTACTTCGGGGACAATCCAACATATCCGCCGCACCTCTTCCGGAGAAGGTACCGAATGCGCCGATCCCTCTTTGTAAAATTAGTGCAAGCTTGCGAGGCCAATTGCCGGTATTTTACCAAAAGAAGAAATGCTACGGGGTTGAAGGGATTTAGTGCATATCAAAAAGGCAGCTATGAGGGTAATTGCATACGGCATTCCGGCTGACTATGCCGATGAGTACCTTCGCATTGGTGAAGATACTACAATTGAGTCAGTGCGTAGGTTTGCCAAAGTGATCGTCCGTGTGTTTGGTCCTCAATATCTTCGGGCACCCAACGAAGAAGACACAAAAAAGTTGATGGCATCAAATGAGAGAAGAGATTGGCCAGGCATGCTAGGAAGTATTGATTGTATGCATTGGAAATAGAAAAAGTGCCCAAAGGCATGACAAGCAGTAACACATTCCATTTTTGCATTCATTTTATTTAATTCATGTGTGATTTGTATTCGGGACAAGTTTTGTATTGAATTATTTAGTTTGCTTTGGTGATTTGAATAATAATTGTAATTTCTATAACTTATGTATTGTAATATTGACATTTTATCTTATACTGGATTCATAATTCTAAATGTCAACAAATATGCCTCAAATTCAGATAAAACCCCATCTGTTTTGTGGGCCGGCATGGGCTGCTGCGAACCAGAACCCGCATAGCGGAACTGCAAAACGGAATATCCGCGAATATTCCGTTTTACAGGTCAGCTATGCGGGGTCTGCTCCACAACAACCCGCGCCGGCCCGCAAAACCGTTTTTCCGCGAACTGTAAACGAGTTTTGCGGGTCTGCGATATACGGGTCTGCTAGAGATGCTCTAAGAAGCCTTCCTGCTTGAGTTGAGGCGCCTTATTTGCTCAAAAACAACACTAGCTGTATCAGCTCCATCCACAATTGAATCATCTTCTCCTCATTCAGCCACTCTATTATTGGATTTGGTTCATCAAACATTGTTGTATCCATTAGCAATGCACTTGGATCATTTTGTTTAACTTTATCTCTCTCTCTCTCTTGATCTTCTTCAGCACGTATCTTTAAGGTTTAAATAGTATACCGAGTAAATTATATGACATGCAAGGATAACACTAGGTAGAAAGTAAAAGTGTGTGTTTATACCTTTAGGTTGTAGTGGACAAAAACTATCTTTGGTGGGTACCCTCCAACGATTCATCCGCTCTCGTGTGACTCTTGGTTCACTTAGAGGCCGAGTTAACCTTTTGTTTTGTGAAAAATGACATCAACAGAAAAGGAGACCCTAATTGTCATGATCTGAATTGTGAAAAAAAATGCCATGCTACTTTATAAAATTACCATACTACTTTATAAAATTACCTTTTTCTCAGATTTATAAATTTACAATGGTATGATTAAAAAAAGTGTCGTGTGGTTTGCAAAAAGATATTTATGAATTTTTCCATGGCGATATTTCACTATTAAAAAATCTCATGTTTTGGAGAACCTTAATTGTTTGTTTATTTTTTCATGGACCAGAAACAAAATGTTGTGCTGTAATTTTTTGTTGAATTATTTGGTCCATTGTGCCAAAAATCATTAAAAATGCCTTCCAAAGGAAGAAAATAAAAAAAGACCATGCCGATAAAAAAAATGACACTCTCTTAATAATAAAAATGTCATGCCAACAATATTTAAAATGCCATGTTCTCAAATAATAAAACTATCATCCCGTTAATAATAAAACTGCCATCGTGCTAAAAATAACATTGTCATGTTATTAATAATAAAAACACCATTCTCTTAAATAATAAAATTGACATCCTTTTAATATATAAAATTGTCAGGTTATTAATAATAAAAATGCCATCTTCTTCATAATAAAAATTCCATCCTCTCAATAATAAAAATGTCATGTTATTAATAATGACATGTGCCATGCTGTAAATAATAAACCACCATGTGAGAAAAGTAGAGAAAGAATTCAAAAAATTGTCATGGACTTGTAAAAATGGCACATGGCAAAAATTACGATATTTGCTCTTTCATAAAGAGGTGTTTGCCCAAGAAACGGTTTACAACGAATGCCTCTAGCTTATCTACGTGGCGTAGGCCTCATGCCAAGATCCGTGCAACGCCATGGAAGGTGTTTGCCAGGACTAGTACCCTGTCGAACATTCGCCAGATATCATTTCGGTTCCTTTCTTTGTTGAAAAAAGTTTCAATATATTCATCAACTGTCAAAGTTGTTCAAAGAACACTAGAAGTAACAGAAATTACAGAGCAATAACTATAGGCACTAGAGCAAGCCGAAGGTGTGCCACCGTCATTGCCCCTCCTTCACCAGATTCGGACAAATCCTGTTGTAGTAGATAATCCTAAAGTCCTTGTGATAGGTCCCGATAAGACCATCGCACCAGAACAACACCCGTCGTCGATGAGCCGGAACATAGATCATAATGATTCAACCTGCGGACACACGAACGCGGATGAATGAAGACCGGTCCAAGCAGATCCTTCGAAGACAACAGCGGCCTAGTCTCATGAAATCCGCCGAAGAGACGCATGTAGGGTCCATGACGCTTCCAACAGCGATCATTTACAAATTCCTTTATCGAATATATACTATAAAAAAACCTTTTGTGGAAGGGCCGAAGGCCATATATTATACCTGTAAAAGAAGTCCACATTAGATAAAATCATCCCTTACACAAAAACCTTACAAGAATACAAAGTTGCACGCATGTACTTAAAGAAACATGCATGTCTTCCTTCTGCGTCCATCGATGCCGTGCAGTAAGAAAAGCTCTGCACCTCTTTGTCTCAGCCTAAGCACGTCAATCTTATTGAAACCTAGGAGTTTGAAGAAGCGATGGTCAGGAAGTCGTCGACATAGATCAAAAGATAATGGCAATCATAAATAAGAAATGATCATCATCCCTGAGATGCAGGCACCAAGGAGGACTAGAAGATATTTCCAACTCCCATCAAATAGAGGAGGGGTATACAAACCTAGCAGGTTCCTTGGCATACCCAACTCTGGGCTGAGCTTCATCAAACGGAGAAGCAACTGCAGAAGAAGAAAAAAACACGTCGCGACATCATACCCTCTGTATAGTACCAATGACCATGTAGGGAAAATGAAGACAAAAACGGGGCCCAAGATCTAACCCTGACTGACTGTCAACATGCCCTTCCATGATGCCAAGCGACATTGCCAGAAAAAGGACATACACGGAGAAACCTTATTCCACACGATGCTACAAGTTGCCTCTTGCTAGGGACAAGGAAGCCGTGTCGCCTTGCCTCACTGGAAAATGGTAACCATGAAAGATCTACTGTCACAACGAATAAGAGAGCGAGAAGTCTCCATCGTGAACCGCCACGATAGGCCACCATGCTGCCGACGCAACATGCACCAGTGAAAGTCCTGAGGCCACCATCTCACCATGCAACCTCCACCGATGAGTGTCTCCACAACCCAACAACCACGAGGGCTCCTCTAGCGCAAGCAAAAAACTCGCCATCGTCGTTCGCTAAGCAAGCTTTGTCCTTAGGTAGGAATGGTAGGAGATGAGGGTGGTGGAAGGTTTGGGTTTACCCTGTCACCACCGTGGGGGACTTGTGCATCTAAGTGCGATCGACAATGGATACATCATGCAAATTCCTAAATCCCATGTTCGGGGAATTATCTAATGACATGTATAATGGTTGATAAGATTGTATTTTATTACACAATTAACGCCATTTAGGAAACAAAACACGTTAAATAACAAATGATGTCTTAATGTTACCTTTAACAATTAATGTTTGTGGGATCAAAATTATGGGGTTTCTTATCTTCAGCAATGCATAGGATTGTCTTATCTTCCATACCGTGAGATAATATCTTTTGTAAGAGTAGGCAAACCTCCTTTTGCAAGAATCATCATATGTGGCACTATAAGATAGTAACATTATACATGCCCTTGGGTACTAAGGGGACATACCTTCAAATCTCGACCTCAATGCAATATGTTTTTTTAACAAGGGACAAGTGTTTATTTGATAAGAACTAAGTTTAATAAATTTAGGACAAATTATCGAAGCCAAGGTGAAGTTCAGATACAATGCACGACTACTCTCCTTAGATCAAAGAACTCAATTGTTGTGGAGCTGCTAGCTCCCAATTTCCGTAACCTCCTAAATGTGCCCATGACTAACATTGACAGAGTTGCAAATTTCCGTTGGATACTCAGTAATATTTTCCATACACTTTTACTTGATCTAGATCTTACTCCTCCTTATCTGGTTTAGATGGTGTCGTTATACTCTCATTGACGTTGACATCATTGCCACTGTGTCAATATTGTTCTTAATAGCAACAACTTTCCACTGAATTGAATACATTGCAACATGACTCTATTTCAATGAGTTCGAATGAGACAAGGTCGTTGCATGTTTGGTTCCCTTGTAGTTATCAAGTGTTTAGTACCGTCGACCTTACCTAGTACCAAAATATGTTTTATTCGAAATTACATTTGTTGAGATTTTTGTGGATCAACTGTATGTATGCTGTGATGAATATGATTTATCACTTCCGTCGGAAATATAAGTGGAAACTGAAGAACCTTCTAAAGATTAAGATCTTGTGTGGTGTCTTTGTCATGGGTGACAAATGATAACGCATATAGCCAAGCCGAATTATAAGGGAACCAAAGACATTTGTCATTATGGAATTGATTAGAACGTTATTCTTCACATGCTGCTTTGCTCATCTAGTGTGGTGAGTAGTGCACGTGGAGTTGTGAACGGACATGTTAGCCCCTATGTGAGATTTGGTGATAATGAGAGGGAGACTAGTAAATGATCTCGCATTAGATGAGATCAATGACATCAACCATAAAAAGTTCATATTTAGACATTCCGTAAAATTCTGAGATTATTTGACAACATATCTGCAGGGTGTGTCTACAATTTCGAAGAACCCAGCTGAAAACTCGATGTATAGTTAGACATTCAATAAAGACAAATTCAAATGTGAATAGTGGCAACTTTGGGTGAATATTATTTTGACACTATTCACATCCGACTTTCTCATTTTTGTTTGTATTATTATAGGTCGAATTAGGAGCTGAAACATTTTGAAGTTGTATATTAAACATTGATGTGTGTCTACAATATCTTTGAGAATGTTTGAACTTCTTCTGTATTTAAAAAAATGATGTCATTCATCTCACTTAATGTGAGATCCTATACTAGTCTCCCTCGTGATAATGACATCATATGATTTTGGATTTAATGGTTTACATGAGGATATGAACAAATTTAGCCCCGATGAAATAAAACATAGGTGGTTGGAGAACAATTAATTCAAAAGGATAAAAAAGGATGATGCATTCATAATTTTTTGCATTTCCTATTCTTTGAGTCGAAAAAAATGATGGATTACTAGGAGACGTTGCAAAAAAAGTAAGAGTGGGTTGCATGCTAATAGACAGATATTCTAGACTCCCACATCTGGTACTAAAGCCACTAGAGACGTTCCCCATATAATGTCCTTGTTGCCTCCTGAAGAATCCTAGAACCTACGCACCTGATCCTAGGGGCTCCGGCTTCATCCTCAGACGTATTTGTCTAAACCTGGAGATACTCTAGACTGGATCACGAGTCCCCGGGATTCTTTAACTCGTGAGTTGGCCCCAAACCATGGATAAAAGGAGAATTTATTGCACACACTCGATGCTCTATATTTGATACGGTGCCATATCCCACACGAATTGAGCTCTAGTAAGGATAGTTTGGACTGGGGGCTACATCCAACCACGTTATTTTTACAATCCTGTTTACATTGTCTTATAATCCGCAATAAATAAAACAAAACAATTTCATAAATGTAATGCCTCGTATAAATGGATATCAATCTCTCAAAGCAATCCAACGTCTCTGCCATGCACGCGATCAACTGTACATGCATGATGGAAAATCTGCATTAGAAGGAGAAGATCCACATATATGTGGACATGCAGGAAGAAGAAAAATGCAGCGTACATGCGTTGAAAGATGTAGAAAATTCAGTACTTAACCAGCAAAGTTTAACATCATACCGGCAAATAAGATTGATCGTCCTTTTTACAGGTTATTACTTAGCAAAAGCTTTGAATAATTCAGACGCAAGGCTTCCGTAATTCCTAGTTAACTGGATGAACCCTTTGGTCTTCATGATTTCTCCAAACCTCTCACGGTCCGTACCATGTACTTGACGCAGCAATCCTTGAGTTGCTGGCAGTTGTTTCTCTCGGAAAAGTCCAGAGTGAAACCCACGGTGTTGACATCTAGCGTCTTGCTCAGCTTGTTCGCGCAGAGAGGAGCTTCAATCTTTCCATGGCGTACCTATCGGCCGTGACAAGCAAATGCTGCGCCATGTTTGTAGCCTCTTCGGTGGTCTCCTCCATGAATGCCGGCAGGGAGTCCTTGTACATGTAATGCAGGAGGACCTCGAAAACGCTAGTGTCCATGTCCTTGATGCGGATGCTGCTTTTCCTACTCTCCAACATGGAGCCACACAACTGCGCGCGGAACACTGGCGACTGCGCGGCGAGGATGCAACCGTGCACCTTGAATCTCTTGAACAGGCCGATCTTGACGGTCATGTCTGCTTTGAGGCCGTTATCAAGAAGTCCGCCAATATTCTTCATCAGTTCGGAGGGCGGCACAGCCACCACGGCGTCTTCTCCATGGTCGTCGAAGCGCTCGGGGGTAATGACCTCGATGGTGCACTTGATCACTAGGCAGTCATCTTTGATGTATCCCGATGCGGCCAGACCAGCCTTGCTTACGAACTTGTTGTAACCCCATGACAGTGCTCCGGACGAGAAGTCGGACGTCTCGCCGCCACTTTTGTTCTTCTCCCCCGTTTCCGGCGACGCAGGGTCTTGGAGAGAGAACCAGAAGTTCGCTCTGACATTGCACTTTGCTGCGTTCATCAGGTATAGGAAAACCGACGTATGCTCTCCGCCGGCCGTCTTGTTGCCGGCTTCCTTGTTGCCGTCGTCCTTCAGCTTCTTGCCGTAGGGGTAGTATCGGATAGCCCAGTCATGGCCGCCGACGCGGAAGGTCTTGGACATTATGTATAGGTCGGTGCCTTTGATCAGGGAGTGCCCGGCGATCTTGAACAGGTGCACACCGGTGACGGACGACAAGCGATTCGTTGAGGCGTCACGTTTTCCATGGCCGGCCGCTACCTGCCGCCGGGAGATTGTGCGAGCGAAAGGACCCTAGATTTTGACTTGTTTCGGGGGAATTAGCTACTCCTTTGGTGGATCAATCTACATATATAATCACGTATATATAGGTATTACTCCGGATGAGTTCGGATTAGGATCAGAGTACATGTTGAGTTCTCAAACACCCGAAAAGATAGCTTATAGTAGTTTGTTACAGGTGACAAAATCCTGATCGGATCCGTTGTGATCGAGATGTTGCCTTTTAATCTTGGAAAAACAAATCTACTCCTTGGATCGGAGGGAAACCTTGGATCGGAGGGAGTAGTAGATACCTACAGTAATTACCATAGTAGAGGAAATATTTGATGCAAACGCAATTCACTGATCTGGCGCATCGTGCACATATATAGGTATAGGCGCACAGCCTCAACTTATCTCCCAAGTTATGTATAGACTATTTTTTTGAGGGGTAATGTATAGACTAATACTAGGAGATTAGGGTGTTCAAAAAAAAATACTAGGAGATTAGGAGGCGTGATGGTTAAATAAATACATGACGCGACTTTATACAAGTACGCACGGTTACATTACGTTTAACACCCCCGCAATCAAAGCGTCGTGTCTGACAATACAAAGACCGGACCAGTACTTCTCAAAGATAGACGTCGGCAAGCCTTTTGTCATGATATCCGTGAATTGTTGCATTGTGAGAACGTGAAAAATTAGAACCTTCCCAAGAGTCACTTGTTCGCGAACACAATGAATATCCAGCTTGATGTGCTTGGTGCGACGATGATGGACCGGATTGACGGAGAGGTAGACAACGGAGACGTTATCACAATAGACAAAGATGGTATTGTGAACGCGATGACAAATCTCATGAAAAAGCTGTTGAAGCCATGTGCACTCAACGACGACATTGGCCACGTCATGATACTCCGCCTCAACGCTTGATCGTGAAACCGTGGGTTGTCGATTGGACGACCATAAAATAACAGATGGTCCAAAAAACACACAGTATCTAGACGTAGAGCTAGTGTTTGGACAGCCAACCCAATCAGCGATTTGTTCGCTATGGTGTGGCTCCTGGTTCACCTAGAGGCCTAGTTAACTTTTTGTTTTGCAACAAATGCCACAGAAAAGGAGACCCTGATTGTCATGATCTGAATTATGAAAAAAAAAATGCCGTGCTACTTCCTACAATTACCACACTACTTTATAAAACTACCTTCTCTCTAATTTATAATTTTACAACGGTATGATTAAAAAAAGTGCCATGTGATGTGCAAAAAAGATATTTATGAATTTTGCCGTAGAGATGTTTCACTGTTCAAAAATTTCTTGTGTTGGAGAATATTCTTTTTCTTTATTTTTCCTATGCAACAAAACAAAATGAAGTGCCGTAATTTTTTGTTTTTGTTGATTTGTTTGGTCCATGGTTCAAAAAAATCATAAAAAAAATGCCATGTCAAAGGAAAAAATAAAATAAATAACCATGACAATAAAAAATAGGCATTCTCTTAATAATAAAATTTTCATCCTCTTAATAATAAAAACGTCATGTGAACAATATTAAAAATGCCATGGTCTCAAAATAATAAAACTATCATCCTGTTAATAACAAAATTGCCATCCTGCTAAAAATAAAACTGTCATGCTATTAATAATAAAAATACCATGCTCTTAAATAATTAAACTGTCATCATTTTAATATTAAAAAACTTCATGTTATTAATAATAATAATGCAATCTTCTTAATAATAAAAGTTCCATCCTCTAAATAATAAAATGTCTTGTTATTAATAATATGAAGTGTCATGTTGTAAATAATAAAGATTAAAATGCATCATAAGTCCTAAACCTATTGGAGGTGTGTCAGTTTAGTCCTATAACTTCAAAACTGCAGGTTTAGCTCATAAAACTATTGGAGGTGTGTTAGTTTAGTCATGTACACTGTTCAAGAATTTATCCGATTAATCAGTTAATTGGCCAGTTAATCGCTACTCATCAGGTGACCGAATCGAATAACACCTATTCATCGCGTTAACTTGCCGGGCCGATTAAATGGTCTGCCAGACCGATTAAATGGTTTGGTGACCGATTAATCGGTTGTTAGGCCGATTAATAGTTCTTGGCCCACTAGCTCATGGGCAAACAAAGCCCGATTATTTGGCCCATAACCCCTCACAGGCCCTCCCGCTCCTAAATAGCTAGGGTTTATTCCTCCACCAGACCCCACACACTCTTTTCATCCCCTCCTGACCTAGATGACAGTTGGCCAAGTCCTCATCGGTGTGCTGCCACTTCCCCTCCTCCCCCGTGTGTCGCCGCTTTCTCTTATCCCTCTTCGCACCGCTACTTCCCCTCCTCCTCTGCGACCTGCCACCTCCGACAACAGTCCCGTTCAGACACCTTGCACCTTTTCTCTGTCTACTGCCATCACCTTTGCTCTGTTTATTGCCATTGTGTGACCACCATCTCTCGGAGTTGCGTCCGAGGAGGAAATCAGCAAAAAAGTGTTGTTGTGTATCGGTTTGTTGATGATTTTTACACCCACATGGATGATTGTTGTTGTATACATGCTTGTCATCTATTGAGAAAAGAAAATGGTGCCATTTGCTTCATATTTACAATGTAGGTTTTTTCTCCATACAAAAATTGCTTCTATTGAGTTTGAAATTACACCGATTATTGGTCGACCGATTAATCCAGTTAATAGGCCGATTCAGCGGTTAATCACTACTCCCAAGTTGAACGAGCAGCTACCACTTAACGATTTCTTGAACAGTGGTTCTATAACATCGAAACTACAGATTTGGTTTCCAAAACTATGTAAGTTTGTTCATCTCAGGTCCTAAACTTGCATGACCAGCATTGACCTGCCGACGTGTCGCTTGGAGATGCTTGGAACTGTTGCCACGTTGACCCAATGGACCTATCAGGTTAACTTATGAAGGGTAAATTTACAAGCAAACTCCTAGATCATCGTCTTCGCCTCATTCTCACGCCCTCATCTTCTTGTTGGAAATATGCCATAGAGGCAATAATATATTTTCATATTCATAATTAAGAGTTTATATTCTATGTTATAACTGATATGATTCTGGAATATGCGAGTCGGTGGAAAATTCATATGCATGTGTGGAATGATAAACAGTACGATAAAGGTTCCTAGTCTTGACTCTAAGACTGGCGCAAGTGTTGTCAGTGATCATGTTTTCCAGATCTTAGGATATCATTAAGTGTAATGATAGTCCTATGGCAATATTGAGAGTATGACCCAAAACTTGTTTGTTATAGTTTGAGATAATATCGTCTCAAATCAATTTTTATAACACGGAGTGTTAACGTGTGTATGTTTCTTAGTCCATGAGAGTATCATAGTCAGTTCTTACCATACGATGAACTTTGGAGTTGCTCAAACGTCATCTGTAACTACGTGATCATAACGATAAATTACTGGTTCATCGGAAAGTTTGACAAGGGATTACATAGCTCAAGAGTGGGATTTGCTCCTTCGATGATGGAGATATATTCTTAGGGCCCTCTCGGTGTGACGGCATCCATCATCATCTGGCCATACACAGGTGACTATTTCACGGGGATGCCGGAACACATCGACGAGAAAGAAGAACAAAACCGGTAACGAGAATAACGGTATAATGTGCATGTGAATGATGTCTACTATGCAACTTTATTCTTGTAGACTTTTTTGGGCCTCCAAGCGCAGAGTTTTGTAGGACATTAGCAATTTTCCCTCAAGTGGATGACCTAAGGTTTATCAATCCGTGGGAGGTGTAGGATGAAGATGGTCTCTCTCAAACAACCCTGCAATCAAATACAAGAAATCTCTTGTGTCCCGAACACACCCAATACAATGGCAAATTGTATAGGTGCACTAGTTCGGCGAAGAGATGGTGATACAAGTGCAATACGGATAGTAGATATAGGTTTTTGTAATCTGAAAATATAAAAACAGAAAGAGAACAAATAGTAAACAGCGAGCAAAACGGTATATTAATGCTTGGAAACAAGGCGTAGGGTTCATACTTTCACTAGTGCAATCTCCCAACAATGCTAACATAGTTGAATCATATGATCACCTCTCAACGTGCAACAAAGAATCACTCCAAAGTTCCTATCTAGTGGAGAACAATAAGATGAAATTGGTGTAGGTAGTAGAAACCACCTCAAAGTTATTCTTTGCAATTAATATTTTGGGCTATTCCTATAAGTGTCACAAACAGCCCTAGAGTTCGTACTAGAACAACACCAATGATACATATCAATCAACCCTAATGTCACATAGATACTCCAATGTCACCTCAAGTATCCGTGGGTAAATTATGCAACATGCATCAAACAATTGCAGGTCTATCATATTCAATCCAACACAAAGAACTTCAAGGAGCACCCCAAGATTTCTATCGGAGAACGTGGTATGAAAACGTGCAATCAACCCCTATGCATAGATCCCCAAGATCACCGGAATCCGCAAGTTGATGCCTCAACATATATCAAGTGATGAATAGAATACCCCAATGTCACTACGGGTATCCCACGCAAGACGTACATCAACTGTTCTCAAACCAAAATATTCAATCCAACATAACGAGATCTCAAAGGGAAAGATTCAGTTCATCACAACATGATAGCAAGGAACAAACATCATATGATCCAACTATATTAACAAAGCCCGTGATACATCAAGATCGTGCCATCTCAAGAACACGAGAGAGAGAGAGAGAGAGAGAGAGAGAGAGATTGAACACATAGTTATTGGTACATACACTCAGCCCCGAGGGTGAACTACTCCCTCCTCATCATGGCCTCTACCGGGATGATGAAGATGGCCACCGGTGATGGTTTCCTCTCTCCGGCAGGGTACTGGAACATCTCCAGATTGATTTTTCGTCGATACAGAGAGTTGTAGCGGCGGAACGGAGAGTCTCTGTTTATTTCTGGGGTTTCTGGGATTTATAGGATTTTCAGCGTTGGAATCACGCGCAACGGAGCCACGTGGGCCCTACAAGCTATCATGGCACGACCCCCCCCCCACCAGGGCCGCGCCCTGATGGCTTGTGCTGTTGGGGAACGTAGTAATAATTCAAAACTTTCCTACGTGTCACCAAGATCAATCTAGGAGATGCTAGCAACGAGAGAGAGGGAGTGCATCTTCATACCCTTGAAGATCGCTAAGCAGAAGCGTTACAAAGAACACGGTTGATGGAGTCGTACTCGCGGCGATTCAAATCGCGGAAGATCCGATCCAAGCGCCGAACGGACGGCGCCTCTGCGTTCAACACACGTACAGCCCGGGGACGTCTCCTCCTTCTTGATCCAGCAAGAGGGGAAGGAGAAGTTGAGGGAGAGCTCCGGCAGCACGACGGCGTGGTGGCGGTGGAGCTTGTGGTTCCCCGGCAGAGCTTCGCTAAGCGCTACGGAGGAGGAGGAGGTGTAGGAAGGGGGAAGGGCTGCGCCAAGGGAAGGGTGTGCGGCTGCCCTCCCACCCCCACTATTTATAGGGGGAAGGGGAGAGGGGGCCGGCCCCCCTAGATCCATCTAGAGGGGGGGCGGCGCCCCCTCGGGGGGCGGCGGCCCCCCTAGGGTTTCCAACCCTAGGCGCCTTGGGCCCTTGGGGGGTGGCGGCCCCCCCTAGGGTTTCCAACCCTAGGCGCCTTGGGCCCTTGGGGGGGCGGCGGCCCCCCTAGGGTTTCCAACCCTAGGCGCCTTGGGCCCTTGGGGGGGGGGTGCACCAGCCCACTAAGGGGCTGGTTCCCACCCAACTACAGCCCATTAGGTCCTCCGGGGCAGGTGGACCCTCCCGGTGGACCCCCGGAACCCCTTCGGTGGTCCCGGTACAATACCGATAAACCCCGAAACCTTTCCGGTGACTGAAATTGGACTTCCCATATATAAATCTTCACCTCCGGACCATTCCGGAACTCCTCGTGACGTCCGGGATCTCATCCGGGACTCCGAACAACTTTCGGTAACCACATACAATTCCCATTACAACTGTAGCGTCACCGAACCTTAAGTGTGTAGACCCTACGGCTCGGGAACCATGCAGTCATGATCGAGACACCTCTCCGGCAAATAACCAATAGCGGGATCTAGATACCCATATTGGCTCCCACATGTTCCACGATGATCTCATCGGATGAACCACGATGTCCGGGATTCAATTAATCCCGTATACAATTCCCTTTGTCCATCGGTGTGTTACTTGCCCGAGATTCGATCGTCGGTATCCCTATACCTTGTTCAATCTTGTTACCAGCAAGTCTCTTTACTCGTTCCGTAACACATGATCCCGTGACTAACTCCTTAGTCACATTGAGCTCATTATGATGATGTATTACCGAGTGGGCCCAGAGATACCTCTCCGTCACACGGAGTGACAAATCCCAGTCTCGATTCGCGCCAACCCAACAGACACTTTCGGAGATACCTGTAGTGCACTTTTATAGTCACCCAGTTACGTTGTGACGTTTGATACACCCAAAGCATTCCTACGGTATCCGGGAGTTGCACAATCTCATGGTCTAAGGAAATGATACTTGACATTAGAAAAGCTCTAGCAGACAAACTACACGATCTTGTGCTATGCTTAGGATTGGGTCTTGTCCATCACATCATTCTCCTAATGATGTGATCCCATTATCAACGACATCCAATGTCCATGGTCAGGAAACCATGACCAGCTATTGATCAACGAGCTAGTCAACTAGAGGCTCACTAGGGACATGGTGTGGTCTATGTATTCACACATGTATTACGGTTTCCGGTTAATACAATTATAGCATGAACAATAGACAATTATCATGAACAAGGAAATATAATAATAACCATTTTATTATTGCCTCTAGGGCATATTTCCAACAGTCTCCCACTTGCACTAGAGTCAATAATCTAGTTACATTGTGATGAATCGAACACCCATAGAGTTCTGGTGCTGATCATGTTTCGCTCGTGAAAGAGGTTTTGTCAACGGATCTGCGACATTCAGATCCGTATGTACTTTACAAATATCTATATCTCCATCCTGAATGTAACCACGAATGGAGTTGAAGCGGCGCTTGATGTGCTTGGTCTTCTTGTGAAACCTGGGCTCCTTGGCAATGGCAATAGCTCCAGTGTTGTCACAGAAGAGAGTCATCGGGCCCGACGCATTGGGAATCACTCCTAGGTCGGTGATGAACTCCTTCATCCAGACTCCTTCCTGCGCTGCTTCCGAAGCAGCTATGTACTCCGCTTCACATGTAGATGCCGCCACGACGCTTTGCTTGCAACTGCACCAGCTGACTGCCCCACCATTCAAAATATACACGTATCCGGTTTGTGACTTGGAGTCATCCGGATCTGTGTCGAAGCTAGCATCGACGTAACCCTTTACGACGAGCTCTTCGGCACCTCCATAAAGGAGAAACATATCCTTAGTCCTTTTCAGGTACTTAAGGATAATCTTGACCGCTGTCCAGTGTTCCAATCCGGGATCACTTTGGTACCTCCCTACCAAACTTATGGCAAGGTTCACATCAGGTCTGGTACACAGCATGGCATACATAATAGAGCCTATGGCTGAGGCATAGGGGATGACACTTATCTTTTCTCTATCTTCTGCCGAGGTCGGGCATTGAGCTGTGCTCAATCTCACACCTTGCAATACAGGCAAGAACCCCTTCTTGGACTGATCCATATTGAACTTCTTCAATATCTTGTCAAGGTATGTGCTTTGTGAAAGACCAATGAGGCGTCTCGATCTATCTCTATAGATCTTGATGCCTAATATGTAAGCAGCTTCTCCATGGTCCTTCATTGAAAAACACTTATTCAAGTAGGCCTTTATGCTTTCCAAAAGTTCTATATCATTTCCCATCAACAATATGTCATCCACATATAAAATGAGAAATGCTACAGAGCTCCCACTCACTTTCTTGTAAATACAGGCTTCTCCATAAGTCTGTATAAACCCAAACGCTTTGATCACCTCATCAAAGCGAATGTTCCAACTCCGAGATGCTTGCACCAGCCCATAGATGGAGCGCTGGAGCTTGCATACCTTGTCAGCATTCTTAGGATCGACAAAACCTTCCGGCTGCATCATATACAATTCTTCCTTAAGGAAACCTTTAAGGAATGCCGTTTTGACGTCCATTTGCCAGATCTCATAATCATAAAATGCGGCAACTGCTAACATGATTCGGACGGACTTCAACATCGCTACGGGTGAGAAGGTCTCATCGTAGTCAACTCCTTGAACTTGTCGATAACCCTTAGCGACAAGCCGAGCCTTATAGACGGTCACATTACCATCCGCGTCAGTCTTCTTCTTAAAGATCCATTTATTTTCTATGGCTTGCCGATCATCGGGCAAGTCCACCAAAGTCCATACTTTGTTCTCATACATGGATCATATCTCGGATTTCATGGCTTCAAGCCATTTGTTGGAATCTGGGCCCGCCATGGCTTCTTCATAGTTCGAGGGTTCACCGTTGTCTAACAACATGATTTCCAGGACAGGGTTGCCGTACCACTCTGGTGCGGAACGTGTCCTCGTGGACCTACGACGTTCAGTAGTAACTTGATCAGAAGTTTCATGATCATCATCATTAACTTCCTCTCTAGTCGGTGCAGGCACCACAGAAACATTCTCCTGCGCTGCGCTACTTTCCGGTTCGAGAGGGGGTACAATTACCTCATCAAGTTCTACTTTCCTCCCACTTACTTCTTTCGAGAGAAACTCTTTCTCTAGAAAGGATCCATTCTTGGCAACAAAGATCTTGCCTTCGGATCTGAGGTAGAACGTATACCCAATAGTTTCCTTAGGGTATCCTATGAAGACGCACTTTTTCGATTTGGGTTCGAGCTTTTCAGGTTGAAGTTTCTTGACATAAGCATCGCATCCCCAAACTTTCAGAAACGACAGCTTAGGTTTCTTTCCAAACCATAATTCATACGGTGTCGTCTCAACGGATTTAGACGGTGCCCTATTTAAAGTGAATGCGGCAGTCTCTAATGCATATCCCCAAAATGATAGCGGTAAATCAGTAAGAGACATCATAGATCGCACCATATCCAATAGAGTGCGATTACGACGTTCGGACACACCATTACGCTGAGGTGTGCCAGGCGGCGTGAGTTGTGAAACAATTCCACATTTCCTTAAGTGCGTGCCAAACTCGTGACTCAAATATTCTCCTCCACGATCAGATCGTAAGAACTTTATTTTCTTGTCACGTTGATTCTCTACCTCACTCTGAAATTCCTTGAACTTTTCAAAGGTCTCAGACTTGTGTTTCATTAAGTAGACATACCCATATCTGCTTAAGTCATCACTGAGGGTGAGAACATAACGATAGCCACCGCGAGCCTCAACGCTCATTGGACCGCATACATCGGTATGTATTATTTCCAACAAGTTGGTTGCTCGCTCCATTGTTCCGGAGAACGGAGTCTTAGTCATCTTGCCCATGAGGCATGGTTCGCACGTGTCAAATGATTCATAATCAAGAGACTCCAAAAGTCCATCTTCATGGAGTTTCTTCATGCGTTTGACACCAATTTGACCAAGGCGGCAGTGCCACAAGTATGTGGGACTATCATTATCAACCTTACATCGTTTGGTATTCACACTATGAATATGTGTAACATCACGTTCGAGATTCAATAAAAATAAACCATTGACCAGCGGGGCATAACCATAAAACATATCTCTCATATAAATAGAACAACCATTATTCTCGGATTTAAATGAGTAGCCATCTCGCATCAAACGAGATCCAGATACAATGTTCATGCTCAAAGATGGTACTAAATAACAATTATTGAGGTTTAAAACTAATCCCGAAGGTAGATGTAGAGGTAGCGTGCCGACGGCGATCACATTGACCTTGGAACCATTCCCTACGCGCATCGTCATCTCGTCCTTCGCCAGTCTCCGCTTATTCCGCAGCTCCTGTTTTGAGTTACAAATGTGAGCAACCGCACCGGTATCAAATACCCAGGAGCTACTACGAGCGCTGGTAAGGTACACATCAATAACATGTATATCATATATACCTTTGACGTTGCCGGCCTTCTTATCTGCTAAGTACTTGGGGCAGTTCCGCTTCTAGTGACCGGTTCCCTTGCAATAAAAGCACTCAGTCTCAGGCTTGGGTCCATTCTTGGGCTTCTTCCCAGCAACTGATTTACCGGGCGCGGCAACTGCTTTGCCGTCCTTCTTTAAGTTCTTCTTACCCTTGCCTTTCTTGAAACTAGTGGTCTTATTCACCATCAACACTTGATGTTCCTTTTTGATTTCCACCTCCGCTGATTTCAGCATCGAACATAACTCAGGAATGGACTTCTCCATCCCTTGCATATTGTAGTTCATCACAAAGCTCTTGTAGCTAGGTGGAAGCGACTGGAGGATTCTGTCAATAACCGAGTCATCCGGAAGATTAACTCCCAGCTGAGACAAGCGGTTGTGCAACCGAGACATTTTGACTATGTGCTCGCTCACAGAACTATTTTCCTCCATCTTACAACTGAAGAACTTGTCGGAGACTTCATATCTCTCGACCCGGGCATGAGCTTGGAAAACCATTCTCAGCTCTTGGAACATCTCATATGCTCCGTGTTGCTCAAAACGCTTTTGGAGCCCCGGTTCTAAGCTGTAAAGCATGCCGCACTGAACCAGGGAGTAATCATCACTACGCGACTACCAGGCGTTCATAACATCTTGAGTTGCTGGGAAAATGGGTGCGTCACCTAGCGGTGCATCAAGGACATATAATTTCTTGGAAGCTATGAGGATGATCCTCAAGTTACGGACCCAGTCCGTATAGTTGCTTCCATCGTCTTTCAGCTTGGTTTTCTCTAGGAACGCGTTGAAGTTGAGGGCAACATTAGCGTGGGCCATTGGATCTACAAGATAGATTGTAAAGACAATTTTAGACTAAGTTCATGATAATTAAGTTCATCTAATCAAATTATTTAATGAACTCCCACTCAGATAAACATCCCTCTAGTCATCTAAGTGATACATGATCCATATCGACTAGGCCGTGTCCGATCATCACGTGAGACGGACTAGTCATCAATGGTGAACATCTCCATGTTGATCGCATCTACTATACGACTCATGTTCGACCTTTCGGTCTCTCGTGTTCCGAGGCCATGTTTGTACATGCTAGGCTCGTCAAGTCAACCTAAGTGTTTCGCGTGTGTAAATCTGGCTTACACCCGTTGTATGCGAACGTTAGAATCTATCACACCCGATCATCACGTGGTACTTCGAAACAACGATCCTTCGCAACGGTGCACACTTAGGGGGAACACATTTCTTGAAATTTTAGTGAGGGAGCATCTTATTTATGCTACCGTCGTTCTAAGCAAATAAGATGTAAAAACATGATAAACATCACATGCAAATCATAAAGTGACATGATATGGCCAATATCATCTTGCGCCTTTGATCTGCATCTTCGGGGCGCGGCATGATCACCATCGTCACCGGCACGACACCATGATCTCCATCATCGTGTCTTCATGAAGTTGTCTCGCCAACTATTACTTCTACTACTATGGCTAACGGTTAGCAATAAAGTAAAGTAATTACATGCCGTTTTTGATTGACACGCAGGTCATACAATAAATTAAGACAACTCCTATGGCTCCTGCCGGTTGTCATACCCATCGACATGCAAGTCGTGATTCCTATTACAAGAACATGATCAATCTCATACATCACATATATTTCATCACATCCTTTTGGCCATATCACATCACATAGCATACCCTGCAAAAACAAGTTAGACATCCTCTAATTGTTGTTGCAAGTTTTACGTGGCTGCTATGGGTTTCTAGTAAGAACGTTTCTTACCTACTCAAAAGCCACAACGGTGATATGCCAATTGCTATTTACCCTTCATAAGGACCCTCTTCATCGAATCCGATCCGACTAAAGTGGGAGAGACAGACACCTGCTAGCCACCTTATGCAACAAGTGCATGTCAGGCGGTGGAACCAGTCTCACGTAAGCGTACGTGTAAAGTCGGTCCGAGCCGCTTCATCCCACAATGCCGCCGAATCAAGATAGGACTAGTAACGGCAAGCAAATTGACCAAATCATCGCCCACAACTACTTGTGTTCTACTCGTGCATAGAATCTACGCATAGACCTAGCTCATGATGCCACTGTTGGGGAACGTAGTAATAATTCAAAATTTTCCTACGTGTCACCAAGATCAATCTAGGAGATGCTAGCAACGAGAGAGAGGGAGTGCATCTTCATACCCTTGAAGATCACTAAGCGGAAGCGTTACAAAGAACGCGGTTGATGGAGTCGTACTCGCGGCGATTCAAATCGCGGAAGATCCGATCCAAGCACCGAACGGACGGCGCCTCCGCGTTCAACACACGTACAGCCTGGGGACGTCTCCTCCTTCTTGATCCAGCAAGGGGGGAAGGAGAAGTTGAGGGAGAGCTCCGGCAGCACGACGACGTGGTGGCGGTGGAGCTCGTGGTTCTCCGGCAGAGCTTCGCTAAGCGCTACGGAGGAGGAGGAGGTGTAGGAAGGGAGAAGGGCTGCGCCAAGGGAAGGGTGTGCGGCTGCCCTCCCACCCCCACTATTTATAGGGGGAAGGGGAGAGGGGGCCGGCCCCCCTAGATCCATCTAGAGGGGGGACGGCGGCCCCCTAGGGTTTCCAACCCTAGGCGCCTTGGGCCCTTGGGGGGGCGGCGGCCCCCCTAGGGTTTCCAACCCTAGGCGCCTTGGGCCCTTGGGGGGGGGCGCACCAGCCCACTAAGGGGCTGGTTCCCACCCAACTACAGCCCATTAGGTCCTCCGGGGCAGGTGGACCCTCCCGGTGGATCCCCGGAACCCCTTCGGTGGTCCCGGTACAATACCGATAAACCCCGAAACCTTTCCGGTGACTGAAATTGGACTTCCCATATATAAATCTTCACCTCCGGACCATTCCGGAACTCCTCGTGACGTCCGGGATCTCATCCGGGACTCCTAACAACTTTTGGTAACCACATACAATACCCATTACAACTCTAGCGTCACCGAACCTTAAGTGTGTAGACCCTACGGGTTCGGGAACCATGCAGTCATGACCGAGACACCTCTCCGGCCAATAACCAATAGCGGGATCTGGATACCCATATTGGCTCCCACATGTTCCACGATGATCTCATCGGATGAACCACGATGTCCGGGATTCAATTAATCCCGTATACAATTCCCTTTGTCCATCGGTATGTTACTTGCCCGAGATTCGATCGTCGGTATCCCTATACCTTGTTCAATCTCGTTACCAGCAAGTCTCTTTACTCGTTCCGTAACACATGATCCCGTGACTAACTCCTTAGTCACATTGAGCTCATTATGATGATGTATTACCGAGTGGGCCCAGAGATACCTCTCCGTCACACGGAGTGACAAATCCCAGTCTCGATTCACGCCAACCCAACAGACACTTTCGAAGATACCTGTAGTGCACCTTTATAGTCACCCAGTTACATTGTGACGTTTGATACACCCAAAGCATTCCTACGGTATCCGGGAGTTGCACAATCTCATGGTCTAAGGAAATGATTCTTGACATTAGAAAAGCTCTAGCAGACGAACTACACGATCTTGTGCTATGCTTAGGATTGGGTCTTGTCCATCACATCATTCTCCTAATGATGTGATCCCGTTATCAACGACATCCAATGTCCATGGTCAGGAAACCATGACCATCTATTGATCAATGAGCTAGTCAACTAGAGGCTCACTAGGGACATGGTGTGGTCTATGTATTCACACATGTATTACGGTTTCCGGTTAATACAATTATAGCATGAACAATAGACAATTATCATGAACAAGGAAATATAATAATAACCATATTATTATTGCCTCTAGGGCATATTTCCAACAAGTGCCCCACGGGTGGCTCCCCTTCGGTGGTTCTTCGCTCCAATATTGCTTATTTCCTCTAGAAAAAATCATCAAAAAGTTTCGGGCGATTCCGAGAACTTTCATTTTCTGCACAAAAACAACACCACGGTAATTCTGCAGAAAACAACGTCAGTCCAGGTTAGTTCAAAATAAATCATATAAAGTGCATCAAAACCATATAAAAGTATTGTAAACATAGGAAAATATGGCATGAATACTTCATAAATTATCGATACGTTGGAGACGTATCAGTGAATGAGTCAAGATGATACCGAATATTCTCGGGTCTAGTAAAGTATTGTGAAGCAAAATAATTGTCACATGGTAACCAGTGGTTGACTCGAATATAATTTTTGTACTCATAGGGATCTATATGGACGTCCATGGTTCCGCTATCGATCATTGAACAAAGGAGTTTCGTTCATGTCTATGAGTTACTGAACCTACGGGGTCACAAGCTTAAGGTAGCTAGTAACGATATGCTGAGTGTTAGTAGGACGAGAGTATCGACGATTTATTTGTGAAATTGTTTCATTAATATTCAGAATAGTTTCAAGAGGATCTGGAAGCGTTCCGAGGTCACCGGAAGGGTTTCGGAGAGTATCGGGTAATACTCGGTATTACCGATAAATATATATAGGTGGAAAATGTTTACGGGGCTGTTAAATCATATATAAAAGGGTCTAAAAATATTTAGAACACTTTAATATTTAATTTAATATCAACGGGCCTTAAAAGGCCAAGTGGAGGAGAGTAACTTGGGCCACAAGGGCCCAAGTGGGAGGCGGTCCCTTTCCCTGTGGAAGGGGGGCGAATTGGGGAAGGACTCCTTCCCTCATTGGCCAGCGCTAGGGGAGGGGAGTCCTTCTCCTCTTGGCTGCCCCCTCTCCCCTCCAAACTATATATAATTGAGTTATTGAGCTCTTTTAGACACACAACTTTTGGAGTCTTGACGTGGCTTGAGACTGCGCCGGTATTTCCCCAAAGAGGAAGGAATGATGCAGCACAGCGACGAGAAGTATTTCCCTTAGTTATGAAACCAAGGTATCGAACTAGTAGGAGGATCACCAACAATATGTAAACAGCACCTGCACACGAAGAGAGGTTGGCAATCTCTCCACGGTAAAAAGATAGGTTAGGTTGCGATAGATTGGATAGATAGATCTCGCAAGAACACAAAATAAAGGAGGCAAATAAAAAGAGCAGCAAGGTATTTTTGGGTTTCTGGAATAATAGTTTTGAAAACAAAAGTGGCAACAAGATAGATCGGAAAGCAATATGTTGGAAAAGCAGACCTGGGGACCGTAGGATTCACTAGTGGCTTCTCTCATGAGTATAGCACACGGTGGGTGAACAAATTACTATTGGGCAGTTGATAGAAGATCAAATAATCATGACGATATCCAAGGCGATGATCATTATATAGGCATCACGTCCAAGATTAGTAGACCGACACGATTCTGCATCTACTACTATTACTCGACACATCGACCGCTATCCAGCAAGCATCTAGTGTATTAAGTTCATGGAAAAACGGAGTAATGCAATAAGAACGGTGACATGATATAGACAAGATCTATTCATGTAGGAATAGAGCCCATCTTGTTATCCTTAATAGCAACGATACATGCGTGCCTCGCCGCCTCTTCTGTCACTGGGAGAGGACACCGCAAGATGGAACCCATCACAAAGCACCTCTTTCCATGGCAAGAAAAAATGATCTAGTTGGCCTAACTAAACCAAAGATTCGAAGAAGAAATACGAGGCTATAAGTAATCATGCATATAAGAGATCAAAGAAGACTCAAGTAATATTCATGGATAGAAACTGATCATGAACTCAAAATTCATCGGATCCCAAAAAACACACCGCAAAAAGTTTACATCAAATAGATCTCCAAGAGACCATTGTATTGAGAATCAAAAGAGAGAGAGGACGCCATCTAGCTACTGCCTACGGACCCGTAGGTCTATGGTGGACTACTCACGCATCATCGGAGAGGCACCAATGAGGATGATGAACCCCTTCGTGATGGTGTTAGATGTATCTCGCGATTCTAGAACTTGCGGCGGCTGGATGTATTTTTCGTCGACTCCCCTAGGGTTTCTGGAATATTTGGGTATTTATAGAGCTCAGAGGCGGTGGAGGGGGTTCCCGAGGCGGCCACAACCCCTCAGGGCGCGCCCGGGCCCCTAGCGCGCCCTGGTGGGTTGTGGGCGGCCTGGGCTCCCTCCCGGTTACTTCCAGGCCTTCTTCTGGTCCAAAAGAATTCTCCAAAAAGTTTCGTCATGATTGGACTCCGTTTGGTACTGATATTCTGCAAAGTAAAAAAACAAGCAAAAACAGCAACTGGCACTTTGGCACTATGTCAATAGGTTAGTCCCAAAAAGTGATATAATGTTGCTATAAAATGATTGTAAAACATCCAAGAATGATAATATAACAGTATGGAACAAGCAAAATTTATAGATACGTTGGAGACGTATCAGCATCCCCAAGCTTAATTCCTACTCGTCCTCGAGTAGGTAAATGATAAAAACAGATTTTTTCATGTGGAATGTTGCTTATCATGTTCATCACATATTCTTTTCTTTTGTAGCATGGACATTTGGACTTCTAGATGGTTCAAAGCAATAGTCTAGTTTTGACATAAAGACTTTGATACTCAAGCATGCCAACAAGAAACCATGTCTTTCAAAATATCAACACTAAAGAAAGTTATCCCTAGCCCATCATGCTCAATCATTGATCCATTTATGAAACACGCTCAAATATTAACTATACCCAATGCACAATTATGATCATAGTGCCCCCTAGTTGGTGCTTTATAAGAGAAGATGGAGACTCAAAAAATAAAAATTGCATAAAGTAAATAGATAGGCCCTTCGCAGAGGGAAGTAGGGATTTGTAGAGGTGCCAGATCTCAAGGTTTAAATTGAGAGAGAAAAGTATGTCGGGTGGCATGCCTTTCCTGTCAACGAAAACGACAAAGTAGTTCACAATACTTTCCATGCTAGATACATCATAGGCGGTTCCCAAACATAAAGTAAAGTTTATTCCTTTTTCCACCATTCTTTCACAATCCATGGCTAGCCGTATCCACGGTTGCCTTCCATATCAACACTTTTCAAGGAATTTATTATTTGACAACATAAAGTATTTTTTTTTCATTTTGGGACTGGGCATCCCTCTTACCGCCGTACTCTCGTGCAATGACAAGTGAATAAACACTCACCTTGAGAATAACACATCTAGCATGGAAAAATATTGGATACCCCCTACCGTTTCATGAGCGGTATGAGCACACAAAAAGGAAATTTATTTTGAAAATTAGAGATGGCACATACAAATTTGCTTAGAACGGCATGGAAATACCGCATATAGGTAGGTATGGTGGACTCATAAGGGAAGACTGGGTTTAAGGATTTTGGATGCACAAGTAGTATTTCTACTTAGTACAAGTGGAGGCTAGCAAATAGATTGAGAAGCAACCAACCAAGAAACGAAAATTCACATAAATGGGCATTGAGCATAACTAACATTGAATAAGGCACCATAAGTAGGATGTAATTTCATTGCATAACAATTGACTTTCGTACTTGCATAGGGAATCATAAACCTTAACACCAATATTCTTACTAAAGCACAATTACTCACCAACATGACTCGCATATCACTATCATCATGTCTCAAAACTATTACAAGGAATCAATGTTAATTTGTCCAATGATCTTCATGAAAGATTTTATTATATACCTGTTGAATATCTTTCACTTTGGGACTAGTTTCATATATTGCCATTGCTTTTGACAAACTCAAACAAATTTAAGTGAAGAACATGAGCATAAAAGTTTCAGCTCTCAAAATAGTATAAGTGAAGCATGAGAGGATTTCTTCAAAATTTACTAACTCTCAAATTAATCTAAGTGAAGCATGAGAGTATTTCTTCAAAATTTCAAAGCACAACGTGCCCAAAAAGATATAAGTGAAGCACTAGAGCAATTCCATAGCTCAAAAAATTTAAGTGAAGCATATAGAGCAATTCTAACAAATCATAGCATAATTTTGGCTCTCTCAAATAGGTGTGTCCAGCAAGGATACTAGTGACAAACTAAAAATCAAAGCAAGCAAAGACTCAAATAATACAAGACGCTCCAAGAAAAACTCATGATATCTGACGAATAAAAAGAGAGCTCCAAGTAAAATACCGATGGTCGTTAGAAGAAAGAGGGGATGCCACTCGGGGCATCCCCAAGCTTAGTTGCTTGTTTCTCTTTGGATAATATCTTGGGGGTGCTGTAGCATCACCAATCTTAGGCTCTTTTCACTCCTTATTCCTTCATCCATTGTGATCTCACCCAAAACTTGAAAACTTCAATCACACAAAACTCAACCAAATCTTCGTGAGATCCGTTAGTATAATAAAGCAAATCATCACTTTAAGTACTGTTGCAAACTCATTCAAATTTTATTATTGCATTATACCTACTGTATTTTAACTTTACCATGGCTTATACCCTTCAATACAAACCATAGATTCGTCAAAACAAGCACACAATGCAACGAAAACAGAATCTGTCTTAAACAAAACAATCTGTACTCTAACCATAATTCGGTAACTCTAAAAATTCTAAAAATTAGGACAACGTAAAGAATTTGTATAGAAACACTGTGTTAAAATTTCATATCGTTATCACGCTCCTGCAAAAAATGAAAATTCGCGCACTGAAGGCAAAGTTTCTGTTTCAGATTCAGCATTGTTTCTACTCATCCTATGAATCATCCTAAAGACTTTACTTGGCACAAACACTAAATAAAACGTAAAAACACAATCATAACAGTAGCATAATTGTGTCAACACTCAACAACAGAAAGAAAAAGACAAAAATAAATTTTATTCATTGGGTTGCCTCCCAACAAGCGCTTTTCTTTAAAGCCTTTTAGCTAG
Source organism: Elymus sibiricus (assembly GCA_039707655.1). Taxonomy (NCBI): domain Eukaryota; kingdom Viridiplantae; phylum Streptophyta; class Magnoliopsida; order Poales; family Poaceae; genus Elymus; species Elymus sibiricus. The sequence continues at coordinate 103,150,886 of CM077669.1, read as the reverse complement.
GCATGATGATTTCAATGATGCTCACATAAAAAGTAGTAATTGGAATATGCAAGAGAGCATCATGAATCAACTAGCATAGGAAGGCAAAACAAGCATATGTTCCTCCCTCATAATAAATTGCAGTAGCATCATGAAGGAATTCAACAATATAACTATCACATAAATCATTCTTTTCATGATGCACAAGCACAGAATTTTCATTACTCTCCACATAAGCAAATTCCTTTTCATCCATGGTAGTGGGAGCAAACTCAACAAAATAACTATCATGAGACACTTGATTGACATAACCACATTGCAAATTAAAACCAAGATGATAAGTTTCATATTTATCATTACTTATTATAGCATACGTGTCATCACCATCATCATAAATAGAAGGCATGCAATCATCATAATAAATTTGCTCATCAAAACTTGGGGGACTAAAAATATCATCTTCATCAAACATAGCATCCCCAAGCTTGTGGCTTTGCATATCATTAGCATCATGGATATTTAGAGAATTCACACTAACAACATTGCAATCATGCTTTTCAATCAAGGAGCTAAAATGAATCACCTTATAAATTTCTTGTTTCAACACACCATCAAAATTTCCAGATTCATGATTTTCAAACAAAACTTCATAGAGATAATCAAGTGCACTCAACTCACTAGCAATTGGTTCATCATAATTTGGTCTTTTGAAAAGATTAGTAAGTGGATGAGGATCCATATCAATAGGTTTTTAGCAAGCGAAGATGCAAGCAAATAGAAGGCACATGGCAACACAAGCAAAGATAGCAAACAAGCAAACAAAAAGAGATCCGGCGAGAAAAAGGGCAAACGAAAAAGAGGGTGAATAAAACGGCAAATTTTATGAAGTAGGGGAGAGGAAAATTGAGAGGCGAATGGCAAATAATGTAATTGCAAGGAGATGAGATTTGCGATTAGGAACCTGATAGATGCTGATGATGTCTCCTCGGCGCCAAAGATTGTTACCTAGAGAGACCGCTTCCTCCCCGACAACGGCGCCAGAAATTCCTTTGACGTGGCTTGAGACTGTGTCGGTATTTCCCCAAAGAGTAAGGGATGATGCAGCACAGCGACGGTAAGTATTTCCCTCAGTTATGAAACCAAGGTATCGAACCAGTAGGAGGATCACCAACACTATGTAAACAGCACCTGCACACAAAGAACAAATACTTGCAACCCGACGCGAAAGAGAGGTTGTCAATCTCTCCACGGTAAAAAGATAGGTTAGGTTGTGATAGGTTGGATAGATAGATCTCGCAAGAACACAAAATAAAAGAGGCAAACAAAAAGTGCAGCAAAGTATTTTTTGGTTTTTGGAATAATAAATCTGAAAACCAAAGTGGCAAAAATATAGATCGGAAAGCAATATGTTCGAAAAGTAGACCCGGGGGCCGTAGGATTCACTAGTGGCTTCTCTCATGAGTATAGAACACGGTGGGTGAACAAATTACTATTGGGCAATTGATAGAAGATCAAATAATCATGACGATATCCAAGGTGATGATCATTATATAGGCATCACGTCCAAGATTAGTAGACCGAAATGATTCTGCATCTACTGCTATTACTCCACACATCGACCGCTATCCAGCAAGCATCTAGTGTATTAAGTTCATGGAAAAACGGAGTAATGCAATAAGAACGGTAAGATGATGTAGGCAAGATCTATTCATGTAGAAATAGACCCCATCTTGTTATCCTTAATAGCAATGATACATGCGTGCCTCGCTGCCCCTTCTGTCACTGGGAGAGGACACCGCAAGATCGAACTCATCACAAAGCACCTCTTCCCATGGCAAGAAAAATCGATCTAGTCGGCCTAACTAAACCAAAGATTCGAAGAAGAAATACGAGGCTATAAGTAATCATGCATATAAGAGATCAAAGAGGACTCAAATAATATTCATGGATAGAAACTGATCATGAACTCAAAATTCATCGGATCCCAACAAACACACCGCAAAAAGTTTACATCAAATAGATCTCCAAGAGACCATTGTATTGATAATCAAAAGAGAGAGAGGACGCCATCTAACTACTGCCTACGGACCCGTAGGTATATGGTCGACTACTCACGCATCATCGGAGAGGCACCAATGAGGATGATGAACCCCTCCGTGATGGTGTTAGATTGGATCTCGCGGTTCTGGAACTTACGGCGGCTGGATGTATTTTTCGTTGACTCCCCTAGGGTTTCTGGAATATTTGGGTATTTATAGAGCTTAGAGGCGGTGGAGGTGGTTCCCGAGGCGGCCACAACCCATCAGGGCGCGCTCGGGCCCCTGGCGCGCCCTGGTGGGTTGTGGGCGGCTGATACGTCCATTTTGCATCATGCTTCTATATCGATATTTATTGCATTATGGGCTGTTAATACACATTATGGTACAATACTTATGCCTTTTCTCTCTTATTTTACAAGGTTTACATGAAGATGGAGAATGCCGGCAGCTGGAATTCTGGACTGGAAAAGGAGCAAATCTGAGATACCTATTCTGCACAACTCCAAAAGTCCTGAAAATCTACGGAGAATTATTTTGGAATATATAAAAAATACTGGGCGAAGAAAATACCAAAGGGGACCCACCAGGCAGCCACAAGCCTGGAGGGCGCGCCCTACCCCCCAGGGCGCGCCCTAGTGGCTTGTGGGCCCCCTGGCAGGTCTCCGGTGCCCATCTTCTACTATATGGAGGGTTTTGACCTGGAAAAAATCATAAGGGAGCTTTCGGGATGAAGCACCGCCGTCTCGAGGCGGAACCTGGGCAGAACCAATCTAGGGCTCCGGCGGAGCTGTTCTGCCGGGGAAACTTCCCTCCGGGAGGGGGAAATCGAAGCCATCGTCATCACCAACGATCCTCTCATCGAGAGGGGGTCAATCTCCATCAACATCTTCATCGGCACCATCTCCTCTCCAAACCCTAGTTCATCTCTTGTGTCCGATCTTTGTCTCAAAACCTCAGATTGGTACCTGTTGGTTGCTAGTAGTGTTGATTACTCCTTGTAGTTGATGCTAGTTGGTTTACTTGGTGGAAGATCATATGTTCAGATCCTTAATGATAATTAATACTCCTCTGATTATGAACATGAATATGCTTTGTCAGTAGTTACGTTTGTTCCTGAGGACATGGGATAAGTCTTGTTATAAGTAATCATGTGAATTTGGTATTCGTTCGATATTTTGATGAGATGTATGTTGTCTCTCCTCTAGTGGTTTTATGTGAACGTCGACTACATGACACTTCACCATTGTTTGGGCCTAGATGAAGGCATTGGGAAGTAATAAGTAGATGATGGGTTGCTAGAGTGACAGAAGCTTAAACCCTAGTTTATGCGTTGCTTCGTAAGGGGCTGATTTGGATCCATATGTTTCATGCTATGGTTAGATTTATCTTAATTTTTATTTCGAAGTTGCGGATGCTTGTGAGAGGGGTTAATCATAAGTGGGAGGCTTTTCCAAGTAAGGGCAGCACCCAAGCACCGGTCCACCCACATATCAAATTATCAAAGTAACGAACGCGAATCATATGAGGATGATGAAAACTAGCTTGACAGAAATTCCCATGTGTCCTCGGGAGCGCTTTGCTTTATATAAGAGTTTGTCCAGGCTTGTCCTTTGCTATAAAAAGGATTGGGCCACCTTGCTGCACCTTTGTTACACTTGTTACTTGCTACCCGTTATGAATTATCTTATCACAAAACTATCTGTTACCGATAATTTCAGTGCTTGCAGAGAATACCTTACTGAAAACCGCTTGTCATTTCCTTCTGCTCCTCGTTGGGTTTGACACTCTTACTTATCGAAAGGACTACGATAGATCCCCTATACTTGTGGGTCATCAAGACTCTTTTCTGGCGCCGTTGCCGGGGAGTGAAGCACCTTTGGTGAGTGGAACTTGGTAAGGAAAATTTGATATAGTGTGCTGAAATTTACTTTCACTTGTTACTATGGAAAATAATCCTTTGAGGGGCTTGTCCGGGGTATCTTCACCTCAACCGGAAGCACAAAGAGTTGCTCCTCAACCTGCTGCACCTACTGAAAATATTTATTATGAAATTCCTTCGGGTATGATAGAGAAACTGCTAGCTAATCCTTATGCAGGAGATGGAACACTACATCCTGATTTGCATCTAATCTATGTGGATGAAGTTTGTGGATTATTTAAGCTTGCAGGTTTGCCCGAGGATGATGTCAAGAAGAAGGTCGTTCCTTTATCTTTGAAGGAGAAGGCATTGACATGGTACAGGCTATGTGATGATATTTGATCATGGAACTACAACCGATTGAAATTGGAATTTCATCAGAAGTTTTATCCTATGCATCTCGTTCATCGTGATCGGAATTATATTTACAATTTTTGGCCTCGTGAAGGAGAAAGAATCGCTCAAGCTTGGGTGAGGCTTAAGTCAATGTTATATTCATGCCCCAATCATGAGCTCCCAAGAGAAATTATTATTCATAATTTTTATGCTCGGCTTTCTCGTAATAATCAATCCATGCTCGATACTTCTTGTGCTGGTTCCTTTATGAAGAAAGATATTGAATTCAAATGGGCTTTATTGGAAAGAATTAAACGCAACTCTGAAGATTGAGAACTCGACGAAGGTAATGAGTCAGGTATAAACCTTAATTTTGATTGTGTTAAATCATTTATAGACACCGATGCTTTTCGTGAATTTAGCACAAGATATGGACTTGACTCTGAGATAGTAGCTTCTTTCTGTGAATCTTTTGCTGCTCATGTCGGTCTCCCTAAGGAGAAGTGGTTTAAATATCATCCTCCCATTGAAGTGAAAGTAGTTGAAACTATTAAAGTTGAAGAAAAAACCATTACTTATAATGTTGATCATGTTGTTCCTACTGCTTATATTGAGAAACCACCTTTCCCTGTTAGGATAAAGGAACATGCTAAAGCTTCAACTATGGTTCGTAAGAGTTGTACTAGAACACCTACGCCCCCTGAACAAATTAAAGTTGAACCTAGTATTGCTATGGTTAAGGATCTCTTGGTTGATAATATTGATGGGCATGTTATTCATTTCTGTGATGAAGCTACTAGAATTGCTAGACCTGATGCTAAAGATAAACATAGACCTGTTGTTGGCATGCCTGTTGTTTCTGTTAAAATAGGAGATCATTGTTATCATGGCTTATGTGATGTGGGTACTAGTGTGAGTGCAATTCCCTTTACCTTATATCAAGAAATCATGAACGATATTGCACCAGCTGAATTAGAGGAAATTGATGTTACCATTAAGCTGGCTAATAGAGATACTATTGCACCAATTGGGATTGTTAGAGACGTTGAAGTCTTGTGTGGGAAAATAAAATATCCTCCTGATTTTCTTGTTCTTGGTTCCCCACAAGATGATTTTTGTCCCATTATATTCGGTAGACCCTTCTTGAATACTATTAATGCTATGATTGATTGTGAGAAGGAAACTGTTACTGTAAGTTTTGGGGATGTGTCTCATGAGTTCAATTTCTCTAAATTTCGTAGACAACCCCATGATAAGGAATTGCCTAGTAAAGATGAAATTATTGGTCTTGCTTCTATTGTTGTGCCCCCTACTGATCCTTTAGAACAATATTTGCTAGACCATGAAAACGATATGTATTTGAATGAAAGGAATGAAATAGATAGGATTTTCTTTGATCAGCAGCCTATTCTGAAACACAATTTGCCTGTTGAAATACTTGGGGATCCCCCTCCACCCAAGGGTGATCCCGTGTTTGAGCTTAAACAATTATCTGATACTCTGAAATATGCTTATCTTGATGAAAAGGAGATATCCTGTTATTATTAGTGCTAACCTTTCAGAGCATGAAGAAAAGAGATTATTGAAAACTCTGAGGAAGCACCGTGCTGCTATTGGATATACTCTTGATGATCTTAAGGGCATTAGTCCCACTCTATGCCAGCATAAAATTAATATGGAGCCTGACGCTAAACCAGTTGTTGATCACCAACGACGGTTAAATCCTAAAATGAAAGAAGTGGTAAGGAATGAAATACTAAAGCTTCTAGAGGCAGGTATAATTTATCCTATTGCTGATAGTAGATGGGTTAGCCCCGTCCATTGTGTTACTAAGAAAGGAGGTATTACCGTTGTTCCTAATGATAAAAATGAATTGATCCCGCAAAGAATTGTTACAGGTTACAGAATAGTAATTGATTTTAGGAAATTAAATAAAGCTATTAGGAAAGATCATTACCCTCTACCTTTTATTGATCAAATGTTAGAAAGACTGTCCAAACACACACATTTTTGCTTTCTAGATGGTTATTCTAGTTTTTCTCAAATACCTGTGTCAAAAGAGGATCAAGAAAAGACCACTTTTACTTGTCCTTTCAGTACCTTTGCTTATAGACGTATGCCTTTTGGTTTATGCAATGCACCTGCTTCCTTTCAAAGATGTATGATGGCTATATTCTCTGACTTTTGTGAAAAGATTGTTGAGGTTTTCATGGATGATTTTTCCGTTTACGGAACTTCTTTTGATGATTGCTTGAGCAACCTTGATCGTGTTTTGCAGAGATGTGAAGAAACTAATCTTGTCTTGAATTGGGAGAAGTGCCACTTTATGGTTAATGAGGGCATTGTCTTGGGGCACAAAATCTCCGAAAGAGGTATTGAAGTTGATAAAGCTAAAGTGGATGCTATTGAAAAAATGCCGTGCCCTACGGATATCAGAGGTATAAGAAGTTTCCTTGGTCATGCTGGTTTCTATAGAAGGTTTATTAAAGATTTCTCTAAGATTTCTAGGCCTCTCACTAATCTTTTGCAAAAAGATGTTCCATTCGTTTTTGATGATGATTGTGTAGAAGCATTTGAAATTCTTAAGAATGCCTTGATTTCCGCACCTATTGTTCAACCACCTGATTGGAACCTACCCTTTGAAATTATGTGTGATGCTAGTGATTATATTGTTGGTGCTGTTCTAGGACAAAGAGTTGATAAGAAATTAAATGTTATCCATTATGCTAGTAAAACTCTAGACAGTGCTCAAAGAAACTATGCTACCACTGAAAAGGAATTTTTAGCGGTTGTGTTTGCTTGTGATAAGTTCAGACCTTATATTGTTGATTCCAAAGTAACTGTTCACACCGATCATGCTGCTATTAAATACCTTATGGAAAAGAAGGATGCTAAACCTAGACTTATTAGATGGGTTCTTCTGCTACAAGAATTTGACTTGCATATTATTGATAGAAAGGGTGCTGATAACCCCGTAGCAGATAACTTGTCTAGATTAGAGAATGTTCTTGATGACCCACTACCTATTGATGATAGCTTTCCTGATGAACAATTAGCTATCATAAATGCTTCGCGTAATGCCCCATGGTATGCTGATTATGCTAATTACATTGTTGCTAAATTTATACTGCCTAGTTTCACATACCAACAAAAGAAAAAGTTCTTCTATGATTTAAGACATTACTTTTGGGATGATCCACACCTTTATAAAGAAGGAGTAGATGGTGTTATTAGACATTGTGTACCTGAGCATGAACAGGAACAGATCCTACGCAAGTGTCACTCCGAGGCCTATGGGGGACCCCACGCTGGAGATAGAACTGCACATAAGGTATTACAATCTGGTTTTTATTGGCCTACTCTTTTCAAGGATGCTCATAAGTTTGTCTTGTCTTGTGATGAATGTCAAAGAATTGGTAATATTAGTAGACATCAGGAAATGCCTATGAATTACTCTCTTGTTATTGAACCATTTGATGTTTGGGGTTTTGATTTTATGGGACCTTTTCCGCAATCTAATGGGTATACTCATATTCTAGTTGCTGTTGATTTTGTTACTAAGTGGGTAGAAGCTATTCCAACTAGTAGCGCTGATCATAACACTTCTATTAAAATGCTCAAAGAAGTTATTTTCCCTAGATTTGGAGTCCCTAGATATTTAATGACTGATGGTGGTTCACACTTTATTCATGGTGCTTTCCGTAAATTACTTGCTAAGTATGATGTTAATCATAGAATTGCATCTCCTTATCATCCTCAGTCTAGTGGTCAGGTAGAATTGAGCAATAGAGAAATTAAATTGATCTTGCAGAAGACTGTTAATAGATCCAGAAAAATTGGTCTAAGAAACTTGATGATGCATTATGGGCTTATAGAACTGCTTACAAAAACCCTATGGGTATGTCTCCGTATAAAATGGTTTATGGTAAAGCATGTCACTTACCTCTTGAACTAGAACATAAAGCTTATTGGGCAATTAAATAGCTCAACTATGATTTCAAACTTGCTAGTGAGAAGGGGTTATTTGACATTAGCTCACTTGATGAATGGAGAACCCAGGCCTATGAGAATGCCAAGTTGTTTAAAGAAAAGGTTAAGAGATGGCATGATAGAAGGATACAAAAGCGCGAATTCAATGTAGGTGATCATGTCTTGCTATACAATTCTCGTTTAAGATTTTTTGCAGGAAAACTTCTCTCTAAATGGGAAGGGCCTTACATTATCGAGGAAGTATACCGTTCCGGTGCCATCAAGATCAACAACGCCGAAGGCACAAACCCAAAGGTGGTAAACGGGTAAAGAATCAAACATTATATCTCAGGTACTCCCATTAATATTGAAACCAATATTATTACTACCACAACTCCGGAGGAGTACATCAGGGAGACCTACCAGAATGTTTCAGACTCCGAAAAGGAATAGGTATGTGGTACGGTAAGCAAACCGACTCCAAAACTTTTCCAATAGCAATTTTTCTCCGTTTTGGAATATTTAAAAAATTAGGAAAATTTAAAGTAGTCCGAAAATTGCACGAGGAGGCGACAAGCCAGGAGGGCGCGCCCTACCCCCCTGGGCATGCCCTAGTGGCTTGTGGCCACCTCGTGTACCCTCCGGACTCCGTTTTCTTGTGGTATACTCCTTCGGGTCGGTAAAAATTCATTATATAATCTCCCGAAGGTTTTGACTCTCGTATCACGACAATACCTCCTGTTTTCGTTTTGAGCTGTTTCTGCAGCAGATTAAGAGCAATATGTCGTCCCAAGATTCAGATGGGGAGAGCTATATATCGCATTATCTTGCCAATCACAAGCTCTATGGGGACTTAGATCCTTATGGATTATTCTCGGAGGAGGAACAAGAAGGCAAGTACGAGGAAGAAAGCTCGGATGAAGAAGAGGTCCCCCTGCCTCAACCAGGAGATATGCACGTGGAGTTCAGGAAATCGAGCCTCCCAAACACAAGGAGAAAACCCAAGGTTCTATTTATCCTTCTCGTTTCCTGAAGGAGAGCAAGGAAGAATTATGTCAAAGGATATTGAAGCTCGAGCAGGAAGTTGACGATCTGAGGGAACAGAACTTTATGCTTAAGAGGAAACTGAACAAGCCTCCAACCTCATCAACAAGTCCAACATCACCACCTCCGACGCAAGACAACTAAACACATGGGTATGGGCACTCCCCTTGGCTTGTGCCAAGCTTGGGGGAGGTGCCCCGTTATCGTATCACCATCACATCTTTTATTTTTATTTTTATTTTTATCGTTCTTCTTAGTTCGATCCTTTTGGTTATATCTTGATCTAGTAGAATAAAGTTTTTAGTGTGATCTAGTTTTGAGTTTTGCTTTATGTTCCCCCTATGTAAGCAAGTCCGAGAGTTATATAATGAACAGTAGTTTTGAGTTGAGGGCTTTTCTTGCTTGCTATGATCTTGATAAAAATAAATAGAAAGAAGTATAGAATAAAAGCAAAGAGTATATATGATGATCTTATGGGGGGTGATGACTTCACATATAAGGAGTATGTCGATTGAAATTTGTTGTGAGTTGACAAACATAGCTATTGGTCATTGTTGCAATTAAAAGGAAGTAATAAAGAAAGAGAGGTTCGCATATAAATATATTATCTTGGACATCTTTTATGATTGTGAGCACTCATTAAAATATTATATGCTAAAAAGTTGATGTTGGACAAGGAAGACAACATAATGGTTTATGTTTGCTTATTTCCGAATAGAAGTTATATGGTTATAGATCCTTCAACATGTGACGCTTGCTTCCACCCCATATCAGCCAAAACTTCCGCACCAAGTAGAGATACTACTTGTGCATCCAAACACCCTTAACCCAGTTTTGCCATGAGAGTCCACCATACCTACCTATGGATTGAGTAAGATCCTTCAAGTAAGTTGTCATCGGTGCAAGCAATAAAAATTGCTCACTAAATATGTGTGATCTATTAGTGTGAGGAAAATAAACTTTATACGAACTTGTGATATGGAAGAAATAAAAGCGACGGACTGCATAATAAAGTTCTTTATCACAAGGGGCAATATAAAGTGACGTTCTTTTGCATTAAGGGATTGCGCATCCAACTATAAAAGCGCATGACAACCTCTGCTTCCCTCAGCGAAGGGCCTATCTGCTACTTTTATTTTCTAGTACTTACCCTTATGCAAGAGTCGTGGTGATCTTCACTGCTTCCTTTATATCGCCTTTATCTCAGGGCAAGCGTCATGTGTTGGGGAACTATCTAGACACATATATCCACTCGGATGTGGGTGAGCATGAGTTATTTCTGTTGACATTACCCTTGAGGTAAATAGTTGGGAGGCAAAACTACAAGCCCCTATCTTTCTCTGTGTCCGATTGAAGCTTTGACCTCATAGGTACCGCGTGAGTGTTAGCAATTATGAAAGACTAGAAGATGATTGAGTATGTGGATTTGCTTTACAAGCTCTTATATTGACTCTTTCCGATGTTATGATAAATTGGAATTGCTTCAATGACTGAGATCATAGTTTGTTGGTTCTCAATAGAGTTCTTGATTCATACTTTACCTTGTGAATGAATTGTCACTTTAGCACAACAAATTATATACCAATTTATGTTGCTGTTCTTAAGATGATCATGATGCCTTCATGTCCGCATTTTATTTTATCGACACCTCTATCTCTAAACATGTGGGCATATTTATCGATTTCGGCTTTCGCTTGAGGACAAGCGAGGTCTAAGCTTGGGGGAGTTGATACGTCCCTTTTGCATCATGCTTCTATATTGATATTTATTGCATTATGGGCTGTTAATACACATTATGGTACAATACTTATGCCTTTTCTCTCTTATTTTACAAGGTTTACATGAAGAGGGAGAATGCCGGCAGCTGGAATTCTGGACTGAAAAAGGAGCAAATCTGAGATACCTATTCTGCACAACTCCAAATGTCCTGAAAATCTACGGAGAATTATTTTGGAATATATAAAAAATACTGGGCGAAGAAAATACCAGAGGGGACCCACTAGGCAGCCACAAGCCTGGAGGGCGCGCCCTGCCTCCCAGGGCGCGCCCTAGTGGCTTGTGGGCCCCCTGGCAGGTCTCCGGTGCCCATCTTCTCCTATATGGAGGGTTTTGACCTGGAAAAAATCATAAGGGAGCTTTCGGCACGAAGCGCCGCCGTCTCGAGGCGGAACCTGCGCAGAACCAATCTAGGGCTCCGGCGGAGCTGTTCTGCCGGGGAAACTTCCCTCCCGGAGGGGGAAATCGAAGCCATCGTCATCACCAACGATCCTCTCATCGAGAGGGGGTCAATCTCCATCAACATCTTCATCAGCACCATCTCCTCTCCAAACCATAGTTCATCTCTTGTATCCGATCTTTGTCTCAAAACCTCAGATTGGTACCTGTTGGTTGCTAGTAGTGTTGATTACTCCTTCTAGTTGATGCTAGTTGGTTTACTTGGTGGAAGATCATATGTTCAGATCCTTAATGATAATTAATACTCCTATGATTATGAACATGAATATGCTTTGTGAGTAGTTACATTTGTTCCTGAGGACATGGGATAAGTCTTGTTATAAGTAATCATGTGAATTTGGTATTCGTTCGATATTTTGATGAGATGTATGTTGTCTCTCCTCTAGTGGTGTTATGTGAACGTCGACTACATGACACTTCACCATTGTTTGGGCCTAGAGGAAGGCATTGGGAAGTAATAAGTAGATGATGGGTTGCTAGAGTGACAGAAGCTTAAACCCTAGTTTATACGTTGCTTCGTAAGGGGCTGATTTGGATCCATATGTTTCATGCTATGGTTAGATTTATCTTAATTCTTATTTCATAGTTGCGGATGCTTGTGAGAGGGGTTAATAATAAGTGGGAGGCTTGTCCAAGTAAGGGCAGCACCCAAGCACCGGTCCACCCACATATCAAATTATCAAAGTAACGAACGCGAATCATATGAGCATGATGAAAACTAGCTTGACAGAAATTCCCATGTGTCCTCGGGAGCGCTTTGCTTTATATAAGAGTTTGTCCAGGCTTGTAATTTGCTATAAAAAGGATTGGGCCACCTTGCTGCAACTTTGTTACACTTGTTACTTGCTACCCGTTACGAATTATCTTATCACAAAACTATCAGTTACTGATAATTTCAGTGCTTGCAGAGAATACCTTACTGAAAACCGCTTGTCATTTCCTTCTGCTCCTCGTTGGGTTCGACACTCTTACTTATCGAAAGGACTACGATAGATCCCCTATACTTGTGGGTCTTCAGCGGCCTGGGCTCCCTCCTGGTTTCTTCCTGGCCTTCTTCTGGTCCAAAAAAATTCTCCAAAAAGTTTTGTCACGATTGGACTCCGTTTGTTACTTATATTCTGCGAAGTAAAAAACAAGCAAAAATAACAACTGGCACTTTGGCACTATGTCAATAGGTTAGTCCCAAAAAGTGATATAATGTTGCTATAAAATGATTGTAAAACATCCAAGAATGATAATATAACAGTATGGAACAAGCAAAAATTATAGATACGTTGGAGACGTATCAGCATCCCCAAGCTTAATTCATATTCGTCCTGGAGTAGATAATGATAAAAGAAGAATTTTTTATGTGGAATGCTGCCTATCAGGTTCGGCACATATTCTTGTCTTTTGTAGCATGGACATTTGGACTTCTAGATGGTTCAAAGCAATAGCCTATTTGACATAAAGACTTTAATACTTAAGCATGCCAGCAAGCAACCATGTCTTTCAAAATATCAACACTAAAGAAAGTTATCCCTAGCCCATCATGCTCAATCATTGATCCATTCATGAAACATACTCCAATATTAACTATACCCAATGCACAAGTATGATCATAGTGCCCCCTAGTTGGTGCTTTATAAGAGAAGATGGAGACTCAAAAAATAAAAATTGCATAAAGTAAATAGATAGGCCCTTCGCAGAGGGAAGTAGGGATTTGTAGAGGTGCCAGAGCTCAAGGTTTAAATTGAGAGAGAAAAGTATTTCGGGTGGCATGCCTTTCCTGTCAACGAAAACGACAAAGTAGTTCACAATACTTTCCATGCTAGATACATCATAGGCGATTCCCAAACATAAAGTAAAGTTTATTCCTTTTTCCACCATTCTTTCACAATCCATGGCTAGCCGTATCCACGGTTGCCTTCCATACCAACACTTTCCAAGGAATTTATTGTTTGACAACATAAAATTTACTAACTCTCAAATTAATCTAAGTGAAGCATGAGAGTATTTCTTCAAAATTTCAAAAAGCACACCATGCTCAAAAAGATATAAGTGAAGCACTAGAGCAATTCCATATCTCAAAAAATTTAAGTGAAGCATATAGAGCAATTCTAAAAATCATAGCATAATTTTGGCTCTCTCAAATAGGTGTGCCCAGCAAGGATACTAGTGACAAACTAAAAAGCAAAGCAAGCACAGACTCAAATAATACAAGACGCTCCAAGCAAAACTCATGATATGTGATGAATAAAAATATAGCTCCAAGTAAAATACCGATGGTCGTTAGAAGAAAGAGGGGATGCCACTCGGGGCATCCCCAAGCTTAGTTTCTTGTTTCTCTTTGGATAATATCTTGGGGGTGCTGTATCATCCCCAAGCTTAGGCTCTTTTCACTCCTTATTCCTTCATCCATCGTGATCTTACCCAAAACTTGAAAACTTCAATCACACAAAACTCAACAAAATCGTCGTGAGATCCGTTAGTATAATAAAGCAAATCACCACTTTAAGTACTGTTGCAAACTCATTCAAATTTTATTATTGCATTATACCTACTCTATTTTAACGTTACCATGGCTTATTGATACGTCTCCAACGTATCTATAATTTTTGCTTGTTCCATGCTGTTATATTATCATTCTTGGATGTTTTAGAATCATTTTATTACAACTTTATATCATTTTTTGAGACTAACCTATTGACATAGTGCCAAAGTGCCAGTTGTTGTTTTTTGCTTGGTTTTTACTTCGCAGAAAATCAGTACCAGGCGGAGATAAAACGCTGCGGGAATTTTAATTTTGTGGATTTTTTCCGGACCAGAAGAAGCCAGATGGGCCAAAGAACACCAGTAGAGGGTCCCAGGGTGGCCAGCCCCCACCAGGGCACGCCAGAGGCCCCCTGACGCGGCCTGGTGGGTGCTAGGCACCTCCGGCATCCCCTCAACTGACTATCATGCCTATAAATTCCCAGAAAATCCAAAAACCCTAGAGGAGTCGATGAAACACAATTCCAGCCGCCGCAAGTTCCAGAACCTCGAGATCCAATCTAAACACCATCATGGAGTGCTTCATCTTCCTCATAGGTGCCTCTCCAATGATGCGTGAGTAGTCCACCATAGACCTCCGGGTCCGTAGGCAGTAGCTAGATGGTTCTTCTCTCTCTCTCTCTCTTATGATTCTCAATACAATGGTCTCTTGGAGATCTATTTGATGTAAACTTTTGCGGTGTGTTTGTTGGGATCCGATGAATTTTGAGTTCATGATCAGTTTCTATCCATGAAGATTATTTGAGTCTTCTTTGATCTCTTATATGCATGATTGCTTATAGCATCATATTTCTTCTTTGAATCTTTGGTTTAGTTAAGCCGACTAGATCGATTTTTCTTGCCATGAGAAGAGGTGCTTTGTGATGGGTTCGATCTTGCGGTGTTCTTTCCCAGTGACAGAAGGGGCAGCAAGACACGCAGGTATCATTGCTATTAAGGATAACAAGATGGGGTCTATTCCTACATGAATAGATCTTGTCTACATCATGTCATCGTTCTTATTGCATTACTCCGTTTTTCCATGAACTTAATACACTAGATGCATGCTGGATAGTGGTCGATGTGTGGAGTAATAGAGGTAGATGCAGGCAGGAGTCGGTCTATCTATCTTGGACGTGATGCATATATAATGATCATCGCCTTGGATATCGTCATGACTATTCGATTTTCTATCAATTGCCCAACAGTAATTTGTTCACCCACCGTGCGCTATACTCATGAGAGAAGCCACTAGTGAAACCTACGGCCCCCGGGTCTACTTTTCCTATCATATTGCTTTCCGATCTACGTTTTTTGCAATCTTTGTTTTCAGATCTACAAAGCCAAAAACCCAAAAATATATTGCTGCATATTTACTCTTTTTATTTGTGTTCTTGGGAGATCTATCTCTCCTATCTATCACTACCTAATCTATCTATTTACCGTAGAGAGATTGACAACCTCTCTTTCGCGTCGGGTTGCAACTATTTGTTGTTTGTGTGCAGGTGCTGCTTATTGGGTGGTGGTGATCCTCCTACTGGTTCGATAACCTTGGTTTCATAACTGAGGGAAATACTTACCGTCGTTGTGCTGGATCATCCCTTCCTCTTTGGGGAAATACCGACGCAGTCCAAGCCACGTCAAAGGAATTTCTGGCGCCATTGCCGGGGAGGAAGCAGTCTCTTCTACGTGCCTATCGTAGGCACCGAGGGGACTCCATCATCATCTACCAGGTTCCTAATAACAAATCTCATCTCCTTGCAATTACATTATTTGCCATTTGCCTCTCGTTTTTCTCTCCCCCACTTCACCAATTTGCCGTTTGATTCGCCCTCTTTTTCGTTTGCCCTTTTTCTCGCCGGATCTCTTGCCTAGTCATTATGGCTAGTTCTACTTTTATTGCGTGTACTCCCGATAATGAGGTTCTTAATTTTAAGCAAAGGGGAGGGGAGAATCTACAAGATGCTTGGTATAGGATTTGTAATGCTCATAATAGATCTATCCATAGGCAATCTACCATTGTTCTTCTTCGCAGTTTTTATGTGGGAATCACCACTTGGTATAGATTCGTCCTTGATACGATTACCGGTGGGAATTTCTTGATGTGTCCATCTTTGGATGCTTTTAATGCTTTGGGAAGTTTAGTGGGATCAACACCTATCATGATCAATGAAACAACTTTAACTCCCGAACACGTTACGGAGAGATTAGATGCTATTGAAAAGAAGATGATTACTAAGGAACATCTTGATGATCTAGATAAAAAGATGCATAATCTTGCTAATAAAATTGGGGCTAAGGCGGGAGATGCCATTAAATTATTGATGGCAAAAGGAACCGTAGTTAACGAAAGGGTAGAAGAAAGTCCTTGCCGTATTGATAAGTTGGAAGAGATCTTTAGTAATTTGGGTTCGGCTTTTTCTTCTATCAAATCTCTTGAAAAAACTCCCATAAAGATTGGCAAGACCATCCAAGTCACTAAGAACAAAGTTGCTACACCTAGTGGGCACAAGGGAGATCTTAAAATGATTAGTATTCATCCCGACTTTGTTGAAATTATAAGAGATCCAATCTACAAGAATGAATTTTTTGGTTTTCTTCCTAGGAGTGTTATCGTTAAGAACTTTCATGCTAAATCCTTTAAGAAATCTAGTTGTGTGATTGAAGAATTGCAAACCAAAGATGACAATACTTGAATCTATCCAATATGCCTAGCTAGGGGCGTAAAACGATAGCGCTTGTTGGGAGGCAACCCAATGAATAAATAATTTTTTTATTTTTCCTTTCTGTTTTTGAGTGTTGACACAATTATGCCTCTGTTATGATTGTGTTTTTATGGTTTATTTAGTGTTTGTGCCAAGTAGAACCGTTAGGATGATTCATAGGATGAGTAGAAGTGATGCTGAATCCGAAACAGAAACTTTGTGTCCAGTATATGAATTTTAATTTTTTTTCTGGAATGTGATCTTGAGCTGAAATTTTAACATAGTGTTGACATACAAATTCCTTACGGTGTCCCAAGTTTTCAGAATTTTTAGAGTTACATAAGTATGGGTAGAGTACAGATTACTACAGACTGTTCTGTTTGAGACAGATTCTGTTTTTGTTCCATTGTGTGCTTGTTTTGATGAATCTATGGTTTGTATTTGGAGGTATAAGCCATAGTAAAGTTAAAATACAGTAGTTATAATGCAATTATAAAATTTGAATGGGTTTACAACAGTACCTAAAGTAGTGATTTGCTTTCTTATACTAATGGATCTCACGAAGATTTTGTTGAGTTTTGTGTGATTGAAGCTTTCAAGTTTTGGGTGAGATCACGATGGATGAAGGAATAAGGAGTAGCAAAAGCCTAAGCTTGGGGATGCTACCGCACCCCCAAGATATATCCAAAGATTAACAAGCAACTAAGCTTGGGGATGCCCCCGAGTGGCATTCCCTCTTTCTTCTAACGACCATCGGTATTTTACTTGGAGCTATATTTTTATTCGTCACATATCATGTGTTTTGCTTGCAGCGTCTTGTATCTTTGCTTGCTTTGTTTGTTAGTTTTCATTTTGTATCCTTGCTGTACACACCTATTTGAGAAAGCCAAAATCATGCTATGATTTATTAGAATTGCTCTATGTGCTTCACTTAAACTTTTTCAGCTATAGAATTGCTCAAGTGCTTCACTTATATCTTTTTGAGCACGGTGTGCTTGGAAACTTTTGTAGAAATACTCTCATGCTTCACTTAGATTAATTTGAGAGTTAGTAAATTTTTGAAGAAATCCTCTCATGCTTCACTTATACCTTTTTGAGAGATGAAATCTTTATGCTCATGTGCTTCACTTAAATTTCTTTGAGCTTGCCAAAAAGCAATGGCAATATATGAAACTAGTCCCAAAGTGATAGATATCCAAGGAGGATATAATAAAAACTTTCATGAAGATCATTGGAAAAATTAAAATTGATTCCTTGTAATAGTTTTGAAACATGATGATAGTAATATGTGAGTCATGTTCATGAGTAATTATGCTTAGTAGGAATATTGGTGTTAAGGTTTGTGATTCCCTATGCATGCACGAAATTCAATAGTTGTGCAATGAAGTTATATCCTACTTGTGGTGCATTATTCGGTGTTAGTTATATTCAATGCTCACTTATGTGATTTTTCGTTTCTTGGTTTGGTTGCTTCCCAATCTATTTGCTAGCCTTCATTTGTACTAAGTAGAAATACTACTTGTGCATCCAAAATCCTTAAACCAAGTTTTGCCTTATGAGTCCACCATACCTACCTATATGCGGTATTTCCATGCCGTTCCAAGGAAATTTGTATGTGCCATCTCTAAATTTTCAAAATAAATTTATCTCAAGATGAGTGTTTATTCACTTGTCATTGCACGAGATTGCGGCGGTAATAGGGATGCCCATTCCCGAAATGAAAAAGAAAAATATATTTACTTTATGTTGTCAAATAATAAATTCCTAGGAAAGTGTTGGTATGGAAGGCAACCGTGGATACGGCCCGCCATGGAAAGTGAAAGTTTGGTGGAAAAAGGAATAAACTTTATTTTCTGTTTGGGAACCGCCTATGATATATCTAGCATGGAAAGTATTGTGAGCTACTTTGTCGTTTTCGTTGACAGGAAAAGCATGTCACCCAAAATATTTTTCTCTCTCAATTTAAAACTTTGAGCTCTGGCAGCTCTACAAATCCCTACTTCCCTCTGCAAAGGGCCTATCTATTTGCTTTATGCAATTTTTATTTTTGCTTTGAGTCTCCATCTTCTCTTATAAGCACCAACTAGGGGGCACTATGATCGTACTTGAGCATTGGGCATAGCTAATATTTGAGTGTGTTTCATGAATGGATCAATGATTGAGCATGATGGGCTAGGGATAACTTTCTTTAGTGTTGATATTTTGAAAGACATGGTTGCTTGTTGACATGCTTGAGTATTGAAGTCATTATGTTAAAACTAGACTATTGCTTTGAATCACTTACAAGTCCAAATGTCCATGCTATACAAAGAAGAAAAGAATATGATGAACATGATAGGCAGCATTCCACATCAAAAATTCTGTTTTTACCATTTACCTACTCGAGGACGAGTAGGAATTAAGCTTGGGGATGCTGATACGTCTCCAACGTATCTATAATTTTTGCTTGTTCCATGATGTTATATTATCATTCTTGGATGTTTTAGACTCATTTTATTACAACTTTATATCATTTTTTTGGACTAACCTATTGACATAGTGCCAAAGTGCCAGTTGCTGTTTTTGCTTGTTTTTTGCTTCGCAGAAAATCAGTACCAGACGGAGATAAAACGCTGCGGGAATTTTTGTGGATTTTTTCTGGACTAGAAGAAACCAGATGGGCCAAAGAACACCAGCAGAGGGCCCAGGGTGGCCAGCCCCCACCAGGACGCGCCAGAGGCCCCCTGGCACGGCCTGGTAGGTGTTGGGCACCTCCGGCACCCCCTCAACCGACTATCGTGCCTATACATTCCCAACAAATCCAAAAACCCTAGAGGAGTCGACGAAACACAATTCCAGCCGCCGCAAGTTCCAGAACCTCGAGATCCAATCTAAACACCATCACGGAGGGGTTCATCTTCCTCATAGGTGCCTCTCCGATGATGCGTGAGTAGTCCACCATAGACCTTCGGGTCCGTAGGCAGTAGCTAGATAGCTTCTTCTCTCTCTATCTCTCTCTCTCTCTCTCTTATGATTCTCAATACAATGGTCTCTTGGAGATCTATTTGATGTAAACTTTTGCGGTGTGTTTGTTGGGATCCGATGAATTTTGAGTTCATGATCAGTTTCTATCCATGAATATTATTTGAGTCTTCTTTGATCTCTTATATGCATGATTGCTTATAGCATCGTATTTCTTCTTCGAATCTTTGGTTTAGTTAGGCCGACTAGATCGATTTTTCTTGCCATGGGAAGAGGTGCTTTGTGATGGGTTCGATCTTGCGGTGTTCTTTCCCAGTGACAGAAGGGGCAGCAAGACACGCATGTGTCATTGCTATTAAGGATAACAAGATGGGGTCTATTCCTACATGAATAGATCTTGTCTACATCATGTCATCATTCTTATTGCATTACTCTGTTTTTCCATGAACTTAATACACTAGAAGCATGCTGGATAGTGGTCGATGTGTGGAGTAATAGAGGTAGATGCAGGCAGGAGTCGGTCTATCTATCTTGGACGTGATGCCTATATAATGATCATCGCCTTGGATATCGTCATGACTATTCGATTTTCTATCAATTGCCCAACAGTAATTTGTTCACCCACCGTGCGCTATACTCATGAGAGAAGCCACTAGTGAACCCTACGGCCCCCGGGTCTACTTTTCCTATCATATTACTTTCCGATCTACGTTTTTTGCAATCTTTGTTTTCAGATCTACAAAACAAAAAACCCAAAAATATATTGCTGCACATTTACTCTTTTTATTTGTGTTCTTGAGAGATCTACCTCTCCTATCTATCACTACCTAATTTATCTATTTACCGTAGAGAGATTGACAACCTCTCTTTCGCGTCGGGTTGCAAGTATTTGTTGTTTGTATGCAGGTGCTGCTTATTGGGTGGTGGTGATCCTCCTACTGGTTCGATAACCATGGTTTCATAACTGAGGGAAATACTTACCGTCGCTGTGCTGCATCATCCCTTCCTCTTTGGGGAAATACTGACACAGTCCAAACCACGTCACTTATACCCTTCAATACAAACCATGGATTCATCAAAACAAGCACAGAATGCAACGAAAACAGAATCTGTCTTAAACAAAACAGTCTGTACTAATCTGTACTGTAAACAAAATTCGATAACTCTAAAAATTCTAAAAATTAGGACAACGTAAAGAATTTGTACAGAAATACTGTGTTAAAATTTTAGATCATTATCATGCTCCAGTAAAAAATGAAAATTCGCGCATTGGAGGCAAAGTTTCTGTTTCAGATTCAGCATTGTTTCTACTCATCTTATGAATCATCCTAAAGGCTTTACTTGTCACAAACACTAAATAAAACATAAAAACACAATCATAACAGTAGCATAATCGTGTCAACACTCAAAAACAGAAAGAAAAAGACAAAAATAAATTTTATTCATTGGGTTGCCTCCCAACAAGCGCTTTTCTTTAAAGCCTTTTAGCTAGGCATGATGATTTCAATGATGCTCACATAAAAGGTAGTAATTGAAATATGCAAGAGAGCATCATGAATCTCATGACAAGCACATTTAAGTCTAACCCACTTCCTATGCATAGGGATTTTGTGAGCAAATAATTTATGGGAACAAGAATCAACTAGCATAGGAAGGCAAAACAAGCATAACTTCAAAACTTTGAACACATAGAGAGGAAATTTGATATTATTGCAATTCCTACAAGCATATGTTCCTCCCTCATAATAAATTTCAGTCGCATCATGAAGGAATTCAACAATATAACTATCTCATAAATCATTCTTTTCATGATGCACAAGCATAGAATTTTCATTACTCTCCACATAAGCAAATTCCTTTTCATCCATGGTAGTGGGAGCAAACTCAACAAAATAACTATCATGAGACACTTGATTGACATAACCACATTGCAAATTAAAACCATGATGATAAGTTTCATGGTTATCATTACTCATTATAGCATACATATCATCACCATCATCATAAATAGATGGCATGCAATCATCATAATAAATTTGCTCATCAAAACTTGGGGGACTAAAAATATCATCTTCATCAAACATAGCATCCCCAAGCTTGTGACTTTGCATATCATTAGCATCATGGATATTTAGAGAATTCATACTAGCAACATTGCAATCATGCTTTTCAATCAAGGAGCTATCATGAACCACCTTATAAATTTCTTCTTTCAAAACTCCATCAAAATTTCCAGATTCATGATTTTCAAACAAAACTGCACAGAGATAATCAAGTGCACTCAACTCACTAGCAATTGGTTCATCATAATTTGGTCTTTTGAAAATATTAGAAAGTGGATGTGGATCCATATCAATAAATTTTTAGCAAGCGAAGATGCAAGCAAATAGAAGGCAAATGGCAACACAAGCAAAGATAGCAAACAAGAAACAAAAAGAGATCCGGCGAGAAAAAGGGCAAACGAAAAAGAGGGTGAATAAAACGGCACATTTTGTGAAGTGGGGGAGAGGAAAACGAGAGGCAAATGGCAAATAATGTAATTGCAAGGAGATGAGATTTGTGATTAGGAACGTGATAGATGTTGATGACGTCTCCTCGGCGCCAGAGATTGGCACGTAGAGAGACCGCTTCCTCCACGGCAACGGCGCCAGAAATTCCTTTGACGTGGCTTGAGACTGCGTCGGTATTTCCCCAAAGAGGAAGGGATGACGCAGCACATCGACAGTAAGTATTTCCCTCAGTTATGAAACCAAGGTATCGAACGAGTAGGAGGATCACCAACACTATGTAAACAGCACCTGCACACAAAGAACAAATACTTGCAACCCGACGCGAAAGAGAGGTTGTCAATCTCTCCATGGTAATAAGATAGGTTAGGTTGTGATAGATTGGATAGATAGATCTCGCAAGAACACAAAATAAAAGAGGTAAATAAAAAGTGTACCAAGGTATTTTCGGGTTTTAGGAATAATAGATTTGAAAACAAAATTGGCAAAAAGATAGATCGGTAAGCAATATGTTGCAAAAGTAGACCCCGGGGCCGTAGAATTCACTGGTGGCTTCTCGCATGAGTATAGCACACGCTGGGTGAACAAATTACTTTTGGGCAATTGATAGAATATCAAATAATCATGACGATATCCAAGGCGATGATCATTATATAGGCATCACGTCCAAGATTAGTAGACCGAAACGATTCTGCATCTACTACTATTACTCCACACATCGACCTCTATCCAGCATGCATCTAGTGTATTAAGTTCATGGAAACCGGAGTACTCTAATAAGAACGGTGACATGATGTAGACAAGATCTATTCATGTAGGAATAGACCCCATCTTGTTATCCTTAATAGCAACGATACATGCGTGCCTCGCTGCCCCTTCTCTCACTGGGAGAGGATACCGCAAGATCGAACCTATCACAAAGCACCTCTTCCCATGGCAAGAAAAATTGATCTGGTTGGCCTAACTAAACCAAAGATTCGAAGAAGAAATGCGAGGCTATAAGTAATCATGCATATAAGAGATTAAAGAAGACTCAAATAATATTCATGGATAGAAACTGATCATGAACTCAAAATTCATCGGATCCCAACAAACATTGCGCAAAAAGTTTACATCAAATAGATCTCCAAGAGATCATTGTATTGAGAATCAAAAGAGAGAGAGGAAGCCATCTAGCAACTGCCTATGGACCCGTAGGTCTATGGTGGACTACTCACGCATCATCGGAGAGGCACCAATGAGGACGACGAACCCCTCTGTGATGGTGTTAGATTGGATCTCACGGTTCTGGAACTTGCGGCGGTTGGGTGTATTTTTCGTCGACTCCCCTAGGGTTTCTGGACTATTCGGGTATTTATAGAGCTCACAGGCGGTGGAGGGGGTTCTCGAGGCGGCCACAACCCATCAGGGCTCGCCCGGGGCCCCTGGCACGCTCTGGTGGGTTGTGGGCGGCCTGGGCTCCCTCCTGGTTACTTCCTGGCCTTCTTCTGGTCCAAAACAAATCCACAAAAATTCCCGCAGCGTTTTATCTCCGTCTGGTACTGATATTCTGGGAAGTAAAAAACAAGCAAAAACAGCAACTGGCACTTTGGCACTATGTCAATAGATTAGTCCCAAAAAGTGATATAATGTTGCTATAAAATGATTGTAAAACATGCAAGAATGATAATATAACAGCATGTAACAAGCAAAAATTATAGAAACGTTGGAGATGTATCAGCATCCCCAAGCTTAATTCCTACTCGTCCTCGAGTAGGTAAATGATAAAAACAGAATTTTTGATATGGAATGCTGCCTATCATGTTCATCACATATTCTTTTCTTTTGTAGCATGGACATTTGGACTTCTAGATGGTTCAAAGCAATAGTCTAGTTTTGACATAAAGACTTTAATACTCAAGCATGCCAACAAGCAACCATGTCTTTCAAAATATCAACACTAAAGAAAGTTATCCCTAGCCCATCATGCTCAATCATTGATCCATTCATGAAACACGCTCAAATATTAACTATACCCAATGCACAAGTATGATCATAGTGCCCCCTAGTTGGTGCTTTATAAGAGAAGATGGAGACTCAAAAAATAAAAATTGCATAAAGTAAATAGATAGTCCCTTCGCAGAGGGAAGTAGGGATTTGTAGAGGTGCCAGAGCTCAAGGTTTAAATTGAGAGAGAAAAGTATTTTGGGTGGCATGCCTTTCCTGTCAACGAAAACGACAAAGTAGTTCACAATATTTCCATGCTAGAAACATCATAGGCGGTTCCCAAACATAAAGTAAAGTTCATTCCTTTTTCCACCATTCTTTCTCAATCCTTGGCTAGTCGTATCCACGGTTGCCTTCCATACCAACACTTTCCAAGGAATTTATTATTTGACAACATAAAGTAATTTATTTTCATTTTGGGACTGGGCTTCCCTATTACCGTCGTACTCTCTGCAATGACAAGTGAATAAACACTCACCTTGAGAATAACACATCTAGCATGGAAAAGTATTGGATACCCCCTACCGTTTCATGAGCGGTACAAGCACACAAAAAGGAAATTTATTTTGAAAATTAGAGATGGCACATACAAATTTGCTTAGAACGGCATCAAAATACCGCATATAGGTAGGTATGGTGGACTCATAAGGCAAGACTGGGTTTAAGGATTTTTTATGCACAAGTAGTATTTCTACTACAAGTGGAGGCTAGCAAATATATTGAGAAGCAACCAACCAAGAAACGAAAATTCACATAAACGGGCATTGAGCATAACTAACACCGAATAATGCACCATAAGTAGGATGTAATTTCATTGCATAACTTTTTACTTTCGTACTTGCATTGGGAATCACAAACCTTAACACCAATATTCTTACTAAAGCACAATTACTCACCAACATGACTCACATATCACTATCATCATGTCTCAAAACTATTACAAGGAATCAAGTTTAATTTGTCCAATGATCTTCATGAAAGTTTTTATTATATCCATCTTGAATATCTTTCACTTTGGGACTAGTTTCATATATTTCCATTTCTTTTGACAAGCTCAAACAAATTTAAGTGAAGAACATGAGCATAAAAGTTTCATCTCTCAAAATAGTATAAGTGAAGCATGAGAGGATTTCTTCAAAATTTACTAACTCTCAAATTAATCTAAGTGAAGCATGAGAGTATTTCTTCAAAATTTCAAAGCACACCATGCTCAAAAAGATATAAGTGAAGCACTAGACCAATTCCATAGCTCAAAAAATTTAAGTGAAGCATATAGTTCAATTCTAACAAATCATAGCATAATTTTGGCTCTCTCAAATAGGTGTGTCCAGCAAGCATACTAGTGACAAATTAAAAAGCAAAGCAAGCAAAGACTCAAATAATACAAGATGCTCCAAGCAAAACTCATGATATGTGACGAATAAAAATATAGCTCCAAGTAAAATACCGATGGTCGTTAGAAGAAAGAGGGGATGCCACTCGGGGCATCCCCAACCTTAGTTGCTTGCTCCTTGGATAATATCTTGGTGGTGCTCTAGCATCCCCAAGCTTAGGCCCTTTTCACTCCTTATTCCTTCATCCATCGTGATCTCACACAAAACTTGAAAACTTCAATCACACAAAACTCAACAAAATCTTCGTGAGATCCGTTAGTATAATAAAGCAAATCACCACTTTAAGTACTGTTGCAAACTCCTTCAAATTTTATTATTGCATTATACCTACTGTATTTTAACTTTACCATGGCTTATACCCTTCAATACAAACCATAGATTCATCAAAACAAGCACACAATGCAACGAAAACAGAATCTTTCTTAAACAAAACAGCCTGTAGTAATCTGTACTCTAACCATACTTTTGTAACTCTAAAAATTCTAAAAATTAGGAGAAGCTAAAGAATTTGTGTAGCAACACTGTGTTAAAATTTCAGATCATTATCACACTCCAGTAAAAAATGAAAATTCGCGCACTGAAGGCAAAGTTTCTGTTTCAGATTCTGCATTGTTTCTACTCATCTTATGAATCATCTTAAAGGCTTTACTTGGCATGAACACTAAATAAAACATAAAAACACAATCATAACAGTAGCATAATTGTGTCAACACTCAAAAACAGAAAAATACAAAAATAAATTTTATTCATTGGGTTGCCTCCCAACAAGCTCTTTTCTTTAAAGCCTTTTAGCTAGCCATGATGATTTCAATGATGCTCACATAAAAGGTAGTAATTGGAATATGCAAGAGAGCATCATGAATCTCATGACAAGCACATTTAATTCTAACCCACTTCCTACGCATAGGGATTTTGTGATCAAACAATTTATGGGAACAAGAATCAACTAGCATAGGAAGGCAAAACAAGCATAACTTCAAAACTTTGAACACATAGAGAGGAAACTTGATATTATTGCAATTCCTACAAGCATATGTTCCTCCCTCATAATAAATTGCAGTAGCATCATGAAGGAATTCAACAATATAACTATCACATAAATCATTCTTTTCATGATGCACAAGCACCGAATTTTCATTACTCTCCACATAAGCAAATTCCTTTTCATCCATGGTAGTGGGAGCAAACTCAACAAAATAACTATCATGAGACACTTGATTGACATAACCACATTGCAAATTAAAACCAAGATGATAAGTTTCATATTTATCATTACTCATTATAGCATACGTGTCATCACCATCATCATAAATAGAAGGCATGCAATCATCCTAATAAATTTGCTCATCAAAACTTGGGGGACTAAAAATATCATCTTCATCAAACATAGCATCCCCAAGCTTGTGGCTTTGCATATCATTAGCATCATGGATATTTAGAGAATTCACACTAGCAACACTGCAATCAAGCTCTTCAATCAAGGAGCTATCATGAATCGCCTTATAAATTTCTCCTTTCAACACTCCATCAGAATTTCCAGATTCATGTTTTTCAAACAAAACTTCATAGAGATAATCAAGTGCACTCAACTCACTAGCAATTGGTTCATCATAATTTGGTCTTTTGAAAAGATTAGCAAGTGGATGAGGATCCATATCAATAGGTTTTTAGCAAGCAAAGATACAAGCAAATAGAAGGCACATGGCAACACAAGCAAAGATAGCAAACATGCAAACAAAAGGAGATCCGGCGAGAAAAAGGGCAAACGAAAAAGATGGTGAATAAAACGGCAAATTTTGTGAAGTGGGGGAGAGGAAAACGAGAGACAAATGGCAAATAATGTAATTGCAAGGAGATGAGATTTGTGATTACGAACCTGATAGATGATGATGATGTCTCCTCGGCGCCAGAGATTGGCACGAGAGAGACCGCTTCCTCCCCAGCAACGGCGCCAGAAATTCCTTTGACGTGGCTTGAGACTGCGTCGGTATTTTCCCAAAGAGGAAGGGATGATGCAGCACAACGACGGTAAGTATTTCCCTCAGTTATGAAACCAAGGTATCGAACCAGTAGAAGGATCACCAACACTATGTAAACAGCACCTGGACACAAAGAATAAATACTTGCAACCCGACGCGAAAGAGAGGTTGTCAATCTCTCCACGGTAAAAAGATAGGTTAGGTTGTGATAGATTGGATAGATAGATCTCGCAAGAACACAAAATAAAAGAGGCAAATAAAAAGTGCAGCCAGGTATTTTTGGGTTTTTGGAATAATAGATCTAAAAACAAAAGTGGCAAAACGATAGATCGGAAAGCAATATGTTGGAAAAGTAGACCCGGGGGCCGTAGGATTCACTAGTGGCTTCTCTCATGAGTATAGCACATGGTGGGTGAACAAATTACTGTTGGGCAATTGATAGAAGATCAAATAATCATGACGATATCCAAGGTGATGATGATTATATAGGCATCACGTCCAAGATTAGTAGACCGAAACGATTCTGCATCTACTACTATTACTCCACACATCGACCGCTATCCAGCATGCATCTAGTGTATTAAGTTCGTGGAAAAACAGAGTAATGCAATAAGAACGATGACATGATGTAGACAAGATCTATTCATGTAGGAATAGAACCCATCTTGTTATCCTTAATAGCAACGATACATGCGTGTCTTGCTGCCCCTTCTGTCACTGGGAAAGAACACCGCAAGATCGAACCCATCACAAAGCACCTCTTCCCATGGCAAGAAAAATCGATCTAGTCAGCCTAACTAAACCAAAGACTCGAAGAAGAAATACGATGCTATAAGCAATCATGCATATAAGAGATCAAAGAAGACTCAAATAATATTCATGGATAGAAATTGATCATGAACTCAAAATTCATCAGATCCCAACAAACACACCGCAAAAGTTTACATCAAATAGATCTCCAAGAGACCATTGTATTGAGAATCATAAGAGAGAGAGAGAAGAAGCCATCTAGCTACTGCCTAAGGACCCGAAGGTCTATGGTGGACTACTCACGCATCATCGGAGAGGCACCAATGAGGATGATGAACCCCTCCATGATGGTGTTAGATTGGATCTCACGGTTCTGGAACTTGCGGTGGCTGGATGTATTTTTTGTCGACTCCTCTAGGGTTTTCTGGAATATTTGGGTATTTATAGAGCTCAGAGGCGGTGGAGGGGGTTCCCGAGGCGGCCACAACCCATCAGGGCACGCCCGGGGCCCCTGGCATGCCCTGGTGGGTTGTGGGCGGCCTGGGCTCCCTCCTGGTTACTTCCCGGCCTTCTTCTGGTCCAAAACAAATCCACAAAAATTCCTGCAGCATTTTATCTCCGATTGTTACTGATATTCTGGGAAGTAAAAAACAAGAAAAAACAGCAACTGGCACTTTGGCACTATGTCAATAGGTTAGTCGCAAAAAAGTGATATAATGTTGCTATAAAATGATTGTAAAACATCCAAGAATGATAATATAACAGCATGGAACAAGCAAAAATTATAGATACTTTGGAGATGTATCAAGTCTCCTCTAGCCATCTCGTTCTTGTTCTAGGTAATCCTAGTTGATCAATTAGAACTAGGTCTAGATGCTTTAATCCTCATAATTAGAAGTCCATTGTGGTTCTAATCTCCCCCTCTAATTCTCCAACGATGATTAGCTCTTGACGATGAGGCGCTACCGGATCGTGAAGACCATACGCTTGCAATCAGGTAGAGAGGTCGTGCTTTCGGTCTTCAGCAAGGGACCGTTCGTGAGCGGTTCGTGGTATCATTCATCTACGGTTCGAGGGACTTCATCGACGATCTACACCAACTCATCTTCTTCCGCTACTACTCGGAGTTGGTAACGATCCGATCCTAACCGTTATTGTATCTTCATAGTGTTCCTGGTTGATCATAGGGCGATTTTTTATTTCTTTTCTACTACATTTCCCAACAAGGGCATCATGAGTGGTTCTATGAGTAGATACAAGTTGCGATCTAGATCACATGTGGATGTGAGGGTTTGATGTTCTTTTGTGCTTCCCTCAAGTGTTGCTTCGGTTCAGTTCATTGACATCATGATGTAGCTTTGTACAAAGTTCGGACAATCGTTCGGTCTCACTGTCGATGATCTGCTAACAGTTCTTTGGGCTTCATCATAGTGAAGAATAGTGAACTATCACAAACACGAGAGGGCGATGAAGATGGTCGATCTTCTAGCGGGTCATGTGTAATGACGAAGTTTAGTGTGGGGCTAGAGATTTTTAACTAAGTCTCTTCCCTCACACACCCCAAAAGTTAATCTAGCAACAAGGATTATCGCCTTAATGGTGGACGTAGGTCGCTAGTGTTATCCGGAAACCCTAGAAACCACATAATTAAGATTTGCCAAACCGATTAGAGGACGTCTAACTTGGTTTTGCAGGATTGCATGTGATGTTGTATAGCCTTCGTCATGATAATTCGTTTATGTATGAGATGGTTATATATTGTAATGTTAAGTGACCTGCACGTCACAGTACGACATGATGGTTGGAGACAAATGATTGTCACTTTAATGACCTGCATGTCAAACTCGTTATTTTATTAGCAACGAACGTGCTACGGAGAACCCCAGAGCAATGTGGCTTCACCAGGCGCAGGAGATCATGATGGTGGCTGAAGAATTATCATGAATCATCATCCATGGCGCCCAGGCCTATACCATTTCATGCTATTATGAATTTCCTGAGATGTTCATCACTTTGTTGTTTCCACCCTTGCTTGCACAGTAGTCAATTATTAGGGTTATCTCTCACTGAAAATATCAAGCTAAACAGTGATCTTCTGAGTGTTGCAACCGTCTATAACATGTAGCTTTTTGGAGTGCGTCATGTCCACATGAGTACAAACGGATCATGAAGTGTAAGACGGGTTAGGTCAGACCTTGCAAGCACATAACACTCGGTTACCTTGAAGTTCTAGCAGAATCGGTCTGATTTCGGAGCACAAAGCATCCAATGATAAACAAGCATCATACTGAGATATGATCGACAAAAGATTGCCACCGGTTAAAATTTACGTCATAAGTGATGTCCACATCAATGGTTGTGAACGAGATCAGGGTCTTGAATCACTTACTATCAATTATGAGAGATATTTAAGTTGGAGTGCACTTTAAAATTAAAATTTGTTTAACTATAGTGCAAATTAATTATGAAATATGTATAAATAAATTTGTGTTTATCGTTGTAGATCAATGGCTCACAATGTGGTCAACTTAGCCCCTTCGTTAGAGAAAGAAAAGTTGGCTGCAAATGGTGGAAACTATGCGGATTGGATTTGGTACCTAAGATTCGTTCTCGGGAGTGCTAAGAAGGAGTTTGTGCTGGATCAGCCCCTAGGTGATCTTCTTGCATGCAAAGGATGTACCACCATAGCTCGTAGCTGCTTTTGTTGCTCGGAGTGATGACTATGACTCAGTCCAGTGCCTCATGTTAACTTTCATGGATCCTGAACTACAGAAACGTTTTGAATGGTCTACCACCCAGTTTATAATTGGGTCACCAGAACTTCTCAAGAAGCAGGAAAGAACCAACCATTTTGACCAAGGCCTTGATTGAATGCAAGATGGAAGAAGGTTCCTCAATGAGTGAGCTTATAGTAAAGCTTGATGACTATGTTGATAGACTAGCTTCTCTGGAATTTGGAATTCCTCCAACACTCCGTACAGACATTGTCCTTGCTTCACCTCCCCCCCATATTAAGATGGTTTTATCATGAATTGCAACATGAATGGGATGGAGAAAAGTGCAAACGATTTGTTTGCTATGATCAAAATTGCGGAAGCTCGGATGCAGAAGAACAAACAAGTGTTGATGGTCAATAAGGCCGCCAGTTTAAAGAAGACGGGAAAGTCCAAGAAGAAGTCTACTGGTGCCAATAAGACCGTGTCTCAGAAGAGGAACAAAGGCAGAGCCACTAAAGAGACTGAACGTTTGTACTGCAAACAGAAAGGACACTGGAAGTGCAACAGCAAGAATTACTTGGCGGATAAGAAGAAGAACAGTTCTTCCGGTAAAAGTATAAAAGTTATACAAAGTTAATGTTATTCTACTTATTGATTTTCCACATGTCATGAGTATTTGATACTCATCGGGAGCTATCATTTGCAAACCATTGCGGGGACTACAGAAAGCTCACAAGTTGAGAAGGAATGAAGTCGTGATGCAAATCGCGAATGGTGAATTGTTGCTCAAGCCCGTTGAAGTCATGCCTTTAGTTTATCTTCACGATTTATCGTAGAATCAAAGAATAGTTATTTCGCTTCGGAGTTGTGTAAAACATTATGTTACGGGTTATGCGACGAATATTCTTATAATTTTTAAACAATCGTTGTTCAAGTTATTATAAGGATATGTTTTGGATTTACCTCTATGGTCAGTGGTTTATCCATAAGTCTTGAATTCGAATTTATAACATTTAAATGCTAAACGTCTTAAGAAGAGTGATAAAATACCACTTAAATGTGGCACTACGTGGTTATATTGAAAAATAATCTTCATATAGATAAAGTATTAAAATCAAATGAATTAACAAAATACATAGTGATGTATATGATCCAATGAGATAACCAGGGTGCGGTGAATAAATATACTTTATTAAATATTTGAGTAAATATGATTTACTAAATATAAATATGAAATGTTGAAATGTTCAAAGAAATTCAGAGTGAAATATTTAAAAGGTTCAAAATATTCAAAATGAAGTTAATGATCATTATAACGAAAGATGAAAGATTCTTCTATCATGAAGAAATATATCCAAGTCAGGAGTTTAGCAAAATACTCGAATAATTGTGAAATTATTTCATACCGATTTGCTTTTACTATTTTTTTTGGATATATAGATATACTTGAAACAACAACAGATATACTAAACAGAGCACCGTCGTATAGTCTGTTGAGATGACACCATATGAGTTATGGAATTGATTGAAGCCCATTTTTCACATCTCGAAATTTAGGGTTATAGGATTATAGTGTAAAATATTTACATCTAAATAAACCTAATCCCAAAGCTGACAAAGATTGCAAATTTGTAGGATATCCAAAGGAGACTATTGGGTATTCCTTCTACCAAAAGTTCAAAGACAAAAGGTATTTGCCTCATAAGAATGGACACCTTTTCACGAAGTTTTCTCGCTAAAGAAGTAAGCGGGAGGACAATGCAAGCTACGCTAGATTATTTAATGTCTGACAAAGATTAGCAACAAGCTGGAAATTGTTTCGGAAGTTTTTTACAAAATTAAACCGGAATTTTCTACACCGGTTGTAGGAATACTAGTTAAAGCGCGTAACTAAAATGCATATATCAGGAAAGGTTATTGAAATCTCTTGAATTATTTCACAGTGAAATAATCATCTTATAAGAAGATGACACTATGAACTACAAGGAAGCGATGGCGGTGCCCATCTCAAAGGAATGGAACAAAGCCATTAATTCCAGAATGAAGTTTGTATAGAACAATTAAATTTGAAATTTGATTGATCCTATGAAAGGTATAAGAACATATGGATGAAAAGAATAGTTTCCTAAATGGATGGATGTATGAATGATACAACCAGAAAAGTTTTGTCAAATCTAAAATTATCACAATAAGTATGCAAAACTTCAAAGGAGTTTGAAGCAATCATCAAGGAGCTGGAATTAACATTTCAATGAGATAGTTAAAGAGTTTAACTATGTTAGAATGATAAAGGAATTTGTATATATATACAAAGTTTAGTGGGAGCTATATACCATTTCTAAATCTCATATGTAATTTACATATTATTGATTGGAAATGGTATAAAGTTCTTCAGCACAAAATAATAATTTTAAATATGTTTTCACTGAAAAGTTTAAAAAGCAAGAGCATCTTATTGGTCCTCAAAAAGATCTATATAAGATAGATCAAGATGTCTGACTGTACTCAGCCAATATGAATACTTTGACAAGGTTTTAAAAGGTTTAAAATGGAGAAATGCATTTTCTCTCGAATGTCACATAGCACGGTGCTTAGGAAAAATCAATGTTTGATGACAATTGATAAGCATAAATAGATGAGAGGTATTCACTATTCAATATATACCGATAAATTGAATCCATGATAAAAGCTATGGAGTGTATTAAGCCATAAGTTTCTTATGTACTAAAGCGTGAGTAAAAAATATCGAAGTGCTCTTGGATTAGTTCACTAGGTAAATGTTGATATTATTAAGTACCTCAGAGATGACAAAGGACTTGTTCCTAGTCAAATAGAGGGGATGAACTGGGTTGTCTTAAATGGTTACAAACACCATCAGCTTCATGACTGAAATAAATTGGGCTGTAATTAAATTATTTTGAATAGTTTTCAAGCATGGACAATGTTGTGGATTCTAGAGCGTTAAAAGAGTATATTGAAAAACATTAGATGTTTCATAGTTGTATGAATCAAGAGGTGTCTTGATGTATGCAAGAAGTGTCTTGATATAATTGATGTATTTAACAAGTATCTTGATATAGTTGATGTGATCTAAAATGCAATGACATTGTATTATGAATAATAGTGACATTGCTCAAAGCAAAAGGAATTAAGAATCCTACAAAAACAGACATTACTGACACAAATATTATATGGTTACGATTATATCAATACTGGTGATGAAGGCTCTGCCACTAAGCAAAACATGAGCAACATCAGATAAGCCATAGGTGTTAATAAACTGTGCAACTAGATTATAGACTCTAGTGCAAGTGGCAGATTGTTGGAAATATGCCCTAGAAGCAATAATATTGTATTCTTATATTTATTCATGATTAAGATTTTATATGTATATATATGCTATAACTGCTATGATTCTGGAATATGTGATTCAGCGGAAAACTCAGATGCACGTGTGGAATGATAAATAGTAAGATAAAGGTTCATAGTCTTGCCTCTAAGACTGACTCAAGTGTTGTCAGTGATCATGTTTTCCGGATCTTAGGATATCATTAAGTGTAACGATAGTCCTAAGGCAATATTGAGAGTATGACGTTAGAAGAACGATCATATTGAATTGACCCAAAACTTGTTTGTTATACTTTGAGACAATATCGTCTGAAATCAATTGTTATAACACGGAGTGTTAACGTGTGTCTTATGTTTCTTAGTCCATGAGAGTATCATAGTCACTCCTTACCATACAGTGAGCTTTGGGGTTGCTCAAATGTCATCTGTAACTAGGTGATCATAATGACAACTTAGAGGTTCATCGAAAAGTTTGACGAGGGACTGGATAGCTTGAGAGTGTGGGATTTGCTCCTTCGACGATGGAGAGATATTCTTAGGGCCCTCTCAGTGTGACGGCATCCGTCATTGTCTGGCCAGACACAGGTGACTATGTCACCAGGATGCCGGAACACATCAACGAGAAAGAAGAACAAAACCAGTAACGAGAATAACATCATAGTGAGCATGTGAATGACTCAGGAGGATACCGATGATTCTCGAGTCTTACAAAGTATCACGAAGCAAAGGGAATCTCACATGGTAACCAATGGTTCACTCAAATATCATTCGTGTACTCATAGGGATCGATATGGACGTCCACGGTTGCACTGTCGATCATTGAACGAAAGAGTTTCGTTCATGTCTATGAGTTACCAAACCTATGGGGTCACAAGCTTAAGGTAATCACGATCTGCTGAGTTTTAGTAGGATGAGAGTATCGACGATTTATTTGTGGAATTATCACATTAATATTCGAAATAGTTTCGAGAGGATCCGAAAGTGTCCCGGGGTCGCCGTAAGGGTTTCGGATAGTATCGAGTAATATCGGGTATTACCGACAAATATATATAGGTGAAAAATGTTTCCGACATTGTTAAATCATATATAAAAGGGTCTAAAAATATTTAGAACACTTTATATTTAAATTAATATCAACGGGTCTTAAAAGGCCAAGTGGAGGAGAGCAACTTGGGCCACAAGGGCCCAAGTGGGAGGCACCCCCTTTCCCTATGGAAGGGGGCCGAATTGGGGAACCAGAAAGACTCCCCTTCCCCCCTTGGACGACGCAAGGGGAGGGGAGTCCTTCTACTCCTCTTGGCTGCCCGCTCTCCCCTCCAACCTATATACACTTGAGGTATTGAGCTCTTTTAGACAAAAAAATTGGGTCTCCTCTAGTCCTCTAGTTGTACTTCTAGTTGATCCTAGTTGATCAATTAGAGTCTAATCCTCATAATTATAAGCCCAGTGCGGTTCTAATCTTCTCCCTTTAATTCTCCGGTGACGATTAGCTTTGGACGGCGAAGCGTTGCCGGGTCATGAGGACTGTACGCTTGAAACCAAGTAGAGAGGTCGTGCTTTCGGTCTTCAGTTCGAGTGGTTCATGGGATCGTTCATCTACAATTCGCGGGACTTCATCCACGATCTACACCAACTCATCTTCTTCTGCCACTACTCGGAATTTGTAACAATCCAATCCTAAACGTTATTGTATCTTCATAGTGTTCCTGGTTGATCGTAGGGCGATTTATTTTTGTTTTCTTCTACGTTCCCAACACTTCTCCCATGCATATAATGCTCAGAGGTGACAGTATGA
This sequence comes from Elymus sibiricus, assembly GCA_039707655.1. Classification (NCBI taxonomy): domain Eukaryota; kingdom Viridiplantae; phylum Streptophyta; class Magnoliopsida; order Poales; family Poaceae; genus Elymus; species Elymus sibiricus. The sequence continues at coordinate 103,114,713 of CM077669.1, read as the reverse complement.
AGGCCATAAGTGGCATGATGGCTAGAACTCCAGTGAGGGAGAGGGATGTCGTCATCCATGTCGATTGGTTCGGGGTCGTCTCAGCCTTCCTAGCCGAGGGAGAGGGATGTCGTTTCCATGTCGACTGGTTCGGGGTCCCCCAGGCGGCCGTGCCAAACCTCTCGGCGAGACTGCCCTACAGCTCATGGACACGCAGGTGGTGGACTTGTAGGTTGCAACACAAATTGTGACCTAAAAATGTATGGACCTCTTTTGGGGAAGTAAACACATAAATGGCTTATTTGAAAAAAAAAATGCACCATAGATGCTGGTCATGCAAGCTTAGGACTTGGTATGAACAAACTTACATAGTTTTGGGACCCAAAACTACAGTTTTGAAGTTATAAAATTAAACTGGCACACCTTCAACCAAAACTACAGTTTTGAAGTTATAAAATTAAACTGGCACACCTTCAATGGTTTTAGGATCTAAATCTGCAGTTTCGGAGTTATTATAGGACTAAAGTGACACACATCCAATAATTTTGGGACTTACGATGCATTTTACTCCTTTAATTTAAAATTTAGCCAATAAACAGAATACATGATGACGCATTGGGCATACTGACGGATCCGACGGACTTATGATGTCCACTTGACTATCCAAATGAACATATTATATGTCCGTTTGAGTCGATCCGTTGGAGTTGCCCTAACGCGCGATGCCGCGATGTGTTGGCCCGGTAGGCGTGTCCTTGTTGGTCCATTTTCTACGCTTTCGTCCAAAGGAAACGTAAGAAAAAGGAAGCGCGTCCCACGGGCGGGAGGATAAGGGGAGGTAGCCGGAAACCCCTATCCGCACCGCATAAATCCCAAACCAAAACATCACCGGCAGCAGCAGAGTGAGCGCCTCCGCTGCACTAATCTCGCTCGAACCCACCAGCCATGGCCATGGCGGCCGCGAGCATCGGCGGCGCACTGGGCTTCCTCGCCCCGCGCCGTCGCGGCGTGTCCTTCGCCGCGGCGGTAGGCCGTAGGAGGCCGCCGCTGGCGGTGGTGCGGGCGGCGTCGTACGAGGCGGGCGTCGGGGTGATGGCGACCAAGGTGGGGATGATGACCTACTTCGACCCGGCCAACGGGAAGCCGGTTCCCGTGACGGTGGTCGGGTTCCGGGACGGCGGCAACGTGGTGACGCAGGTGAAGACCGCCGCCACCGACGGCTACGACGCGTGCAGGTCGGGTACCACGGCGTGCGCGAGGACAAGCTCACCCGCCCGGAGCTGGGCCACCTCGGCAAGGCCAGCGCGCCGCCGCTGCGGCACCTGCAGGAGTTCCGGCTGGTGGCCGTCGACGCCTTCGACCCCGGCCAGGCGCTCGAGTTCAACGAGCTCTTCAAGGAGGGTGACCTCGTCGACGTCTCCGCCAAATCCATCGGAAAGGGATTCCAAGGTGAGCAATGCTTCGATCCCAATGCCGTTTCCTGTCAATGCTTGAACCATCCCGTGTATCAACGCCTGAAATTACCAGCATAGCAATTTCATTTCCTCAATGACATTCATGTTAATGCAATGTATTGCTTTTGCAATGCCTCTAACATTCATTTCAATTTTTCAATGCTTGACAGCATTTACAGTTCCCTTTGCAAGCATTGGCATGGGCCTTGGTTTAATTTTCTGAATGTTAAGAACGTTGACAGTTTGTGACATGTCCATCAATTTCTTTGTCTGAAGGTTAAGAATAGTGACAGCTTGTAACATACCCATGGTTCAGTTTCTGAAGGCTAGTAACATCGATCAACATCCTTTGTGCTCTTTGTTTTGAACATTGACAGCATTTTTTTTCGAGAGTACGCAAACTGCGTACCATAGCTTTATAGAAGAAGAGAATTGTAAGTACAAGATAACTACTACCACTCGCTGCGAACAATGAGTGTAGCATAACTCCACATCCGGCTAGTCCAAGAACAGCTTGTGACATGCCTTTCTGATAACTAACATGGGACATCATCAGTTGTGCCCTTGATTTATTTTAGTGATGGTTAAGAACATTGATAACCTGTGGCATTCTCATGCTCCATTTCCGGATGGCTAGCAACATGGATCAGCATCACGCATACTCTTAATTTTCGCCTCATGGTTTGTCATTGTTGTGCAGGTGGAATCAAGAGGCACAACTTCAAGCGTGGTCTGATGACTCACGGTTCCAAGAGCCACAGAGCCCTGGGTTCGATCGGTGCGGGGACAACCCCAGGGCGGGTGTACAAGGGGAAGAAGATGCCCGGGAGGATGGGTGGAACCAAGACCAAGATCAGGAAGCTCAAGATCGTCAGGATCGACAATGATCTCAAAGTTGTGATGATCAAGGGGGCCATTCCCGGGAAGCAAGGGAACCTTCTCCGCATCACGCCCGCGAAGATTGTCGGCAAGAACATCCCCAAGAGCTAGACCTGTGCAGCGTTTCATCTTGTAAGAGTTGGTTTTGTTTCCTTTCTTATTACTGGATGTGTTGTATTCCCAGGTCCAGATTTTGTATACATGCTCAGTTTGCTAAAGCTAATCTTCGGATACAAGTGCGTTCTCTCTTGTCTCTTCTATGCTGTCAACCACTTCTGCACCTTCTTTTGGACTCAAAACGAACCCAGCAGATTTTCTCTATGGTTGTATGCTTGGGATCAGATTTTACTGTAAAATTTGGCTTTTAGATAGCTTGCCTCCCATCCACCTTCTGCGCTGCCCTTTATATCGAAGAGGCAGCGCCCATGTTTGGTTTACAGCGACTAAACACTGTCTACTCACTTAAGCCCCCTTTTAGGTGAAAAAATTACAATTAATCCGAACACCGAGTACGCTAAGAATGTAGACCATTAGATCGGTTGGCAGCACTAAGCTTGCATCCTGGTCGTCGTTCCCTCTATACCTTCTCTGTTTAGCTCTGTGCTGAACATTCTGAACTTTTGGACACTTGGAAGTAGCTTCATGTTTTAGGGATCAGGCTGACTTGGGGCCTGACAGTGCATCCCTGCTCAAAACACAGATATGGAATGAATGACAGTGTCAACAATAACAGTATTGAAAAAGCAGTACTTGAGAAAGGAAACACTGGAAAATGTATTTCAGCTTGTATCAAGCATAATTTACTTGTGATCCCCTTTGTTGTAACAACAACAACAACAACAACAACAACAACAACAACAACAAAGCCTTTAGTCCCAAACTAATTGGGGTAGAAAAACCCCATTAAATCTGAAAGGACTCCAATATACATCTAATGTCAGATTTTTAGGGTTAAATTTTTTGATGCGCTCAGGTACGTCGGATCCCGATTGGGCACATGGGAATTACTCGCTGCAGCATGGTAATTTTTTTGATAACTTTTTACATTGTCTGACAATTTTTACATTAGAACATGACAAATCCTCATATACAAGCATGATAAATCTATCTGTTTTCACTTGGCAAATCTGGCGTTCGCAGGGAAACTTACAAATCTGATGTCCGGTTTTTAACATTCCTGATCTGAAAAACATAAATCGCGAGGTGTTTGCGTTTCAGCCTCACATTTGTGATTTTCATTTGGCATGATAACATGTGTTCATTCATATAATAAATATCAAGGTAACGGTCATATAAACATCGATCTAACAAAACTGAAAAGACGACACAACGCCAGTCTTTGCACAAAGGACCACTAGCCAATAAAGAAAATTAGAATCAAGACCAATGATTCCCTTGAGCTTGACTCCAACACCGTCACCCACCTCCGGCACCACCACGGTAGCCACTAAAGGAAAAGGTAATGTATCATCTCTTCACTGGAGCTCATGGTGGCTCCATCGCTGATATGCAACTTTTCAGAACTTCAAAGAGCTTACCAAAAGTAAAGCTATTGTCGTTCAAAGAATCATGCTGAGGCAGTACACTGGACACGCCATTGAACTTCAGATCTGGCACCCCCTCTCGACTATGATGTCGGAGGAGAAAACCATACATGTGATCCACGAACCGTGAACATAGCACACGATCCACCATGTCTCAGATGCCATCGATGCAGACCTCAATCTGTAGCTGCTCCTGAACTACATCTCAAGCTCTGTGCCGACGCCAGGGCAAACCTCATCGCAACGGCGAAGCCTGGTGACACAAGTCCTTCACAACAATGCCGTCATCGACATCGCCACGCCATCCTCCCTTGAATATACTGGTTTTCCAAACCATGTCTGACCATAGAAGCGATAGCCTCATCGGAGAAGGATCTGTAGCTTCTTTATTCAGTGCTCCCTTCGTAGTCGTCGAATGACATGAAACCTAAGTTGCCAGGGACTAAATCCTAAAGCTACACGATCAGCACATATAAACCCGGCAACCACTCACCACCGACGACCGACGATCATCAGCGGAAGGGAACCGCCTGACGGCGCCCGAAGGCCAGATTGGTCTGGCCAAGATCGCTTTCTTTTCTTCCTTTGATATGTTGTGTTTTTTAGATACAACGTATCAAAGGAAGAAAAGAAAACGCGTCTGCCCGTTCTGTTGCCCTCACGTTTGTGATTAGCAAGGAGACCGGCGCAGGAAACACATCCATGCCAATTAACTAGGACTCCTAGTTCCCTGTCAAAAAAAAAAAAAACTAGGACTCCTAGTTCCATAAAAAAAAACTAGTACTCCTAGTTTCCGGGTTAATCTCCGGTAAATATAGGCGCAGTTAAAAACATCTATGGATGTGCGTCCGTGGCTCGGTCGGCCCATTGATTTGTTTAGATCGATTTTGTTTCTCGAAACCTCTTCGCTACAAGTCCGCCGGCCGGCCGGCCGCTATGGTAACCAAGTCCTCCTCGGCGGTGGTGGTTCACGCCGGCGAGCACCTGTTCAAGGTCGTCGGCCACTCCACGATCATTGGCAGGTACACTGCGCTCACTTCCGACACCTTCCGCGTTGGTGATCACGACTGGGCTATCCTGTACTACCCGAACGGCGACGCTAGGGTCGTCGACAGGGCCGGCCCTGAGGGGGGGCGAGCGGGGCGGCCGCCCCGGGCCCCCAAGTCTCAAGGGGCCCCGTACTAGCGTATAAAGCTTGGCCTGGTAGTAGCTGCAAGTAGGCCTGGCCGCCTGGGCCACGCATGCATATGATTAATTGGCTATTTTTCCGGGAGGATCGCTAGACCCCACGGATCACTAATTGGCTATTTTAACAGGAGGATCGCTTATTGCCTAAAATTCACTTGATCTAATCAACGGCCAGCGATGATTCGAGTTCGAGGCTTTATATCTCCCTATAACCTTCCATGTGCGCCGCCTCGATGACCTTATTTTCCTTTTCCCATGGTTCTTTTTCCCGGCGACTGAGGGAATAAGAGCACAACACAGCTTAGGCAGCAGCAGATGCTACATCGCCGCCCCCCACAAGAGAATGAGAGAAGGCAGGTCTCACCTATGCCTTGTGCAATTATTTTCTTGAAATAGCCTTGTGCATTTATTTTCTTGAAATACTATCCTGTGTGATTTTGCCAAGTCGAATTGATGATTTTGCCTAGATGAATTGATGCTTTTGTTAGGTTTATGTTAGTTTTAATTACTAATTGCTTCTTAAATTTCGGCATCGTCATATCATGTAAAAAGATTGCATCCAGATAGTCAGTAAGACAGAGAGGAAACATGTACGTGGTTTGATAGAATCACATAGATAATGTATCGATAGATTTCTTAGGAGGAACTTTATGCATTGAGAAAAAAATATTGGATGATGTTGATAATTGATACCACCACCAGCAATTTTGCATCTTGGATAGAAGAAAGTTTTAAGACAACATTTATAAATTAATTGACAGGAATATTGCATTTGGATTCACTTATTACTACCTCCGTTCGGGTGTATAGGGCATGCGCGTAGTTTATATGTGACAAAAAATATATGTTTAGAAACTACATCCGCGTATGAATCTAATGATATAATTTTGATAACATATAGCACATATTAAACAAGTCAAATTGATGATCTAGAACTACGCGCACACCTTATACACCCGGACGGAGGGAGTACTAACATTTGGATCGAGGGCCCCTAAGTTTTAGTTCCGCCCTGGGCCTCTGAAATCCCAGGACCGGCCCTGGTCGTCGACGATCAGTTCAGTTCGATATACCTTAAGCTGGTGAACGGCGGCGAAGATGAGGTCACGGCCTGCTATTCCTTCTGCCTCCAGGACCCCGCGGCGCCGTCGACAGGGGAGAAGCACAAATACAAAGACGGCCCCCAGATGTTCTCATCCACAAATTGGTCCAGGGGTAGGAGCAATTTTGTGAGTAAAGCCGATTTGTCCGGGTGCCTCGACGATGGCTGCCTAGTGATCAAGTGCACCGTCGAGGTCCCAAGACTGATGGACGACTGTAAGGACGGCGACGATAACAACAGCATCATCGTGCCACCCTCAGACCTAAGCAAAGATCTGGCTAATCTTCTAGACAGCGGCCTCAAGGCGGACCTGACCGTCAAGATCGGCTGGTTCAAGAGATTCAAGGTGCACGCGTGCGTGCTCGCCGCGCGATCACCCGTCTTCCGAGCCCAGCTGTGCGGCGCCATGATGGAGAGCAGAGAAAGCAGCATCCAAATTGAGGACCTGGATGCCAAGGTTTTCGAGATCCTGCTGCATTACATGTACAACGATCGTCTGCCAGAATCTATGGACGAGACGACGGAAGAGACCACAAACATGGCGCAGCATTTGCTCGTCGCCGCTGATCGTTACGCAATGGAAAGGCTAAAGCTGATGTGCGAGAGCAGGCTGAGCAAGGCGTTAGATGTCAACATGGTGGGTTTCACTTTGGATCTGGCAGAGCAATACCACTGCCAGCAGCTCAAGGATTGTTGTCTCAGGTTTATGACAAGAGACGGTGGGAGATTAAGAGCCATTGTAAACACCGAGGGGTTTGCTCAACTAAAGCGAAACCAACCACACGTCGCATTCGATATTCTTGGACAAGTTACTGCCTTATTGCCGGCAGCTTAGTCATGGCCTATTGACATGAATCAAGTGATACGTACTCCTCTGTAAAAAAATATAAGAGCGTTTATGTCACTACTTTAGTGGTCTAAACGCTCTTATATTTCTTTACGGAGGAAGTACTTGGGAGCAGAAGCAGATACTAGCGTGATCTCTATGTATTTACTGGTGTGTCATGAATTTGGTTGTCTGGGATGTGTCCTTGACGCACTATTTTAAAGCATCTCCCATGGCTTGTATCTTATTTTCCGGTAAGAATGTTCATTTACAAGACTACAACTAGCATAATACAGTGTATGGTGACTAAATATACATGTTTGTTCTTTACATACAAGCTTAATCCCTCTCCTCACATATGTGTGCGACATCGTTATCTTAAACTTTTCTGTGATTAACAATATTTTAGTTCAGCTGACCTGACTTCTGGCTCGAATGATCTTCGTTTTGTGCGATGCTCTTAGTTTAGGGCCATCTGGTCTCGAATGATCTTCATTTTGCTGCACCTGCGTCTCCATCATGTCCTATTTTGGCAGCTTATTGCCAGTTTTATCGTTCTTTATTTACTGTAAGACTGCTACTCTGAACCTGTGCCCTACAGGATGCATTTGTGGTTTCATTCCTGATTAATGGAAGCGGGGATTACTTCCCTATTTTTTTAGAAGAAACAATATTTTACTCCATGTGCATGTACTAAAACTGGATATTGTCGTGATCTTATTTATTTCCTTCCTTATTTGGCGTGTGAGACATTCTTTTGAGACCATGATCATGTATTTTTTTTTCTTTCTTTCTAAATCATGATTTTCCCTTGAGTCTTAACTACTACTCCTTTCGTCTGAAAATACTTGTCGGAGAAATGAATAAAAATGAATGTATCTGAAATTAAAATACATCTAGATACGAGCATTACTTCGACAAGTATTTCCTAACGGAGGGAGTATATGTGACATCATGTCTTAATAGAAATGATAGAGTACTTAGAGCATCTATAACCACACATACCAAATCAGGCACCCTATACATCCACGAACGTTGACTTGTTCAAAACTTGTCAAAGATTTTTTTGCCTAGTTCCCCAAAAAAATGCATTCGGCAAACATTTTAAACTAGGCGAAATTCCAGATTCTAGAAGTGACTCTTCGAAATGCAAATTTGGTGCCTGGATGTCTAATACGTCAATTTTCATCACTATTTCCTACTATAATTTATCCTATTTCAATGATATGTTTCATATTATGATGCAATTGTAATAACTTTTCTCTCTTAAATTGCAAGGCAAAAAAAAAAAGAGAAGAATTGTCGGGCAACTCAAAATTTGGACCAAAATTACAACAAAGAAAAAAAACAATTTTCCAGAGCTTCAATACACCAGTGATTTAACTGAATCATTTACAGAAAATATGAAAACCAGAGCCCGAAGATGGGCCAGAGGGGATCGACCAGGGCGCCATGCGGCCACACCACGTGGGTGGGCCCTGGAGTACGCCACCTAGGTGTGTGGGCCCCTAGTGGCTCCTCTCCTGGCGCCCTTTTGCCATAAAATCTCATTTATTTCAGAAAAATCACATAAAATCCTCGGGACTTTCTTTCGCCGTCTGCGAGGCAGAAACTAAGCATAGCACTTTTGCTCTCCGATAAAGTGATTCCCTCGAGGAAACTTCCCTCCGGGAAGGGGAAATTAAAGACATCGTCATCGCTAACACTTTGTTCATCGTTGAGGTCGTCATCTTCATCAACATCTTCACCAACCACTAGTAGAAAATAGGGCTTTGATCCTGGCCAGATCAGAGCATTAGTCCCGGTCGTGTTACGAACTGGGACTAATGAAAGCATCAGTCCCAGTTCGAGAGGCTAGGACGCCGGCCGGGCCTCTGCAGGCATCAGTCCCGGTTCGGCTGGGACCTTTAGTCCCGGTTCCAGTCACCAACCGGGACTAAAGGGGTTGCTGCCCATTAGTCCCGGTTGATGTCTGGAACCGAGACTAAAGGTGTGGCCATTAGTCCCGGTTTTAGGCACAAACGGGGACTAAAGCTTTTGCCTATATATATCCACGCCCCCCCCATTTCCTCTGTTTTTTGGCCGTGGAAGGGTGGAGGTGTGTGCTACTCTGTTTTTTGCCTATATATGCACATGTGGTGTTCGATGAAATGCCCGAGCCACACTTAAGTTATCTTCTCTGTTCTTCATCCAAACTCGACCTCTAAGCTCCATTTTTCCCAAGATTTGTCTAGGTTTGACGGTGCACCAACTATCCAAGTGTTCTAAAAAGGTTAGCAACTTCATCATTTCATCTCTTACTGCTAGTTTAGCTCATTTCAACTGCTCTAGGAGTAGTGTGGTTTGTGGGTTTTAGTGGAGGAGTGTATGTGTGATTTTATTTGATTTAGATGCACAATTTGAGCTCAAATTAACTTCTTACTTGTATTATTGTTTGTTATTATATAGTGCCATGGTTTTGGTAGACGCCCCCGTCGGCTCTCGTCCGGTCTATGATTCGGATGTGGTATATTATCTTTTATTACTATTTGTTTCATTCAATGTTTATGACAATTATGCCGACCAACTTGACATAGATGTCTTTATCTAGGAGGTATGTGAACCGAAAATTCCAACCGACCCTATTGTTGAGAGGTTAAATTTAGTTGAAAAAGAAAACAATTATTTAAAAGAAATATTGAAAAGAGTTGAAGAAGAGAAGATGAAATTGGAGTTGCATGTTGCCGATGTCGTCGGTGTACACAAGATCCAGATGGATGCAATGCGCTTGAAGATTAGAAAGATTAGAAAATATGCCATTGATAATGAGGCTTGGTATCATTATGTTGTTGGATCAATTGTTACCTTTGTTGCGATTTTGATCGCATTTGTTGTTGCATTTAAATGTTTTACATAGTTGTATGTTAGTTTCAATGTATGTTTTAATTAGATGCTCTATAGAGCTGTATGTTGTTCTATGAGAACTATGTATGAACTTTATGTATTTATTTATATAATGCACGCAGATGAACCGGCAATGGATGTACGGTGACCGGTGCACCTCCGACTACATTACGGGTGTGCACAATTTTCTCAAAGTGGCTGAGGCAAACAAGCAGAATGGTTTTATGTATTGTCCATGTACTGTCTGTGGGAATACGAAGGATCACTCTTCCACGAAAACCCTTCACTTCCACCTACTTGAGAAGGGTTTCATGCCACACTATAATGTTTGGACCAAGCACGGAGAAATAGGGGTTATGATGGAAGACAACGAAGAAGAAGAGGATGATGAAAACTATCCTATGTTCCCTGAATATGGTGATACTGCAACGGGGGAAGTTGAAGATCAAGAGGCACCAGATGTGCCCGATAATGATCGTCGCCGGGTCATTGTTGATGCACAGAGAGAATGCGAAAGTGAACAGGAGAAGTTGACACTAGTAGAAAAAGGGCCATTTGTCCCGGTTCGTAAGGGCCTTTAGTCCCGGTTCTGGAACCGGGACTAAAGGGTCGGGACTAAAGCCCAAAACCTTTAGTCCCGGTTTGCTTACGAACCGGGACCAAAGGCCCTCCACGTGGCGCTGCCTGGGGCGGGGGAGGGAGGACCTTTACTCCCGGTTGGTGTTACCAACCGGGACTAAAGGTCCTTGCCGGGGGGAATTTTTTTTTTTTTTTGAATTTTTTTTGAATTTTTTTTTGATGATTTTTTTGATTTGTTTTTAAGTTTTATTCCGAATTTCAAATCTTTGAATTATTTGACAATTTAATCTCTAATCACCCCTCCTCACTGCTTCAGAATTTAATCTCTAGTCTCTAATCAGCACTCATTCCAAATCGTCTAACTTCCCGGCCGGTCACCCATCCTCTCACTACTCCAGCCCCAGCACGCTTAACTTTCAGGTTCTATCTCCCCTAGTTTCCAAGTCTGCACTTGTTGTTTTCCTGACAATCTTAAGCTATCAATCCTGTTAACCCTTAGGTCTTGATGTCACATGATTTAATTTTTTGAATTCTAAACAATTATTAAAATAAACAAAAATAAGTACTAATAATATTGAATTTCAATGAAAATAAAATAAGTAATAATATTATTTTATTCATTTTTTTGCCATTTATTCATTTAATATGACATAATTAATATCTTTAAATCTGTAAATCGAAATTCGACAAATAATATATCCATTATTATCAGAAAAATGTGAGGAATCCAAATATGACATCTTATTTTTGATTTGAAATAACTTTTGTTCCTTTTGGAATTTAGAGAGTCTGAGAAAACTTCACCGGGTAAACCCAGGTGAAATCGAGTCCCAATTTTTCTCTAGTTTTTTTTGATATATTAAACTTTTTTTTTCGACGTCGTATGCAAAAGTTATGGCCGTTTTACATTTTGTTTTTGTTTTTTTGGAAAAAAGGTCAAAATTCATATTTCAAAATTTCTATACCAACTAGACACTAAAACCTAACTACATCTCGAAGGATTTTATTTTTTGAAGATTTTATCATTTTTGTTTATTTTCTACAAAACTAAAAAAGGCGATCCACGGGGGGGGGGGGGGGGGGGGGGGGGTAGAGTTTGAAAATTTCAGAACCCCTTCAGACAAAAACTCGTCTGTTACAAAGACATTTCATTTTTTTAAACTTATTTCAACTCCAGACTTTTTGTGTGTGCACCATTCGAAGCCACGCCATCAATTTTCAACCCTTTCTGACTTCATTTGCTATTTTTCATGCATTTACTGATTTTTTTGAGCTAAATGACCCTGAAATTGAAAAGCACCACAAATGAACTCTCAAAAGGTTGAAAGTTGGCATGGTATCATCATTTCACCCACATAGCATGTGCTAAAAAGTTGAGAGGGTTACGGCAAAAACTGGATGCACTTCGTGTACAAAATGGACAATCTCTTTCGAAGTATCAGGGTTTCAGACGAAAACTCGTCTGTTACAAAGGCATTTCATTTTTTTAAACTTATTTCAACTCCAGACTTTTTGTGTGTTCATTATGCACCATTCAAAGACACATCCTCAAATTTCAACCCTTTCTGACTTCATTTGCTATTTTTCATGCATTTACTGATTTTTTTGAGCTAAATGACCCTGAAATTGAAAAGCACTACAAATGAACTCTGAAAAGGTTGAAAGTTGGCATGGTATCATCATTTCACCCACATAGCATGTGCTAAAAAGTTGAGAGGGTTACGGCAAAAACTGGATGCACTTCGTGTACAAACTGGACCATCTCATTCGAAGTATCAAGGTTTCGGACGAAAACTCGTCTGTTACAAATGCATTTCATTTTTTTAAACTTATTTCAACTCCAGACTTTTTGTGCATTCAATATGCACCATACTACAACATGTTAAAATCTACAGAAAGAACTAACTAAAAATAATAAAAAACAACAATTAAATGACTAAAACAACTATATAAGCAAGACAATATTGTTTTAATTAAAATCCTAATTTAAATTATTCTAAAAATAACCAAATAAATCTTACTGTGACAACAATCTAACACGTGACTAGGAGCAAAAAGAATTAAATTAAAAACTATTTGTAAACTCAAGTTATTCACAAGCTAGGGTTTGAAGCAAATTTGAACAAATTCAAATTTAAACCATTCAAATTTGAAAACTAATGGCACAAACAGAAACTAGACAAAATTTTGAATCTAATGCAAAAAGAATCACTCAAAAACATCAAATATCTTAAAAGATATAAGCAATTTAAAACAGAAACTAAAAACAGAAAACAAATGTAAAAACAGGAAAAAAAACTTTCAGAACCCCTTTAGTCCCGGTTGGTGTCTCCAACCGGGACTAAAGGTCCAACCTTTAGTCCCGGTTGGTAACACCAACCGGGACTAAAGCCTCAACCCCTTTAGTCCCGGTTGGTGTTACCAACCGGGACTAAAGCCTCACCATTTGGTCCCGGTTCCAGCCACAAACCGGGACCAATGGCCCACGAGGCGCATTGGTCCCGGTTCGTGTCTGGAACCGGGACCAAAGGGGTCAGACGAGGCCCGGCCGGCGCCCTGGCCTCACGAACCGGGACCGATGCCCCCATGGGTCCCGGTTCGTGAGTGAACCGGGACTAATGGGCTTTTCAGGGTGGACCAAAGCCCTGTTTTGTACTAGTGTGAAGTTCGATCGCATGTTAGAGGATCACAAAAAACGGTTGTACCCAAATTGCAAAGATGGCAACACAAAGCTCGATACCACACTGGAATTGCTGAAATGGAATGCAGAGAATGGTTTATCTGACAAGGGATTTGAGAAGTTACTGAAAATAATGAAGAAGAAGCTTCCAAAGGATAACGAATTGCCAGACAGTACGTACGAAGCAAAGAAGGTTATCTGCCCTCTAGGATTAGAGGTGCAGAAGATACATGCATGCCCTAATGACTGCATCCTCTACCGCAGTGAGGAGTACCAGAATTTGAATGCATGCCCGGTATGCGGTGCATTGCGGTATAAGATCAGACGAGATGACCCTGGTGATGTTGAGGGCGAGCGCCCCAGGAAGAGGGTTCCTGCCATGGTGATGTGGTATGCTCCTATAATACCACGATTGAAACGTCTGTTTAGAAACAAAGAGCATGCCAAGTTGTTGCCATGGCACAAAGAAGACCCTAAGAAAGACGCGATGTTGAGAGTACCCGCTGATGGGTCGCAGTGGAGAAAAATCGAGAGAGAGTGGCCAGACTTTGCAGGTGACCCAAGGAATTTATGGTTTGGTTTAAGTGCAGATGGCGTTAATCCTTTTGGGGAGCAGAGCAGCAACCATAGCACATGGCATGTTTCTCTATGTATCTATAACCTTCCTCCTTGGTTGTGCATGAAGCGGAAGTTCATTATGATGCCAGTGCTCATCCAAGGCCCTAAGCAACCCGGCAACGACATTGATGTGTACCTAAGGCCGTTAGTTGATAAACTTTTACAGCTGTGGAATAAAAAAAGGTGTACGTGTGTGGGATGAGAACGAACAGGAGGAATTTGACCTACGAGCGTTGCTGTTTGTAACCATCAATGATTGGCCTGCTCTTAGTAACCTTTCAGGACAGACAAACAAGGGATACGACGCATGCACGCACTGTTTAGATGATACTGAAAGTATATATTTGGACAAATGCAAGAAGAATGTGTACCTGGGACATCCTCAATTTCTTCCAACCAAGCATGCCTTAAGAAAGAAAGGCAAGCATTTCAAAGGTGAGGCAGATCAATGCAGATCACCGAAAGAAGCCTGTCCTTCGTACCGGTGACGATATACTTGATATGGTCATGGATTTACAAGTAATCTTTGGAAAAGGTCTTGGCGGACAATCTGTTCCGAATGACGCTGACGGACACGCCCCCATGTGGAAGAACAAATCTATATTTTGGGAGCTAGAATATTGGAAAGACCTAGAGGTCCACCACGCAATCGATGTGATGCACGTGACGAAGAATCTTTGCGTGAACCTGCTAGGCTTCCTGGGTGTGTATGGGAAGACAAAAGATACACCGGAGGCACGGCAGGACTAGCAACGTTTGAACGAAAAAGACGTCATGCATCCAAAGCAGTATCAAGGTCCTGCCAGCTACGCTCTTACCAAAGCAGAGAAGGAAATCTTTTTTGAATGCATGCTCAATATCAAGGTCCCGTCTGGCTTCTCGTCAAATATAAAGGGAATATAAATATGGCAAAGAAAAAAAATTCTAGAACCTAAAATCTCATGGCTGCCACGTGATCATGACGCAATTGCTTCCGGTTGCATTGAGGGGTCTTCTACCAGAAAATGTCGATTAGCCATTGTGAAGCTATGTGCATTGCTCAATGCAATTTCTCAGAAGGTAATCGATCCGGAAATCCTACCAAGGTTACAGAATAATTTGCTCCAATGTCTTGTCAGTTTCGAGTTGGTGTTCGCACCATCCTTCTTCAATATTATGAAGCACGTCCTAGTTCACCTAGTCAAAGAGATTGCCATTCTGGGTCCTGTATTTCTACACAATATGTTCCCCTTTGAGAGGTTCATGGGAGTCTTAAAGAAATATGTTCGTAACCGTGCTAGGCCAGAAGGAAGCATCTCCAAGGTCCATGAAACAGAGGAGGTTATTGAGTTTTGTGTTGACTTTATTCCTGACCTTAAGCCGATTGGTGTTTCTCAATCGCGGCATGAGGGGAGACTGCATGGAAAAGGCACGCTAGGACCAAAATCAATAATATGTAGGGACGGACATTCTTGGGCGCAAGCACACTACACAGTTCTACAAAGTTCTACCTTGGTGACCCCGTATATCGAGAAACACATGGATATTTTACGCCCCAAGAACCCGGAGCACTCTGACCCCTGGATTAAACGTACACACATTGCGACTTTCGGTGGTTGGTTGCAGACACATCTCATGAATGAAGACATTGTTGAAGATGATCTGTACTTGTTGGCCAGGACACCATCTTCGACTATATTGACTTTCCAAGGGTACGAGATAAATGAGAATACATTTTACACGATCGCCCAAGATAAAAAGAGCACCAACCAAAACAGTGGTGTCCGCTTTGACGACGATGCAGCAAACACCAATAGGGAAAAGGACACATATTATGGTTACATAGAGGAGATATGGGAACTTGACTATGGACCTGATTTTAAGGTCCCTTTGTTCCGGTGCAAATGGGTCAATATGACAGGAGACGGGGTAATGCTAGACCCGCAGTACGGAATGACAACAGTGGATCTCAACAATCTTGGGTACATAGACGAACCATTTGTCCTAGCCAATGATGTGGCGCGGGTTTTCTATGTGAAAGACATGTCTACCAAATCGAGAAAAAGAAAAGATAAGGAAGTGAATACATCATACGATGAGCCAAAGCGCCACATAGTTCTTTCAGGGAAAAGAAACATCGTGGGAGTGGAGGACAAGATAGACATGTCAGAAGATTATGAAAAGTATCATGAAATTCCTCCCTTCACAGTGAAGACTGACCCAAGCATCCTGTTAAATGATGAAGATTATCCATTGTTACGGCGCAATAAGGAAGGGACACAAGCAAATAAATAGTTTTATACCCCAAAAGATCCCACTCTGCGATGTGACCGGCTTCACCGCCATCACTTTCTCTCTAGTGTGACTTTCCGGACTTATAGATGGAAAGTGCCACTTCGGACAAACCGGAGGGAATCTTTGTAAGAGCTACCTAGGGCATTTTGTATTACCCATTTTGTATTAGAATTTGATGATGTTATCTTGTTCTCCAAGCCATGAGACTTGGCAAGATAATCAAATATGGCATTTGTGACATGCTAGAATTTTAGTTATGATCAACTAAAACAAAACTATAATATTCTTCAATAGCAAAAAGAATCAACTAAAAAGCTTTTATAAAACTCTAGTTATATGATCAAAATAATATTAACTTAAAACTATATAAAATTTATGCAACAAAAATTCTCCAAGCCATGAGACTTGGCAAGATAATCAAATATGGCATTTGTGACATGCTTGAATTTTAGTTTTGATCAGCTAAAACAAAACTATAATATTCTTCAATAGCAAAAAGAATCAACTAAAAAGCTTTTATAAAACTCTAGTTATATGATCAAAATAATATTAACTTAAAACTACAGAAAAATTATGCAACAAAAATTCTCCAAGCCATGAGACTTGGCAAGATAATCAAATATGTCATTTTTGACATGCTAGAATTTTAGTTATGATCAACTAAAACAAAACTATAATATTCTTCAATAGGAAAAAGAATCAACTAAAAAGCTTTTATAAAAACTCTAGTTATATGATCAAAATAATATTAACTTAAAACTATATAAAATTTATGCAACAAAAATTCTCCAAGCCATGAGACTTGGCAAGATAATCAAGTATGGCATTTGTGACATGCTAGAATTTTAGTTATGATCAACTAAAACAAAACTATAATATTCTTCAATAGCGAAAAGAATCAACTAAAAAGCTTTTATAAAACTCTAGTTATATGATCAAAATAATATTAACTTAAAACTATATAAAATTTATGCAACAAAAATTTTCAGTTGTAGCTGTCCAAATCATGCAAACAATAACAAGAAACTATATAAAAGTGTGCAGAAGTTATTCATATTCAAACTCTTTTCAAAATATAAAATGAAAACAGAAAAAAATGTGCAACATATCAAAAAAAGGAAAGAAATAAAAAAATGCCCGCCTACTAGGCAGTGCTCCACGTCCTGCATATGACTAGAAGCCCAACAGGGCCAGGATGCAGGCCCGCAGAGCATCCGCTAGTGGGCCCAACATGGCAGAGTAATAGTTACATAGTAGGCACGTGTTCGCTTAGGGACTCAGACTGGGAGTTTTTTGTGGAGAAATATCTAGACGCATGGATTGGCAACGCGGCCTCTATTGGAGGCGAACATACTCTACTTATCTCGGTGCTGTCACAACTGTCGTCATACCATATGTCTATGTGTCTTTTGAGCAAGACTTTTATAGAGAGGCTGGATAAGTATCGCAGGAAGTTTTTCTGGCAAGGGGGTAGTAAGAAGAAGAGGTATTACCTAGTTAAATGGAAAAGGGTGTGCAGATCCAAGGACAAAGGGGGCTTGGGGTGAAAGACCTTAGAAAACAAAATCTTAGTCTCCTGGTTAAATGGTGGTGGAAACTTGAGACCCAATCTGGGATCTGGCAGGATATAGTTAAAGCCGGGTATCTTTCCAACCAATCTGTAGCTACTGTGAGTCATAAATTCTCAAACTCCCCTTGCTGGAAAGCGTTGTTAAAAGTTAAGAAGCTATATATGGCGGGGCGGAAAATTAAAGTTGAATCTAGAAACCTGACCAGGGTTTGGAAGGACCCTGTTCAAGGACTGATTCCATTTTGCTTGCAATTCCCGCAATTGTTCCAGATTTGTACAAATGCGGACTGTACTTTGGACAATTTTGATGCGGTGGAAGTCTCCTCTTTCTTTAGACGTCGTCTTTGCCCTGTTCTTTCAGAACAATGGAATATGATGAGGGATTATATCTCGAAGATCCAACTCACATCAGAGAAGGATGTGGTGTGCTGGGGGCTTAGCAAAAATGCTAATTTCTCCACTAAGTCAATATACAAGTGGTTAGAAAAACCCTTGAGTGGTTGTAGTTATAAATGGATCTGGGAGGCGAAGATTCCTCTCAAGATTCAGACTTTTATGTGGCAATTAGCTCAGGACGCTGTTCTCACTAGACAGCCGATGAAAAGGAAAAAATGGCCAGGCAATCCAACCTGCTCTTTTTGCAATGGGGTGGAAACTGCTACACACCTATTATTTACTTGCCCTGTGGCTCGTGTGGTCTGGAGAACAATTGGGGTGGCGCTGGGAACGGATATGTCTCCTAATAATTACTGGCAATTCTATGTGTGGTGCTATAAATTTCTTCCTGGTGGTAACAAATTTTATTCGGTTGGCTTAGCTGCGGTAACGTGGGCTATTTGGTTAACGCGTAACAGGGCTACTTTCGAGAAAAAGATGATTAAAACCCCTTTTGAGATTATATTCTCTATGCGCTCTTTTCTACTATATTGAGCAGGTCTTCAGTCAAACGAGGAGGCGAAGAAGCTACGACATGACGCGGAGATGATCAGGTCAAACGCAATGAGCTTGATGCGTATATGTGATGCTGCCAGGCAGGCTGTGGATGGGGGGAGATGATTCCTTGCTATGCAGCTCCAAGAAAGGAATCATGAGGGGACCCGTCTATGATGATCTCACGAGGAGAGCAAAAGGAAGCTGGGCAACATCGTTTTGCTGTTTTTAGTTTGCTGTAGTTTTATGCTGTCTTTAGACTGGAGTATGTTTGGGTGGTTTGGCTTTTGGTGGCGCTTATTGGCCTGTAATAGGGTTAGTTATATGGTGTTGTCAGGTTTCGATGGCGGGCGGATGTAGTGGGTTTCCTGGCAGTGCGTTGAACTCGCTACTCTCTTACCTTGTTTTCTCAAACTGGTGTATTTCCGTTCTAGTAATGGAAAGGGGGTCAGCCCGGTTCAAAAAAAAAAAGTCCCAAACAAGTTGGGTAAAAAAAAACATTAAATCTGAAAGGACTCCAATATGCATCTAATGTTAGATTTTAAAATTTGACGCCCTCAGGTACGTCGAATCCCGATTGGACGCATGGGAATTACCCGCTGCGGCATGGTAATTTTTTTGGTAACTTTTTATATTGCATGACAATTTTTACATTAGAACATGAGAAATCCTTATACACAAGCATGACAAATCTATCTGTTTTCACACAGCAAATCTGGCGTTCGCAGGGAAACTTACAAAATCTGATGTCCGATTTCTAACATTCCTGATCTGAAAAACATAAATCGCGAGGTGTTTGTGTTTCAGCCGCACGTGATTTTCATTTGGCATATCCAGGTACCGGTCCTATAAACATCGATCTAACAAAACTAAAAAGCCAACACAACACTAGTCTTTGTACAAAGGACCACTAGCCAATAAAGAAAATTAAAATCAAGACCAATGATTCCCTTGAGCTTGACTCCAACACCATCACCCACCTCCAGTACCACCAGAGTAGCCACTAAAGAAAAAAAGTAACGTATCGCCTCTTCACTGGAGCTCAGCGTGGCTCCACCGCTGATTTGCTACTTTTCAGACCTCCAAAGAGCTTACCAAAGGTGAAGCTATTTTTTTTTTAAATTGTCAAGCTATTGTTGTTCAAAGAATCATGCAGAGGCAGTACACTGGACACGCCATTAAACTTCAGATCTGGCACCCCTCTCGACTAAGACGTTGGAGGAGAAAACCATACCTGTGATCCACGAACCGTGAACATAGCACATAACCCACCATGTTCCAGATGCCGTCGATGCAGACCTCAATCTACATCTGCTCATGGACTACATCCCAAGCTCTGCGCCTGCACCGGCGCCGGGGAAAATGTCATCGCAACGGCGAAGCCCGATGACACAAGTCCCCCACAAAGATGCCGTCACCGCCACGCCATCCTCTTGAACATACCGGTTTTCCAAACCATGCCTGACCATAGAACCGATAGCCTCCTTGAAGAAGGATTTGTACATCTTTATTCAATGCTCCCTTCGTAGTCGTCGAATGACATGAAACCTAAGTTGCTAGGGTCTAAAACCTAAAGCTACATGATCCGCACGTATGGACCTGGCAACCACTCACCACCGACGACCGACGATCATCGGCGGAGGGGAACCGCTTGAAGGCGCCGGAAGGCCAGACTGGTCTGGCCAGGATCTCTTTCTTTTCTTACTGAAGAAGAAAGAAAACGCGTCTGTCCTCCTTGGCCAATTCACTAGTACTCCTAGGTCAGCTCAAAAAAAAACTAGTACTCCTAGTTCCATGAAAAAAAAACAAGTCCTAGTTTCCGGTTGAATCTCCAATAAATATGGGCGCAGTTTAAAACATCGATGGATGTACGTCCGTGGCTCTGTCCGCCTATCGATTCGTTTAGATCGATTATGTTTCTCGAAACCTCTTCGCTACAAGTCCGCCGGCCGGCATGGTAACCAAGTCCTCCTCGGCGGCGGTGGTTCACGCCGGCGAGCACCTGTTCAAGGTCATCGCCCACTCCAAGATCATGGGCAGCAACACTGCGCTCACTTCCGACACCTTCCGCGTTGGTGATCACGACTGGGCTATCCGGTACTACCCGAACGGCGACGCTAGGGTCGTCGACGATCAGTTCAGTTCGATTTATCTTAAGCTGGTGAACGGCGGTGAAGACGAGGTCACGGCCTGCTATTCCTTCTGCCTCCAGGACCCCGCGGCGCCGTCGACAGGGGAGAAGCACAAATACAAAGACGCCCCCAGATGTTCTCATCCACGAATTGGGCCTGGGGTAGGAGCAATTTTGTGAGTAAAGCCGATTTGACCGGGTGCCTCGACGATGGCTGCCTAGTGATCAAGTGCACCGTCGAGGTCCCAAGACTGATGGACGACCGCAAGGACGGCGACGATAACGACAGCATCATCGTGCCGCCCTCAGACCTAAGCAAAGATCTGGCTAATCTTCTAGACAGCGGCCTCAAGGCGGACCTGACCGTCAAGATCGGCCGGTTCAAGAGATTCAAGGTGCACGCGTGCGTGCTCGCCGCGCGATCACCCGTCTTCCGAGCCCAGCTGTGCGGCGCCATGATGGAGAGTAGAGAAAGCAGCATCCAAATTGAGGACCTGGATGCCAAGGTTTTCGAGATCCTGCTGCATTACATGTACAACGATCGTCTGCCAGAATCTATGGACGAGACGAGGGAAAAGACCACAAACATGACGCAGCATTTGCTCGTCGCCGCTGATCGTTACGCAATGGAAAGGCTAAAGCTGATGTGCGAGAGCAGGCTGAGCAAGGCGTTAGATGTCAACATGGTGGGTTTCACTTTGGATCTGGCAGAGCAATACCACTGCCAGCCGCTCAAGGATTGTTGTCTCAGGTTTATGACAAGAGACGGTGGGAGATTAAGAGCCATTGTAAACACCGAGGGGTTTGCTCAACTAAAGCGAAACCAACCACACGTCGCATTCGATATTCTTGGACAAGTTACTGCCTTATTGCCGGCAGCTTAGTCATGGCCTATTGACATGAATCAAGTGATACGTACTCCTCTGTAAAAAAACATAAGAGCGTTTATGTCACTACTTTAGTGGTCTAAACGTTCTTATATTTCTTTACGGAGGAAGTACTTGGGAGCAGAAGCAGATACTAGCGTGATCTCTATGTATTTACTGGTGTGTCATGAATTTGGTTGTCTGGGATGTGTCCTTGACGCACTATTTTAAAGCATCTCCCATGGCTTGTATCTTATTTTCCGGTAAGAATGTTCATTTACAAGACTACAACTAGCATAATACAGTGTATGGTGACTAAATATACATGTTTGTTCTTTACATACAAGCTTAATCCCTCTCCTTGCATATGTGTGCTACATCGTTATCTTAAACTTTTCTGTGATTAACAATATTTTAGTTCAGCTGACCTGACTTCTGGCTCGAATGATCTTCGTTTTGTGCGATGCTCTTAGTTTAGGGCCATCTGGTCTCGAATGATCTTCATTTAGCTGCACCTGCGTCTCCATCATGTCCTATTTTGGCAGCTTATTGCCAGTTTTATCGTTCTTTATTTACTGTAAGACTGCTACTCTGAACCTGTGCCCTACAGGATGCATTTGTGGTTTCATTCCTGATTAATGGAAGCGGGGATTACTTCCCTTTTTTTTAGAAGAAACAATATTTTACTCCATGTGCATGTACTAAAACTGGATATTGTCGTGATCTTATTTATTTCCTTCCTTATTTGGCGTGTGCGACATTCTTTTGAGACCATGATCATGTATTTTTTTTTCTTTCTTTCTAAATCATGATTTTCCCTTGAGAACTACTACTCCTTTCGTCTGAAAATACTTGTCGGAGAAATGAATAAAAATAAATGTATCTGAAATAAAAATACATCTAGATATGACCATTACTTCGACAAGTATTTCCTAACGGACGGAGTATATGTGACATCATGTCTTAATAGAAATGATGGAGTACTTAGAGCATCTATAACCAGACATACCAAATCAGGCACCCTATACATCCACGAACGTTGACTTGTTCAAAACTTGGCAAAGATTTCTTTGCCTAGTTCCCCGAAAAAATGCATTCGGCAAACATTTTAAACTAGGCGAAATTCCAGATTCTAGAAGTGACTCTTCGAAATGCAAATTTGGTGCCTGGATGTCTAATACGTCAATTTTCATCACTATTTCCTACTATAATGTATCCTATTTCAATGATATGTTTCATATTATGATGCAATTGTAATAACTTTTCTCTCTTAAATTGCAAGGCAAAAAAAAGAGAAGAATTGTAGGGCAACTCAAAATTTGGACCAAAATTACAACAAAGAAAAAAAAACAATTTTCCAGAGCTTCAATACACCAGTGATTTAACTGAATCATTTGCAGAAAATATGAAAACCGGAGCCCAAAGATGGGCCAGAGGGGATCGACCAGGGCGCCATGCGGCCACACCACGTGGGTGGGCCCTGGAGTACGCCACCTAGGTGTGTGCGCCCCTAGTGGCTCCTCTCCTGGCGCCCTTTTGCCATAAAATCTCATTTATTTCAGAAAAATCACATAAAATCCTCGGGACTTTCTTTCGCCGTCTGCGAGGCAGAAACTAAGCATAGCACTTTTGCTATCCGATCAAGTGATTCCCTCGAGGAAACTTCCCTCCGGGAAGGGGAAATTAAAGACATCGTCATCGCTAACACTTTGTTCATCATTGAGGTCGTCATCTTAATCAACATCTTCACCAACCACTAGTAGAAAACAGGGCTTTGATCCTGGCCAGATCAGAGCATTAGTCCCGGTCGTGTTACGAACCGGGACTAATGAAAGCATCAGTCCCAGTTCGAGAGGCTAGGACACCGGCCGGGCCTCTGCAGGCATCAGTCCCGGTTCGGCTGGGACCTTTAGTCCCGGTTCCACTCACCAATCGGGACTGAAGGGGTTGCTGCCCATTAGTCCCGGTTGATGTCTGGAACCGGGACTAAAGGTATGGCCATTAGTCCCGGTTTTAGTCACAAACTGGGACTAAAGCTTTTGCCTATATATATCCACGCCCCCCCATTTCCTCTGTTTTTTGGCCGTAGAAGGGTGGAGGTGTGGGCTACTCTGTTTTTTTACCTATATATGCACATGTGGTGTTCGATGAAATGCCCGAGCCACACTTAAGTTATCTTCTCTGTTCTTCCTCCAAACTCGACCTCTAAGCTCCATTTTTCCCAAGATTTGTCTAGGTTTGACAGTGCACCAACTATCCAAGTGTTCTAAAAAGGTTAGCAACTTCATCATTTCATCTCTTATTGCTAGTTTAGCTCATTTCAAAGGCTCTAGAAGTAGTGTGGTTTGTGAGTTTTAGTGGAGGAGTGTATGTGTGAGTTTATTTGATTTAGATGCACAATTTGAGCTCAAATTAACTTCTTACTTGTATTATTGTTTGTTATTATATAGTGCCATGGTTTTGGTAGACGCCCCCGTCGGCTCTCGTCCGGTCTATGATTCAGATGTGGTATATTATCTTTTATTACTATTTGTTTCATTCAATGTTTATGACAATTATGCCGACCAACTTGACATAGATGTCTTTATCTAGGAGGTATGTGAACCGGAAATTCCAACGACCCTATTGTCGAGAGGTTAAATTTAGTTGAAAAAGAAAACAATTATTTAAAAGAAATATTGAAAAGAGTTGAAGAAGAGAAGATGAAATTGGAGTTGCATGTTGCCGATGTCGTCGGTGTACACAAGATCCAGATGGATGCAATGCGCTTGAAGATTAGAAAGATTAGAAAATATGCCATTGATAATGAGGCTTGGTATCATTATGTTGTTGGATCAATTGTTACCTTAGTTGCGATTTTGATCGCATTTGTTATTGCATTTAAATGTTTTACATAGTTGTATGTTAGTTTCAATGTATGTTTTAATTAGATGCTCTAGAGAGCTGTATGTTGTTCTATGAGAACTATGTATGAACTTTATGTATTTATTTATATAATGCACGCAGATGAACCGGCAATGGATGTACGGTGACCGGTGCACCTCCGACTACATTACGGGTGTGCACAATTTTCTCAAAGTGGCTGAGGCAAACAAGCAGAATGGTTTTATGTATTATCTATGTACTGTCTGTGGGAATACGAAGGATCACTCTTCCATGAAAACCCATCACTTCCACCTGCTTGAGAAGGGTTTCATGCCACACTATAATGTTTGGATCAAGCACGGAGAAATAGGGGTTATGATGGAAGACAACGAAGAAGAAGAGGATGATGAAAACTATCCTATGTTCCCTGAATATGGTGATACTACAACGGGGGAAGTTGAAGATCAAGAGGCACCAGATGTGCCCGATAATGATCGTCGCCGGGTCATTGTTGATGCACAGAGAGAATGCGAAAGTGAACAGGAGAAGTTGAAGTTAGATCGCATGTTAGAGGATCACAAAAAACGGTTGTACCCAAATTGCAAAGATGGCAACACAAATCTCGGTACCACACTGGAATTGCTGAAATGGAAGGCAGAGAATGGTTTATCTAACAAGGGATTTGAGAAGTTACTGAAAATAATGAAGAAGAAACTTCCAAAGAATAACGAATTGCCTGACAGTACGTACGAAGCAAAGAAGGTTATCTACCCTCTAGGATTAGAGGTGCAGAAGATACATGCATGCCCTAATGACTGCATCCTCTACCGCGGTGAGGAGTACAAGAATTTGAATGCATGCCCGGTATGCAGTGCATTGCGGTATAAGATCAGACGAGATGACCCTGGTGATGTTGAGGGCGAGCGCCCCAGGAAGAGGGTTCCTGCCAAGGTGATGTGGTATGCTCCTATAATACGACGGTTGAAACGTCTGTTCAGAAATAAAGAGCATGCCAAGTTGTTGCCATGGCACAAAGAAGACCCTAAGAAAGACGCGATGTTGAGAGTACCCGCTGATGGGTCGCAGTGAAGAAAAATCGAGAGAGAGTGGCCAGACTTTGCAGGTGACCCAAGGAATTTATGGTTTGGTTTAAGTGCAGATGGCGTTAATCCTTTTGGGGAGCAGAGCAGCAACCATAGCACATGACCTGTGACTCTATGTATCTATAACCTTCCTCCTTGGTTGTGCATGAAGCGAAGTTCATTATGATGCCAGTGCTCATCCAAGGCCCTAAGCAACCCGGCAAAGACATTGATGTGTACCTAAGGCCGTTAGTTGATGAACTTTTACAGCTGTGGAATAAAAAAAGGTGTACGTGTGTGGGATGAGAACGAACAGGAGGAATTTGACTTACGAGCGTTGCTGTTTGTAACCATCAATGATTGGCCTGCTCTTAGTAACCTTTCAGGACAGCCAAACAAGGGATACCACGCATGCACACACTGTTTAGATGATACTGAAAGTATATATTTGGACAAATGCAAGAAGAATGTGTACCTGGAACATTGTCAATTTCTTCTGACCAAGCATGCCTTAAGAAAGAAATGCAATCATTTCAAAGGTGAGGCAGATCACCGAAAGAAGCCTGTCCTCCGTACTGGTGACGATATACTTGATATGGTCAAGGATTTACAAGTAATCTTTGGAAAAGGTCTTGGCGGACAATCTGTTCCGAATGACGCTGACAGACACGCCCCCATGTGGAAGAACAAATCTATATTTTGGGAGCTAGAATATTGGAAAGACCTAGAGGTCCGCCATGCAATCGACGTGATGCACGTGACGAAGAATCTTTGCATGAACCTGCTAGGTTTCCTGGGTGTGTATGGGAAGACAAAAGATACACCGGAGGCACGGCAGGACCAGCAACGTATGAACGAAAAAGACGTCATGCATCCAAAGCAGTATCAAGGTCCTGCCAGCTACGCTCTTACCAAAGCAGAGAAGGAAATCTTTTTTGAATGCATGCTCAGTATCAAGGTCCCGTCTGGCTTCTCGTCGAATATAAAGGGAATATAAATATGGCAGAGAAAAAATTCGAGAACCTAAAATCTCATGGCTGCCACGTGATCATGACGCAATTCCTTCCAGTTGCATTGAGGGGTCTTCTACCAGAAAATGTTCGATTAGCCATTGTGAAGCTATGTGCATTCCGCAATGCAATTTCTCAGAGGGTAATCGATCCGGAAATCCTACCAAGGATACAGAATGATTTGCGCCAATGTCTTGTCAGTTTTGAGTTGGTGTTCCCACAATCCTTCTTCAATATTATGAAGCGCATCCTAGTTCACCTAGCTAAAGAGATTGCCATTTTGGGTCCTGTATTTCTACACAATATGTTCCCCTTTGAGAGGTTCATGGGAGTCTTAAAGAAATATGTTCGTAACTGTGCTAGGCCAGAAGGAAGCATCTCCAAGGTCCATGAAACAGAGGAGGTTATTGAGTTTTGTGTTGACTTTATTCCTGACCTGAAGCCGATTGGTGTTTATCAATCGCGGCATGAGGGGAGACTGCGTGGAAAAGGCACGCTAGGACCAAAATCAATAATATGTAGGGACGGGCATTCTTGGGCGCAAGCACACTACACAGTTCTACAAAGTTCTACCTTGGTTACCCCGTATATCGAGAAAGACATGGATATTTTACGCTCCAAGAACCCGGAGAACTCTGACCCCTGGATTAAACATACACACATTGCGGCTTTCGGTGGTTGGTTGCAGACACATCTCATGAATGAAGACATTTTTGAAGATGATCTGTACTTGTTGGCCAGGACACCATCTTCGACTATATTGACTTTCCAAGGGTACGAGATAAATGGGAATACATTTTACACGATCGCCCAAGATAAAAAGAGCACCAACCAAAACAGTGGTGTCCGCTTTGGCGACGATGCAGCAAACACCAATAGGGAAAAGGACACATATTATGGTTACATAGAGGAGATATGGGAACTTGACTATGGACATGATTTTAAGGTCCCTTTGTTCCGGTGCAAATGGGTCAATATGACAGGAGGCGGGGTAATGCTAGACCCGCAGTACGGAATGACAACAGTGGATCTCAACAATCTTGGGTACATAGACGAACCATTCGTCCTAGCCAATGATGTGGCTCGGGTTTTCTATGTGAAGGACATGTCTACCAAATCAAGAAAAAGAAAAGGTAAGGAAGCGGATACATCATACGATGAGCCAAAGCGCCAGATAGTTCGTTCAGGGAAAAGAAACATCGTGGGAGTGGAGGACAAGACAGACATGTCAGAAGATTATGAAAAGTATCATGAAATTCCTCCCTTCAAAGTGAAGACTGGCCCAAGCATCCTGTTAAATGATGAAGATTATCCATGGTTACGGCGCAATAAGCAAGGGACACAAGCAAATAAATAGTTTTATACCCCAAAAGATCCCACTCTGGGATGTGACCGGCTTCACCGCCATCACTTTCTCTCTAGCGTGAGTTTCCGGACTTATAGCTGGAAAGTGCCATTTCGGACAAACCGGACGGAATCTTTGTAAGAGCTACCTAGGGCATTTTGTATTACCCATTTTGTATTAGAATTTGATGATGTTAGAATTTGATGATGTTATCTTGTTCTCCAAGCCATGAGACTTGGCCAGATAATCAAATATGGCATTTGTGACATGCTAGAATTTTAGTTTTGATCAACTAAAACAAAACTATAATATTCTTCAATAGCAAAAAAAATCAACTAAAAAGCCTTTATAAAACTCTAGTTATATGATCAAAATAATATTAACTTAAAACTATAGAAAAATTATGCAACAAAAATTCTCCAAGCCATGAGACTTGGCAAGATAATCAAATATGGCATTTGTGACATGCTAGAATTTTAGTTATGATCAACTAAAACAAAACTATAATATTCTTCAATAGCAAAAAGAATCAACTAAAAAGCTTTTATAAAACTCTAGTTATATGATCAAAATAATATTAACTTAAAACTATATAAAAATTATGCAACAAAAATTCTCCAAGCCATGAGACTTGGAAAGATAATCAAATATGGCATTTGTGACATGCTAGAATTTTAGTTATGATGAACTAATACAAAACTATAATATTCTTCAATAGCAAAAAGAATCAACTAAAAAGCTTTTATAAAACTCTAGTTATATGATCAAAATAATATTAACTTAAAACTATATAAAATTTATGCAACAAAAATTTTCAGTTGTAGCTATCCAAATCATGCAAACAATAACAGGAAACTATATAAAAGTGTGCAGAAGTTATTCATATTCAAACTCTTTTCAAAATATAAAATGAAAACAGAAAAAAATGTGCAACATATCAAAAAAAAGGAAAGAAATAAAAAAATGCCCGCCTACTAGGCAGTGCTCCACGACCTGCATATGACTAGAAGCCCAACAGGGCCAGGATGCAGGACCGCAGAGCATCCGCTAGTGGGCCTAACATGGCAGAGTAATAGTTACATAGTAGGCACGTGTTCGGTTTGAGAGAGGCTCGTGCAGCCTCTCTCACAGAGGGGCTTATAAGCTGGTCGTCGTGCTCATCAACTAGCGAGGTGGGACTAAACTCCCACCCGCGTCAGCTCCGCGCCCGTACAAGGGACCTTTAGTCCCGGTTTGTATTAACAACCGGGACTAAAGGTTGGCTTTGCGCGCGCACTTTTGCCCACACTCGAAAATGAGGCCTTTAGTCCCGGTTGGTAATACCAACCGGGACTAAAGGTCCCTTCCTGCGCCTAATTTGGGCCGCCGGTGGGCCAGGCGCCGCACCTTTAGTCCCGGTTGGTTCAGAGAACCGGGACTAAAGACACTTTATTCCCGGTTGTTGGAACCAATCGGGACTAAAGGTCCCTGACATATATAACCTCTGCCACCTTTCCCCCTTCCCAATCGAGCAACATTTTCGCGAAGAACAGATCGGGAGTAGAGCCGCCACCGCCCTCTCCATCGCAACGCCATCAGGCTGCCCATTTTCGCCGGCGACCCACAGCGCTCGCGCCCTCCCTCGACGTCCGAGCGCGTCTCCAGTGTTCCGGCGCCCTCCACGCCCGGCCTCAACGTCCGTGCGCATCTCCGGCGACCCCATACCGCCGCTCGCGCCCTCGACGTCCGGTGACCAACGCGCACCACCGTCCGGCGACTCCGCAACGCCGTCTCCTGCAGTTAGCATCCCCCCTCCAGCAATTCCTCTACTCATTCCTTGTTTTCTATGATGAAAGAATCCACCATGCATGAAGCCGATGAACACTAGATGGATGAGATAGTATGTATAGATGTTATGAATCAGATGCTCATTTTCGATTTTGTGATAGTATGTATAAACACTAGATGGATGAGATATTTTTGTGATAGTATGTATATTTTTGTGATAGTATGTATAATATGATATTTTGTGATAGTATGTATAATATAATATTTTGTGATATAGTGTTTTATAGCATTATTTCATTTGTGATATTTTTGTTCCGAGCGTATGTAATGAATTTGTGATATTTTCATGTGTAATATAAAATTTTGTTCATTGAGATGAGATAGATGTTTTGTGAAGATGAGATGAGATGGAAGAGAATTTTTTTAGGTTTTTTTACATAGAGTACCAAATGTTAAAATTTGCATATGATGAGTGGTTACATTTGTTGTATAAACATAACCCCGATAACTTGTAACATGTATGTGTTTGATCACCACGGGCTTATATAGTTGATTGCATTTTGGAGTGCATATTTAGTCGAGTCCAACATCAATATTAGTGAATGATTTCAGATTGTTGGGCACCGCGGAGAGTTGTGAAAGGAGATTTCCATTTGATAACTTCGGTATAACTTCGACATGAGGGGGGGGGGTCGTTAAAACATAACCCCGATAACTTCGGTATAACTTCGACATGAGGGGGGAGGAGTCCTCGACGTTCTCCGGAGGAGGCCCCAATCTTGCTCTGAAGTTGTCATCATAATGTTACTGTTTTGCATTCCCAGATTTCATTAAGTCTGAAAAACAACTTATCTCTCATGGTTGTATATTGCCATGTTGTAATATTTGCAGAAACTACGGATCCACACGACAAAGACATAGAACAAGAAGAGATTTTGGGGGATATAATCCGCGACGGAGGTGATGATGATATCACCTTGTCGTTTCTCAACGACTCCGATGGTGAGGGAAGAGAGCATGACGACTCCGGTGATCGAATGGAGGGAGAAGATGACGGCTCCGGTGATCGAATGGAGGGAGAAGATGACGGCTCCGGTAGTGTTGGAGCCTTAACTGTTGCAAAGTCCGGCGAGGTATATATATTAATTAAGCCTCTGCTGACTAGATGCACTAATTTTTTTGTATGTACATATATATTAAGGCTTCTTTCTTCTTTTAGCCCTCCGGATCGAGCCAACCTTCTATAAGGAGACGAGGCCCGAAGAAAAAGTTGGGCGAGAATGAAAGGTTCACGATCGAAGAAGTCGCTCCAGATGGCAAACCGACTCTTCCCAAGCGGACCCAAGAACGATTTGTATATCAGTGCGGAGTTGTTGTTAGGGACAACGTCCCGATCAGCATCCAAGATTGAAATAAGACGAAGGACAATCAAGTTTCTTATGTCCACGATAGATGCAAAGATGAGCTTTGGAACTCGCTCATGACAAATTTCAGCCTACCGCCAGAGGAGGATCCAAATAACCCAGTTATACAGGGAAAAATCAAGGCGTGGGCTCTTAAGAAGATGGCAGAACAATTCAAGAACTGGAAGAGAAGATTGAACGAAAAATTTGTCGAGAAAGACAAGACTCCAGATTTCGCCTCTGGTACTCAATATGCGAAGATGAAAGATCACTGGCCCGCATTTGTGGCGTACAAGAAATCGGAGAAAGCTAAGAAAAGATCACGGATAAATAAGGACAATGCTGCAAAGAAGGAATATCACCATGTTACGGGGTCAGGTGGCTACAAGTTTGCCCGGCCTACGTGGGACAAAGCTGAGAACAAGCTGCTTGCTAAAGATATCGAACCAAGGACATTTTACTGGCCCGAACGGTCAAGGACTTGGTTCTTCAGGCATGGGGGAACTTTGCATCCAGAAGCAGGGAAGTATGTTTACATGAAAGCTCATCTTCAAACACCCCTGAAAAATATTCGGGAAGCAATCAAGGTCGTGCAGGAAGGGAGGTTCACTCCCGACAGAGAGAAGGACGAGCTGTCACGTGCCCTCGAGAATCCTGAACACCCTGGACGAACACGAGGCACATCAGGCTCCGTTCCGTGGGTGCATGGGTTTCCCGACAACACTGGTTATAGAAGCCGACAGAGAAAGATGAAAGAGGAAACAAACCTGCTGCAGAAGTTAGGAGAAAGACTAGCGTTGCAGGAGAAGAAACTAGAGACACTTACCAGTCAGCGAGCTATCGGCCCACCATCTCAGCAGCACGAAGATCCTTCATTCGATACTGCCCACGAATTAGCTACCCCACCATCTCAGCGGAAAAGCAGCATGGTGATACGTCTCCAACGTATCTATAATTTTTGCTTGTTCAATGATGTTATATTATCATTCTTGGATGTTTTACAATCATTTTATAACAACTTTATATCATTTTTTTGGGACTAACCTATTGACATAGTGCCAAAGTGCCAGTTGCTATTTTTTCTTGTTTTTTACTTCGCAGAAAATCAGTACCAAACGGAGTCCAATCGCGACGAAACTTTTTGGAGATTTTTTTGGACCAGAAGACACCCAGTGGGCCAAAGAAGTGCCACAGAGGTGGGCCGTGGAGACCACAACCTACCAGGGCACGCCAGGGGGGGCCCGCGCGCCCTGATTGGTTGTGCCCTCCTCGGGCCCCTCTCCACCGCCTCTGATGACTATACATTCTCAAATATTCGGAAAACCCTAGGGGAGTCGACGAAACACAATTCCAGCCGCCGCAAGTTCCAGAACCTCGAGATCCAATCTAAACACCATCACGGAGGGGTTCATCTTCCTCATAGGTGCCTCTCCGATGATGCGTGAGTAGTCCACCATAGACCTACAGGTCCGTAGGCAGTAGCTAGATGGCTTCCTCTCCCTCTCTCTTATGATTCTCAATACAATGGTCTCTTGGAGATCTATTTGATGTAAACTTTGGCGGTGTGTTTGTTGGGATCCGATGAATTTTGAGTTCATGATCAGTTTCTATGCATGAATATTATTTGAGTCTTCTTTGATCTTTTATATACATGATTGCTTAGAGCCTTGTATTTTTTCTTCGAATCTTTGGTTTAGTTAGGCCGACTAGATCGATTTTTCTTGCCATGGGAAGAGGTGCTTTGTGATGGGTTCGATCTTGCGGTGTCCTTTCCCAGTGACAGAAGGGGCAGCAAGGCACGCATGTATCGTTGCCATTAAGGATAACAAGATGGGGTCTATTCCTACATGAATAGATCTTGTCTACATCATGTTGCTACTTCTTGAGCATGCGTTGGTTTTTCCTTGAAGAGGAAAGGGTGATGCAACAAAGTAGATAAGTATTTCCCTCAGTTGTTGAGAACCAAGGTATCAATCCAGTAGGAGATACAAGCAAGTCCCCAATAGATGTACCTACACAAATAATCAAACACTTGCACCCAACGCTATAAAGGGGTTGTCAATCCCTTCACGGTTACTTGCAAGGATGAGATCTGATAGAGATAGATAGATAGGATTGCTAAAACGAAAAGTAAACTAAAAGTAAAAAGATTGCAGCAAAGTATTTTTGGTATTTTTGGTATATAGATCTGAAAATATAATATGGAAAATAGACCCGGGGGGTATAGGTTTCACTAGAGGCTTCTCTCATGAAGGCAAATAATACGGTGGGTGAACAAATTACTGTCGAGCAATTGATAGAAAAGCGAATAATTATGAAGATATCCAAGGCAATGATTATGCATATAGGCATCACGTCCGTGTCAAGTAGACCGAAACGATTCTGCATCTACTACTATTACTCCACACATCGACCGACTCCTGCCTGCATCTAGAGTATTAAGTTCATGAAGAATAGAGTAACGCATTAGGTAAGATGACATGATGTAGAGGGATAAACTCAAGCAATATGATGAAAACCCCATCTTTTTATCCTCGATGGCAACAATACAATACGTGCCTCGCTACCCCTACTTTGTCACTGGATGAGGACACCGCAAGATTGAACCCAAAACTAAGCACTTCTCCCATTGCAAGAATTACCAATCTAGTTGGCCAAACCAAACCAATAACTCGAAGAGACTTGCAAAGATATGAAATCATGCATATAAGAATTCAGAAAAGACTCAAATAATATTCATATATAATCTGAACATAAACCCACAATTCATCGGATCTCGACAAACACACCGCAAAAGAGTATTACATCGGATAGATCTCCATGAAGATCATGAAGAACATGGTATTAAAGAACAAAGAGAGAGAAGAAGCCATCTAGCTACTAGCTATGGACCCGAAGGTCTGTGGTAAACTACTCACGCATCATCGGAGGGGCAATGGAGTTGATGTAGATGCCCTCCGTGATCGAACCCCCCTCCGGTAGATTACCGGAAAAGGCTCCAAGATTGGATCTCACGGGAATAGAGGCTTCCGGCGGCGGAAAAGTATTTTCGTGGCTCTCTTGTGTATTCAGGGAATATTTGAGAATTTATAGGCCGAAGAATAGGGTTAGGAGGGCTGCCGTGGGGCCACAAGCCAGGGGGGCGCCCCCCCCCTAGGGCGCGCCCCTGTGGCTTGTCGCCACACGGCGGCTCTCCTGCCTTCATCTCCAAGTCTTCTGGGTTGCTTCTGGTCCAAGAAAAATCATTCCGAAGATTTTATTCCGTTTGGACTCCATTTAATATTCCTTATCTGCAATACTCAAAAACAAGGAAAAAACAGAAACTGGCACTAGGCTCTAGATTAATAGGTTAGTCCCAAAAATAATATAAAATAGCATATTAATGCATATAAAACATCCAAAACAGATAATATAATAGCATGGAACAATCAAAAATTATAGATACGTTGGAGACGTATCACATGTCATCGTTCTTATTGCATTACTCCGTTTTTCCATGAACTTAATACACTAGATGCATGCTGGATAGCGGTCGATATGTGGAGTAATAGTGGTAGATGCAGGCAGGAGTCGGTCTACTTATCTTGGACGTGATGCCTATATAATGATCATTGCCTTAGATATCGTCATGATTATTTGATCTTCTATCAATTGCCCAACAGTAATTTGTTCACCCACCGTGTGCTATACTCTTGAGAGAAGCCACTAGTGAATCCTACGGCCCCCGGGTCTACTTTTCCAACATATTGCTTTCCAATCTATCTTTTTGCCTCTTTGTTTTCAGATCTACAAAACCAAAAACCCAAAAAATATAATGCTGCACTTTTTATTTGCCCTTTTTATTTTGTGCTCTTGAGAGATCTATCTCTCCTATCCATCACTACCTAATCTATCTTTTTACCGTAGAGAGATTGACAACCTCTCTTTAGCGTCGGGTTGCAAGTATTTGTTATTTGTGTGCAGGTGCTGCTTATTGGGTGGTGGTGATCCTCCTACTGGTTTGATAACCTTGGTTTCATAACTGAGGGAAATACTTACCGTTGTTGTGCTGCATCATCCCTTCCTCTTTGGGGAAATACCGACGCAGTCTCAAGCCACGTCAAAGGAATTTGTGGCGCCGTTGCCGGGGAGGAAGCGGTCTCTTCTACGTGCCTATCTCAGGCGCCGAGGAGACTCCATCATCATCTACCAGGTTCCTAATCACAAATATCATCTCCTTGCAATTACATTATTTGGCATTTGCCTCTCGTTTTCCTCTCCCCCACTTCACCAATTTGCCGTTTTATTCGCCCTCTTTTTCATTTGCCTTTTTCTTGCCGAATCTCTTGCCTTGTCGTTATGGCTAGTTCTTCCTTTATCGCGTGTACTCCCGATAATGAGGTTCTTAATTTTAAGCAAAGGAGAGGGGAGAACCTAAAATATGCTTGGTATAGGATTTGCAATGCTCATAATAGATCTATCCATAAGCAATCTACGGTTGTTCTTCTTCTCAGTTTTTATGTTGGCATCACCACTTGTTACAGATTCGTCTTTGATACGATTACCGGTGGGAATTTCTTGATGTGTCCATCTTGGATGCTTTTAATGCTTTGGGAAGTTTAGTGGGATCACCACCTATCATGATCAATGAAACAACTTTAACTCTCGAACACGTTATGGAGAGATTAGATGCTATTGAAAAGAAGATGATTACTAAAGAACATCTTGATGATCTAGATAAAAAAATTCATAATCTTGCTAATAAAATTGGGTCTAAGGCGGGAGATGCTTTTAAATTGCTAAAGGAAAAAAGAAACCGTAGTTAACGAAAGGGTAGAAGAGAGACCTTACCGGATTGATAAGTTGGAAGAGATTTTTAGTAATTTGGGCTCAGCTTTTTATTCTATCAAAACTATTGAAAAAACTCCCGTAAAAATTGGCAAGACCACACAAGTCACCAAGAACAAAGTTGCTACACCTAGTAGTCACAAGGGGGATCTTAAGATGATTAGTATTCATCCTGACTTTGTTGAAATCATAAGGGACCCTATTTACAAGAATGATTTTTTTGGTCTTCTTCCTAGGAGTGTTTTTATCGAGAATATGCATGATAAAACCTTGAAGAAATCTAGTTGTGTGATTGAAGAGTTGAAAACCAAAGATGACAATACTTGAATCTTTGCGTTATGCCTAGGTACGTGCGTAAAACGATAGCGCTTGTTGGGAGCCAACCCAATGAATAAATAATTTTTTGCTTTTTCCTTTCTGTTTTTTAGTGTTGACACAATTATGCCTCTATTATGATTGTGTTTTTATGGTTTATTTAGTGTTTGTGCCAAGTAGAGCCTTTAGGATGATTCATGAGATGAGTAGAAGCGATGCTGAATCTGAAACAGAAACTTTGTGTCCAGTATTTGAATTTCATTTTTTGCTGGAACGTGATATTGAGCTGAAATTTTAACACAGTGTTGCTATACAAATCCCTTAAGTTTTCCCAAGCTTTCAGAATTTTTAGAGTTACAGAAGTATGCTTAGAGTACAGATTACTATAGACTGTTCTGTTTAAGACAGATTCTGTTTTCGTTGCATTGTGTGCTTGTTTTGATGAATCTATGGGTTATATTGAAGGGTATGAGCCATGTTAAAGTTAAAATACAATAGGTATAATGCAATAACAAAATATGAATGGGTTTGCAACAGCACCTAAAGTAGTGATTTGCTTTATTGTACTAACGGATCTCACGAAGATTTTGTTGAGTCTTGTGTGATTGAAGTTTTCAAGTTTTGGGCGAGATCACGATGGATGAAGGAATAAGGAGTGAAAAGAGCCTAAGCTTGGGGATGCTACCGCACCCCCGAAATATATCCAAAGAGTAACAAGCAACTAAGCTTGGGGATGCCCCCGAGTGGCATCCCCTCTTTCTTCTAACAACCATCGGTATTTTACTTGGAGCTATATTTTTATTCGTCACATATCATGAGTTTTGCTTGGAGCGTCTTGTATCTTTGCTTGCTTTGATTGTTTTTTCCTTTGTATCCTTGCTGTACACACCTATTTGGGAGAGCCAAAATTAAGCTCTGATTTGTTAGAATTGCTCTATGTGCTTCACTTAAACTTTTTGAGCTATAGAAATTGCTCTAGTGCTTCACTTATATCTTTTTAAGCACGGTGTACTTGGAAATTTTTGTAGAAGTACTTTCATGCTTCACTTAGATTAATTTGAGAGTTAGTAAATTTTGAAGAAATCCTCTCATGCTTCACTTATACCTTTTTGAGAGAAGAAATCTTTATGCTCATATGCTTCACTTAAATTTGTTTGAGCTTGTCAAAAAGCAATGGCAATATATGAAACTAGTCCCAAAGTGATAGATATCCAAGGAGGATATAATAAAAACTTTCATGAAGATCATTGGGAAAATTAAACTTGATTATTTGTAATAGTTTTGAAATATGATGGTAGTAATATGTGAGTCATGTTAGTAAGTAATTATGCTTGAGTAGGAATATTGGTGTTAAGGTTTGTGATTCCCTATGAAAGTACGAAAGTCAATAGTTATGCAATGAAATTACCTCCTACTTGTGGTGCATTATTTGGTGTTAGTTATGATCAATGCTCGCTTATGTGAATTTTCGTTTCTTGGTTTGGTTCCTTCTCAATCGATTTGCTAGCCTCCATTTGTACTAAGTAGAAATACTACTTATGCATCCAAAATCCTTAAACCAAGTTTTGCCTTATGAGTCCACCATACCTACCTATATGCGATATTTCCATGCCGTTCCAAGCAAATTTGTATGTGCCATCTCTAAACTTTCAAAATAAATTTTCTCTTTTGTGTGCTCGTACCGCTCATGAAACGGTGGGGAGTGTCCAATATTTTTCCATGCTAGATGTGTTATTCTCAAGATCAGTGTTTATTCACTTGTCATTGCACGAGAGTGCGGCGGTTATAGGGATGCCCATTCCCGAAATGAAAAAGAAAAGAAAAAATATTTACTTTATGTTGTCAAATAATAAATTCCATGATAAGTGTTGGTATGGAAGGCAACCGTGGACACGGCCCGCCATGGAAAGTGAAAGTTTGGTGGAAAAAGGAATAACCTTTATTTTCTGTTTGGGAACCGCCTATGATATATCTAGCATGGAAAGTATTGTGAGCTACTTTGTCATTTTCGTTGACAGGAAAAGCATGCCACCCAAAATATTTTTCTCTCTCGATTTAAAACTTTGAGCTCTGGCACCTCTACAAATCCCTACTTCCCTCTGCGAAGGGCCTATCTATTTACTTTACGCAATTTTTATTTTTACTTTGAGTCTCCATCTTCTCTTATAAGCACCAACTAGGGGGCACTATGATCGTACTTGGGCATTGGGTATAGCTAATATTTGAGTGTGTTTCATGAATGGATCAATGATTGAGCATGATGGGCTAGGGATAACTTTCTTTAGTGTTGATGTTTTGAAAGACATGGTTGCTTGTTGACATGCTTGAGTATTGAAGTCTTTATGTTAAAACTAGACTATTGCTTTGAATCATCTACATGTCCAAATGTCCATGCTATACAAAAGAAAAAGAATATGATGAACATGTTAGGCAGCATTCCACATAAAAAATTATGTTTTTATCATTTACCTACTCGAGGACGAGTAGGAATTAAGCTTGGGGATCCTGATACGTCTCCAACGTATCTATAACTTTTGCTAGTTCCATGCTGTTATATTATCATTCTTGGATGTTTTGCAATCATTTTATAACAACTTTATATCATTTTTTCGGACTAAACTATTGACATAGTGCCAAAGTGCCAGTTGTTGTTTTTGCTTGTTTTTTACTTCGCAGAATATCAGTACCAAACGGAGTCCAATCGCGACGAAACTTTTTGGAGATTTTTTTGGACCAGAAGACACTCAGTGGGCCAAAGAGGTGCCAGATTGATGGGCCGTGGAGACCACAACCCACCAGGGCGCGCCAGGGGGCCCCGGCGCGCCCTGATGGGTTGTGCCCTCCTCGGGGCCCCTCTCCACCGCCTCTGATGCCTATAAATTCTCAAATATTCGGAAAACCCTAGGGGAGTCGGCGAAACACAATTCCAGCCGCCCCAAGTTTCAAAACCTCGGGATCCAATATAAACACCATCACGGAGGGGTTCATCTTCCTCATAGGTGCCTCTCCGATGATGCGTGAGTAGTCCACCATAGACCTACGGGTCCATAGGCAGTAGCTAGATGGCTTACTCTCTCTCTCTCTCTCTCTTATGATTCTCAATACAATGGTCTCTTGTGTTGGAAATATGCCCTAGAGGCAATAATAAATTAGTTATTATTATATTTCCTTGTTCATGATGATCGTTTATTATCCATGCTATAATTGTATTGATTGGAAACTCAAATACATGTGTGGGTACATAGACAACACTGTGTCCCTAGTAAGCCTCTAGTTGACTAGCTCGTTGATCAAAAGATGGTGAAGGTTTCCTAGCCATAGACATGAGATGTCATTTGATAACGGGATCACATCATTAGGAGAATGATGTGATGGACAAGACCCAAACTACGAACGTAGCATATGATCGTGTCAGTTTATTGCTATTGTTTTCTGCATGTCAAGTATCTGTTCCTATGACCATGAGATCATGCAACTCCCTGACATCGGAGGAGTACCTTGTGTGTATCAAACGTCGCAACGTAACTGGGTGACTATAAAGGTGCTCTACAGGTATCTCCGAGGGTGTCTGTTGGGTTGGCATGGATCAAGACTGGGATTTGTTACTCCGTGTGACAGAAAGGTATCTCAGGGCCCACTCGGTAATACAACATCACAATGAGACTTGCAAGCAATGTGACTAAAGTGTTAGCCACGAGATCTTGTATTACGGAACGAGTAAAGAGACTTGCCGGTAACGAGATTGAACTAGGTATAGAGATACCGACGATCGAATCTCGGGCAAGTAACATACCGAAGAACAAAGGGAACAGCATACGGGATTAACTGAATCCTTGACATAGAGGTTCGACCGATAAAGATCTTCGTAGAATATGTAGGAGCCAATATGGGCGTCCAGGTCCCGCTATTGGTTATTGGCCGTAGAGGTGTCTCGGTCATGTCTACATAGTTCTCGAACCCGCAGGGTCTACACACTTAACGTTTGGTGATGATTAGTATAGTTGAGTTATTTTGTTGGTGACCGAAGGTTGTTCGGAGTCCCGGATAAGATCCCGGACATGACGACGATCTCCGGAAGAGTCCGGAGGTAAAGATTGATATATGTGTGATAATAGTGTTTTGATCTCCGGAAGAGTTCCGGAATTCACCGGAAGGGGTTCCGGATGTTTACCGAAGTGTTCGGGTGCAGCAACACTTTATATGAGCCAAAGGGGTAAAGCCCACGAGGTATTGGAAAGTGCAAAAGGAAGTTTTGTTGCTGCCTTAAGCGGTACTACCGCTGGTAAGGCAGTACTACCGCGTAAGCGGTACTACCGCTTGTGTGAAGCGGTACTACCGCATAAGCGGTACTACCGCTTGGGTGAAGCGGTACTACCGCTCAAGCGGTACTACCGCTCGTGAGCGGTACTACCGCTCGTGCGCGGTACTGCAGGGATCCGAGTTGGACTCTTTCCCTGCGGGCCAAACCGACCTTGTGCGGGCAAAACTGACCTGGAGGAGGCTTTTACTCCAAGTTTAGACCCCAAGGCTCAACATATAAATAGAGGGGCAGGGCTTGCACACTGGAGACATTAAGATTTCCCAAGCCATGTGTCGGCAACCCTAACCCTCTTGTTCTCCCGTCATAATCTCCGTAGTGCTTGGCGAAGCCCTGCAGAGATTGTTCCTCACCACCATCACCACGCCGTCGTGCTGCCGGAACTCATCTACTACTTCACCATCGCTCGCTGGATCGAGGAGGTGAAGGCGTCATCAAGCCGTACGTGTGTTGAACGCGGAGGTGCCGTCCGTTCGGCACTAGTTCGTGATCGGATCGAGGGACGACTTGCGATTTGGATCGCGGAGACGTTCGACTACATCAACCGCGTTTCTTAACGCTTCCGCTTAGCGATCTACAAGGGTATGTAGATTCACTCTCCCTCTCGTAGATGCTCGTCACCATGGATAGATCTTGTGTGTGCATAGGAAAATTTTTGTTTCCCATGCAACGTTTCCCAACAGTGGCATCTGAGCTAGGTCTATGCGTAGATGAGATCTCGAGTAGAACACAAACGAGTTGTGGGCGTGGGTGTATACATATTGCTTGCCGTTACCAGTTGATACTTGATTCGGCGGTATTGTGAGATGAAGCGGCCCGGACCGACATTACGCGTACGCTTACGCGAGATAGGTTCCTTCAACTGACATGTAATTTCGTTGCATAAAGATGGCTAGCGGGTGTCTGTCTCTCTCACTTTAGTTGAATCGATTTCAATGAAGAGGGTTCTTTTAGAAGATCAAAAAGCAATCACTACACCACGTTGTAGTTTTGCGTAGGTAAGAACGGTTCTTGCAAACCCGTAGCAGCCACGTAAAATTTGCAACAACAATTAGAGGACGTCTAACTTGTTTTTGCAGGGTATGTTGTGATGTGATATGGCCAATTACATGATGAGATATATGTGATGTATGAGATGATCATGTGCTGTATAGAATATCACGACTTGCATGTCGATGAGTACGGCAACTGGCAGGAGCCATAGAGTTGTCTTTAATTATTTTCGCCGTTTTGCTTTACTTTATCGCTATGAGTTAGCAATAGTCGTGGAAGCAACAGTCGGCGCGACAACCTCATGGCGACACGTTGATGGAGATCAAGATGATAAAGATCAGGGTGTCATGCCGGTGACGATGGAGATCATGCCGGTGC
Organism: Elymus sibiricus; assembly: GCA_039707655.1. Taxonomy (NCBI): domain Eukaryota; kingdom Viridiplantae; phylum Streptophyta; class Magnoliopsida; order Poales; family Poaceae; genus Elymus; species Elymus sibiricus. The sequence goes on along the minus strand of CM077669.1, from coordinate 103,072,907 downwards.
TTTGGAGATGGAGATCAAAAGCACAAGTTCATGGCTATATCATGTCACTTATGATTTGCATGTGATGTTAATCCTTTTATGCATCTTATTTTGCTTACGACGACGGTAGCATTATAAGGTGATCCCTCACTTAAATTTCAAGATAAAATTGTGTTCTCCCCGAGTGTGCACCGTTGCGAAAGTTCGTCGTTTCGAGACACGCCGTGATGATCGGGTGTGATAGACTCTACGTTCACATACAACGGGTGTAAGCCATGTTGCACGTGCGGAACACTCGGGTTAAACTTGACGAGCCTAGCATGTACAGATATGGCCTCGGAACACAAGAGACCGAAAGGTCGAACATGAGTCATATAGTAGATATGATCAACATGAAGATGTTCACCATTGAAACCACCTCAACTCACGTGATGATCGGACTTGAGTTGGTGGATTTGGATCATGTTACACTCGAATGACCGGAGGGATGTCTATTTGAGTGGGAGTTTTTAAGTAATATGATTAACTAAACTCATTATCTAGAACAATAGTCTAAGTTGTCTTTGCTATATTTATGTTGTAGATCATGGCTCGCGCAGTAGCACCCCTGAATTTTAATGCGTTCCTAGAGAAAGCTAAGTTGAAAGATGATGGAAGTAACTTTGTGGACTGGGCCCGTAATCTAAGGATTATCCTTACGGCTTCCCAGAAGGCTTATGTCCTTGATGCACCGCTTGGTGATCCACCCGCTCCAGTTGAGTCTCTAGACGTTGTGAACGCCTGGCAGGCTCGTTCTGAAGATTACTCAATAGTTCAATGTGCAATATTGTATGGCTTAGAACCGGGACTTCAAAGACGTTTTGAACGTCATGGAGCATATGAGATGTTCCAGGAGTTGAAGTTTATCTTTCAGAAGAATGCCCGGATCGAGAGATATGAGATCTCCGATAAGTTCTATGCTTGCAAGATGGAGGAGAACGGGTCTATCAGTGATCACGTACTCAGAATGTCTGGGTACTCCACCCGTCTGGCTGAATTGGGGATGCCCCTTCCGCCAGAGGCTATCACTGACAGAGTTCTTCAATCATTGCCACCTAGCTACAAGAGCTTCGTGTTGAACTATAACATGCACGGGATGAACAAGTCAGTCGCCGAGCTGTTTGCGATGCTGAAAGCCGCTGAGTCTGAAATTCAGAAGGAGCATCAAGTGTTGATGGTCAATAAAACCACTAGTTTCAAGAAAAATGGCAAGGGTAAGAAGGGTAACTCCAAGAAGAGTGGCAAAGCAGTTGCTCCTCTCATGAAGAAACCCAAGGCTGGACCCAAACCAGAAACGGTGTGCTTTCATTGCAAGGGAACTGGACACTGGAAGCGGAACTGCCCCAAGTATTTGGCTGACAAGAAGGCGGCCAACAACAAACAAGGTATATATGATATACATTTTATTGATGTGTACCTTACCAATTCTCGTTGTAGTGCCTGGGTATTTGATACCGGTGCGGTTGCTCATATTTGCAACTCAAAACAGGAACTGCGGAATAGACGGAGGCTGGCAAAGGACGAAGTAACGATGCGCGTGGGAAATGGTTCCAAGGTTGATGTGATCGCCGTCGGCACGCTCGCTCTTCGATTACCATCGGGATTAGTGATGAACCTGAATAAATGTTATTTGGTGCCTGCGTTAAGCATGAACATTATATCTGGATCTTGTTTATTGTGAGATGGTTACTCATTTAAATCAGAGAATAATGGTTGTTCTATTTATATGAGTAATATCTTTTATGGTCATGCACACAATGTGAGGGGTTTATTCTTATTGAATCTCGATAGTAATGATACATATGTTCATAACATTGATGCCAAAAGATGTAGAATTGATAATGATAATACCACTTTCTTGTGGCACTGCCGTTTAGGTCATATTGGCGTAAAACGCATGAGGAAGCTCCATGCTGATGGACTTTTGGAGTCACTTGATTTTGAATCACTTGACACATGTGAGCCATGCCTCATGGGCAAGATGACTAAAACGCCGTTCTCTGGTACAATGGAACGGGCAAGTAACTTATTGGAAATCATACATACTGATGTGTGCGGTCCGATGAGTATTGAGGCGCGCGGTGGTTATCATTACTTTCTCACCTTCACTGATGACTTAAGTAGATATGGGTATATTTGCTTAATGAAACACAAGTCTGAAACATTTGAAAAGTTCAAACAATTTCAGAGTGAAGTTGAGAATCATCGTAACAAGAAGATTAAATTCCTACGATCTGATCGAGGAGGAGAATATCTGAGTTATGAGTTTGGCAGTCACTTAAGACAATGTGGAATTGTTTCACAACTGACACCGCCTGGAACACCACAGCGTAATGGTGTGTCCGAACGTCGTAATCGAACCTTATTGGATATGGTGCGATCTATGATGTCTCTTGCTGATTTGCCACTATCGTTTTGGGGTTATGCATTAGAGACATCTGCATTCACTTTAAATAGGGCACCATCGAAATCCGTTGAGACGACGCCATATGAACTTTGGTTTGGCAAGAAGCCAAAGCTGTCGTTTCTTAAAGTTTGGGGATGTGATGCTTATGTCAAAAAGCTTCAGCCTGAAAAGCTGGAACCCAAAGCGAAGAAATGCGTCTTCATAGGATACCCAAAAGAGACAGTTGGGTATACCTTCTACCTCAGATCCGAAGGCAAAGTGTTTGTCGCTAAAAACGGAACATTTCTTGAGAAAGAGTTTCTCTCTAAAGAATTGAGTGGGAGGAAGATAGAACTTGATGAGGTTGTTGAACCTTTACTTCAACCTGAAAGTAGCGCAGCGCAGAAAGATGTTTCTGTAGAGCCTACATCAGCTGAAGAGGAAGTTAATGATGATGATCATGAAGCTTTGGATCAAGTTGCTATCGAACCTCGTAGGTCGACAAGGACGCGTACTGCTCCTGAGTGGTACGGCAACCCTGTCTTAGAGGTCATGTTGTTGGACAACAATGAACCTACGAGCTATGGAGAAGCGATGATGGGCCTGGATTCTGAGAAGTGGTTAGAGGCCATGAAATCCGAGATGGGATCCATGTATGAAAACAAAGTGTGGACTTTTGAAGTATTACCTGAAGGGCGTAAGCCCATTCAGAACAAATGGATCTTTAAGAGGAAGACGGACGCGGACGGTAATGTCACCGTCTATAAAGCTCGACTTGTGGCAAAGGGTTTTTCACAAGTTCAAGGAGTTGACTACGATGAGACCTTCTCACCCGTAGCGATGCTTAAGTCCGTCAGAATTATGTTAGCAATAGCTGCCTTTTTCGATTATGAAATTTGGCAGATGGATGTCAAAACAGCGTTCCTTAACGGTTTCCTTAAGGAAGAGTTGTATATGATGCAACCAGAAGGTTTTGTCGATCCAGAGAATGCTGACAAAGTTTGCAAACTCCAGCGATCCATTTATGGACTGGTGCAAGCATCTCGGAGTTGGAATCTTCGCTTTGATGAGGTGATCAAAGCGTTCGAGTTTATACAAGTTTACGGAGAAGCTTGTATTTACAAGAAAGTGAGTGGGAGCTCTATAGCGTTTCTAATATTATATGTGGATGACATATTGCTGATTGGAAACAATATAGAAATGTTGGAAGGCGTGAAGGAATATTTGAACAAGAGTTTTTCAATGAAGGACCTAGGAGAAGCTGCTTTCATATTAGGCATCAAGATCTATAGAGATAGATCGAGACGCTTAATAGGACTTTCACAAAGCACATACCTTGACAAAGTTTTGAAGAAGTTCAAAATGGATCAGTCCAAGAAGGGGTTCTTGCCTGTATTGCAAGGTGTGATGTTGAGTAAGACTCAATGCCCAGTGACTGCAGAAGATAGAGAAAAGATGAGTGTCATCCCCTATGCTTCAGCCATAGGCTCTATCATGTATGCAATGCTATGCACAAGACCCGATGTCAGCCTTGCCATAAGTATGGTCGGAAGGTTTCAAAGTGATCCAGGAATGGAACACTGGACGGCGGTCAAGAATATCCTGAAGTACCTGAAAAGGACTAAGGACATGTTTCTCGTTTATGGAGGTGATCAAGAGCTCGTCGTAAAGGGTTACGTCGATGCAAGCTTTGACACTGATTCGGATGACTCTAAATCACAAACCGGATACTTATTTATTCTTAATGGGGGTGCGGTTAGCTGGTGCAGTTCCAAGCAAAGCGTGGTAGCTGATTCTACATGCGAAGCGGAGTTCATCGCTGCCTCGGAGGCGGCGAAGGAAGGTGTCTGGATGAAGGAGTTCATGACAGATCTTGGAGTAGTGCCTAGTGCGCTTAACCCAATGACTCTGTTTTGTGATAATACTGGCGCCATTGCTCTAGCCAAGGAACCAAGATTTCACAAGAGGACCAGACACATAAAGCGACGTTTCAATTCCATCCGCGATTACATCAAGGAGGACGACATAAATATTTGCAAAGTGCACACGGATCTGAATGTCGCAGACCCGTTGACTAAACCTCTTCCAAGGGCTAAACATGATCAACACCAGAACTGTATGGGTGTTAGATTCATTACAATGTAAATCACATAGTGATATGAACTAGATTATTGACTCTAGTGCAAGTGGGAGACTGTTGGAAATATGCCCTAGAGGCAATAATAAAGTGGTTATTATTATATTTCCTTGTTCATTATAATCGTTTATTATCCATGCTATAATTGTATTGATTGGAAACTCAAATACATGTGTGGGTACATAGACAACACTGTGTCCCTAGTAAGCCTCTAGTTGACTAGCTCGTTGATCAAAAGATGGTGAAGGTTTCCTAGCCATAGACATGAGATGTCATTTGATAACGGGATCACATCATTAGGAGAATGATGTGATGGACAAGACCCAAACTACGAACGTAGCATATGATCGTGTCAGTTTATTGCTATTGTTTTCTGCATGTCAAGTATCTGTTCCTATGACCATGAGATCATGCAACTCCCTAACATCGGAGGAGTACCTTGTGTGTATCAAACGTCGCAACGTAACTGGGTGACTATAAAGGTGCTCTACAGGTATCTCCGAGGGTGTCTGTTGGGTTGGCATGGATCAAGACTGGGATTTGTTACTCCGTGTGACGGAGAGGTATCTCAGGGCCCACTCGGTAATACAACATCACAATGAGCCTTGCAAGCAATGTGACTAAAGTGTTAGCCACGAGATCTTGTATTACAGAACGAGTAAAGAGACTTGCCGGTAACGAGATTGAACTAGGTATAGAGATACCGACGATCGAATCTCGGGCAAGTAACATACCGAAGAACAAAGGGAACAGCATACGGGATTAACTGAATCCTTGACATAGAGGTTCGACCGATAAAGATCTTCGTAGAATATGTAGGAGCCAATATGGGCGTCCAGGTCCCGCTATTGGTTATTGGCCGTAGAGGTGTCTCGGTCATGTCTACATAGTTCTTGAACCCGCAGGGTCTACACACTTAACGTTTGGTGACGATTAGTATAGTTGAGTTATTTTGTTGGTGACCGAAGGTTGTTCGGAGTCCCGGATAAGATCCCGGACATGACGACGATCTCCGGAAGAGTCCGGAGGTAAAGATTGATATATGTGTGATAATAGTGTTTTGATCTCCGGAAGAGTTCCGGAATTCACCGGAAGGGGTTCCGGATGTTTACCGAAGTGTTCGGGTGCAGCAACACTTTATATGAGCCAAAGGGGTAAAGCCCACGAGGTATTGGAAAGTGCAAAAGGAAGTTTTGCTGCTGCCTTAAGCGGTACTACCGCTGGTAAGGCAGTACTACCGCGTAAGCGGTACTACCGCTTGTGTGAAGCGGTACTACCGCATAAGCGGTACTACCGCTTGGGTGAAGCGGTACTACCGCTCAAGCGGTACTACCGCTTGTGTGCGGTACTGCAGGGATCCGAGTTGGACTCTTTCCCTGCGGGCCAAACCAACCTTGTGCGGGCAAAACCGACCTGGAGGAGGCTTTTACTCCAAGTTTAGACCCCAAGGCTCAACATATAAATATAGGGGCAGGGCTAGCACACGGGAGACATTAAGATTTCCCAAGCCGTGTGTCGGCAACCCTAACCCTCTTGTTCTCCCGTCATAATCTCCGTAGTGCTTGGCGAAGCCCTGCAAAGATTGTTCCTCACCACCATCACCACGCCGTCGTGCTGCCGGAACTCATCTACTACTTCACCATCGCTCGCTGGATCGAGGAGGTGAAGGCGTCATCAAGCCGTACGTGTGTTGAACACGGAGGTGCCGTCCGTTCGGCACTAGTTCGTGATCGGATCGAGGGACGACTTGCGATTTGGATCGCGGAGACGTTCGACTACATCAACCGCGTTTCTTAACGCTTCCGCTTAGCGATCTACAAGGGTATGTAGATTCACTCTCCCTCTCGTAGATGCTCGTCACCATGGATAGATCTTGTGTGTGCGTAGGAAAATTTTTGTTTCCCATGCAACGTTTCCCAACATCTTGGAGATCTATTTGATGTAAACTTTTGCGGTGTGTTTGTTGGGATCCGATGAATTTTCAGTTCATGATCAGTTTCTATCCATGAATAGTATTTGAGTCTTCTTTGATCTCTTATATGCATGATTTCTTATAGCCTTGTATTTCTTCTTCGAATATTTGGTTTAGTTAGGCCGACTAGATCGATTTTTCTTGTCATGGGAAGAGGTGCTTTGTGATGGGTTCGATCTTGCGGTGTCCTTTCCCAGTGACAGAAGGGGCAGCAAGGCACACATGTATCGTTGCTATTAAGGATAACAATATGGGGTCTATTCCTACATGAATAGATCTTGTCTACATCATGTCATCGTTCTTATTGCATTACTCCGTTTTTCCATGAACTTAATATACTAGATGCATGCTGGATAGCGGTCGATGTGTGGAGTAATAGTGGTAGATGCAGGCAGGAGTCGGTCTACTTATCTTGGACATGATGCCTATATAATGATCATCGCCTTGGATATCGTTATGATTATTTGATCTTCTATCAATTGCCCAACAGTAATTTGTTCACCCACCGTGTGCTATACTCATGAGAGAAGCCACTAGTGAATCCTACGGCCCCCAGGTCTACTTTTCCAACATATTGCTTTCTGATGTATCTTCTTGCCTCTTTGTTTTCAGATCTACAAACCCAAAAACCCAAAAATATATTGCTGCACTTTTTATTTGCCCTTTTTATTTTGTGATCTTGAGAGATCTATCTCTCCTATCCATCACTACCTAATCTATCTTTTTACCGTAGAGAGATTGACAACCTCTCTTTAGCATCGGGTTGCAAGTATTTGTTATTTGTGTGCAGGTGCTGCTTATTGGGTGGTGGTGATCCTCCTACTGGTTTGATAACCTTGGTTTCATAACTGAGGGAAATACTTACCGTTGCTGTGCTGCATCATCCCTTCCTCTTTGGGGAAATACCGACGCAGTCTCAAGCCACGTCACGTGGCTTCCACGGAGCTCGTTCGGCCTGATATCACAGCTCCTCGCTACCCCGTGGATGATATCACGGAGAGGGAACATTGTCAGCTAATGGCGAAATGAATGAACCTAACCTTGAAGGTGGCGTTCGGCTATGTCTTACCTCCTGCACCCGATGGAACTTTCCATTGCAATCCGATTCCAAATGGCTATTCTGTTGTCGGGGTGGATGAAGTTTCCAACGGATTTGAGGATATGGACCTTGAGTACCCTACGGGTGAAGGGGAGACTCTTCTGATAAATTCCCTAAGGACTACAATTCTATGGAGAAAGGAAAACATCGTGCTTCCACAATGGACGCCGCGTCAGCTTTCTCCACCGCCTCAGTTGTCTCCGCCGCGTCAGCGGACTCCGACAGAGGAGCCCCTCAGCAGAATCCGCCGCCTCAGCTATCTCTGATACGTCTCCAACGTATCTATAATTTTTGCTTGTTCCATGCAGTTATATTATCATTCTTGGATGTTTTACAATCATTTTACTACAACTTTATATTATTTTTGGGACTAACCTATTAACCTAGAGCCCAGTGCCAGTTTCTGTTTTTTCCGTGTTTTTGAGTTTTACAGAAAAGGAATATCAAACGGAGTCCAAACGGAATAAAAATCTACGGTGATTTTTTATGGACCAGAAGAATCCCAGGGAGCATTGGAGTTGGGCCAGAAGAGCCACGAGGCCACCACAAGCCTCGGGGGCGCCCCCCTCCCCCCAGGGCGCGCCCTCCTGGCTTGTCGTTGCCTCGTGGCCCCCCTTGACTTGTTTCCGACGCCAAAAATTCCTATAAATACAGAAATCCCCATAAACAAACCTAGATCGGGAGTTCCGCCGCCAGAAGCCTCTGTAGCCATGAAAAACCAATCGGGAGCCCATTCCGGCACCCTGTCGGAGGGGGAAACCATCACCGGAGGCCATCTTCGTCATCCCGGTGGTCTCCATGACGAGGAGGGAGTAGTTCACCCTCGGGGCTGAGGGTATGTACCAGTAGCTATGTGTTTGATCTCTCTCTCTCGTGTTCTTGAGATGACACGATCTTGATGCACCGCGAGCTTTATTAATATAGATGAATCATATGGAGTTTTCCCCTCTCTATCTTCTTGTGATGAATTGAGTTTTCCCTTTGAAGTTTTCTTATCGGATTGAGTCTTTAAGGATTTGAGAACACTTCATGTATGTCTTGCGATGGGATATCCGTGGTGACAATGGGATGTTCTATTGATCCACTTGATGTATGTTTTGGTGATCAACTTGCGGGTTCCGTGACCTTGGGAATCTATGCATAGGGGTTGGCACACGTTTTCGTCTTGACTCTCCGGTAGAAACTTTGGGGCACTCTTTGAAGTTCTTTGTGTTGGATTGAACATGATGAATCTGAAATTGTGTGATGCATATCGTATAATCAAGCCCATGGGTACTCGTGGTGACATTGGAGTATCTAGGTGACATTAGGGTTTTGGTTGATGTGTATCTTAAGGTGTTATTTTAGTACGAACTCTAGGGCTGTCCGTGACACTTATAGGGATAGCTCATAAGATTGATCGGAAAAGATAACTTTGAGGTGGTTTCGTACCTTACAATAATTTCTTCGTTTGTTCTCCGCTATTTGTGACTTTGGAGTGAACTCTTTGTCGCACGTGAGGGATTTACATATGATTCAACTATGTCAGTATTGTTGAGAGAACTTGCACTAGTGAAAGTATGAACCCTAGGCCTTGTTTCCAAGCATTGCAATACCGTTTTTGCTCACTTTTGTTACTTGCTACCTTGCTGTTTTTATATTTTCAGATTACAAAAACCTATATCTACCATCCATATTACACTTGTATCACCATCTCTTCGCCGAACTAGTGCACCTATACAATTTACCATTGTATTGGGTGTGTTGGGGACACAAGAGACTCTTTGTTATTTGATTGCAGGGTTGCTTGAGAGAGACCATCTTCATCCTACACCTCCCACGGATTGATAAACCTTAGGTCATCCACTTGAGGGAAATTTGCTACTGTCCTACAAAACTCTGCGCTTGGAGGCCCAACACGAGTCTACAAGAAGAAGGTTGTGTAGTAGACATCAAGCTCTTTTCTGGTGCCGTTGCCGGGGAGGTGAGTGCTTGAAGGTATATCTTTAGATCTTGCAATTGAATCTTTTAGTTTGTTGTTTTATCACTAGTTTAGTCTATAAAAGAAAACTACAAAAAAATATGGAATTGAGGTTGCCTCATATGCTTCATCTTTTTAATGTCTTTCGTGAAAATGATGGAAAGGAAAATTGTGCTCAAGTGTTAGAAGAAGAAGTTATTAAAATGTTTGGCACTAAATCTTTGAGTGATGAGCATGATTGCAATGTTGTTAGTATGAATTCTTTGAATATCCATAGTACTAATGATGATTGCACTAGTCATTATAAAAAGATTTCTTATAAGCATGTCAATTTTGTGGAGTGCATAGAGTTTGTGAAGACATGCCTAAAAGGGAAGATAGATTTTGTAAGAGGCATAAGTATTTAGAAACTAAATGGTTGCAAGAGAGGCTATATGTTTGTGCTGAAAGACTTAATATTTCTCGCCGTCCTTGTGAACTTTGCAATGAAAGTGGTCATTTTAACTTCCAATGTGAATTATTTCATTATCGAATTGTGTCCAAAAATTGTGATAACCTCATTACCCTTGAGCATCATAATGAACTTAGTCTATTTTTGGGGTATGAAGAAATGAAACATAAAACTAAGGATGTTCCAGCTTGGGTTCTCATGGAAATGATTGATTTTGATCTAAATGAAATCTATATGTATTGCGTGGTAAATTGCATTGAGAATCCTTATATTGCTAATTACTTAAAGACAAGAAAACAAATAGAAGATGAAGAGAATACTAATGAAGGGGAAGAGGTTTCCCAATATCCTCCTATTTTTTCTTATGATGAATCAGGTAACGAGGAGGAGCTTTTTATTCAACCAACCTCTTCAAAAAGAAGCTTGGAGAAATTAAATAAACCCACACATAATGTGGTGAAGAAGAAGAAAAGAAGGAAAAGTAAAGGTAAAGAGGTATCTCTCCCAAATAATGTTGCTCCCATTATTGATAGGCCTCATGAGAATGAATCAAAAATAGTTGTGGAAGATGATACACTTGAGGATGATTTTGTTATGCCTATTGCTTGTTGTGATAATTATGATTGGGAAGATAATGATACTTCTTATAATCTTGAAAATATTTATGGCACCAACTTGGAAGATGATGATAATAATTGCTATACTATTGGTGCTATTCATACTATTAATGATGAGAGTGATTATGTTTATGATATACAAAGCCACAAGCTTGGGGATGCTATGTTTGATGAAAATGACATGTTTGAGAATTTATTTGCTGCAATTAATGTTTGTCCCAAGCTTGGGGATGCTATGCTTAATGAAGATGATCTTTTTATTCCCCCTACTTTGAATGATCAAATTTGTTATAATGACTGCATGCCTCCTACTTATGATGATTATTGTGATGATACTTATGCGATGAAAAAGAGTGATGATTACTATTATGATACTTGTAATAATTATGAATATCATTTTAATGAATATTACTCTTTTAATGTGGAACCAATTTGTAGTATTCAACTCTTTTATGATACTCCCACTATTAGTCATGAGAAGAAATTTTCTTGTGTGGAGAGTAGTAAAATTTCTATGCTTGTAGATCATGAAAAGAATGCTTTATGTGCTGGTTATATTGTTGAATTCGTTCATGATGCTACTGAAAATTATTATGAGGGAGGAGTATATGCTTGTAGGAATTGCAATAATATCAAGTTTCCTCTCTATGTGTTCAAAGTTTTGAAGTTATGCTTGTTTTGCCTTCCTATGCTAGTTGATTCTTGCTCCCATAAATTGTTTGCTCACAAAATCCCTATGCATAGGAAGTGGGTTAGGCTTAAATGTGCTAGTCATATGCTTCATGATGCTCTATTTGTGTTTCAATTCTTATCTTTTATGTGAGCATCATTGAAATCATCATGCCTAGCTAAAAGGCATTAAAGAAAAGCGCATGTTGGGAGACAACCCAACACTTTTACTTTCTGTTTTGATGTGTTCACATGATTAATATACTGTAGTAATCATGTTTTGTGTCTTTTATTTCAATAAAGTGCCAAGTAAAGCCTTTGGGGTGATTCACAAGATGAGTAGAATTGATGCTGAACCAAAACAGAAACTTTTGACTCCAGTACAGGAATTTTAATTTTTTACTGGAGCGTGATAATGATCTGAAATTTTTACACAGTCTTTATATACAAATTATTCAGGCTTTCCTAATTTTTTAGAAGTTTTAGAGACAGGGAAGTATGGTTACACTACAGATCTTCACAGACTATTCTGTTTTTGACAGATTCTGGTTTGCATGCATAGTTTGCTTGTTTTAGTGTTTCCATAGCTTATATTCTGTGGTATAAATTATGGGAATGGTATAATACCGTAGCTATCATGTGGGAACAATTATGAATATTGTCTTGACAGTACCTAAGTGAATGATTTATCTTTATTACACTAACCCTTCTCACGAAGTTCCGTTAAGTTTTGTGTGAATGAAGTTTTCAAGTTTTGGGTGAGACACCGATATGAAGAGAATAAGGAGTGAAAAGAACCTAAGCTTGGGGATGCCCAAGGCACCCCCAAGGTAATATCCAAGGAATACTCAAGCGCCTAAGCTTGGGGATGCCCCGGAAGGCATCCCCTCTTTCGTCTTTAACACTATCGGTATATCTTACTTGGAGCTATATTTTTATTCGTCACATGATATGAGTTTTGCTTGGAGCGTCATTTTATTTTGTTGTTCTCTATTAGGTGTCATTTATAATCTTGTTTTTCAATAAAAAGTTCCAAGAATTACCTTAGGATGCTTGCATTGCATGTTTGATGTGTGCTGTGTAAAAAACAGAAACTTTTGCTGTAGTGTTTGAATTTTCATATTTTACTGGAACGTGGAAAGTTTCTGAAATTTTTACACAGTATTTTAATATAAATTATTTAGCATTTCCTAAATTTTCATAATTTTTTGAGTTACATAAGTACACTTTTTTCATAAATTGCTACAGACTGTTCTGTTTGGACAGATTGCTGTCATAGTTTTGTTATCTACTTATTCTACAGTTTCCATAGCCTATATTGGTAGATATAAATTGTGGAAATGATAGTAAACAGTAGATGATTATTGAAATTATTGTGCAACTTGTCTTGTCAGTACCCAAGTGTTGATTTGTTCTTATGTGTACTAACCTATCTCACGAGTTCTTTTCAAGTTTTGGTGTGGATGTAGTTTTTGAGAATAGGTGAAACCGGGATATGAGAGGATTGAACGAGATACAAAAGCTCAAGCTTGGGGATGACCAAGGCACCCCAAGTAAATATTTCAAGAAGTCTCAAGCATCTAAGCTTGGGGATGCTACGCATCCCACCTCTCTTCATCAACAATTATCGGTTAGCCTATGTTGAGCCTAAATTTTTATTCGTTCACATGATGCGTGCTATTCTTGGAGTGCTATTTTTCTTTTGCTTGCTGTTGAATAAAATACTCAGATCTGAAAATATTTATTGAGAGAGAGAGAGAGTTCTCACATAGCTACTTAATTGTTTGACTACTCATTGATCTTCACTTTTATCTTTTGTGAGTAGCTTGTCACTTCCTCTCATGCTTCACTTATACCTTTTTGAGGGATGAAATCTTCATGCTCATGTGCTTCATTTAAATTTGTTTGAGCTTGTCGAAAAAGCAATGGCAATATATGAAACTAGTTCCAAAGTGATAGATATCCAAGGAGGATATAATAAAAACTTTCATGAAGATCATGGGACAAATTAAACTTTATTCTTTGTAATAGTTTTGAAACATGATGATAGTAATATGTGAGTCATGTTAGTGAGTAATTATGCTTTAGTAGGAATATTGGTGTTAAGGTTTGTGATTCCCTATGCAAGTACGAAAGTCAATAGTTATGCAATGAAGTTATATCCTACTTGTGGTGCATTATTCGGTGTTAGTTATGTTCAATGCTCACTTATGTGAATTTTCATTTCTTGGTTTGGTTGCTTCCCAATCTATTTGCTAGCCTCCATTTGTACTAAGTAGAAATACTACTTGTGCATCCAAAATCCTTAAACCAAGTTTTGCCTTATGAGTCCACCATACCTACCTATATGCGGTATTTCCATGCCGTTCCAAGCAAATTTGTATGTGCCATCTCTAAATTTTCAAAATAAATTTTCTCTTTTGTGTGCCTGGACCGCTCATGAAACAGTGGGGAGTGTCCAATATTTTTTCCATGCTAGATGTGTTATTCTCAAGATAAGTGTTTATTCACTTGTCATTCACGAGAAAGTGGCTGGTATTCGGGATGCCCAGTTCAATGCTCAAAAATCAAATCAAAATATAATGATACAAAACTCCCCCAAAATTGTTGTTTGTATGGACGGTACCCGTGGATTCAGCTTGCCGTGGAGTGTGATTGATTGGTGAAGGGGGAGTAAAAGCTTTATTTTCTGTTTGGGAACCGCCTATGATACATCTAGCATGGAAAGTATTGTGAGCTACTTTGTCATTTTCGTTGACAGGAAGAGCATGCCACCCAAAATATTTTTTCTCTCTCAATTTAAAACTTTGAGCTCTGGTACCCCTACAAATCCCTACTTCCCTCTGCGAAGGGCCTATCTATTTACTTTATGCAATTTTTATTTTTGCTTTGAGTCTCCATCTTCTCTTATAAGCACCAACTAGGGGGCACTATGATTGTACTTGAGCATTGGGCATTGCTAATATTTGAGTGTGTTTCATGAATGGATCAATGATCGAGCATGATGGGCTAGGGATAACTTTCTTTAGTGTTGATATTTTGAAAGACATGGTTGCTTGTTGACATGCTTGAGTATTGAAGTCATTATGTTAAAACTAGACTATTGCTTTGAATCATTTACAAGTCCAAATGTCCATGCCATACATAGAATAAAAGAATATGATAAACATGTTAGGCAGCATTCCATATCAAAAATTCTGTTTTTGTCATTTACCTACTCGAGGACGAGTAGGAATTAAGCTTGGGGATGCTGATACGTCTCCAATGTATCTATAATTTTTGCTTGTTCCATGCTGTTATATTATCATTCTTGGATGTTTTACAATCATTTTACTACAACTTTATATTATTTTTGGGACTAACCTATTAACCTAGAGCCCAGTGCCAGTTTCTGTTTTTTCCGTGTTTTTGAGTTTTACAGAAAAGGAATATCAAACGGAGTCCAAACGGAATAAAAATCTCCGGTGATTTTTTATGGAGCAGAAGAAGCCCAGGGAACATTGGAGTTGGGCCAGAAGAGCCACGAGGCCACCACAAGCCTGGGGGGCGCCCCCTCCCCCCAGGGCACGCCCCCCTGGCTTCTCGTCGCCTCGTGTCCCCCCTTGACTTGTTTCCGACGCCAAAAATTCCTATAAATACAGAAATCCCCATAAATAAACCTAGATCGGGAGTTCCGCCGCCAGACGCCTCTGTAGCCACGAAAAACCAATCGGGAGCCCATTCCGGCACCCTGCCGGAGGGGGAAACCATCACCGGAGGCCATCTTCATCATCCCGGCGGTCTCCATGACGAGGAGGGAGTAGTTCACCCTCCGGGCTGAGGGTATGTACCAGTAGCTATGTGTTTGATCTCTCTCTCTCTCTCGTGTTCTTGAGATGACACGATCTTGATGTACCGCGAGCTTTATTAATATAGATGAATCATATGGAGTTTTCCCCTCTCTATCTTCTTGTGATGAATTGAGTTTTCCCTTTGAAGTTTTCTTATCGGATTGAGTCTTTAAGGATTTGAGAACACTTGATGTATGTCTTGCGATGGGATATCCGTGGTGACAATGGGATGTTCTATTGATCCACTTGATGTATGTTTTGGTGATCAACTTGCGGGTTCCGTGACCTTGGGAATCTATGCATAGGGGTTGGCACACGTTTTCGTCTTGACTCTCCGGTAGAAACTTTGGGGCACTCTTTGAAGTTCTTTGTGTTGGATTGAACATGATGAATCTGAAATTGTGTGATGCATATCGTATAATCAAGCCCATGGGTACTCATGGTGACATTGGATTATCTAGGTGACATTAGGGTTTTGGTTGATGTGTATCTTAAGGTGTTATTTTAGTACGAACTCTAGGGCTGTTCGTGACACTTATAGGGATAGCTCATAAGATAGATCGGAAAAGATAACTTTGAGGTGGTTTCGTACCCTACAATAATTTCTTCGTTTGTTCTCCGCTATTTGTGACTTTGGAGTGAACTCTTTGTCGCACGTGAGGGATTTACATATGATTCAACTATGTCAGTATTGTTGAGAGAACTTGCACTAGTGAAAGTATGAACCCTAGGCCTTGTTTCCAAGCATTGCAATACCGTTTTTGCTCACTTTTGTTACTTGCTACCTTGCTGTTTTTATATTTTCAGATTACAAAAACCTATATCTACCATCCATATTACACTTGTATCACCATCTCTTCGCCGAACTAGTGCACCTATACAATTTACCATTGTATTGGGTGTGTTGGGGACACAAGAGACTCTTTGTTATTTGATTGCAGGGTTGCTTGAGAGAGACCATCTTCATCCTACACCTCCCACGGATTGATAAACCTTAGGTCATCCACTTGAGGGAAATTTGCTACTGACCTACAAAACTTTGCTCTTGGAGGCCCAACACGAGTCTACAAGAAGAAGGTTGAGTAGTAGACATCAATCTCCGCCGCGTCAGTGGACTCCGACGGAAGCGGCCCCTCAGCAGAATCCGTCGCGCCAGGTGACTTCGCCTCCTCCGCCGCCACAACAGCGGCGCCAGAAGAGATCCGCCGCCGCTCCGGCGGCTAGTAGTACAACAGTGAAGAAATACAGAGCAGGTAGCGTCAAGAAGGCTCCTGCCAAGTTAGCATATGACATGACTGACCAGGAATTGGACGAGGCCGTGGATGCCGAGATGAAACACCAGCTTGCACCCAAACGTCCAGTTCCAACGGAGAAAATAGATACGGTAAAAGCAAGGCGCTTACTGAAAAACCTTACGAAACCGCCACCTATGCTGCTATCAGACTATGACCGCTCTATTGTAAAGTCACATAAAGATCCAGAACAGCGGTCGGCAAGTACTAGCAGTAGTGCAAAGGGGAAAACAATTCCCCAGCTGGGTGAACAAAAAAACCAATCGTGCCCCCCATTGAAGGTGTTTACCGATATCGCTAATGATCCGGAGGTAGCGTCCGCTGCTTCTGGTTTCACTCTTGGTGATTAGTTAGGCGATGAGGTACAGTTCAAAATTGATGAGGTAGCCTATAAATACCAGCACGGGAAGCCTCTCGTCAGACCTGAACAGCTAGATGATCTACCAACACAAATGCAAAAATTGCATAACTCGTACACTAAAGAATCAAAGGCAGGGACCAACTGGATCATTGTGGGAGTTAATGATGAGCATTACTTCAATGGAAAAGAGGAGATTCACATTGAATTTGATGAATTATTTCAGTTATAAAATCAAGACGCCATCGACAAATCTATCGTCAGTTGCTATTGTTTGTAAGTATCATTTCTGTAATTAAGTTTCTATAGCTCACCTCGTTAATTGCATGTATAATTATCCTCTCTATGTTAATTATGTAGGAAGAAGATCCTCGAATGCAAAACAGAACGAATCTATGACATTGGGTTCATTAACCCATATACTGTTAATGAAGTTACGGTACAAATGCATGCCAAGGACACAGAGAAGATCTTGCTCAGGGCGTTACTTCAACAACAAACCAAAAGGGAAATACTATTTCCTTACAACTTCAAGTGAGTGTTAATTATACTGTCTTGTACACATTTTGTTTCGCTTACTCGATGTTAAGTATAATTGATGAGTTATGCGTGCCTAGCTTCCACTTTATTCTGCTAGTCATTCAGTTTGACGCAGGAGAAGTACTTGTCATGGACTCGTTATGTAAAGACCCTGAGATGTGGGCGGACATCAAAAATATGTTCCAGAGGTAATTCCAATCATTATCGCACTATATCGGCAACTTTCGTTCATTTCCTGATATCAAGTAATTAATAACTCCTTTATTCATTTTCTTTGCCGGACAGGGTTTGGAAAAAGTTCACCCAGAAGGCTAAGGGTGAATGGAGAGACGAGCTGCAATTTCAACCAGTCAATGTAAGTAGTACTAGCAGCTAGGTCCTTGCATCTCTTTGATTCTAGTTTCAATACCATTATCATTCTTAATTTATATTTTGATTGAACTCTATTCTCGTAAATTGCTCGAGGCAGGGATCCGGGAATAATTTATGTGGATACCACGTTTGCGAGTTCATTCGCCAAACGACCTGTGAGAAGGGCAGAATCTTAGAACAACTTGAAGTACGTAAAAAATATTCACAATTTTATTTTATTTCCATCAATTGTGTTGAGTTTCTATTTTATTACCATCAGTATTGACCCCCCCCCCCTTCTTTAAATTAGATCGAACGGAAGCGGGACGAACTCCTACCAAAGAGTCGCATACGGGCAATTCAAGAGGAATTGGCGGGATTCTTACTTAACGATGTCATAGATAAAAACGGAGAATACCATCGGGAATTGCATGCTGATTTTGGTAATTAGATACTGGGATAGTAAGGAATATTATATTGTATATATGCATGAACGTGTAATATTGTAGTAGCGTCGAATATATTCATCACTTATCTATGTTATATTCATCACGATGTTGTGTAACGGTTTCTTCATATTGCTATTAGTAGCTAGCGTCGAGTTGAATGGAAAACATAAAATAAAATAAAAACCTAAATGTAAAAGAATTAAATGGTAAACAAAAAAAGAAAATGGGGAAACACAATATGAAACCCTAAACCCTCCAAAACCCAAAACCCCTCCTTTAAAAAAACAAAAACCCCAGCGCTGGCTGGTGCTGACGCGTGGCTGCCTTTTAGTCCCGGTTGGTGGGCGCCCGACAACGGCCACGTGGAGCCCTTGTAGTCCCGGTTCGTAACCCAACCGGGATTAAAAGTGAGGGCCTTTAGTCCCGTATGATTAGTCCCGGTTGAAGAACCGGGACTAAAGGCTCTTCAGAACCGGGACTGATGGCCCGTTTTCTACTAGTGAACACCATCTCATCTCCAAACTCTAGTTCATCTCTTTTCTTCAATCATTGTATGAGACCTCCCTCTGATTGTTTACTAGGAGTACTTGCATGTGTTGATTACATCTTGTAGTTGATGCATACGATATTTAACGATGAAAAACGGTTATGTTCAAATTGTTTGTCAAATATTTATACCCACTAATCATGATTCATATGATGTCTTATGAGTAGATCCATTAGTTCTTGATGACATGGGAGAAATCTTGTTCCTAGTAATCATGTGAATTTGAATATTGTTTAATGTTTTGATGAGTAGATCCATATGGGATGGCATGTTGTCTTAAACTTAACCATACTACTAAGTATGATATGCTTGTTCTTCAGTTCTTGTTTGTGTTGTTTTGATGTGATGTTCTTGCATCTTCTGCTATGATGTGTCTTGTGTGTTGTGGTCGGATAGTCTGTTCTGTTTGTTGTGTGCTGCAAAAAGGATGGTAATGCCACCACTTTTGAAATGGGTGAGCAGAACAGCTACTTCCACGCAGCAAAACAGTCGTGCTTTGCATCTGATCACCCGTAAAGCACAAACACAGGCAACCAAACAACAGGTCATCATCTAGGCCTTGATGCAATGCAGGCAACTAATCAACATGCATATATTGGGTATTTGCCTGCATATGCTCAACCAGGCCTAGATGGATCAAGTATGCAAAGTGGTAAAAACGGTGCAGGTAACCAAACACGTCCTATATGATGACATCTCCGTGTCCAAAATTGTATCGCTAAAGTGCCCAACTGTCTGATATGCCTCAGCATCATGTTTGTGATTTTCTTGGCATGGTAATACATGTATCAAGATCAACGTACAAGCCACGTAGACATCGATCTAACAAGATCACTAGACTTTGCACAAATGACTATCAATCAAGAAAGAAAAATACAATCAAGACCGATGTATCCCTGTGCTTGACTCCAACGCCCGCTACCAGCCTCCGGCACCACCGCAACAACACCAAAAGAAAAAGTAAGAGCATCTATAGCCGGACCCCCTATATCCTCCTCAAACGTCCGAAATGCCCTTCCGGTCAGTGTCCGGTCAAAAAAATTTACCAAACCGGACCCCCCACTTCCTCCCTAAACGCCCGGACTAACTGCACACCTCAAACCCGTCTCAAATCTGGGGGGCAATATGAGGCTGCCCGGGCACCTCCACTTGACCCCACATGCAACCACTCAAGCCTTATTCCTCTGTGCTCTCCAGTGAAAAAAATAGTGCGCTATAGCGCCGTTAATAGCACGCTATAGCATATTGAGAATCGTCTCGCTAAATTGATATATTTACAATGTCTCGCTAATAGCATATTTTCAGGAACGCCGCTATTTTGTATAGCACACTATTTTTTTCCTTGGTGCTCTCTCTCTCCTTCTCTACACCGGCAGAGGAGTTGGTGCCTCACGACGACAACCACGGCTGCGCTGGCCACTGGGGCGCGGGTAGGCGTGCTGGACGCCGCCGCGGGAGCGGGCGTGCTTAGTAGTGCATGGCGTGGGCGTGGGCGTGGCCAGGGCGCGGATGCGCTGGTCGCCGGGGCATGGGCGTGGCCCGGGCGCGCGCAGCCGTGCGGGCCGCCGGGTGCGGGCACGGGGGCAGCTGACGGGCCGTCAGGTGCGGGCGGGGCGAGGGCAGGCGCGTCGCGGGGCGAGGGCAGGTGCGCGCGGGCGCGACGCGGGGTGAGGGCAGGTGCGTGCGGGCGTGCCTGGCGAGGGCAGGTGTGCGCGGGCGTGCGGTGCGCCAGCCGAGCTAGCCGGTCGTGCTAGCCACGGGGGCGCAAGCCGTGCTAGTCGGCGCGTGCACGCAGCCGTGCCTACTGCAGCCGCATGCTGGCTGATGCCCTCGCCCCTGCGCAAGCGGAGCTCGCCACCGCGACCACCGAGTCCGCTTGTCGGCCGGCAGCTGCCAGGCTGCGTGCTCTGGCGGTGTCGCACACAACCTGATCGTTGAAATGCCATAATATGAGGAGGCTGATTTTAGGAGTGTGATTATTTTGGACAGAGAAAGTGGGGGATGAAAACGGACGTGTCGGACACTGACCGTCCTTGGGCGTTTGAGTGGTCAAATTAGATGGACGTGGTTATAGATGCTCTAATGGATCACCTTCACCTGAGCTCGACGTGGCCTGATCGCTAATATGCAGTTTTTCAAACATCCAAAGTAGTTTACAAAATGCGAATTCATTGTTGTTGAAAGAATCTGGTCGGGGCAGCAGCCCGGACACGCTATCGAATTCTAGATCTACCGTCCCCGACTAAGACATCGAATGAAGAAACCACACCTGTCATTCACAAACCACGAACTCGACACATGATCCACAATCTTTCAGATGACGCCGATGCATATCATAATCTGTGTCCACCCCTGAACTACCTCTCAAGCTTCACGTTAGCGTTGGAGCAAACATCCTTACAATGGAAGAGCCCGAAAACGCAATGCAAGTAAACCACAAGAATGTTGCCAACGCCACGACATCCACGTCTAGACTGGTGTTCAAAACCATGGCCGGCCAAAGAACCAATCGCGTCATCTAGGAAGAATTTGGAATTTTTTTATTCATCGCCGTCATCGCCAAGCCAACACATCAAATATCCCAAAATTGAAGCTACTAGAGCGTGTAGAAGCTAAAACTGCACGATCAACACACGCGGATCTGTCGATCCCCTCTCACCACCTATGGCCAGCGGAAGGCCAGACTAGTCTATCCGAGATCGCCTTCTTTTCTTCATCGGCCCAAAGAAAGAAAACGCATCTATCCACGTTGGCCCGTTCTGTTGCCCTCTCGTCTGTGATTAGCAAGGAGACGGGGAAAGGAAATACATCCGTACGTACCGATTACTGTCACCAGTACTACTAGTATTCGGTTTAATCTCCAATAAATATACACGCAATTAAAAACATCGATCCTTTGTACGTACGTGGCTCTGTCTGCCGCTGTCTGCACATCGATTCGTTTAGATTTAGATCGATTTTGTTTCTCGAAACCTCTTCGTTACAAGTTCGCCGGCCGGCCGCGCCATGGTAACCAAGTCCTCCTCGGCGGTGGTGGTTCACGTCGGCGAGCACCTCTTCAAGGTCGTCGGCCACTCCCTGATCACGGACAGCAACGCCATGCTCACATCTGACACCTTCCGCGTTGGTGATCACGAGTGGGCTATCATGTACCACCCAAACGGCGACGCTAGGGTCGTGGACGATCAGTTCAGTTCGATTTTCCTTAAGCTGGTGAACGGCCACTAGTAGAAAACGGCCCATTTGTCCAGGTTCCAGAGGCCCATTATTCCCGGTTCTGGAACCGGGACTAAAGGGTCGGGACTAAAGCAACTAAAGCCAAAACCTTTAGTCCCGGTTCGCTTACGAACCGGGACAGAAGGGGCTCCACGTGGCCGCTGCGGGGAGCCCAGGCAGGAGGACCTTTAGTCCCGGTTGGTAACACCAACCGGGACCAAAGGGCATCCACGCGTCAGGATCTGGCAGGAGCTGGGGTTTTTTTTTTTTTTGAAGGGGGGGTGGGGGGGTTTTGGAGGGTTAATTTAGGGGTTTCATATTGTGTTAGCTAGCTAATAGAGAGAAATGTCCTCTCTTTCTCCGTGCTTGGTCGACGCTAGCTACTATACATATAGAGAGAACTCGACGCTAGCTAATAAGAAAATGAAGGAAACCATTAATTACACAAGATCGTCATGCTGAACATATATAGAGAGAAGTGACATCTCTTTCTACGTGCTTGGTCGAACAACAAGTTTTCATATATTTATCCGACGCTACTACATATATACAATATAACATCTTTTACAATCCCTAACATCATCTACCTAAGATCCAATCACAAATCCACATGGTATTCTCCGTCTTTAGGTATGACGTGGTCAAGAAAGAATCCTGCCAATTCCTCTTGAATTGCTCGTATGCGATCATGTGGTAGGAGTTCATTCCGCATCTGCCAGATCTAATTTAAAGAAGGGGGTCAATACATCCATATATATGAATAAAACTCAACACAATTGATGGTAATATATAAAATAAAATTGTGAATATTATTTACGTACTTCAAATTGTTTGTCAGAGAAGCCCCGCTCAGAGGTCGAGTGGCGAATGAACTCGCATACGTAGTATGCACATAAAACAGTCCTTTCTTTCTGGTACAAGCACTTTACGAGAATAGAGTTCAATCAAACTGATAAGCAAGCATGGTAATGATATATTGATGAAAATTTGAATCAATTAGAGATGCGCGGAACTAGCTAGTACTACTTACTTTGGGGTGCGTAAATCGCAACTCTTTGTTTAGACCGGGAACCTTTCGGGTGAACTTCCTCCAAACCCTGCCAGGCAAAGAAAATGATTACTTGATATCAGGAAATTAACAAAAGTTGCATGCCGATATGGTCCCGGTATTGACTGAACTTACTTCTTGAGCATTGCAGTCATGTCCGCATAATTCTCGGGATTTTTACGTCTCGAGTCTAAGAAAGTTACTAATGCCCCGTCAAGCTTAATGGATAGCAGAATAAAGTGGTAACTGCGCACGCATATATAACTCATCAATTACATTACTTAACCTCGAGTAAGCGAAACCGAGTATACAGAGAAGACAGCAACACTCACTTGTAGTTGTAAGGAAAGAGTATTTCCCTTTTGTTTTGATGTATAAGGAACGACTTTAGCAAGTTCTCCTCGGTCTCTTTGATTTCATTTCGTACCGTCCATTCATTTACGGCATCTGGGCTAATGAACCCAACGTCGAAGATTCCTGCTTTTTTGCATTCGACGATCTTCAATCTGCATAATATAGTGAGGATAATTATATATACATGCAATGAATGAGCTGAGCTAGAGACTTAACTATAGAAGTAATACTTACAGACACTAGGAAGTCATGAGTTGTTTGTCGAGGGCCAGTTGATTGTATAACTGAAATAACTCCACAAATTCAATAGGCATCACGCTGAGTCCAATGAATTCGTGCTCTGGTTTCACTGCCACATACATAGTGTCTTTCCCAGACTCCCAGCAGGTTTTCATGTACCACTCATGCAATTTGTACATCATCGTTGTTAGAGGAGGATGATCAGGTTTGACGAGAGGCTTCCCGTGCACGTATTTATATTATTCTTTTGTTACCTCAGCCGTTTCAAAAATTACATCATCCCCCAAGTAATCACCAAGTTTGGTACCGGGTAGTAGCACCGGATGATTAGCAATATCGCTAGACACCTTGAGCGGGGGGCACGATTGCTTCTCCTGTTCGCCGAGCTGGGGAATTGTTTTCCCACTTCTTCGTTCTTTGACTCTTGCAGCACTAGAAGTACTTCCCGACCGCTGCGCTTCATTATATGTCTTTATAATACAACGGTCATGGTTTGATGGCAGCGGAGGCGATGATGGTCGCTTCAGGGCATCCAGAGTGCGCTTCGCTTTCACCGGATCTACCGTTTCCTTCGGAGGTGGATGTTTCCGTGCAAAATGGGCCTTCACTTCGGCTTTACTGATGTCATCGTTTTCTTCGTCAGTCCTCTCGTATGGTAACTTTGGAAGAGGCTTGAGGCTTGAACCAAATTTGAATTTCTTCCCGCCTATTGTACTGCTAGCCGCCGGAGCGGCGGCGGCGTCTCTCTTCCGTCGTGGCTGACGCGTCGGAGGAGGCAGAGTGGCCTGACGCGCCGGAGGAGGAGGAGGAGGAGGAGGAGGCTGAGTGGCCTGACGCGCCGGAGGAGGCGGAGTGGCCTCACGCGCCGGAGGAGGCGGACTGCTCCGACGCGCCGGAGTAGGCGAAGGAGGAGGCGGAGTGCCCTCACGCGCCGGAGGAGCCGGAGAAGGAGGCGGAGTGCCCTGATCACTCGCCAGAGGAGGAGGAGGAGGAGGAGGCGGAGTGCCCTGACTCGCCGGAGGAGGAGGAGGAGGCGGAAGCGTCCAGTTTGGAAGCTTGATGTACTCCTCCCGCCATAGACATGTACTCCTCAAAGCATGAACCAGCTGATTCTCCCCTTCACCTGTACGGTGGTCAAGCTCGAGCTCCTCAAATCCCTCCATTACTTCATCCACCGTCACAACAGCATAGCCATGTGGAATCGGAAGGCGGTGAAAAGTTCCGTTGGGTTGAGGAGGTGCAACAGAGCCGACAGCCGCCTTGAAAGTGAGGTTCCGGAATTTTGTCATAAGCTCGCAATGTTGAGCCTCCGTGATAGTATCCACGGGGTAGCTAGGAGCCGTGAAGTCAGGCTGAACGAGCTCCGTGGAAGCCACGCTGCTTCTCCGCTGAGATGGCAGGGTAGCTTCGTGCCGCTGAGATGGTTGGCCGGCAGCTCGCTGGCTCTCAAGTTCCTCTAGCTTTTCTAGTCTTGCATTGAGCTTCTGCATGTCGCTCAGCTCCGCTTTCCTCTTTCTCTCCCGGCTTCTGTAACCGCTTGCGTCGGGAAACCCAACCTTCCACGGGACGGAGCCTGGTGTGCCTCGTGTTCGTCCAGGGTGCTCAGCATTCCCGAGGGCCTCAGTCAGCTCGTCCTTCTCTCTGTCGGGAATGAACGTCCCTTCCTGCGCTGCGGTGATATACTTCTGAAGCTTCTTGACGGGTATTGCAAGTTGCTCGTCCGTCCAATGGCACTTCGCTGTTTCAGGGTCCAAAGTTCTCCCAACCCCGAAGAACCAAGTCCTTGAACGGTCTGGCCAGTTCAATGTATCTGGTTCGACCCCTTTAGCAATCAGGTCATTCTCAGCTTTGTCCCACAACGGCCGGGCATTGAGATAGCCACCTGACCCCGTGTGATGGTGATACTGCTTCTTTGCAGCATTGTTCTTGTTTGTCTCTGACATTTTCTTACTCTTGTCCGATGTCTTGTAGGCCACAAATGCGGGCCAGCGATCTCTTATCTTTTCAAATCGGTCGATGAATTCTGGAGTCTTCCCTTTGTCGACAAACTTTGATTTCAACTCATTCTTCCACCTCCTGAATAGATCTGCCATCTTCTTAAGAGCACACGCCTTGACCAGTGGCTCTATAACTGGCTTATTCGGATCCTTCTCTGGCGGTAGGGTGAAATTTGCCTTCAGCGAGGTCCAAAGATCATCTTTCTGTCTATCGGTGACATAAGAAGGGTCGTCGTCCTTAGGCTTATTCCATTACTTGATGCTGATCGGGATGTTGTCCCTAACAATAGCTCCGCACTGAGCAGAAAATGCGTCCTTGGTCCGCTTGGGTTCAATCGGTAGGCCATCGTCCGCGAGTGCTGTGATCGTGAACCTTTCATCCTTGCGCAACCTTCTCTTTGGGCCTCGTCTCGTTACCGAAGTTTGGCTCGATCCGGAGGGCTATAAAGAAGAAAGAAGAGTTAATATATGTACATACCAAAACAATTAATGCATCAATTAGTTAGTCACCATAGGCTTAATTAATATATATACCTCGCCGGACTTTGCAACAGCTCCCTCCTCCATTCGGTCACCGGAGCCGTCATCATGGTCTCCTTCTTCCTCCGGCATTCGGTCACCGGAGCCATCATGATCATGTCCTTCCTCCTCCATTGTTCGATCACCGGAGCCGTCATCTTCTCCTTCCAGACCATCGGTGTCGTTGAGAAACGACAAGACATCACGTCCGGCGAGGATTATCTCCCCCAACAACTGTTCTTGTTCCAAGTCTCTTTGATCCATAGTTTCTGCAAATATTACAACATGGCAATTAATATACAAACATGAATGTCCGACGTCCGGACCGCCTCTCTCATGAATGTCCGACGTCCGGACCGCCTGTCTCATGAATGTCAAACAAGTGATTCTCTTAACCTTTAAGGGATTTAACAAAATGGCACCATTCTGGATGTGCAGAAAATGGTCCATATTTTTCCTGATCTCATCTACCCTTCTATATGTCACGTTGTCTAGTGTCAAAGGATTCAAGAAAACCAAGGCTTCATCATTAGCCGGAAGTAACAGGCGCATAATGGTACGAAGCTCTCCAAAATTGTTTTGGAACGGAGTCCCGGATAGGATAATTAATTAGCTTTTTGGTACGAAGTTCATCAAGAGCCTTCCGAATATCGCTATTTGGAAGGCCTTTGCTGAATTTCGTACCAAAAAGCGAATTATTCTATCCGGAACTCCGTTCCAAAACAACTTTGAAGAGCTTCGTAGCATCATACGCCTGTTACTTCCGGCTAATGATGAAGTCATGGATTTCTTCAATACTTTGACAGACAACGTGACATATAGAAGAATATATATATATATATATATATATATATATATATATATATATATATATATATATATGAGATCAGAAAAAAATTGGATCAACTTGTGCACATCCATAATGGGGGCATTCTTGATAAATCTATGTTACCGGAGTTTTCTATATGAACAAAAAAAATTCCACATGACATGTCCGACATCCCCCCTCATGTCGAAGTTATCGGGGAGGGGGTAGACGACAACGACGCTCACCCCTCATGTCCGACGTCCGACGTCCCCCCTCATGTCATGTCTGACGTCCCCCCTCATGTCGAAGTTATCGGGGAGGGGGTAGACGACAACGACGCTCACCCCTCATGTCATGTCCGACGTCCCCCCTCATGTCGAAGTTATCGGGGAGGGGTAGACGACAACGACGCTCACCCCTCATGTCCGACGTCCGACGTCCCCCCTCATGTCATGTCCGACGTCCCCCCTCATGTCGAAGTTATCGGGGTGGGGGTAGACGACAACGACGCTCACCCCTCATGTCCGACGTCCGACGTCCCCCCTCATGTCATGTCCGACGTCCCCCCTCATGTCGAAGTTATCGGGGAGGGGGGTAGACGACAACGACGCTCACCCCTCATGTCATGTCCGACGTCCCCCCTCATGTCGAAGTTATCAGGGAGGGGGTAGACGACAACGATGCTCACCCCTCATGTCCGACGTCCGACGTCCCCCCTCATGTCATGTCCGACGTCCCCCCTCATGTCGAAGTTATCGGGGAGGGGGTAGACGACAACGACGCTCACCCCTCATGTCCGACGTCCGACGTCCCCCCTCATGTCATGTCCGACGTCCCCCCTCATGTCGAAGTTATCGGGGAGGGGGTAGACGACAACGACGCTCACCCCTCAGGTCATGTCCGACGTCCCCCCTCATGTCGAAGTTATCGGGGAGGGGGTAGACGACAACGACGCTCACCCCTCATGTCCGACGTCCGACGTCCCCCCTCATGTCATGTCCGACGTCCCCCCTCAGTTCGAAGTTATCGGGGAGGGGGTAGACGACAACGACGCTCACCCCTCATGTCCGACGTCCGACGTCCCCCCTCATGTCATGTCCGACGTCCCCCCTCATGTCGAAGTTATCGGGGAGGGGGTAGACGACAACGATGCCCACCCCTCATGTCATGTCCGACGTCCCCCCTGGTCGAAGTTATCGGGGAGGGGGTAGACGACAACGACGCTCACCCCTCATGTCCGACGTCCGACGTCCCCCCTCATGTCATGTCCGACGTCCCCCCTCATGTCGAAGTTATCGGGGAGGGGGTAGACGACAACGACGCTCACCCCTCATGTCCGACGTCCGACGTCCCCCCTAATGTCATGTCCGACGTCCCCCCTCATGTCGAAGTTATCGGGGAGGGGGAAGACGACAACGACGCTCACGCCTCATGTACGACGTCCGACGTCCCCCCTCATGTCATGTCCGACGTCCCCCCTCATGTCGAAGTTATCCGGGAGGGGGTAGACGACAACGACGCTCACCCCTCATGTCTGACGTGCGACGTCCCCCCTCATGTCATGTCCGACGTCCCCCCTCATGTTTAAGTTATCGGGGAGGGGGTAGACGACAACGACGCTCACCCCTCATGTCCGACGTCCGACGTCCCCCCTCATGTCATGTCCGACGTCCCCCCTCATGTCGAAGTTATCGGGGAGGGGGTAGACGACAACGACGCTCACCCCTCATGTCCGACGTCCGATGTCCCCCCTCATGTCATGTCCGACGTCCCCCCTCATGTCGAAGTTATCGGGAAGGGGGTAGACGACAACGACGCTCACCCCTCATATCATGTCCGACGTCCCCCCTCATGTCGAAGTTATCGGGGAGGGGGTAGACGACAACGACGCTCACCCCTCATGTCCGACGTCCGACGTCCCCCCTCATGTCATGTCCGACGTCCCCCCTCATGTCGAAGTTATCTGGGAGGGGGTAGACGAGAACGACGCTCACCCCTCATGTCCGACGTCCGACGTCCCCCCTCATGTCATGTCCGATGTCCCCCCTCATGTCGAAGTTATCGGGGAGGGGGTAGACGACAACGACGCTCACCCCTCATGTCCGACGTCCGACGTCCCCCCTCATGTCGAAGTTATCGGGGAGGCGGTAGACGACAACGACGCTCACCCCTCTTGTCCGACGTCCCCCCTCATGTCATGTCTGACGTCCCCACTCATGTCGAAGTTATTGGGGAGGGGTAGACGACAACGACGCTCACCCCTCATGTCCGACGTCCGACGTCCCCTCTCATGTCATGTCCGACGTCCCCCCTCATGTCGAAGTTGTCGGGGAGGGGGTAGACGACAACGACGCTCACCCCTCATGTCCGACGTCCGACGTCCCCCCTCATGTCATGTCCGACGTCCCCCCTCATGTCGAAGTTATCGGGGAGGGGGAAGACGACAACGACCCTCACCCCTCATGTACAACGTCCGACGTCCCCCCTCATGTCATGTCCGACATCCCCCCTCATGTCGAAGTTATCGGGGAGGGGGTAGGCGACAACGACGCTCACCCCTCATGTACGACGTCCGACGTGCCCCCTCATGTCATGTCCGACGTCCCCCCTCATGTTGAAGTTAGCGGGGAGGGGGTAGACGACAACGACGCTCACCCCTCATGTCCGACGTCCGACGTCCCCCCTCATGTCATGTCCGACGTCCCCCCTCATGTCGAAGTTATCGGGGAGGGGGTAGACGACAACGACGCTCACCCCTCATGTGCGACATCCGATGTCCCCCCTCATGTCATGTTCGACGTCCCCCCTCATGTCGAAGTTATCGGGGAGGGGGTAGACGACAACGACGCTCCCCCTCATGTCATGTCCGACGTCCCCCCTCATGTCAAAGTTATCGGGGAGGGGGTAGACGACAACGACGCTCACCCCTCATGTTATGTCCGACGTCCCCCCTCATGTCGAAGTTATCGGGGAGGGGGTAGACGACAACGACGCTCACCCCTCATGTCCGACGTCCGACGTCCCCCCTCATGTCATGTCCGACGTCCCCCCTCATGTCGAAGTTATCGTGGAGGGGGTAGACGACAACGACGCTCACCCCTCATGTCCGACGTCCGACGTCCCCCATCATGTCATGTCCGACGTCCCCCCTCATGTCAAAGTTTTCGGGGAGGGGGTAGACGACAACGACGCTCACCCCTCATGTCCGACGTCCGACGTCCCCCCTCATGTCATGTCCGACGTCCCCCCTCTTGTCAAAGTTATCGGTGAGGGGGCAGACGACAACGACGCTCACCCCTCATGTCCGACGTCCGACGTCCCCCCTCATGTCATGTCCGACGTCCCCCCTCATGTCGAAGTTATCGGGGAGGGGGTAGACGACAACGACGCTCACCCCTCATGTCCGACGTCCGACGTCCCCCCTCATGTCATGTCCGACGTCCCCCCTCATTTCGAAGTTATCGGGGAGGGGGTAGACGATGACGACGCTCACCCCTCATGTCATGTCCGACGTCCCCCCTCATGTCGAAGTTATCGGGGAGGGGGTCGACGACAACGACGCGCACCCCTCATGTCCGACGTCCGACGTCCCCCTTCATGTCATGTCCGACGTCCCCCCTCATGTCGAAGTTATCGGGGAGGGGGTAGACGACAACGACGCTCACCCCTCATGTCCGACGTCCGACGTCCGCCCTCATCTCATGTCCGACGTCCCCCCTCATGTCGAAGTTATCGGGGAGGGGGTAGACGACAACGACGCTCACCCCTCATGTCCGACGTCCGACGTCCCCCCTCATGTCATGTCCGATGTCCCCCCTCGTCTCGAAGTTATCGGGGAGGGGGTAGACGACAACGACGCTCACCCCTCATGTCCGACGTCCGACGTCCCCCCTCATGTCGAAGTTATCGGGGAGGGGGTAGACGACAACGACGCTCACCCCTCTTGTCCGACGTCCCCCTCATGTCATGTCCGACGTCCCCCCTCATGTCAAAGTTATCGAGGAGGGGTAGACGACAACGACGCTCACCCCTCATGTCCGACGTCCGACGTCCCCCCTCATGTCATGTCCGACGTCCCCCCCTCATGTCGAAGTTATCGGGGAGGGGGTAGACAACAACGACGCTCACCCCTCATGTCCGACGTCCGACGTCCCCTCTCATGTCATGTCCGACGTCCCCCCTCATGTCGAAGTTGTCGGGGAGGGGGTAGACGACAACGACGCTCACCCCTCATGTCCGACGTCCGACGTCCCCCCTCATGTCATGTCCGACGTCCCCCCTCATGTCGAAGTTATCGGGGAGGGGGAAGACGACAACGACGCTCACCCCTCATGTACGACGTCCGACGTCCCCCCTCATGTCATGTCCGACATCCCCCCTCATGTCGAAGTTATCGGGGAGGGGGTAGGCGACAACGACGCTCACCCCTCATGTCCGACGTCCGACGTCCCCCCTCATGTCATGTCCGACGTCCCCCCTCATGTTGAAGTTATCGGGGAGAGGGTAGACGACAACGACGCTCACCCCTCATGTCCGACGTCCGACGTCCCCCCTCATGTCATGTCCGACTCCCCCCCTCATGTCGAAGTTATCGGGGAGGGGGTAGACAACAACGACGCTCACCCCTCATGTCCGACGTCCGATGTCCCCCCTCATGTCATGTCCGACGTCCCCCCTCATGTCGAAGTTATCGGGGAGGGGGCAGACGACAACGACGCTCACCCCTCATGTCATGTCCGACGTCCCCCCTCATGTCGAAGTTATCGGGGAGGGGGTAGACGACAACGATGCTCACCCCTCATGTCATGTCCGACGTCCCCCCTCATGTCGAAGTTATCGGGGAGGGGGTAGACGACAACGACGCTCACCCCTCATGTCCGACGTCCGACGTCCCCCCTCATGTCATGTCCGGCGTCCCCCCTCATGTCGAAGTTATCGGGGAGGGGGTAGACGACAACGACGCTCACCCCTCATGTCCGACGTCCGACGTCCCCCATCATGTCATGTCCGACGTCCCCCCTCATGTCGAAGTTTTCGGGGAGGGGGTAGACGACAACGACGCTTACACCTCATGTCCGACGTCCGACGTCCCCCCTCATGTCATGTCCGACGTCCCCCCTCTTGTCTAAGTTATCGGGGAGGGGGTAGACGACAACGACGCTCACCCCTCATGTCCGACGTCCGACGTCCCTCCTCATGTCATGTCCTACGTCCCCCCTCATGTCGAAGTTATCGGGGAGGGGGTAGACGACAACGACACTCACCCCTCATGTCCGATGTCCGACGTCCCCCCTCATGTCATGTCCGACGTCCCCCCTCATGTCGAAGTTATCGGGGAGGGGGTAGACGACAACGGCGCTCATCCCTCATGTCATGTCCGACGTCCCCCCTCATGTCGAAGTTATCGGGGAGGGGGTCGATGACAACGACGCTCACCCCTCATGTCCGACGTCCGACGTCCCCCTTCATGTCATGTCCGACGTCCCCCCTCATGTCGAAGTTATCGGGGAGGGGGTAGACTACAACGACGCTCACCCCTCATGTCCGATGTCCGACATCCCCCCTCATGTCATGTCCGACATCCCCCCTCAGGTCGAAGTTATCCAGGAGGGGGTAGACGACAACGACGCTCACCCCTCATGTCCGACGTCCGACGTCCCCCCTCATGTCATGTCCGATGTCCCCCCTCATGTCGAAGTTATCGGGGAGGGGGTAGACGACAACGACGCTCACCCCTCATGTCCGACGTTCGACGTCCCCGCTCATGTCGAAGTTATCGGGGAGGGGGTAGACGACAAGGACGCTCACCCCTCTTGTCCGACGTCCGACGTCCCCCCTCATGTCATGTCCGATGTCCCCCCTCATGTCGAAGTTATCGGGGAGGGGTAGACGACAACGACGCTCACCCCACATGTCCGACGTCCGACGTCCCCCCTCATGTCGAAGTTATCGGGGAGAGGGTAGACAACAACGACGCTCACCCCTCATGTCCGACGTCCGACGTTCCCTCTCATGTCATGTCCGACGTCCCCCCTCATGTCGAAGTTGTCGGGGAGGGGGTAGACGACAACGACGCTCACCCCTCATGTCCGACGTCCGACGTCCCCCCTCATGTCATGTCCGATGTCCCCCCTCATTTTAACTAATTTCTATTAACAAAAAAAATATTGTATGAACAAAAAAAATATTGACCATGTTGTCATGAACAAAAAAAATATAAACAAAAAAATATTGACCAAATATTGACGCGAGGGTGACGACGGGGGCGACGGCGACGGCGACGGCAGGGCGACGGGCGGGGGCGACGGTGACGGCGAGGGCGGGGGCGGCGGGCGGGGGCGGCGAGCGGCGGGCGACGACGGGGGCGACGGTGACGGCGACGACGGGGGTGGCGGTCGGCGGGCGACGACGGGGGCGACAGTGATGGCGACGGCGGGAGCGGCGGGCGGCGGGCAACGGGCGGGGGCGGCGGCGACGACGTGCGCGGCGGGCGACGGCGGGGGCGGCAGGCGGCGGGCGACGGCGGGGGCGGCAGGCGGCGGGCGACGACGGGGGCGGCGAGCGAACGACGGGGGCGGCAGGCGACGACGGGGGCGGCGGGCGGCGGCGATGGCTGGGGCGACGGTGACGACGATGGCGGGGGCGGCGGGCGGCGTCTGGGCAGCCTGGCGGCGTCGATTTCGTCGGCGTCGTCGGGGGCGGGGGCGAGATGAGAACTGAAAATTCCTAAGTGCTACTTATATACCCAGAGAATTGGTCCTGGTTGGTGGCACCAACCAGGACCAATGCACCCCTGTAGTCCCGGTTGGTGCCACCAACCGGGACCAAAGGTCAGTTTTCAGCAGCCCAAAGGGCGGGAAACAGGGACCTTTGGTCCCGGTTGGTGGCACCAACCGGGACTAAATAGGTGCATTGGTCCCGGTTGGTGCCACCAACCGGGACCAAAGGTCAGTTTTCAGCAGCCCAGAAATAGGGACCTTTGGTCCCGGTTGGTGGCACCAACAGGGACTAAAGGCGTCCATTTTTTGTTTTGTTTTTTGATTTATTTATTTTATTTTGTTCCTACTTACAGCTAAATACTTACTGTTTTTCAGTGATTCTTTTTGCTTTTAGGTCACAAAAATTATAAACTTTCTGTTAGTGCCATTAGTTTTCAAATTTGAATTTTTTGAAATTTGTGTGAATCATAGTTTGTGAATAACTTTACTAAAAATAGATTTTTGAGTGATTCTTTTTCCTGCTATTTAATATTACTGTGTTTTATCATTATATTCAATTTGTTAATTTTTAGGTTATTTTAAATGTCTGTTTTAATCAAAAACAGATTTTGTTATTTTAGTTTGCTATTAAAGTTTCTAACAAAAAAATTCTTTATGAAAATTCTTTTTGCTATTAATGTTTTGAACAAAAAATACTTTGATAATTTTAGTTGCATAAATTTTATATAATTTTAGGTTCAAAAATATTAGAGGTTTATAAAAGCTTTTTAGTTCATTCCTTTTGCTATATTAGAGTTTTATAAAAGCTTTTTAGTTGATTCTTTTTGCTATTGAAGAATATTATAGTTTTGTTTTAGTTGATCATAACAGAATATTTTAATTGATTATTTTTAGTTCATTCTTTTTGCTATTAGAGTTTCATAAAAGTTTTCTAGTTCATTCTTTTTGCTATTAGTTCATCCTTTGAGCTAAATGACCCTGAAATTGAAAAGCACTACAAATGAACTCTGAAAAGGTTGAAAGTTGGCATGGTATCATCATTTCACCCACATAGCATGTGCTAAAAAGTTGAGAGGGTTACGGCAAAAACTGGATGCACTTCGTGTACAAAACGGACAATCTCTTTCGAAGTATTAGAGTTTCGGACGAAAACTCATCTGTTACAAAGGTATTTCATTTTTTTGAACTTATTTGAACTCCAGACTTTTTGTGTGTTCAAAATGAACCATTCAAAGCCACATCATCAATTTTCAACCCTTTCTGACTTCATCTGGTATTTTTCATGCATTTACTGATTTTTTTGAGCTAAATGACCATGAAATTGAAAAGCACTACAAATGAACTCTGAAAAGGTTGAAAGTTGGCATGGTATCATCATTTCATCCACATAGCATGTGCTAAAAAGTTGAGAGGGTTACGGCAAAAACTGGATGCACTTCGTGTACAAAACGGACAATCTCTTTCGAAGTATCAGGGTTTCGGACGAAAACTCATCTGTTACAAAGGTATTTCATTTTTTTGAACTTATTTGAACTCCAGACTTTTTGTGTGTTCAAAATGAACCATTCAAAGCCACATCATCAATTTTCAACCCTTTCTGACTTCATCTGGTATTTTTCATGCATTTACTGATTTTTTAAAGCTAAATGACCCTGAAATTGGAAAGCACTAAAAATGAACTTTGAAAAGGTTGAAAGTTGGCATGGTATCATCATTTCACCCACATAGCATGTTATAAAAAGTTGAGAGGGTTACGGCAAAAACTGGATGCACTTCGTGTACAAAACGGACAATCTCTTTCGAAGTATCAGGGTTTCATACGAAAACTCATCTGTTACAAAAGGCATTTCATTTCTTCACATGTAACTGCACTGATATTCTAGATCAAAGGCATCATCATACTAGTTGTGGAGAGAAAGTCTTCACTTTTTCTTCGCTTGTGTCATTTGCTTATTGCGCCGTAACCATGGATAATCTTCATCGTTTAACAGGCTGCTTGGGTCAGCCTTGACTTTGTAGGGAGGAATTTCATGAAACTTTTCATAATCTTTAGACATGTCTGTCTTGCCCTCCAATCCCACGATGTCTCTTTTTCCTGAAAGAACTATGTGGCGCTTTGGCTCATAGTATGATGTATTCGCTTCCTTATCTTTTCTTTTTCTCGGTTTGGTAAACATGTCCTTCACATAGAAAACCTGCGCCACATCATTGTCTAGGACGAATGGTTCGTCTGTGTACCCAAGATTGTTCAGATCCACTATTGTCATTCCGTACTGTGGGTCTACCTGTACCCCGCCTCCTGACAGATTGACCCATTTGCACTGAAACAAAGGGACCTTGAAATCATGTCCATAGTCAAGTTCCCATATGTCCACTATGTAACCATAATATGTGTCTTTCCCCTCTTGGTTGCTGCATCAAAGCGGACACCGCTGTTTTGGTTGGTGCTCTTTTGATCTAGGGCGATCGTGTAAAATGTATTCCCATTTATCTCGTACCCTTTGTAAGTCAATACAGTCGAAGATGGTCCCCTGGCCAACGAGTACAGCTCATCAGAAACAGTGTTGTCACCCATGAGACGTGTTTGCAACCAACTGCCGAAAGTCCTGATGTGTTCATATGTAATCCAGTCGTCACACTGCTCCGGGTGTTTGGAGCGTAGAATATTCTTGTGTTCATCGACATACGGGGTCACCAAGGTAGAATTCTGTAGAACTGTGTAGTGTGCTTGAGACCAAGAATGCCCGTCCCTACATATTATTGAGTCCGCTCCTAGCGTGCCATTTCCAGTCAGTCTCCCCTCATACCGCGATTGAGGGAGACCAATCTTCTTAAGGTCAGGAATGAAGTCAACACAAAACCCAATGACATCCTCTGTTTGATGGCCCATGGAGATGCTTCCTTCTGGCCTAGCGCGGTTACGAACATATTTCTTTAAGACTCCCATGAACCTCAAAGGGGAACATATTGTGTAGAAATGAAGGGCCCAGAACGACAATCTCGTCGACTAGATGAACTAGGACGTGCGTCATGATATTGAAGAAGGATGGTGGGAACACCAGCTCGAAACTAACAAGACATTGCACCAAATCACTCCTTAACCTTGGCAAGATTTCTGGATCGATCACCTTCTGAGAGATTGCATTGAGGAATGAACATAGCTTCAAAATGGCTAATCGAACGTTTTCCGGTAGAAGCCCCCTCAATGCAACCGGAAGCAGTTGCGTCATAATCACGTGGCAGTCATGAGACTTTAGGTTCTGGAACTTTTTCTCTGCCATATTTATTATTCTCTTTATATTCGACGAGAAGCCAGACGTGACCTTCATACTGAGCAGGCATTCAAAGAAGATTTCCTTCTCTTCTTTGGTAAGAGCGTAGCTGGCAGGACCTTCATACTGCTTTGGATGCATGCCTTCTTTTTCATGCACACGTTGCTGTTCCTCCCGTGCCTTCGGTGTATCTTTTGTCTTCCCATACACTCCCAAGAAGCCTAGCAGGTTCACGCAAAGATTCTTCGTCACGTGCATCACGTCGATTGCAGAGCGGACCTCTAGGTCTTTCCAATAGGGTAGGTCCCAAAATATAGATTTCTTCTTCAACATGGGTGTGCGTCCCGCATCGTCAGTCGGAACAGATAGTCCGCCAGGACCCTTTCCAAAGATTACTTGTAAATCATTGACCATATCAAATATGTGATCACCAGTACGGAGGGCCGGCTTCTTCCGGTGATCTGCCTCACCTTTGAAATGCTTTCCTTTCTTTCGACTTGATGGTTGGTCGGAAGAAATCGACGATGCCCCAGGTACACATTCTTCCTGCATTTGTCCAAATATATATTGTCGGTGTCATCTAAACAGTGTGTGACTGCGTGGTATCCCTTGTTTGTCTGTCCTGAAAGGTTACTGAGAGCAGGCCAATCGTTGATGGTTACAAACAGCAACGCATGTAGGTCAAATTCCTTCTGTTCGTTCTCATCCCACACACGTACACCTCTTCCATTCCATAGCTGTAAAAGTTCATCAACTAATGGCCTTAGGTACACATCAATGTCATTGCCGGGTTGCTTAGGGCCTTGGATGAGCACTGGCATCATAATGAACTTCCGCTTCATGCACAACCAATGAGGAAGGTTATACATACATAGAGTCACAGGCCATGTGCTATGCTTGCTGCTCTGATCCCCAAAAGGATTAACGCCATCTGCACTTAAACTAAACCATACATTCCTTGTGTCATCTGTAAAGTCGCTCCACTTTCTCTCGATCTTTCTCCACTGCGACCTGTCAGCGGGTGCTCTCAGCTTCCCGTCTTTCTTACGGTCTTTTATGTGCCATTGCATCAACTCGGCATGCTTTTTGTTTCTGAACAGACGTTTCAACCGTGGTATTATAGGAGCATACCACATCACCTTGGCAGGAACCCTCTTCCCGGTGCGCTGGCCCTCAACATCACCAGGGTCATCTCTTCTGATCTTATACCGCAATGCACCGCATACCGGGCATGCATTCAAATCCTCGTACGCACCGCGGTAGAGGATGCAGTCGTTAGGGCATGCATGTATCTTCTGCACCTCCAATCCTAGAGGGCATAGAACCTTCTTTGCTTCGTACGTACTGCCGGGCAATTCGTTATCCTTTGGAAGCTTCTTCTTCACTATTTTCAGTAGCGAACTAAATCCCTTGTCAGATACACCATTGTCTGCCTTCCATTGCAGCAATTCCAGTGTGGTACCGAGCTTTCTGTTGTCATCTTCGCAATTTGGGTACAACCCTTTTTTGTGGTCCTCTAACATGCGATCGAACTTCAACTTCTCCCTTTCACTTTCGCATTCTCTCTGTGCATCAACAATGACCCGGCGAAGATCATCATCGGGCACATCGTCTGGTTCCTCTTGATCTTCAGCTTCCCCCATTGCAGCATCACCGTATTCAGGGGGCGGGTAGTTGTCATCATCCTCTTCTTCGTTGTCTTCCATCATAACCCCTCTTTCTCCGTGCTTGGTCCAAACATTATAGTGTGGCATAAAACCCTTCTCAAGCAGGTGGAAGTGAAGGGTTTTAGAGTTGGAGAAAGCCTTCGTATTCTCACAGACAGTACATGGACAATGCATAAAACCATTCTGCTTGTTTGCCTCAGCCGTTTCGAGAAAATTATGCAGGCCCTTAATATACTCGGAGGTGCGTCGGTCACCGTACATCCATTGCCGGTTCATCTGCGTGCGTTATATAGTTCTCATTATTGAACAACATATAGCTCTCTAGAGAATCTAATTAAAACATACATTGAAACTATGTAAAAAAATTAAATGCAATAACAAATGCGATCATAACCGCAACTAAGGTACCAATTGATCCAATGGCATAATGATACCAAGCCTCAGTATTAATGGCATATTTTCTAATCTTTATAATCTTCAAGCGCATTACATCCATCTTGATCTTCTGATCGTCGACGACATCGGCAACATGCAACTCCAACTTCATCTTCTCCTCTTCAACTCTTTGTAATTTTTCTTTCAAGTAATTGTTTTCTTTTTCAACCAAATTTAACTTCTCGACAAGAATTTCTATGTCGGTTGGAATTTCCGGTTCACATACCTCCTAGATTAAAAAATCTATGTCACGTTGGTCGGCATAACTGTCATAAACACCAAATAAAACAAATAGTTATAAAAGATAATATATACCACATCCAAATCATAGACAGGACGAGGGCCGACGGAGGCGGATACCAAAACCATCGCACTATATAATAACAAACAATAATAAAAGTAAGAAATTACACAAGTATCTATCTAAATCATACAAGTAAGAACTTTTTTCTTTTAGAAAGAAGATAAGAAGAAGAGGCTAACCACGGTGGTGCCGGCGCCGAGATGGGCGCGGGCGATCGACGGCGGTGAGGACGGGGACGGGACAGGACATCCAAACCTAGACAAATCTTGAGGAAAATGGAGCTTGGACAAGGAGCTTCGAGAGGAGAAAGCTTAAGTGTGGCTCGGGCATTTCATCGAACACCTCATGTGCATAGGAGGTGAGCTAGAGCACCACAAAGCTCTCCCACGGCCGGCCAAAAAAACAGAGCAGTGCACTGCTCTGCTCGCGGGCAAGGGGTATATATAGGCCAACCATTGGTCCCGGTTTGTGGCTGGAACCGGGACTAAAGGACAACATTTGGTCCCGGATCCAGCCACAAACCGGGACCAATGGTTGTGGGCCAGGAGCGAGGCCCATTGGTCCCGGTTCGTGTCTGGAACCGGGACCAAAGGGGTCAGGCGAACCGGGACCAATGGCCCCATGGGTCCCGGTTCGTGAGTGAACCGGAATTAATGGGATTTCAGGCCTGGACCAAAGCCCTGTTTTCTACTAGTGGGCGCTGAAGGTGAGGTCACGGCCTCCTATTCCATGGGCCTCCAGGACCCTGCGGCGCCGGCGACAGGGGAGAAGCACATATTGAGAGCGAGCCTCAAGAAGTTCTCATCCACTAATTATTGGGGATGGGGTAGGTACAACTTTGTGAGTAAAGCCGATTTGGCCGCATCCGGGTGCCTCAAGGATGACTGCCTAGTGATCAAATGCACCGTCAAAGTCATCACCAGACTGATGGACGACCGACAGGAGGCGACGATAAAGACAGCATCATTGTGCCACCGGTGGACCTAAGCAAAGATCTAGCTAATCTTCTAGACAGCGGTCTGAAGGCGGACCTGACCATCAAGATCGGCTGGTTCAAGAGATTCAAGGAACACGCGTGCGTGCTCGCTGCCAGATCGCCAGTCTTTCGAGCCCAGTTGTGCGGCGCCATGATGGAGAGCAGAGAAAGCAGCATCCGCGTCGAGGACATGGATGCCAAGGTTTTCGAGATCATGCCTCATTACATGTACAACGATCGTCTGCCAGAATCTATGGACGAGACTACGGAAGAGACCACAAACATGGTGAAGCATTTGCTCGTCGCCGCTGATCGTTACGCAATGGAAAGGCTAAAGATGATGTGCGAGAGCAGGCTGAGCAAGGAGCTGGATGTCAACACGGTGGGTTTCACTTTGGATCTGGCAGAGCAATACCATTGTCAGCAGCTCAAGGATTGCTGTCTCAGGTATATGACAAAAGACGGCGAGACATTACGAGATATCGTAAACACCAAGGGGTTTGCTCAACTAAGGCAAAACCAACCACGCATCGCATTCGATATTCTTGGACAAGTTATTGCCTTATTGGCAACTTAGTCATCTCCTGTTGACATGAATCAAGTGATGATACATCCTTGGGAGCAGAAGCAGATACTAGCTTGATATCTGTGTATTTTATCTACTGTGTACCGTTCCTCGGAAAATTTACTGATTTAAATTTGATAGATGTGTCCTTGACGCACCACTTTAAAGCATCTCCGATAGCTTAAGTTTTATTTTCTAAGAATGTTCATTTTACAAGTCAACAATCATTCATACAACTAATATAATACAGTGTATGGTGAATAAATATACAAGTTTGTTCTTCACATACAAGCTTAATCCCTATCCTCACATATGTGTGCTTGATCCGGTATCTTAAAGTTTTCCGTGATCAATAATATTTTCTTCTGATGCTTTAGTATTATTTATCCCAAATACTTAATAGTGCAGCTGCACTATTAAGCTGAAACGAGCGCACCCTCGCGCAGCGTACAACTCACGGATTGACTGCATGCATGTGATGATGTCATCCCACTTTATTCCGTCTTATTTTTTTCAAAAAACTAGAACTTTTCAACTGAGTGTCAGAACGACGATCCGTTTTCACCGTTAGGTTTCTCGCGACGAGCTCTTCAAAACTAGATCCCATATGGATATGTTTCGACAAACTTTTTTTTGGGCAACTTTGGCTCTAGACGAAGCAACTCAAGTGCTAAATAGAAGCAACTTCCTTGCACCATGTGTATTGATGAATTTACCTAGCAAGTATATCGTAGACAACATAGAAACCATGGCAGACAAATTTTCAACGTATATAGACAATTTAGCATCACCCGTAGGCAACCTTGGCATTACATTGAGGCAACTTTTAGCACTAAATGAGGCAACTCCCGTTATGCTAGGCAACTCCCGTTGCCACTCCATAGTGTTTGAAGGCAACTTAAAAAAATAATGATAAAAAACTTTATAATATTTGTAAGCAACTATTTTACAAAGTTAGGCAACTAAGCAGCAATTATGGCAACGAATTACCAATAGCAGGCAACTGGGCATTAATGGTAGGCAACTGAACATCAATCGTAGGCAACTGACCATCAGTAATAGGCAACTGAGCATCAAAGTAGAGCAATTTCATAGTATTTGTAGGCAACTGAGCATCACCCATAGGCAATTGATCATCATTAATAGGCAACCGAGCATCAATGTTTGGCAATTTCACAGTATTTGTAGGCAATTAAGCATCAACCGCACACAACTAATCATCAATGATAGCAATTGAGCAGCAACAATAGGGAAGTTGAGATTGGCAAGATTCATAGGTATACATAGTGCAGTGAAGTTACTTGTATGTAGCACTAAATGCACCACATGTTTGTGTGATTTTCTCATTTTTACAAAAATCAACCAAATAGGCAGTCCTACTGGAAAAATGAAAAAAAGTTGCTTTCCTATAACACTAAAGATGTCTCAATATCATCAAAAGTTGTCCAAAAAAAAGTTTGTTGAAACCTATCCATATGGAATCTACTTTTGAAGAACTCGTCGTAAGAAACCCAGCCGTGAAAACGGATCTTAATTCCGACGCTCGGTTGAAAAGATGTAGCTTTTTGAAAAAAAGAACGAACGTAATTAATTACACTGGAGGGAGGGAACCAGGTCGCACGGGTTTCCTTTTCTGGACTGTCCGCGCGCGTGGGGCTGGTGCTACCCTTTTTTGGGAGTGCGCTCTCGCCTGCAAACGGGCGACTTGGCGCCGGCGAGCCGCGTCCTTTATTTATTATGCAAGGACTACTAGTGGCTGGCTTTTTCTCGCTTTTTAATCTTTTTAATCTAGCAATCTCTCCAATGAAAAATAATTCTCTTTCTCTTATTTTGGGCCCTTGCGGCGACGATGACGCGAGGCTGGTGATTGGTTCCGACGCTGACGGGGTCTTTATTAATAAAAAAGAATATTAATTGCTTGGGTGAATTCTGAGCGTTGGATGTATTTAGAGCATGGTTAATAGTATAGCCAGCTGCTGGCTATGAGTCATTCCTATGTCATCTATAGCCCATCTTATAGCCAACATATACAATAGTTGATTAAAAGAGTGTACTACTTTTTTATTATATGACTCACCTTTCACTCTCACAAAGTATCTAGGAGCACGTACTAAAGCTGGCTCAGTCGGCTTACCTTCTCTTCCCTCTTATTTTTTCTCGAACTAAGTAAAATATACTAGCTTATTTCTTATAG
Source organism: Elymus sibiricus (assembly GCA_039707655.1). Lineage (NCBI taxonomy): Eukaryota > Viridiplantae > Streptophyta > Magnoliopsida > Poales > Poaceae > Elymus > Elymus sibiricus. Next base: position 103,029,917 of record CM077669.1, on the reverse strand, counting down.
CCGGCTAACTCGGCTTTATTGTGTACTGCTCTTGGAAGTTAGAATGAGTGTCGGATATTGGAGGCCAAGGCGCTGCGTGAGTGACCTCCACCTGATTCCCCAAACCGCCCTTTCCCTTTCCCTCCCAGGAGCGAATCCCACCTCCCAAACCAACCCGGGCTCGCCGCCGGTGGCCGCCGCACGGGCCGCGCGATGGAGTTGTCGGCTGCGTTCGAGGAGCACGTCCGGCAGATGGAGGACGCCCGCAACCACTGCATGTCCCCTCGCACAACAGCTCCTCTGCCCCGAGCCCCCGGCACCTACCTGGCCAGCCTCCTCGCCGTCCGGCAGATGGAGGACGCCCGCAACCACTGCATGTCCCCCCGACACCATGGATGGATCGAGTACGCACGCCGGTGACCTTGATGGCCAACAAAGACAGGATCTTGAACCCGCTCCGGTCATGCATGCATGTCATGGGGTCGTGGAGCCAGCCAGACCACCGCTGCCACGCACCCATGGGCGGCCTGCAGCTGTGGCACCTGCCGGCCGTACGTCGTGCCCTTTCAAGTTTGAACTGCGCCGCGCGCGTTAAGAGCATCTACAGCCGGACCTTGCAAATCCGGTCCCTCAAACGCCTGCGGACGCGTCCGGGCGCGTCCGCGGACACTGACCGGTCACGTCTCAAATAAAGCTCGTTGCATCCGGACATCTCATATTTCTCCCTCAAATCCATACAAAAACATGCAACTAAATGAATCTACGTATTACGTGAAAAGCTATCTACTCTTCGTCGGAGATGTGGACGATCTCGGTCCCCTCCGACGGATAGATGTGCGCGCGCCGTAGGTCCGCCCCCTCCGGCGTCGGCGCTGCTGCCCCCTCCGCTGCGGCTTCCTCGGCCTCGATCTCGGCCTCCAGCTCGTCGAAGAGGGCGTCGGCTTCCGCCCGCCTCTGCCGGATGAGCCGGCGATTGGGCTCCACCTCGGCCTCATCCCGGATGGAATCCAGGATGGCCTGCTGCTCCGCCATCTCGTCCAATTGGGCGATGAGGAACTCCGCGTCCGCCTCCGCCATGGTCAAGCCGGGAGCCTCCTGCTTCGGCTCCTCCTCCTCCGGCAGCTCCTCCTCCTCCACCTCCTCCTCCGTCTCCGGCGAGTCCGGAGGGAGACCCGCAGCGATGCGGGCGGCGCGGCAAGCGTGGTACTCCTCCTCGATATGTCAGCGCCGCTCCGGCGTCAGCTGCGCGTAGGTGGTGATGAGTCGGCGGACCATCCTGACGGAGAGGGAACAGCAAGAGGAGGCGGAAGGGCTCGGCTGGCGGCGGAGAGAGGGAGGAGGCGGATGTGTTAGGGCTGGGGGGCGTCGGACGGCTTAAATAGCCGGCCCCGACCTCGGGCGGGGAGGCTGAGCGGCGCCACACGGCGTTCACACCGTCGCGACGGTCGAGGTGCCCGTCGGACCTTCGGGTTTCCCGGCAAGTCCGTGTGGGGCCACGCCGTCAGTACGACGTGGCGGGCGTGCCCGGGCGCGTCCGGGCGCCCCCATACCCGCCTCATATTTGGGCTGGATATGGGGGGTGCCGGTCAGCCCGGGCGTTTGAGGGCCGTTTGAGAGACCCATCTAGGTCGAAATTTTGTGACCGGACACTGACTGAGCGGCCTGCCCGGACGTTTGAGGCGGGTTTGAAAGGTCCAGTAGTAGATGCTCTAACGCCGACGCCCAACTCCTGGAGCGGGGAAATGAGGCCTTTTCCTTGATGCAGCCGACGTTGATCGTCGGCGAACGAGGAGAGAGAAAAAAAAATATGTGCTTTATTTTGTCCTTCTTTATGGCAGCTGACGAGAAATTTTTTCCAGACTCTCGATGATGTAGGCGTCGGCGCCGCTGGCCGCCGTCGTGCCGGAAGATGCTGGCCAAAGGGGTTCCAGCTGGAATCTAATTAAGCACTGCATGTATGTCTGCAGTCGGCACCGGTGTTGCAATGAACACGGACGGACCTGGATGGCCGTGCATGGCCTGCGCTGGCATCGGACGCCGTCGTCCACGCATGCATGGCGGCTCCCACCTGGCCCATGGCGGCGGCGGCCCGGAGTTTTTACCTCCCGGTTATCTCTCTCGATGTAACGCCGTCGTGTCGATCGGTGACGCTGCTCGCCGTGGTGTCGAGGATCGATTGATGATGCTGCTCGCGTTGCGTTTGTTAGAAAAGAAGCAAAGACGGTACGCGTACGTGCATGAGCTGAGGTGCTGAGCATTGTTACCATTTTACTTCCTCCGTTTATAAATACAAGTCTTTTTTAGAGATTCTAGTACGAATTACATAATGGATGTATATGAACATACTTTAAAATATAAATTCACTTATTTTGCTCCATATGTAGTCTAAAATAAAATCTGTAGAAATACTTATATTTAAGATTTAGAAACAGATGGAGTACACATGCATGCATGTACGTATGTATACGATCTGCAATTCTGCACTCCGGATGTTGGCGATGAAACGATGAATCCATGATCCATCTATATTCTCTGCAAAAAAAAAAATGATCCATCTATATATCGAGTACGTTGAGACGATCGAACCTCTGGACGATTTCTTTCTTAATTAGTGTTAGAATTGTGTTGAATATTCGTACAAGGTAGGTTACAGTTGGACTTGGATTTAAACTATGTGTAGACATGATAGGAGTCGTGTCCTATTAGGACACCCGTACACCTAGGCCTCTTATATAACGAGGGGGTAGAGACGCGATGTAACCTATGCCAACATAATAACACAGGCACGTAGGGGGAGCCGGCGGCCGGGATGCGATATTGTGACGGCGTCACGGGGAGGAGCGCCCTAGTCATAACCCGGGGATGTAGCCATGTCGGTGAACCTCGTTAAAAAATCTCGGTGTCGTACCTCATGTGGTTACTTGGTCCTCGGTGGATTGACGGTGCATCTTGGATTTATGCTAACAATTAGTGGCCGGGCTGGCGAAGGATGTGGCAGGCGATAGAAGCCCGAGATGGCCGGTGACGTTGATGGCCAAAGACAGGAGCTTGAACCCGGTAGCTCATGCTCATGGGTGCCGGCACTGGATCCGTCGGTCGGATCCGCCCCACCTTGACGTTTCTTCTTGCTTGGCACCAAGACGGATAACACCTAGTCATGAGGCAGAGCGGTGGCCCATGGATCTTCTTGAGCAAGAAGGGGAAGACAAGCGACGGCGACGGTGTGTGTGTGTGTGTGTGGGGGGGGGGGGCGTGGGGGGGGGGGGAGGGGGTGCAGACGAAGAGACCTACTAAGCTCTGCATGTATGTTTTGCAGTCGGCCCCGGTGTTTTTTTTAAGGGGAACGTTGTTGCTTTATTCAAGGTTAAGAGCTCCATCTAAACGATCTCCGAGCTAACACACTCGGAAGACACGTGGAGCCAGGTTTCACACAACGACTTAATACAAACCCACCCCTAGCTATGACATGTGCGACTTTATTAGCCGATCGTCGCACCCAAGCAACCCTAGACTGACGAAAGAGTGAAGGGTGTTGCAATGAAGAGCTGAGTACGCGTGACACGAAGGACCTGAGTTGTGGCGGCAACGAAAAATGCTCAAGCCTCCCTGTGCTTGGCTCGATATATATGTAAGCTCATCCGGCACCCGACCTATGGCCGTGCGTGTGAGCTGGCGCGTGAGGAAGGGACCGCATCAAGATGAGCGCACATGCATTTGAAGATAGAGTAGTTGTTGTTTTTTTTTTTTTTTTTTTTTTTTTTTTGAGGAAGATAGAGTAAGAGTAGTTGTTTGTTTCTCCGAGGGTAGCTGTGCGTACTCGCAGGGTGCGTGTTAGAAAAACTTTGACAGAAAAGGGATAAGTATATTTTTCGTCCTCGAACTCTTCCGAGAGTTTAGAAATCGTCCCTCAACTCCAAACCGGAGAGTTTTCGTCCCTCAACTATCAAAACCGGATACTTGTCGTCCCTCACGCCGCCTCGGGCGGTTTTAGTGCGCGATGAACAGTAAACCGGTGAACAGTAAAATCGAAAAAAAATAGCAAAAAAAATCAAAAAAATCTGAAATTTTACAGCATCGAAGATACTCTGGTGCGCAAGACCCGTGCAAAATTTCGTGGTGTTTCGACATTCGAGCAGCTCGTGACAAACAAAAAACCGTAAATATGTACGTCGGTGAACAGTAAATTCAAAAAAAATAGCAAAAACAATCAAAAAAATATGAAACTTTTTGGCATCAAAGGTGATAAGGTACGCAAGATGCGTGCAAAATTTCGTGGTGTTTGGGCACTGTACGAACTCGTGGCAAAAAAAACAAAATTTGGCTCAGATTTATTTTTTTGAAAAAGTGCGCTATTTTGTTTTTTTTGGCTAGAGCTCCTCGTATGTCATTTGGTCACGAAATTTGGCACGCATCTTGCGTACCTGAGCACCTTTGATGCCAAAAAGTTTCATATTTTTTTGATTTTTTTTGCTATTTTTTTGAATTTACTGTTCACCGACGTACATATTTACGGTTTTTTGTTTGTCACGAGCTGCTCGAATGTCGAAACACCACGAAATTTTGCACGGGTCTTGCGCACCAGAGTATCTTCGATGCTGTAAAATTTCAGATTTTTTTGATTTTTTTTGCTATTTTTTTCGATTTTACTGTTCACCGGTTTACTGTTCATCGCGCACTAAAACCGCCCGAGGCGGCGTGAGGGACGAAAAGTATCTGGTTTTGATAGTTGAGGGACGAAAACTCTCCGGTTTGGAGTTGAGGGACGATTTCTAAACTCTCGGAAGAGTTCGAGGACGAAAAATATACTTATCCCGACAGAAAATATTGATGCATGGTAAAGAAGAAGAATAAAAGGGAAAGAAGGCGATCTTGACGCGACCAAGAGAGGAGAGGGGAGGTCGGTCTTGACGCGACGCGACGCGACGCGCCAGAATAGTTCGCTCAAGTCGACGCCGACGTCACCGGCTGCGTGATGGAGCTGCCGGCTGCTTTCGAGGAGCGCGTCCGGCAGATGGAGGCCGCCTCCTCACGTCTGTTTGTGATTAGCAAGGAGACCGGGAAAGGAAACACGTCCGTACGTACCGATTACTGTCACCAGTACTACTAGTATTCGGTCCAATCTCCGATAAGTATACACGCAACTAAAAACATCGATCCTTTGTACGTACGTGGCTCTGTCTGCTGCTGTTTGCACATCGATTCGTTTAGATTTATATCGATTTTGTTTCTCGAAACCTCTTCGTTACAAGTTCGCCGGCCGGCCGCGCCATGGTAACCAAGTCCTCCTCGGCGGGGGTGGTTCACGCCGGCGAGCACCGCTTCAAGGTCGTCGGTCACTCCCTGATCACGGATAGCAACGCCATGCTCACATCTGACACCTTCCGCGTTGGTGATCACGAGTGGGCTATCTTGTACCACCCAAACGGCGACGCTAGGGTCGTCGACGATCAGTTCAGTTCGATTTTCCTTAAGCTGGTGAACGGCGGCGAAGATGAGGTCACGGCCTCCTATTCCATGGGCCTCCAGGACCCCGCGGCGCCGGCGACAGGGGAGAAGCACATATTGAGAGCGAGCCTCAAGAAGTTCTCATCCACTAATTATTGGGGATGGGGTAGGTACAACTTTGTGAGTAAAGCCGATTTGGCCGCATCCGGGTGCCTCAAGGATGACTGCCTAGTGATCAAGTGCACCGTCAAGGTCATCACCAGACTGATGGACGACCGACAAGAGGGCGACGATAAAGACAGCATCATCGTGCCAGCGGCGGACCTAAGCAAAGATCTAGCTAATCTTCTAGACAGTGGCCTCAAGGCGGACCTGACCGTCAAGATCGGCTGGTTCAATAGATTCAAGGTGCATGCGTGCGTGCTCGCCGCGCGATCGCCGGTCTTCCGAGCCTAGCTGTGCGGCGCCATGATGGAGAGCAGAGAAAGCAGCATCCGCGTCGAGGACGTGGATGCCAAGGTTTTCGAGATCATGCTGCGTTACATGTATAACGATCGTCTGCCAGAATCTATGGACGAGACGACGGAAGAGACCACAAACATGGTGCAGCATTTACTCGTCGCCGCTGATCGTTACGCAATGGAAAGGCTAAACACTACCGGAATTTATGCCGACGCCGACGGCTTCGTCTATGCCGACGGCCACCGTCGGCATATACGGCCGTATGCCGACGGCCTATAGCCAACCGTCGGCGTATCCAGGCCGTCGGCATACCTCCATCTATGCCGACGGTGGCCGTCGGCATAGCTAGGCCGTCGGCATACCTCCATCTATGCCTACGGTGGCCGTCGGCGTAGCATCACCGTCGGCATATGTGCGGGCCCGGCCGCCCCGGTTTTAACAGCCAGTTGCCGCCGTCAAACGTATGCCGACGGCCCTAACGTTGACCGTCGGCATACCTCTCTGCACCACGTCATCGATCCGCGGCACCGTGGGCCCGGGATATGCCGACGGTTATGCCGTCGGCATATCTTCGGCCCCACTGTGCCACGGATCGATGACGTGGCAGGGAGATATGCCGACGGCTTAACCGTCGGCATATCTACGTTCAATTTTTTTTATTCTTTTTTTTATATATATTTTTTTTTCAAAAAAATTCCATTAATTAAATTGTGTCTTATCTATACATAAACACACATAGATACACCACGCGTGTCTCTAGGGCCCAGTTTACCGCCCCGTCAACTCTCGCAGGGTTAGGCGGGACGGATGTTGTTTGGGGGTAGCTATGCCGCCAGGTCTTTCTCTGGGCCCTCCTACACGTCCGGAAGTGCAGTGGCGGGTGCAAGCACGGGCTCCGTGGTGTGACCCCCCTCACCGACGTCGCCGCCGCCGTCGCACGGAGGGGGGGAACGACCACGTCGGGCAGTAACGGAGGGAATCTTGCGTTGGGTTGTGCCCGGACCTTGATACGAAGTGTACCTAGGGGCTGGGCTATCACACCGAGGTGAAAATTTCCATCGGTCAAACCCCGTCCAGCGAAAGTCAAAGGCGTAGACCGCCCAGTCAACTCTCGCAGGGTTAGACGGGACGGGTGTAGTTTGGGGGGGGGTAGCTATGCCGCTGGGTCTTTCTCTGGGTCCTCCTACACGTCCGGAAGTGCGGTGGCGGGTGCAAGCACCCGGCACGGGGCTCCGTGGTGTGACCCCCCTCACCGACGTCGCCGCCGCCGTCGCACGGAAGGTGGGAACGGCCACGTAGGGCAGTAACGGAGGGAATCTTGCGTTGGGTTCTGCCCGGACCGTGATACGAAGTGTACCTAGGGGCTGGGCTATCACATCGAGGTGAAAATGTCCATCGGTCAAACCCCGTCCGGCAAAAGTCAAAGGCGTAGACCGCCCGATCAACTCTCGCAGGGTTAGACGGGACGGGTGTAGTTTGGGGGGGGGTAGCTATGCCGCCGGGTCTTTCTCTGGGCCCTCCTACACGTCCGGACGTGCGGTGGCGGGTGCAAAGCACCCGGCACGGGGCTCCGTGGTGTGACCCCCCTCACAGACGTCGCCGCCGCCGTCGGACGAAGGGGGGAACGGCCACGTCGGGCAGTAAAGGAGGGAATCTTGGTGTGGGTTGCGCCCGGACCTTGATACGAAGTGTACCTAGGGGCTGGGCTATCACACCGAGGTGAAAATGTCCATCGGTCAAACACCGTCCGGCGAAAGTCAAAGGCGTAGACCGCCCGGTCAACTCTCGCAGGGTTAGATGGGACGGGTGTAGTTTGGGGGGGTAGCTATGCCGCCGGGTCTTTCTCTGGGCCCTCCTACACGTCCGGAAGTGCAGTGGCGGGTGCAAGCACCCGGCACGGGGCTCTGTGGTGTGACCCCCCTCACCGACGTCGCCGCCGCCGTCGCACGGAGGGGGGGAACGGCCACGTCGGGCAGTAACGGAGGGAATCTTGCGTTGGGTTGTGTCCGGACCTTGATACGAAGTGTACCTAGGGGCTGGGCTATCACACCGAGGTGAAAATGTCCATCGGTCAAACACCGTCCGGCGAAAGTCAAAGGCGTAGACCGCCCGGTCAACTCTCGCAGGGTTAGACGGGACGGGTTTAGTTTGGGGGCGGGGGTAGCTATGCCGCCGGGTCTTTCTCTGGGCCCTCCTACACGTCCGGAAGTGTGGTGGCGGGTGCAAGCACACGGCACGCGGCTCCGTGGTGTGACCCCACTCACCGACGTCGCCGCCGCCGTCGCACGAAGGGGGGGAACGGCCACGTCCGGCAGTAACGGGGGGAATCTTGGTGTGGGTTGTGCCCGGACCTTGATACGAAGTGTACCTAGGGGCTGGGCTATCACATCCCGGTGAAAATGTCCATCGGTCAAACCCCGTCCGGCGAATATCAAAGGCGTAGACCGATCGGTCAACTCTCGCAGGGTTAGACGGGACGGGTGTAGTTTGGGGGGTAGCTATGCCGCCAGGTCTTTCTCTGGGCCCTCCTACACATCCGGAAGTGCGGTGGCGGGTGCAAGCACCCGGCACGGGGCTCCGTGGTGTGACCCCCGTCACCGACGTCACCGCCGCCGTCGCACGGAGGAGGGGACCGACCACGTCGGGCAGTAACGGAGGGAATCTTGGTGTGGGTTGTGCCCGGAGCTTGATACGAAGTGTACCTAGGGGCTGGGCTATCACACCGAGGTGAAAATGTCCATCGGTCAAACACCATCCGGCGAAAGTCAAAGGCATAGACCGCCTGGTCAACTCTCACAGGGTTAGACGGGACGGGTGTAGTTTGGGAGGGGTAGCTATGCCGCCGGGTCTTTCTCTGGGCCCTCCTACACGTCCGGAAGTGCGGTGGCGGGTGCAAGCACCCGGCACGGGGCTCCGTGGTGTGACCCCCCTCACCGACGTCGCCGCCGCCGTCGCACGGAGGGGGGGAACGTCCACGTCGGGCAGTAACGGAGGGAATCTTGCGTTGGGTTGTGCCCGGACCTTGATACGAAGTGTACCTAGGAGCTGGGCTATCACACCGAGGTGAAAATGTCCATCGGTCAAACACCGTCCGGCGAAAGTCAAAGGTGTAGACCGCCCGGTCAACTCTCGCAGGGTTAGACGGGACGGGTGTAGTTTGGGGGCGGGGGTAGCTTTGCCGCCGGGTCTTTCTCTGGGCCCTCCTACACGTCCGGAAGTGTGGTGGCGGGTGCAAGCACACGGCACGCGGCTCCGTGGTGTGACCCCACTCACCGACGTCGCCGCCGCCGTCGCACGAAGGGGGGGAACGGCCACGTCCGGCAGTAACGGGGGGAATCTTGGTGTGGGTTGTGCCCGGACCTTGATACGAAGTGTACCTAGGGGCTGGGCTATCACATCCCGGTGAAAATGTCCATCGGTCAAACCCCGTCCGGCGAATATCAAAGGCGTAGACCGCCCGGTCAACTCTCGCAGGGTTAGACGGGACGGGTGTAGTTTGGGGGGTAGCTATGCCGCCAGGTCTTTCTCTGGGCCCTCCTACACATCCGGAAGTGCGGTGGCGGGTGCAAGCACCCGGCACGGGGCTCCGTGGTGTGACCCCCGTCACCGACGTCACTGCCGCCGTCGCACGGAGGAGGGGACCGGCCACGTCGGGCAGTAACGGAGGGAATCTTGGTGTGGGTTGTGCCCGGACCTTGATACGAAGTGTACCTAGGGGCTGGGCTATCACACCGAGGTGAAAATGTCCATCGGTCAAACACCATCCGGCGAAAGTCAAAGGCATAGACCGCCTGGTCAACTCTCACAGGGTTAGACGGGACGGGTGTAGTTTGGGAGGGGTAGCTATGCCGCCGGGTCTTTCTCTGGGCCCTCCTACACGTCCGGAAGTGCGGTGGCGGGTGCAAGCACCCGGCACGGGGCTCCGTGGTGTGACCCCCCTCACCGACGTCGCCGCCGCCGTCGCACGGAGGGGGGGGAACGGCCACGTCGGGCAGTAACGGAGGGAGTCTTGCGTTGGGTTGTGCCCGGACCTTGATACGAAGTGTACCTAGGGGCTGGGCTATCACACCGAGGTGAAAATGTCCATCGGTCAAACAACGTCCGGCGAAAGTCAAAGGTGTAGACCGCCCGGTCAACTCTCGCGGGGTTAGACGGGACGGGTGTAGTTTGGGGGGGGGGGGGGGTAGCTATGCCGCCGGGTCTTTCTCTGGGCCCTCCTACACGTCCGGAAGTGCTGTGGCGGGTGCAAGCACACGACACGCGGCTCCGTGGTGTGACCCCCCTCACCGACGTCGCCGCCGCCGTCGCACGGAGGGGGGGAACGGCCACGTCGGGTAGTAACGGAGGGAATCTTGGTGTGAGTTGTGCCCGGACCTTGATACGAAGTGTACCTAGGGGCTGGGCTATCACATCCAAGTGAAAATGTCCATCGGTCAAACCCCGTCCGGCGAAAGTCAAAGGCGTAGACCGCCCGGTCAACTCTCGCAGGGTTAGACGGGACGGGTGTAGTTTGGGGGGTAGCTATGCCGCCAGGTCTTTCTCTGGGCCCTCCTATACGTCCGGAAGTGTGGTGGCGGGTGCAAGCACACGACACGCGGCTTCGTGGTGTGACCCCCCTCACCGCCGTCGCCGCCGCCGTCGCACGGAGGGGAGGAACGGCAAATTGGGCCCAAGAGACACGCGTGGTGTATCTGTGTGTGTTTATGTCTAGATAAGGCACAATTTAGTTAACTAAATTTTAATTTTTTTAATTATTTTATATAAAAAATCATAAAAAAATAAAAAAATAAAAAAAACCGAAAATAGCTATGCCGACGGCTGCCGTCGGCATAGCCCCCCCCCCCACTTATCCGGTCGGGCGGCCTCCCTCCTCAACTCATCCCCTACCCCACTCCTCCCGACCCGACCCCGCCCTAGCGCCGCCGCCCCGACCCCGCCCCAGCCCCGCCCCGCGTCGCCGCCCCTCCCCGCGCCGCCGCCCCGGCCCCTCCCCGGCCGCCTCCCCGCCCCGCCCCGCCCGGCCGCTCCCCGACCACCGCCCCGCACCGGCCCCTCCCCGGCAGCCGCCCCGTCCCGCCCCGCCCCACCCCGGCCCCTCCCCGACCACCGCCCCGCCCCGGCCCCTCCCTAGCGTCGGCCGCCCCGCACCGGCCGCCCGGCACCGGACCCTCCATGGCCGCCGCCCCGCGCCGGCCACGCCCCCCCCTATGTGAGCTCCTCTCTGCCTCATCTCTTTCTTCTTTTTTTAAACTTAATCTCTTAGTTTTTTTGATGGATGGATTAATGATGATGATAATTGATGATGTTAGATGTTAGATGGTGATTGATGATGATGATTTATTGATGATGATTGATGATGTTGTTAGATGGATGAATGATGATGTTATTTAGATGAATGATGATGTTGTTGCTGTTAATGTTAACATGCTAAAAATGTTAATGAATGATGAATGATGATGATGCTGCTGTTGCTAGATGGATGTAGATGGTCTTGATAAAAATAGATAATGAGAAAAAATAGTATTTGAGAAAAAAACGTTTGGCTAAAAAATGTTAACTTGCTAAAAAGCGCACGGAGGGGGGAAACGCATATTAATAATGAAGATGTTGATGGTCTTGCTAAAAAATAGATATTTGATGTGATGATCTAAATTGTTTTGTCGGTAAAATTTGCAGGCTTTGTGGTGTTGCATCTCTTTGGAGTCATCGTCATCGAAGTTGTTGGTCCGTGATCCCGCCGTTGTTCGACTACTTCCTTTACAGCCGAGGATGAGCTACATATCCAACACCTCCTCCTACTCTCTTTTAATCATGTCACTAGATTTAATTATCACGTCAAGTCGCGTAACCTAGGCGTCTCCCGTCCGAAAGGGTTGCATCGATAAATATGCATTCAATTGCAAATTTATCACCGCAACTCTTTCGGATTGTCCAGCGTTTTCCACGGACAGCCCGAGGATGTGTAGATTGGGTACGTTCTCCATGCCCTACCCCATTTCGAGACAAGATTTCGGCGGTGCCTCCCCATTGTTCTCCGGAGCACATTCTCTCGGCTATTTGTCGAGACGTGTATCTGGAGAACAGCGGGGAGGTGCTGCCGAAATTTTGTCTCGGAACGGGGTAGAGCATGGAGAACGTACTCAATCTACACATCCTCGGGTGGGATTAGGACCTATCTTTACCTATTAGAGATGTAGGTGGATTCAATGCCGTCAACGCGGTAGAAAATAAAAATTTGACCGGCTTAATTTAAACGAATCCTTAATTTTGTTGTGTGGCTCCCAATAAAGCAGAGGATGGCAGATAATCAGTGGATGTACAGTGGTTTTATCCGCCGGAATCGAGTTACAGCAGAGTGGGACGCGAGAACCGATGTGTTTTTGAAGGAGATATTCCGTCGTCCAATGAGAATTATCCCACAGTGCCCCTGTGCGAGATGTGAAAGACGTCACCGTAAAGATGAGAAGGACATGTCTGACCACCTTCGCATGCACGGATATATGCCAAACTTTGAGATGCCGCCGATAAACTTTGCCGAGCGGGACCGTGGTAGAGAGGAGGTGATGCGACAACGCATCGGTGGTTATGAGGACGACGGGGTCAGAGACATGCTAGATGATGTCATTGTTGCAGAGATGGCACATGCGACACCTTCAGAGAATGAATCGGAGGAGCCGGAGGCAACCACAACGGCCTTCTTGGATATCTTGGACTCGTCAAAGAAACCTCTTTATGCGGGTGCCAAAGTCTCTCAGCTGGATGCCATCTCGCAACTGATGGCAGTCAAGGCTGAGTACGGCTGTAGCCGAGCTTGCTTCGAAGCATTTCTGGGAGTATGGGCTAATAGCCTACCCGATGGTCATGAACTGCCGAAAAGCATGTATGCCACGAAGAAACTCATGAAGGCACTCTCTATGGATTATGAGAAAATACATGTTTGTCCGAATAATTGCCTTTTGTTTAGGCACGAGTATGCGGATGAGTCTGCAGCGCCTTTTCATCATGGAGGAGTCTGCCAAAATGATGAACTGGCACAAGGAAGGTATAAGGTACCATTCAAATAAAATCGTACATCCATCAGAAGGCGAAGCATGGAAGTCGTTCGATAAAGAATACCCCGAGGAAGCAGACGAGGCTGGGAATGTAAGAATTGCCATATCAGGTGATGGGTTCAATCCATATGGTATGTCGTCCAATTCATACAGCTGCTGGCCCGTGTTTGTTATTCCGCTCAATCTCCCTCCCGGTGCCCTAATGCAACGCAAGACCATGTTCTTGTCGCTCATCATTCCGGGGCCCGAATACCCGGGGAAGAAGTTGGGTGTGTTTATGCAGCCGCTGGTGGATGATTTACACCATTCTTGGTACTTCCCGAGGTTGACATACGACCGAGATCTGCAGAGAAATTTCTTGATGAAAGTTTGGTTGCACTATTGCATGCATGACTTTCCCGGCTATGCCCTTTTCTGCGGATGGTGTACAAGTGGGAAGATGCCATGCCCAGTGTGCATGCAGGCTCTACGTTTTATTTGGCTGAAGAAGGGTGGCAAGTATGTAGCCTTTGACCTGCATCGACAGTTCCTCCCTCCAGACCATCGAGACAGGGAAGACAAGAAGAACTTCACGAAAGGCCTGGTTGTCCATGAAGTAAACGAGATTCCAACGTTTTCTAGGGTAGATGTTCTTGCTCAGCTAAAAGCTCTCAAGCCTAAAGGCGAAGGCAAAGGCAAAGGCAAAGGCAAAGCCATAGGAGAAGGCGAAGGCCAAGGCCAAGCCCAAGGCAAAGGCAAAGGCAAAGCCAAAGCCAAAGCCAAACGCTTCGAGGGATATGGTGAGACACACAACTGGACTCACATTACCCCCTTCGCGAAGCTTCCCTATTTCAAGGACCTCAAACTTCCTTACAACATCGATGTGATGCACACCGAAAAGAATGTCGTAGAGTCGCTTTTCCGCACGATCCTCAACATTCCTGATAAGACGAAGGATAACGTTAACGCTAGAGCCGATCAACAGAAAATTTGTGATAGACCACGTCTAAACATGAAGCCTCCCACAGGCGGTCGAAGAAACTGGTTCAAGCCAGATGCAGACTTCGACCTTAAAAAACCAGAAAAGATGGAGCTATTGAAGTGGCTCAAACACATAGTGAAGTTCACTGATGGTTATGCATCGAATATAAGTAAGGGAGTCAATCTTTCAACGGGCAAAGTGACCGGGCTCAAGAGTCATGACTATCATCCCGAGCGTGTCTGGCGAGTGCTTGCGGAGCTAAGCCATTTCTTCCGCACGCTCTGTGCTAAAGAAGTATGTCCCGAGGTGATTAGACAATTGCATAAGAAGGCACCGGAGTTGATATGCAAGCTAGAGAAGATCTTTCTGCCAGGCTTCTTTACTCCGATGACACATCTCATTTTGCACCTCGCGAACGAGGTATTGTTGGGGGAGGGCCTGTGCAGAATCGTTGGCAGTACGGCCCTGAGAGACAGAACAAGCATCTTCGACAGAAATGTGGAAACAAAGCTAAGATTGAAGCTTCCATAGCTGAGGCAGTTATCCTAGAGGAGGTGTCAAACCTCAGGACATCGTACTATCCAGACCACGTTCCCACTCTGCATAATAAGGTGCCTCGATACAACATAGAAGAGCCCAAGTATAAACCCAAGCTCCATCTATTCAACGGGCAAGGTGGCAGGGCTGGGGGCTCGAAACCTAATAAAATGCCAAAAGAAGAGTGGGAGGACCTCATGTTCTATGTCTTGCACAACATCAAGGAAGTTGCGGATGTGTGGATGAGGTAATACCATTTCGTTTATGCCTTGCACAACATCATGTTCTATGTTCACTTAGTCCCGGTCTAACACCGCTTTTCTTCTTTTAGTCAATTCGTTCGTGAGGAGTGGACGGGAATGATTCCTCCTACTGAGGCGGAGGAACTTACTCTTCTCCGGCATGGAAACCCTGGAAGGAAAAATTTTATTGCTTAGTTCATGCAGAAAGTAAACTTTCACATTCCCCTATTAAATACCCAGTTCAACATTTATTAGTTTACCGAACTAATGCACCCAGCAATTTCAATTAAACTTGTAGGGAGGAGATCCGAACATATCCATGGATGACGAATTGAGATGGGTTTCCATGGGTTTTGACGCTCGGGTCAAGACATGTGAAAAGTATGATGTGAATGGGTATCGCTTCCATACAGAGGAGCACCAGAACAGCCGCCCTGATCCCAAAACTATAAATACCGGAGTGTACACCCCAGGTCAAAATTCAGTTGACTACTACGGAAGGGTAGGAAAAATATACGAGCTTACATTTAGCCGTGGGCGCGAAACCCTAAGTCTCCCTGTGTTCAAATGCCGATGATTCGACCCAGTAGAGGGGCTCAGACATACGCCTTCCATTGGTTTGGTCGAAGTTAAACCATCAACCGTGTATACCGGAGCCGATGTCTTTATTGCGGCTACCCAAGCCACACAAGTTTATTACCTGCCTTACCCATGCCAGAAAGAGTACCTAAAGGGTTAAGAAGTTGTGTTCAAGGTGTCGCCACATGGTAAGCTACCGGACCCAAACGAGGACGATTACTACAACATTAACCCCATGACATACGAGGGAGTGTTCTATCAAGAGCAACCTGATGATGATGTGGTCAGAAGCGATGACGCTGACGCCTTGGGTGATGATGAAGTGGATCCAAACGATGACGATGCACGGAATGATGGTGAGACGATTGTTAATGAAAAGGACATACTTATGCTAGAAAAGTTAAACGAAGACGCCGACGACGAGGAGGAGCCTCCACCTCCGTCAGACAACGAAGATGATATGCGTGATAGTGATGATGAGACCGATCGAGGAAGAGGTTACAACAGTGGTGATTCGTATGGGTTCTAGCAGATGTAAGTTTCATGTCTTTTTTTTCTATGGTTTGTTAATATGCCTTTTTATGCTTATTTATTATTGTGTTTTTTATTCCGTATTATAATGCCTTTTTCTTCATTATTGATGTACTAATTGTTTATTCTCTTTTGAATGCAGGTTCGCTAAACATGGGCAAGGGGAAGGCCGACGGCACGGGTTTCCTATCGAAGATCCCCACGATGGGTACTCGGAGTGGTCGATCCCGTAATCTCCCCCCCCCCACGAAGCTGAGGATGACTCCTCATAGGGAGGTCGAGGGAGAGGTGCCCCTAGAGGTGGAGGGGTGGGGGGAGAGCCCCTAGAGGAGGACGGGGTCGGGGCCAGAAACAACGCTCCCTCACCGACTTAGGGGTGTCCTCTTCGAGGCCCTACTCTACTGAGGTACCCTCCTCTAGTGAGGTACCCTCTGCCGAGGAGGAGGAGGTTCAGGAGGAGGAGGAGGAGGAGCTTGGGGAGGGGGACGAGGAGGAGGAGGAGGAGGAGGCAGGTGAGGAGGATTGTGGTGGCGGGGAGGTTGGTGGGGGGGCAGCCAGAAGGGGTGGCTGCGTGGTAATGCCAAGCTCCCTCCCATTCCTGCTACCGAGGAGCAGAAGTGGCTCATTAAGCCCATGGGGAAAGAGTAAGTGCCACTCATGCTAATATTTTCATTTTTTTGGTTGTTACGCATGCTAATATGTTCATTCTTTTGATTGTACGCATTTTCATTCTTTCTATCTTTTGCAGCAACTGGAAAATTCCGAAATATGCCCATCTTCCAAACGACATCATCACCGTTTTGTTGAAGAAGCACTGGTCGGGGCTGTTCTGTCCGGATCCAGTCAGGCACCCTGAGCGCCAGGTTTTGGCCACGAGCTAGGAGCACTGGGAAGTGCCCCTCCCACCCGGACCATGGCACGTATGCTAAGGCCGTGATCCATAATTTTTGGGTAAGTTCTCTTCAGAAGCACGAGTCTTGAGTTTCGTTCGTAGTTTATCATCGAATGGTTTAACTCATGGCTTCTTCCATTCTAGTTTTCTGAATGATTGTAGGTATACTATCGAGTTCTTGAGGAGCACAAGTCCGCTGCCGACGAGATCGTGTACCGCCAAGCAAGGATCAAGGCCCATCAGATGCAGTACGAAGCCAAATGGGTGGCCATCTCGACGTATTATCACGTCGTTCTGGATATGAAGATGACCAGGAAACATGCAAAGAGGCTGAATGTTAAGATGGATAAGGAGGAGTACTTGGTCGTAAGTGTAACATACTTTTCATTCCATAGTTTGTGGTAAATTTCATCGTTTCGTGTTGACATGTCATTATGCTTTCATTATGTAGGTGCCTCCTGCTTGGTGTTTTGGAAAGGACGAGTCATGGGCTGCATTGGCGGATCTGTGGGTCGGTGAGGATGAAGAGTGGGTTGCTAAGAGCCTATGAAACCGGGCTAACCGAGGGACCGACGGAACACATGGTCAGGGAAACCGGAACCACTTCAGCCACAAGGCAGTTCAGGTATATCTATGTACATGAAACATTCTTCTTCTTCTTCTATTCACCGTCACTTTCTTATGTATCACTAACCTCTGTTTGGTGGTGCAGGAGGAGAAACTGAAGCGGCCGCTCTCTGACATAGAGTCGTGGGGTATCAGCAAACTGCGGCCAGAGCCCAAGGACGGCCAGGCCTACTACGGCAAGACCGAGGAGCACCTTGACGCCTACAAGGTGGAGTATCTGAGGGTACATCCTGACACACCTGACCCCATGAAGGCGCCTACGGATGATAGGGTGGTGGTGGGCCTAGGGCCAAAGCTTCATGGTCGGCAGGCGGTTCTGGATCAAGTGGTCACTCCTTCTATCTCCTTCACACGGCTCCGAGCTACCGACCCGAGCCTGAGCCAGCGCACGAGCACGCCCAGTGCACAGTCACAGTCCCTCCTAGCCCAGCAGACCAGCGTAAGTATTTTCCCTCTTATCTTCCTTTTTGCTCAATTGATTTTCCGCATTGAGATGTTATATGAGTTCATCATGTCATATTGTAGGCCTACATGGAGTACACACGCCAGGAGAACATGGCGTGGCAGGCGAGAGTTGCAGTAGTCCAGGAGCACGCCACTCGCATGATGACGGTTAGTTTAGCCCCTTTCATTTCACTTCCATACTTGCACTTTCATTTTTCTAACCATCGTGGTTGCTTGGTCAATTCACATGCAGCGCATTGTTGAGAGCATGGCGGCCGGCACGGTTCCTTTGATGGAACCACCACCACCACCTGCTGGAGCTGCACCAGTGCTCCTTCCATTTGAGAAGTTTCTCGCACAGAACAATCCGAATCCGGTTAGTACATCCCCAAACTCATCAACCACGGCTTACCGTTTATTCACCATAATCATATATGCCTCCTTAACATGTCTTTTCGAACATCCAGGGAACAGGTGGATCATCCGTTAATGGTGGTGGAGGTGCCAATGATGGCATCACTTCCGAGTCGAGCCCGGTGGTCACTCCGATCCACCGAGGAGGTGGCGGTGGCGGTAGCGGTGCCGGTAGCAGTGACGACCTCGGCTTTGGTGGTCTTGGCGGTGACGTGCTTGGCGGTCCTGGTGGACGTCGTACGGCCTAAGCCTCTTGGTGGTGGTGACTTCTATCTCTTATGGTTCTCTATTATGTTGCCGTAGATGTTTATGTTGTGATGATTCGACTTGTGTTGTGATGATTTGGCTTATGTTGTGAAGATGTTATCTATTATGTTGTGGTGATGATGATGATGATACTTATGTGATGATGATGATACTTATGTGATGTTGATGTTATATGTATTTGTGTTGTGCTTTTGAATATATGTATATGTGCTGTGAAATTGGAACGAAATAAAACAGGGAAAAACAAAAAAAAATCAGTACCTATGGCTTAGCCGTCGGCATAGAGGCCACGTGGCGGCGCCTGGGTGCTGCGGGCGCGGGGTATGCCGACGGCATAGGGTTGGATCTATGCCGACGGCTTACCCGTCGGCATATCTCAAAAAAAATTTAAAAACATTTTTTTGTAAATAAAAAAACCAAAATGAACGTAGCTATGCCGACGGTTAAGCCGTCGGCATAGTAGTTCCACGTGGCATTCGCTGGTTGGCGGTAATTTGTCGACGGCGCCGTCTGCCGCCGTCAAACGGAAAACTTTGCCGACGGGGAAATTTTGCCGACGGCTGTACCGACACCGTCGGCATAGGGACCTATGCCGACGGTGACCCCGGGTATGCCGACATATACTACGCCGATGGGGCGATGCCGACGGTGGCCGTCGGCATAGCCCCAGATTCCGGTAGTGAAAGCTGATGTGCGAGAGCAGGCTGAGCAAGTCGCTGGATGTCAACACGGTGGGTTTCACTTTGGATCTGGCAGAGCAATACCATTGTCAGCAGCTCAAGGATTGCTGTCTCAAGTACATGACAAAAGACGGCGAGACATTACGAGATATCGTAAACACCGAGGGGTTTGCTCAACTAAAGCGAAACCAACCACACGTCGCATTCGATATTCTTGGACAAGTTATTGCCTTATTGCCGGTAACTTAATCATGTCCTCATGACATGAATCAAGTGACGATACATCCTTGGGAGCAGAAGCAGACACTAGCTTGATCTCTGTGTATTTTATCAACTGATGTATCGTTCCTCGGAAAATTTACTGATTGATGTATCATAAATTTGATAGCTGTGTCCTTACGCACCACTTTAAAGCATCTCCGATAGCTTATGTTTTATTTTCAAAGAATGTCCATTTTACAAGTCAACAATCATTCATACAACTAGTATAATACAGTGTATGGTGACTAAATATACAAGTTTGTTCTTTAGATACAAGCTTAATCCCTCTCCTCACATGTGAGTGCTATATCTCGGTATCTTAAACTTTTCCGTGATCAACAATATTTTACTCCAACTTTTGGTCTCGAATGATCTTCATTTTGTGGGGTGCTCTTTGTTTAGGGCTACCTGGTCTCGAATGATCTTCATTTAGCTTCACCTGCGTCTGCATGTCCTATTTTGGCAGCCTATTGCCAGACTTGTTTTATCGTTCTTTATTTACTGCAAGACTTCTACTCTGAACATGTTCCCTACAGGATACATTTGTGGTTTCATTCCTGATTAACAAGATCATGATCGCCCGCGTTGCTCGGCCTGTTCATTATTTGAAAAAGTTAAAATACTGTGTAAATATTTGGAAAGAAAATAAATTTACATAAAGTACCCTCATATTAGACGGTGATAAAGATACAATATGATAGTAAAAAATGCTTGCTAAGGCGGCAAACTTCGATATCTGTCCTGTTGTGACGTCGCCGTGACAGGTCAAATGACACATAACAAAAAAGTTTGTATAAAATATAATTACCCACCGAAGCTTTAAAGCATCACCAGCATAATTTCAAGATCTGTTTCACATACATGAAACAAACATGCGGAAATTTCCAGAAAAGATAACATTTTCATTGTTTCATAGGCATATACAACATGGAGGATAACATTTTTCTTACGACATAACACATAAAATTTCAAACAAGAGTAAAGGAAATTCTAATATAATTAGTTTTTTTAGACATATAATAACGAGCGACAATTTTCACAAAAAATGTGTTTGTTTGTGATTCACTCTTTACACCTCATATCAGCTAGTTAATATGATTATATGGTCTGGCTTACATGAGTGCTAGAGAGAACTGACTTACTTAAATTGCGTACTTTTTTGGCCATCAAACTTTTCAGGGCTCAAAACCTCTAGGTGGTTTCTGAAATGTCTGCTGGTTCAATAACAAGATTGTCATCTACACCTACATGCATACTAAATTGCACAACGCAGCGTTGTTAGTAGTGCAACGTGGGCGACTATTGCAAACAAACTCATAATGCCATAAAGACTTGCATTTTTTATTTTCCAAGAATATATATCAAGAGGGTCATTATTCATATAATGGGGGACTTTTCGTTAGGAAATGGGAGACTTTCGGTCACAGGTACAATATATGAGATAGGCATCCCAACCTCACCAACTGAGAGACACAAAAACAGATAAATTGATTATGTCAAGCTCACCCACCAAAGAAGCATCCAAACGGGACTAGTGAATCATCCACTAAGGAATCATTAGAAAGATTGGGGACGGAAGATCAACCCACAACTGGCAACATGATTGGATACCGCAACCAGGTTTAATGAGACCGATCTCTTCACTGGTACAAGACCCACCGCAACAGGTCGTTGAGTTCATC
Source organism: Elymus sibiricus (assembly GCA_039707655.1). Classification (NCBI taxonomy): domain Eukaryota; kingdom Viridiplantae; phylum Streptophyta; class Magnoliopsida; order Poales; family Poaceae; genus Elymus; species Elymus sibiricus. The sequence goes on along the minus strand of CM077669.1, from coordinate 103,008,862 downwards.
GATGCTTCTTCTGCTTCATGGCGGGAGGAAGTTGTCAGATAAGTTTTCCTCCCTGTGGATGACGAGGCCATATTGCGGATTCCCCTATGCAACAGGCAAGTAGAGGATTTTTGGCCGTGGGCTGAGGACTCGAGGGGTCGCTTCTCGGTTAGCACCGCATACAAAATGATCTTCTGAATAAAGATGGGCAGAGAGGCATGGTTAGAAGAGGCTGAGAGTTTGTCGAACATGGAAGGGGAGATGAAAGGCTGGTCAGCGCTATGGAAGATGCAGGTGCCCTCGAAACTCAAGGTATTCACATGGCGGCTTGCACAACATTCATTGCCAACGGGGGATGTGCTCCAACATCGAAACATGGCTACATTAGGTGTTTGTGCAATCCGTTGAGCACAGGACAGCTGGCGTCACTCTCTACTCGACTGTGCATTGTCTAGATGTACATGGGCTTTGTCCAAGGAAGAGCTTGTTCAACAATGTCCTCGAACCGAGACGACAAAGCAAAACGTTGGCTTCACTCCATGATTGAAACTCTGCCCAAGGATGATTTTATTGTCGTGGTTGTCACCTTGTGGGCAATTTGGTCTGCCCGGCGCAAGTTGATACATGAAGGCATTTTCCAAACTCCACATGCCACTAATGGGTTCATCCCTAGCTATCTGTCAAACTGCAGTTCTTGAAGAAGCCGGAAACTGGTATACGTGCTTCACCAGCCATCAGATCGACGTCATGGATTCCACCTCCAGACCAGCATGTAAAGGTGAACATTGATGCTAAGGTAGCACGACATAGAGGTTTCGGGGCCATCGCAGCGATATGTCGTGACACTACAGGGGCCTATCAGGGGGCATCGGCGGTGGTTTTCAGAAACATTGATGACCCAAAGGTATTGGAGACTTTGGCGATTCGTGAAGCGTTGGCTCTCTCCGACGATCTTTACTTGCAGAAAATTGATGTTGCCTCTGATTGCAAAGTGGTTGTGGAGGCTATCAAGACGGGCACGTTGGCATCATATGGTGCAATTATACATTAAATAATAGAAAGATCTAGGTTTTTTCTTTCTGTTTGATTAACCATGAATTTAGAACCTCCAATGTCGAGGCTCACAAGCTTGCAAAGCATGCTTTAATGCTGGGTACTAGCTGCCATGCTTGGTTAGGACAGCCCGGAGATCTTGTTTTTGTCCCTATAAATCTCGCGATGGTTGAATAAAAGCTTTGTGAGTTTGTTTAAAAAAAGTTGATTTGCAGATTTTTCTTTTGAGGAGAAGTTGATTTGCAGATAATATATGTACAGATAGATACTCACTCACCCACCGGCTCAATAAGCATTCGCGGCCGCGATCAATCACAGTTGGCCCGCATAGCTCCACGGAGCAGCGGCGCAAGAGAAACATCAGGACATCCAAACACAAAGCAATGGACAATGGTCATGTATATTTTTCCTAAATAACGATTTCCCCTTGAGTCCTAACTTATAGTACTCACTTTTGTCTGAAAATGCTTGTCGACGAAATGAATAAAAATAGACGTATCTAGTATTTCCGGAAGGAGGGAGTATATATGACTTCCGATTTTAATAGGGATGATAGACTACTTAAAGCATCTATAGCCACACGTACCAAATCCAACACCCTATACATCCGTGGACATTGACTTGTCAATTCTTAATTTGGTGCGTCCACAACCATGTACCTCATATCCGATATTTCTAAATCCATATTACGCATGCAACGTGAAATTAAACTACATAGATCATCGACGAAACAAAAAACATTGAACAAACGGACGTAGAAATCGACAGCAAACGGACATAGAAATCTGCATATCCGAACATACATGGAAAGAGCATCATAGTTCAGCCGACGAACAAGTTCTAAACTAAAATTACTAAGAAACAGAAATAAAGACGAACACGTTCTTCACCACTTACTCGTCAACCCTTTGCCCTTCCGACGATCGGCGTTGCTGTAGGCGCCTGTGTAGGCGACGACGGCAAGATGCAGGTCACGGAGCCGTTGGTGACGTCGGAGGAGGAATCGATGAAGCTGGCCATCTTCCGGACAGCACGGGCCTGCTGCCTCTTAAGCTTCGCCGCTCTCACCGCCTCCGCCCCCTCCGCCGCCTAGCGCATCGACTGCTCCAGACCTGGTCGGAGCGCCTTTGAGTTTTGCCGACGGAGCCGACATGCGTCCGTCTCTGTCGTCGTCAATGAAAGGTGGTAGACAGTCATGAGGAGCTTGTCCTCCTCATCAGGCACCGCCGACAACCCATGACGACGTCAGGAGGACTGTGCGGTTGCATCTGCCGTCCTCTCCCTAGCTCGTTGCCTCTCGCGATGAGCAGGTGCGTCCGTGGCGCCGACGGAGGAGGCACTAACACACACCGTTGTCCTTGAGGAGCAGCGATCGAAGGGCGAGAGGGCGGGGGGGGGGGGGGGGGGGGGGGGGGTGGGGGTGGGGCAGCGGGGCACGGAGCGGGCTGACCACACGGAATTGTGCACGGTGCGGGACGGGCCCGCTCCAGAGTCAGCCCTGCGGCGACCGGCGACCGGGTCTTTAATAAAAAAGAATATTAATTGCTTGGGTGAATCCTGAGCGTTGGATGTACTTAGAACGAGTGTCGGATATCGGAGGCCAAGGCGCTGCGTGAGTGACCTCCACCTGATTCCCCGCCCCCACACCCCTTTCCCTCCCAGGAGCGAATCCCACCTCCCGAACCAACCCGGGCTCGCCGCCGGTGGCCGCCGCACCCGCACCGGCCGCGCGATGGAGCTGTCGGCCGCCTTCGAGGAGCGCGTCCGGCAGATGGAGGACGCCCGCAACCACTGCATGTCCATCCTCCAGGCCGAGAAGGAGATCCAGGCCGCCAAGTCCCGCCTGCTCGCCGCCAAGGTCGCCGCCGCCCGCCGCCTCGAGCGCCGCCGCCTCCTCCTCGAGCGCCGCGCCGCGGACCTCGCCTCCCGCGCCCTCGCCGCCCGCGCCGACATCGACACCGCCCGAGCGCGCCGCCTCGCCGTCGCCCGCGACATCGGCTCGACCAACGGCGAGATCGAGGAGGCGCAGCGGAAGGCGGAGGAATGGGACCGCTTCTACGAGTCCAAGAGGAAGGAGATGGAGGAGTTCCTGGCCATGTCGCAGCAGTTCGAGGCGGGGGTTCGTCAGGAGGTGGAGAGGCTCAAGGTCTCTGTCTCTCAGCTGCAGGCAGCCCTGCAGGAGCTGCAGAGCGGCGGGCTGCGCTCCGACGACGCCGGTATCGGGGCTGCAGAAGCCAGGAAGGCCGAGCTCATGGCTAAGAAGGCCAAGCTGGACGAGAGCCTGGCTCAAGCCCGCCAGTTCAGAGCCCTGCTTCAGCAGCAGCTCCAGAGAGCCTTCGCGTCACAGGTTAGGGATCAAAAGGCAGCACAAAACTGACTTTTGCTAGTATGTGATACGAGCAAAATGACCTTCATTCTCTACCTCAGTCATTACATATTAAGGATGCAATGCAAGCGTGGCGGGCTAGGGGGCAATAACATAGTGTACAAATGTAGTGTTAATTCTAGGCAAATGTTGAGCAAATTTTGAACTAATGGATGGATGAGTTTCATGGCACAAAGCGGGCTGCCGCTTGCAACCCCTACCACAGATTGATGAAACGAACTTTATATGTCTACAGGCAGATACTGGCCTTTTATTTCAGTCTTGTTCAGAACACCGAAATTCTCCAGATTCCAATCTTTGCCACTCGCTGTACCAGCGGCGTGTGGGTCTGAGACTAAATATTGTAGACAAATGCTGGATGTCCTTGTCCTGGATGGATGAACTGTCCCAGTGTCCCTTGCCTCATTTATCCCCAATGGATTACTGCAACCTGTGCCGTCAACCGGTAGCCTTCTTGCTTAGTGCTCCCTCCGCTTCTCTCTGTAGACTGGATGGTCTAATGTTATTAATTATCTTGACTGAATTGCATTGCTTCTTCTTGTTCTTCCTTCCCTTGTTCTGGCATATGCAGGACAAGATTTTTACATCATTGGAAACCGGAAGTCATCTGAACACGCCTTCTTTTCCTCTATTGCAAGCAAGTTGGATGTGCCTGAATGTCTAGCTTGTGCTGCCACTTTCTTATGAATTAACTCCATTAATGGTTCTCCCCTATGCTATTGTGAATATTCTATTTGGGATTACATACATTGGGTTTTCTGTTTTTAATTGGCTTGTATCATGAATTACACCAGGGCTATTTACTCTGACTTATCATGATGTATTCTCTATGCAGGGAATGCTTTCTGGCTTATTTTCTTGCTTGCTAATTTGGTTGCACTGGTTTGCACTAATTTTCTCGCTTATTCTGTATGCATTCCAGTCATAAACTGGTTTCTGTTGGTTTCGTGCTTGAGCTTTATTGTGCTCTTTAGAAGCAATGTCGGCAATGCATACAGCAAATAATATTTTACTGCATACGCTATTCACTTTATCGTGCTCTTCAGAAGTTGGGGTGATGATAATGGCCATGGTGTATGTTAATTACAATCCTAACATTCTATAAGAGAGACGTTTTTTTTAACTTCAACTTTTCCAGCACAACCATTGGATCCATCACAAGTCGATGGTACATTTAGCTAAGAGACCATAACTTTGATTTAGGTTGTTGCTAATATGGATAGGTTTATTTCTTGGTGGAAAGAAGGTATGTGATGGAGTGGTCAATCGATGACGGGTGCGGGGCATGGCGACCTGCTTGGTTGAGTTATTGGATCATATTGTTGCATTTCTGCTCGACATTATGTGAAATCGAGAGCACCACATTTGCTCACTGTATTGTTTTTATGAAATTTGGAGAAGCAAGGAGGTTCCTTGAGTAGTGCCTAGCAATGCCACAGATGGAATGATTGCCACATAGCAAACCGAAATTTGGTTTGTTATCACAGCAGGTGCTGCAGCTGTATGGATGATCTATTTGATGGTTTTCGTTCGTTCTTGCAGAAGATCTGTGGTATGGTTGGATTCCTGGGGATCATGTATACCATAGAGGTTCTAACAAAACTGCATTCGATGTCTTTGAAATTCGAAGTGTGGGTGTGGGTGGGTTGGTGGATTGTGCCATTGATGGTGGTGCCGAACTTGGATTGGGAGGAAGATATAGGGGTGGAAGAGGGAGGAGGATGAAGAAGAAGAATGATTTAACAATTAAAAAAGTGTCGACAGTAATGCTTGATGTGCCTGAGGAATTGAGGATTCTAAAGGTATATTTGAAATGGTGGTTATTGAACCATTATTACGTTCTCATCACTACGCGTGCATGATTAAGCACTCCGTCTGTGTAAACGAATGTCCTATATCACTTTACAGAGGGAGTTTTTCTCAAATACGCACGAGTGTGTGTAAACCCACACTCCACACACGATTTACAAAGTGGATTACTCGTGTCTCAGCTATCCACCCCAACAACAACTGGAACAAGACATCAAGTTTCCCTTTTAACAAGTGCGCCTGCTGCCACGCCCTACCCTCGAGGGAGTTTACAGAGGGAGTAGTTTATTAGTTTACAGAGGGAGCAATTTCTAGCTCAAAAGTCTAATGTGTAGCGATTACATGAGCCTTCAATCGTAGACACCAGTTCAATAAAAGATGTGGTCTCTTGTCTAGTTCAGCGCATGGGTCTCGAAAGGCTTAAACCCTAGCTCTTGGTCTTGGCACGCTCAGCAAGTATATATGCTGGCTGAGCGCGGCCGAGTAATGCTTATATGGACCCTGCTGTACATGTAACTAGAAGGAAAAACGCGCCATGCAAATGCCGAACTTTACTAGTGTGTTGTAAACGTGTTCCTCCTTACGTGTTAGAGACGACTCTACCATACCAATCATCGTCCAGATCAAATACGAGTACGTACATCGTCGGTTACCATGTGTTTAATTCAAAGACCTAGATTAACTTGTAGTGCAAGTTTGTAACTCTTCCAACCCATGTAAGTATATGTAATGATCAATGTAAACCATCGAGCCGTGCAATTGCATCCCGATCATATTCTGCTGCGGCGGCCATGGTAACCTGCAAGACCTCCTCGACGGTGGTCGTCCACACCGGCGAGCATCTGTTCAAGGTCGCCGGCCACTCCCTGGTCACAGGAAGCAAGACCGTCCTCACGTCCGAGACCTTCCGCGTCGGCGGCCACGACTGGGCTATCCTCTACTACCCAAACGGCCGCGCCTCGAGGTTTGATGGCCAGTTCACGTATGTGTTCCTCAAGTTGATGAGCCCCGACGAGGGTGAGGTCAAGGCGTCCTACTCCTTGTGCCTCCAGGATCCTGAATCGCCATCGACCAACAAATTTATTTTTAGCAAAACATCACTACAGGAAAAAAATTATAAGCCGAGTGCCCGAAACACTAGGCTTATACCGGTTTACACTTGGTTTATCTATAAGCCGGGTGTTTTCTCCGGTTTATACCACACGGCTTACTAAGGACCGACTTATCCGGTGTAAGCCGAGAGCCACAGCGAAAACACTCGGTTTATATATAAACCGAGTAACTTCATATAAGCCGAGTGCCAATGGACACACGGTTTATACATGACGGCATCCTGGCACTAACGGTAGGCCACGTCACCATTTACGTAAGCCGGGGGCCAACGGTCGCACGGTTTATGTATAAACCGAGGGCCGAGTCCAATCACACGGGTTATATATAAACCAAGGGCCAATGTGACACCCACGGTTTATATATAAACCGAGGGCCGTGTCCGGTCACACGGGTTATATATAAACCGAGGGCCCATGTGACACGCACGGTTTATATATAAACCGAGAGCTTATACGTAAACCGAGAGCCAAGGCTAGACGCACGGTTTCTATATAAACCGAGGGCCGAGCCCTCGGCTAAAATTTAAAATGACCATGCCATATATGCCCTATAAGCCGGGTGCCTCTCCTGGGACACACGGCTTACAGCCCGAGATGCTCTATAAGCCGGGTGCCGATGCCTGGGACACACGGCTTACAGCGCCAGATGCCCTATAAGCCTGGTGCCAATGCCTGGGACACACGGCTTATACCGCGCCATTTGCAAAAAAAAATTCAGGGAGCAGCAACAACATATTTATATATATGCAATATATATTCAACGAAGGTCACCGCAACAATATATTACAAGTTCACAACCATAACAAACCGATGATGAGTTCAAAGTCCACACACGCATACATATCCAATATAGTTTCACAAAAGCATGCGTACATATGCAACAAGAATTCACAAACGAAAGGATCATGAGTTCGAAGTCCACGGATGCATACATATTCAAGGAGGGTTCACAACATAATGCGTACATATGCAACAAGAATTCACAAACGAAATCATGAGTTCCAAGTTCACACCAAGCATGAGTTCAACCTAAAATATGCAATGAGCTTCCACCGTAGCATGTATGCCCACCGTCAACGGCATCCGTGATGCAAACCTATAAGTTCATTACCACACACATGAGTTTCCAAAGTTAAATTGCAAATGATCGATAAGGCACAAGAGTCAACAAGCATCAACATATAAGTTTCAAATTGAAGCTAAGAAGTATGAATAATGTAAGGATCAACACTTGTGGGCTCTACTATCAGCAATGCACAAGTTGTGAGTTGAGAGGCACAACCAACGACAAGACACAAGCATCAACAATGCACAAGCATAGACAACTACCTCAAGTGATCATTATGGCGTGGAGGTCGAAGCATCTTGAGCCGCAGTGCGTGTCACTGGGCTTGCTTGGGCAGGTGTACCTTCTCCTGACTGAGGACACTTCAAGCATGACGGTAAGATGGTAAGATGCTTTAAGCATGATGGTAAGATGCATGGTTGAAAAGTTGAAGACTTACAAAGCTGAAAGTAGGAAGAGGCGGAACAGGAGGAAGATCCAGCAAAGTAGAACCCTGCATATTATTACTAAACCGAGCGAACGTCTCCTGCAGGGCTACCTGTTGTTTAGCCATGAATTCCTGCTGCTGAATTAGGGCTTGCTGCATTTTCATGGCTTGCTCCTGTTGAAGTAGGGCATTGGCCTGAGCCTCCAGCCGCAACCTGGTTTCTTCCTGTCGCAGCCTGCTTTCTTCCTCTAGGCGGACCTACAATATGACAGCACAACAAGTTCACCATCGTTGCAATGCAAAAAAGAAATCAGAAGGGAGATCAGTGAAGCAAATCATACATGGAATTGATGCAGCATGTCCATCCCAAGCTCTGGGCGACGCTCAATAGCAGGACCTGAGCTCGACGTGGTAGCACGGAGGTGGGCGAGTTTTGGAATGTCCTTCTTACGGATGGAACCGTCACCAACATATAACCGGCCACGCTTCTTGCCTTCTCCTGACTTGAGGGAAACCGTAACGTCAATGTCTTGTGAGGCCGGATCAGAGTCGGGCCCGTTGCACTCCTTGAACTTCCCACTGTATGCATTAATCCTCAAGCCAGCCCCTCGGTTGACCCACCCCCCTTCCGGTTTCTTTGACTTACGGGCGGGACATAATCCCGTGAAGGTATTGAGCCGCTCTTCACCCTCACCTCTTTCCCTATTCTGCAATAGAAGAAATGATATCCATAAGGGCACAAGTTGGGAAGTTCATATGCCGAATGATATTATTACCTTCTTCTGCACATAAGCGTGGAGGTTGAGGTTGCCTTGAAGGTGTACCGGACCACCCATCAAGGCACGCCGCTCCGAAGCCGCTGTGTGTGTGGCCCTCCACTCCGGGTTTATCCACCTGGATATGATTTGCTGGTAGCAAGGAATCTTGTTGTTGCACCATGGAGGAACCGCCTGAAACATGTCAAATACATCCAACTTAGGAACGAAACTAAGTTGTTTTAATCTAAGCAATCACAACTAAATGGAAACTACCTTCATGTACATGGAACGGGTGAGATGCACTCTAGAGGCTAGCGCCTTTGGGAGAAGCATCTTGCGTTCATATGCGAAATACTTCACCACGGAATTGACGCGAGCCTCGTAAGGCATGTCTTGGACAATCTTCTTGGCAATCTTCGTCACAATATCACTAGCTTCATCCTCCATACCCTCAACGCAAGTAAAGAAGTCCTACCAAAGTGCATCAATTCACATAAGACAGTTATCGGTGCAATGATTTTGGCAAAGAAATAACTATGAAAATTGACAAAGAATTTTACCCAAAAATCGTTGACCACCCGCTCTGCAGCATTGCGGTATTCCCTGCCCCACTTGTCTTTGGTATCTGGAGCGCGTTTCCAATGCTCCCAAGACCAAGCTGGCTCCTCCTCACCGTCTCCTATGGGAACCAGGCCAGGGTAATAATGCCTGCAAAGACAACCAATGATGGTGCTTGGCTGGCGTGGCGGGATTGTGCCTTCTGGAATAACCACCAAGGCCCTGCACAATGGAAAGGCAAGTAAGTTAGTATCGGCAGAAAACTTGAATGTAAAGACGTAGTTAAGAGTTCACATAAGCACTTACTTCACACCGGCTGGTTTAACAATGATCCCCTTATGTGGATATGGTCGCGAAGGGAGAGTGGACACCCCACACAACCAGATTTTGGTCTCCTTAGGAACCGGCCATTCCATGTCCTTTGCCGATTCCTCCACCGCATACTCTCCCTCCTCCAACTCCTCCTCCCTCTCCTCCAACTCCTCATCCCTCTCCTCCTCCGCCTCCTCCCTCTCCTCCACAACTGGCTCCTCACTCTCCTCCTCCTCCGACTCCTCCTCGGAATGGGCGGAGGGGATAGAGCTAGCAACACGTGGTACAAGGGCACGACCAACTCGTCTAGCCCGGGTACCATCCACTGTGGCTCGTTGCGCAGGTTTGGCCCTGCCTGCCTGTGTGGAACATGCCGCACCGGTGCCCTTCTTTTTGACCCCCGTCGCCTTGCCTAACCTTTCAATCACATTGCCAAGTCTCACAACTTTGTTCTTTTTGTTGCCTGGCATCTTTCAGTCACCTGCTCCGAGAAACAATATTGCGATTAATTCATGTTGAAAACATCATGTCCAAAACAAAATCAGTTCAGAAAGGCACATTTAGAAGTTCATATGCAGAAGCAGTTCAAAAGTTCATATGCAAAACTAAAACAGTTGCGAAGGGCATGTTTAAAAGTTCATTTGCAAAAGTAGAGCACTTCAGAAGTTCATGTTTAAATGTTATGCTATCACAAAAAAACATATGAAAATGTTCAAAATCATAGGGCGAGAACTTCTTGGCAAGAAGCACAAGTTCATAGAACATAGAGTTGTCTTACATCTAGAAGTACATCAAGTATTTAGACTCGGCAAAGTTTACATTCAGGAGAAGATAGTACATAGAGTTGGTTTACATCCAAAAGTACATCATCGCTATCAGACTTCTTGTTGGTACAAGTTCATGGTACATAGAGTTGTTAAAAGTTTCAAAAGTCATAGTCCTCGTCGTTTGGAACATCAGTTGGCCCGAGAGCTTCATCATCGCTGTCGCGCATGTCGTCCCACCATTCCGGGGCGTAATCTGGAGGTGGACCGTCCGACTCATCGTCTTCACCTAGACAGACTCGTTCAAGTAAATTCAGCTCCATGGGGTCTTCAATGATTTCATCAGCGTCTGGCTCATCGCCTCCTTCCATGCCCTCATCTTCATCTTGCTCATCGTCTACTTCCATGTCGCCGTCAGTGGGCAAGTGAATACTAAATTCTCCTATGAGCCCATCTTCCTGATAGAACTCACCCTCATACGTGTTAGGGTTTATGCTTTGGTAATCTTCATCGGTTGGAGCAGCTGGTTTACTATGTGTGGGTACATTGATCACAACATCCCAGCCCTTTAGGTTTTTCATGGTTTGGCATGCGTACGGTAGATAGAATACCTGCTTGGCCTGGTTAGCCAAAATATAGACATCATCTCCGTCATACTTGTATACTCGCTGAATTTGGACCCATCCAATGTCTGGGTGCCGCCCGATGTCAAACTAATGTGTGTCCTGCAATAAAGTGCAAACTAGGATCAAACATGATAGAACGGCACAGGTATAATTACTGCCAACCAGTTTGATGACACATAGTGCTAACTTGTTCTTTGATAGGATATTCCTGTAGTGTGAGGAGTATACATGTTTTAATTGTGGCAGGGAAGAAAAGAAAATGAATAACTAGAAATGTATGATATAAACTTCCGAGTATATGTTCTTTCATAGGTGTTGTACAGTGTGAAACTGTAGGAAACCCATGTATGGAAATTGGGGAGGCTGAAAGCAGCATCTGTTATTTGTGTGGCTGTAGCCAATGCCCATTTTCTGCATCCTCTGGTTCCTGGTGTGCCAGGTCCATTGTCCATGCTGTGCACTTTGCAACCCTCTGATACTCATGACACTCATAGATGGTTTTGCCTTGGTGATGTGTTGGACCTGGCGCCCACCATTCCAGCCTCAACTTGGTGGGGTTTGCCTGGTTGGAATGTCATTTCACCGTGCAAACCTCTGGTTACTTTTCCATTAGGTACCCGTGGACTATACAAATAAATCACAGATGATGGGATATTTGCAACTAGCTAGTACTAGAGAGGATAGCACGGTAGTTGCACTTTGATACGATGCCCATCACAATGCACATATCATGACAAAAGATACTAGCTTCTATGGAGCAGCACCTCAAACAGCAAGTCATAGGCTCAGATCAACTATGAACATATTCAAACAGCAGCAAATCTGAAAGAGCACTGAACTAATTGCAAGTTATTTGCCTCAGCAGGGCTAACAGCTTTTGGGAAGAGCATCCCAACCTGTCCTCAAGGGCATGGAGCCGGACCTGGCCTGCTACTGTTGTTGTTGCAGACGAGGAGGAGATCCGCCGGAGCACCTTGCCACCGGAGCCAAACTGACGGAATTGACAAGAACATCGACTCAGCTCAAATCTTCATACAAAGCAGCACAACACGCACAGATGAGAGGGATAGGAGTTGAGGGGTGCTACCTTGGGCCTCGATGCGTGGATGGAGGAGAGGAGTTGAAGAGGACGGCGGAGCAGGCGGCCGACAGCGTTGCAGACTAAGAGGAACGGGCAGTGGCGCCTGAGGAGAAGCTGGTCGGGGCGGCAGTGTTGGTGACCTCGGGCGGGGGGCGGCATTCCCGGTGTTCTCCTCCTCCTCACCGACGGGGGACGGGGGGCGGAGGAGGCCCGGCGACCTCAACCCTAGCGGACGGGGGGCGGGGGGCGGCGGCGGCCAGGCATCCTCAGGGGGAGGAACAGCGTGATGGCGGCGGGGGTTCTGGACGAGAGGGAAGGCGCCGAGGGAGGGGGGAGGCGCGGCGGCGCGGGGGTGACGGTGACGCGGCGCGGGGGGTGACGCGGGGGGGGGGGGGGGGGGGGGGGGGCGGCGCGGGGAGAGAGAAAGGGGAAACAGAGGAGGAGAAAACAGGGGTGCGGCTCGGTTTGGGGAAAAAACGCGCGCGGATTTGTTTTTTTTTTTAGAGTCAATTTTCGCGCGTCTATTTTCACACGTCTCCCGCTCACGGCTAAGCCTAGTATTACACGGTAAGCCGAGTGTAACAACTCACTACACGGTTTACCCTTTTTTATTTTATGTGTTTTATTTTATTGTATTTTTATTATACTTATTCTTTTATTGTATTTTTATTTCATTGTTTCTATGTTTTCACGGATTCACCCATCCGTAGGGCCCACACGATCTACGTCTTCGACCGGACTCGAGAGAGGTTTGACCGTAAACTGCCCTATGTGATGTATTAGCGACATGCGTCTCCCTTGTGCAGACGAGGGAGGGGCAGTTCCGGCCATCAAGGGGCGAAATTACTTTGGCAGCATGACTCGTCCAACCGTTTGAATCCACGGAAAATCGTATGATGCCGGAAATCCACTGGATCTGGCACGGCGTCATCACATGGCCCCTGTAGGGTGTGGTAAAAGTTTGGGCGCGTTTCGAATATGCCTCACCTGAGGCCGCTTGTAAACTACACCATCTCCAAGGTAGTCTCTCGGTATCGAGATGGAAGGTGTTGGGTTTGTGAAGGATGTGGAGGAGGAGCCTAGGGCCTCTGACTTTGTTCACCCGGGCTTTCTTCGTCCCTCAGCTGAGGGGGAGGAGGAGACTAGGGCCTCTGAGGAGGTGGAGGACAGCAGCTCTGACAGTGACTTTGAGGAGGAGTCTAGGGCCTCTGATGATGAGGCTGACAGTAGACAGTGGGTAGAGCCGGAGGAGTACGTTGAGTCTGATGCTGAGTTGTTGGATGCCCCGGCTATCACTCGTCGTCAGCGTGGGACCAGCGGGCTCCCCAAGCTACCTTACGAGCACAGTCATATTGAGCTCCAACCCGTTGGAAAGAGGTACATGTTTTCACAACTTATCAGTTGTGGTTGCATTCTAATATTATTTTGCTTTACTCATTGTTGCATTCAGATATTCTAATGTGATTTTTGCTTTTCATTGTGCAGGGCGTTTGCATATAAGGATAATATCAAGCCGCCTCGCTCCTATGCGAGCATTCTTGGCTGCCTCCTCAGAAGGAATTTTCCTGGGATTGTGAAGCTCCCTAGTGGTGGCAGAAGTGTAGCTTGGAGCTGGGAGCACTACAGGTATGCAAAGAAACCGAGCAACGAGTTTATAGACATGCAGGAGAAGGTGCAACTACTTTTCTGGGTAAGTTCCATTCACTTCTCATCATTCAGTAATGCCTTTGACAATAGTAGCACTAATGGCTTTCACCCTTTTTTACCTTTGTGCATGCTTGCAGAACTACTTTGCCATGGAGAAGGATAAGGAGTTGCAATGCATGGCCGTGTTGCAGAAGATTTGTACCAAGATGGTCACGGACATGCACTACGAGGCGCGTGTGAGCTGCGTTCGCAATTGGTACGCCGAGAAGCAAAACGTTCGCATTAGCAAGGCGCAAGCCCGAGAGAAGCTTATGGAGCCTTGGCAGTACATGCAGGTAATAATATGTGTATTTTCATTCATATGTGTATTTTTGACTTGTTGACCGCATCTAGTTTCATTAATATGTGTGCTTTCTGCAGGTGGTTCCTCAGTATGTGAGTTCCGACAAGAAATGCTACGCGGCGATGGTGGACTACTGGACAAGCGACGAGTACAAGAAGAAGCACGAGGATGGACAGATCCATCGAGCGGTGATGGACGGTGGATCACACTGCCAGGGCAGCCTCCCTCTCGAGGTCTCCAGGAGAAGAGAGGTGAGCACGGCAATTCTTTATTCTTGCTTTCGACGTTATTCTTTACTCCGCAGGCCCCCTTCACTTATCTTCATGCTCTCTCTTTTGCAGGCCAAAAAGACAGGCGTGGATCCCAACTTCTTCGATTATTGGGAACTGAAGCGTACCATGAAGAAGCCTCATCCTAAGACGGGGTCGATGTGGGTGCATAAAGGAGCACAGATGCGGAGTACCAAGTTCGTGGACAAGTTCAAGGAGGTACACGGGGCTGACGCCGACCCTCGCACTGCCCCCTTTGACCCCGAGGTTGTCGTGCTGGCAGGAGAAGGCGCGAGGAATGGGCGCTTATGGATTGGTGACGGCTCCATCGACCCTATGACCATTCCTAGTCTCTCCCAGCTCCGAAAGGGCAGGACGAGCTCCCAGCCTGCTATAGAGACCCGCCCACGGCTTGGGGTCATAGCTATAGATGAGATCCGGGTATGTTCTTTTTTCTCCCCAATCTACACTCCATTTCATATTTTCTGTTGCAACAATCATGATAGAACGAATGGCACAACGTAGAATGAGGTGGCCGAAGAAAGGAGACGGCGCGAGGAGGTGGAGGCTCTGGTGAGCCAGCAGCAGCAGCAGCAGATGATGGAGTGGATGAGAGCCCAGATGGTTTCCTTGATGCCGAATGGCGGGACTGTTCCTCCTCCTCCTTTCACCTTCCCGTGGGTAAGTAGTCATGCGTCTAAGTGTCAATACATATGCCATTTTACTGTCTTGCACCTATTGTCAAATAATGCTCACCGTTTTGATTGTTGTAGTCACAGAGTTCGGTGGGCGGCTCCAACAATGCGTCCCAAGGTCAATTGGAAAGCCCGTTGACGCCTCCTATGTCGGGTCAGCAAAGCATGAACAATCCGAACGCCCGCGCGTTGTTCCAGGTTAGTTCTCCAAAATTTGTGACTCACGTGCTTCTAAGTTTAGCCTCACTCACTTTAGTCTTTGAACTTGTCCAAACCATATGACTTGTCAATCTCATTTTTTTTTGCTTTGGAACTTGTAGGATGGGCATCATGAGGCCCCTTGATCATCAACGGCGTGGCCGATGGACTATGTGTTGTCAACTTGTTGGATGATGACCATTTGGTGAACTTGTAGGATTTGTCACTTGTTGGATGTTGTTTGGACTTGTTTTGATGTTCTATGTGCTATGTGTGTATGATGATGACCATTTGGTGCTCTATTTGCTATATTGCTCTATATGTTGGTATATTTGTGCTATATATGTGATTTTGAACTGTTGCATATATTGCGGTAATATGAATTGCAAGGCTGTAATCAAAAACAGCAAAAAAATGGGCCAGGTAGGCGGCTTTGCCGTGTGCATGCACACGGCAAAGTATTTGCCACGTGGCGCGCACCTGTGCTTCCTGGGAAGTGTATGGGTGACCAAATGTCACCTTTGTCGTGCGCATCTGCTTGGTACACGGCAAATATGGCGACCACTGGTTCCTGGAAGGTGCTTTGCCGTCCCGTTTGCTCGAGGCACACGGCAAAGCCCCTCCGGTTCTGCCGTGCTGGCGGCCTCCAGGCACACGGCAAAGGATCCAGAAATGCCGTGTTGGCAAATGAGAGGAGCACGGCAAAGAATCGGCCAATGCCGTGTTTGCAAATGGACGGAACACGGCAAAGAGTCTCGAAATGCCGTGCGGGCAAACTGAAGGAGCACGGCAAAGGAGATGCCGACGTGGCGCCGTCAGGTAGGCAGGAAACCGTCAAGTCCACTTTTGCCGTGTCAAGGGAAGGAGGGCACACGGCAAAGACTTTGCCGTGCTCCGCTCAGAAAGGCACACGGCAAATATTCTTTGCCGTGCCGTTTTTTGCCGTGTCGCCTTCGCCGTGCTCCAGGACACGGCGTTTGATTTGCCGTGTTGCGAAACGGCTTTGCCGTGTATATTGCCAACACGGCAAAGCTTGGTTTTCCCGTAGTGCTGGGTGCGCGGTCACCTGTCTTCCGCGCACAGCTATGCGGCTCCATGATGGAAAGCAAACAGAGCAGCATCTGCATCGAGGGTATGGATGATAAGGTTTTCAAGGCCTTGCTCCATTACATGTACAAGGACTCCCTGCCAGCATCCATGGAGGAGACCACGGAAGAGGCGACAAACATGGCGCAACATTTGCTCGTCGCAGCTGATCGATATGCGGTAGAAAGACTGAAACTGATGTGCGAGAGCAAGCTGAGCAAGGCGCTGGATGTCAAGACGGTGGGCTTCACTTTGGATCTGGCAGAGCGATACAATTGTCAACAGCTCAAGCATTGTTGTCTGAAGTATATGGCAAGAGACTTTGAGAGATTGCGAGACATAAAAAGAACCGAGGGATTTGAGCAATTGAAGAAGAACCATCCACTTGCCGTGTGTGATATTCTCGATGAAGTTATTGACAAGCTGAATCGACAGGCCGTAATTACTTCGCCTCCGTGACCTACAAGAAGTGACACTACAATCTTTGAGAAGAGATTGGCGGGAAGTCAATTTCAACACATTCATATTAATGATATCTTGTAAATTTGGTTTCCTTTCCTATTCCCTCTCTTCCAAAATACTTGAAGTTATAGATACGCCCTAAGTCAAACATTTTTAAGTTTGGCCAAGCCTATTGAAAATTATATCAATATCTACAACACCAAGTCGGTTTCATTAGATTTTGATATTACATATCAGTGATGTCGTAGATGTTTTGCTTAGAGAATTTGACTTAGCACAAACCTAAAACTTCCAAGTATTTTGAAACGGAAGCAGTATCTGATTGATGTATATATTTTTCTATGTTCTTGCCCTCCATGGCTAAACACAATCTAATCATAGTTAATCCTATTTTATTTTCCTTGTCCTATTATACCACACTAGCAAACATGCCTTGCGTTGCAACGGGATAACAAAAATCGCCCCTCATACACACACTTGACGACACCAGCAAATCATTCGAAATCTTTCATGTACGAGAAACAACATGATAAGTTATGTTGCACACACATCATGATGGGCCAATTTTTTAAGTGTACTGAAGTTGTGCCGATTTATTAGACAACACAAATATCTACCTAATTGCCGGTATCAATTCACGTCTTTCTTGCGTTCCTCCTCAGTGATATTCAACCAATAGTGCATTAGGCTGAAAATAGCAAGGCACGCCTTAGTACTCAATGATAGCATGTGCATAAGCGTATTATTTTTGTCTTGTTGATATTTGTGTTTGTAACTGTAATCCAAGTCAAGATTTAATTTGATTGCAAACATATAAGATATCACCACAAAAACAATCAATCTGTACGGACATGTATAACGAATAGGCATTTTGAAAATACCCCATATAAAGAAAAGTATTAATTAAAGGTGCAATATAAATGTAATTTTAGAAATAATTAAGATGCAAGATAATATCATATTTGAAATCTATACATTTTTATGAGCAATTTTTATGTATAACATTCTAATTTTGGAGTTAGAATTTGAAAGATATGAATATTTTGAAAAAACTAAATCTGCCAAAAGAAAGATTTAAAAGAATGTAGCTCGGCTAAAATTGCAATACTGTGCAGCCCATGAACTAAGATGGCACTTGGGCGAGGCAGCTCTATTTTACGTCAATCTGAAATCAAGGAAAAGGCAGCACAAAAATGGGGAGAAAGTGGGATCGAACTGCAGTCTCTCGGGTGCAGCCCATGAACTAAGATGGCACTTGGGCGAGGCAGCTCTATTTTACGTCAATCTGAAATCAAGGAAAAGGCAGCACAAAAATGGGGAGAAAGTGGGATCGAACTGCAGTCTCTCGGGTGCAGCCCATGAACTAAGATGGCACTTAGGCGAGGCAGCTCTATTTTACGTCAATCTGAAATCAAGGAAAAGGCAGCACAATAATGGGGAGAAAGTGGGATCGAACTGCAGTCTCTCGGGTGCAGCCCATGAACTAAGATGGCACTTGGGCGAGGCAGCTCTATTTTACGTCAATCTGAAATCAAGGAAAAGGCAGCACAAAAATGGGGAGAAAGTGGGATCGAACTGCAGTCTCTCAGGTGCAGCCCATGAACTAAGATGGCACTTGGGCGAGGCAGCTCTATTTTACGTCAATCTGAAATCAAGGAAAAGGCAGCACAAAAATGGGGAGAAAGTGGGATCGAACTGCAGTCTCTCGGGTCAAAGGGTAAGGCTCCAACCAGTTGCGTACCTGTGCACTTGTGACATGAGATGGGATATTTATGTACATTAACCATACACAACGGCCGGCGATTTATAAAAAGAGAATCGTTTTTTCCACTTACCGAGGGCACGGTGGGTAATTCTCATCAACTTTAAGAGTAATTTGGATGACGGTGAACGGGCAGAAGCACTCCGTGCTTTATTATTACTGGCAAAAAGGCCCGTGCGTTGCAACGGGTGTAAATAAATAAATTTATGCTTATAACCCTAAAAAATAATTTACCACTCAAACATTTTCAATTAACAAAACAATTTTCTTTTGATTTGAGCAATCACTAAGCTGCCTTATAGTCAGAGATTGACTCGCTAATCTGCCCCTTGTAAGCAATAAAGATAGCAGTTGCGTGCAATTGCAAGGTCAGAAAAGCTTAATTTCAGATGAGCAGACATGATTGATGATAATCTAAACAATAGCCTTTTTATAGTACGTGACGGTATATGGGTGACGAAACTTAAAATCCAGTAACAAGTGCTGGCCAAAGGTTCCAGAACGTTTATAAAATGATTGAAACGTCCACGTTGAGGCGCTGTCGTCTGCAGCATGCAGCATAGGAATAAAGTCAGAAGCAAAAACAAAGCAAGTACTCAGACATGGAGGAAAGGAAGGGTAAAAGTAATACAAACAGAATACAATAGAGAACTGCCAATATCAATGACAAATACTGAAGTGAAAGAAGCACCCGCTAGATTGACTGCAACCAGATTAACCAAGTTGATAAATAGACTTTCATCCTGGAGACTGACCATATACAGTATTTATTAGAACAAAAAAGTTAAATAAGCTACCACGCTTGTTCTAGAAGGCTAGAAGTTTCCACATTAATTGGAAAAAAGAGAGGCAGATCTACGTACATGCTTATCATGGTGCTGCAGATTCCCTCAAGTACTCACACGCATGCAAAACTCTGCATTGGGTACTTGAACATGTTTGTACCCTACGTCAAAACTAAAGCGACCTGTAATCTCCCTTCGCCGCACCTGCTCTTGAAGCTCTGAACCTCACGATCTGTGCACCGCTGCGCGTCCACTTGCTGCCGTCGCAGCCATACAATCCGCCGTTGTGCCATGGTGGTGGTACTATCATGCTACCCATGGCGTCGATGGTGTGCGGGATCCATCAGGTAACCGCCGCCGTAAGCGTAAGCCATGCCACCGTAGCCACAGTACATGAAAAGGTTGGCCGACCACTGCATCCCACAAAGTAAAGGATCGTTACATCCCGAGGCAAATCCAGCGTTGTAACTGTATTGAGATCTGCATGTCTAGCGCGCACCTCCGCCATGTCCTTCGTCTCCCTGCCCCTTTCCTGGCTCGTGCGCCGCTGGAGCCGGCGTTGACTATTCCGTCGTTGTGCTCCTCCAAGGCAGCGTCCTTCTTGGAAAAGATGTACATTGCTGATGCCGCTCTCCTGCACCGCGGCCGGACTCTGAGCTGTGCCCATATTACTTTATACGAAGCTCCTTTGGTTCTCTGTTCCGATCGGAGTGCTGCTGGCTCTGGCAGCGAGGATGATGGAGAATTGAAGATGGTGGTGCGCAACATCGGGTTTGGATCAGTCCGTCCGCGCTCGTCTTAGCCCCACACGCGCAATTGGGGCTGGCGAACATGTGAGCCCTGATGCATTGTTGAGATGTTATCGTCATTCCTCTCGGCCACCGACGGCACAGGGGCAAGTCCGTCCAAAGTTGAATCTGATGAAGTGGCCCGGGACACAGCAATGGCGGCACACGTACCCGGCCAGCGGCGCCCTCTTGTTGTGCGCTAGCTTTGGTCTCCTCGTCCTCAGTCGTCGCTGACTCGTCCAACCTCGATGTCGAATCTGACGAAGAAGCACAACCGCCTTGCTGCGCTTTTGGCGATAGAGGGACGGTGACGATCTCGTAGCGGCGGCGGTAGTAGCAGCACCCGCGG
This sequence comes from Elymus sibiricus, assembly GCA_039707655.1. Classification (NCBI taxonomy): domain Eukaryota; kingdom Viridiplantae; phylum Streptophyta; class Magnoliopsida; order Poales; family Poaceae; genus Elymus; species Elymus sibiricus. The sequence continues at coordinate 102,988,547 of CM077669.1, read as the reverse complement.
AGGCCTAATGCAACGAGCGGCGGACGTGCTTGCCACGGTGCTAGGTGTTGATTGAAGGAGAGGCTCCCATACGCTTTGCACGAGGGCTGGCGGTTTCGGCGCATGCCTCCTGGTCCACTGCTCCTCTGCCTCCGGGGGATCCCACACTATTTATGAGGGGTAGGGAAGGCACCGAGGAAGGTGGAGTTTGACTCCAACTCAGCCCTGCCTCTCGTGAGACAGACTCTGCCTTCCACGGACAAAATTATTACGGACAGAAGCGTGTCTAGCCAGAACTGCGTTTTGATTTGCAAAAACACGTAAGACAGACTAATTAGGAAAACGCAGGCCCAACCGAGCTGCGAAAGACAATTAAAATGCAAGCCCAGCCGATACGAACCTATTTTACCGCATAGGTGGGCCGTTCTGTTGTCTTGACTCGAACAAACGTGCCTGCCTCGGACGAACGAAACTTGGCTCAATGAATTTAGTACCACCTCGTGTATTTTTTTTTACGTCGCATAGGATGCTGGATGAAACCAAAAATATCACCTTGCTTTATTAGTAGGTAGGTATAGATTAGGTAAAGATTATATTATTACGACAATTTTTTTTTGTACATTAAGCACTCATATGCAAACTTGGGTGGCAAAAAAAGCAATATTAAAGAGGAAAGTACCATTCTGCTCCCGAGCTCAAATGAGCTCGGTGAACAGTAAAATCGAAAAAATTTCGAAAAATGTTCAAAAAATTCTGAAATTTTTTCGTGAACAACATTGACAAAATATCTAAGTGCGTGCAAAAATTTGTCCTGAAATAACATTCCTATAAGGCCTGAAAGAAAAAACAAAATCGATACTCTGAAAATGCGCATTTGAGCTCGGGAGCAGAAACTTCATTTGAGCTCGGGAGCAGAAACTTCATGTCTTAAAGAATACAACTTTAGAGGCGGTGTCGAATTTAGAAAGAAAATGAAGGGAGGGGTGGGGACGGGGCTAGGCTGCCTGTGTCGTGTGAAAACGTGTTAGGTTGGGCTGGCAAGTGGGTTGTTAGGCCTTGGGGCTAGTAGTAAAAACCTAATTTTACAGCGTTGGAGGGGGCTCGAGCCTATTAAAGTCATCCTCGTAGATTCGCCACTGCTTAGTGGTGATTTGCTACATACCGGTTTTTTTTTTGCAGGGGTAAAGGAGATTTTCATTACTCACGGAGGCCTCTCAGTCAAAGCCAAGTTTACAATAACATCTAACCCCGAATGCAACCACACTGCGGTTCGAGGGGTACTACGGCCGTACGCGGCAAGTTCATGGCTAGCCTTATTCTGCGAACGACGACAAAGAGTGAACAAAATATCCCTATCCTCTGTGGAGGCCAAACTCTTGATCTCCTGGATCACAAAGCGATGAACTGATCTATCCATGGATTTTCCTGTGACCAATGACACTGCCTCAGCACTATCTAGCTCTACCAAAATTGGCACCGACGTCCGATGGAGGGCTAGCTCTAGCCCCTCCCTGCACGCCGCGAGCTCGGCACCCAGTGCATTATCACATGTGCGGAGTTCCCGGCAAGCACTAAAGATGATGTTTCCCTGGTTGTCCCGGAGGATCATCCCACCTCCTGCCATACCTGTAGCAGGTATAAAGCTTCCGTCTGTGTTCAACTTGGTCCATCCTGCATCCAGGGCGACCCAGCTCAGCTCCTCTTTAGCAAGGACGCTGGTTGTGTGTGCTGGTGGCGCAGCACATACCACCATTTTTCCTTTAACAACATCACCATTGGGGTACTGCTTAAGGCACAATAAAGAGCTGATATATCCATGTAGGAACCGCCGTGAGGACTCAGTTGGAGGTGGCCTTTTCTCATGCGTGATCTCATTCCGCACGTGCCAAATCCTCCACATGGTCATCAGTACGATCATGCGCGCCGTCTCGTCCAGGGGCTCAAGGAGGGAGAACAACCATTCGGGACCTGTGTTGCGAATGGATTCAACCCTTGGAATGACCCAATCTAGCTCCATGGCATGCCAAAGTTCCTTCGCAAGGGGGCACCTGCACATCGCATGGAACCCATCCTCTCATTCCACACCACAAATGGGGCATATGTCAGAAAGCTCAAGATGGCGGGCAGATTTATTCCGTTTAGGTGGTCTCACTTACTCCCTCCGGTCATTTTTAGTCTGCATATAAGTTTTGTCCGAAGTCAAAGTATCTCTACTTTGACCAAACTTATAGAAAAATGTATTAACACTCACAATACCAAATTAATATTGTTAGATTCATTATGAAATGTAGTTTCATAGTATATATATTTGGTATTGTAGATGTTGATATTTTTTAATATAATTTTGGTCAAAGTTTATAAAGTTTGACTTGACAGAAATCTAATACGCGGAGTAAAAAGGACCGGAGGGAGTACCATATCTAGCTAACGGTCACGCTAATACTCATAAACTCATGGCTAATTTCTAAACAGTCACCGATGACAACCATCTCAAATGTTTAGACTATTCCGGTTAAAGAACCGGCTGGAATATTTTAGTTGTTTAGTCGGGTTCCAGCTAGTGATCCACATCAGTACATATACATATACTAAAGCGGAAAGAGTTTGCTTTTATTTCTTTTTTTGTTTTTTTGGAAGGTTACTGCTCGGTTACGTGTGGATGAACAATATCTGTATGTGAACACTGTCTTTTTATTAACCGTACTTTAGCAAAAAAAAAAAGACTTCCTTTTTACGCACGGAACATCATCATAGGTTTTTATGTTCCAAAAAAAGAGACTACTCAATTTATTTTTCTTTAGGTCTGTTCTTATGCACTGGTACGTTACGATTTTATTTCCCTTAATGGTTTAAATGAAATACTATGATTTTTGGAGAACAATATCCCGAATAAACCAGACCAACAAACTGACATAAACCAAAACACTATTTCCGAAACAATTATTTGTACGCATCAATGTTAGCGTGGCCGCCGTTTCCATAACCGCAAAATAAAATGAAATATATACCCATACCCACCCCGAAGAAGGAGAACATAACTTTGAATGAACAGTACGTAGTGCATCCGCGTGAAATTTTTTTGGGGAAAATATATTTAAAAACCCTTAGACTTTTATAAAAAAAAGTGATAAAGGATTTTCCCCCTTTTTAAAGATTTTTTACATTACCTACTATGGTGAAATTATGTGGGGTGATTACACTTGTTGTGGGTCACTTTACCCAAGAATTTTCTCAATCGAGTCCCACCACTTACCGCTTATCTCGCACACAGGCCACTCTTTGCAAGACACTGTCGACCGCTTTCTTCTACTAAAACAATTCTTTTTGAAGCCCCTTCTCTCTCCTACCCTGTCTCTCTCCTGATTCCTAATGTGGTTGGTAAATATGCAATAAATCCCACAATGTTTTTGTACCTTTTCCCTAAAAAAATCTTTTAACGTTCATGGTACGTCGTCTTGCTTTGTTAAAGCATTCATGTTGATTTGTGCTTTAGTTATTTTGTAATTGCAACATCACAACATAGAGATTGGAATTTGATACCATCTAATGGGTGCCTTATTAAAAAAATCTAAAGAGTCAATACAAGATTGTTTGTTATTATCATTTCTTTCCTACTTACGATCGAGATAAGAGTAATATTTTACCTATCCAATGCAAAATTTATCTTCCTTAGTGAGCATATTCTATGGATAAAGACAAAGAAAAACTTGATTTTGTATATATTATGTTTCTAGACAATTGATCCGATCAAAATGGTGGATTGTATATCTTCTTCCGACATTAACTACTTAACTATATTTCACTTTCAAGTTGACAAGACAATAACCCTATTATAACAAAATTGACGAGAAGCCTTACCACCTAAATTCTCATTTATTCGATCAGGAGTCCCGTATGAGTAAGAACTAAATGCCTATAAGAAAAAAAGTTTTCCTACTAAATGGCGTTCATTTCCATTGCTTTGTAAGAGAACGGTGGGTCAAAACATAAGATAGTGAAGCTAATACGGAAGCGAACTAGGAGCACTCGGCGACGCAGCCCTCCCAAATCGCGCCCGCACCCTTGCTCTCTTGGGATCCGTGTCACTTTATAGGAAATGATTCGTTATGTGTGAATACATGACCCAAGCGTACAACGTAACAGTATGTACCTGTGCTGCGATATTTATTGTATCTGCACGTCAGACATCATGGGCAGCTTGGTGGGACCTAAAATTTATTAGGACTGCAATTTCGGCATGCATTGATTGGCTGGACAACTTGTGTACGCAGCCTTGATTGCATGGTGTAAAAATAGTGCAGTCAGGGTAAACTTTTTTGTGTCAAAATTTTGTTACGTCTGTAATTTTGATGTGTGAGCAACGTGTTAATTGAGAAGTGGAAAAATTGATGGAGGTCATTTAGACAAAGTATTATGCATAACAACAACAGAGTAGTAGAGGATGAAGTGTACTGAAACAGGATAAACACTCCTAATGATTGTAGTCGGCACAAGTTCGGTAACATGCAGGAACAGACTCATGTGCTTATAACTAAAACTAGATTACATAGTATCTGGAGTGACTAGTCCGGCTGTTCGGTAACATACAGGAACAGACTTCTGTGCTTATAACTAAAACTAGATTACATAGTATCTGGATTGACTAGTCCGGCTACACGGACAGATGATTAAAGACATAAAAGCTGAACATAAAATCATAATGATCCCAAGGAGATTTGCATAGTTTTATTTTAGGACTAGTTTTGCTAACACGGGCTCATTCGGGTTGACTTTCGAGTAGAGTGCATTGAACACAGGGACTGCCATTGGGAGGAACATGTGCATTGAACACAACTAGGTAGTTGGGAGTTGGTAGACGAGGTCAGAGTCAACACATTTGGACAGAAACTTTCAATTGCAAGGACAAAAGCGCGTGAACTTTAGATCTCATATACTCAGCAGTGGAAGGAGAGTACGCGATGACTAAAATATGAATACAAAAAACCTAATATAGTGAGTACGGATCCCAATGCGACTGGATGGGGTGGATTTCAATGTGTGTCGTCGCCGAGTGCTCCTATGCAATTTTGAAGTAATACATAATATAGATAGGAACAAAGAGTTACTATAATTTTGTCCAAAGATTTCATGGAATATAGACAAATATAGATGAAGATATAGCATATAAGGTGCCATTGCCACTCGATTATCGAAAGTATGAAGCACCTGAACATTATCTTCAGGGTCAACTGTTGAATGAGCTATCTTAGCAGTTTACGAAAAATAAACCATTTCTTGCTTCTTTTGATAGAAATGTACTAATAATAGATTAATTATTAAAAAGGATGTACTACATGTTCGATCGAAAGAAACTATCCAAGGACCTACATGAAGCTATTTGCCGGAAAAAAAATGTTCCTCAACCAAGCTCTCTGCTTCGCTTTCTATTCCTTTTTGTTAAACAAATGAACAACAAAATTCATACGGGCTCTCTTATGGGCGCGGCGTGATGCCGCGATGCCGCGCTTTTTTCGGCGCTAGTAAATTATATATCACACAGATACACACATCTTATAAGTCTCGCACGCATATTTGAATAAAAAATTGACCACTAATTTACTAAAAAAAATCTACTAGTTACACGTCACAAAAGGGTAGATTTCACATTCAAGAAAAGTTTACAATAATATAAATTTTATGGAATATAACTCATATTTTGTCGAGTAAATTTGTGGTTATTTTTTTACTGAAACATGTGTGAAACTTATAACCAGGATGGAGAGAGGTATGTAATATTTTATCATGTAATTCATGAGAGTTGATTTTTGAACTAGTTTTGTACGTAAATTAAAGTCATATTTAAGTGTGCAGTTTGTTTTATAGACGAAACATAAGACAAGAACTAGAGGCAAACTTGGACACTAAATAGCTAAAATAATAATTTGCACATGTGAAATTGTGGAGTCAATATTAAACGGAATACCAGTTTGCTCTAAATGTATCAATATGCATATATTCCTTAATACAAAAAGGGATTCATAAAATAGAATAGAAATACCGCATCACTCTGGTAATTTATGCTACCAACTAGAAGTGTTGGAGAAGTGCTAGATCGGAAATACTCGGATAGCATATGCAAGTGCAAGAATCTCGTGCAAGACATGATGGCAGTAGGTAAGAATAAATATATACTATAACAATATCAGTATGCCATAGTTCGAGTGAACATATTTGTACTAAGAAAATACAAGAAACGATGTTGTCACTTCAACAATAGGGTTCTAAGCAACAAGTCATTTAATGTGCTAAAAATGTAAGGCTATGCAAAACAAGGCATACACATGATTAGAAAGAACTATGATGAGAGTGATTAAGAGACGGATCTTTAATATTTTTCTCTGGACAACTAGTGAAGGATATGTGAACCAAGGCTATCCCCTCTCGAGCCTCTCCCGCCATTGGCCGCTCCATCAACGGCGGCCAGCCTACGCCGCTGTCCACTCCGGACACGGCGGCCACCTCGCCCTCGACGTGATCCTCTCCGGATACGGTCAATACCTCCCTTCATGGTGATCCATGCCTTTCTCCATCATGTCTCTGGCAAGTCTGAATTTCGATAAGGGCTATGCATTTTAAGAGTGCATCCGGAGAAGATTGGGGCGCCTGGTCAATTTCGTGGAAGGACAAGGGTCTAAGGGAGTTCTATTTGGTTGCTGAATTTATCTTGGAATAGAAGTAATAAAATCGAAGTGATTATCTTGGAATATCTGATTTAAACAATGATGGAATGAGTGTAAAAATATACTCATTAGGAACACAACAATGAGGGAGCAGCAACGCACGGAAGAAGAAGAAGAGGCGGAGGAGGCAAGAGCGCATAAAGCATCTCCTTCTTCATCCATTCCCCTTTTACAGGTGAATGGGAGGCATAGCGGCGGCAAGCAATCTGTGACGTGTGGCAAACAATCCCTTCGAATCCCACTAATGTCATAAAATGCACGCGGAGATCATGGAGTCTATCATAACTGATTTGTCTGGTTCTGGTTGTGATAGGTCAGCCTATAGGAACATCCCCGAACATGGTTTGGGCCCAACCCACCACTAGATTCCCTCCGGCTCGATCCGACGCGCACGTTCCCCCCTCCAAGTGACGGCGATAGTGCCATCAGTGAAGGGTGGCCACACCCCGGAGCCCCACGATGGGCGTCTACGCATGCCACACCACTTTCAGCCTTGCATGATGACCCGTGTGATGTTTCGATGGCATAGCTAGCCCTCGAAGGCCCCCGGCCACACTCATAGACATAAGAAGAGCAATTCCTGAGCAACAATTCATTAAAATACCTAGACATCTCTTAAAATTATGAAAAAAATACCGCATAGCTTATAACACATGTCTCTACGCTATGTAAAAAATTCATGAATTTATACGCCCCCACTCTTTAGAACAATTCAGGCGACAGCAAACCCGACGAACGTTACGTCGGTGGTATCGACGTCCGCGTAGGGGATCGCACCCCGGAGCCAGGTGCCGGGTGTTTGAACCTACCACAACCCCTTAGGACATGCATGAGGACCCGGTGCGATGCTCTGGTGGCATTGCTATGCTTGGAAGCCCCCCACCAGACTAACCCTGGCCCCGTTGACCCAGAGATCTACCCCTTTGACTTTCGTTGGACGGGCTTTGACCAATGGACTCGTCAACCTGGTTGTGATAGATCAATCCATAGGAACACCCCCGAACATGGTCTGGGCCCAATCCACCACTACATTCCCTCCGGCTCAACCTGACCCGCACGTTTCCCCCCTTCCAAGCAACGACAACAATGCCGTCTATGGAGGGGGGCCACACCCCGGAGCATGACACAACACTTTAAAGAAACATTCCGATGTATGTAGATATAATTTTTGTCTCATATGGCTAAGGAATGAATAATATACCAAAAAGTCAAAACAAAATTGTTTTTTTCATTAATCTGAAGTAAACATGATTTAGTTTTTTCAAATTCGAAAACATAGTATAGCAACATAACCCTTTCAAGATTCTGATAAAAAAATTAAAAGTTGTCTAAATCTATGGAAGTATCAATTTCTTCTGATTTAACAAAGTACAAGGACCTATATGCGAAACTACATGAGGTTACATTTCTAACATACTCAAAACCGAATATTCATAATCTATGGAAAATTCTACCCCAAATCGATATATAATTTGTATGTTCAACTTTATATAAATTAGATTTAAATTAATCAAATTTTAACTTTATAAAGGTAAAATAAAAACTTAAAAAACAGATAATATTTATGCCTACGGCCATAGTTATGCCACGTGGCACCTCCTGGCAAAAAAGACATATAATATATATGCCAACGGCCGACGTCAGGGCCGTCGGCATAGATTTGACGGCGTTAGCCTGCCGTTTGAGCCCGGGTCGGCAGACCCACTTATGCGTCGACTGCCTCGACATACCGACGGCCCCCGTTGGCATAGACGAAGATATGCCGACGGCTATTCAATGCCTACGGCTGCCGTCGGCACAGACATAGATATGTCGAGAGCCTATCTATGAATACGGCTTCCCGCTGGCCGTCGACATATCTTCGTCCATGCCGACGACCCCGACAAAAGGGCGTCGGCATAGAAAATGTCGTCGGTATAAGCAGTTATTCCGGTAGTGAAACTACATTGCTTAGATTTTTTTGTGTGTTTCGACCCCCTTCATTCAGCGAGTTTATTCTAGATCTTTGCATCCACATCATTTATGTTGGAAATATGCCTTAGAGGCAATAATAAAGTGGTTATTATTATATTTCCTTATTCGTGATAATTGTTTATTATCCATGCTAGAATTGTATTGACCGGGATCTAAAATACATGTGTGGATATATAAACAACACCGTGTCCCTAGTGAGCCTCTACTAGAATAGTTCGTTGATCAAAGATGGTTAAGGTTTCTTAACCATGGACATGAGTTGTCATTTGATAACGGGATCACATCATTAAGAGAATGATGTGATGGAAAAGACCCAACCGTAAGCATAGCATTTGATTGTATCACTAAGTTTATTGCTATTGCTTTTTTCATGTTAAGTATCTGTTCCTAAGACCATGAGATCATGCAACTCACTGACATCGGAGGAATGCCTTGTGTGTATCAAACGTCACTTCGTAACTGGGTGATCATAAAGGTACTCTACAGGTATCTTCGAGGGTGTCTGTTGGGTTGGCATGGATCGAGACTGGGATTTGTCATTCTGTATGACGGATAGGTATCTCTGGGCCCTCTCGGTAATACAACATCACAAGAAGCTTGCAAGCAATGTGACTAAGGAGTTAGTCACGGGATCTTGTATTACGAAACGAGTTTTGTTTGTTTGTTTTGTTGGTTGGTTGCAGGACTGGATCTGTTATGTGGACACCCCTGGGGATTTGTGGTAGGTCAGATATCAAATGGCTATCGCTCGTGTAGTCTTCTAGCTTTCATCATAAGTTCATCATTAGATGGATTTGAGGTCTTGTTGGATCCTTACTAGCAGCTGATCTCACTTTTAGTATGTCTTTGTGCTTCTTTAGATGCAATCAAAGCAGGGTATTACTAGATCTACAGAGAGGAACCAGAGGTTTTTGTTCATGGCTAATTTGATTCGGTTCAATGGTTATTTTCAGTTGGTGAGATCTTCCCGGATGATATTTTGGTGTCGAGCTTGTTATGTTATGCTCCAAATTCCAATATAAAGAGAAAGGCCAACTTCTGACGAGCGAGCGGAGCGAGGCCCGTCGCCGGTAGGCTTGGGCCGAAGCGGAGTTATATATACCTCTTGTAAGCCGCCACACGGGATAAGTCGATCGGTTGTAAATCCCCAGCGTTTGTAACCTCTCCCGATCATAGTGAAGTTTGGCTGGCTGGCGCCCGTGGTTTTCTCCCCTTCGTGTTGGAGGGGTTTTCCACGTTAAAATATTGTGTCCCTTTGCTTGATTTCGTTCTTAATCGTATCGATTGCGTGTCGTATCTCTAACAGAGCTGAAGTTTTGGATTACTCATCAACCTGGAATTTCGTGATTGTTTAGATGAAAATCCTGTCTTGATTTAACTTCTTCGTTTGTACAATACAATCTATTCTCCAACAATTCTGATTTGGATTGTTGGTGGTTCTCAAGAAATCGGGATTATACAGCTACAGTTCAGTTTTACTCTCCGCCAATTCTGATTGCATTTGTTGGTGGTTCTACAGAAATTGGAATTATATGGCTTAGCGGGAGCGACTTCTTCTTGCTACTCTGCGTTTGTATAATCATCACTCTGATTTGGTTCTTTCATCTCCACCGTTCAGTTTTGGTCTCCCACAATTCCGATTCAAAGTATTTGTCAGTGATTCTCCAGAAATTGGAATAAAATATGGCTTAGCGGGTGCTCCTTATTTTGCCTCGGCATGGTGGTTCCTTCTACGGCTCAACTTTTCCGACCAATCATATTCAGTAATTTAACTTTCCAGACATAAGAGGTTTTCTATGCCTTGGTTGGCAATTCTTAGCTCTTGCACATATTGACTTGGGAAGGATATAATTGCAGTCTGGAACTGGTATTGTCATCTGTCATCCGACATTCCCAGGCTTACTTATCCTTTACCCGCTTAACATTCTATCCATGATTTAGCTATTTAAGCAGCCTTCTTCCATAACTGAAAATTTAAAGAAGGATCTCGTGCTCGTTGCAGGTCATAGTTAATGAATTCAAGTCCTACATGATGATGAATCTGTTTGCAGATCCTCTGAATCTTTGTTTTAGTTCATCCTAACTTATAAAACCTATAAAATTACCTTACTATGCAATATTTTAAATACAGATCTATATGTAGAAGTGCACGAATTGGAGAATCTGGAACTTCCAACTAATTCCATGCCCTATACAATCGGCAAATATTCTTACGCTCCTATTTTTATTTTATTTAGCTACTTCTTCATGTCTTTGATATATGTTTTTGCTCCTACCCTTTCTGTGGTTGCAGAATAGTCGGTACTAACCTAAAATCTGATAAATCTTTTGGTATGTGATCTAGATCTCTGTGATCTTATGTTATTTGTACTCTTAATCCATGTGTTCCATTGGTCTTCTGCGAGTGCAGGTTGCAGGATATTGTTTGGAGTTTGGGCCCAAACCTTTGCTCTGTATGGAGTCAGGTCAGTATCTTGTAGATGGTCAGTTTGTTTCTTCATTTTCGTCTCCTCCCTGAGTTGGTTTGCAGGACAGAATATGATCTGGAAATGAACCTCCCTATGGTGTGTTGTTGTATGGCGAAGGAACGAGTCAGGTCAGTTTCCCATGTTTGGTCACATTGTATTTCTAGATCCCTTATGTGTGTTTGGTGATGTCAGATTGGATAGATATTACCTTTTTGTGTTCTGCATTTACTTTCTCGAGTGGTTTCATTGGATGGTTGATTCCCTTAATATGAGTTGGGTTATCGTTGTAACAGCTGATCTCGCTAGTGATATGTGTTTGTGCTCCTGGAGATGCATGCGGGAGATGGTTTGCTTTACTGTTTGTGGCTATTTTGATTGGCTAAATGATTCAGCGTTTAAGATATGGTAAGGATCATGTGAAGCTTTGGTCATGGGAAGGGGATCAGAGAACTTGCGAACTCCCTTGGATAATCGATCCCCTTAGTCAGTTTCCCTTGTTTGGTCACATTGTATTTCTAGATCCCTCATTTGTGTTCGTTGATGTAAGATTGGATACATATTACCTTTTTGTGATCTGCATTTACTTTCTCGAGTGCTTTTGTTGGATGGTTGATTCCCTTAATATGACTTGGATTATCGTTGTAACAGGTGATCTCGCTAGTGATATGTGTTTGTGCTCCTGGAGATGCATGCGGGAGATGGCTTGCTTTACTGTTTGTGGCTATTTTGATTGGCTAAATGATTCAGCGTTTATGATATGGTAAGGATCATGTGAAACTTTGGTCATGGGAAGGGGATCAGAGAACTTGCAAACTCCATTGGATAATCGATCCTCCCCTAGGTCAGTTTCCCATGTGTGGTCACATTGTCTTTCTAGATCCCTCATCTTTGTTCGTTGATGTCAGATTGGATACATATTACCTTTTTGTGATCTGCATTTACTTTCTCGAGTGCTTTTGTTGGATGGTTGATTCCCTTAATATGACTTGGATTGTTGTTGTAACAGCTGATCTCGCTAGTGATATGTGTTTGTGCTCCTAGAGATGCATGTGGGAGTTGTTTGCTTTACTGTTCGTGGCTATTTTTATTGGCTAAATGATTGTATGATGTGGTAAGAATCATGTGAAGCTTTGGTCATCGGAAGGGGATCAGAGAACTTGCGAACTCCATTTGGATAATCGATCCTCCCCTATTTGGTTGCTTTGTCTACACAGTTCAATTTTAGTGCACATCCCCTCTTTTAAGAATTGTTGGCGGGAGCAACTAGTTAGCGAGCACTCCCTCACAAGCGTTCCAGCGATCACTCCTACGCGCCGCCACTTGGCGCGTTCCCAGTCGCCGCCACGTGTCGCGCTCTGAGCGTTCCCTTCGGATTTTGTTTTTTATTTTTATTTTTTCATACGCGTTTTCGCCTTTTTGGAGTGGTTTTTTTCCGGATTTTTTTGGTGTTCCGGTTTTTCACCGGTCTTTCGTAGCTTTTGGACGAAAAAAAAAATTCGCGAAAAAACCGCGTTTTCTGTTTTTTTTACGCGAAAAAACGCGTTTTCTGTTTTTTTTTTTGCGAGAGTCACGGTTTTGCTTCCGCGAGAGGCATGGTTTTGCCTTCGCGAGAGGCATGGCCGTGCCTCTCGGAAGGGGAAAAACGCGTTTTCTGTTTTTTTTTTTGCGAGAGGCACGGTTTTGCTTCCGCGAAAGGCACGGTTTTGCCTTCGCGAGAGGCACGGCCGTGCCTCTCGGAAAGGGAAAAAACGCGTTTTCTGCTCTCTTTTTTTTTCCACGAGAGGCACGGTTTTGCTTCCGCGAGAGGCACGGTTTTGCTATCGTGAGAGGCACGGCCGTGCCTCTCCCGAAAGGGAAAAAACGCGTTTTTTGCTCTCTCTTTTTTTCCGCGAGAGGCACGGTTTTGCTTCCGCGAGAGGCACGGTTTTGCCTTCACGAGAGGCACGACCCGTGCCTCTCGGAAAGGAAAAAAAACATGTTTTTTGTTTTTTTTTCTATCGCGTGAGGCACGGTTTTTTCGTACGGTTTTTTCCGTCCGTTTTTTTGTGAAAAAAAAGTTCGTCAAAACCTATCAACATGGGATCTAATTTTGAAGATCTCGACGCGAGAAAGCCAACGGTGAAAACGGTTCGAGATTTGGACGCACGGTTTAGGAGATAAAACGTTTTGAAAATACGGATCTACGAAAAAAGGAAAAACTCCCAGGTTGCGACAAGTGACACGCATGCAGTGCGCCACTTGTCGCAACCTGGGAGGTGGGAGTAATCGTTGGAAGGTGTACTCACTAACTAGTGATTTCGATTGTTGGCTCTCCAGCTATTGGGCTTATGGGCCTTGCTGGGAAGTGCCCTATTTTGTTTCACCATGTTACAGGTGGTTTCTTCTGTTGACTTGAATCTTTGTCGATATGCTTCGAACATTGACTTCCACTACTAGGGAAAACCCTAGCAGTAGCCCAGGTATAAAGCCTAGCAGTAGCGCGGCCCCTCGCGCTACTGCTACGACGCTACAGCTAATAATTAGCAGTAGCGTGGGTCTACCGGCGCTACTGGTAACTAGTGTTGTTAGTGTTGTTCTCTACCTGATCTCTAGAACTAGTGTTGTTCTCTACCTGATCTCTCCCAGCTAAGCAGGCTTATCCTACGTCCTCACCGTTTGATGCATTGTTTAGCTGTTTAAGCAACTTTGTTTCCCTAGAGAAAAAATTCATATAGGTACTAATAGACGATAGTTTTCTACGACTACAAAAACTTAGTGCTACACATCATAATTATGACTGACTTTTTTTTTAAGAATTGTTGAAGTATGCCGATTATTTGGGATGTTCATGCATTTGCAGTGCTAGAGGTGTTAGTGTGGGTACTTTGTGAAGCTATCAGCCTGGACTGCCTCTGCTTCCCAGCGGTTTTGACTTCTTACTAATGATGATTCCGGAACATATTACTTGATGATTTGGTCTTTCTGGCAGCTTTCAGTTTGTACTTGCATTCAGTGGCTTCATCCTCTTTGGTGCAACTTGGATTTTGCAGTGTACAAATCTGATTATTATGACAGTCCTCAAGCATATTACTTGGTTTATGGTGTTTGCTAATTTGCATATGATTTGGATGGAATCTGATCTCATTTTTTTTGCTCCGACCAGATGCATAAAAGGGGGTGTCTACTAACTTGCATGCGATTTGGACGGAATCTGGTCTCATTTTTGTCTCCGATTGTATACACAATCACTAGTAGAAAAAGGCCCATTAGTCCCGGTTCCAGAGGGGCTTTAGTCCTGGTTCTGGAACCGGGACTAAAGGGTCGGGACTAAAGCCCAAAACCTTTAGTCCCGGTTCGCTTACGAACCGGGACCAAAGGGGCTCCACGTGGCTGCTGTGGGGAGCCCAGGCAGGAGGACCTTTAGTTCCGGTTGGTAACACCAACCGGGACTAAAGGAGCTCCACGTGGCCGCTTCGCAGCACTCAGGCAGGAGGACCTTTAGTCCCGGTTGGTAACACCAACCGGGACCAAAAGGCGCTGGGGTTTTTTTTTTTGAAAGGGGGGGTTTAGGGGTTTTGGAGGGTTTAGGGGTTTCATATTGTGTTAGCTAGCTAATACAGAGAAGTGACCTCTCTTTCTCCGTGCTTGGTCGACGCTAGCTACTACATATAGAGAGAACTCGACGCTAGCTAGTAAGAAAATGAAGGAAACCATTAATTACACAAGATCGTCATGAACATATACAGAGAGAAGTGACCTCTCTTTCTCCGTGCTTGTTCGAACAACAAGTTTTCGTAAATCTATCCGACGCTACTACATATATACAATATAACATCCCTGACATCATCAAGCGCCAAACTCCCATTGAATTTCCGCATGGTATTCTCCCTTTTCATGTATGACGTGGTCAAGAAAGAATCCCGCCAATTCCTCTTGAATTGCTCGTATGCGATCATGTGGTAGGAGTTCATCCCGCATCTGTCAGATCTAATTTAAAGAAGGGGGTCAATACATATATATGAATGAAACTCAACACAATTGATGGTAATAAAAAAAATTGTGAATATTGTTTACATACTTCAAATTGTTCTTCAGATCTGCCCCGCTTAGAGGTCCTGTGGCGAATGTACTCGCAAACGTAGTATCCACATAAATTATTCCCGGGTTCCTGCCACAAGAACTTTACGAGAATAGAGTTCAATCAAACTGATAATCAAGCACGATAATGGTATTGATGAAACTGGAATCAATGAGAGATGCGCGGAACTAGCTAGTACTACTTACTTTGGGGTGTGTAAATCGCAGCTCGTTCTTCAAACCCGGAACCTGTCCGGTGAACTGTTTCCAAACCCTGCTAGGCAAAGAAAATGATTACTTGATATCAGGAAATGAACGAAAGTTGTCGATATGGTCCCGGTATTGATTGAACTTACTTCTGGAGCATTGCAGTCATGTCCGCATAATCCTTGGGATCTTTACGTCTCGAGTCAAAGACAGTTACTACTCCCCCGTCAAGCTTAATGGATAGCAGAATATAGTGGAAACTGCGCACGCATAACTCATCAATTACAGTACTTAACCTCGAGTAAGCGAAACCGAATATGCACAAGACAGTAACACTCACTTGAAGTTGTAAGGAAAAAGTATTTCCCTTTTGTTTTGATGTCGAAGGAACGCTTTTAGCAAGTTTTCCTCGGTATCTTTAACTCTTTCTTGTACCGCCCATTCATTTACGGTATTTGGGCTAATGAACCCAATGTCATAGATTTGTCTTTTTGGGCATTCGAAGATCTTCAATCTGCATAATATAGTGAGGATAATTATATATACATGCAATGAACGAGTTGAGCTAGAGACTTAATTACAGAAGTAATACTTACACACAGTAGCAAGTCATGATTTGTTTGTCGAGGGCCTTTTGATTGAATAACTGAAATAACTCCACAAATTCAACAGGCATCAGGTCGACTCCAATGAGGTCGTGCTCATCTTTAATTCTCACCAGCAAACTATCGGACCCATTCTTCCTGCAGGTTTCCAAGTACCACTCATGCAATTTGTACATCATCGTTGTTAGAGGAGGATGATCAGGTTTGACGAGAGGCTTCCCGTGCAAGTATTTATATTCTTCTTTTGGTACCTCAGCCATTTCAAAAATTACATCATCCCCCAAGTAATCACCAGGATTTGTACCGAGCACCATCCCCGGATGATTAGCGACGATATCACTAGACACCTTGAGCGGGGGCACGATTTCTTCTCCTGTTCGCCGAGCTGGGGAATTGTTTTACCACTTCTTCGTTCTGCTAACCTTGCATCACTAGAAGTACTTCCCGACCGCCGCGCTTCATCATATGTCTTTTGAATAATGCGGTCATAGTTGGATTGCGGCGGAGGCGATGGTGGTCGCTTCAGGGCATCGATAGTGCGCTTCACTTTCACCGGATCTATTGTTTCCTTCGGAGGTGGAGTTTTCTTTGCAAAATGGGCCCTCACTTGGGCACGAACTATGTCCTCGTTTTCCTGCTCGGTCCTCTCATATGGTAACTTTTCCAGAGGCTTGAGAGATGGACCGTCTCTGAATTGCCTACCGCCTCTGCTTGTACTGCTAGCCGCCGGAGCGGCGGCGTCTCTGTTCCGTCATTGCTGACGAGGATGAGAAGAAGGCGGAGTGCTCCGACGCGCCGGAGGAGCCGGACCGGCGGCGTCTGTCTTCCGCCGTTGCCGACGAGGCGAAGGAGGAGGCGGACTGCTCCGACGTGCCGGAGTAGGCGAAGGAGGAGGCGGACTGCTCCGACGCGCCGGAGTAGGCGAAGGAGGAGGTGGAGTGCCCTCACGTGTCGGAGGAGCCGGAGAAGGAGGCGGAGTGCCCTGATCACTCGCCGGAGGAGGAGGAGGAGGAGGAGGCGGAGTGCCCTGACTCGCCGGAGGAGGAGGAGGAGGCGGAGGCTTCCAGTTTGGAAACTTGATGTACTCCTTCTGCCATAGACATGTACTCCTCAGAGCACGAACCAGCTGATTCTCCCCTTCACCTGTAGAGTGGTCAAGCTCGAGCTCCTCAAATCCCTGCATTACTTCATCCACCATCACAACAGCATAGCCATGTGGAATCGGAATGCAGTGAAAAGTTCCGTTGGGTTGAGGAGGTGCAACAGAGCCGACAGCCGCCTTGAAAGTGAGGTTCCGGCATTTCGTCATAAGCTCGCAATTTTGAGCCTCCGTGATAGTATCCACCGGGTAGATAGGAGCCGTGAAGTCAGTCTGAACGGGCTCCGTGGAAGCCACGCTGCTTCTCCGCTGAGATGGCGGGGTAGCTTCTGGGGTAGCTTCGTGCCGCTGAGATGGTTGGCCGGCAGCTCGCTGGCTCTCAAGTTCTTCCTCTAGCTTTTGTACTCTTGCACTCATCTTCTGCATGTCGCTCAGCTCCGCTTTCCTCTTTCTCTCCCGGCTTCTGTAACCGCCTGCGTCGGGAAACCCAACCTTCCACGGAACGGAGCCTGGTGTGCCTCGTGTTCGTCCAGGGTGCTCAGCATTCCCTAGGGCCTCAGTCAGCTCGTCCTTCTCTCTGTCGGGAATGAACGTCCCTTCCTGCGTTGTGGTGATATACTTCTGAAGCTTCGTGACGGGTATTGCAAGTTGCTCGTCCGTCCAACGGCACTTCCCTGTTTCAGGGTCCAAAGTTCCCCCAACCCCGAAGAACCAAGTCCTTGAACGGTCTGGCCAGTTCAATGTCTCTGGTTCGACCCCTTTAGCAATCAGGTCATTCTCAGCTTTGTCCCACAACGGCCGGGCTTTGAGGTAGCCACCTGACCCCGTGTGATGGTGATACTTCTTCTTTGCAGCATTGTTCTTGTTTGTCTCTGACATTATCTTACTCTTGTCCGATGTCTTGTAGGCCACAAATGCGGGCCAGTGATCTCTTATCTTCTCAAATCGGCCGATGAATTCTGGAGTCTCACCTTTGTAGACAAACTTTGATTTCAACTCCTTCTTCCACCTCCTGAATAGATCTGCCATCTTCTTAAGAGCACACGCCTTGACCAGTGGCTCTATAACTGGCTTATTCGGATCCTCCTCTGGCGGTAGGGTGAAATTTGCCTTCAGCAAGGTCCAAAGATCATCTTTCTGTCTATCGGTGACATAATCACCTTCAGGGGCGTCGTCCTTAGGCTTATTCCATTGCTTGATGCTGATCGGGATGTTGTCCCTAACAATAGCTCCGCACTGAGCAGAAAATGCGTCCTTGGTCCGCTTGGGTTCAATCGGTAGGCCATCGTCCGCGAGTGTTGTGATCGTGAACCTTTCATCCTTGCGCAACCTCTTCTTCGGGCCTCGTCTCGTTACCGAAGTTTGGCTCGATCCGGAGGGCTATAAAAGAAGAAAGAAGAGTTAATATATGTACATACCAAAACAATTAATGCATCAATTAGCTAGTCAGCACCTCCGGAGCCATCATGATCATGTCACCGGAGCCATCATGATCATGTCCTTCCTCCTCCATTGTTCCATCGGTGTCGTTGAGAAACGACATGACAGCATCACCTCCGGCGAGGATTATCTCCCCCAACAACTGTTCTTGTTCCAAGTCTCTTTGATCCATAGTTTCTGCAAATATTACAACATGGCAATTAATATACAAACATGAATGTCCGACGTCCGGACCGCCTCTCTCATGAATGTCCGACGTCCGGACCGCCTCTCTCATGAATGTCAAACAAGGGATTCTCTTAACCTTTAAGGGATTTAACAAAATGGCGCCATTCTGAATGTGCAGAAAATGGTCCATATTTTTCCTGATCTCATCTACCCTTCTATATGTCACGTTGTCTAGTGTCAAAGGATTCAAGAAAACCAAGGCTTCATCATTATCCGGAAGTAACAGGCGCATAATGGTACGAAGCTCTCCGGCGAGCCAAATGCGGCGGCGCGGCTCGGGCTTTGGTCGGAAATCACCCACAGGGCATCATTCGATGCGCGGCCGGGCTCGTTCGAACGGCAAGACGACAGCACGTCGATTGGCGGTGGTCGGAGCGGCTGAAACGGCCAGAGTCGAGCGCTACGACCTCGACGGCGGCGAGCTTCTCGGGTGAGCTACGGGGATGCGGTGGGTGGGGTGGCCTCGACAACGCTCTTTCAGTCCCGGTTTGGGTGGACTCGAGAGTTTCTATGAGCATAAAAATAATCCTCCCCCCTCATTTTCCCGAGAGAGTTAGGGGACATACTTGCGGACTCCTCCCCCCTCATTTTCCCGAGAGAGTTAGGGGATACTTGCAGACTCCTCCCCCCTCATTTTCCCGAGAGAGTTAGGGGATACTTGCGGACTCCTCCCCCCTCATTTTCCCGAGAGAGTTAGGGGATACTTGCGGACTCCTCCCCCCTCATTTTCCCGAGAGAGTTAGGGGACATACTTGCGGACTCCTCCCCCCTCATTTTCCCGAGAGAGTTAGGGGATACTTGCGGACTCATCCCCCCTCATTTTCCCCGATTTACGCTCTTTCTTAATATGAACAAAAAAAATCATGAACGTTTAGTGAAGTTGCCCCTCCCCGATTTAGGCAAAGTAAAACCCCTTCGTGAAGGAACTTCTTTTTAGCCAACTTATTTTCTGCCAACAAAATACATATATCATATATACAAAAACATGGGATACCTTAATTAGTTCAATTTTTAGCCTTGACAAATCATTGAACCTTTTGACAGAAACCTCCCATAAACTCTTTCATAATTTTCTTTAGCATACATCCATGGAAAAAAAACAGGAAGCTACGATATTTTTTTTATATCATATTTATATCATATTTTCTTTAGCATACATATATCATATGATCATTTTCTATATATATACATCCATCCATCCATCCATCCATACACACACACATATATACATGGACCAAAAATGCTATAAAAAAATTATATGAACAAAAAAAAGCATACATCATCTATCATCAACATCATCAGCTATCATCAACATCATCATCTAACTATCATATGTCATCTATCATCTATATATCATCAAAATCATCAAAATCAACAGGGGACAGGGAGGACAGGAAGGAAAGGGGGCTGGCCGGACCGAACGGGGAGGAGGGGCCGCGTCGTCGGGGCAGGGCAGTGGCGCGGGGCGGCGTCGGGGCAGGGCGCGCGTCGGGGAGCGGCGCCGGCGTCGGGGCACGGGGCGGCGCGTCGGGGCAGAGGCGCGCGTCGGGGCAGGGCGCGCGTCGGGGAGCGGCACCGGCGTCGGGGCACGGGACGGCGCGTCGGGGCAGAGGGCGTCAGGGCAGAGGGCGTCGACGGCGAGCTCGGGCAGCCTGGCGGCGTCGATGTGCTCGGCGTCGTCGAGGGCAAGTGCTAGATGAAATCTGAAAAAATCGTAAGTGTTACTTATATACACAGAGTATTGGTCCCGGTTCATGGCACCAACCGGGACCAAAGGTCTCTTTTCGTCAGCCCAAAGGGCGGGAAGCAGAGACCTTTGGTCCCGGTTGGTGGCACCAACCGGGACTAAAGGGTGGCATTGGTCCCGGTTGGTGGCACCAACCGGGACTAAAGGGGCGCATTGGTCCCGGTTGGTGCCACCAACCGGGACCAAAGGGTGGTGCTGCCCGGGGCCAAATTTTTAGTCCCACCTCGCTAGCTGAGAGGGCTCGAGAGTGGTTTATAAGCGTTGCTGCGCACACCCTCTCGAGCTCCTCTCAACAGCAGGCTTCTGGGCCTAATCTGTCACTGCCTGTGGGCTTATTGGTTCTTCTGCGGGCCTGAATCCTGGCCCAACAAGCTGGTTGGGTGTCTAGTCGTATTCAGGCCGCTGTGGCCCAGTAGGCGGCATTTTTTTCTACTTTTTTTGTTTTCTTTTTTGCTTTATTTATTTTCTTTTGTTTTTACTTACAGTTTTTCAGTGATTCTTTTTGCTTTTAGGTCACAAAAATTATAAACTTTCTGTTAGTGCCATTAGTTTCCAAATTTGAATAGTTTAAATTTGAATTCTTTTAAATTAGTGTGAATCACTAGTTTGTGAATGACTTTACTATAAAAATAGATTTTTGAGTGATTCTTTTTCCTGCTATTTCATATTACTGTGTTTTATCATTATATTCAATTTGGTAATTTTTAGGTTATTTTAAATGTCTGTTTTAACCAAAAACAGATTTTGTTATTTTAGTTCTAAAAAAAATTCTTTATGAAATTTCTTTTTGCTATTAATGTTTTGAACAAAAAATACTTTGATAACTTTAGTTGCATAAATTTTATATAATTTTAGTTTCATAAATACTAGAGGTTTATAAAATATTTTTAGTTGATTCCTTTTGCTATTAGAGTTTTATAAAAGCTTTTTAGTTGATTCTTTTTGCTATTGAAGAATATTATAGTTTTATTTTAGTTGATCATAACAGAATTTTTTAATTGATTATTTTTATTTCATTATTTTTGCTATTAGAGTTTCATAAAGGTTTTCTAGTTCATTCTTTTTGCTATTAGTTCATTCTTTGAGCTAAATGACCCTGAAATTGAAAAGCACTTCAAATGAACTCTGAAAAGGTTGAAAGTTGGCATGGTATCATCATTTCACCCACATAGCATGTGCTAAAAAGTTGAGAGGGTTACGTCAAAAACTGGATGCACTTCGTGTACAAAACGGACAATCTCTTTAGAAGTATCAGGGTTTCGGACGAAAACTCATCTGTTACAAAGGGATTTCATTTTTTTGAACTTATTTGAACTCCAGACTTTTTGTGTGTTCAAAATGCACCATTCAAAGCCACATCATCAATTTTCAACCCTTTCTGACTTCATTTCCTATTTTTCATGCATTTACTGATTTTTTTAAGCTAAATGACCCTGAAATTGAAAAGCACTACAAATGAACTCTGAAAAGGTTGAAAGTTGGCATGGTATCATCATTTCACCCACATAGCATGTGCTAAAAAGTTGAGAGGGTTACGGCAAAAACTGGATGCACTTCGTGTACAAAATGGACAATCTCTTTCGAAGTATCAGGGTTTCGGACGAAAACTCATCTGTTACAAAGGGATTTCATTTTTTTGAACTTATTTGAACTCCAGACTTTTTGTGTGTTCAAAATGCACCATTCAAAGCCACATCATCAATTTTCAATCCCTTTCTGACTTCATTTCCTATTTTTCATGCATTTACTGATTTTTTTAAGCTAAATGACCCTGAAATTGAAAAGCACTACAAATGAACTCTGAACAGGTTGAAAGTTGGCATGGTATCATCATTTCACCCACATAGCATGTGCTAAAAAGTTGAGAGGGTTACAGCAAAAACTGGATGCACTTCGTGTACAAAATGGACAATCTCTTTCGAAGTATCAGGGTTTCAGACGAAAACTCATCTGTTACAAAGGGATTTCATTTTTTTGAACTTATTTGAACTCCAGAATTTTTGTGTGTTCAAAATGCACCATTCAAAGCCACATCATAAATTTTCAACCCTTTCTGACTTCATTTCCTATTTTTCATGCATTTACTGATTTTTTTAAGCTAAATGACCCTGAAATTGAAAAGCACTACAAATGAACTCTGAACTTTCATGCATTTACTGATATAGTTGTGGATAGAAAGTCTTCACTTTTTCTTCGCTTGTGTCCTTTGCTTATTGCGCCGTAACCATGGATAATCTTCATCGTTTAACAGGGTGCTTGGGTCAGACTTGACTTTGAAGGGAGGAATTTCATGAAACTTTTCATAATCTTCAGACATGTCTGTCTTGCCCTCCAATCCCACGATGTCTCTTTTTCCTGAAAGAACTATGTGGCACTTTGGCTCATCGTATGATGTATTCGCTTCCTTATCTTTTCTTTTTCTCGGTTTGGTAGACATGTCCTTCACATAGAAAACCTGCGCCACATCATTGGCTAGGACGAATGGTTCGTCTGTGTACCCAAGATTGTTCAGATCCACTGTTATCATTCCGTACTGTGGGTCTACCTGTACCCCGCCTCCTGACAGATTGACCCATTTGCACTGAAACAAAGGGACCTTGAAATCATGTCCATAGTCAAGTTCCCATATGTCCACTATGTAACCATAATATGTGTCCTTTCCCCTCTTTGTTGCTGCATCAAAGCGGACACCGCTGATTTGGTTGGTGCTCTTTTGATCTTGGGCGGTCGTGTAAAATGTATTCCCATTTATCTCGTACCCTTTGTAAGTCAATACAGTCGAAGATGGTCCCCTGGCCAACGAGTACAGCTCATCAGAAACAGTGTTGTCACCCATGAGACGTGTTTGCAACCAACTGCCGAAAGTCCTGATGTGTTCATATGTAATCCAGTCGTCACACTGCTCCGGGTGTTTGGAGCGCAGAATATTCTTGTGTTCATCGACATACGGGGTCACCAAGGTAGAATTCTGTAGAACTGTGTAGTGTGCTTGAGACCAAGAATGCCCGTCCCTACATATTATTGAGTCCGCTCCTAGTGTGCCTTTTCCAGTCAGTCTCCCCTCATACCGCGATTGAGGGAGACCAATCTTCTTAAGGTCAGGAATGAAGTCAACACAAAACCCAATGACATCCTCTGTTTGATGGCCCATGGAGATGCTTGCTTCTGGCCTAGCGCGGTTACGAACATATTTCTTTAAGACTCCCATGAACCTCTCAAAGGGGAACATATTGTGTAGAAATACAGGGCCCAGAACGACAATCTCGTCGACTAGATGAACTAGGACGTGCGTCATGATATTGAAGAAGGACGGTGGGAACACCAGCTCGAAACTAACAAGACATTGCACCAAATCACTCCTTAACCTTGGCAGGATTTCTGGATCGATCACCTTCTGAGAGATTGCATTGAGGAATGCACATAGCTTCACAATGGCTAATCGAACGTTTTCCGGTAGAAGCCCCCTCAATGCAACCAGAAGCAGTTGCATCATAATCACGTGGCAGTCACGAGACTTTAGGTTCTGGAAGTTTTTCTCTGCCATATTTATTATTCCCTTTATATTCGACGAGAAGCCAGACGGGACCTTCATACTGAGCAGGCATTCAAAGAAGATTTCCTTCTCTTCTTTGGTAAGAGCGTAGCTGGTAGGACCTTCATACTGCTTTGGATGCATGCCGTCTTTTTCATGCACACGTTGCTGTTCCTCCCGTACCTCCGGTGTATCTTTTGTCTTCCCATACACTCCCAAGAAGCCTAGCAGGTTCACGCAAAGATTCTTCGTCACGTGCATCACGTCGATTGCAGAGCGGACCTCTAAGTCTTTCCAATAGGGTAGGTCCCAAAATATAGATTTCTTCTTCCACATGGGTGCGCGTCCTGCATCGTCAGTCGGAACAGATAGTCCGCCATGACCCTTTCCAAAGATTACTTGTAAATCATTGACCATATCAAGTATGTGATCACCAGTACGGAGGGCGGGCTTCTTCCGGTGATCTGCCTCACCTTTGAAATGCTTTCCTTTCTTTCGACATTGATGGTTGGTCGGAAGAAATCGACGATGCCCCAGGTACACATTCTTCCTGCATTTGTCCAAATATATACTGTCGGTGTCATCTAAACAGTGTGTGCATGCGTGGTATCCCTTGTTTGTCTGTCCTGAAAGGTTACTGAGAGCAAGCCAATCGTTGATGGTTACAAACAGCAACGCATGTAGGTCAAATTCCTCCTGTTTGTGCTCATCCCACACACGTACACCTTCTCCATTCCACAGCTGTAAAAGTTCTTCAACTAATGGCCTTAGGTACACATCAATGTTGTTGCCAGGTTGCTTAGGGCCTTGGATAAGCACTGGCATCATAATGAACTTCCGCTTCATGCACAACCAAGGAGGAAGGTTATAGATACATAGAGTCACGGGCCAGGTGCTATGATTGCTGCTCTGCTCCCCAAAAGGATTAATGCCATCTGCACTTAAACGAAACCATACGTTCCTTGCGTCACCTGCAAAGTCCCCCCACCTTCTCTCGATTTTTCTCCACTACGACCTGTCAGCGGGCGCTCTCAACTTCCTGTCTTTCTTATGGTCTTCTTTGTGCCATCGCATCAACTTGGCATGCTCTTTGTTTCTGAACAAACGTTTCAGCCGTGGTATTATAGGAGCATACCACATCACCTTGGCAGGAACCCTCTTTCTGGGGCGCTCGCCCTCAACATCACCAGGGTCATCTCGTCTGATCTTATACCGCAATGCACCGCATACCGGGCATGTGTTCAAATCCTCGTACTCACCGCGGTAGAGGATGCAGTCATTAGGGCATG
The DNA here is from genome assembly GCA_039707655.1 of Elymus sibiricus. Lineage (NCBI taxonomy): Eukaryota > Viridiplantae > Streptophyta > Magnoliopsida > Poales > Poaceae > Elymus > Elymus sibiricus. The sequence goes on along the minus strand of CM077669.1, from coordinate 102,963,204 downwards.
CATGTATCTTCTGCACCTCCAATCCTAGAGGGCATAGAACCTTCTTTGCTTCGTACGTACCGCCAGGCAATTCGTTATCCTTTGGAAGCTTCTTCTTCATTATTTTCAGTAGCGAACTAAATCCCTTGTCAGATACACCATTGTCTGCCTTCCATTGCAGCAATTCCAGTGTGGTACCGAGCTTTGTGTTGTCATCTTCGCAATTTGGGTACAACCCTTTTTTGTGATCCTCTAACATGCGATCGAACTTCAACTTCTCCCTTTCACTTTCGCATTCTCTCTGTGCATCAACAATGACCCGGCGAAGATCATCATCGGGCACATCGTCTGGTTCCTCTTGATCTTCAGCTTCCCCCATTGCAGCATCACCGTATTCAGGGGGCGGGTAGTTGTCATCATCCTCTTCTTCTTCGTTGTCTTCCATCATAACCCCTCTTTCTCCGTGCTTGGTCCAAACATTATAGTGTGGCATAAAACCCTTCTCAAGCAGGTGGAAGTGAAGGGTTTTAGAGTTGGAGAAAGCCTTCGTATTCTCACAGACAGTACATGGACAATGCATAAAACCATTCTGCTTGTTTGCCTCAGCCGCTTCGAGAAAATTATGCAGGCCCTTAATATACTCGGAGGTGCGTCGGTCATCGTACATCCATTGCCGGTTCATCTGCGTGCGTTATATAGTTCTCATTATTGAACAACATATAACTCTCTAGAGCATCTAATTAAAACATACAAGTAAGAACTTTTTTCTTTTAGAAAGAAGAAGAGGCTAACCACGGTGGTGCCGGCGCCGAGATGGGCGCGGGCGATCGACGGCGGTGAGGACGGGGACGGGACAGGACGGACCGCCAAACCTAGACAAATCTTGAGGAAAATGGAGCTTGGACAAGGAGCTTCGAGAGGAGAAAGCTTAAGTGTGGCTCGGGCATTTCATCGAACAACTCATGTGCATAGGAGGTGAGCTAAAAGCTCTCCCATGGCCGGGCAAAAAAACAGAGCGCTCTGCTCGCGGGCAGGGGCTATATATAGGCCAAACATTGGTCCCGGTTTGTGGCTGGAACCGGGACTAAAGGACCCCATTTGGTCCCGGTTCCAGCCACAAACCGGGACCAATGGTTGTGGGCCAAGAGCGAGGCGCATTGGTCCCGGTTCGTGTCTGGAACCGGGACCAAAGGGGTCAGACGAACCGGGACCAATGGCCCACGAGGCCTGGCCGGTGCCCTGGCCTCACGAACCGGGACCGATGGCCCCATGGGTCCCGGTTCGTGAGTGAACCGGGACTAATGGGCTTCTCAGGGGTGGACCGAAGCCTTGTTTTGTACTAGTGAATAGTCTAGAAGTAAATGATGTCCATCTGGAAGTTCCTTAGTCTCAAACAAGGGTCCTACATTCGTACTCATAGTTTGTGTAGCAGCTAATCAAATTTTGATCTTCAGCCTGCAAATTCAAATCACCTTATACGAAGTAAAGGTTACATGTACATGAACTCATATTACTTAATTGCTTTGGGGTCATTTCTTGGATTTGTCAGACTACTATTCAACAGGTCAATGATTGCACTTGGTTTGTTAATTTAACTATTTTCCTGGTGACTATGACACAATAGATTTTTGGTATGCGCAGATTTTGAAATTTGCTGATAAAGATGATGTCACCTAATTTTCTGGCTCTCTTTCAATTGTGTTGGTTTATACTGTATTTATTGTGTTAGCGGTAGTGGCCTCTTGACCTAGTTGGGTAACGTTGATGACTCAATATGCAGAGAGGTATCAGGATTTGTTGTAAAAACTAAAACAATACAGAGTTGAGGGTTCTGAACTAGCATCTTGAACAAATAGTTTGACTTGAACATTCTACTTTTATCTTGTCATCTTCACTAAATATGATTCTGGTTTGTTACTTATGGAATTAATATTTCAGGAGAGAATTTTCTTCACATTGGTGCTTCTTTAGTGTAATATGGATCATGGAGTTATCAGTTGCATCTGCTCGGGTTGTTGGGGAACTATTTAATTCTGTTTTGATTGTCCACACATCTTGTGGTCCTTTGACATTCACTATCTAATTTGATCATTACTATGGAATCTTCGGTTATTGCTGGGAAACTTCTAATTTATACTGACAAGTTAAACACTGATTTGATAATTCCCGCTGATTGCATATTCATTGCATCCTGGATTTTTGGACAATGTATCTGTTCATATATGTCATTAATGTTCCATGATCCATACATTTAATGGCTATAAAACCGTGGAAGGTTCGGTGCCTAGTGCTGAAGATAATCAGACTCTAGCTTCCTATTTTTGAGACCGAAGATTTGAATCATCCTCACCAAAGAAATCAATTTACTCATTCAGGTTTTGGAATTTTTAGCCTTTTTATTCCTAAATGATAATGCCCACACGTGTGGCACTTATTAACATGTCCCAAACGCAGTCGATGTCGTTCGATTCATTTGCATGAATATTGAAGCAGTTGCCATCTGGGTCGAGAGGCACGTAAGCACCCAACGTCGTGTGGGCATTATACTTTAGTGCCACACGTGTGGGCGCTCCTTGGCCGAACGGACACACGACGCTCACCCGAACGTGTGGGTGCAACTACTCTTCGCCCACACAACGCTCGCACGGTGATACATGGCAATTACAGTTGTGCATATGTGGCAACTGGTTAATCACACACGGCAATTATGATTGACCATACATGGCAGCTATGGTTTGACCACATGTGGCAACTCCAATTAGTTACACATGGCAACTATATTTATTGACACATGGCAAGTAAAGTTAACCACACATGTCAACTACAGTAATTAGACATGGCAACTATAGTTCATTACACATGACAACTAAATATAATTACACACGCGTTCGCACTCACGGGATATGGATGAGTAGTTGTCACATTGGGTCGTGTGGGCCGTCGTAGCTCTGCCTACACGTGTAAGCAGTTTTAATATTCGCCCACACAGGGTCGTGTGGGCTGGCTCCTGGGTACGACCGAACGAGTCGTGTGATCGGGTGTCCATTGTGTCAAACGTGTGGTGAATATTGGCGTCCTTTTTCTTTACTTAGGTCTTGCTAACAATTTGTTTGTGCCCGTGATGTTTCCTGTTGTCTCTGTGTGTATGTGTGAATATTGCCTCACTGGATGGTGTGGCTTGTATGCTTTGCTGGATGATTTGGTTGTAGTGTGGCATGCACTTGAACTCTGTTACTTGTCAATTATTGCACTTGGTTAATTTAACTATTTCCTTGTGAGTTCTTTAGGTTCATCTTATGACATAAAATTTATTTTATTGATATGAGCAGATTTTGATATTTGGTGATAAAGAAAGATGCCACCTAATTTTCTGGCTCTCTTTCACTTGGTTTGTCTGTTGTGTTAACAGGAGTGGCCTCCTGACTTGTGCTTGGGTAATGTTGATAAATCGATATGCAGAGAGGTGTTAGAAGTTATTGTTATAAACTAAAAAATGCAGAGTTGAGGGTTCTGTTCTAGAGCTTGAACAAATAGTTTGCCTTGAACATCCTACTTTTCTCATGTCTTTGGCTATGTCATGATTCTGGTGTGTTGCTTATTGAATTGATTTTCTAGAAGAGAATGTTCTTCTCATTGGCGCTTCTTGAAAAAATAGTTTGCCTTGAACATTCTACTTTTCCCATGTCTAATAAATATGATTCTGGTTTGTTGCTTATGGAATTGATTTTTCAGAAGAGAATGTCACTACTAGGAAAAACCTTATAGGCAGGACACTATTAGTAGCGCTGGAAAATAACAATCGCTGCTGGTAATAAGCAGTAGCGCTGTCTTGTGGAAGCGCTACAAGTAAATGCTTAGCAGTAGCGCTGGAAACATAAAGAGCGCTACTGCTAAGCGGGACCCGACGAGTCCACCGCCACTATTTGTAGTAGCAGCGCTCCCCGCAAAAAAGCGCTACTGATAAAATCTTATCGGTAGCGCGCTTTTACTAAAAGCGCTACAGCTAATGTACCCTATCCTCTTCCCCTCGCCCGCATTGCTCACTCTCCCCTGCACACACACACTCTCTCTCTCGCTCGCCACGTCGTCGCCCCCGTTGCCGCGCCGCCGTCTCCTCCATTGTGGTAGGCCTCCTCCTCGCCCCCACCCTCGTCTCGCCCTCCTCCCCCGGCCCTCACCCTCCTTCCCCGGCCCTCACCCTCCTCCCCCGACCCTCACCCTCCTTCCTTCGGCCACCGCCTCCTCCTCCGGCCACCGTCCCTTCTCCTCCTCCGGCCACTTCCCTCCCTCCCTCCTCCCTCCATCCATCCCGCCCTCCCACCCTCTTACTCTGACCCTCTCCCTCCATCCCTCCCTCCCTCCCCTATTGCATTGAATTTAGTTTTAGTAACTAGCTAGGGTTAGAACTAGGATGGATGGATAGATGTTAGTGTTAGAACTAGGATAGTTTTAGTATTTTTTTTGAAATGAAAATGTGAAATAGGATTTTTTTTCAAATGAAAACTGGCCCTATATAATTGTGCCCAAGTGCCCAAATGATCCGAGTGGCCTATGTTTCGCCGGAATGTTGATTCATTTCCATTCCGGTGAATTTCAGGCGCTCGATATGTCCACTTTTTAGCAAAGGTCATGTCAAAATTTTGGCATGACTTGTGCTAGAAAGTAGGCATATCGAGTGCTGGGATTTGCTGGGAAACGGCATTCCGGAAAACCGAGTCAAAAATGAGTCTAAAATGAGTTTAAGAAATTAAGCATTTCTGAAATAGCAAAACATTAAACGATAAGAAAATGTTCTCATAGGAATTTGTCTCGACGTCGACGATGCCTGGCCCGCACCCTCATCGTCGTCGAATCGGCGTCGACATCCTTGAGAGGCGCGATGTCCGGGACTGGGCTCCGCCGGGCTGGCACTGGGAGGTGCTACCTTCCCGGGCTCGGCGCTTGTTGAGGAATCCTGGTCTTGTCGTCGACCCGGAGCTTCTTTGGTGGCGGTCGCGTGGGCTACTTTCGGTGCAGAGGCAGTGGGCCCCCGCGGAGGTGGTACGTCGCCGTGTCAGGGAGGAGGACGAGCACGTCCGTCGCTACATGGCGGCGTTGGACGCCAGGTTCTCCAATACCTGGCAGGTTCTTCAGGGATCTCACCCGAGTTATGATCCGGTGATGGTTCCTTATCTTTGGGTGTCCACCGTCAGCGACTTAGAGACCGCTAGTGAACCAAGTTCACCGTCCTCCACTTTGGATTCTAGGATATTCGATCTGTATTAGTGATCTTATACGATAATATTCGAGATGTATTAGTTAATATTTGATGATGCATTATTAACTGGATTAGTGATATTATATTCGAGTTCATTATAAATGTATTAGTGATATTATATTCGAGTTCATTATAATTGTATTAGTGATATTATATTGTTATAATGCGTCTGTGACTTTCGGTCTATCGTTGCTCCTTGTATGACTTTCATGTGTGTTCTTGATGGAGGAATCCCGACTATTGTAGTGGGGGGCGTTTCTTCCTCTTCTCTTCTTGTGATATATACCTCGGTATAATGCGCAAGGAGAGAAGAGGGAGTACGCCCATCACCGACGGTCGAACTATTAGTGTGAGAGAGTGTCCACCAATATATACACCACCATATCAGTGTGAGAGAGTGCGGACCAACACACCATGAGACATGAGAGTTATTTAAGGGAAGCCTCGATGGACCGAAAGTCAACCGATATTGAATTAGGTCTATTTGGACATGTGTGTATGTTATTGCCCAATATGTCTTACATTAGCAATGGTCATGCCGTACTTTTTGAATCATGAACACAGGAAATGTCGTCGTCTGATGACGACGATAGGATCCAAGTGTGTGAACTCTGCGGTGAAGATAAGGGTCTTTGCGACCAGCCTGGGCTGCGAGACGGCAGGTTCTTCACCATGAAGCTTTATGAGTACTTCGATATTTCTACGGTACGCAACGATGACAACTATTTTTTCGTAATTAAGCATGACTTCTGTTTATTTGCTTTAACGTGTAATTTTTGTTTTATACAATTCGACTAGTTCATCCCCTGTCATGCAAGACGGTATTTCTTGGAGAGGCTTGGTTTCGAAGAGCACGAGAGTTTCGAGACGAGGACAGCCAACCTGAGGACTAAACATGGTCACACATTTCTGGTCAAAGTAATGAATGCAGAGAATAACACAGAATTAGGATGCTCAAATTGGGAAGCTCTTTGCAAGGCATATGGATTTAAGGAGGATATGGAAATAACCTTCGATCTTCGTCCTGAAGATCATATTGAAGGTAACATCGACATTTGGGTGGATGTCGATATGCTTCCTGTTTTACCTCCATGTGAGTTTATCAACCATGCATATTTGTCAAGTAATTTGCATTCTATATTTAAAAATAGTTGGTGTTCATCCATACTAAAGTTGTTAATTTATAATTTACAGCTTATTTCGTTTCTTCGAGTGAAACACAGAAAATAATTGACACGACATACTACACTTATGGATCACAACTAACTTGGGAGGAGAAGGGTGATCTTATCAACTTTGTTATTGGTGTCCTAGTTGGTAGGGAGATCTTCCCGTATAATTTGGGAACTGGCCCAAATTATACATTGTACAGGACACTAGTGCATAGGTTGAGGGCGGATGACATTCGCCGAAATATCTTGGTAAGAGTTGCTAATTAAGCACACTACTATTGCATAAATGGTTTTAATTACATTGCTAACTAGGCTACTATTATGTTCTTCAACAGAAACTGCCAAATGAAGTTGTGCCTGTGTTGATGCAACCCGAAGGTAATATGACAATTAAAAGCCCCTTCCAGCCCGAGTTCTCTTTTGCATACTCGACTGAGCGCAAACCACCAAGACGGCTCCAAATTGAAGCATGGGGACAAATAAAGAAGGATCGCAAGCCACAAGTTGGAGACCGTTGGATCTCTTTGCTTCATCATGGAGACATAGGTGTTATTCTGTTTTATGTCATTTTACCTAGGAGGGACGACTAGGTCCTATGAGAGAGAAGTTTAGTTAACTTGTATGATCGATTAGGATGATTACTATTATGATGTTTTTCTGTTTTATGAGATTTTAACTTGATATGATTAAGATGATGATGAGTTGTTAGATGAGTAAGATGATGTTGAGTTATATGACATATATTTGATTAAGGTGGATGGATGCAAGTGATCATGTTGAGTTAGAGGAAAATATGATGTTGCATCGCAACATCATATTTTCCTCTAACTAAACATGATCACTTGCATCCATGCACTTTAATCTAAATGTAGTTGTTCGCACAATAATTATTACTGTATAGAGCATGCACAAATACGTAGAGGGGAATGTAATTTGTGAAAGCGGGAATACTAGCAGCAGCGCTCGAAGGCATCTAGCGGCAGCGCTGGATTAACTGCAGCGCTTGCCATTCTGCAGCGCTACAGATAGTTAGCAGTAGCGCTGGTCAGTGCAGCGCTACTGGTAACAATGCTTAGCAGTAGCGCTGCACTAACCAGGGCTACTACTACCACTTAGCTGTAGCGCGATAGCAGTAGCGCTGGACCCAGCGCTACTGCTATAGGTATTTCAAGCGCTACTAGTAGGCTTTCTCCTAGTAGTGTGTTCTTCTCATTGTTGCTTCTTTAGTGGAATTTGGATTATGAAATCTTCAGTCATGTCTGCTCGGGTTGCAGGGGAACTTCCTAGTTTCATTTTGATTGATATACTCCCTCCGTCCCGAAATTCTTGTCGCGGCCTAGTTCATTTTTGTTTTGGAAGAAAAAAACCTTGGGCTTTTAAATCCATTGCAAATAGGCCCTTCACCTTCCATCCTCCCCCACGAGCCGCCTCCGCGAGGCACCGTCAGGTCTAGTGCTGCCACCACGTGCGCCTCTCAACTGCGCCGCTGCGACCCTCATGTGCTGCTGCAAAGGAGGCAACCAGCGCCGGCCACCTGCGCAGTTCAAGCGCCACCAACCCACCTCGCCCACCACTGCTCACAACTGGACCACCCCCTCCCCCGAGCATACCGAGAGCTCCGCCTCACCGAGATATATGCCATCCTCGAGCCACACTTGCTAGGAAGCCGTGGATCGGCCGAATCTACCCCGTCTCCTCCCACTTCGGTAGCAGCTTCCCCACACGAGCTTGATGCCGTCGGGCATCCCCTAGCTTCCGGAGCCTTTCAAAAGAATTAGGGTGATCTGCTGGTCCTCCAGGCCACTTTCCCCCTCTTGATCGCTTGCTATTTCTCCTGGCCATCATGGTCTGCCGCTCGCTGATGTCTACTACTCAACCTTCTTCTTGTAGACTCGTGTTGGGCCTCCAAGCGCAGAGTTTTGTAGGACAGTAGCAAATTTCCCTCAAGTGGATGACCTAAGGTTTATCAATCCGTGGGAGGCGTAGGATGAAGATGGTCTCTCTCAAGCAACCCCGTAATCAAATAACAAAGAGTCTCTTGTGTCCCCAACACACCCAATACAATGGTAAATTGTATAGGTGCACTAGTTTGGCGAAGAGATGGTGATACAAGTGTAATATGGATGGTAGATATGGGTTTTTGTAATCTAAAAATATAAAAACAGCAAGGTAACTAATGATAAAAGTGAGCACAAACGGTATTGCAATGCTTAGAAACAAGGCCTGGGGTTCATACTTTCACTAGTGCAAGTTCTCTCAACAATACTAACATAGTTGAATCATATGTAAATCCCTCACGTGCGACAAAGAGTTCACTCCAAAGTCACTAATAGCGGAGAACAACTGAAGAAATTATTGTAGGGTACGAAACCACCTCAAAGTTATCTTTTCTGATCAATCTTATGAGCTATCCCTATAAGTGTCACGAACAGCCCTAGAGTTCGTACTAAAATAACACCTTAAGATACACATCAACCAAAACCCTAATGTCACCTAGATACTCCAATGTCACCACGAGTACCCATGGGCTTGATTATACAATATGCGTCACACAATTTCAGATTCATCATGTTCAATCCAACACAAAGAACTTCAAAGAGTGCCCCAAAGTTTCTACCAGAGAGTCAAGACGAAAACATGTGCCAACCCCTATGCATAGATTCCCAAGGTCACGGAACCCGCAAGTTGATCACCAAAACATACATCAAGTGGATCAATAGAACATCCCATTGTCACCACAGATATCCCATCGCAAGACATAAATCAAGTGTTCTCAAATCCTTAAAGACTCAATACGATAAGAAAACTTCAAAGGGAAAACTCAATTCATCACAAGAAGATAGAGAGGGGAAAACTCCATATGATTCATCTATATTAATAAAGCTCGCGATACATCAAGATCGTGCCATCTCAAGAACACGAGAGAGAGAGAGAGATCAAACACATAGCTACTGGTACATACCCTCAGCCCCGAGGGTGAACTACTCCCTCCTCGTCATGGAGACCGCCGGGATGATGAAGATGGCCTCCGGTGATGGTTTCCCCCTCCGGCAGGGTGCCGGAACGGGCTCCCGATTGGTTTTTCGTGGCTACAGAGGCTTGCGGCGGCGGAACTCCCGATCTAGGTTTCTTTCTGGGGGTTTTGGTATTTATAGGAATACTTGGCGTTGGAATCAAGTCAGGGGGGCCCGAGGCGGCGACAAGCTAGGAGGGCGCGCCCTAGGGGGGGTGCCCTGCAGGCTTGTGGCGGCCTCGTGGCTCTTCTGGCCCAACTCCAATGCTTCGGGGGTCTCTTTTGGTCCATAAAAAATCACCATAAATTTTCAACCCATTCCGAGAACTTTTATTTCTGCACAAAAAACGACACCATGGTAGAACTAACCCGGACTGACGCTGTTTACAATAATTCGGAAGCGTCGGAAGTATTTATGCCATGTTTACAATAATTCTATATGATTTTGGTATGATTTTATTAGAACTAACCCGGACTGACGCTGTTTTCAACAGAACTACCATGGTGTCGTTTTTTGTGCAGAAATAAAAGTTCTCGGACTGGGCTGAAAATTTACGGTGATTTTTTATGGACCAAAAGAGACCACCGAAGCATTGGAGTTGGGCTAGAAGAGCCACGAGGCCGCCACAAGCCTACAGGGCGCCCCCCTAGGGCGCGCCCTCCTAGCTTGTCGCCGCCTCGTGGCCCCCCTTAACATGAGACCGACGCCAAAAATTCCTATAAGTACCAAAACCCCCAGAAACAAACCTAGATCGGGAGTTCCACAGCCGCAAGCCTCTGTAGCCACGAAAAACCAATCGGGAGCCCGTTCCGGCACCCTGCCGGAGGGGGAAACCATCACCGGAGGCCATCTTCATCATCTCTGCGGTCTCCATGACGAGGAGGGAGTAGTTCACCCTCATGGCTGAGGGTATGTACCAGTAGCTATGTGTTTGATCTCTCTCTCTCGTGTTCTTGAGATGACACGATCTTGATGTATCGCGAGCTTTATTTATATAGATGAATCATATGGAGTTTTCTCCTCTCTATCTTCTTGTGATGAATTGAGTTTTCCCTTTGAAGTTTTCTTATCGGATTGAGTCTTTAAGGATTTGAGAACACTTGATGTATGTCTTGCGATGGGATATCCGTGGTGACAATGGGATGTTCTATTGATCCACTTGATGTATGTTTTGGTGATCAACTTGCGGGTTCCGTGACCTTGGGAATCTATGCATAGGGGTTGGCACATGTTTTCGTCTTGACTCTCCGGTAGAAACTTTGGGGCACTCTTTGAAGTTCTTTGTGTTGGATTGAACATGATGAAACTGAAATTGTGTGATGCATATCGTATAATCAAGCCCATGGGTACTCGTGGTGACATTGGAGTATCTAGGTGACATTAGGGTTTTGGTTGATGTGTATCTTAAGGTGTTATTTTAGTACGAACTCTAGGGCTGTTCGTGACACTTATAGGGATAGCTCATAAGATTGATCAGAAAAGATAACTTTGAGGTGGTTTCATACCCTACAATAATTTCTTCGTTTGTTCTCCGCTATTTGTGACTTTGGAGTGAACTCTTTGTCGCACGTGAGGGATTTACATATGATTCAACTATGTTAGTATTGTTGAGAGAACTTGCACTAGTGAAAGTATGAACCCTAGGCCTTGTTTCTAAGCATTGCAATACCGTTTGTGCTCACTTTTGTTACTAGTTACCTTGCTGTTTTTATATTTTCAGATTACAAAAACCTATATCTACCATCCATATTACACTTGTATCACCATCTCTTCGCCGAACTAGTGCACCTATACAATTTACCATTGTATTGGGTGTGTTGGGGACACAAGAGACTCTTTGTTATTTGGTTGCAGGGTTGTTCGAGAGAGACCATCTTCATCCTATGCCTCCCACGGATTGGTAAACCTTAGGTCATCCACTTGAGGGAAATTTGCTATTGTCCTACAAAACTCTGTGCTTGGAGGCCCAACACGAGTCTACAAGAAGAAGGTTGTGTAGTAGACATCACAAGTCATCCATCGAGATGTGGTTGCTATGTATCGAAGTGGGGGATGTGTCCAAATTACGTCTTGACTGACGCGCGTTCTGCATCAAGATTCAGTTGTCCAACCGAAGGCCCTATCCTTCGCGCAGGGTTGACCCAGTTATTAAGATAGCAATAATCAGACAAAAGGACTGGTTGTCGTGGGGATGATTCTCACAGTAAGATATAGGGTATGAACTACTAGTGCTTGATCTAGCTATGGAACAAGCATGACAGAAGGATTTACAAGTTCAGCCACCTCGCGGAGGAGGTAACAACCTTACGTCTCGAGCTCCAGAGCTTTATCTCTTTCTTGTGTCTGAGTATTACAAGCAGATGGGAACCCTTGCTCATGAGTTATGGGGTGGCTTATATGGAGTGCGCCACCTAGCTCCTAGCTACGTTACAAGAGTGTTTATGCCATGTGTTCATGAAACACATTATATTGATGGTAACTCACGTAGTTAATGCAAGTAACGCGTGGAGGTGCGCATCCCTTGGCGTTCCTAGTTCTGGCAGGACATTCCGCCTTCCTTTGTTCCGAGTCCACCTGGAGCCGCAGAGTGGATTCTATGGTTCGAGTGGATGAGACGTCGTACGACTAAAGGTATGCTGAATAAATAAAGTTATGGGTTCTTCAGCATGGTATAGATGTGCTCTTCCTGGCCCTACTTATATTGTACATCCTCATCATTGGGCGTTTAATGACTACAACAACTCTTATATCCCCAAACTACAGGAATCAGCTAGTTTGCCGACAGTATGGTTCTTTACCGTCAGCTTATCGTCGGGGCAGATGGCAAAGGTTATTTTGCCATCATTTACCTGATGGCAAAATGTGAATGATAGCAAAGATTAGGAAAGACCCACAACAAAAATAGCCCGACGTAAAGGTCGTTTTGCTGTCATGAGAAAATCGAAATATGAATTCAGTGGTATAATCTTTGCTCCCGCCGCAATCGGTCTCGTTGTTTAAATTTATGATCAAACTTAGATCTCGAAAAGTGCAGGCGCACTACATTGTGGAACGGAGAGAGTAAAAAACAAGGTAATCATTTAAATTAACATATATACTCAATAATAACTCTAATGGTAGTGATCTGATATTGTAGATGTTGATAATCATGTTATAAACTTGGTCAAAGTTTATGAAGTTTGACTTAAGACAAGGCTAATATACGAATGAAATGCACAAAACCACCACAATCATATCTTCATTAGCAAAAAACCACCACTTCGCAAAACATTGCAAAAATTTACCATGTCAAAATTCACCAGTTTTGACGTGGCTAACCTCTGCGTGGCCAAAGGGTCGACGACGTGCGTGTACTAACTGTTAACGGCCAGTCCAACCAGCGTGGTTGGAACCGTTTCCCTAAGGTTAACAACTCCCATCGCCATCTCACTCACTCTCGCTGCCTCTCACCTCTCGCTCCCTCCCCTATGTGTCATCGCTGCTCCCTCTAGTTGGCGGAACGCAATGCCTTTCTGGAACGAGGGGGAGGAAAGCAACGAGGATGACATCGAGGAGTTTGACTCACAAGTAAGCATCCGCTGTACTCGGTCTTGTAGGCTAGGGATATGGTTATTGGTAGGATGTGTTTTTTTTATTTGGGATGATTGATCCAGTAGATTGATCAATCAAGACCCCCACCCCCCCCCCCCCCGACCATAGAAGACTCGGACTGGAAGGCGATGTGGAGAGAGAGGATGGCTTTGTTCTTTGCTACCACGTGAAAGTTGCCAAAAAATAGTTGCATTTTAAGGGACCCTCACTCGAAGGAGGTTCTATGGATGTGGTGAGGAAATAAGCCCTACTTTGCTGCTTTTTATCTCTGTTTTGTTTCCAGTTCTATTACTTTCTGTAGTTTTGAAAATAATAAGTTGAGTTAGTGGATGATATGAGCAGTGCAAGATTTGTGTGAGTGAATATAGTGCTAAATATGATATGAGCAGTGCAAGATTTGTCTGGGGATAGTGCTAAATGTGATATGAGCAGTTCAATAATTCATGTACTTTTTAGCTTTAGTAATTTGTGTTGTAACAATGGAAATAATGTGTAGTGTTATCTGACTGAAGATAGTACTGAATTTATTGACCAAGTGTATGAATTATTTGGTCAAATGTTTTAATTTTCTCTGAAATGAATTCAGTTTTCTTTGTGGTGTACCAGACTTCGGTAATATGAATGATACGAGTAGTGCTTCTGTTGTTACTAAATAAGAATGATAAAACTAGCTACGCAAGTGTCAATGTTCAAGTGTTATGAGAAGTTCTTGCATTCCGTAGTATGAATTTTTTGGCCAACCAAATGTCTGAATTTTTCTTAATGCCACATCTTGTTCACATTCAATTAACATTTATGTGTGATCTACCAGAATTTGGTAATGTGAATGATATGATCAGTTCTTCCATTTAGTTATCTGTTAGTTGTTGATGTTCAAGTGTTAAAATCCTTTCAAATGTTTTGGATTGCAGCTAGGCTACTGTGGCTTTTATTCATTGGGTTGAAAGGTAGTTCCCTGATGCTGTGAAAAGGCACTTCAAAATCTTTGGTCTAAATACGAAGAATGTGATGCTGTTAGAACTCGGGAAGGGCTTGATCATGCAGAGGAAGTGTTCAAGTTTCAAGACAAGGTTAAGAAGTTGCACCTTCAATACACTAACCTTGTTGTTGATGTGAACACGATTCTAGATGAACAAGTGTAAATGGTCTATCAAGAAAATTACCAGAAAATAATGAAAGAGGATAGCGAAGCCTTGGAGTTGCCGGAGAAGAAGCAATATACATAACTAATATGAAGGCTATTCATCTTGTGCAAGGAGAAGTGAGCATAAATAGGAGGAAGGAGAAGGATGTGCTGAAGCAGGATAGGGATGGGCTCAAGAAGGAGATGCATCTAGTCAAGACTAAGATCCAAGACCACGAGAAAGATAAAAACAACTTACCAATGATAAGCCCGCTAAGACTATATTTGTGGTATGTATGTAAGAAGCTACCTTTATTTGTGTTGTGCTATGCACTATGCTCTTTATTCGTGCTATGGTATAATGCATTATGCTACCTTTATTTGTGTTGTGGTATGCATTATGGCATGATGAAAAATATATTTGTGAACAAAGCTTTACTAACAAGAGAACCATTTGTGATCACACAAGGATCACAACTTCGATCACAACATTGTCTAATAGCAGCTCAAATCTTGACTAGACAAATTCAAACAAAAGCATATTTATGAACAAAGCGTTACTAGTACACAGATAATTTATATGAACAAAACTATACTAGTACATAGTTAATTTCAACAAGGATCACAACATAACATAGGATCATAACAGGGATCACAACATAAATTTCAAACAACAAGGATCATAATAACAGTGGTAATTTCATCATAACACAACATATAGTTCACTTGAGAAGTTTTAACCAAGGTCATAACACATATGATTGTAGTCTAACACCTAACCACGTTGCTTCCATTAGGCATTACAACTAAGATCAGCAGATCTATAAAATATACCACCAACATCATTAGCTTCCATGGCCTTTTATATATATTGGCCTAATATATACATAACATCTAGGGCCTCCACTTCATTCCTCCAGGATGGACTTGATCTTCTCTAGCTTCTCCTTGCTACCATGCCTAGCTTTCAACAGTTCACTAATCACACTCTCAAGCTTCTTCTTCTTCTCTTCTGGAAGAACAACACTATCCTCCTTGATCTCTCCTCCATGGCCTTCCTGGTGTTCCTGGTGATATCTGGCTGAGAAGTAAGGATGCACCTCTGCTCCTTGGCCAACTTTAGCTTCTCCATCTTACATTGCTCCTCTAGCTCTGCCATCTTTTTCTTCACATCTTCAACATGATTTGCTGAATTCTCATAGTCCATCTGCTGCCCCTTTGCATCTTGCCACTCAAATAGCTTGCCAACATCTTCAACCAAATCACTGTACTTCTTGCACAGAAACTCATTTTGTTTCTTATGTTTGGCTATCTCTTTGTCATAAGCATGTCTATGTTTTTGTTAATGAAACATGTCTCAAAGTTTTGTCAAGCACCTCTGTAATATGACAAGCCAAGGCCCATCAACCCACTCAACCACTCTACAATTAACATCTCCCTGCAAATAATATAGGAATGAGGTAACACTAGTTAAATTCAGTTCGCTTGTTAAATTGAGTTTAGTCCACAACTAAATTAAGTTAGCTGGTCAACAACAACAAAATTCACAAAACTGGTTAAATTCATTTAGTAGTTAGAGAACAACTAGAAGATTGAGTTAAAGAAAAAAATCACTAACCAGGTAGCTAGTCAACACCTAAAAGATTTAGTTAAAAGCTAAATTCAGTAAACTAGATAAAGAAAAAAGAGTTAATTCCATTTTTAGCCCCAGTATTCATGCTTTTGACAGAATAGGCCTAAATTTGAGAAAATCATCAATTTATAACCTTTGTGCCACAGTTTACCTTTAACCGGAATTTCCCCAATTTGAAAAAAGTGTCTCAATCATTGTAGAGAAGAAATTGCTCGCACTCTATTCCGAAGACGAACATATATGCTCTACCAGAGTTTTGTTGGAAATTGCCCAACACACTGCATAACATTGCACTCAATAAGGAATTGACTCCACGAATCTCTCCTACCACACAACGAGCAGTGTTTGTCCGGCACCAAGTGGTGTTGAGCATCCACTGTTGGTAGAAAAGTCCTCGCTAAACACCATAGACATGATTTGATCCTCTCTAGCACCTTGTATGCCACAAACTGTTTTCATGGAGCGCCTGACCAAGGAGGATCTCGTGCCTTCAATCAATGCCTCTAGTATGCCCTCGTTTCGACGGTCGGACAGAAAAAACTCCATGATAATTGGCGGGGTTATAAATACGGGGTATGGCCGAGTATACGAATGGCCCACCGGAGGCCCATGACTCATATGACATACGCCCGAAAGGCAATGGCCCATGAGGATCCGCCCTCATCCCATCAAAGACAAGGAGGGTGGCCCAAAACCGCGCTATGTCCCAACAGTCGGATGCTTGGCCAGCCAACTGTCAAACACCGCCACTCGGCCGAATACGAAGGAAGTAGTCGGTTAGATCATCAGTCGGCGACTGCTAGTATGCCTCTCGGCCACAATATCTTAACAATGACAGTTACCCAATGGTGGTATAATCCACTTAAATGCGACAGCTACCAGTAGTAAATGCCATGGAACAGTCGGCTACACCTGAGGCCATGAATAGCATTAATACCAACCCATTATGTACCCCTGCCTCACACACTCTATATAAGTCAGGAGAGAGTATATAAGTCAGGAGAGAAGGCTGAAGGTTGAACATCCACATCTTGTACCTCACGACAGGAGCTAACAGCACCGTAGGAGTAGGGTATTACCTTCACCGCAGAGGGCCTGAACCTTTATAAATCCTTGAGCGTACTAACATCTGCACCGTCCGCTAGATACGATTGCCTCTACATTCCTACCCGCGTAGTATGATCACTAGGCCCACAAAATGGGTTGTTGCCTTGAGCTGATATGATGTTGAAGAGGCTCATACCCAGCTGCAAAATGATCTTGTTGAGCAACAGTGACTACTGCATAGTACTAGTGGATTGTTGTTTGTTTGTTATGATATTTACTTCATTTGGACCCTTTCGTGTGTTTGAATTTGAATAATTTGAATTGTGAACTTTAAATCTATAATATTTGTGAATTGTTTGAACTTTGATTATTAAGTTTGAATTTCATATGTGTGCAAACATGTAGTTGAAAAGTTGTACATATACAACAACTTGGAAGAATTGGTGATGAATTTTGTTTAGTGGGTTAAATTTTAGGCATTCGATTCTGAGTTCCTTTCAACGGAGCAGATATAAAGAGTTCAAGTATAAGGGTTGTTTGAGGGCCTAAACTATAAGGGATCGGTTAGAGATGTAAGAGTGTCTCTAGCAAATCCCTTATAAGCTCACCGACCAGTTAGCAGGTTTACAGCATGCGGCAAAAAATCAGCCCGGGAAGATACTGTAGAAAAAGCCCGGCTCGTAAAAATATTAAGGGCGGTCCATAAAACGGTGGCGTTTCCGCTATATATACCGGAGCGGTCGTGTTTTAGGATTCGCATCTGGCAAATCCCCTTTCCTACTCCGCCGCAAACGTCTACTCTCCGATGAAAAATCCATCTCCTTCCGGCCAAGCTTTGTCGTGCGCACAGCCACAAAAAGCCTGCCCTGATGTCAAGCGCCAGACATGGGCAGGGTGGCCGAGGGGGGCAGGCTGCTCATTGCCGCACAAGCAGGCCCGTCAGGACGACGAGGTCGGAAGCTCCGCCATCCGCCCGGCGGTGGAGGAATGGCGCCGCGTGCAGGTGCCGGAGCATGGCGCCCTCTCCCGCAGCGGTGGCCGACGGGCGTGGCCGGAGTTTGACCGCCTCGACAAGATCCTCTGGCCAACGACCAAGTGCCTCGAGGTGGAGCGCGAGTTCTTCGCCGCGGAGGAGGCGATCGCGTCAGAGAAGGAGCCGCCGCGCGGCTAGAGGCGACGCACGAAGAGTACGACTTCCCGTTCGCCCTCTCCAACTCTGTGATGGAGTATCATCTCCATGTCAAGGATGAGTAGTTTAGATTAGGTTTAAATCTAGTATGTTTATGTTTATGCAATGAACTATGTTTAAATACAGGCGATGTATGATGACTGGAACTATGTTTACCTAGTACGTTTAAATTATTAGTAAATTTGTACGTGCAATGCACTTGATATTATTAGGCAATATATTAACTGCAAGCAGATATTAGGTAAGATATTATGTGCGTGTTAATTATGTGATTAGCGTTGTGATTTATATTTGCTATGACATTAACTGCATGCTAAACATGTTAAGTGCTCGGTATTGGAGTAACCTAAGTTGTTAGATTGACCTAGATTGATGGCCGAGATTTGTTGGATCTGCCTGCAAGTCTTTTTATGTTGATACTAGTAGAGTGCCCGTGCGTTGCTACGGGCCAACAAATAATTTTAAACTTTGACCCGCTTTATTATATATAAAGCAGCTAACATACACGCAACCACATACAACACATCACCACCACACACAACACGCCACCATCACACACAACACATACACAAGTCAGAAAAAACAAGGATAGCAAGGAACAACACCACCCCCAATCGACCACCAAGCACACAACCGATGGACCAATCACTTGGAGTCGACAGAGACCTCCGCCATGAGCTAGGCACCGTGAAGAGGTGAAATCGCACATTGACAAAGCATGTACTCCAAAGTGGTGCCTAAAAGAAGGATATGCCACCGGAGTGTTGCCACCGCCCGATCCCGAGGATCAAGTTTTCATCCGGAGCAACATGAAAGACATGGTGTGACCATGAAGGAACCTTCAAGGAGGTAACGACCCCCGCGTGCGGAGAAACCGTCGGTCTGGCAAAAATGGGCAAGTTATGCACTCCGACACCCACATATATCTACCGAACCAGACGCCAAAGCACCAGCACCAGCACCATCGAGGCCATGCTATGCCAGACACCAATGACTATGCTACTCGCGTGGCCATGGCAGCCATCCCGCACTCGTGACCTGAGACACGTGCTCCTTCCACAAACATTGCGTCCCACATTGCCTGGGCCGCCGCCCTACTTCTAGACTACCCCGATATCATCCAAAGGCCTGGGCTTTGTCATGAACGGCAACCCCAATTGTTGGAGACGACATCGACCACCATTCCCCGAATATCGTTAGATATGAGCCACCAAGCACTCGGACGAAGAAAATGTGAAGAGAAAGAGTGGATGCGACCCCTCTCTAGTGACGGGTGGTTCGGCCACCATCGAAACCTCTCGTCGATCCAGCCAACCTCCCCACAAGACACCTTGCGTCGCCCCACTGCGCCAGCCGACTCAGATCCACACAAGGCCACCAGCGGCCACCTGCACATCGATCAGGGGACAAGGATGGCCACCACCTGCAACCAAGAAGTACCACTGAAAATGCCATCCCGCGCCACTCTCCGTCAACCAGGCGTTGGAGTTGGAAGGGCCCGCTCGGACTCCGACCAGCATGCGTCACCAGATCCTTATTCACATAGCCGCCCCACCAATAGATGCCCCGAGTTAATTGCCCGTGTGTTGCAACGGATATAAATATACATGTGGTTAAACATTAACCGTGTCAAACATGTATTTTTTGTATCCTTGTTCGCATTAAGCAATATTGTTCATTTTCTATACCGTTAAACCACTATTCTTCTTTGTCTTCCTTCTCCTCCTCATCTTCACCCACTATCTCTACCTTCACCATCCATGCTCGCTGCAACCATCAATCGTGCATCCAGCTCAAAATCCCCAACCTTCCACATCCGCACTATGAATTTTGAGGGATTATTTACCATTTTGTTCTCCTTTCAGAGTCCTCGAACAATAATATCAATGTAAAAGTAATTAGCATAAACTCCTTTATGCCTGCACACAACTGCTACGACCACCAACTCTCCCGTCTCGCCTACATGATGTGCATTCACTCCCATAATTTTTTCCCTTACTCTGGTGAGGCCGTCATTACCTCCAAACATCAGTTTGCCATCACCGATAAATTGGCCTATTGCACACAAACATATGTGGTAAAAGCTTCTGCGATCGGACAATACCGAGGTAGAGCAACATGAAAAATAAAAGTTCATGTTGGGGATACACAAAACAGGTAGGCCCATGAAGGGTCGAAATATCATAACAGCATGGGGTCCACACATCAGATGGGTTCAGATAAATACATACATACTATCCACTCGGAAATGTACATTCCACCCACTCGGATGACAGTCAACCACTCGGCCATCTTGACTCACTCGGATATGCGATGACCAGCAACCCACAAGGCAGTCGAGGCATCATCCTTATAGTGGAGGTTTCGTAGTGGGATGACATTATGGAATCAATGCTCTACATTGTAACATAGGAGGTGAGGGGGTGACGCACTCTATATAAGCCACCCCCACCACATAGCTCAGGGCTGGTTTTTTCTTCTCCCCCCGGGGAGCTCTT
This sequence comes from Elymus sibiricus, assembly GCA_039707655.1. Taxonomy (NCBI): domain Eukaryota; kingdom Viridiplantae; phylum Streptophyta; class Magnoliopsida; order Poales; family Poaceae; genus Elymus; species Elymus sibiricus. Next base: position 102,942,701 of record CM077669.1, on the reverse strand, counting down.
TCTTCTCCCTTGGCTCTCTCGCCATTAGTCTCAGCACTTAGCTCAGGCATGGAGATCCGTATCCCCGCTCTCTTCTCAAATACACCATGTAACTCCGTGTTCATGAAAGATAAGCAAAGCCTCTCCGGAGCACGAGACGTAGGGCTGTTATCTCCACCGTGAGAGGTCCGAACTCGCTAAAAACTACCGTGTCACCCATTTGCATCTCGATAGATCATGCTCCTTTACACTACCCCTTTCTATTGTCCCACGACAGTTGGCGCCCACCGTGGGGCATGGCGTCTATCGAGCCAAGATGCAAATGGTTTTCTTTCTTCGATCTTCGTTCGCTGATCAACAAACATCGACAGAGAATTTGATCTAGGATGTTCCGGAATCACTCCATTCACAGGAGAGACATGTTACTCTTCGCACATATGGATCAGGAAGTTTCATTCCATCCTATCTCTTTCTTTACAATCGTTCTTTAATCTAACTATGCTTGTTTTTCTTCTGTATGTACACGTGCTCATGCGAGTACCGTGGAGTTTCGATCAGTCGAAAAGGAAAGGAGATACAAGTGAGGGTGACGGCTACATCATCTTCTTCACATCAACCATAGAGCGCGAACAACGGCGACAGCGCTGCCGCGCCACTAAGCATCGTTCGGACGAGCGGCGTGGAGGCCGAGCTCCCTACCTGGCCAGTCCGCTATCGCCTGTCTTCTTCGTCGCCAACCACCGACGCCTTCGCCAAGTCGACTGCCGCCCGCCCGGCCTCACCGACCTCTGGCGCATCCGCCCACATCGGGACCGCACCTCCAGCGGTGTTCCAGAGTCCCGCCGCCGGCATGATACGGATGGTGTCCACTCGGCAGTGGTCTCCATGGTGGAGGCGCCCCTCCCACCGGCGTCACAGGCGTGATGCACTCCTCCCTCATCAGCTTCTCCGACGTGGTCGCTGCGGCGTGCGGGCAGGACCGGCGCAATGCGGAAATAGGAAGCCGGTCCAGGGCCGGTCTTGGGATTTCAGAGGCCCAGAGCGGAACTAAAACTTAGGGGCCCTCGATCCAAATGTTAGTACTCCCTCCGTCCGGGTGTATAAGGTGTGCGCGTAGTTCTAGATCATCAATTTGACTTGTTTAATATGTGCTATATGTTATCAAAATTATATCATTAGATTCATACGCGGATGTAGTTTCTAAACATATATTTTTTGTCACATATAAACTACGTGCATGCCCTATACACCCGAACGGAGGTAGTAATAAGTGAATCCAAATGCAATATTCCTGTCAATTAATTTATAAATGTTGTCTTAAAACTTTCTTCTATCCAAGATGCAAAATTGCTGGTGGTGGTATCAATTATCAACATCATCCAATATATTTTTCTCAATGCATAAAGTTCCTCCTAAGAAATCTATCGATACATTATCTATGTGATTCTATCAAACCACGTACATGTTTCCTCTCTGTCTTACTGACTATCTGGATGCAATCTTTTTACATGATATGACGATGCCGAAATTTAAGAAGCAATTAGTAATTAAAACTAACATAAACCTAACAAAAGCATCAATTCATCTAGGCAAAATCATCAATTCGACTTGGCAAAATCACACAGGATAGTATTTCAAGAAAATAAATGCACAAGGCTATTTCAAGAAAATAATTGCACAAGGCATAGGTGAGACCTGCCTTCTCTCATTCTCTTGTGGGGGGCGGCGATGTAGCATCTGCTGCTGCCTAAGCTGTGTTGTGCTCTTATTCCCTCAGTCGCCGGGAAAAAGAACCATGGGAAAAGGAAAATAAGGTCATCGAGGCGGCGCACATGGAAGGTTATAGGGAGATATAAAGCCTCGAACTCGAATCATCGCTGGCCGTTGATTAGATCAAGTGAATTTTAGGCAATAAGCGATCCTCCCGTTAAAATAGCCAATTAGTGATCCGTGGGGTCTAGCGATCCTCCCGGAAAAATAGCCAATTAATCATATGCATGCGTGGCCCAGGCGGCCAGGCCTACTTGCAGCTACTACCAGGCCAAGCTTTATACGCTAGTACGGGGCCCTTGAGACTTGGGGGCCCGGGGCGGCCGCCCCGCTCGCCCCCCCTCAGGGCCGGCCCTGAGCCGGTCAGGCCTCCGGGCACAGCGGTTCTTCCCTCGGTCGCCAGCTGCTGGACATGGCTTCATTTTCCTTCAACCATGCAAGGTGAGTGGGCCACCTCCTCCTTAATTATGTGCATGCAGGTAATGCGCGCAGTTACAGGAAACGGACGGACGGACGGCTTGGAACGGAAGGACGTGGTAAATGCGTGCAGTTAATGGCCTGCCTCGTTAATTAGCCATTTGGTGGATCTCCAGCACGGGTTACGGCCAAAATAAGGTGCGTGCATCCACATTTCTTTCGCAGCACCCTGCACCAGCCTCCAGCGCACGTGCAGCCTGCATTGACACCAAGCCGGCCCGACCGCTTCACTAGTCCGAACCGGTACTCTGGTACACTCGGTCAAAAAATTAAACGTCTACAATGACAACTAAAACGTCCAGGCTTATTCGGATATCATTTCCATCCAGATAACTAACATGCAGACACTCGACCGTCCCGCACATCGTCACCCAGTTGTATGCGTTTTCATCACTCGGCAGCCCCGCACGCCGTCGCGCAGCCGGACGCGTCGTCATCACTCGGTCGCCCCGCATGCCGACGTGCGGCTGTACGCTTCTTCATCGTTCGGCCGCCCCGTGCGTCGTCGCTCAGCCAGACGATTATTCATCACTCGGCCGCCCCGGGCGCCGTCACCCAGTTGTACGTCGTCATCAGTCGACAGCCCCGCGCGTCGTCGCTCAGCCGGGCGCGTCTTCATCACCCGGCTGCCCCGCGCGTCGCCACTCGATGAGACACGTCTACATGACTCGTATGCCCCGCGCATCGCCACTCCGTGCGGCACGTCTTCATCACTCGGCCGCGCCGCTATTCGCGTCGTCATCACCTGGCCGCCCCACGCGTCGCCACTCGGTGAGACACACCTTCATCACTCGGCCGCTCCGCGCGTCGCCGCTCCGTGATGCACGTCTTCATCACTCGACCGCTCCGTGCGTCGCCGCTCGGTGAGACACACCTTCATCACTCGGCCGCTCCGCGCGTCGCCGCTCTGTGATGCAAGTCTTCATCACCTGGCCGCCCCGCGCGTCGCCACTCGGTGAGACACATCTCCATCGCCCGGCAGCCCCGCGCGTCGCCACTCCGTGATGCACGTCTTTATCACCTGGCCGCCCCGCGCGTCGCCACTCGGTGAGACACATCTTCATCACCCGGCAGCCCCGCGTGTCGCCACTCGGTGAGACACATCTTCATCACTCGGCCGCTCCGCGCGTCGCCGCTCCGTGATGCACGTCTTCATCACCCGGCCGCTCCGCGCGTCACCGCTCCGTGATGCACGTCTTCATCACTCGGCCGCTCCGCGCGTCGCCGCTCGGTGAGACACACCTTCATCACCCGGCCGCTCCGCGTGTCGCCGCTCCGTGATGCACGTCTTCATCACCCGACCGCTCCGCGCGTCACCGCTCCGTGATGCACGTCTTCATCACTCGGCCGTTCTACGCGTCGCCGCTCGGTGAGACACACCTTCATCACTCGGCCGCTCCGCGCGTTGCCGCTCCGTGATGCACACCTTCATCACCCGGCCGCTCCACGCGTCGCCGCTCCATGATGCACGTCTTCATCACCCGGCCGCTCCGCGCGTCACCGCTCCGTGATGCACGTCTTCATCACTCGGCCGCTCCGCGCGTCGCCGCTCGGTGAGACACACCTTCATCACTCGGCCGCTCCGCGCGTTGCCGCTCCGTGATGCACATCTTCATCACTCGGCCGCTCCGCGCGCCACCACTCAGTGAGGCGCGTCTTCATCACTCGGCCACCCTTCGTTTCGCCATCGGTTGAACACATCTTCGCCACTCGGCCGCTCGTGCGCCGTCAGACAGCTAAGTCATTCTTCACACGCTGCATTCAATTAAATAGTTATTTTTACATTATCAAGTGTTAAGTAAGTCGCACATTACATTCACTCGGAGGCCATGCCACCGAGTGTACCTCTGCGCTTGGTTGTTTATCTTCATGTTGGAACACTACACTTCCATTTCATTTTGGGTCCAGCACTCCAAGGAGTTCGGTCGGATCCTTCACTTCGACAAGTTCGATCGGATCCTTTGCTCTTTTAGACTTTTGTTGGTTCCGAACCAAAAAGCACCTGGCACACCCAGCGGGTGTCTATGAGTGTTATTTACACAAATCATTTCAGCAAACTCAAATTACTTCGAGAGATTTTTATGTTGGCTTGTGCTATTTTTCATACACAGGTTACACGATCACTAGACGCCTCCGCGCGCCGTCACTTGGTCGGACTCCTCTTCGACGACAAGCTCGACGCGGCCGCCCCGCGCGCCGTCACTTGGGCGGACTCCTCTTCGACGACAAGCTCGACTCGGCCGCCCCGCGCGCCGTCACTTGGTCGGACTCCTCTTCGACGACAAGCTCGACGCGGCCGCCCCGGGAGCCGTTACTTGATCGGACTCCTCTTCGACGACAAGCTCGACTCGGTCGCCCCGCGCGCCGTCACTTGGTCGGACTCCTCTTCGACGACAAGCTCAACTCGGCCGCCCCGCGCGCCGTCACTTGGTCGGACTCCTCTTCGACGACAAGCTCGACGCGGCCGCCCCGCGCGCCGTTACTTGGTCAGACTCCTCTTCGACGACAAGCTCGACTCGGTCGCCCCGCGTGCCGTCACTTGGTCGGACTCCTCTTCGACGACAAGCTCGACTCGGCCGCCCCGCACGCCGTCACTTGGTCGGACTCCTCTTCGACGACAAGCTCGACTCGGTCGCCCCGCACGCCGTCACTTGGTCGGACTCCTCTTCGACGACAAGCTCGACTCGGTCGCCCCGCGCATCGTCACTTGGTCGGACTCCTCTTCGACGACAAGATCGACTCGGCCGCCTCGCGCGCCGTCACTTGGTCGGACTCCTCTTCGACGACAAGCTCGACACGGTCGCCCCGCGCGCCGTCACTTGGTCGGACTCCTCTTCGACGATAAGCTCGACTCGGTCGCCCCGCGCGCCGCACTTGGTCGGACTCCTCTTCGACGACAAGCTCGACTCGGTCGCCCCGCGTGCCGTCACTTGGTCGGACTCCTCTTCGACGACAAGCTCGACTCGGCCGCCCCACACGCCGTCACTTGGTCGGACTCCTCTTCGACGACAAGCTCGACTCGGTCGCCCCGCGCACCGTCACTTGGTCGGACTCCTCTTCGACGACAAGCTCGACTCGGCCGCCTCGCGCGCCGTCACTTTGTCGGACCACTCTTCGACGACAAGCTCGACTCGGTCGCCCCGCGCGCCGTCACTTGGTCGGACTCCTCTTCGACGACAAGCTCCACTCGGCCGCCCCGCGCGCCGTCACTTGGTCGGACTCCTCTTCGACGACAGGCTCGACGCGGCCGCCCCGCGCGCCGTTACTTGGTCGGACTCCTCTTCCACGAAAAGCTTGACTCGGTCGCCCCGCGTGCCGTCACTTGGTCGGACTCCTCTTCGACGACAAGCTCGACTCGGCCGTCCCGCACGCCGTCACTTGGTCGGACTCCTCTTCGACGACAAGCTCGACTCGGCCGCCCCACACGCCGTCACTTGGTCGGACTCCTCTTCGACGACAAGCTCGACTCGGTCGCCCCGCGCACCGTCACTTGGTCGGACTCCTCTTCGACGACAAGCTCGACTCGGCCGCCTCGCGCGCCGTCACTTGGTAGGACTCCTCTTCGACGACAAGCTTGACTCGGTCGCCCCTCGCGCCGTCACTTGGTCGGACTCCTCTTCGATGACAAACTCGACTCGGTCGCCTCATGCGCCGTCACTTGGTCGGACTCCTCTTTGACGACAAGCTCGACTCGGCCGCCCCGCGCGCCGTCACTTGGTCGGACCACTCTTCGACGACAAGCTCGACTCTGTCGCCCCGCGCGCCGTCACTTGGTCGGACCCCTCTTCGACGACAAGCTCGACTCGGTCGCCCCAAGCGTCGTCACTTGGTTGGACTCCTCTTCGACGACAAGCTCGACTGGGCCGCCCCGCACGCCGTCACTTGGTCGGACTCCTCTTCGACAACAAGCTCGACTCGGCCGCCCCGCGCGCCGTCACTTGGTCGGACTCCTCTTCGACGACAAGCTCGACTCGGTAGCCCCGCGCGCCGTCACTTGGTCAGACTCCTCTTCGACGACAATCTCGACTCGGCCGCCCCGCGCGCCGTCACTTGTCGGACTCCTCTTCGACGACAAGATCGACTCGGCCACCCCGCGCGTCGCCACTCAGTTTGACGCGTCTACCTCACTCGGACACCCTGCGCGTCGCGCCTCCGTGTGGCGCGTCTTCATCATTCGAACGCCCTGCGCGTCGCCACTCACTCCGGTGATTTTCCTTACATCAGAAGCTATATCACCCCCAGTGGGTGAACGACTTAGCAGCGAATCTGATTTCGCCTAAGTTAAAAAACTCCTCCGAGTGAGGACATCATCCACACTCGGGGGCTTAGCTGCGACTCTGTATCGCCTAACTTAGAAACTACTCCGAGTGAGGACATCATCCACACTCGGGGGCTTAGCTGTGACTCCGTATCGCCTAAGTTAAAAACTACTCCGAGTGAGGACATCATCCACACTCGGGGGCTTAGCTGCGACTCTGTATCGCCTAAGTTAAAAACTACTCCGAGTGAGGACATCATCCACACTCGGAGGCTTAGCTGCGACTCCGTATCGCCTAAGTTAAAAACTACACCGAGTGAGGACATCATCCATAGTCGGAGACTTAGTTGCGACTCCGTATCGCCTAAGTTAAAAACTACTCCGAATGAGGCCATCATCCACACTCGGGGGCTTAGCTGCGACTCCGTATCGCCTAAGTTAAAAACTACTCCGAGTGAGGACATCATCCACACTCGGGGGCTTAGCTGCGACTCCGTATTGCCTAAGTTAAAAACTACTCCGAGTGAGGACATCATCCACACTCGGGGGCTTAGCTGCGACTCCGTATCGCCTAAGTTAAAAACTACTCCGAGTGAGGACATCATCCACACTTGGGAGCTTAGATGCGACTCTGTATCGCCTAAGTTAAAAATTATTCCAAGTGAGGACATCATCCACACTCGGGGACTTAACCTTGATCCAGAAATTATATAAGGCAGACTCAATAAGCATTCAACATGCCAAGCACACGAAGATTACCTGACTGGACCAGTTCCAGGCTATATTTATTTACCGTGCCCAGCGCACAAAGATCAGTCCGACTGATTCAGCTCCAGATTGCAACAATTTTCTACGCCAAGCACATCAGAGTTCACCTGTTTAGTTCAGTTCCGCACTGGAAGACTTAAACCCTCTACCCGACTCATCTAGTCCGACAGAGGCTCGGGGACTACACCCAGTGGGTGCACTCAGCGTGCCCCCACTGGAAGAGAAATCAAAAAAAGAAACATTCTGCTCGGTCAGGTCCGACAACAACATTCAAGTTCAACAAACTCTACAGACTCCAACCGACTGCCAGCAATCAGTCAGAGTCTCAGGGGCTACTGTTGGGGATACACAAAACAGGTAGGGCCATGAAGGGTCGAAATATCATAACAGCATGGGGTCCACACATCAGGTGGGTTCAGATAAATACATACATACTATCCACTCGGAAATGTACATTCCACCCACTCGGATGACAGTCAACCACTCGCCATCTTGACTCACTCGGATATGCGATGACCAGCAACCCACAAGGCAGTCGAGGCATCATCCTTATAGTGGAGGTTTCATAGTGGAATGACATTATGGAATCAATGCTCTACATTGTAACATAGGAGGTGAGGGGGTGGCGCACTCTATATAAGCCACCCCCACCACATAGCTCAGGGCTGGTTTTTTCTTCACCCCCGGGGAGCTCTTTCTTCTCCCTTGGCTCTATCGCCATTAGTCTCAGCACTTAGCTCATGCATGGAGATCCGTATCCCCGCTCTCTTCTCAAATACACCATGTAACTCCGTGTTCATGAAAGATAAGCAAAGCCTCTCCGGAGCACGAGACGTAGGGCTGTTATCTCCACCGTGAGAGGCCCGAACTCGCTAAAAACTAACGTGTCACCCATTTGCATCTCGATAGATCATGCTCCTTTACACTACCCCTTTCTATTGTCCCACGACAGTTCATGCTTCTCATCTTCACACATCTGCAGTTTAAAAAAATGGTGATAGCCTTAGCACATTTTTCAGACTCTTGTCCGTACTGAAAATAATTCATGCATTGAGGAACACCATATAAAGTAAATTGGAATCCAAGAAAAACTAACACCTAGCGACGGTAACATGGATGGCTACTGGATGGCATGAGCCGTTGCCCAGATGCACGAAACACTCCCGACCATGGACAGCTAGCCAAGAAACTTTGGGTCAAAACCAGGGTGTTGATACCTTGAGCAACTACACCCTAACGTTGGCAAGTGCCCAACACAACTCCTTGTGGCCACCTCGGCCGTCGCACGGCCATTCTCATCTGCCGCCTGGACGCACGATTCTAGAACATACATGCATTCCGAATGACATCCTCCCCGCTTCCCGAGCAAGGTGGTCAGCCACCGTATCTTCTCCAGAGAGAATCATTCCGAAGGCGCTGTCGACAACGTCATCCCTGTGGCGTTACTCCTTTCTCCTCATGACTTTTGTTCCATTTACCTCCTTCCTATGAAATTTTAGTAAGAATATAAGTTCATTAATAATCAGTAAAAAGGTAGATTTTAGTACAATAAAACCGAGTATATTGACAAAGTATTAGTAGAAACCAAATTTCCGTACAACAAGTTATTTTAGTACCTTCTCAAAAGAATAGTACAAGGGCAATCTTCCACGCAAACTGAACAATATCATCACAAGTATGAAACTGAACCTTTAGTTGCACCAGATGACTACCCTTGTCATCTCAAGATTCAAGGTGCTTATAGATATGCTACTGTCTTTTTTTTCAGATGATCATGAAGAGAACATACAAAAGATATGATAAAAACATGTTCACGTAATAAAACTTCAGCCAACGAATTACATAACCGCATAGGCTATGCACTGTAATCGTCAATGGCAGCAAGCCAGCAACAATAAATACCATATATGAGTTGACAACTTAAAAAATAACCCAGGAAATACGTGTTATTCTTTTCAAACAGAAAAACAAGCGGCTCTGGATAATATACCTGGGGTAAATCTCATCTTCCTCCATTACCCTGCCAAGGGAAACAACAAACAAAAGCTTCTAGACTGTTAGAATAAAGCTTCTCCATTACCCTGCCGAGCTAGACTGTCATGCACGACATAACTTTAATTTGGTGTGTATTATCTGAAAGTCGAACTTACATATACACATCTCCTGTAATATTTAAAAAATAAAATAAATAAATAAGTATCCTTTAATTGTCATAAGGAACACGTATGTAAGGATAAAAAATTGTCTGCAAACAGAGAGGACTACCATATTATATCCAAAGAATAGTTTTACAATTTTTCAACAATCTCATGAATCGTAAAGAAGGATCAATAGCTATACGTACAAAATAAAATGAAATAGCTATTAAACCATTCAACATAAAACTAAATGTACCTAAGACGGGAACATTGGTAATGGCGACTTACCGGAGACACCAAATCTAATTTGAGCAATAAGGGATATAGAAGATAAGATATATTATGTTGACAATAAAATACATGAAACGCTAGAAATTTAAACCTGATTATAAGCAGACACCATGAACAACATGAATCGAATTCAAGAACAAACCTAAACTATTTGATGCCAGTCAATCTTGTATACAACATCACGACACCAAAGTCTAAAATTCTTAAGAATTTGTTCATTGCGCCCCCTAGAGTATGTTGCCTCTTAGCAGGCTCACCAACGTTCTCAATCTAGGGAACCTTCTTCTCCAATGGCGGTTTAGCTAAAGCAATTGAAGTGATGCACAAGGGAAAAAAGAAAAGGCACACTCAAGCAAACATACCTGAAGTCATGACGGCTGTCTTGGCGCTACCCATCTTGTCGTTTGACACCTATGGCAGCCGGAAGGTCCTCCATATTGTCCATCTGCACTGCCCACATCTATTGATCTGCCTCGTGTGGCAGAGGGAGGTTGCTAGCGGAAGGAAGGGAGGGATGGAAAGGGTGGTGTGCACCTACGGGTTGGGGAGGGGAGATCATCAGCAGCACTGCGGCTAGGGTAGGGGTGGCTAGTCAAGGAGATGACAGACGAAGGCGGGGAATGGTGGCCATGACGACCGACATGACCGAGGAGGTGTGACACGAGCAGAGCAGGTAGCAATGCGGTTAAGCCAGGGGTGTCAGCAGCAACGGAACAACCGGCTACGTCAGTTGGCGGCGCAGGAGATATGGCTGGCTAGTGCACCGGACATTGATGCGGCGGCACACGCATGCGGGAGCGGCTCCATGTTTTGGGTCGAGGTAGAGGGAGGCGACGTTGGCGACGGCGACCATGTAGGGTTACCCATGGTGGAAGGGGTAGAGGTGCCCAAGTAAAAGAAACCGTGGGAAGGCGAGAAAAATCGGTGGAGCTGGGCTTCACGTGAAAAAAGGGTGAGGGGTGTGAGGAAAGAATTTGTGTTGATTGATTCCTAAATTATAGTGATCCGTGACGATTTAATTACTTGCAAACCACAAAAACGGTCTAGAAAACCAGGCAATGGGACGAAGCGAAGAAGTAGATGTAGCGAACGTGAGGAGGCGGTAACGAGAGAGGAAGTCTTTATTTTTAATATTTTGTTGGTTTATAGGAAGGTGGTCTCACATAAGAAGGTAAGGAAATTATGATGCGATTTTTGAATCCTTAATTACCCAAAAATTGAATTACCACCTAGCAAAGAAAGCGCGAGAACTATTGCAGGATATAAATACCAAGCGGAATTGCATTCATGGGAAATCATTTGTATGTTAGGAAAGTGTTGGTTTACAAGGAAAGAGTGGAGAGGAATATTTTTGCTTAAAATATGTTTTTTTTCTAAAACAAATTGCATTGATGGAAGATATTTTGTATGTTACGAAAGTATTGGTTTTAACATGCTATCTCTGCCTCCTGTTTGTAACGTGTCTTGTTAGAAAAGTTTGAAAATGTTAGGAAAGTTTTTAATGGGATGGTGAAAAAACCAATGTGAAGAGATTATGATGGGACGTGAGGTAAAAATAAACCGGACGAAAATAAACCATGGAGGCTAGCCTACCAACTGAAACATTAGGAGATGATGGATGATTGATTTTATGGAATGATTGATGATTGATTTTGTATATGGAATGATTGATGATTCATATAAGGCTGTACATATTTTTAAATAAATAGACTGATTGTGGCCAAGATATGAATAGTTATCTTTGAAAAGTTGTGATGTGGAAGGAAAGAGTGGATAGTGATCCATTGTGGTACGTGAGGGATTGATGATGATGATGATGATGTGTGTGTGTGTGTGGTGGGGGGTGGGGGGGCGGTTACGAAGCGACCAAACGACGTATCAACTACTTCATTAGGAATAGAGATAGATATAGATATAGATACAATATGCTTTGAAGAATGAGCTTTGCCTTGTTGTCCGCGATACCGCAAAATCGTTTTACAATATCCGGCAAAACAAAGTTTGCGGTACCGTACGTGGTTTAGAGGAACAGATACAGAGATGCTTTAAGTCGCACAATGCTTGGGAGCGTCCTCATTATAGGTAGGTGATGTCAAATCGTCAACTTGCTCGATGTATATTGTGTCGTATCAGGAATCAAGATTATATATACCGTTGATTATGCGCTCTCAATCAATCACTGATTCAACCGCCACGGTTATCTGGGTTAATTTTCAACAGTTTGGTAATTAAAGGCTTAATAATAGCTAACGACATATATCAATAAAGATCGAATCCCTCAAAACAAAATGGACATCGATATACGTGGCCCTCGATATCTTTTTCTGGGAACCTCTTGATCATGCCATCGGCGGCGGCCGCGGCGGCCATGGCAACCTGCAAGACCTCCTCAACGGTGGTCATCCACACCGGCGAGCACCTATTCGAGGTCGTCGGACACTCCTTGGTCTCAGGCCAAACCCATCTCACGTCGACCTTCCGCGTTGGTGGCGCTAACTGGTGTATCCGCTACTACCCAAACGGCGAGAAGGGAGTCACGGACAGCACCTCTGTATACCTCAGGTTGTTAAGCCCCGATGAGGTCATGGCGTCCGTCTCCTTCTGCCTCCAGGATCCTGCATCTCCATCTACGGGGGAGAAGAACAAACGAATCACCGGGCATAGAAAGTTCTTGCCCAGCGAAATTGGCAGCTGGGGTTTCCCTAGATTTGTCAGTAAAGCCGATTTGGCCGCGTCCGGGTGCCTCAAGGATGACCGTCTGGTGATCAAATGCATCGTCGAGGTCTCCGAATTCATCGACAACGACGCCCGTAAGATCATCGTTCCGCCCTCCAACTTGGGCACAGATCTCTCCTATCTTCTAGAGAGCGGCCTCAAGGCAGACCTGACAGTCAAGATCGGTTCGTCCACGAGTTTCAAGGGGTCTCGCAAAAAAGCCAAGAGTTTCAACGTGCATGCCTGCGTGCTGGGTGCCAGGTCGCCTGTCTTCCGCGCACAGCCGGGTGGCTCCATGAAGGAAAGCAAGCAAAGCAGCATCTGCATCAAGGACATGGATGCTAAGGTTTTTGAGGCCCTCCTCCGTTACATGTACACGGATTGCCTACCCGACTTCATGGAGGAGACCACGAAAGAGGCTACAAACATGGCGCAACATCTGCTTGTGGTGGCTGATCGATATGCGATAGAAAGACTGAAACTGATGTGCGAGAGCAAGCTGAGCAAGGCTATAGACGCCGATACAGTGTGCTTCACTTTGGACCTGGCACAGCAATACAATTGTCAACAGCTCAAGGATTGTTGTCTCAAGTATATGGCAAAAGACCGTCAGAGGTTGCGAGGCATTAAAAAAACCAAGGGATTTGAGCAATTAAGGAAAAAACATCCGCTTATTGTGTGTGATATTCTCGATGAGGTTATTGACAAGATGTGATTACTTCGCCTCCATGACTCCGAAGGAAGTGGTATAATCATTGAGAGGAGACGTTTTGAGAATTCAGTATCTTCAATATATACACATTCATGTCTCTTAAATTTTGTTTTCTCCAGTACAAGCTACTATAGCTTTGTTGTGTGCATGCACTTGATGGGTAAACACAAACTAAACTTATCATAGTTAATTCTATTTTATTTTTGTCGTACTTTTGATGTGTGTGACATTAACTCTTTAGACCGGGAAATCTTCTCTGTCCCCAAAGAAGCATATCATCTCTGGGCCTGAACCTATCCAGACACCAGTTCGGGGTTCAGCCCGGCCATGGGAAGGTATGAAAACTCTGGCAGAATTTTGACTGCGTTCGATGTGAGTAATATTAACTACACAAGTGTCATATATATAAGAAGGTGATGGAGCCATTACGTGATCTATCGGTGATGGCGCACTGGACAAGACTTACCACCTCTCCATGCATTCCGATTCAAGTATAATAGGGAGATTAAGGCCAGATGGTGCAATTCCTTGCATCATCGTCAGTAGTTCAATTTCCAAAGCATTATGACAAGACTGATGTTTCCTGCTGATAGTACCATTGTGCCCTTTATTATGTCTTGTATTGATGACACATACTTGTAGGAGACTAATATGTTTGCTAAGTAAATCTACATGATTTAGTCCTTGTTGAAACATTGTGTTGTGGACCATCAAACCCACCCACCCCTATAGAACACACACAAAATGTATAGGACTCAAAGATGTATGCCAAAACGAAGACAAACATAGCCTTTTCTTTTCGTTCTTCAGTTGTAGGGTAGTATGTAGGTTTGAGAATTCTCGCGTTGAGAGAGTTCCCGTTTTGCAAGATTCGCCAGACCTGTCTTGCCAAAAAGCGTTAGGTAAAAAGTTATGTCACGGAATCCCAAACCTCATCATGATTTTGGCTTGCACATATCTCTTGTAACGCCCCGGCTTCTGGTAGTCACGCCTGGCAGGATCTAGATTGGCCCCACAGACCAACACTAGTCTTTCTTGTGTATGTTATCCTCACTCATGCGCATCCGGGATCAGCTTCCCGGTTAGTCACCCATTCTCAAATTGCTCCAAGCAAACACGCTTAACTTTGGAGTTCTTTGCTAATGGGCCTCCGGAAAAGAAGGAATTCTTTGTTGATATGAGTAATCTATTGTTTCTATTAAGCCAGACTCTCACATCTCTTCAGGAAACCCATGACAATTTTCGCTTCCCTTTTTTACCTTCCCACCAGAAATGGGGAAATATATAATTGATATGAAAGGACACACCACGTGGTAACTTGAAGCATGGCATGGAGTATGTTGAGACCGCTTGTGCTACCGATTTAACTAGCACATCTTTGGCAGCACCCAATAGCATTTTCCCCACCCATCCTTGCACCTTATGGCACACCCTATCAAAAGGTACTTGAACACTCCGTTTTTTGGCTCTCCCAACATCAGAGGGCATATGAAGGTACTTCTCACTTAAGGGGACGCATTTTGCACATTCACGATGACCTTGATCTCTTGTTTTCTTGTTGCCGGCAGCCCTTGCTAAAACAAATAGGATAGTTATCCATGTTTATCTATTGTCATGAAGCCTTGGAGTAGATTTCTAGAGCTTCCTTTACATGTGATAGATTGTTACCAACTAACTTGACCATCAGAACCAATGGCACCACTCTTATTCCATGAAGCAAGGATGACTCGCTATTATTTTTCAGCAAGAACATAGTCCCCTCTACTGCAGTCAAGAAGAGATAGGGGATATCAAGTCCCCTTGATGAATACCTCTAGTGGGTTGGAAGTTGCCCAATTTCGACCCCTTGGAAAACAGCTAAAACTAAACTCTAGTTTCCATTCTCATCGCCAGTTTAACCCTAGACTCGATGGACAGTTTCGGCATCACAGCCTCAAGACAGCTGCACTGAACTCTATCATGCCTTGCGCATATCAAGTTATAAATTTATAATGCACATACTTGGTTCATGTTTCCTTGTTGACTCTCAAAGTGCAGACACTCATAGGCAAAGATCACATTATCTGTTATGATTATGTTACAAACAAGAAACATCAGGCTACGCTACAGCTTACAGTTCAGGATGCAGCATGCTCATGCGTCGAGCTCGCGCGCAATCGGTGGTGAAGATTGAGTTATGCCAGCACGCAATGGAGCCAAACGTAAGGGCAGGATATTATTGTTGTTGCGTCTTTTCTGTTCGTTTTAGAAAACATGTCTGCAAAATGAAGTGGGAAATTCCTCACAAGGGGAGGTGAAAGTTCTTTACATATGCAAGCTAATTAACCAGTAAACTTTTTTCTCTCTTGTCCTAATTGGATTATTTTGCCCTAGTTGCATGAAACTATTGGCTTTCATGCAAACAACTTGTCACGTACGGTTTCTCGTCATGTACTTGACACAGCAATTCAAATCCACTGTGAAATCCATCGTCTTGGCATCCAGCGGCTTGCTCAGGCATCTCTAGCCGATCCTCTATAAGTTAACGGAGTAAAACTCCTAGTGAAATATATATACTTCATTAATTTTTTGCCGTTTCTAGACGATCTCCTAAATTAATAACAGAGTAAACTTCAATTTGATCATATTTAAAGCAATTTGAACCGAAAGTAGCATGCATTCAAACGTAAACATAGATAGTTTTGCACAACCGAACATAAAACACAAATTTAAACAAAACTACTTTCGGTTGAATGTGAGGTCGAGCCAATCCTTCCTCGTCAGGTACGGTGTGCCATGATTTAGGTCCAGGCCGGTGCCGTCGTCTTCGTCGTCAGGGAAGACACTCTTCCACTCGTCAACGTCGATCTCCTCGTCCTCGCCGCCCTCCGCGTCGCCATCCTCACCGCCTTCGACCTCGTCGGAGGAGGAGATAACGATAACCTCGCCGCCGGCATCGGCAAAGATCATCCGATCCGCCTCCACGAGCTCCGGGTGCTGTCGGAGCTCTTGCATGTAGGCCTCGTCGGCGGCTCCGGCGGGACAAGGTGGACCGAAACCTGCCGAAGGGGAAGTTTAGCCGGGCCGCTGCGTCGTGGTAGCGAACCTGCCAGCGGTCGTACTCCATGGCCGCGAGCTCGGCCGTATGGAAGCTCACGAGCCACCGCCGGGTTTGGGTCTCCCGATCCGTGATTTCGGCCACCACGTCCCCCACTGCCACTGCCGGACCCCGAGGTAGGTCCTCGTCGGCGGCCGGGGTGGAGGAAGGACGGGAAAGTCCTCGAACCGGCGTAGGGGCACGGCGGGGGGCGGATCGAGCGAGCGGCGACGGTGGCTCAATGAAGCACCCGCGGAGGACGACCCGCGCGCGTGGCGGCGCAGATCCGTATTATGGATCGGCGACGGGGACTGGCGGCCACCACTTCCGGCCATCGGAGAGGCGGGGGAGGGCGAGGGGGTGCGCCAACGGCGGTGCGAGGGGAGAAGAGGAGGCGGGGAGAAGAGAGCTGATTTTACTCGGCCGCGAAAAGAAGGAGTAAATATACTCCGGTGGATAGGGAAGAAGTAAAAATTATACTCCACTAAACCGTTTTAGGGATCGGTTAGGTCAAACTTAGTGGAGTAAAAACTAAAAAGCCAAACATACTCCATTGAGTTGACATAGGGGATCCGTTAGAAATGCCCTCAGCTTGCTCTCGAATATCAGCTTCAGCCTCTCCATGGCGTACCGATCGGCCGCCACGAGCAGATGCTGCGCCATGTTCGTAGCCTCCTCGGTGGCCTCCTCCATGAACGGCGGCAGGGTGTCCTTGTACATGTAATACAGTAGGGCCTCGAAGACACTTGCGCATATGCCCCTGACGCGGATGCTGCTTCGCCTGCTCTCCACCATGGAGCCGCATAGCTGCGCGCGGAAGACCGGCGACCGCGCCGCGAGCACGCACCCGTGCACCTTGAACCTCTTGAACCAGCCGATCTTGACGGCCATGTCCGCCTTGAGGTGGCCCTCGAAGACGTCAGAGGAGATGACCTGCACTTGATCACGAGGCAGTCGCCGTTGAGGCAGCCCGACTTGGCTTGCGCACGAACTTAGTGAACCCGTAGCCCTTGTGCGCGGCCGAGAAATCGTAGGTGCCCGCTGTTAACTGTGTTCTTCTGATCTTCTCTTCCGCCGTCGCTGGCGAGCCAGGGACTTGGAGGCAGACTGGCAGAAGGAGTAGTTCGCCCGGACCTTGGCCTCCCCGGGGTTCTCCAAGTTGATGAAGACCGACGTGTGTTGCTCGCCGGCGTTCTTGTTGCCATAGGGGTAGTACTGGACGACCCAGTCGTGGCCGCCGACGCGGAAGGGCTTGGACACGACGCTGATGCTGGTTCCCTTGATCACGGAGTGCCCGGCGACCTTGAGCAGGTGCACGCCTGTGATGGACGACAGACGGTGCGTGGAGGCGGTCTCGTCCGCCGCCATGGCCGGCGCCGCCCGCACGAGATGGAATCACGGAGTTGATCAATGGAAAGAATCTGATGGGTGTGATTCACTTGTACTCCGAAACAAGATCGTGGAGTAGTCTACCCGCGGAAATTGAGGAGTACCAGGTTTTGGTGGGTAAAATCGTAACAGTGGGCATGAATTGAGAGTTTATTTTTATTTGTTTGGAATTAATGATGAGTATATATCTAAATGGCTAGCCTCAGCTAACTATTTTTTTCAACATGCAAGCATGCCAGACCATCGCACAAACTATTTCTCTTAACATGCAAGCATGTCACAACATCGCACAATATGCATGAGAAAAGGCCCACCCATATTATCATAGGTCTCTCAACATGCAAGTGTGTCACTTCGTCATGAAACATGCATGACAAATACTCATCTCAAACGAACATGAGAATTTTCATTCTATTATATTATTTATATTTAATGAACATTTTACAACTATATCTCTACCTAATAACAAAGCACGGACTGTTTCTAGTCGTCCGTCATCCAAAATACACTCGAAATTGATAAGAATTACCCACCAATGCCACCCGTAAGTGATAAAAACGTTTCATATAGGGTAATCCCTGTCTGAGTCGGCCCATGCAGTAGGTGTCGTTGTCGAACGATCGAACGAGAGCGAGAGGAACCAGCGAGGGCGAGATGAACACGAACAAACTTGCGAGAGAGTATTTCGTGCTGCCGTAACTGCGCAGCGTTTTCTTCTCTTTCCTTAATCACTTATCTGTTACAAGGAAGGAAACTATTAACTACCCCGGCCAGCTCGCTGTGATCCGAATTTGCCGCGCCATCCCACGACCTCCAGATGCACAAGTGCGCTGATGTCTACTACGCAACTTTATTATTGTAGACTTGTGTTGGGCCTCCAAGCGCAGAGTTTTGTAGGACAGTAGCAATTTTTCCTCAAGTGGATGACCTAAGGTTTATCAATCCGTGGGAGGTGTAGAATGAAGATGGTCTCTTTGAAACAACCCTGCAATCAAATACAAGAAATCTCTTGTGTCCCCAACACACCCAATACAATGGCAAATTGTATAGGTGCACTAGTTCAGTGAAGAGATGGTGATACAAGTGCAATATGGATGATAGATATAGGTTTTTGTAATCTGAAAATATAAAAACAGCAAAGTAGCAAGTAACAAAAGTGAGCACAAACGGTATTGCAATGCTTGAAAACAAGGCCTAGGGTCCGTACTTTCGCTAGTGCAATCTCTCAACAATGCTAATATAATTGGATCACATAACCATCCCTCAATGTGCAACGAAGAATCACTCCAAAGTTCTTATCTAGCGGAGAACATAAGAAGAAATTGTTTGTAGGGTACGAAACCACCTTAAAGTTATCCTTTCCGATCGATCTATTCAAGAGTTCGTACTAAGATAATATCAAGTTATCCTTTCCGTTCGATCTATCTAAGAGTTCGTACTAGAATAACACCATATGATACGCATCAACCAACTCTAACACTACTAGGGAAAACCTTATACACAGAACCTTAGCAGTAGCGCTGGATAAAAAGAGGCGCTACTGCTACATAGCCGTAGCGCGCGTCCAGGACAAGCGCTACTGCTAACTACTTAGCAGTAGCGCGGCACCAAAAAAACGCGCTACTCCTAATATTGCCCCACCGTTGCCGCCAGACTAGGTTTAGTAGTAGCGCGCCCAGGCTAACCGCGCTACTGATAACAGAATAGTAGTAGCGCGTTTTTTGGGTAGGGCGCTATAAGTTTGAACCTGGCCACATGGCGGGCCCCACTTAGCAGTAGCGCCTCTCCCAGAAGCGCGCTACTGCTAGCTTTTTAGCAGCAGCGCTGTTTACTACCCAGCGCTACTGCTAAAACCGCACCCACCACCTTTTCCCTCCTCCCTCCCCCCTCCCCCATCCTCTTCCTTCACTTTCCCCTAGCTCCCACCTCCTCTCTCCCTCACTTTGCTTCTTCCTCACTACTTCTCCCCCCCCATTACTCTCCTTCTTCTACCTCCCTCTCTCTCTTTATTGCTCCTACCTAACTACACCACCTCCATTAATGCATCTCCTTTCTCTTTTTCCTTCCCCCTCCACTAGGTAGTTGAACTCATCTCCTTCCCAAACTAGCAAGGTAGATCTAGCATTTAGTGAAGTGACCTATGTACCTCCCTAACTAGATCTAGCCATGTCAAGAAGTTAGCTTTGTCCACTTTTGATCATTCCCTAGGTGTGTGGCGACACCGATCGAAATCATCATCACCGTGCTCGATCTCGAGATAGGTGATTAAAAATTTGTGCTTTTGCAAGAATGGAAATATGTGTATGTGTGCGATATGACATAATCGGGCGATATGACGGAAATTGTGTGTGTGGCATGAGTTGCCGCCGATGTGTGCTTGAGTTTCCTATGTTTTGCCGAAATGTCGATTTATTTCCGTTTCGGCGAATTTCGGGCAAACTCTATATGTCCTCTTTTTACGGAAGGTCATGCCGAATTTTTGTATGACTTTGATGCATGCATGCATTTTTATAATCAATTTGTTTATTATTACCGTGCAGGCATTCATGATGGTGGAAAGGTGGTGGCGGTCGGAGGACATGAATGAAAATAACCGGACAGATATTATATGTCCGTGTCGAAGATGCAAAGGAGGAGTTTGGCTCGACCCCTATGAGGATGGTCGTGTGATGGCGCACCTGGTCATGACTGGTTTCATGGATGGCTATACTCGGTGGATAATTGAAGATGATGATGAGGAGGAGGAGGACACCGACGGGGCAGGCAATGACGACACGGGGCAAGACGAAGAGATGGCCGATAATGGCGGCGGAGAAGGGGCCGGACATGGCGGTGGGGAAGAGGCCGGACATGGCGGCGGAGAAGAGGCCGGACATGGCGGCGGAGAAAACGTGGACTCCACGCCGCACACTTCGTCGATACTAAGTTCAATCGTGCGGGACCCTCATGTTCAAGAACTGCTTCGCAAGGAGACGAGTACTGACAGAGCTGCTTCTAGAGAGGAGGCCAAGCTGCAGCAACTGGTGGTAGACTCGAACACTCCATTGTATGATGGTTGCGATCCCGAGGTGACCCGCTTGAGTTTCACGCTCGAACTTCTGAAGACGAAGGCTAAAAACAAATGGACCGACACTAGCCTCGATGAGTTTCTCAAGTACCTAAAGGATGTTCTTCCCGCGGGAAATCTATGTCCTACTAGTGTGGATGAGGCCAAGAAGATCGTGTGCCCTCTTGATCTGCCGCACGTTAGATACCATGCATGCATCAACGATTGCATAATTTATCGGAAGGAGGACGCGGAAAAAACCAGCTGTTCGGTGTGCAATGCTTCTCGATACAAGAAGGCCAGGAAGAAATCTCCCCAGAAAGTTGTATGGTACTTACCGATCACTCCCCGTCTGCAACATTATTTTGTAGATCCCAAGGAAGCAAAGCTCGTGCGTTGGCACGCGGAGAGGACAAAGCCCGACGATGGAGATGATCCGAAGCTGAGACACCTCGTGGATGGAAGCCAGCGGAGAGCGTTCAACGGCGAATATCGATATTTCGCATGTGATGCAAGGAACATCGTGCTTGGCGCGTGTACCGATGGCATGAATCCATTTGGCAACCAGAACACCAACCATAGCACATGGCCCGTGTTTGTATGGACGTACTGTTGGAAATATGCCCTAGAGGCAATTAATAAAGTGTTTATTATTATCATATTTCTCCGTTCATGATAATGGTTTATTATTCATGCTAGAATTGTATTGACCGGAAACTAAATACATGTGTGGATAATAGACAAATACTATGTCCCTAGTATGCTTCTACTAGACTAGCTCGTTGATCAAAAGATGGTCAAGGTTTCCTGACCATGGACATGAGTTGTCATTTGATAACGGGATCACATCATTAGGAGAATGATGTGATGGACATGACCCAACCGTTAGCATAGCAAATGATCGTTCAGTTTATTGCTATTGCTTTCACTATGTCAAATACACGTTCCTCTGACCATGAGATCATGCAACTCCCGGATACCGTAGGAATACTTTGGGTGTATCAAACGTCACAACGTTACTGGGTGATTATAAAGGTGCACTACAGGTATCTCCGAAAGTGTTTGTTGAGTTGGCATGGATCGAGATTGGGATTTGTCACTCCGACTATCGGAGAGGTATCTCTGGGCCCTCTCGGTAATACAGCATCACAGAAGCCTTGCAAGCACCGTGACTAAAGAGTTAGTTGCAAGATGATGTATTACGGAACGAGTAAAGAGACTTGCCGGTAACGAGATTGAACTAGGTATTGGATACCGACGATCGAATCTCGGGCAAGTAACATACCGCCAGACAAAGGGAACAACGTATGTTGACATATGAGGTTCACCGATAAAGATCTTCGTGGAATATGTAGGAACCAATATGAGCATCTAGGTTCCGCTGTTGGTTATTGACCGGAGAGTCGTCTCGATCATGTCTACATCATTCCCGAACCTGTAGGGTCCGCATACTTAAGGTTCGATGACGATTTAGTATTATATGAGTTATGTGATTGGTGGCCGAAATTTGTTCGGAGTCCCGGATGAGATCACGGACATGACGAGGAGTCTCTAAATGGTCGAGAGGTAAAGATTCATATATTGGAAGGCTATATTCGGACGTCGGAAAGGTTCCGAGTGATTCGGGTATTTTTTGGAGTACCGGGGAGTTACGGGAATTCAGCGGGAGAAGTAATGGGCCTTATTGGGCCATACGGGAAAAGGAGAGGCAGGCCACGTGAGGAGGCGCGCGCCCCACTTGCCCAAACCGAATTGGACTAGGGGAGGGGGCGCAGCCCCCTCTTTCCTTTCCCTCTCCCTTCCCCCTTTCCTACTCCGTATGGGAGGTGGAATCCTACTAGGACTAAGGAGTCCTAGTAGGACTCCCCACACTTGGCGCAGCCCCTTGGCTGCCTCCTCCCCCCTCCCTCCTTTATATACGGAGGAGGGGCACCCCTTGGAGACACACAATTGTCCCATAGCCGTGTGCGGTGCCCCGATCTCCGTTTTCCACCTCGGTCATATTTTCGGAGAGCTTAGGCGAAGCCCTGCCGGAATCACTTCACCGTCACCGTCGCCACGCCGTCGTGCTGACGGAACTCATCTACTTCCTCGACATCTTGCTGGATCAAGAAGGCGAGGATCGTCACCGAGCTGCACGTGTGTAGAACTCGGAGGTGCCGTACGTTCGGTACTCGATCGGTGGAGCTCGAAGGATTGTTCGACTACATCAACCGCGTTGTGAGACGCTTCCGCTAACGGTCTACGAGGGTACGTAGACACACTCTCCCCTCTCGTAGCGATGCATCTCCATGGATAGATCTTGCGTGAGCGTAGGAAATTTTTGAAATTCATGCTCCGTTCCCCAACAGTGGCATCCGAGCCAGGTCTATGCGTAGATGTGATTTGCACGAGTAGAACACAAGTGAGTTGTGGGCGTGGGTGTATACATATTGCTTGCCGTTACTAGTTGTTACTTGATTCGGCGGTATTGTGAGATGAAGCGGCCCGGACCGACATTACGCGTACGCTTACGCGAGACAGGTTTCACCGCTACATGCACTCGTTGCATAAAGGTGACTGGCGGGTGTCTGTCTCTCTCACTTTAGTTGAATCGGTTTCAATGAAGAGGGTTCTTTTAGAAGATCAAAAAGCAATCACTACACCACGTTGTGGTTTTGCGTAGGTAAGAACGGTTCTTGCAAACCCGTAGCAGCCACGTAAAACTTGCAACAACAAAGTAGAGGACGTCTAACTTGTTTTTGCAGGGTATGTTGGTGATGTGATATGGCCAAGACATGATGTGATATAAGTTGTTGTATGAGATGATCATGTTTTGTAAATTATCAGGCAACCGGCAGGAGCCTTATGGTTGTCTCTTTATTGTATGCAATGCCAACGCTATGTAATTGCTTTACTTTATCGCTATGAGTTAGCAGTAGTAGTAGTAATAGCAATAATCGGCGAGACGACCATCACACTATGATGGAGATCAAGGTGTCACGACTCTATGATGGAGATCAAGGTTTCACGACGCTACGATGGTGATCAAGGTGTCAACTCGGTGACGATGGAGATCATGACGGTGCTTTGCTGATGGAGATCAAAAGCACAAGACGATGATGGCCATATCATGTCACATATATATTGAATTGCATGTGATGTTAATCCTTTTATGCATCTTATTTTTCTTAGGACGACGGTAGCATTATAAGATGATCCCTTCACTAAATTTCAAGATTAGTGTTCTCCCCTAGTATGCACCGTTGCGAAGGTTCGACGCTTCTAAGCACCACGTGATGATCGAGTGTGATGGATTCTTTCGTTCGCATACAACGGGTGTAAGCCAGTTTTACACACGCAGAATACTTGGGTTAAACTTGACGAGACTAGCATATACAGATATGGCCTCGGAACACAAGAGACCGAAAGGTCGAACATGAGTCATATAGTAGATATGATCAACATGAAAGATGTTCACCATTGATAACTAATCCACCTCACGTGATGATCGGACGTGGCTTAGTTGATGTGGATCATGTTACACTTAGACAACTTGAGGGATGTTAATCTAAGTGGGAGTTCTTAAATAATTTGATTAATTGAACTTCAATTATCATGAACATAGTCTAAATAATCTTTGCAATTGTATGTTGTAGATCAATGGCCCGCGCTGTAGTTCCACTGAATTTTAATGCGTTCTAGAGAAAGCTAAGTTGAAAGATGATGGAAGCAACTATGCGGACTGGGTCCGTAATCTGAGGATCATCCTCATTGCTGCACAGAAGGCTTATGTCCTTGATGCACCGCTAGGTGTCGCACCCCCTCCCTCGTCTGTCGACGTTATGAACGCCTGGCAGACACGTGTTGATGACTACTCGATAGTTCAGTGTGCCATGCTTTACGGCTTAGAACCGGGGCTCCAAAGACGTTTTGAGCATCACGGAGCATATGAGATGTTCCAAGAGCTGAAACTTGTATTTCAAGCTCATGCCCGGGTCGAGAGATATGATGTCTCCGACAAGTTCTTTAGCTGTAAGATGGAGGAGAATAGTTCTGTCAGTGAGCATATACTCAAGATGTCTGGGTTGCATAACCGCTTGACTCAGTAGGGAGTTAATCTTCCAGATGATTCGGTTATTGACAGAATTCTCCAATCACTGCCACCAAGCTATAAGGGCTTTGTGATGAACTATAATATGCAAGGAATGGAAAAGTCTATTTCCGAGCTCTTCGCTATGCTCAAAGCTGCGGAGGTAGAAGTCAAGAAGGAGCATCAAGTGTTGATGGTAAAGAAGAGCACTAGTTTCAAGAAGGGCAAGGGAAAGAAGGGGAACTTCAAGAAGAACGGCAAATCAGTTGCTGCTCCCACGAAGAAACCCAAGTCTGTACCCAAACCCGAGACTGAGTGTTTCTACTGCAAGGGGACTGGTCACTGGAAGCGGAACTGCCCCAAGTACCTGGCAAATAAGAAGGCTGGCAACATCAACAAAGGTATATTTGATATACATGTTATTGATGTGTACCTTACCAATACTCGTAGTAGCACCTGGGTATTTGATACTGGTTCGGTTGCTCATATTTGTAACGCGAAACAGGAGCTACGGAATAAACGAAGATTGGCTAAGGACGAGGTGACGATGCGCGTCGGGAACGGTTCAAGAGTTGAAGTTATCGCCGTCAGCACGCTACCTCTACATCTACCCTTGGGATTAGTGATGAACCTAAATAATTGTTATTTGGTGCCTGCGTTGAGCATGAACATTATATCTGGATCTTGTTTATTGCGAGACGGTTATTCATTTAATCAGAGAATAAAAGTTGTTCTATTTTATGAATAATATCTTTTATGGTCATGCACCGCTTGTGAATGGTTTATTCTTGTTGAATCTCGATCGTGGTGATACACACATCCATAATATTGATGCCAAAAGACGCAAAATTGATAATGATAGTACCACATATTTGTGGCACTGCCCCTTAGGTCATATTGGTGTAAAACGCATGAAGAAACTCCATACAGATGGACTTTTGGAATCACTTGATTATGAATCATTTGAGACGTGCGAACCATGCCTCATGGGCAAGATGACTAAGACTCCGTTCTCCGGAACAATGGAGCGAGCAACAGACTTGTTGGAAATAATACATACTGATGTATGCGGTCCGATGAGTGTTGAGGCGCGCGGTGGATATCGTTATGTTCTCACGTTCACAGATGATTTGAGTAGATATGGCTATGTCTACTTGATGAAGCATAAATCTGAAACATTTGAAAAGTTCAAAGAATTTCAGAGTGAAGTAGAGAACCATCGTAACAAGAAAATAAAGTTCTTACGATCTGATCGTGGAGGAGAATATTTGAGTTACGAGTTTGGCAATCACTTAAAACAATGTGGAATTGTTTCACAGCTCACGCCACCTGGAACACCACAGCGTAATGGTGTGTCCGAATATCGTAATCGTACTCTATTAGATATGGTGCGTTCTATGATGTCTCTTACCGATTTGCCACTATCATTTTGGGGTTATGCATTAGAGACAGCTGCATTCACTTTAAACAGGGCACCGTCTAAATCCGTTGAGACGACACCATATGAACTGTGGTTTGGTAAGAAACCTAAGCTGTCGTTTCTGAAAGTTTGGGGATGCGATGCTTATGTGAAAAGGCTTCAGCCAGATAAGCTCGAACCCAAAGCGGATAAGTGTGTCTTCATAGGATACCCAAAGGAGACCGTTGGGTACACCTTCTACCACAGATCCGAAGGCAAAGTATTCGTTGCTAAGAATGGATCCTTTCTAGAGAAGGAGTTTCTCTCGAAAGAAGTGAGTGGGAGGAAAGTAGAACTTGATGAGGTAATTGTACCTCCTCTGGATAGTAGTACGCCACAGAAAGAAATTTCTGTGACATCGACACAGACCAGAGAAGAAGTTGATGATGATGATCATGAAACTTCGGATCAAGTTGTTACTGAACTTCGAAGGTCAACCAGGACACGTTCCGCACCAGAGTGGTACGGAAATCCAGTCTTGGAGGTCATGTTGCTAGACAACGATGAACCTTTGAACTATGAAGAAGCGATGGCAAGCCCGGATTCCGACAAATGGCTTGAGGCCATGAAATCCGAGATTGGATCCATGTATGAGAACAAAGTATGGACTTTGGTAGACTTGCCCGATGAACGGCGAACTATTGAAAATAAATGGATCTTTAAGAAGAAGACGGACGCTGATGGTAATGTCACCGTCTATAAAGCACGACTTGTTGCTAAAGGTTATCGACAAGTTCAAGCAGTTGACTACGATGAGACTTTCTCACCTGTAGCGATGCTAAAGTCTGTCAGAATTATGTTAGCAATTGTCGCGTTTTATGATTATGAAATCTGGCAAATGGACGTCAAAACGGCATTCCTTAATGGATTCCTTAAGGAAGAATTGTATATGATGCATCCAGAAGGTTTTGTCGATCCTAAAGGTGCTAACAAAGTATGCAAGCTCCAGCGATCCATCTATGGACTGGTGCAAGCATCTCGGAGCTGGAATACTCGCTTTGATGAAGTGATCAAAGCGTTTGGGTTTATACAAACTTATGGAGAAGCTTGTATTTACAAGAAAGTGAGTGGGAGCTCTGTGGCATTTCTCATATTATATGTGGATGACATATTATTGATGGGAAATGACATAGAATTTCTGGAAAGCATAAAGGGTTATTTGAACAAAAGTTTTTCAATGAAGGATCTCGGAGAAGCTGCTTACATATTAGGCATCAAGATCTATAGAGATAGATCAAGACGCCTCATTGGACTTTCACAAAGCACATACCTTGACAAGATTTTGAAGAAGTTCAAAATGGATCAGTCAAAGAAAGGGTTCTTGCCTGTATTGCAAGGTGTGAGATTGAGTAAGACTCAAAGCCCGACCACGGCAGAAGACAAAGAGAAGATGAGTGTCATCCCCTATGCCTCAGCCATAGGCTCTATTATGTATGCCATGCTGTGTACCAGACCTGATGTATGCCTCGCTATTAGCTTGGTGGGAAGGTACCAAAGTGATCCAGGAGTAGATCACTGGACAGCGGTCAAGAATATCCTGAAGTACCTGAAAAGGACCAAGGACATGTTTCTCGTTTATGGAGGTGACAAAGAGCTCGTCATAAAGGGTTACGTCGATGCTAGCTTTGACACAGATCCAGATGACTCTAAGTCACAATCTGGATACGTATTTATTCTTAATGGTGGAGCGGTCAGTTGGTGCAGTTCCAAGCAGAGTGTCGTGGCGGGATCTACATGTGAGGCGGAATACATAGCTGCTTCCGAAGCAGCACATGAAGGAGTCTGGATGAAGGAGTTCATATCCGATCTAGGTGTCATACCTAGTGCATCGGGTCCAATGACTATCTTATGTGACAACACTGGAGCAATTGCTATAGCAAAGGAGCCCAGGTTTCACAAGAGAACCAAGCATATAAAGCGTCGCTTCAACTCCATTAAGGATGGAGACATAGAGATTTGCAAAGTACACACGGATCTGAATGTGGCAGACCCGTTGACTAAACCTCTTCCACGAGCAAAACATGATCAGCACCAGAATGCGATGGGCGTTAGATTCATTACAATGTAATTGACTCTAGTGCAAGTGGGAGACTGTTGGAAATATGCCCTAGAGGCAATTAATAAAGTGTTTATTATTGTCATATTTCTCCGTTCATGATAATGGTTTATTATTCATGCTAGAATTGTATTGACCGGAAACTAAATACATGTGTGGATAATAGACAAATACTATGTCCCTAGTATGCTTCTACTAGACTAGCTCGTTGATCAAAAGATGGTCAAGGTTTCCTGACCATGGACATGAGTTGTCATTTGATAACGGGATCACATCATTAGGAGAATGATGTGATGGATATGACCCAACCGTTAGCATAGCAAATGATCGTTTAGTTTATTGCTATTGCTTTCACTATGTCAAATACACGTTCCTCTGACCATGAGATCATGCAACTCCCGGATACCGTAGGAATACTTTGGGTGTATCAAACGTCACAACGTTACTGGGTGATTATAAAGGTGCACTACAGGTATCTCCGAAAGTGTTTGTTGAGTTGGCATGGATCGAGATTGGGATTTGTCACTCCGACTATCGGAGAGGTATCTCTGGGCCCTCTCGGTAATACAGCATCACAGAAGCCTTGCAAGCACCGTGACTAAAGAGTTAGTTGCAAGATGATGTATTACGGAACGAGTAAAGAGACTTGCCGGTAACGAGATTGAACTAGGTATTGGATACCGACGATCGAATCTCGGGCAAGTAACATACCGCCAGACAAAGGGAACAACGTATGTTGACATATGAGGTTCATCGATAAAGATCTTCGTGGAATATGTAGGAACCAATATGAGCATCTAGGTTCCGTTGTTGGTTATTGACCGGAGAGTCGTCTCGATCATGTCTACATCATTCCCGAACCTGTAGGGTTCGCACACTTAAGGTTCGATGACGATTTAGTATTATATGAGTTATGTGATTGGTGGCCGAAGTTTGTTCGGAGTCCCGGATGAGATCACGGACATGATGAGTAGTCTCGAAATGGTCGAGAGGTAAAGATTCATATATTGGAAGGCTATATTCAGACGTCGGAAAGGTTCCGAGTGATTCGGGTATTTTTTGGAGTACCGGGGAGTTACGGGAATTCACCGGGAGAAGTAATGGGCCTTATTGGGCCATACGGGAAAAGGAGAGGCAGGCCACGTGAGGAGGCGCGCGCCCCACTTGCCCAAACCGAATTGGACTAGGGGAGGGGGCGCAGCCCCCTCTTTCCTTTCCCTCTCCCTTCCCCCTTTCCTACTCCGTATGGGAGGTAGAATCCTACTAGGACTAAGGAGTCCTAGTAGGACTCCCCACACTTGGCGCAGCCCCTTGGCTGCCTCCTCCCCCCTCCCTCCTTTATATACGGAGGAGGGGCACTCCTTGGAGACACACAATTGTCCATAGCCGTGTGCGGTGCCCCGATCTCCGTTTTCCACCTCGGTCATATTTTCGGAGAGCTTAGGCGAAGCCCTGCCGGAATCACTTCACCGTCACCGTCGCCACGCCGTCATGCTGACGGAACTCATCTACTTCCTCGACATCTTGCTGGATCAAGAAGGCGAGGATCGTCACCGAGCTGCACGTGTGTAGAACTCGGAGGTGCCGTACGTTCGGTACTCGATCGGTGGAGCTCGAAGGATTGTTCGACTACATCAACCGCGTTGTGAGACGCTTCCGCTAACGGTCTACGAGGGTACGTAGACACACTCTCCCCTCTCGTAGCGATGCATCTCCATGGATAGATCTTGCGTGAGCGTAGGAAATTTTTGAAATTCATGCTCCGTTCCCCAACACGTACAACATCCCCCCTGGTTGTGCATGAAGTCGAAGTACATACACATGAGCATGCTGATTCAAGGGCCGAAACAACCGGGAAATAATATTAATCTGTATCTGGGGCTACTTCAAGAGGAGTTAGACACGTTATGGAAAACACCAGCCAAGACATGGGACGCCAACAAAGGCGAGTATTTCTATATGAGAGCCGCGCTGATCACGACGGTGCACGACTATCTCGGTTACGGATATGTCGCAGGCCAGGTGTGCCACGGATATTGCGGATGCACGCGGTGCATGGATGATACGACATCTCAGCAGCTAACGTCAACGAAAGATGGCGGGTCTGGGAAAATCGTGTACATGGGGCATCGAAGATGGCTCGAGAAGGACGACCCGTGGAGAGATCGTGGAGATCTATTCAATGGTGAGGCTGAGCATCGAGGACCTCCACGTAAGCGGAGTGGCGCCGAAATCGATGAGCTCTTGAAAAACTGGGAACAGTGCCCCGCGCCGGGAAAGACGATGAAAAAGGCGACGGAGCCGCTGCTGAAGGTATGGAAGACGAGGTCTGTTTTCTAGGACTTGGAGTACTGGCACAAACTCGATACGCCACATTGCCTTGATCAAATGCATATCTGTAAGAATGTCCTGAGAGCTTGCTTGCGACACTGATGAACATGCCGGATAAGACCAAGGATGGGCCGAAGGCAAGAAGAGACTTGCAAGATTTGAATATCAGGGCAGATCTGCACATGCCGCCTCGTAAAAAGTCAGAGGAGACAGAGACGGAGACGGAGGCGCGAGAGAAGAAGGGAAAAAAAGTGAAGGAAGAGGATTATTGCCCCCCTTCTTGCTTCACCTTAAGTCCGGCTGAGATCGATCAATTCTTCAAGTGCCTTACCGAAATCAAAGTTAGTTCCGGTTACTGTGGGAAGATAAGCAGATTTCTAGACACGAAGAAGAAAAGGTTCAGCGCAATGAAGTCCCATGACTGTCATGTGATGATGACGCAGATACTACCTGTTGCCCTTAGAGGGATAATGGACAAGCACGTCCGTGAGATGCTTATTGGTCTCTGCAACTTTTTCGACGTCATCTCTCGAAAGTCGATCAGTGTGAAGCAGCTCCGAAGGCTACAGGAAGAGATCGTTGTGATACTAAATGAGCTTGAGATGTACTTCCCGCCCGCGTTCTTTGACGTCATGGTGCATCTGTGTGTCCATATTGTGGACAACATAATAGACCTGGGGCCGTCATTCCTGCACAACATGATTCCGTTCGAGAGGATGAATGGGGTCATCAACGGATTCATTCGTAACATGTCCCGTTCGGATGGAAGCATCGTCCAGGGCTATCTGACACAAGAGTGCATCTCTTTCTGTGAGAATTATCTATATGGCGGAGACCGGCCTGGTGTTGGTTTGCCCGTTAAGAAGCACCTTGGGAGGCTCGAAGGAGAAGGTCACTCCAACGGTCGCAGGGAACTGCATGTGGCCTACTCGGATCGACGCAATGACTTTGACAGAGAAAACTTAGTAGTGCTACAACACCTAGACGAGGTAGATCCTTTCGTTACACTGCACAAAGAAACCATCGCAAAGAAGTATCATGACCGGGGGCTATGCAGGGCGGACGCCGAAGTTACTAGAGAGCACAACTCCACTTTCCTGCATTGGTTCAAAGAGCATATTCTTGCTAATCCCCCGGAAGAGGGCTCTAAGGACGGATTGCTCATATACGCCTTAGCACATGGCCCCTCGGCCAACCTCGCGACCTATCAGGCATACGATATCAACGGATACACGTTCTACACGGAGGCCAAAGATATGAACAGTGATTTTCAGAACTCATGGGTGACGATGGAATGCATGACCGGCAGCGACAACGGCACAACCGAGAGATTTTACGGAAGGGTCGAGGAGATCTGGGAGCTTGACTACTCTGGACTGCACACCGCGACGATGTTCCGTGTCAGATGGGCTAAGAATGTCGAAAGAGAAAACCGTTATTTCACTACCATGACTATACCCGATGCCAAGAGCGCTACCGTGAACTCCATCGCAAAAAACGAGCCATGGGTACACGCTAAGCACGTGACACAATGCTTCTTCATAACCGACTCGAGCAAATACCAGCCGTGTTGTCGTGAGGAGAGGCAAAAGGAACATCATAGGAATGGATGGAGTCGCCAACGAGGAAGACTAGGACCAGTACGGCAACCCGATGAGGGAAGATGACGATGACGATGAAGTATACGTCAAAAGAAGAATCAATACTACATTACCTAAGAAAGATCGTACTCCATGGAAAAGGAAAAGTCACAATGAGGGGCTCAATTATTCGTCAACGAACAAGAAGGGAAAGAAGCTCCCTCAAAAACAAAAATGTCGACGCTGATCGAGAAACCGTTATCGGTCCAATGATGTAATATATGTTCCTATTTTGTGTACACACTTAACCGTTATGCATGGGTCAAATGATGTAATGTATATATATGTTCCTATTTTGTATACACACTTAACCATCAAATGATGCAATATATATCGCCTTAGTTATATACATTGTATCACCTTTCCTTTGTTCCTGCTCTCGGAAAAAAAAAGAAGAAAAGAAAAGGAAAAGAAAATAAAAGAAACAAACAGGAAAGGAGTGATAGCAGTAGCGTGTTTCTATAAAACGCGCTATAGCTATATCAATTAGCAGTAGCACGTTTTCATAAAATGCGCTATAGCTATGTCAAGATAGCAGTAGCGCGTTTTCTCAAAATGCGCTATAGCTACTTTAGCTATAGCGCGTTTTATAGAAACGCGCTACTGCTATCTCGACATAACCCCCACGCGGGCTTCCTCCTCCATCCCATTCCCCATTCGATCCCTCTCCTCCGCGTGACGCCGCAGTCACCCTCCGTCGCCGCCCTCCGTCTGTCGCCCCTGCCCGCGCCCTCTGTCGCCGCCCTCCGTCGCCGCCCTCCGTCCGTTGCCGCCCTCCATTCGTCGCCGCCCGCGCGCCCTCCGTCGCCGCCCGCTTCTCCACCCGCACCCGTCTCCCCCGAGCTCCACCTCGCCGCCGGCATCTCCCCCGAGCTCCACCTCGCCGCCGACGTCTCCCCTAGCCCCTTGTAAGTCCTCTCTCCCTCCTTCTCTCTCTCTGCCTAATTAATTAGTATGAACCCTAGGACAGATTAGGTAGTATGAACCTAGTTAATTAGTATGAAATTAACTAGGTTTTCAAATTAGGATAGAAATTTAGCTAGGTTTCAAATTAGGACAGAAATTTAGGTAGGCTGAATTTAGTTTCAAATATTGTGAAGAAAAAGGACTTATTGCATTTTCTTTAAACTCTATATTTTTCTTGCTGTTATATGCAAATTTGAAGTGGACATCTCATATGTGGACATGTGATGTTTGGAATTTGGACATGTGATGTTAGGAAAATGATGGTTATGTGCGGGGTAAATGATCTGAGTGGCCTATGTTTCGCCGGAATGTTGATTCATTTCTGTTTCGGTGAATTTCAGGCGCTCGGTATGTCCACTTTTTAGCAAAGGTCATGCCGATATTTCCCGTGAATTTTGGCATGACTTGTGCTAGAAAGTAGGCATATCGAGTGCCGGGATTTGCTGGGAAACAGCATTCCGGCAAACCATAGACCTTATTTTATGTCATTACTCATTTTTATTATAGTTTAAGAATTAAACAAGGAGACTTAATCGTAGGACACATGTCGAACAACGAAGAAACAGGGCCTTCTGACCACGATGCAGACGAGATGGATTATGAGGGTGAACAACAGTACCTCGACTTTTTGTCTGCTAAGCACAGTCAAGGTTTGCAGGACGGCCTCGATGATGGTACTGACGCCGACATCGACACCGACGGTGCCGGCACCGATGGCGGCGCCGACACCGGCGGGGAAGGTATCGGCGGGGAAGATACCGGTGGGGAAGATACCGGCGGGGAAGGTACCGGTGGGGAAGGTACCGGCGTCGAAGCCGCTACCGAAAAGAAGAAGCAGAAGAAGCAGAGGATACGAAAACCTAACAAACTCGGCATCGGACGACTGGTGATCACAAAGATGGCCCCTGGCAAGTTTGAGCCATTAGAGCCGGAAGAACCTGGCAAGTGCTACGGGAACCAAGTCGGATGCATCCTACAGGAATGTGCAAGCATCAACGATGATGACATAAGGGGTAAAGAACATTTGATGCAGTTGCTCCTGACGAAGCTGCACAAGAGATTCAAGTTCCCCGACCGGGATGACGCCATAGAACACCAGTGGGATGATAAGAAGATGAAAAAGATTAACAATCACGCCCTGGGCATGTTCAGCAATGATTTGACCTCCTGGAAAGGGAGGGTGAAACGAGCTATTGAGGCTGAGGAACCCCTGTCCAAGATTCTGGAGAAAAATCCGACACTTACGGAAGAGGAGTTCCAAAAGTTCAAGGACACTTGCGCTACCGAGGCAACCAAGGCTAAGGCTGCGAAATTCAAGAGCCTGCAGCAAAGGAACACGGGAAACCAACACCTCGGAAGTCGTGGATACCTTGGCAAAAGGCCCATATGGGATAAGGAGGACGCGGAACGTGAAGCCGCGGGTCTCCCAGACCTCTTCGCGAAGTTCACCAACCCCTTGGAGTGTGACTTCATCAGGGCCCGCTACAAGTGGGACAAGGAAAAGAAGGTTTTTTACACGGACAAGATCACGAGGAAATTGATTAGGTACTGGTAATTATTCTTTTACCACCTTACATTTAGCTTCTGATCAAGTCGACTACACATTCGTAAACGGTTCGCGTTCCTTCTGCAGGACAAGCAACACAAGCTTGCAGTCGAAAGCCAGTCTTCGTCGATGAGGCCCAAGTGGGACACCCCTCTCAACCGGGCCTTGAACGAACTTAAGGGACTCACTTTGGACCAGCGGCCGCAATATGGACGTGTGCACGGCACCGGAGACGGCGCCACGTGGAAGGTCTTTTACAATGAGGGCCCGGAGGCCAAGAAGCAGAAAAAGAAGTTCAGTCAGGCGGACATCGACGAGAAGGTGAAGCTTGCGTTCGAGAAAAAAGCAGTTGAGGACGCGAAAAAAACAGCCGAGGAGAAAAAGGAGTTGCTACAGCAGGCAGTCGCTGCAGCTGTAGATGCCTGCAGAAATGATTTCGCTACTAACTTGATCCCAGCTATCATCAACTGGTTGAAGGAAAATCCAGACAAGACGGTAGATGATTTCTCCATGCCCAGCTTCGTCGGGAGCAACTCGGTGAACAACACAACCGCACCATCACCTGCTCACGCAACCGCGCCTGCTCCCGCACCCGCACCCGCACCCGCTCATAGCAGCCCGTCCTCAGTCTCTGGCGCGCTAGGCGGGACTTCGTCTTTGGCTGAGCTCGACGCCCTCACGGTAATTACATGTTGCACCAACATATATGTAGAATATTCCATTTTCGTTGCCTTTCGGATGTTTTACACCACAGACATGTCTTTGCAGGCCGACGAAACCCCATGCACCGTACTCTACTTGATCAAAGGCCAAAAGGTGGACGTGGGAAAGGCGGTGATAACGAAGCCCTTGGAACTCACGTTCCACGGCCAGCCGATGCCCGGTGGGCACTTCAAGGTTACCTTGTCGAGTGTGAAATCGGGGCACGAGGATTTGCCTCCTCTAGTACGGCTAGGGGGAGAGGATGACGAGACCCTGCCGCGGCTTGGAAACTGCAAGGGTTGGGTGCTGCTATGGCCGAAGAATCTTCTTTGTCTGGAGCCGGCCGAGAGCACACCAATAACCACACATCAGCAAGTAGGTATGAACACCACCACCCCGCCTACGCAATTACCAGCGCCTGTAGTGTCGGGTGAGAGCGGCGGACGACGCGAGGAAGGGGGTCCAATAGTGGTTGATGTAATCGCCCCCATAGAACAAAGAATGGATGATGAGATGGACGAGGACCCTCTTCGGTTCCTCAATACAGGCACCTATGACGATGACTTAGAATTGATGAGTCAGCCATATGACGACTCGGGCTATCAGCATGCTGATGAGATGGATGATCTGCCCGGGCAGGAACGTCCTAGCAGGGTTGATTGCAAGAAGTCTATCTTCATGCAATCCTCACAGGACATGCCTGAAGATGCTGCCTCAACACATGCTCAACTAGCCGAGGGTCGTACAGTGCTTATCCCGACAACACTAGGGCAGGGGTTAAGGAAGGGTCTGGAAGGTCAGCCCAAGAAAAAGGAGAGGAGGAGACCGGCGGGGAAAGGCTCTGCTGCCTACAAACAAGCCAGAGCACATAGCAGCCAGACGGCGGATTTTGAAGAGCGTGTACCCGTCAAAGGTGCAGCCATGTTCCATGTCACGGGTGAGCCGATCCTACCGCCGAAACCGCTGGAGGCAATACCAGGGGATCCCAGGAGACTGCACGACCATGTGCTGTCGACTTAGAAAAGCCTACTAGCCTCGAAGGATCCAGGATATCTGAAAGTGCTAGTTATCGACTAGAGGGGGGGTGAATAGGCAATTTTTATGAAAGGCTTTGAAACATTGTATGTATTCGAAGTATGCGGAAGCGATAAAGGATCAGGTAGGGATAGTAATCAACGATCTAGTCAAGGCATGCAATACAGTGACGAGATACAAACAAGTTAAGCATTATCATCATGCACACTAAGATGAGTCAAAGACAAACTTAGATAGAATGAAGATAAACAACAGATATGAATGTCTTCAGGATAAGTCTTCAAACAATGAACAAGCAAAGGCTTCACGATACAGAACAGGAATGTAAGAAGGTGAAGGATAGAACCAGTTGCTTGACGAAGACACAGGATTTGTTGGACCAGTTCCAGTTGTTGTGACAACTGTACATCTGGTTAGGGAGGCTGAGATTGAACTCAGAAGACCTCGTCTTCACCTTATTCCCCTTGAGCCGAAGTCACTTAGACAATGCTCAATCACTCACGTATGTCTTCAGGGGAGATTTCCGAAACCCGTACAAACTTGATCACCCGGCGATCCAGAATGACTCTTGGATTGCTCTAGACCCAGACGCCTAACCGTCTGGAAGATCACAGTCTTCAAGCAGAACAGAATGACTTTGGTGATGCTCAAACACACTAGCTCTAGGTGTTTAGGTGTATCCTCGCAGGATGTGTCTCTCTCAATGTCTTCGAGGTGGGTTGCTCCAAAACGACAACAGTCGTATCAATCTCTGAGCAGCCCACTTCTCATGGTGGAGGGGGTGGGCTATTTATAGCCAGCGGGCAACCCGACCTGATATGACCGAAATGACCCTGGGTCAATGGCCAACCGACACGTGTCACAATGGTCGAATTTCAAACACACGCGACAGCTTTACTTGGGCTACAAGTAAAGCTGACTCAACCAACTCTGGAAGAGATTTCCTCTCATTGTCTTCGCTCGAAGACATAGGTATGGGTTGAGCATCACGTCAGCATCTGACTTTGATCACATCGACCCCACTTAACAGTACGGTGGTTCCTATGACTCAGGAAATAAGAAACAAAACTACCAAAAGACTTCGTCTTCGCGTTTCATTGTCTTCGGACGAATGTCTTCGCATACCACCAATGGCTTCAGCCGTCATCAATGTCTTCGGACATTTTTGGGGGTCGTCTTCGACGGTTAAACCAAAACTCCAGGGACTTCTCTCTGTGCTAACCTGTGAACTCTCACAAACACATTAGTCCCTCAACCACGTTTGTCTTCAATACTCCAAAACCAAACAAGGGTGGCACTAGATGCACTTACAATCTCCCCCTTTTTGGTGATTGATGGAAATCTGGTTGAAGTTTTCAACGGGAATAAATATATGTGAAGATAAGATTTCGAAGATTTTGTTTTACAGGATATAGAGAGCTCCCCCTGAAGATGCGCATATGAATACTTTGCTTTGAATGCAAGTGAACATGGCAGGTTGTAGTTTGTGGAGATCTCCCCCTATATCTTGTAATCCAATCACTATGCATTAACAGATATGTCGAAGATAATGAAATGCACAATGAAAAAATGGGCGTCTGTAGAATGACCTTAAGCGCATGAAAATAACTTGAGGAAGCGCCGAAGAGTACGGTAAACATAAAGTGCAGACGTCCATCAGGACTTAAGTTTTACAACCCAAAATAGCAAATGTTCATAAATGAGAGTTGTAAACTTGGCAAAATATAACACCCAGCCCTTATTAGTAGACCTGTTTGAAGACTATCATCCAATGCTTCTCCCCCTTTTCTCATCGAATGACCAAAAAGGAACGAAGACATTAAGAACTACGCGTCCCCAGCAGGTGTCGATGAAGACGGTGCAGCGGGGTCTTGGGGTGCTGGTGTAGTGGAGCTTGGTGCAGTGTCACGACGCCAATTCGATGGAGGCAGGGAGGTGGCATCATCAGCTTCATCTGCAAGTCTGACGTTGGCGGAGGGAGCTGAAGAGTAGAAATCATTGTCTTCGACGGATGGAGTCTTGCGCCATTTCTCCGTACTGGGAGGTGGTGCACCAAATCTGTAGCGAGGGTGAAATCCATCTTCTCGAAGCTCGTCCTCAGGAGCCAGCATAGTCAGAGTTCTCCATGAGCGGCGACTCGTTTCGTAAGCCACAAATGCATTTTTGGTGGCGAGGTTGCGAACATGATTGACATCTTGCATCATGGAATGCATCTGACGCCGAGTCCATTCATGGTGCCTATCTTGCCTTTGGATCAGTGAAACAAGAAGTTCACGATCAGTGAGTGCACGTTCTCTTCTTGGTAGGCGTTGACGAGGTAGGGTGCTGGCAGTGGCTTCAGTGTTGGTAGCACCGGATCTTGGTTGTCGAAAAGCGCCAATAAGTCTAGCCCTTGATGGATCAGAAGGAATGTGAAGACCTTCAATATCAGCAGTGCCACTGGTGCCTTCGACAATAGGATTCTTGCTCTTGGATGGATACAAATCTGGTGTAACAACTTCAATATCTGGAAGATAAACGCCATGGTTGCAAGTAGAAGGAAGAAACCTGGTGTTGGTTCTGTACTTGATGAAGCGCATGATCCAGGGAGCATATATCTTTGGCTCGACGACATTGAAACCATTGGCAGCAAGGTTGCGAAGAAATAAGTCTTGAAGATTGAACCTGATGCCATACACAATGTTGTAGAGCAATGTCTTCAGAGGCCCTTCAATCTTGCGAGATGAGTTGTGCCCTTTGATTGGCCAAATGGTGTGCCGAAGAATGTGGTAGAGAGTCCGGGGCAAATACTGAAGATCGTCCACGAAGAATGAAGTGGGCAATTCTGCATCTTGAGCCAAAGGTTGCATCATTGTGAGCATCTCAGTCATGTTGGGTTCTCACATTTGGAATAGGCTTCGAGTAGCAGCCGCATAGGCTTCAGAGCGAGGATCCAACTCTTCACCGGAGGCAGCGAGTGGTGTTGCAGGAAAGAATTCCATTGGTGAAGCAGTGACATGTTCATCCCTTATCATAAAGTCCATTTGCCAAGTATTCAGATCACGACCGAAGCCAGAGATGTGGAGAGTTGTGTAGAACTGGATGTTGGAAATATGCCCTAGAGGCAATAATAAATTAGTTATTATCATATTTCCCCGTTCATAATAATAGTTTATTATTCATGCTAGAATTGTATTGACCGGAAACTAAATACATGTGTGAATAGATAAACAAATAATGTGTCCCTAGTAAGCCTCTACTAGACTAGCTCGTTGATCAAAAGATGGTCAAGATTTCCTAACCATGGACATGAGTTGTCATTTGATAATGGGATCATATCATTAGGAAAATGATGTGATGGACTTGACCCAACCGTTAGCATAGCAAATGATCGTTCAGTTTATTGCTATTGCTTTCACTATGTCAAATACACGTTCCTCTGACCATGAGATCATGCAACTCCCGGATACCGTAGGAATACTTTGGGTGTATCAAACGTCACAACGTAACTGGGTGATTATAAAGGTGCACTACAGGTATCTCCGAAAGTGTTTGTTGAGTTGGCATGGATCGAGATTGGAATTTGTCACTCCGACTATCGGAGAGGTATCTCTGGGCCCTCTTGCTAATACAGCATCACAGAAGCCTTGCAAGCACCGTGATTAAAGAGTTAGTTACAAGATGACGTATTACAGAACGAGTAAAGAGACTTGCCGGTAACGAGATTGAACTAGGTATTGGATACCGACGATCGAATCTCGGGCAAGTAACATACCGCCAGACAAAGGGAACAACGTATGTTGACATATGAGGTTCACTGATAAAGATCTTCGTGGAATATGTAGGAACCAATATGAGCATCCAGGTTCCGCTGTTGGTTATTGACCGGAGAGTCGTCTCGGTCATGTCTACATCATTCCCGAACCCGTAGGGTCTGCACACTTAAGGTTTGATGACGATTTAGTATTATATGAGTTATGTGATTGGTGGCCGAAGTTTGTTCGGAGTCCCGGATGAGATCACAGACATGACGAGGAGTCTCGAAATGGTCGAGAGGTAAAGATTCATATATTGGAAGGCTATAT
This sequence comes from Elymus sibiricus, assembly GCA_039707655.1. Taxonomy (NCBI): domain Eukaryota; kingdom Viridiplantae; phylum Streptophyta; class Magnoliopsida; order Poales; family Poaceae; genus Elymus; species Elymus sibiricus. Next base: position 102,902,211 of record CM077669.1, on the reverse strand, counting down.
TCGGACGTCGAAAAGGTTCCGAGTGATTCGGGTATTTTTCGGAGTACCGGGGAGTTACGGGAATTCACCGGGAGAAGTAATGGGCCTTATTGGGCCATACGGGAAAAGGAGAGGCAGGCCACATGAGGAGGCTCGCGCCCCCCCTTGCCCAAACCGAATTGGACTAGGGGAGGGGGCGCAGCCCCCTCTTTCCTTTCCCTCTTCCTTCCCTCTTTCCTACTCCGTATGGGAGGTGGAATCCTACTAGGACTAAGGAGTCCTAGTAGGACTCCCTACACTTGGCGCACCCCTAGTGGGCCGGCCTCCTCCCTCTCATCCTTTATATACGGGGGCAAGGGGGCACCCCAAAGTACACAATTGTCCCATAGCCGTGTGCGGTGCCTCGATCTCCGTTTTCCACCTCGGTCATATTTTCGGAGAGCTTAGGCGAAGCCCTGCCGGAATCACTTCACCGTCACCGTCGCTATGCCGTCGTGCTAACGGAACTCATCTACTACCTCGACGTCTTGCTGGATCAAGAAGGCGAGGAATGTCACCGAGCTGCACGTGTGTAGAACTCGGAGGTGCCGTACGTTCGGTACTTGATCGGTGGAGCTCGAAGGATTGTTCGGCTACATCAACCGCGTTGTGAGACGCTTCCGCTAACGGTCTACGAGGGTACGTAGACACACTCTCCCCTCTCGTAGCGATACATCTCCATGGATAGATCTTGCATGAGCGTAGGAAATTTTTTGAAATTCATGCTCCGTTCCTCAACAGTGGCATCCGAGCCAGGTCTATGCGTAGATGTGATTTGCACGAGTAGAACACAAGTGAGTTGTGGGCGTGGGTGTATACATATTGCTTGCCGTTACTAGTTGTTACTTGATTCGGCGGTATTGTGAGATGAAGCGGCCCGGACCGACATTACGCGTACGCTTACGCGAGACAGGTTTCACCGCTACGTGCACTCGTTGCATAAAGGTGACTGGCGGGTGTCTGTCTCTCTCACTTTAGTTGAATCGGTTTCAATGAAGAGGGTTCTTTTAGAAGATCAAAAAGCAATCACTACACCACGTTGTGGTTTTGCGTAGGTAAGAATGGTTCTTGCAAACCCGTAGCAGCCACGTAAAACTTGCAACAACAAAGTAGAGGACGTCTAACTTGTTTTTGTAGGGTATGCTGGTGATGTCATATGGCCAAGACATGATGTGATATAAGTTGTTGTATGAGATGATCATGTTTTGTAAGTTATCAGGCAACCGGCAGGAGCCTTATGGTTGTCTCTTTATTGTATGCAATGCCAACGCTATGTAATTGCTTTACTTTACCGCTATTAGTTAGCAGTAGTAGTAGTAGCAATAGCCGGCGAGACGACCATGACGCTACGATGGAGATCAAGGTGTCACGATGCTACGATGGAGATCAAGGTGTCAACCCGGTGACGATGGAGATCATGACGGTGCTTTGCTGATGGAGATCAAAAGCACAAGACGATGATGGCCATATCATGTCACATATATTGAATTGCATGTGATGTTAATCCTTTTATGCATCTTATTTTGCTTAGGACGACGGTAGCATTATAAGATGATCCCTTCACTAAATTTCAAGATAAGTGTTCTCCCCTAGTATGCACCGTTGCGAAGGTTCGACGCTTCTAAGCACCACGTGATGATCGGGTGTGATGGATTCTTTCGTTCGCATACAACGGGTGTAAGCCAGTTTTACACACGCAGAATACTTGGGTTAAACTTGACGAGCCTAGCATGTACAGACATGGCCTCGGAACACAAGAGACCGAAAGGTCGAACATGAGTCATATAGTAGATATGATCAACATGAAAGATGTTCACCATTGATAACTAATCCACCTCACGTGATGATCGGACGTGGTTTAGTTGATGTGGATCATGTTACACTTAGACAACTTGAGGGATGTTAATCTAAGTGGGAGTTCTTAAGTAATTTGATTAATTGAACTTCAATTGTCATGAACATAGTCTTACTTGTTTTAGCAAATTTATGTTGTAGATCCATAGACCGCGCTGTAGTTCCCCTGTTTTTATTATGTTCCTAGAGAAAACGAAGTTGAAAGTTGATGGAAGCAACTATGCGGACTAGGTCCGTGATCTGAGGATTGTCCTCACTGCTGCACAGAAGGCTTATGTCCTTAATGCACCGCTCAGTGAAATACCCCTACGGCTTCGTCTGAGGACGTTATGAACGTCTGGCAGACAAGAAAAGATGACTACTCGATAGTTTAGTGTGCCATACTTTACGGCTTAGAACTGGAGCTCCAAATATGTTTTGAGCAACACGGAGCATATGAGATGTTCCAAGAGCTGAAAATTTGTTTTTAAAGACTCACACCCGGGTCGAGAGGGATGACACCTTCGACAAGTTCTATAGCTACAAGATGGAGGAGAACAGCTCCGTTAGTGAGCATGTACTCAGAATGTCTGAGTACTTCAAACACTTGAATCAAGTGGGAGTTAGACTTCCGAATAAAGTGGTGATTGATAGAGTTCTCTAGTCACTATCACTAAGCTACTGGATCTTCGTGATGAACTATAAACATGCAAGGGATAGAAGATCCTTAAGCTATTCGCGATGCTACAATCTGCGGATGTAGAAATCAAAAAAAGGGAGCATCAAGTGTTGATGGTTAATAAGACCACTAGTTTCAAGAAGGGCAAGGGAAAGAAAAGGGAACTTCAAGAAGAACGGTAAAACAGTTGCCGCTCACGCGAAGAAACCCAAGGCTGAACCAAACCCGAGACTTAGTGCTCCCATTGCAAAGGGAAATGTCACAGGGAGCGGAACTTCCCCAAAGTAACTGGCAGATAATAAGACTGGCAATGTCAACAAAGATATTTGATATACATGTTATTGATATGTACCTTACTAGTACTCATAGGAGCACCTGGGTATTTGATACTTGTTCAGTTGCTTACAACTTGAAACATGGAGCTTCGGAATAAACGAGGGCTAGCTAAGAACGAGGTGACGATGTGCATTGGAAGTGTCTCCAAGGTTAATGTGATCACCATCGCCACGCTCTCTCTACCTTCAGGATTAGTGATGAACCTAAATAATTGTTATTTGGTGCTTGCGTTAAGCATGAACATTATATCTGATAGTGTTTATTTCAAGACGGTTATTCAATTTCAGAGAATAATTGTTATTCTATTTGGATAATATCATTGATGATCATGCACTTAAAATGAAAGGTTTATAGAATCTTGATCGTAGTAATACATATGTTCATAACACGAATGCCAAAAGATAATGATAGTAGCACATATTTGTGGCACTGCCGCTTAGGTCATATCAGTGTTAAACACATGAAGAAACTCCATGCAGATGGGTTTTTGGAATCTCTTGATTATGAATCATTTGAGACATGTGAACCGTGCCTTATTGGCAAGATGACTAAAACTCCGTTCTCCGGAACAATGGAGCGAGCAACCAACTTATTGGAAATAATACATACCAATGTATGCGGTCCGATGAGTGTTGAGGCGCGTGGTGGATATCGTTATATTCTCACGTTCACTGATGATTTGAGTAGATATGGTTATGTCTACTTGATGAAGCATAAATCTGAAACATTTGAAAAGTTCAAAGAATTTCAGAGTGAAGTAGAGAACCATCGTAACAAGAAAATAAAGTTCTTACGATCTGATCGTGGAGGAGAATATTTGAGTTACGTGTTTGGCAATCACTTAAGACCATGTGGAATTGTTTCACAGCTCACGCCACATGGAACACCACAGCGTAATGGTGTGTCCGAACGTCGTAATCGTACTCTATTGGATATGGTGCGTTCTATGATGTCTCTTACCGATTTGCCACTATCATTTTGGGGTTATGCATTAGAGACAGCTGCATTCACTTTAAACAAGGGCACCGTCTAAATCCGTTGAGATGACACCGTATGAACTGTGGTTTGCAAGAAACCTAAGATGTTGTTTCTAAAAGTTTGGGGATGCAATGCTTATGTCAAAAGGCTTCAGCCAGATAAGCTCGAACCCAAAGCGGATAAGTGCGTCTTCATAGGATACCCAAAGGAGACCGTTGGGTACACCTTCTACCACAGATCCGAAGGCAAAGTATTCGTTGCTAAGAATGGATCCTTTGTAGCGAAGGAGTTTCTCTCGAAAGAAGTGAGTGGGAGGAAAGTAGAACTTGATGAGATAATTGTACCTCCTCTGGATAGTAGTACGCCACAGAAAGAAATTTCTATGACACCAACACAGACCAGAGAAGAAGTTGATGATGATGATCATGAGGCTTCGGATCAAGTTGCTACAGAACCTCGTAGGTCAACCAAGACACGCTCCGCACCAGATTGGTACGGCAATCCTGTCTTGGAGGTCATGTTGTTAGACAACGGTGAACCTACGAACTATGAAGAAGCGATGGCGAGCCCGGATTCCGACAAATGGCTTGAGGCCATGAAATCCGAGATTAGATCCATGTATGAGAACAAAGTGTGGACTTTGGTAGACTTGCCCGATGAAACGGCGAGCTATTAAAAATAAATGGATCTTTAAGAAGAAGACGGACGCTGATGGTAATGTCACCGTCTATAAAGCTCGACTTGTTGCTAAAGGTTATCGACAAGTTCAAGGAGTTGACTACGATGAGACTTTCTCACCCGTAGCGATGCTAAAGTCTGTCAGAATTATGTTAGCAATTGCCGCGTTTTATGATTATGAAATCTGGCAAATGGACGTCAAAACGGCATTCCTTAATGGATTCCTTAAGGAAGAATTGTATATGATACAACCGGAAGGTTTTGTCGATCCTAAAGGTGCTAACAAAGTATGCAAGCTCCAGCGATCCATCTATGGACTGGTGCAAGCATCTCGGAGCTGGAATACTCGCTTTGATGAAGTGATCAAAGCGTTTGGGTTTATGCAAGTTTATGGAGAAACTTGTATTTACAACAAAGTGAGTGGGAGCTCTATAACATTTCTAATAAGTATATGTGATTGGAAATGATGTAGAATTTCTGGAAAGCATAAAGAATTAATTGAAAGGAGTTTTTCAATAAAAACCTGTTTTTTGAGTTATCCACGGTTTGGGCATCAAGATCTATAGAGATAGATCAAGACACCTGATAAAAGATTTTCACACACCTTGATTAGATTTTGAAGAAGTTCAAAATGGATCAAGTCAAAAGAAATAAGTTCTTGGCTGGTGTGAAGTGGAGTAAGACTTGAAGATCTAGGTAAAGGTTGTTTACATGTTAGGCATCAAAATCTATAGAGATAGATTGAGACGCCTCATATGACTTTCACAAAACATATACCTTGACAAGATTTTGAAGAAGTTCAAAATGGATCAGTCAAAGAAGGAGTTCTTGACTGTGGTGAAAGGTGTGAAGTTGAGTAAGACTCAAATCTCGACCACGGCAAAATAAATAGAATGGATGAAGGTTATCCCCTATGCCTCGGCCATAGGTTCTATAAAGTATGCCAAGCTGTGTGCCTTGCCATGTGTCTGGCAAAAGAGGTACCAAAGTGATCCAGGAGTAGATCACTAGACAGCGGTCAAATTATCCTTAAGATGACTAAGGAAGAATTTCTCGGGAATAGAGATGATAAAGAGTTCATCGTCAGGGGTTACGTCGATGCAAGCTTTAAACACTGATCCGAAAGACTATGAGTCTCAGACCGGATAAGTATAGTGGGGAAATTTTTTGGAGTAGCTCCAAACAGAGTGTGGTAGCAGCATCTACATAGAGATTTGCCAAGAACACACGGATCTGAATATTGCAGACCCGTTGACTAAAACCTCTCTCACAAGCAAAACATGATCAGCTTTAGAACTGATTAAGTGTTAATTACATGGAGATGTAATCTAGATTATTGACTCTAGTGCAAGTGGGAGACTGTTGGAAATATGCCCTAGAGGCAATAATAAATTAGTTATTATCATATTTCCCCGTTCATAATAATAGTTTATTATTCATGCTAGAATTGTATTGACCGGAAACTAAATACATGTGTGAATAGATAAACAAATACGGTGTCCCTAGTAAGCCTCTACTAGACTAGCTCGTTGATCAAAAGATGGTCAAGATTTCCTGACCATGGACATGAGTTGTCATTTGATAATGGGATCACATCATTAGGAGAATGATGTGATGGACTTGACCCAACCGTTAGCATAGCAAATGATCGTTCAGTTTATTGCTATTGCTTTCACTATGTCAAATACACGTTCCTCTGACCATGAGATCATGCAACTCCCGGATACCGTAGGAATACTTTGGGTGTATCAAACGTCACAACGTAACTGGGTGATTATAAAGGTGCACTACAGGTATCTCCGAAAGTGTTTGTTGAGTTGGCATGGATCGAGATTGGAATTTGTCACTCCGACTATCGGAGAGGTATCTCTGGGCCCTCTCGGTAATACAGCATCACAGAAGCCTTGCAAGCACCGTGACTAAAGAGTTAGTTACAAGATGACGTATTACGGAACGAGTAAAGAGACTTGCCGGTAACGAGATTGAACTAGGTATTGGATACCGACGATCGAATCTCGGGCAAGTAACATACCGCCAGACAAAGGGAACAACGTATGTTGACATATGAGGTTCACCGATAAAGATCTTCGTGGAATATGTAGGAACCAATATGAGCATCCAGGTTCCGCTGTTGGTTATTGACCGGAGAGTCGTCTCGGTCATGTCTACATCATTCCCGAACCCGTAGGGTCCGCACACTTAAGGTTCGATGACGATTTAGTATTATATGACTTATGTGATTGGTGTCCGAAGTTTGTTCGGAGTCCCGGATGAGATCACAGACATGACGAGGAGTCTCGAAATGGTCGAGAGGTAAAGATTCATATATTGGAAGGCTATATTCGGACGTCGGAAAGGTTCCGAGTGATTCGGGTATTTTTCGGAGTACCGGGGAGTTACGGGCATTCACCGGGAGAAGTAATGGGCCTTATTGGGCCATACGGGAAAAGGAGAGGCAGGCCACGTGAGGAGGCTCGCGCCCCCCCTTGCCCAAACTGAATTGGACTAGGGGAGGGGGCGCAGCCCCCTCTTTCCTTTCCCTCTTCCTTCCCTCTTTCCTACTCCGTATGGGAGGTGGAATCCTACTAGGACTAAGGAGTCCTAGTAGGACTCCCCACACTTGGCGCACCCTTAGGGGGCCGGCCTCCTCCCTCTCATCCTTTATATACGGGGGCAAGGGGGCACCCCAAAGTACACAATTGTCCCATAGCCGTGTGCGGTGCCCCGATCTCCGTTTTCCACCTCGGTCATATTTTCGGAGAGCTTAGGCGAAGCCCTGCCGGAATCACTTCACTGTCACCGTTGCCACGCCATCGTGCTGACGGAATTCATCTACTACCTCGACGTCTTGCTGGATCAAGAAGGCGAGGAACGTCACCGAGCTGCACGTGTGTAGAACTCGGAGGTGCCGTACGTTCGGTACTTGATCGGTGGAGCTCGAAGGATTGTTCGACAACATCAACCGCGTTGTGAGACGCTTCCGCTAACGGTCTACGAGGGTACGTAGACACACTCTCCCCTCTCGTAGCGATACATCTCCATGGATAGATCTTGCGTGAGCGTAGGAAATTTTTTGAAATTCATGCTCCGTTCCCCAACACTGGAGGATGAGTTTCTCATTCCAGTCTTCATGGTCAGTGCAGAAAGGCAGTAGGCCCACATCTCGAAGACAATCCAGTGCTTGATCAAAATAGGGAAGACCTTTCATAGCTTCAAAGCTGAGATGTTTGTGGGGAAAGATCATGTTCTGACCATAGAGCACACACATGTAGTACTGACGTTGTGGAGCACTCCAGAACCTATCAGACTGTATTCTTTCACGCTTGTATGGATTGCGGTCAGAGTCAAAGAAGGTGTTGTTCAGCCTGAACCTTTCCAACTCGAAGACCAAGGGTCTTGCAGGGCCTGAGTGACGAAGACTTGGAAGACGTGGCATGGGGTTCATGATATTGGGGCGTCGATCAAGGTGGAACTCATACTGTGGTCCCATTCTTGGTGGTGCAACAAGGCGAGGCCATCTTGTAGGAACCATCTCTCCTTCCCTATTGCGAGCCATCACAATGTTGTCTTCATTGTCTTCAGTTGATGGCGTGGCAGGGACAGGAGGTCCATCAGGGGATGGGGCATTGGCATCGCCCAGGGTGGCATCGGCAGCAATGTCTTCCGCTGCCGTGTTTTCTGTTGCAAGTTGGCTGGGAGGTACATCTTCAATCCTCAGCACTTCTTCGACTGGTGCAGTCGGTGAAACTCGTACTTCGTCTTCAGGAATAGGGGACATGAGAGCTCGAGGTCCTCGACGAAGACGTTTGAGTGGGGAAGTGCTGGTGGTGGTTTCAATCTCAATTGGAACAAACGGAGATTCTGGTGAAGTTTGCACAGGTGGGAAGAAAGGAGGTGATGGTGTACCGGACTCAGCTTCAGGTACTTCTGGCCGGAGGGGAGTCCCAATATCCACAAATTCACTTGTTGGCTGTGGGGAGGAGAGCATTGTCGCGTCCACCTATGGAACATGTTCTGGCTCGACATTGTCTTCGGGACCAATGTCTTCATGGGCAGTGTTTTCAGCTGCTGCAGTGTCTTTAGTAGTTGGAATCTCTTCTGGTTTCTGAGTCTCTGTGGAAGCAGACTCATGCAGAACAACTTGTCTCTCCAAGTTTTCTGAAGCAGGAGGAGCCACTGAGATTGGCTTGATGAGCAGAGGCTCTTGTTGAGGAGCGGGAGTTGATGACGGTGCAGTAGGAGAAACAGGTGCTTGTGCCGGCTCCGAAGACTTGGATTTTCTTGTCTTCAACCTCTTCGGAGGTTGGGCTTCGGTGGCAGCGGCCTTGCGCTTCTTGGCTTCAGCTTCCGACTTCTTGGTCTTCTTGCTATCAGCAGCAGAGGAAGACGGAGGTGCACGAGTGCCAGAGAAACCAGCTGGAAACTCAATGTCATGTAGGAGAAGGCACATCCGAAGACATTGACGCTTGCCTGGAGCGGGCAATGATTTCGGGAGCAAGAGCAGGGAGACCGAGAGCATTTCTTCTCAGCATGTCGTTGTGAGCTTGGACCATGATTGAAGTCTTTCTCTTGAGGCGCGTAAGGGCTCCTTTGACAGCTTCACATCTTTTCTCAAACACAGCTTTGAGGTCTGCCATCATTAGTTGATATCCCTTTATCTGTTCAGCAGAGAGTCTGTGCACATTTTGCTTGAAGAGTTCCTTTTCATGACTGATCTTGGCCTTCATTTGCTTGGCCTTCTGAGCCACAGTCAGTTCCTCGTTCACAAGTCCTTGGAACGTGACGCTCAGGCCAATCGGGAGCTGAAGAGCATCAATGGTGAGAGAGGGATCTGTGAACCATTCATTAATGAAGTGTTCGAAGATGATAGGATCAATCAGAGGCAAGTCTTCGAGCAGCTTGGCTTCCTCTTCTTTCTGCTAGATGAGCCTAGCTAAGGCTTCATCGTCGAACTCATCGTCAGATAGATCAATCATATTGGCAGCGTCCATTAATGACAGAGTAGGCTTCGGACCTCTGGAGGCAACAGCTTTCCTTTTCATTCGCCTATGAAGGCGATCTTCTTCCTCAGGCTCTTCCAGATTAACAGAGGGAGAGCGCGAGGCTTGAGGTGAGGGGACAGACGGCTTGGAAGGTTTTGAAGCCTTGGGCTTTGAAGCCAGTGACTTCTTCAGAGGCTTCGGCCGTGGAGCTGGTGGATGCTCTTCATCGTCATCATCAAAGTCAGACTGTGTAGGATCTGGGCAGCCAAGTATACTTGATGGATGAGGATTGCTGGGCATTGGGGGCCTGAACATGCATGGATAGAACCCCATACTGATGGCTTCTGCCTTAGTCTTCGGATGAAGATTTCTGTAGACAATGTATGTCCATGGTGCCTTTTCAGCACACTTATCAGCATACTCCTTGGTGACAAAGTGGTAGTTAAACCACTCCACACTCCAATATCTTCGAATCCATTGGATTCGAGTCTTGCGCTAATGATAAGTTTCCCCTTCATCTAGTTTCCCCTTCATCTGACTTGTATTGCTCATATAGATCTAGGGGGGAGATCCTTAGCAGTATTCTTTCGTCTCTGCTTCCCTCCCTTCTTGACTGGTTTATCATCTGCCATTCGCTTCGACAAAGGCTTCACAGGAGTGCGCAGATAAGAACAAGTACCAGGCGATTCCAGATGTATCTGCAAGTAGTCTGCAAACGAATTCAGACTATGAGATCCAAGCGATTCTGCTGCGGACATGTACATGTGAAAGAGTTAGAGGCGCGAGGGAAGAGAAGAGGTCATATGCATTCTCAGAAGATTTGGAAGATAGCACGGTGTTTAGAAGACATTGACCTTTTACCGAAGACATTCACTTTTATAGCATACATGGTGATTTCAGATTTATACAAGTCCAAGGATTCGTACAAGTGAGGAATCAAACCAATCTTCAGACCAAAAAGTGAAAGTATTGGGCAAGGTAGAGATCTAGATCTAGATGCGATTGAGTGGAAAGTGAAGAAACAACAACCGACTATTTTCAGTAGAAATTTCAGATCAAACATGAGGTAAAAAATAACCTTTTATTTACCGCAATGAAGAACGCGATGAACGGCTTGACGAGATGGAGAGGCCAAGACGTTTAATCTGCCTCACCCTAACTTGGTGGAGACAGACAGCTACGGCGGCGGCGTGAAGGAGATGTACGCGGCCGGCGTGAATACGTCGTCGGAGAAGGCATGGCAGCTAAGCACTTCATCTCCGGCGGCGATGGAATCCAGCGACGGCGCTAGGGTTTGAGCACGTGGGTGGAGGAGGAAGAGGAAAGTAATAATGGAAGGGGGTAACTTGTATTTATAGGGGGTGGAAACATCCGAACCGGTTGGACGGATATGCCCCTGACTCCTCGGTTTAAGTGGACACGTGGCATACATACAACCCACCTGACAACCCACTACCATAATCGAAGCGGCGGCGCAGGAGTTGTTGCTAATAATGCAGAGACAGTTGAGATTTGAGAATTAAATATGTGGTTGATTTGTCTTCAACTATCAAGGACACAGTGAAGACAGTCAACACGTGTCAATATAGAATGCATATGACTGGAATAGAACAGACTTGGACGAGGTAAGAACAGAAGGGAATGTCGGGTCCGATCACATTTGCCTAGGAAAAAGTTGACGACAAAGCTATAGGACAAATGTTGTATAGGACAAAGCTCTAATCCAAAAGTAGATCTGCAAATAGTTTTCAACTGAAACACATATGCAAGTATAAATTTTGTTTCGAAGACATTCAACTCTCGAAGACATGTGAAGAAGATTGAGATAAAAAGCAATGTCTTCAAGTTTGGTTTGGTGGCATTACCCACCGTATAAGAATGTTAGACTCAGACACGGCGCACAATTGTCGTGGCGCTCTGAAGTCATATTCTTCGTTAATGTATTCACACTCAGATTGTAAGTCTTCATGAATTGAAGACAAACGTTACATCGTGTGTTGTGCATCAAAGTCATCAACATGCATAAGCGTTTGGATGTATTCCCATTCAAAGGACATTCGAGGATTCTAAGATATTTAGCTCACACCGCAACTTGCAAAACCTCTTCTCATCCAAAGGCTTCATGAAGATATCTGCCAGTTGATCTTCAGTGTCAGCATGCTTGATGTTGATGTCGCCCTTCATCACGTGATCCTAAAGAAAATGATGTCGTATCTGGATGTGCTTTGTCTTCGAATGTTGTACGGGGTTGTGGGAGATCTTGATTGCACTCTCATTGTCGCAGTAGAGAGGTACATGCTTCAAGTTGATGCCGTAGTCCTTGAGAGTCTGCTTCATCCATAGAAGTTGAGTGCAGCATGTGCCAGCAGCAATGTATTCGGCTTCGGCAGTGGAGAGTGAAACACAGTTCTGCTTCTTCGAAGACCAACATACAAGAGATCGTCCCAGAAAGTGACAAGTGCCTGATGTAGACTTGTGATCAACTCTGTCGCCAGCAAAGTCAGAATCTGAATAGCCAATCAGCTCAAACTTCGAACCCTTTGGATACCATAATCCTAGTGTTGGGGTGTGAGCCAGATATCTAAGTATTCGCTTCACAGCAAGGTGATGCGACTCCTTTGGTGCCGCTTGAAATCGGGCGCACATGCAAACGCTAAGCATTATATCTGGCCTAGATGCACATAAGTACAATAAAGACCCAGTCATGGAGCGATATACCTTCTGATCGAAATCTTTACCATTTTTGTCAGTGCAGAGGTGACCATTGGTAGGCATAGGCATATTGTAGCCTTTGGCTTCATTCATGCCGAATTTCTTGAGGCAATCCTTGAGGTACTTCTCCTGAGATATGAAGATGCCATTGGGTTGTTGTCGAATTTGAAGCCCTAGGAAGAATTTCAGTTCTCCCATCATCGACATTTGATACTTCTCTTGCATCATATAAGCAAACTCATCACTGTATTTGTTGTTAGTACAGCCGAAGATAATGTCGTCCACATATATTTGGCATACAAACAGTTCATCATCATAGGATTTAGTGAAGAGAGTGGGATCGAGTGAACCAGGTTTGAAGCCTTTCTTCTTGAGGAATTCCTTGAGTGTGTCATACCAAGCTCTTGGTGCTTGCTTGAGGCCATAGAGTGCCTTGTTGAGCTTGAAGACTTTGTCAGGATGCTTTGGATCTTCAAACCCTGGTGGTTGAGCAACATATACTTCTTCCTCAATCTTACCATTGAGGAATGCACTTTTGACATCCATTTCATATAAGCATATGTCATGATGGTTAGCATAAGCAAGCAGTATACGAATGGCTTCGAGTCTAGCGACAGGTGCAAAGGTTTCACCGAAGTCAATACCCTCGACCTATGTGTAACCTTGGGCCACAAGTCTGGCCTTGTTTCTGATGACTTGGCCGGACTCATCTTGCTTGTTGCGGAAGATCCACTTGGTACCGATGATGTTGTGCTTCCTTGGATCAGGACGCTTTACGAGCTCCCACACATTGTTCAGCTCGAACTGATGAAGCTCTTCCTGCATGGCTTGAATCCATTCTGGTTCCTTGAAAGCTTCATCTACTTTGGTGGGCTCTGTGATGGATACAAAAGCAAAGTGCCCACAAAAGTTAGCCAACTGAGTAGCTCTTGAGCGAGTAAGTGGACCTGGTGCATTTATGTTGTCAAGCATTCTCTCAATTTGGACTTCATTTGCCACTCGCGGATGTGCAGGGCGAAGACTTTGTTCAGGCTGCTGAGCATTGTCTTCATCAGCAGCATTGTCTTCGGGTTCAGCATTGTCTTCGCGCTGAGTAGATGGAGGAATGATGACTTCTTCTTCAACCACATGTTCTTCAGGCACAATTTCTCCAGTGCCCATTAGTCTAATAGCTTCATCGGGAGGTAGTTCATCTAGCACAGGAGGCAGGTGCTCTCTTTGCGAGCCATTAGTTTCAGCGAATCGCACATCTACAGTTTCAACAACCTTGTTGTGAAGGATGTTGAAGACCCTGTAGGTGTGTGAATCCTTTCCATAACCAAGCATGAAACCCTCATGTGCTTTCGGTGCAAATTTAGAAGTGTGGTGTGGATCCCTTATCCAGCATCTTGCACCGAAGACTTTGAAATAACTTACATTGGGTTTCTTACCAGTGAGAAGCTCATATGATGTTTTCTTGAAGAACTTGTGAAGATATACTCTATTGATAATGTGACATGCAGTATCAATGGCTTCAGGCCATAGCTTCCGTGGTGTCTTGTATTCATCAAGCATGGTGCGAGCCATCTCAATAATAGTCCTATTCTTGCGCTCCACGACACCATTCTGCTAAGGAGTATATGGAGCAGAGAACTCATGAGTGATGCCAAGAGTATCAAGAAAGGTGTCCAGGCCTGTGTTCTTGAATTCAGTGCCATTGTCACTCCTGATGTGCTTGATCTTGATGTTGTAGTTGTTCATACACCTATTTGCGAAGTGCCTGAAGACATCCTGCACTTCATTTTTGTAAAGAATGATATGCAACCAAGTGAATCGAGAATAGTCATCAACAATCATGAAGCCATATAGATTTGCAGTGGTAGAGAAGGTGGAATAGTGAGTAGGGCCAAATAAGTCCATGTGTAGTAGCTCGAAGGGACGTGAGGTCGTCATGATTGTCTTCGAGGGGTGTTTGGCCCTGGTCATCTTCCCGGCTTCACAGGCACCACAAAGGTGGTCCTTCTTGAACTTGACACCCTCGACGCCAATGATGAGCTTCTTCTTGGCGAGTGTGTGTAAGTTCCTCATCCCAGCATGTCCTAGCCTTCTGTGCCAAAGCCAGCACTCCGAAGCTTTTGCTAGAAGACATGAGGCAACCTGTGGTCCCGCAGAGAAGTCTACCATGTACAGATCACCTCTTCGAAAATCTTCGAAGACTTTGGTTTTGTCAGAAGCCATTAGTACCACACATCGAAATTTGCCGAATATGACGAGCATATCTAAGTCACAAAGCATTGAGACAGACATCAAGTTGTAACCAAGGGATTCGACAAGCATGACATTTTCCATGTGCCGGTCCCTTGAGATAGCAACTCTACCTAGCCCCAATACTTTGTTGATGCTCTTGTCAGCAAAGATGATGTGATCTTTTGTTGGAGGTCGAAGAGTTTGCTCCATCAATAGGCTTCGATCACCAGTCATATGACTTGTGCATCCACTGTCCATAATCCATTCAGTGGCATTGGATTTGTCTTCCTGCATTGAGAATTAGTCGAGTTCACCAAAGCATGTAGGAGTAACATGCTAAGATGAAGATATAGCAGTAGACAATGGTAGGTATTCTGAACGAGGTATGCATTAGATTTCTTGCGTTCAGACAAGAATGTTTTCGGGTTCCCAGAGATGATCTTTGGGATAGGCTTCTTCCTATCTGGAGACCCGATGCTGCATAGAAGATATTAGTTCTTCTTAACCACCCACATGCGAAGGGGTGGCTTAGAAGCAATGAGACGTAGGGCAGCATCAGAGAATCTAGGCAAAGATGCCCTAATAGTACGTTTCACAGGAGGGTTAGTGTACTCAAATGAATATGCAGAATAGTTCTTAGTAGAATTAACATATCGATTTTTGCCATAGTGCACATATTCATGAACTTTTTCAGCCCTGCCCTGCGAAACATGATTGTTAGTGTAATCATATGAAGACCTTTGTCTTCTCGAAGACATTGATCTGGGATCTGTCTTCTTCTTGAGAGATGTCTTCATGACATTCACATGAAGTTTCTCAAGAAGGCATTTGGGAACCCCATATCTTCTTCAGAGGTGAACCATTCCTGCAGTTAGTACCAATGTACCTAGCAAATACTTCACCATTTTTGCATTTGAACAGTTTATAGTTGGAATCGAAAGATTCATCAATATTAATAGGATTCACACAGTTGAAGCCAGATAATGTGGAAGGATCAACTGAAGGGCCTTTTGCAGCAACCCATGTGGTTTTGGGGTACTGCTCAGGTGTCTAGTAGGATCCATCAACATTGATGTTTCTTTCGAAACCCACACCCTCTTTCCTAGGGTTTTTGTTCAAGATTGTCTTCTTCAGGACATCACAAAGAATCTGATGTCCTTTCAGACTCTTGTACATGTCAGTTTCAAGCAAAGTCTTCAACCTGTCATTGTCATCGGTGATAGCAGTGGCTTCCTCAGATGAGGGGTTAGTTGCCACAGATACAGTTGAAGATAAAGCATTTTCAGAAGCATTTGAACATTCTGCAGTTGAATCATTTGTGTCACGGGCAATAAACTTTAAGCATGGAGCATCAAATTCATCCTGAGCGGTACTGATCTGTTCTGCTAAGAGTGAGTCGTTTTCCTTCCGTAGGTCATCATGTGCTTCCCTCAACTTCTCAAGATCAATATTTTTCTGAAGATATTCCAGAGAAAGCTTCTTGTGATCAGTTGAAAGAGCATCATGACGACTTTGGAGATCCTCAAACCTTGAACGAAGACTACGCATGTCTTCAGCCATAGTTTCGTTCAGACTCATCTCTTCGCGTAACAGGTCATCGCTTTCTCTAGAGTACTTTGCATTTTCTCCATGGAACTTTGTTGTTTAGTGGCAATTTTTTACAAGTTTAGCATAGCTAGGTTTCATGTCATCATCAGATTTAGCTTCGGACTCAGAGTCATGACGTGAGGGTTTTGAGGATACCTTGGAGGCTTTCGCCATGAAGCAGTAGGCTGGAGTGGCATCATCATCACTGGCTTCGGTGTTGAATAAGGGACCATTGTCTTTGGGTTCGAAGACATACGTGGAGAGATATTCCGAAGCCATTGCTAGTCCAGCTACTTCAGCGTCAGATTCCTCCTCAAATACTTCCTCAACTTCTGAACCAGATTCAGACTATTAATCCATCTCCTTTCCGATGAAGGCATGTGCCTTACCAGATGAACTCTTCTTGTGTGATGAAGACTTTGCATACTTCTTCTTCTTCTTGTCATCGGAGTCATAGTCCTTGCTCTTCTTCTTGGATTCCTTCTCCTATCGAGGACAATCAGCGATGAAATGGCCAACTTTCTTGCACTTGTGACAGGTTTGCTTCTTGTTGTCTCTTGAACACATTTCACCAGACCTCTTGGAATCCCGCTTTGAAGATTTTGCATAGCGCTTTGACTTGGCAAACTTTTGAAACTTCTTGAAAAGAAGAGCGAGTTCTTTTCCAAAGTCTTCAGCACCATCAGAACTGCATTCAGAGTTGTCTTTCGATGATGACACAGCCTTGGCCTTCAAGGCACGAGAACGACTATAACTGGGACCGTAGATATCCCTCTTCTCAGCTTGTTGGAACTCATGTATGTTCAATCTCTAGAGGATATCAACGGGATCCAAACTCTTGAAGTCAGGGCGCTCTTGGATCATGAGTGCGAGAGTATCAAAGGAACTGTCAAGTGATCTGAGTAGTATCTTCACGACTTCATGTTTGGTGATATCAGTGGCGCCAAGTGCATTCAACTCATTTGAGATGTCGGTGAGTCGATCAAATGTGAGTTGAACGTTTTCGTTGTCGAGTCTCTTGAAGCGATTGAACAGGTTGCGAAGCACATCAACAAGAGAGTCTCTTTGAGATGAGACACCTTCATTCACTTTGGACAGCCATTCCCAGATTTGCTTAGCAGTGTTAAGTGCACTCACACGGCCATACTGTCCTTTGGTCAGATGACCACAGATGATGTTCTTGGCGGTGGAGTCCAGTTGTGCGAACCTCTTCACATCAGCAGCAGTAACACCTTCGCCAACCTTAGGAATGCCTGCCATGACGACATACCATAGGTCGTTGTCAATGGCTTCGAGATGCATGCGCATCTTGTTCTTCCAGTAGGGGTAGTCAGTGCCATCGAAGACAGGGCACGCAGCGGAGACCTTGATTATCTCTGCAGTCGACATAGCTAAAACTCCACGGTGGTTAAACCGAAACACAGAACAAGGGAGTACCTTACTCTGATACCAATTGAAAGTGCTAGTTATCGACTAGAGGGGGGTGAATAGGCGATTTTTATGAAAGGCTTCGAAACAATGTATGTATTCGAAGTATGCGGAAGCGATACAGGATCAGGTAGGGATAGTAATCAACGATCTAGTCAAGGCATGCAATACAGTGACGAGATACATGCAAGTTAAGCATTATCATCATGCACACTAAGATTAGTCGAAGACAAACTTAGATAGAATGAAGATAAACAGCAGATATGAATGTCTTTCGGATAAGTCTTCAAACAATGAAAAAGCAAAGGCTTCACGATACAGAACAGGAATGTAAGAAGGTGAAGGATAGAACCAGTTGCTTGACGAAGACACATGATTTGTTGGACCATGATAACCCACAAGTATAGGGGATCAATTGTAGCCTTTCTCGATAAGTAAGAGTGTCGAACCCAACGAGGAGCTAAAGGTAGAACAAATATTCCCTCAAGTTCTATCGACCACCGATACAACTCTACGCACGCTTAACGTTCGCTTTACCTAGAACAAGTATGAAACTAGAAGTACTTTGTACGTGTGATAGGATAGGTTTGCAAGATAATAAAGAGCACGTAAATAAAAACTAGGGGTTGCTTAGATAAAGAAACAACTAAGTTAGTCTTAGTAGAGAGCTTTTTGTCACAAGAAAGTTATTTGTCCCTAGGCAATTGATAACTAGACCGGTAATCATTATTGCAATTTTATATGAGGGAGAGGCATAAGCTAACATACTTTCTCTACTTGGATCATATGCACTTATGATTGGAACTCTCGCAAGCATCCGCAACTACTAAAGATCATTAAGGTAAAACCCAACCATAGCATTATAAGGTATCAAGTCCTCTTTACTCCCATATGCAACAACCCACCTACTCGGGTTTATGCTTCTGTCACTCAAGCCCCACCATAGGCAAATCATGAACACATTGCAACACCCTACAGCGAGGATCCCTCACGCTTGCGCGACACGGAGAGCACCATAGGACAGCACCAATAATAAAACATGCAACTCAAACCAATCATGATCATCAATCAACCCATAGGACAAAACGGATCTACTCAAACATCATAGGATAGCCATACATCATTGGGAAATAATATATAGCGTTGAGCACCATGTTTAAGTAGAGATTACAGCGGGGAGAAGGGGTGTTACACCGCTGCATAGAGGGGGAGAGAGTTGGTGATGACGGCGGCGAAGTTGTTGGTGTAGATCGCCGTCACGATGATGGCCCCGGCGGCGTTCCGGTGCCACCGGGAGAGAGGGGGAGAGAGCCCCCCTCCTTCTTCTTCTTCCTTGACCTCCCCCCTAGATGGGAGGAGGGTTTCCCCTCTGGTCCTTGGCTTCCATGGCGGCGGAGGGGTGAGAGCCCCTCCGAGATTGGATCTCTCTCTCTGTTTCCTTGTGTTTCTGCGTTCCCAGATTCTGGCCTTTCACCGTTTCTTATATTCCTGGAGATCCGTAACTCCGATTGGGCTGAAATTTTAACACAATTTTTATCCTGATATTAGCTTTCTTACGGCGAAAGAAGGGCACCAACCGCCTTACGGGGTGGCCACAAGCCAGCCTGGCGCGCCCTACCCCCCAGGGCGCGCCCCTATGGCTTGTGGGCCCCTCGGGCACCGCCTTCTGTTGATTCCACTTCCCAAAATTCACATATATTCCAAAAAAAATCTCCGTAAGTTTTTATCCCGTTTGGACTTCGTTTGATATGGATTTTCTGCGAAATAAAAAACATGCAACAAACAGGAACTGGCACTGGGCACTGGATCAATATGTTAGTCCCAAAAATAGTATAAAAAGTTGCCAAAAGTATATGAAAGTTGTAGAATATTGGCATGAAACAATCAAAAATTATAGATACGACGGAGACGTATCAGCATCCCCAAGCTTAATTCCTGCTCGTCCTCGAGTAGGTAAATGATAAAAAAGATAATTTTTGATGTGGAATGCTACCTAGCATAATCTTGATCATATAATCTAATCATGGCATGAATATTAAGACACAAGTGATTCAAAGCAATAGTCTATCATTTGAAATTAAGACAATAATACTTCAAGCATACTAATAAAGCAATCATGTCTTCTCAAAATATCATGGCTAAAAGAAAGTTATCCCTACAAAATCATATAGTCTGGCTAGGCTCCATCTTCATCACACAAAGTATTTAATCATGCACAACCCCGGTTTTAGCCAAGCAATTGTTTCATACTCTAGTATTCTCAAACTTTTTCAACTTTCACGCAATACATGAGCGTGAGCCATGGATATAGCACTATAGGTGGAATAGAATATGGTGGTTGTGGAGAAGACAAAAAGAAGGAGATAGTCTCACATCAACTAGGCGTATCAACGGGCTATGGAGATGCCCATCAATAGATATTAATGTGAGTGAGTAGGGATTGCCATGCAACGGATGCACTAGAGCTATAAGTGTATGAAAGCTCTAAAGAAACTAAGTGGGTGTGCATCCAACTTGCTTGCTCACGAAGACCTAGGGCAATTTGAGGAAGCCCATCATTGGAATATGCAAGCCAAGTTCTATAATGAAAAATTCTCACTAGTATATGAAAGTGACAATATAGGAGACTCTCTATCATGAAGATCATGGTGCTACTTTGAAGCACAAGTGTGGAAAAAGGAATAGTAGCATTGCCCCTTCTCTCTTTTCTCTCATTTTTTTTGTTTTTTTTGTTTTTTTTGGTGGGCTTCTTTGGCCTCTTTTTTTTATTTGTAAAGTCTGAAGACTCATCCCAACTTGTGAGGGAATCATAGCTTCCATCATCCTTTCCTCACATGGGACAATGCTCTAATAATGATGATCATCACACTTTTATTTACTTACAACTCAAGAATTACAACTCGATACTAGAACAAAATATGACTCTATATGAATGCCTCCGGCGGTGTACCGGGATGTGCAATGATCTAGCGTAGCAATGACATCAAAAAACGGACAAGCCATAAAAACATCATGCTAGCTATCTTACGATCATGCAAAGCAATATGACAATGATGGTGCGTGTCATAATAAACGGAACGGTGGAAGTTGCATGGCAATATATCTCGGAATGGCTATGGAAATGCCATAATAGGTAGGTATGGTGGCGGTTTTGAGGAAGGGAATATGGTGGGTGTAATGCACCGGCAAAAGTTGCGTGGTACTAGAGAGGCTAGCAATGGTGGAAGGATGAGAGTGCGTATAATCCATGGACTCAACATTAGTCATAAAGAACTCACATACTTATTGCAAAAATCTATTAGCTATCGAAACAAAGTATTAGATGTGTGCCCCTAGGGGAGAGGTTGGTAGGAGTTAACCATCGCGCGCTCCCGACCTCCACACAAAGGATGACAATCAATAAATAAATCATGCTCCGACTTCTTCACATAACGGTTCACCATACATGCATGCTATGGGAATCACAAACTTTAAGACAAATATTTCTACCAATCCACAATTACTCACTAGCATGACTCTAATATCACCATCTTTATATCGCAAAACTATTGCAAGGAATCAAACATATCATATTCAGTGATCTACAAGTTTTATGTAGGATTTTATGACTAACCATGTGAATGACCAACTCCTGTTAACTCTCTAAATAGATATAAGTGAAGCATGAGAGTTTAATTCTTTCTACAAAAGATATGCCCACGCTCTAAAAAATATAAGTGAAGCAAAAGAGCATTCTACAAATGGCGGTTTTCTATGTGTAGAGAAACAGGCAATCCAAACTTCAAATGATATAAGTGAAGCACATGAAGCATTCTATAAAGCAATACTCAAAAGATATAAGTGAGGTGCAAAGAGCCTTCTATAAATCAACCAAGAACTTTCTCATACCAGCATGGTGCATTATTAAAAGAAAAATAAAAAGCACACGACGCTCCAAGATTTACGCATATCATGTGACGAATAAAAATATAGCTCCAAGTAAAATTACCGATGGTCGTTAGAAGAAAGAGGGGATGCCTTCCGGGGCATCCCCAAGCTTAGTTTCTTGGGAGTCCTTGAATATTACCTTGGGGTGCCTCGGGCATCCCCAAGCTTAGTCTCTTTCCACTCCTTATTCCTTCATCCATCGTGATCTCACCCAAAACTTGAAAACTTCAATCACACAAAACTTAACAAAACCCTCGTGAGATCCGTTAGTATAATAAAGTAAATTACCACTTTAAGTATTGTTGCCAACCAATTCATATTTTGTTTTTGCATTGTAGCTTCTGTAATATAACTTTTCCATGGCTTATACCACCGATACAGTCGATAGTTTCATCAAAACGAGCAAAACAATGCATCAAAAACAAAATCTGTCAAAAACAGGACAGTCTGTAGTAATCTGAACATTCACCATACTTCTGTAACATTCACCATACCTCGTCTTCACCTTATTCCCCTTGAGCCGAAGTCAGTTAGACAGCGCCCAATCACTCAGGTAAGTCTTCAGGGGAGACTTCCGAAACCCGTACAAACTTGGTCACCCGGCGATCCACAATGACTCTTGGATTGCTCTAGACCCAGACGCCTAACCGTCTGGAAGATCACAGTCTTCAAGTGTAATAAGTCTTCAGTTCTCTCAGAACAGAACGACTTCGTTGATGCTCAAACACACTAGCTCTAGGTGTTTAGGTGTATCCTCGCAGGATGTGTCTCTCTGAATGTCTTCGAGGTGGGTTGCTCCAAAACGACAACAGCCGTATCAATCTCTGAGCAGCCCACTTCTCATGGTGGAGGGGGTGGACTATTTATAGCCAGCGGGCAACCCGACCTAATATGACTGAAATGACCCTGCGTCAATGGCCAACCGACACGTGTCACAACGGTCGGATTTCAAACACACGCGGCAGCTTTACTTGGGCTACAAGTAAAGCTGACTCAACCAACTCTGGAAGCGATTTCCTCTCATTGTCTTTGCTCGAAGACATAGGTATGGGCTGAGCATCACGTCAGCATGTGACTTTGATCACATCGACCCCACTTAACAGTACGGTGGTTCCTATGACTCAGGAAAGAAGAAACAAAACTACCAAAAGACTTCGTCTTCACGTTTCATTATCTTCGGACAAATGTCTTCGCATACCACCAATGGCTTTAGCTGTCATCAATGTCTTCGGACATTTTTGGGGGTCGTCTTCGACGGTTAAACCGAAACTCCAGGGACTTCTCTCTGTGTTAACCTGTGAACTCTCAGAAACACATTAGTCCCTCAACCACGTTTGTCTTCAATACTCCAAAACCAAAAGGGTGTCACTAGATGCACTTACAATATCCGGCATACGTGGCTCGTGTGCCTGAGGGGAGGTGCTATGTCCACACACGGCCCGCAGAGGCGTTCCTCCTACGGTTTGACCATATCTTCGAGATGTTTCTGACAAGGCGGCTCGATTTTACAATCGTTCGCCTTTTTGCGCTACATATGAGCTTCGTCATGAAGAGAGAAGAAGTCTCGCAAATCTGTGTGGCGGATCCATACTACATGCACGAGTCCTTCTTGAGTCTCGGCGACTTTGAGCGTAAAACTACTAGGGAGTACCTCGAAAACTTCATGGTATAGAATAAGGACCAGGAAATTGTCCTCCTGCCTTATTATCCAAAGTAAGTCAGTGTCGGACAACCCTTTCGTACATTTCAATCATTCTTTACCCGCGAGTCTCCCATATGGAGAATAATTTGAGGTGTTCTTTTCCCCGCAGCAACGGGCGCGCCATCCTTATCGTTCTTTACCCGCGAGTCTCCCACGCCATGTATTTCGACCCTACCAGAAACTACGAGAAGAAGGACTACACCCACGTAATGAATATTCTAGATGATGCTCTCCAAGGCTTCAGCTTGAGGGGTGGCCACCTGTAGATCAGGAAACAAAGGAACCGCAAGACGGGTTTCTCGCATAAAACTAACTTCTGCGGCATCCATGTCCCGAAACAAAATAGGAACGATGGATTCTACCTCCTCCATCTCATGATGGAGTTCAGAAGGGATCACCAAAAGCTTCGCATGACAACCAGAAACGATGATCATATCCGCAAGTGGGTAGAATCTCAAGGAGAAGCGGATTATAAACTTAGAGATGAATTCTTTTACATCCAGAGGGACATTGCGACGATCATCATGAAAGAAGTCGTCGAAAAGAAGGGAATGTTCCACCACGGCCCTATATCGCGAGCTGACGTCCGAACTCGCATAGGCATGCAACGTCAGGACCTCACGTCGTTCAAGAAGCTAGGGTGCATCCTCGATGATCTGGAAGGATGGAAGTTCTAGTGATTTACGATGCCAATGATGATGATATGTGTCGGTTGAACTTGTATACTTTCTGTAGCGATGAAACTTTGTGATGTCCACGGTCCCTGCCGAACTTGCGTAACGCTACTTTGTTAGTTTGGGTATGATGACCTGCATACCTCTAGTTAATTAGTTTGCATACGATGAAACTGCGTTGATTATTTATGTTTACTATATGTTGCATCTAGTTGCTAACCCTTTCTTTTCATGTTGCTCAAGTATATTTTGTTGCATATGATTGTACATTCTCTTTATGAAGATGCATCTCTAACAGGTACCTAGATCCTTGATGGCGAAGAAGAAGTGCTATGTCGTGTACATAGGGAAGGTTCCGGGAGTGTACGACGAGTGGCACGAGTGTCAGGCGCAAGTGGATGAGTTCTCTGGCGCCAGCCATAAAGGCTTCAAAAGCAGACAAGAAGCAGAAGCTAGTTACTTGAGGTTCACGCTAGCGAGAGAGGACTCATAACCGCCTCCTGTACTGCATAGTTCCGCTCTCACTCATAGTGATAGCTCTTCTCATGTATATCATTGTTTAGATGGATGACGATGTAGTTGCAAGTATTCGAGACTTATATCGCTATTTTCGAGATGATGACGAGAGACCACTTTGTGTTGGATGATGATTATGATGATGACATGATTTGATGAGACTATTTGTATGTGTATGCTATGATTACATTTGTATGTGTATGATATGCTAGAGATTATTGTATAAAGCCTGTACAAATACAAAACAAATATGCAGAAAAAAAAATCAGAAACTAAAAAAACTAGCAGTAGTGAGGGGAGTAAAGTTAGCAGCAGCGCGCACTTAGTAGTACCGCGGCTTACTGTAGGGTGCTACAGCTATTAGCAGCAGCGCGTCCTGGTGAAGCTCGCTACTACTACCCATGTATAGCAGTAGCGCGTTTCAACATGCGCTACTGATACAAGTTAGCTGTAGCGCCGTATCAGTAGCGTGGGTACCCGCGCTACTGATACACCTAAGACCCGCGCTACTGCTAGGCTTTTCCCTAGTAGTTTAATGTCACCTAGATACTCCAATGTCACCACAAGTATCCATGAGTTAATTATACGATACGCATCAAACAATTTCAGATTCATAATACTCAATCCAACACAAAGAACCTCAAAGAGTACCCCAAGATTTCTATCGGAGAAAGTAGGACAAGAACGTGTATCAACCCCTATGCATAGATTACCCCAATGTCACCGCGGGAATCCGCAAGTTGAGAACCAAAACATATATCAAGTGAATCAATATAACACCCCATTGTCACCACGGGTATCCACATGCAAGACATATATCAAGTGTTCTCAAATCCAATATTCAATCCAACATAACGATATCTCAAAGTAAAGATTCAATTCATCACAACAAGATAGTAAGGGAAACACATCATATGATCCAACTATATTAACAAAGCCCATGATACATCAAGATCATGACATCTCAAGAACACGAGAGAGAGAGAGATTGAACACATAGCTACTGGTACATACCCTCAGCCCCGAGGGTGGACTACTCCCTCCTCGTCATGGCCTTCGCCAGGAAGATGAAGATGGCCACCGGAGATGATCTACCCTCTCCGGCAAGGTACTGGAACGCCCCCAGATTGGTTTTTCGCCGATACAGAGAGTTGTGGTGGCGGAACTTCTCATCTAGGGTTATTTCTGATGGTTTCTATATTTATAGGATTTTTGGGCGTCGGTTTCACGCCAAGATGGGCCACGAGGAGGGCACGATAAACCAAGGCGCGCCTGGGCCCTCTGGCGCGCCCTGGTGGGTTGTGCCCACCTCGTGGCTCTTCTCCAGTGGTTCTTCGCTCCAATATTGCTTATTTGGTCCAGAAAAAATCACCAAAAAGTTTTGGGCGATTCCGAGAACTTTCATTTTCTGCACAAAAACAACACCACGGTAATTCTGCTGAAAACAACGTCAGTCCGGGTTAGTTCTAAATAAATCATATAAAGTGCATCAAAATCATATAAAAGTATTGTAAACATAGATGAATATGGCATGAATACTTCATAAATTATCGATACGTTGGAGACGTATCAGCATCCCCAAGCTTAATTCCTACTCGTCCTCGAGTAGGTAAATGATAAAAGAAATAAGTTATGAAGTGTGAATGCTAGCATAATGTATAAGTTTGATCTTTGATAATTTCAACCACTTTTCCTAGCATCATAACAGCAACTTTTTCTCATAAAATCATCATGATAAAGTAGCAACCAATTCACATGTTATGGATCAAACAATGAATTCTCTTAAAACTTAACAACCTAAGTTCTTAGTCACCAAACAATTGCAATTCAACTTATTCTCAACAAAGTGTAAGTAAGAGCTCCACACACTCAATCATCATATAGTCTTCTATGATTGCTAGTACTCAAAGCATATTTTTAGAACAAATGGCATCCATCGAACACAGAGAAAGATAGGATCTTAAAGTTTCGCCTCCCAACATACTTATCATAAAGATAATTGTCAACAATAATAAGTCATGATCAAATATATTTGACTGGCCATATGTGCCTAGATCTTTCCCCACCACATGATGCTTGACAACTAATAGAAGTAGGTTGGAATAAGAAGTTGACTCAACATGAAAAGTAAATAACATGAAAGTAAATAGATTGTCCCTTCGCAGAGGGAAGCAGGGATTTGCATATGTGCCATAGCTTATTGTTTAAAAACAGAGATGAATATAGTTTTGGGAAGTGCACCCTTCATGTCAACGTTACGACCAAGAGTTATCAATATCTTCCATGTTAAACACATTAGCGGCGGTTCCCAAGCGGTAAAAGTAAAGGTTTACTCCCCCTCCACCAACAAACACACTCCACAGCTAGCCGAATCAACGGGTACCGTCCATACCAACAACATTCCTGGGGGAGTTTTGTTTAATTATTTGCATTTTTTTTATTTCGAGACTGGGAATCCCTATTACCGCCCCTCTCGTGCAAGGACGAGTGAATAAACACTCATCATGAGAATAACCCGCTTAAGATGGAAGATACTGACTGCCCCCGTCGCTCCATGAGCGGTCCAGGCACACAAAACATATGTTTATTTGAATGTTTAGAGGTGGCACATGCAAATTTACTTGGAATGGGAGTGAAATACCATATATAGGTAGGTATGGTGGACTCTTATGGAAGAAACTTGGCTCAAGGATTTGGATGCACAAGTAGTATCTCTACTTAGTACGAAGTGTTGGCTAGCAAAAGGTTCTAAACAAGCACCACATGTTGGAGGATCCATAACAATATAACTTCTATACAAATATACACAACCATAACTCATTACGTTGTCTTCCTTGTCCAACTTCAACTAATTTGCTCAAGTTTGAAAATAATTAATGGGTATTCACAATCATAGAATATGTCCAAGATAATATATCTGTATGTGAAAGTTCTCTTTCTTATACTAATCATTCATGAATTGCTTGTATGACCAATATTGTGATTGTCAAACTTCAATAGATTTTAATTTCTAAACCAGATGTGAAGCTACTACTAAGCATAAAGCACATTGATAATTTCATATTTATGATATTTCATTGATTCACAATTTACTCATAGGATATAAGTGAAGCTCAAGAGTAAACATCAAACTACTCTTCAAAAGATATAAGTGAAGATCAATGAGTAGGTAAACAATCAAGTAGCTATGTGAGGGCTCTCTCTCTCAATAAATATTTTCAGATCTGAGTATTTTTATTAAAACAGCAATCTAAACAAAAATAGAACTCCAAGAATAGCACGCATCATGTGAACGAATAAAAGTTTAGGCTCAACATAGGCTAATCGATAGTTGACGAAGAGAGGTGGGATGCGTAGCATCCCCAAGCTTAGATGCTTGAGACTTCTTGAAATATTTACTTGGGGTGCCTTGGGCATCCCCAAGCTTGAGCTTTTGTATCTCGTTCAATCCTCTCATATCATGGTTTCACCTATTCTCAAAAACTTCATCCACACAAAACTCGAAAAGAACTCGCGAGATAGGTTAGTACACATAATAATAAATCAACTATTTATGTACTGATAAGACAAGTTGCATAATAATTTCCAACATCATCTACTTTTTACTATCATTTCCACAATTTATATCTACCAATATAGGCTATGGAAACTATAGGATAAGTAGATAACAAAACTATGACAGCAATCTGTCCAAACAGAACAGTCTGTAGCAATCTATTAAACCAGTGTACTTCTGTAACTCAAAAAAAATTTAAATTTAGGACATGCTAAATAATTTATATGAAAATAGTGTGTAAAAATTTCAGAAACTTTCCACGTTCCAGTAAAATATGAAAATTCAAACACTACAGCAAAAGTTTCTGTTTTTACACAGCACACGTCAAAACATGCAATGCAAGCATCCTAAGACAATTCTTGGAACTTTTTATTGAAAAACAAGATTATAAATGACACCTAACATAAAATAACAAAATATAATGATGATCCAAGCAAAGCACATATTATGTGACGAATAAAAATATAGCTCTAAGTAAGATATACCGATAATGTTGAAGACGAAAGAGGGGATGCCTTCCGGGGCATCCCCAAGCTTAGGCACTTGAGTCTTACTTGGATATTACCTTGGGGGTGCCTTGGGCATCCCCAAGCTTAGGTTATTGTCTCTCCTTATTCTCCTCATATCGGTGTCTCACCCAAAACTTGAAAACTTCAATCACACAAAACTTAACGGAACTTTGTGAGAAGGGTTAGTGTAATAAAGGTAAATCATTCACTTAGTTACTGTCAAGACAAGATTCATAATTGTTCCCACATGATACCTACTGTATTATATCATTCACATAATTTATATCACTGAATATAAGCTATGGGAAAACTAAAACAAGCAAACTATGCATGCAAAACAGAATCTGTCAAAAACAGAACAGTCTGTGAAGATCTGTAGTATAGACATACTTCCCTGTCTCTAAAAATTCTGAAACATTAGGACAACCTGAATAATTTGTATATAAAGACTTTTTAAAAAATTCAGATCATTATAACGCTCCAGTAAAAAATGAAAATTCATGTACTGGAGTCAAAAGTTTTTGTTTTGGTTCAGCATCAATTCTACTCATCTTGTGAGTCATCCCAAAGGCTTTACTTGGCACTTTATTGAAATAAAAGACACAAAATGTGATTAATACAGTAGCTTAATCATGTCAACACATCAAAACAGAAAGTATAAGTGTTGGGTTGTCTCCCAACAAGCGCTTTTCTCTAATGCCTTTTAGCTAGGCATGATGATTTCAATGATGTTCACATAGGAATAGTATTTGAAACATGCAAGAGAGCATCATGAATCTCATGAAAAGCACATTTAAGTCTAACCCACTTCCTATGCATAGGGATTTTTTGAGCAAACAATTTATGGGAGCAAGAATCAACTAGCATAGGAAGGCAAAACAAGTGCAACTTCAAAGCTTTGAACACATAGAGAGGAAACTTGATATTATTGCAATTCCTACAAGCATATGTTCCTCCCTCATAATAAATTTTAGTAGCATAATGAATGAATTCAACAATATAACTATCACATAAATCATTCTTTTCATGATGCACAAGAATAGAATTTTCATTACTCTCCACATAAGCAAATTTCTTCTCATTCATAATAGTGAGAGCATCAAGTGAAACTCGAATACTATAAATTGTTTCCACATTAAAAGAATAATGTTCAGTAAAAGGATATTAAAAATTATGACAATAATTATCACTACTTTTTATAACATAAGTATCATCACAATAATCATCATAAGTAGCAACTTTGTTCTCATCATAGTCAAGTGAAACCTCTTCCGAAGTAGTGGAATCATTACTAAATAAAGTCATGACCTCTCCAAATCCATTTTTATCATTATAATAAAATTCAACACCCTCCAAAATAGTGGGATAATAATTATCTAAAGTTGACACTCTTCCAAACCCACTTTCATAAATATCACAATCATCATAAATAGGAGGCATGCAATCATCATAACAAATTTGATCATTCAAAGTAGGGAAACTAAAAAGATCATCTTCATTAAGCATAGCATCCCCAAGCTTGGGACAAACATTAATTGCAGCAAACAAATTCTCAAACATGTCATTCTCATCAAACGTAGCATCCCCAAGCTTGTGGCTTGGCATATCATAAGCATAATCACTCTCATCATTAATAGTATGAATAGCACCAATAGTATAACAATTATTATCATAATTTACCATGTTGGTGCCAAAAAGATTTTCAAGATTATAAGAAGTATCATTTTCTTCCCAATCATAGTCATCACAACAAGCAATAGGCATAACAAAATCATCATCAAGTGTATCATCTTCCATAATTATTTTTGATTCATCCTCGTGAGGCACAACAATAATAGGAGCAACATCATTTGGGAGGGATACCTTTTTACCTCTACTCTTTCTTCTTTTCTTCTTCTTCACCACATCATGTGTGGGTTTAATTATTTTCTTCGAGCTTCTTATTGATGATATTGGTTGAATAGGGAGCTCCTCCTTGTCACCTATTACATTATGAGAGACAATAGGAGGGAAAGTGGAATTATTTACCCTTTTATTAGTATTCCTTTTATATTCTATTGGTTTTCCAATCTTTCTATAGTTGGCAATATAAGAATTCTCATTGCAATTTACCATGCAAAACATATAGATATTTTTTAGATTAGTTTCAATGTCGTCCGTGAGAATGAATACTTCAAACCAACTATTTTTATGTGTCAATTCTTCACTCCCCAAAAATAGAGAAAGCTCATCATAAAGTTCAAGGGTGATCAAGTCATTACAATATTTGGCCATGATTTGATCATGAAAGAGTTTGCATTGGAAATTAAGAGGACCAACTTTATTGCAAAGTTCACAAGTAATAGGAAAAAGAGAACACAATTTTGTAGCAAATTCATCTATCACTTTGAGCAAAAATTTGGCTCTATCATGTTTATGCTTCTTACAAAATCTATCATCCCTATAAGGCACGTCTTCACAAACTTTATCCACTCTACAAAAATTGACATGCTTATAAGAAACATTTTTATCATGACTAGTGCAATCATCATTAGTATTTTGGATATTCATAGAGTTCATACTAACAACATTGCAATCATGCTCATCATTCAAGGAATTCTCATTAAGTATTTTCATAGTTTCTTCCTCTACCAATTGAGCACAATTTTCTGAATCCTTATTTTCATGAAAGACATTATAAAGACAAAACAAATGATGCGACCTAAACTCCATTTTTTGTAGTTTTCTTTTATAAAACCAAACTAGTGAAAAACAAGAAACTAAAAGATTTAATTGCAAGATCTAAAGATATACCTTCAAGCACTCACCTCCCCGGCAACAGCGCCAGAAAAGAGCTTGATGTCTACTACGCAACTTTATTCTTGTAGACTCGTGTTGGGCCTCCAAGCGCAGTGTTTTGTAGGACAGTAGCAATTTTCCCTCAAGTGGATGACCTAAGGTTTATCAATCCGTGGGAGGTGTAGGATGAAGATGGTCTCTCTCAAACAACCCTACAATCAAATACAAGAAATCTCTTGTGTCCCCAACACACCCAATACAATGGCAAATTGTATAGGTGCACTAGTTCGGCAAAGAGATGGTGATACAAGTGCAATATGGATGATAGATATAGGTTTTTGTAATCTGAAAATATAAAAACAGCAAGGTAGCAAGTAACAAAAGTGAGCACAAACGGTATTGCAATGCTTGAAAACAAGGCCTAGGGTCCGTACTTTCGCTAGTGCAATCTCTCAACAATGCTAATATAATTGGATCACATAACCATCCCTCAATGTGCAACCAAGAATCACTCCAAAGTTCTTATCTAGCGGAGAACATAAGAAGAAATTGTTTGTAGGGTACGAAACCACCTTAAAGTTATCCTTTTCGATCGATCTATTCAAGAGTTCGTATTAAGATAACATCAAGTTATCCTTTCCATTCGATCTATCTAAGAGTTCGTACTAGAATAACACCATATGATATGCATCAACCAACTCTAATGTTACCTAGATACTCCAATGTCACCACAAGTATCCATGAGTTAATTATACGATACGTATCAAACAATTTCAGATTCATAATACTCAATCCAACACAAAGAACCTCAAAGAGTGCCCTAAGATTTCTATCGGAGAAAGTAGGACAAGAACGTGTATCAACCCCTATGCATAGATTACCCCAATGTCACCGCGGGAATCCGCAAGTTGAGTACCAAAACATATATCAAGTGAATCAATAGAACACCCCATTGTCACCATGGGTATCCACATGCAACACATATATCAAGTGTTCTCAAATCCAATATTCAATCCAACATAACGATATCTCAAAGGGAAAGATCCAATTCGTCACAACAAGATAGTAAGGGAAACACACCATATGATCCAACTATATTAACAAAGCCCATGATACATCAAGATCATGACATCTCAAGAACACGAGAGAGAGAGAGAGATTGAACACATAGCTACTGGTACATACCCTCAGCCCCGAGGGTGGACTACTCCCTCCTCGTCATGGCCTTCGCCGGGATGATGAAGATGGCCACCGGAGATGATCTACCCTCTCCGGTAGGGTACTGGAATGCCCCCAGATTGGTTTTTCGCTGATACAGAGAGTTGCGGCGGCGGAACTTCTCGTCTAGGGTTATTTCTGATGGTTTCTATATTTATAGGTTTTTTGGGCGTCGGTTTCATGCCAAGATGGGCCACGAGGAGGGCACGATACACCAGGGCGCACCTGGGCCCTCTGGCGCACCCTGGTGGGTTGTGCCCACCTCGTGGCTCTTCTCTGGTGGTTCTTCGCTCCAATATTGCTTATTTGGTCCAGAAAAAATCACCAAAAAGTTTCGGGCGATTCCGAGAACTTTCATTTTCTGCACAAAAACAACACCACGGTAATTCTGCTGAAAACAGCGTCAGTCCGGGTTAGTTCTAAATAAATCATATAAAATGCATCAAAACCATATAAAAGTATTGTAAACATAGATGAATATGGCATGAATACTTCATAAATTATCGATACGTTGGAGACGGATCACGCGCCACGCTGACCGGGTTAACAATAACAGAAAGAACGGGAGAGAGATCGTGCGTGCAGCACGTCTCCATCTACTACATGCATGCTGCATGGGAGTGTCAGATCAACAGCCATGCAATACTTATTGTAAGCAGAAAACTGCACTAGCCTATGACGTGAGCTTAGCAAGACTAACATTTCTCCCACCTAAGCTCAGCGTCCTTTGCCGATCTCCTTCACTCCAAGCCTCTGTCGTAGCTTGACAAACTTCACCCGACCCAGTGCCTTCGTCAACACATCAGCCACCTCATCATTAGTGCCAACATGATCGATCTGCACCTCCTTCGTTTCAACACAATCTCGGATAAAGTGAAACTTGACATCAATATGTTTGGTGCGGTCGTGATGAACGGGATTCTTCGCCAGTGCAATAGCAGACTTGTTGTCCATCACAAGCTTGAAAGTGATGGCTTCTTCACCTCTCATTTCTGCGAGAAGACGACTCAACCAGAGACCTTGGCACGTTGCCGCCGCTGCTGCTACGTACTCCGCCTCGCAGGAGCTGATAGCCACAATCTTTTGCTTTTGAGAGGTCCATGAGAGAAGGTTCTCACCAAGAAAGAAGATCTGACCCGAGGTGCTCTTGCGATCTCCAATGTCGTCGGCGTTATCACTATCACTGAACCCGACAAGTTGAACTTTGCCGGAGCCACGCCGGTAGTAGAAGTCATAGTTAAGTGTGCTTCGCACATACCGAAGGATTTGCTTCACGGCTGTCCAGTGAGTCACAGTGTGCTTCTCCATAAACCTGCTCACTGTCCCAACCGCATGTGTGATGTCCGGCCTAGTGTGAACCAAGTATCTTAGGCTCCCAATCACGCTACGGTACAGCGATGCATTGACCGCTTTTGCTTCATCTTCCTTTCTCAACTTGAGCTGACACTCCATGGGGGTTTGACATCCATTGCAGCCGCTCATTCCAGCCATCTCGAGCACCTTTTCTGCATAACTCCTCTGACACAAGGTGATTGAGTCTGTGGATTGTGTTACCTCAATGCCCAAGTAGTAACTTAGGAGTCCAAGATCACTCATTTTGAAGAGCTCTTGCATCTGTCCCTTGAACTCGATGATGGAAGCTTGGTCACTGCCCGTGATGATGAGGTCGTCGACGTACACGCCCACTAGCAGGAACGAGTGAGCATTATCGCGGCGATACACGGCGTGCTCCAATGGACTGCGTGTGAACCCCAGCGTGCCCAATGTCTCGTCCAACTTCGCAAACCAAGCCCTCGGAGCTTGCCGCGGTCCATAGAGTGCCTTCCGAAGCCGAAGAACTTGTTGCTCCTTGCCGGCGGTGACGTACCCCGGCGGCTGTGCCACATACACTTCCTCGGCGAGGTCACCATTGAGAAAGGCGGACTTTACGTCCATGTGGTGCACCTCCCAGCCGGAGTGCACGGCGAGCGCGAGGAGCAGCCACACGGTCTCCATCCGTGCCACTGGCGTGAAAACCTCCTCGAAGTCCACGCCTTCACACTGCACATACCCTTTTGCCACCAAACGCGCCTTGTACTTGACTATGCTGCCATCTGGGTCGCACTTGACACGATACACCCACTTCAAACTGATGGCTTTGTGGCCAACCGGCAAGTGAGCATGCTCCCAGGTGTTATTTTCACCAATGGATGCCATCTCAGTGTCCATCGCCGCCTTCCAGGCGCCGTCGTTAAGGGCCTCTGTGGTGTCACGCGGCTCCTCCGCGCTCGAGCTCTTCTCGGGCGGCCTCATCTTCAGTCTCGTCAAAGACGCACGACAGGCGCCGGTACCGTATAGGTCCGGAGTCAACATCGCGTGCATCATCATGCGTGGGCGGGGTAGCCCAGTGCCTTTCCCGCGTCGCTGCAGGTGTGCGTGGCTCGGTCTGCGGCATGGCAAGCGCCGACCCGGTCGGCGTGTCAGCGGAGTTCAGCGGCGACCCCATTGGTGTAGAGGGTGGTGGCGCCGTGCTCCTTGGTGTAGACGCGGGCGAGCCACCCGTGTCCAGCTCGTGCACACCATGGTCATTGGTGTAGACCATAGTGAACGTCATCGGTGTGGGCGTGGTGACCGCGTCCTGGGCATTCCAAGTCCAAGGCCTGCCCTCCTCAAATAAAACATCACGTGTTACTTGTACCTTCTTTGTAGTCGGATCGTACACACGATACGCCTTGGATCCTTCTTCATAGTCGACGAAGATCATTGGTGTTGAACGATCAGAGAGCTTCATGACTTTGGGGCCGAGCTTCTTGACATGTACCACACAGCCAAACACGCGAAGGTGATGTACACTTGGCTTCCGGCCGTGCCACGCTTCATATGGAGTCACTCCATCCAGGGAGCGCGTGGGAGCTCTATTGAGCAGGTACACAGCAGTCCTCACCGCCGCAGCCCAGAAGTACGACGACACTGCCATGCTTTTGAGCAAACAGTGCGCCATCTCGACCCCGTTATGTTGGGGAGAGTATGGAGCGGTCGTGTAGTGCTTAACACCCAACTGCTCACAGTACTCTCTGAATTCGACGGAGTTAAACTCACCGCCCCGGTCTGACCGGAACGCACGCAGCTTGCACCGTCCCTCTGCTTCTGCCATAGTTTGCACTTTTCTGAATCTCTGATGCGCCTCATCTTTGGATCTCAGCAGCTCCAACCACATATATCGTGAGTAGTCATCAACTATCAACAACAACAACAACAACAACAACAAAGCCTTTAGTCCCAAACAAGTTGGGGTAGGCTAGAGGTGAAACCCATAAGATCTCGCGACCAACTCATGGTTCTGGCACATGGATAGCAAGCTTCCACGCACCCCTGTCCATGGCTAGTTCTTTGGTGATGCTCCAATCCTTCAGGTCTCTCTTTACGGACTCTTCCCATGTCAAGTTCGGTCTACCCCGGCCTCTTTTGACATTATCAGCACGCTTTAGCCGTCCGCTATGTACTGGGGCTTCTGGAGGCCTGCGCTGAATATGTCCAAACCATCTCAGACGATGTTGGACAAGCTTCTCTTCAATTGGCGCTACCCCAACTCTATCTCGTATATCATCATTCCGGATTCGGTCCTTCCTTGTGTGGTCACACATCCATCTCAACATGCGCATCTCCGCCACACCTAACTGTTGCACATGTCGCCTTTTAGTCGGCCAACACTCAGCGCCATACAACATTGCGGGTCGAACCGCCGTCCTATAGAACTTGCCTTTTAGCTTTTGTGGCACCCTCTTGTCACAGAGAATGCTAGAAGCTTGGCGCCACTTCATCCATCCGGCTTTAATTCGATGGTTCACATCTTCATCGATATCCCCATCCTTCTGCAACATTGACCCCAAATATCGAAAGGTGTCCTTCTGCGGCACCACCTGCCCATCAAGGCTAACATCCTCCTCCTTCTCGTGCCTAGTAGTACCGAAAGCGCACCTCATGTACTCGGTTTTAGTCCTACTAAGTCTAAAACCTTTCGATTCCAAAGTTTGCCTCCATAACTCCAACTTCCTGTTGACCCCCGTCCGACTCTTATCGACTAGCACCACATCGTCCGCAAAGAGCATACACCATGGGATATCTCCTTGTATATCCCTTGTGACCTCATCCATCACCAAGGCAAAAAGATAAGGGCTCAAAGCTGACCCTTGATGCAGTCCTATCTTAATCGGGAAGTCATCAGTGTCGCCATCACTTGTTCGAACACTTGTCACAACATTATCGTACATGTCCTTGATGAGGGTAATGTACTTTGCTGGGACTTTGTGTTTCTCCAAGGCCCACCACATAACATTCCGCGGTATCTTATCATAGGCCTTCTCTAAGTCAATGAACACCATATGCAGGTCCTTCTTTTGCTCCCTATATCTCTCCATAAGTTGTCGTACCAAGAAAATGGCTTCCATGGTCGACCTCCCAGGCATGAAACCAAACTGATTTTTGGTCACGCTTGTCATTCTTCTTAAGCGGTGCTCAATGACTCTCTCCCATAGCTTCATTGTATGGCTCATCAGTTTAATTCCACGGTAATTAGTACAACTCTGAACATCCCCCTTGTTCTTGAAGATTGGTACTAATATACTCCGTCTCCATTCTTCTGGCATCTTGTTTGCCCGAAAAATGAGGTTGAAAAGTTTGGTTAGCCATACTATCGCTATGTCCCCGAGGCCTCTCCACACCTCAATGGGGATACAATCAGGGCCCATCGCCTTGCCTCCTTTCATCCTCTTCAAAGCCTCCTTGACCTCCGACTCCTGGATTCGCCGCACAATAAGCCTGCTAGTATCAGCAAAGGAGTCGTCTAGATCAATGGTAGAGCTCTCACTCTCCCCATTGAACAGCTTGTCAAAGTACTCCCGCCATCTATGCTTAATCTCCTCGTTCTTCACCAGGAGTTGATCTGCTCCGTCCTTGATGCACTTGATTTGGTCAACATCCCTCGTCTTCCTCTCTCGGATCTTGGCCATCTTATAAATGTCCCTTTCGCCTTCCTTCGTGTCTAACCGTTGGTAGAGGTCCTCATACGCCCGGCCCCTTGCTTCACTCACAGCTCGCTTTGCGGCCTTCTTTGCCATCTTGTACTTCTCTATGTTGTCTGCACTCCTATCCAAATATAGGCGTCTGAAACACTCTTTCTTCTCCTTAATTGCCTTCTGGACATCATCGTTCCACCACCAGGTATCTTTAGCTTCTCTTCTACTTCCCCTGGACACTCCAAACTCCTCTGAGGCCACCTTACGAATGCAAGTCGCCATCTTCATCCACATGTTGTCTACATCACCTCCTTCCTCCCAAGGGCCCTCCTTAATGACCCTCTCCTTGAACGCCTGAGCTACCTCCCCCTTGAGCTTCCACCACTTCGTTCTAGCGACTTTGGCACGCTTGTCCCGCTGGACACGAATCCGAAAGCGGAGGTCAGCAACCACAAGCTTATGCTGAGGGACAACACTCTCTCCAGGTATCACCTTACAGTCTAGGCATGCACGCCTGTCTTCTCTTCTCGAGAGGATGAAATCAATCTGGCTAGAGTGTTGCCCACTACTGTAAGTCACTAGATGTGATTCTCTCTTCTTAAAGAGGGTGTTAGCTATGATCATGTTGTAGGCTAGCGCAAAGCTTAAGACATCTTCTCCTTCTTGGTTCCTGATGCCATAGCCAAAACCCCCATGCACCCCTTCAAAACCTGTGTTAGATGTGCCCACGTGGCCATTGAGGTCTCCTCCTATGAAGAGCCTCTCGCCAATCGGTACACTCCTAACCATGTCCTCTAGGCCTTCCCAGAACTCCCTCTTGGTGTTCTCATTGTGGCCTACTTGTGGGGCATACGCGCTGATAACGTTGAGAACTAAGTCCCCAACTACCAGCTTGACCAGGATAATCCGGTCCCCACGTCTCTTGACGTCTACCACTCCATCCTTGAGGCTCTTGCTGATCAAGATGCCTACTCCATTTCTGTTTGCAACCGTCCCCGTGTACCACAGCTTGAAGCCGGTACCCTCCACCTCCTTCGCCTTTTGTCCCCTCCATCTTCACTTCAGAGCGCTGCGATCCATGTCATCAGAGCGCTGTTGATAGTCATCAACTATCAACAGAAAATATTTGTTACCTCCTGGATTGGTTGGTGTGATAGGTCCACACAAGTCTGTATGCACTAGCTCAAGGCCATGTTCTGCACGGTATCCAGCAACCTGAGGAAATGGTACCCGGCATTGTTTTCCCAGTGCACAACCATCACAGTACTCTTCTATGCGGTCTATGGTTGGCATCCCACGTACCATCTGCTTTGATGACATGGATCGCAGCGCTCTGAAGTGAAGATGGCCCATCCTTGCATGCCACCTCCATGTCTCATCTTCAGACTTTGTAAGCAGACAAGTAGGTGAATCAATGGAGAGCACCCCTGTATAGAGCCTGCTTGCCGTGCGCTTCACACAGGCTAATACACGCCGGCTTGGATCATGTATGGTCATAGTGCCGCCCTCTATTCCGATCTTGCAGCCACCCTCGTCGAGCTGGCCAACCGAGATGATGTTGTTGCGGAGGTTGGGAATGAAGTAGACCTCCGAGAGCGCTCGTTGGTCGCCGTTTTGGCACCAGAACACAACAGCGCCTCTCCCCCGTATGGCCACAACTGAACCATCGCCAAACCTTACAGTGCCATGAACCTCTTCATTGAGCGTGGCAAACATGCTCTGCTCCCCTGTCATGTGACTAGTGGCACCGGTGTCAAAATACGAGAGTCCGCCGGGCGAGGGAACGGGAATCACCTTCTGTTCATTCAGGAAAACAGCCTGCTGCGCGATGAGCTGTGGTGATCTGACCTCAGTGACCAGTGCCATGAATAGCCCCTGATCGTGTTCGTCGCCGCCGTCACGGACGAGATTGACCTACTCCTTTTTCCCTTGCTCCTTTTGCTCTTTCAGCCATGACCAGCAATCCTTTTTCCAGTGTCCGGTCTTGCCACAATGATGGCATTTACCTTTCTTCTTGCCGTCGGAGCCACCGGATCCGCCCGCGCCGCCGTTGCCGGTCACAGGCTTCCCGCCACCGCCGCCGCTCTTGGCCGGCGACTTGCCCGGTGACTTGCCCTTTCCGCCGCTGTCGCCGGATGACGATCCGCCCCCGTACTTGTGCTCGCGAGCGGCCCACTCTTCGGCGGTGAGAAGGAGCTGCCCGCCGGAGTGCGTGTCGTCGTCGAGGCCGTAGTGGTCCTCACACGCCGAGAGACGCCCGGTGAGCTCCTCAATGGTCATCGTCTTGAGGTCGATCAATGACTCGATGGCCATTGCCATCTGATGGTACTTCCGCGGCACGACGCGGAGGAATTTTTGGACGGCCTTGTGCTCCGTCACCGGATCGCCGTACAACTCCAGATCGGCGACGACACCGATGAGCCGCAGTGCGAAGTCCTTGACGGTCCCGCTGTCCTTGAAGCGGAGGTCCTCGAACTCCCGTCGGCGCACCTGCGCCTTGGCCTCCCAAACGCGCTCGCTCCCCATACGGAGCGTCTTAATCGTCTCCCATGCCGCCTTGGCTGTGTCCTTTGCCGCCAAGACGGGCATCATCTCCGGCGGCACGCCGATGAGGATGACGGAGAGGGCGCGCCGATCGTCACGCTCGTCGTCGGTGCCGGTCTTGACAGCGCCCCAGAGGCTAGCTGCCTGCAGCTTCACCTGCATGAACAAGGACCACTCCATGTAGTTTGTCCATGTCAGCATCATTGACGCCGACGAGGACTCCGTCTCGCGCACGATCCTCTCTACAACGCGAATCTCGCCGCTGCCACTGCCGGTGAGGCGCGCGAGCGGCGCCGTGGACTTCTCCCCGCTCTTCTTCTTCTCTTCGTCGTCGAACATGGCCACCGCGGATCAGACGCCGCCGGTCGCCGGAGCAAAGATCGAACACCGAAGCTCTGATGCCAAATGTCGTTGCCGAACGATCGAACGAGAGCGAGAGGAACCAGCGAGGGCGAGATGAACACGAACAAACTTGCGAGAGAGTATTTTCTGCTGCCGTAACTGCGCAGCATTTTCTGCTCTTTCCTTAATCACTTATCTGTTACAAGGAAGGAAACTTTTAACTACCCTGGCCAGCTCGCTGTGATCCGAATTTGCCGCACCATCCCACGACCTCCAGATGCACAAGCGCGGCACGCTGACCGGGTTAACAATAACAGAAAGAACAGGAGAGAGATCGTGCGTGCAGCACGTCTCCATCTACTACATGCATGCTGCATGGGAGTGTCACATCAACAGCCATGCAATACTTATTGTTAGCAGAAAACTACACTAGCCTACGACGTGAGCTTAGCAAGACTAACAGTAGGGACCTCCTATACTGCGCTCTAGGCGCTGGGAGAAGACGCGGCGCGTCAGTTGGGCCGGTCCATGTCCAGGCGGCATGTTTCTAAATTTTTGTTTTTTCTTTAAATAATTTATTTTGGAATTTAAAAAAATCCCAAAATGAAAAAATGAAAAATTTAATATAAAATGTTTAATAAATCATAAAATATTTTTGCATTCAAAAGAAGTTTGCGATTTTGTAAAAAAAATGTTTGCTTATTTGAAAAATGTTTGCAACATTGAAAACAAATGTTCGGAAAATAATAAATTTTAATGATTTTTTAAAAAGCTCGTGTACTAAAAAATGTTAATGAAATTAAATACAATTTCGCAAATTTAAAAAATGTTCATCAATGGAAAAATATATTGAAAATTTAAAAAATGTTCGTGACTTACAAAATAGTTTATTCATTCAAAAAATGATGATACATTTCAAAAAATGTTTGTTAAATTTAAAAATATTCCTGAAATCAGAAAAATGTCCGTGAATTTAAAAAATTGTTCCGTCAATTTCCAAAAAATGTTCGTCGATTCAAGAAAATTTTCTAATTTTTTTACAATTTAAAGAAATGTTTGCGAATAGTATTAAATGTTCATGAATTCAAAAAATATTCTTGATTTTAGAAAATGGTCGTGAATTCATAAGTTTTCACGAATTTGAAAAATGTTCGCGCTTTCAAATATGTGCACGAGTTTTAAAAAAATGTTCATGATTTCGTGAAATTGAAAGTGATAGTGTATCTCGGTGATGCAGCAAAATTTGTTCATGGCCATTGAAGATTATGAACTCGGTGATGCAGCAAAATGTGTTCATGGCCATTGGAGATTATGAAATTTTTTCTTCCGTTGCAATGCACAGGCCCTTTTGCTAGTAGTAATCAAACATAATAAATTATATGTATTCAGTTTTAACTTCTAATATTATTACTTCAAATATTCATGTTTCATACAACGAATCACATTGAAATATGTAGCAAAATATTCCCGCAACAACGTGTGGGGTACCAACTAGTATATACTCCCTCCGTTCCTTTATATAATGTGTATTTGTTTTTTCAAATGTCAAACGAGTGCATGTTTGACCGAGTTTTTATAAAAATATATCAATATCCACAATAAAAAAATTATATCATTTAATCCATCATGAAAAGTAGTTGCATATTTTATCTATTAGTATTGCAGATGTTGTTTTTTTATTCTATAATCCTGGTCAAACATTTAAATGGTTGACTTGTACAGAAATCAATACACCTTATATTGTGGAACGGAGGGGGTATATAAATAAGGAAACCAAACATTAGTGGAGATTTTGGAAGACTAATCGAAGTGATCACAAATCTGAGTTTTTTTTTATCGATACCTACAAAATGAGATATACATGTGTAATTCTTCGTGTATTACAACAAATAAATTCTAGGTCGATGTCTAACTGTAAAGACAGATTGTGTGACGAACATGTCTGAGGAGTACCATAATATGTCCTCACAACATCGTGACAGATTGTTTGCATTGAGTGAGAGATTTGCGTTAGTGTACTGGCAATCATTTTTTTGAAAACCATACATGCCCTTTGATCCAAATTTATGCAACACCAATTTAAAATTTCTTTTAAAACAAAATCTACTTTCATTGCACCCGACAACTCGCCTCATCTAAAATCATACTCCTATTAAAGAAAAAAACGATGGATCCTAGTAATTAACAGGCGGATTTGTGTTCTGTCCAACATGGATGATCGGCCAGAAATTAAATCATTTGCCAGATTTTTTAGCACCTGCTAAAAGAAATTAACACCTGCTAGTGATTATCAGACAGGATCGATGGGCTTGTTGGCCTATCCACTTTCATAGTGTCTCTTTTTTCATCCACTCAACCACTTATCTTCACCCTCTTTGGACTCAAAACTAGCAGAATCTCTCTATTGTCGTATGCTTGGATGACAAATTTGCATGCAGATTCCATAGATTGAGGGGAAATCAAAGACCAGCAATATGATGTAATAATACTACCGTACGACACATCTCACTGATCATAGATCCCAACAGAAGCTCATCATCCAACAGCAAAACCATAAAAAAAATCTTATAGCAACCCTAGAAAGAGGCGACTAATAATCTTCAGTTTGAATGGAAGCGGACCATGACATAGGACGAGTACTAACCGTAACAAGTGCGTCAGTTAAGAACACTCTTTATACAAGATTCTCACAGATGATACCTTAACCACCATACAGAGGAGTTCCAACCAAACCTAATGCTATCTCAAGTAACTGAAACAGTTACAGAAGGCTTCTACAATACCATCAGCAAGGATACATGAACATAGATAGACTTCTTGCATCCTTCTACTACAGCACAGGACCCAAGTCCAACAATGAACAGTTTCCGCGAATTAGCTGGGTTCACTGGAAATGATAATAGAAGTTTGCCTGCCCAAAGGACTCTGTACAGATGGCGCATCACTGCTCAAACTGCACAACACATAGAACGGAGGACGAAATATGTTAGAGCAGCGAAGATCTTGGTCAACTTAAAACGGTATCAGCTAAAGGCAAACACTTCGCTAGCCAGCTGGGTTATGGAAAAAATATATTAAGTTTAAACAACGGATTCACCTCCGGCGAGAGCACTGCCACACACCGCACACCACTATCATGTCCTCAAAAAATGACATCCTTATGTCCCCAATTAAGAAATAGTTTCCTTGTACCATCTTAAGTTATTCAACCATGGCAATCTAAAGGTTCGCAAGTTAAGAGCATGCCATTTACTATTCACAGTTCTAATATAAAGGCCATGTGCCATTTTTTATTGTTCCGATGTACTACTAACTACCAAGCCCGCGTAACAACTAATGGTGTAGTAGACTCACATTCAGCTACAATCTTCTTCAGCTTTACACGAAACACGGCAGGATGTAGTGGTTAAAAAGTCTCATGGTGCAAGTAAAATGTAAGGCAAATACGCTATACTCGATTTATTCTCTCTACAAAGATTAATTCCTAAGGCAATAACATCAACCGTGTCTCTACTGAAGAACATATCCATTGAATGTGCCGGTATAGATTTCAGCTTAGACATGGGAAACTAGGTCAGTTGTTAGTTAACCATTTCGCCACAACCCCAGCCAATCAAATCCACACGAAGACCAGGAAATTACAGGAAAATAAGAAAATCTATTTATTTATGAATTTACCTAATAATTGTTAAAACCTATTTCTGGTCATGAAATTACCTCAGGCAGTACGATCAAAAGTTGATTAATCACTTCCAAAATCTTCATAACTAACACCCTCAGATATGGAATCTAGCCGTATATTTCCTATTTCTGACAATAGCAAGAGAACAATTAGCTAGATCTAACATTGCATCAATGCATGGGGCTGTCATTCAAAGTAAATACTCGCTTGTCTTGTTGCCTTATCTAGGGTGGGTGAGCAAGAAAACAAGGAATGAGGACGGAAGAGGATGTTTAACCTGTATGCCCTCCAGCAGTAGACTCTGAGAAGTTGTTCGCCTCAGAA
The DNA here is from genome assembly GCA_039707655.1 of Elymus sibiricus. Classification (NCBI taxonomy): domain Eukaryota; kingdom Viridiplantae; phylum Streptophyta; class Magnoliopsida; order Poales; family Poaceae; genus Elymus; species Elymus sibiricus. The sequence continues at coordinate 102,857,988 of CM077669.1, read as the reverse complement.
GGGATGAAAGGGGATCTGCCATAATTTTCTAATATTTCTGCAGAGAACCCAAACAAAAACATATTACATATACATAATGAAAGTACTATAACAGCAGGACTTAAGAAAGCAAAGAGAGAAATAAATATCAGAAGTACCTGTACTATGACTGAAATCCTCTGTTAAATCTGAGAAACTGAAATTGCGAGGAATCTGGCTCAAGAAACCATAAGATGATGTATCCATGTCAAGAATTGGATCACCAAGTGGTTGCCCATTCAGTTCAGAGCTACTAAAGGACCCACCGGAGGCATCCCCAATTGATTGGCAAGGCTCTAGGTAAGTGTTCTCGTTGCAGAATGCAAATTCGGGATTACTCGAATAGCTAGACTCTGCCTTTATTGTTGTACCATTATCTCCATTAAACTGTCCACCACTCGAATTGTGTGCTGATAGTAGACTAACTGAAGCATCCATACCACCAGGGAGACCATGGACAACTTTATCACCATAGATAAACTGGTCGGTAGCAGGAGCGCCATTTATTGCACCACTATAATTTCCATTGTGTAGGAAGCTATCTGGAATTGCAGTGCTAGTAGTGTCTTGCAAAAAACATGTATTTTGGTTCACTGACAAAGTAAAAAAAAAACTGCATTAGAGCATATAAAATAGGATTGTGACTTAACTAAAATTAAAAGCTGGCTAATAATACATAAATCAAGAATCAAGACTTGCAAAAACCAGAAATAGTAAACTTAATCCGTAATGAATGAATAAAAGGAATCTTTATTAAACTATCATTGGAGATGAGATAACTACCACACAAATGAGTTTGCATTGGCTCAGTATGGGGAACATATTATATATATTTATCTAACTGCACTGCCACCGGAAAATTTAGGAGATAGCTAGTCGACTCCCAGTTAACTTAGCAGTATTATACCTACCAGAAAAAGAAAACTTACACGTGCTCGAGTCAGAGCCATTAGGAGCAGTAGGGGTAATTGAAAGCGCTCCAGAAGGATCTTTATTCATAAGACGACACTGATGCGCAAGGAGCTTGTTGAACACCAATATTTGATTCTTAAGCATCAACCTCACATAATATGCCTTAAAAAACTCAGGGTTCTCTTCTTCAAGTTTCTGCCAGACTGGAGGAAATAAGGATGAGAAAGAGAGGACCAAATCATCGGTACATTTACCAGTGAAAACACCAAATGGAGATTCAATTGTTTATGAACAGAGATAGAATCATTATGTTCTCGATCTCAGAAAAGAATCATTATGTTCTCCAAAATTCTGTTAGAAAGACAAATATTCCTTTCATCATAAGCTGATTGCTGGGATTCATTCATCATTTAAACTGTAATTAAATGGCATTAAATTCAAAACATATGGCCGTTTAGATTCAATGTGCAGTATGGAATTTACTTTGACACATGAAAGCCTCCTATGTGGCTCTGTCATTAATTTTAGGTATCTATGAGAGAGCCTCACGGAGTCACGGTGTGATTTTTTTAATTTCTACTTTATAGAAAATTGCACATTTTGCTCAAGTTGCTCTACTTTATTCAAGGATGGGGGAATTGCAGAGATCATGAAGACATTGCATTCTGCAATCATATTAACAAAAACATTGAGCTGGTAATGTTTTCATTCTGTTACAAGGTAGTCAAAACAAGGAAAAAGACTAACAAGTTGATACCATCATGGCAATAAAGCTAGGACTACATAATATATACATGCAGCATTCAAATACAATAAAAAAGTGCTTTCAATCTTAAAAACCATGTACGCTATTTAAGAAGTTGGGGGAGGAGGGGGGGGAGGAGTCCATGAGATATACTCCCTCCGTCCTAAAATTCTTGTCTTAGATTTGCCTAAATACGGATGTATCTAGTCACATTTTAGTGTTAGATACATCCATATCTAAACAAATTTAAGACAAGAATTTTGGGACGGAGGTAGTAATTATTAAGCGTTGCCAGTTGGGATACCTCACTCAACTAAAACAAGCAAAAGTGCAACATAAGAAATAAGCGAACTTCTGAGTTCACGAGTATTACCGAGCTCAGTAAAGCTGGGTTCTATTTTCGCCTGGAAAGATAGAGTTTCGACCACTTCTTTCTGGTTCATGTAAAGCTGAAGACAACGTTCGATGAGATTCTGGACCTGTAAAGTAGTTTCTGCATCAAGACTCATTGCTTCAAGGAAATATGCATGCACAACAGAACTAACAAAGAATCTTAAATAGATGCAAAGAAACTCCAGTCACAACGTTATGCCAACTCAGACACATAGGAGAAACATAACAAGGCAGATATAGGTCTGTGGAAATGGCAGTAACTAAAGAGCCAACCCCACGGTAGGAAAAGACATCAAACACATTTTATCATAATCAGAAAAGACGACCTTGCTGTTAGTAGCAAAATCCTGTGACATCAGACACATTTTATTAGGGTGTTGAAAAGTTAACATCTTGCTTCAAACTTAATGCCTTTGGAGGGAAACAGAGCTCTGTTAGTAGCAGACAATCCTGTGCAATGAATTTCGAATTCTGAAGAAAATAGCATGCTTCCCATTGATGAACTATGATTAGGACTTCAGAAGAAGGATATAATCACGCACAAATTTGACTAATTGTAGGCGACGAACGATTAGATGTCATAACTCATGCTAAAACAATTCCTAGTTTGCATTTCAGTTCGGTTGATTGCAATGGGGCCACATATTACCCCCTCCATCCTTCCTTTTTACCTATTTACCCTACCCTGACCTCAACACAGACATTCCCTTCCATTTTCAAGGGCCGAAACCAATCAGAATCAAATACACGGAAAATAACAAGAAATAAAGCTGCAACGACAAGCAGTTCTGATCAGCCCGGCCTGTAAGTGCCGCACAACTAAAATCCCTTTCCAGAAACAAATTGGTAAAAAAAAAATCAGAGCCTGTTCGGATTCAGTTCAGCGAGAAAATAAAATCATGCGAAGAGGAAAACCGAAGGCCGGGATGATGCGGGGAGGGAGCTCACGAGCTGTATGTCCTCGCGAGACACCTTGCGCCCTTCGCCTTCCTCTCCCCCGGACATGCCGCCGCCGCCCGCCGGCCGCCTCCTGCCCTAGCCTCCCTTCGCTCCCCCCTTTCCTGCGACGCCAACCCAACAAACTAAAACGAATTAATCAGCAGGCCGGTTCCAGGAGCAGGCGAGCGGAGCAGGCGAGCAGCGGCGAGAAAGGAACCGTTCGACCCCGCCGGCCGCCGGCGAGCGGCCGCGCGGAGGGGCCGGCCGAGCGAGAGCGCTGGCCGTCCCGCGCCGCGGCCCTGACGTGCGTACCTCGGGCCTGCTCGCGGGAAGGGAGGCGCGCGCGGACGACGTCGAGGCGGGGGTTGCGCGCGCGCGCGCGTATGATCGGATCACGGTGGTGAGGGCGACGGCAGGAGCGAGAGGGGGGGCGGGGTCGGGGCCGTTTGTCCGCTTGCTGCGCCTTGTTAATCCGCTGGGGTTATCGATGGATGGATGCGTTATCCGGCTTTGTTGTTTATTAATTAATTAAAATGGGGGATGGGATGGTGGTGGTGGGATGCCTGCCTGCTCGGTGGCCACTTGGCTCGGGTCGGGTCAGCTCGGCTGATTGGGTGGGGCCGCCGTCCGCTCCCATGAACACGTTGTTGTCTGACACTGTTGCTGCCGATATGCTTACTTTTCTGCTTAGAAAAATGTTGGTTTTAGCTGCTGTGTTTGAGTTGGTGTTGTCTTGTTAACTAAAAAAGGTTAAAGTGGGTAGAAACGCAGAGAATGGCATGTTCGCATGCCAAAATAGAAGAATATATCATGTCCTAGGTTTTTGTCCGCATGCTAAAAAAAATGCAAAGATAGAAGGAGAGGTTTTTTACGGGTGTTTTTGTTTGGTAAACTAGTGTGGAATTTTTTCGTAGTGTGGAATTTTTTTGGTGTTCATGCAAAAACAAAAAGGGAAGATAAAAGTGAGCCGGCCCAAACTTGCGTCGGTTGCCTCGCTTGCGACGCAAGCAAGGCGGTGCTCCGCGACCTGTCGAGCCCAACCACACCCCTCCGCTTTTATCCCTTCCTTTTCCCTTTTTTTCCTCTTATCTCGTCTGTGTCTTCTTCCTTCTCGCCAAAGCGCATCTCACGCGAAAATTCATCCACCGCCATAGCCATGGTTGAGCTATCACGCTTTACTTTCAGCTCGAGGCACCATACCAAGTGATGAATAGGTGTCACGAGCTCGATTTTCAAGGGGGCGCGGGTAGAGCTGCGAGCATGGGAGACGTGGGGGGCCGCGGCAAACCGGCTGCAACTGCCAGGTGGGCGTTGCCGCGAGCAGCTGCAAAGGACGATCGTGAGCCGCGGCGGTACCCACAGCATCATGCAACCGGCGGGACAGGGAGCTACAACCCCTGTTTGCTGGAGATGCAACCGAGGTGGGTCGATTTGCATCCAACGATGTGCCGCGCGGACGGCCAGCTACAATCGACGGCTACGGGAACTGAAACCGACATTTGGAGGAGGTGCAGCCGTCTGTTGGTCGAGCTGCATCCAGCGACGCCGCCCGGCGGCAAGTTGTAACCATGCAACATAGGAGCTGCATCCAGCGGCGAAGAGGGCTTCAAATCAGCTACGCCCTTCGGCGGCGGAGTTGCAACCATGCACGCTGAAGCTGCAACCGGTGATTAGGGAGCTGCATCCAACGGCGAGGAGGGCTTCAATCAGCTATGCCCTTCGGCGGCGAAGTTGCAACCATGCATGCTAAAGCTACAACCGGCGATTGGGGAGCTGCAAGGGTTGGCTGTTGAGATGCGATTTTTGCTAGATCCAGAGTTATTTTTTGCTGGAACCGGGGTAAATGTTTGCTTCAAACATTTCTACTTGAGATTCCTAGTTCCTTAGTTTGTTTTTCTGGAACCGGAGTTGTTTTTTTCTGGGACCGGGGGTAAATTTTTGCTTCAAACATTTTTATTTAAGATTCCTAGTAGCTCAGTTTGTTTTGTTGGAAGCAGAGTTATTTTTAGCTGAAACCGGGTAAATGTTTGCTTCAAACATTTTTACTTGAGATTCCTAGTTACTTAGTTTGTTTTGCTGGAACCAGAGTTATTTTTTTCTGGAACCGGGGGTAAATTTTTGCTTCAAACATATTTACTTGGAACCGGAGTAATTTGGTTAGATTTGGTTTGCACCTCCATTTGTGAAAATAAAATCAGGGCTAGCAATCCTGCTTTGTCACATAAATTGCATGTGTCTGTGATTTTTCATAACATTCCGTCTTTTGCATATGTCACTGATTGTTAAGCTATTCGGCTAGCTCTCTAATCAAGAGACTACGAATTTATTTTCAACGACAGGAGAGCATGGTTAATAGTACAGTGAGATGTTGGCTATATGATGTTATCATGTCATCTATAGTTAACCTTATTGTCGACTAATACAATAGCTAGATGTAAATAAAAAGAGAGCGCACCTCCTACACACAATAGTTAGATGTAAATAAAAAGAGAGCGCACCTCCTGCACACATGGACATATGCACTCACTTTTTAGAAAATGCTTTGTAAGCACATATTAAAATGTCAATAAATTAAAAAAAATCACGCATACATGTGCGCAAATATGTGTGTCTGGCACAAGGTTTTGTGAAAAGAATATCTTTTTGTTTTGTCTCCGCAAAAGAGACAAGTTTCAGTGCTTCTAAAGAGCGTTCCACGGCACTTTTTCTTTGTCGTTGCACGGGCCATAAAAAAGGTTATTTCATCGTGAAACTTTATGCACGCACATAAAACGTGAAGACATATCCGTGCAACCTTTTTCGGATTTTTTAGCATTTACAAACATGTTTTCCAAAGTGGGTTCGTATGTATCCGGGTTTATCCACGCGCTTAGCTAAATAAGAACTACTTTATTGATAAATGGCGCACCTCCCTCTCTCATAAACTCTCTAGGAGCACATGCTACAGGCAGCTGTTAGTTTGTAGCCCGCTTCTCTTCTCTCTTTCCTTTTCTCTCTCTATCGACTAAGCAAAAATATACTCCCTCCGTCCGGGTTTATTAGACCCCCTTTTATTTTGTGTCAAAGTTTGACCATAGATTTTAACTAATAAAATGTAAATTATATATCATAAAAATTGTACCGTCAAAAATCTCTTTCAAATACAAATCTAACAATATAGTTTTTATAACATACACTTTATGTTTTTTTAGTCAATAGAAAGTCAAAGTTGAACCCAAAATACAAGGGGGGCTAATTAACCCGGACGGAGGTAGTATTATTTGAAGTCTTAGAGTCCGTCTACATCACCTTATTGTACTTGCCTGAATGAAATATCTCTCATTTTCCAGATGGTCTACAGGGCAGAAGCTATAATCCTCACTTTTTCCTAGGTCTAGCCAGTAGCCACCATCTATTAGTAAACCAAGAAAGCATTTCACATTGTCTACATGCATCGATTATTGGAACTTTCCGTAGATAGGCTCTCATGTGAGTGCTTAGACCAACCCACAATTATTTTTGGCATGAACCCATAAATTATTATTTTTGTATAAAGACACTCAAAGGCATCTTAGATCTGATTAATATTGAGGAAAAACAAAGATTAGTATAATGGATATACAATTATCAAGGCATGAATCAACCAAAGATAAGGGAATAGATAATCTACGTGTGTACCTCCCCCCTCTGTCACTTTTTTAGCATTTTTTCAAATTTCGCTAACCATGGACGCCACACTGGTGAGGAAAAAGAGGTAAATATTTCATTGTAATATCCATATTTTCAACTCAAAAACTATAACCCTATTTCAGATGCATCATGCAAATGGGACGATTTCCACCCAATCAGCACCTAGTCAGCCGGCTGTAGCAGTCCCATGTCAGCAAAGTCATACGTGGAGGAGTGATAAGCGAAGAGAGAGACTTGAGCGGGTGCTAGATGTACAGCCCGGCTATATCACGGTAAACGAGAGTATAAAGCCTGCATGCAGCCCATGAGTGGACGTGATTCTTTTTGCACCCGAGCTCAAATGAGTTCGGGTGAACAGTAAATTCAAAAAACATTGTAAATATGTTTTAAAAAATCTGAAATTTTTTTTGGACAAACTTTGACAAATGTTCTAAGTGCTCGCAAAGTTTCATCATGAAATCACATTTGTGGAAGTCGTGGCAGAAAAAACAAAATCAAAACTCTGAAAATGCTACTTTCGAAAGCATTTTGGAGCACTAATTTTATTTTGTTTTTTGCCACGACTTCCACAAATGTAATTTCATACTGAAATTTTGCAAGCTCTTAGAACATTTGTCAAAATTTGGTGTAAAAAAAATTCAGATTTCTTCGAACATTTTAAAAATATTTTTGTTCACCCGAGCTCATTTGAGCTCGGGTGTAGAAGAGCACTTTCCCCATGAGTGAGCTTTTAGCCGGCGTTTACTCCCTTCACCAATCCGGTGCGTTTTTCTGCCTCCCCAATAATGAATCATTTAATGCTATAGCCAAGATAATAGCCATTCTATAGCCGAGAGCGGCGTTGCAAAGGCCGAGCACCAGACAGCTCGGTATCCCCTTCGTGGATGTGGGCTTCGTGATTCACTTCTATCAGACCTTTTGAAAGTATACGAGCCATTATACATCTGGATGAATAGTGCAACCGTATGGCAGTGAATGGGATGTGTAATGCGCGTGATGACTGACTTGACTGGTCGAAATCAAACGCTGTGAAATTAAGGCTCACCCGTAGCGGCCGCCAAAAGTATGAATTTTCTATTCGGCCACCTCATCATTGCATGTTCCAACCATGTCTTATCCTGGGCAATTTTTTTGTATTATGTACCGTCCACGCATTTATCTGTTTTCATAAAACTAATCCTCAAAGTAGTATACAACTAGCTACTTTTTTTAGCAAATACTCCCTGCATGTCAAAATATAATATCATTTTTAGGGTGCAGATTTGCAGCACCCGGGCTCCAGTGCTCTCTACATTTGAACATTTTGAAGTTTTAAAAAAATGTGATTCTTTTCCAGGGATACATATAAACATTCTGAATACCCGTGGCAAGTTTCGGTAGAAATCTCGTTTTGTATTGGGTTATAGAAAAAAAACAAATTTCTGAAAGTGTATAAGAGAAAAGGGGTGTCATTTTTGTCAGATTTTTCTCTTTTTTGTATTCCCCAAAATACAAAGTAATTCTTTTCCATATTTTTACGAGGCCTTAGGAATATGTGTATGTATTCACGTATTTTGTTTTAAGATTTTTTTGAGTACCAGAAGTGTGTTTAAAAAAAATTGAAATACCAAGAGCCATGGAGCTACTGCAAGCACTTTTCGATCATTTTTAACACTATCATAATGTCAGAAATGATCCTATATTTTGAGACGGAAGGAGCAATTACTACCTTCGGCCGGGTTTAGTAGTCCTCTCACATTTTGAGTCATACTTGAACAATAACTTTAACTAATAAAATATAACTTATATGTAGAAAAAATAATATTATTAGAATCTACATTCAACTACAAATTCAATAATATATATTTTTATGACGTACATTCATATTTTATTATTAGTCAAACATGTGTTTAAAGTTCGATCCAAAATACAATGGGGAGTAAAAATCCCGGACAAAGGTAGTAATTAGTTGTGCTTTTTTTAAAGCTCTTTTAGGATGGTTCTTTTAGCCCCTGAGAGGTAAGATAAATATTTTATCGGAACTGTCTATTCATCAAGGATATATTTGACCACACATAATATTCAAATTGTGGCAATTAATTGTCAAAAGGGAATTTTTATAATATTTCCCTCGTCACTTTTTTATTTTAATCTACTAAGAAATCACATTCGACCCTCGTACGTATGTGTTGTATCTACCATATGACGTTGTAAAATATGAAACATATCCATGGGATCCTAAAAAATTGTATACACACTACAATCTACAAATGGCATTATTATAATTCGTCTAGATTGCAACGTAATAATCATCACCATAATTAACAGTATGTGTACTCGCATTATCCTGAAAGAGGCGGTAAACTAAATAGATGTACACATGCCATTGCTAGGAACGTGTTTGACTTTTTATTGTGTGGGAAATACACTAAACGTTTTCTGTTATACATTTTATTCTCAAGAAAATAAAGTGTGCAAGAACACTATTAATGGTCTATTATACTAATTTCTTGTGTGGAAATACACTAAATGTTTTCTGTTATACTAATTTCTTTCCTTAATTATACCACAACAATGTCTAACTCCCATGCCATTATTAATGGTCTATTACCACCTATTACCTGTTGTATATATCAGCCATTATTTCATTAAAATTTAACAGTCCATATTGCTTTGGACCACCTTTAAAAAATTCCTAGAAAATGGTTGTGCAGCCGTTCGAGTAGCCCCATCCGGCGTTTTTCCCTCCCTAAAAGTCTTCCTTAATCTATCATCTCAAGTGTATCCAGTGATTAAATGCAAACCCAAACACGTGTTGTATCGTTCTGCAAAGAAGACATGATGACACATCAGTAGCATGTGCCAAACTGCCTACCACCAGCCCACCAGCTTTGCCCAGGTTTCATCCATGTACACCTCCCGCATGGGGCCTACCCTGAAATACGGTGATATACGGCCTTGAAGTTGGGGCTGCAAATTGCAATACGTCTAGCAACACACAGCCCCATGCTAGTTTGGCGGGTTAGATTCAGAGCTGCCTGCAGACCGGCCTCTGCAACGCTTTTTCGTTCTATAGCCAGTCTATTACTCTATTATATAAGCTAACTTTTTACAAAGGTTGTACATGACATGGCACAACTATATAGCCAGCAGGCTCTTTTGTTAAGCACCTACACTCGTACTAGGCAAATCCACTTCACTAAACGCGCCCCCCCCCCGCGGACATGACCTCGGATAGCGTCGGACGACCCCTCAAATGCTCTCCATTGCATTCATGTTCTTTATTTTTGACTCCTCAAATGTAAACACGTGCACATCGATCATACACATGAATATCACACATAAACAATATTTGTTCGTAGCGGAAAATATATAGTTCAAACATAAAATTTGTTCTGAGTGCACGGTCAAACATTAAATTCCTTGGTTCAGTTGTGGGTCTACATATGCTCCACAAGATCAGTGAGTAGTTTCATGTGCATGTTTTGATCTCGAAGATTCCAATGCATCTCTAGAAGGTTCAGAATATGCTTGATATCTTGTTCTGGGAGGACATTTACTCTGGAATTCTCAAAGTCATGCGTTTGAGCTGCCCCTTCGCCCACATTCTCGACGATCATGTTGTATAAGATGACACAAAATGTCATCAGTTGCCACAATGTATCTGATTCTCACATCGTTGTAGCTCTACGAACAATATTCTAACGAGCATGGAGCACTCTGAATGCTGTCTCCACAACCTTCCTGGTAGCTTCTTGCATTGTTGCAAAGTGGCGTTGCTTTGTTGCCATGGGGATCGGATATGGTCTTGACAAATGTCGCCCACTGAGGATAGATACCATCAGAAATGTAGTACCCCGTGCTGTAGTTGTCTCCATTGACAGTATAGTTGTACGCTGGAACATCCACATCACAAAGTCTTTTGAACAGTGGAAATCGTTGGAGCACATTGATGTCGTCATTGTGAGAACCAGGAATGTCAAAGAAAGCATGCCAAATTAACAAGTCATTTGATGGCACTCCTTCCAGAATGATGGTGGCCTTTTGGTGTGACCTTGGTATATCCCGTGCAAACCTTTGGGGCAGTTCTTTCATTGTCAATGCATGCGATCAACTGAACCAAGCATACCTGGAAAATCTCTTGCCGCTCAAATTGCCATCAACCTTTATGTGTCTTCGACATTTGGTTTTGTCGAGTACTTCGCTTCAAACACCCTTACCACAGCTCGGGCAAACTTGGCAGTGACTTCAAGACATGTCTCCCCCCATCCGAACCATCTCGCCAACATCATCCACGTGGTACCTATCTCAGAGCACTCGTGCATTTCTACAAAGGAGAGCCTGCAACAATCCTTTCAGAGACTAAACTAGGGATCATATGCCTCCACGCCCTCCACCATGGGCAAGAATAACGGTTGCTCATCCGAAAACGACGCCGGAAAAAACCCATCATGGTATGTTGATCCGGCTTGAAAGTAATTCTTCTAGAGCAGTCATGCGCCAGCGATCCTATACTGGTGTATAATTCTCCTCCCCTTGATCAAATCCTTGAAGTTCAAAATATGCACCATTTCTTCCTGGATGCTCATCCTCATCATGAACTCATCATCTCACGAACCAACGTACTCTTTTGAATGAATTCATCAAGCTCATTGTTTTGAAACTCCTCATCCGATGAATGCATAAAAACAGCTCGGACATTTTGTCGAACACATGAAGGGCAAGGTGTATGACCTAGGGAGTAGGACATAGACGACGATCATGTCATGGGCGACGAGGATGGCGGGGATGGATTTTGTGCCTATGATGACAACATTGTGAGGTCAGGACGGCGACAGAGCTAGGGGAAGGAAGCGGGAAGGTCAAGCTAAGTTGGGAACTATATAAAGGGATTTGGGTGTGGGTCCGGTCTATCGAATCCAACATGTCAGTCGCATCTAGGGTTTTTTTTGGGGGGGGGGGGGGTTATTGTTGTGCATATTCCTTAGGAAGAAGCAATCGGACAGACTCATGCTGATCTAAGCCGGCAGTCATAGCAGCACCTAGTACTAGGGAAGTACCCTTTTGAGCTCGAGCTCAAATGCACCAGCATGAACAGTAAAATCGAAAAAATTCAAAACATTTCAGAAAAATTCTGATTTTTTTTTATGATGAACTTTGACAAATTTTCTAAGTGCTTGCAAATTTTCACCATGAGATCACATTCGAGGAAGGCGTGGCAAAAAAAACAAAATCAGTGTTTCAAAATGCTTTCAAAAATACATTTTCAGAGCATCGTTTTTGTTTTTTTTTGTCATGCCTTCCTAGAATGTGATCTCATCATGAAAATTTGCAAGCGCTTCAAACATTTGTCAAAGTTCATCACAAAAAAAATTCAGAATTTTTTGAATTGTTTTGAATTTTTTTTTCGATTTTACTGTTCATGCGGGTGCATTTGAGCTCGAGCTCAAATACTCCACGTCCCTAGTACTACCCTTCCATATCCACCCTAAATATGGGCTGAATTTAAGGGATGTCAGACAGCCCAGACATATAGGGCCAGTTTAAAGGTGCCGGTCATTTTCACGACCGGCACTAACTGGGCCGTCTGCCGGAACATACAGGGCCTTTTTGGGTCCGGCTGTAGATGCTTCAAGTACAGATAGGGGCTTTTTTGGTCCGGCTGTAGATGCTCCAAGTACTACAAACGAAATGCATGTTCCCTAAAACAAAATACAAAAGGTTAATTTACACATGGGTTGCTAATCCACTGGTTGATGGCGATGGGAGAAGCATTTTCCCAGATTGAACAGATATATGTTCTGCAAAATAAATGTAGTAACCTCTGCTAAACAAACGATACATCTTGGTTAAATTCACTGCCCAGTCGCTCGCTCAACTCTGACACATAAAATTGTACATTACTAGTGAAGAAAAAAACAGTGCCAACAGTTGTAATCTACAATACAACATCACATGTATGTTCCTTTCCCCTATATCGCAAAAACAGTTTCTTCAATGCCAACCGCACATCAGCAGTCCTAATATCGGCCTGGGTAGCGTACCACGCACCACGATGTTCAGCATCCCGCACTGAGCAGATCCTGATGAAAAGCTTCACACAAAATTTCGACAATTACAGCTGCAGACCAGATATCGAGCCTCAGTTCATCCGCAAAACTTGTGGTGTCGAGCCTCAGTTCACAATTGGTTCCATATCCATGCAAAGATGGATCAGTTTCTGCTGGTACTGCCCGAAGACCTCGCTGACCGCGGTCAGGTCCACGTCACTCACATTCTTGGATGGGAACAAGAGCTTTTGACTCCGCCCCGTTGCTGATCCAGGCACCTCATCGGCAGGCTTGGACTCTGTAGTGATTTGTGAATAGATCTCATGGCAGGCAAGCAAGAACAGAGCGGCGGTGTCTGGTCGCTGGTTGCTGCGGAGCGTCTCTAAAGCCTCCGGGAGTGCTCCAGCAGCAACATATAGTATTAGAGCTCTAGTAAAGAAACAAACAACATATTGATACCGGGCCGGATAAATAAGCAATCAACTAGTGTTAGTGTTTGTGCTGGATCAGTTACCTCCACATATTTTGTTCACCACGAAGAACAAAACCAGCCCACCTCTGCAGTACCCTGCATGAGTCAGGCAAAGGACAGAAGGGAGTACCTTAGCGGATTAATGAAGTGAAACAGCGAAACTAACATTTTAGCTACCCAAAAAGGCATTTGCGCCCATTTATCTGCTAGTCAAATACTGACATGAACAGATGACCAAACCAAACTAAATTACTGCCATCTTCCGCCTTTCTAGTCCCTGCCATGGGCGGACAGGCTATACAGGGCCATACTGGCCCATTATCATGTGATTGTGTGTTGAGACAAGGCATACAATTGAAGTACATGCGAGAGTGAAAAACTAATTAAGGAAGTTAATATGAAGTACCTTGCATAGTCAGATCCACGCAAATGAGTTGCAGCCAAAGTAGCAGCATCAATCCAGCAACCAGCATCTTGAAGCTGAACCATTCAGGTGAATTTCATTATGCACAAATCTAACTTTGAAAATTCAAACATCATGGTAATATAATGTCCCTCGAATTAAGTGCCTAAGGGCATCTCCAACGCTATCCCCTAAAAGTTGATCAATCTACACTGCAATGTATAGGAAATAAATAAAAAACGAATGTTGTTAGTTCAGAGAATACTATTTGTATCTTCCGATGATTTTTCCAGTTGTACAACCACAATGGTGTTTATCTAGACATTTTATAGGAATAGGAAATGGCACTTGTCATTTTTAGAGAAGCTTATCTTTTCTTAGCAGTACCCTCAATATATTCCAAGCTTTGTTAGGGCATCTCCAATGCAGACCCTCAAAATGCCCGCAAATGTCCTGACCAAGGTGTTCGGACATAGTTTGCCATCCAACGTGGACCCCTATCCGCGTGTCCGTTTTCCCACAAACCGAACGCAACCCAGGGGGAGGTTTGCGAGCGTCTTGACCGCCGCCACGTACGCAGCCGATACCCCGGTCCCACCCAAAAATCTCCCGCGCAACCGTACCACCGCTCCCCACGCCGCATTCATGCCGGCCCAGAGCGGACGTGGCCGGTCACTAGAGCCGCCATTGAAGTGGCGCGCCGACCGCTAGCGCCGCCTGCACCGCGTCCCGGTCTTCGCACCTATTCAATGCAAGAGAGACGTGACATGCGGCGGGACAGCTATCTACCGCATTGAAGCCGGCTGCCCGTCCGTCCGCCTGCTGGCATCAAACAGGCGTTGCGGCCAAGAAACCCACTCCGGTGCCCGCATTGAAAAAGCCGCGCACGGCACGGTCCGTACCGCACCACGCCCACTTCCCTTTCTCCACCGTGCACCACCTCCGCCATGACGACGAGCTCTAGCGCGTTGTAGGAAAGCCTCTCGGCGGAGCAGAAGCACAAGTTGGCCGGCTGGCAGGCCCATCGTGTGTGACAGATAGAGGGGCGCCCGTGCCCATGCCGGCTTCACCATGGAGCATGCACAGGCACACTTCAACGCCATATGGCGGAGGAGCAGTCGGCGCCGTTGTTTCGCTGGCGCAAAAGGACCAACACTACAACCTTGCCCTCCTCGCACATCACCGGCTGGCGGAGGGGCAAATCTACGGTGAGTTCTCAACGAGGAGATTGTGGCGGCCATGGTCGCAGAGCACCCAAACTTTGTCAACCAGCCGTGGGCGTTGTATGAGGCCACGCACGGTGCTCGCGTCGGCTGCAACACGATTGCCATGCAGGCGGAGCCGGCGATCGTGGACGGGAATGTGGGCAGCTTCGCGTTGTTCACGCTGCCCACACCAGGCCGCGACGACCATGAGGCTGATCCGTCCACGTCAATCGTGGAGCTTACCTTGACCGGCGAGGTCGACATGGCGGACTCTTCCTCGTGGGAGTTCAGAATATTTGTTAAAATAAGTTCAGAATTTTCAAAAAGAAAAAAACATTTTTTGTTAAGCATGTACATGTTCGTCTATTTTTGTGCGTGTGTAAAGTTTCATGGGAAAATATACAATAATTTAATCCAAAAAGCAATTTTGTAAGCACCATACTTGTCTTCTCTCCATAAAAGTTCACATGCACGATGGACAGAATTATTTCTTTCACTCCCAGGTGCAGCTTCGAATTATTGAAAAATATTGACTGGGGCATTACCTGAGAGCATGCTTCCTGATATTTCCCCACAGCACAGAGAAGATGTGTTCCAGATAATGATTTGTCCGTTCTAACCATATTGGCTGCAACAACCTTCAAAAGATCATAACTTAATTAAGGGCCCCCTCCATGAACAATCAACCATAGCCCATAGTATTTTCACCAAGAACATTCTTAGCTCAAATCTGAGGACAAACTGACACTAAATATATGACGTCTAGGCAGTTTAAATTAGTGGACAAACATTCACCAAGATCATAACTAGTTAGTGGGAGTACACAGAAATTCAGACCTAACATCACAAAGACTATTAACTACTACCTCCATTCCCAAATATATGACGTCTGGGCAGTTTAAATTAAACTGCCCAAACGTCTTATATTTAGGAATGGAGGTGGTATTAAGAATTAGAAGTAAGATCCATGGACACTAATAAGATGTACACCAGGTTTCTACAGTAAAACCAAAGTACATTGTGGCACATAAATGATCAATGAATAGTAATCAAGTTCACTTTATGTTGAACCATGCTATAGAACACTGCAATGTTTGCATTCTACAGTAAAAAGACGATGCATGTATTCTACTCCCTCCGCCCCGGATTACTTGTCTTAGATTTGTCTATATACGGATGTATCCAACACTTAAACGTGTCTAGATAGATTCGTATCTAGACAAATATAAGACAAGTAATTTGGGACGGAGGTAATACTATTCTATTTGAGCTTTAGCACCATTCTATTTTATATCTTTACAAATAGTAATTTAAAATTGACGTCATTGCTGCAAGCCAGCAAGTAAACTCTACTCCCTCCAATCCAAAAAATGCTGTTTTCCTTTGTGGCTTGACGTATTTTCGATATACATCTTTGGTTGTTATTTTGTATCTTATGTGTTATTTAAGTTTATCATGGCAATACCACAAAATACTTTTGATAGCACATTTTCTTATATTAACTTCTCATAATCATGAGAAACATAGATGACACGAAATGTGCTGATGCTCAAAATTGTAAAGGTGGATCCACTTGCATATAAAAGCAACATCCTTTGCAGACAATTATATAATTACGTAAATTGTTGTTTATCATCAACCTTTCACTTTACCCTTTAAGCAAGTTGGTATGCTGTTGCACTATGTGTTATGTCCTAAACAAGCTATGTTCCATAGTGAAGAAAAGAATATGGTCATCTTTTACGGCTGTTCACCTTCACTGCAAGTTCATGTAAAGATCTTGACACTGCAGATGACAATACAACTGCTCTTAATGCATTAGGGTAAAAATTTGACCCTTCAGGAGGAGTTGAAAGTAGCAAGGACACCGCAGCTTCCAAATTTCCAAGAGAGACAAGCCTGAATTGACAGAAAAACATGTGGCACACGGAATTAGATGGATGTGCTTAGTTTCGTAATAAACAACTGGTTTACATATTTGGTTCTTACTCATGAATACGCTTTTGCAAAGCATCTTCACCATCAAGCTTATCATGCCAAGGTATCCTTTCATTCGCATTGAACCACAATTGCTCTTGCTTAAATGCCATTGTACTTAATTGCCCATAACTCTGCAGAATGGATAGATTACTAAATGCAAAAGTATGCATATATGGACACTGGAAATTACCGACCATCAGATTCAAATATTACCACAGTATTGTTGGCCGCATTTCTGGCTGCAGACCTCTCGCTTGAAGCTATCCTATTTAATGTGGAAGTTTGTTCAGAATCAGCGGGTACACTTGATTCAAAGCCCTTCTCACTTGATCTACTTGTTGATTTATCCAGGGAATGCTGAAGGGCTTGTGGAAGCTGTAACCAGAAAAGTGCTTCTTGGAAATCACCAAAAATAGCAGCAGCAAATGCAAACCTTGCACAAGTTCCTTTATTTACTATAGCTGAATATAATCTGGCTCTTCCATCATCAAGGATGCAACCTTCTCAACAAAAGGAAAAGGAAACATCTCCATCATTTATGCCAAATCATCTGCTAAAGAAAATATATTGTTGACATTACCATTCTTTCTGTATGGCTCCAACACTTTAAGCAGCAATTCAGCCACTACAGAATCACCAATAGGAGGAAGTGTTGTCTCAATCATGTATGAACGAAGATCCCCAAAGGTTGCCGGTCCTTCCGTAAAGCTGTTAGAGGCTAATTTATCACTATTATTGCATTCAAACCAAGAAGGCTTCACACCGAGCTGCAGAATCATACGCAGAGCCTGAGACAAAGAAAGGATAAGTGTTTGTGTTGCATCGCAATTCAATCTTTCAGAAGGTGGAAATGCATATCCAAAATGGCCATTCAAGGAGACTGATTAGAAACACTAGTCACTTAAGGGCTTGGTTCTTTAAATGAAAGAACGTAAACATATCTGCCAGCAGCATTTTAAGCAAATGCAATGAAATGTAAGTCTTTTGAAAGCTAACTTCAAGAAATATATACTCCGTCCGTCCCGAATTACTTGTCGCGGAAATGGATGCATCTAGAACTAAAAATACGTCTAGATACATCCATTTCTACGACAAGTAATTCGGGACAGAGGTTGTAATAAAATATAGAGTTCATACACGATTATATCAAAAGATGAGTTCAAATATTACAATACCACATCCATCTTACCAAAGCATGTGCTGTGGGGAACAGTATTGGTAGGCATAATGGCATTGGCCTAAATCTCTCTTTTGTAGTCAGCAGCCTAGAAGCAGAATTGATCTTGGTATCGCTGGTGGATGAAGAACAGATGTTACAAACAAAATTACATCTATGGTATCTAAAATGGAAACTAGCATCAGACGTCTGCCGAGTAAAAAAGCATCATGTGGCGAACTGAATAAGGTCTAGAGCATCCCAGAGAGAGTTGGACAATATTTTTCAGTTACAGAAAACTAAACTAGAGAACAAGCATTGGCATACCCAGCTAACTTTTTCTGTTCGCCCCCATCAGACACCAACGGCATATATTGATTAAAAAGCAAAGGGCAAGGAAAAATAATAGACCGGTGGATAAATAAATTAGATGGAAGAGAAACAAATTTACTACCCATTCACGCTGGTGGTGCCTTGAATAATGGGTACAAGGAGGCTACTCTGAAATCACAAATTGTGCAAGTGCACCTGAATAATGCTTATGGGCTAGTCCAAATTCAATTCACATTGCCAACAAAATGCTATTTAGATATTATTCTTGCCCTTTCCTGTTCAATGGCTGGTTTCCCTTTATTTTCTTAAGTTAGGTTCAGTTTTTGTTTACAGATTATTCTTCTAATCCACCTTTGTGTTGACAATTACTCAGTGTTTAACTAGTATGTCCTAACTGGGAGAATTATATGATGACATAATTACGTTAATATTATTGATATCAAGCTACATTAGTTTGAATACCATATCAGAAGTTCCTTGTGAATTCATAAGCATGCTATGTAAAGAGTTTAGAAAATTAACAAGCCATCTTGACAGCACATGAAGAGAATCAAACACTATGGGGCACAACATTGGTCGCATCGGTTCATTCATAGAGATTGACGGAATTTTAATACAGTGACAAATTTAAACCTCATAAATAAATGGATTATCCATACAAAATACAGTGGAATAAGAAAAGGTTGTGCATTCTTAAAATGACATACGTGTTAACTTCAACCAGACGAAAGCTACTATCAGCTCCAGCGATGCATAATACAAGTGGTTCATCCTTCCTTGTTCGGGTTGATAACCAATCAAGCTCCAAGACGAGTGTGCCAGGAGATTGTGGATGGAGAAGGGCATTTGCCAAGGGATCTGCACTATCCTAAAACATAGTTCCTGAATTCAGTGGCACACTACTATTTTGAACTTGTTCCATCATGGCACGGTATGAGATAGTTTATAGACATGGTAAGAAATACAAAAGGATCAGATGTATACTGGAAATGGAAATAAAACATGCATGGTTTACAATGAGGATGAAAGAAGAGCACGAGTAACTTATTCAATATAACAACCTTTTCTCTACTCCAGTGAAAATAACAGCTAATAAATATTCTTAGCATAATTTTTTGCACAAAATAAACGTGTTTCATATAACTATTTAAAAATCATACATTTCACATCAGACTCCAATAACAAGTATCACATGATGTGGGTAATGAGTCTTGAGCTAGCCAATGACATGATAGGCTGTTAGCTAATGCTTCTTTGCACTTACCAGGTCAAATATAGAGAATGTATTATCATAGAAGAGTACAGCAATGCGTCCTCTACTCCGATCACCGTGAACAACAGGAGAAAACTTAATCCTCCTAATGCCTTCCCTGTGAGTGCTAAAAGAAGAAGAAAGGCCTGTTATAACGTCCCACCATCGAATGTTGCCTGATCTATCACCCATCACCTATTTTTGTTAAAAATAGTAGCTTTAGGTCAGAATGTGTCCCAGGATAATCTACCTTACACATAAAAAATACTGCAAAATGGAACTTATAAACTACATGTTGTGCCACGATGTACATACAACATGGGGAAGACGATAAGCCATAGCAGTAACCAGGCCATCTGAAGAGGCAAATGATGATGATGGCCACTTTGGCCTGAAAAACACAACAAAACCACATGATTAATATGGATAGACATTTAAAACGAGGGTAGTAGTGGTTAAACATCAAATAAAGTGTAGCTCACGCATACAAAAAAACTACGTCAACAAAGATATGGGCCAGCAGTGGAGGGGGTGGGGCACAAATTTTTACTTTGATCTCATTCTAGGCCAGTTAGAATTCATAAGATCTCAACTCTGAGAATCAAACCTAATAAAAGTAATTAGCTTCAATAATAATCAAATTACTCGAATGCCATCACTAATAATAATCTGTACTCGATGTCCTAATTCTACAAGCACCGTGTATCTCCCACCTTATTCTGAGGTAACTCAAGGCATACTTATCATTTGGAGAAATACAAACACAACATTGCATGCAATCAAGCAATCACTACCAAAAAGCCCACTGTCTTCTGACTCCAATACAGAAAGAAAAAGCAGAAAACACGATGGTTCAGAAAATTGCCAGAAAAAACTAGCATCAAATAGTAGAGGTCGCAGAAAGAATTCAAGAATAACGTATTATTTTTACTGCCTATCAAATATTGTGATGATCTAGCACGATTGGGTCGAGGACTACAATAAAATGAATGACATAGATTTCTGCAATGTATAGACTGATGATCTGATCAAATGTGCATGTGAGTGTCTTTTCATTGCTGAAAGATATAAAGTCAGCCATTCGAGTACCTAAAATCTCGTATTCGCCGTCCGTGCACTTCAAACACACCAAGAGCACCATTGACTAATGCAAAAGCAAAACTTTCAGATGTTTCATCAGAACTTTCTGCAGCAGTACCCTCTGCAAGCAAATAATTCCATCATGGTATCATCTTGCAATAATATTACAAAAATGCAACCAGAGAAGAGTAAAAAGCTTAAATAGATAATATTATATGATTCAAGTATGGAACCTATAACATTTCCAATAATATGACTTTGCTAGTAAGTTAAAAGTGCACCTTTGGAGGTAGACGATTGCTTAGATGCATTCTGACTTGGTCGTGGTGCCGCTGGAAGTGTCCATTCTAACACCGTAAAAGGAAGAGCCAAGGATCTAAGCTACAAACAATTCAGAAAATTTACAAATATCATGCTTCCAGAACTTCTACTGCAAGAAAGAACTGATTCAAACATGATACAGCAAAAGTGGGGAAATTTACGGAGATAAACTATTACTGTAATGGTCTTCAAGATACCAGTTACTGAATGTAACACCATTATAGCCTCTGGATTCTCATTATGATATGGAAGTGCAAGTTTAGCACAAAAGTATTGCTGCTTTAAATTCATTCCTTGGTTGTAGCATGAGTTACTTGACACAGTATTTTCCCTAGCACTTAAAAGATAATTGATTTGTTTAGCACTACGTCAATCAATGTTAACATAATTATTCTGGTGCCTTGTTACAGATCATTTACAACACTCCAACCACCTTTTGTCAAAATAGCTGATTTGGTAATTGGGTTTTAAATGGCTATGCAAAGTAAACAACAATTCCCTATTCCAGAGATAGTTCCCTTTCAGGGCTGCCAAAAATTGATACAACTGAAAAAAAAATGGCTGCAACCTTGATTCCTGAGGTGAATCTGTTTATCAAAACTACTCGAGGCCCCCACGCCAATGGTATCCTTTTGTGAAATTCAGTGCACAGATTAAGATAAATAATGGTAAATATACCTCCCCAGAGGCATAATAGCTCAGTTATATGAAAGCCTATTATGGATGCTTTTCCAGTCCGATAAACATGACCATGTCTAGCAAAGTTTGTGCGTAAATGTATATAGGCCAATTTGCCATGCACAAGACGACACCGAGTTGCTTAAAAATATACATCTAAATTCATTTGCGTAACATTCGAAATATGAAATCAAAATTACAAAAGTTAACACTATGATTAATGGAGGAAAAGCCGACTTTAAGCTCTTTCTCTTTCTTTTTTTTTTGCCGTGCCGTGAAGTGCAATTTTCTCATATGCGTTTTAGAGAGGTTGTCAAAAAAAGACAATCTATAGAGATTCCCCATCTATATCCAATCAAGAATAGAAGCAAGTCGCTTTAGGCATCGGCTTGTAACTGGGTAAGAATAAATAATTGCTCTAAAATTTGCATAGATACAGGCAGAGAAATAAGTACCATCATCGGGTTCTTTGTCATGGCCCACACTTCAACAGGAGCATCACGAAACATAATCAGAAGGTACCTGGTAAAAAATATTATGCTTGAGAAACCAAATATTGAGCTTGAGAAATCACAGCAAGCACCTACGTCGCCGATACGGCGATACGCATGACACGGCGACATGAAACCAACCTTCCAGATGAAGATGCCCTCAATGCTCTTATTGCTGCACGTTCAGGCTTTTGGAGCACACGGAATGGGCGATTTAGCCCACTTCTCAGGCATGTGATAATAAGCTTATTATTGTATCCTCCAATCTTATCACTAACCTGTACCAGTCAAATCAATGAGAAAATTAACTATCTTTGGCTATTTGCTGTTGGCGGATTGAGAGCCTAATTACGAAAGTACACAGGCATCTAGTTATCAATCACAAATTCACAATATACTAGATGTATAAAGCACCTGATTATATGAGAAGGAAACAAGGCGTGAGTTTCCAAGCCATCTTAAGCCTCTGACTGTGCTGCTATGAACAGCAAAGCTGACAGAAACTGCATTAGCCAATACGTCAACAACTTCAATGGTCCCATTTTGAGTTCCTAGAGCAACAAGCGGTACTGCTGGAGCAGGATTGTTTCCACCACCTTTAGATAGAAATGTTGTTCAATGTTATAAAAGTGTGCAAATTTAAAACTTGAAGATAATTTCAGAAAGAAAACAGCCGGCAGTACTATGAGCATCAGGGACATACGGGCTACTGTGGCAAGTAAAGAAGGAGATGGCACCGCTAGAGTAGTGACAGTAGAGGACAAAAGATGAAGCTGCCCCATCAAATTAATCTGCATAGAAAGTAAACATGAGAAAACCTGGAAAGGCAAGCAATAGTGCACCAGCATTAAGGTATATGGACCAAAATTAAGATCACTAAACAGGTACTCCCTCCGTTCCTAAATATAAGACCTTTTAGAGATTCCACTATGGACTACATACGGATGTATATAGACAGATTTTAGAGTGTAGGTTGACTCATTTTGCTTCGTATGTAGTCCATAGTAGAATCTCTAAAAGGTCTTATATTTAGGGACGGAGGGAGTACATCCCAATCCCAGAGATCTAGAAGGATCAAGTTATGCAAAGCAGCACAAAGATTTCACATTTGACTGGAACCACGATCCCTTACAATGGTTAACAAGAGAGAGGTTTATAACACAACCTTTATTGTAAAATCAAGCCCATTGGAGCGTGGGTTGGAAGTTCCAGCACCACTATGGTTCGATGTACCTGGTTCCTTCCCGACATTAGTGACAGAAATAGAATCATCAGTCGATTTAATAGCTGGGCTAGGAATAGGATTATTTATTTATTTATTTATTTTGCTGTCTTGACAACACTGATTCGCACCTAGATTAATTTTCTTGGAAGATACTGACTTGTCAAAAGTCAAATGCCATGACCAGATCTTGCCATCTTCAGATATCGATGTTAGATATGTCATGGTCCCTTGATGTATGTCCTGGTTTGACTTTGTATCAAAGATAATAGACTGTGAAGATTGCATATGTGCCAAATCCTGAGATTGTTTGTCGATGTTACGAAAAATAGACTCTGACTGCCAGATCGTAGTAGCAAGAACGGCCGGGGGAGGAACAACGGTACCAATCGAAGGCATGAGCTCTTCCACTGCATGCAACAAATGCACTTGTTCACCCCTAGAATAACAAAAGAAACAAGGTTGAAATTGTTACAATAAAACACTACCTGTTAGCCATTTATGTACAATACTGAAACTATATATCTATATCGGTGTGCAAATTGTTACGAAGTATGTCAGCAAACTAGAAGAGCAGGTTACACACTTTCAAGGAGGCATACACAAATGTAATGGCATAATGACATGTACAAAACGTGTGGCGAGCAAAATATTTTCCCAATTAGTACACATATCGCTGACTGCACATTCCTTTTAAATGTCAACATACATGATACCCAATGGTTATAACTAATAAGGCCGTCTATGTTTGTCAGCACATTCCGAAGGATGTAAAGTTTACATAATATCTTATTTAATTGCTACTCTCTCTGTAAACTTTTATGAGGGAGTACATTCTAAATTGTTCCCTGTTTTTTAGATAAAATAACTAAGCTGCTGGTTGCAATTTTTTCTATGGCAGTACTCAACCATAAAAATGTCCACTATGACAGTTGTCTTTTTAGGGTTTGGGCATTCAGTCAAGTTCTCAGTTAGGTGTTCTTCCTCAATTATTATTGTAAAATAATATGCGCAAACTTACTCCTTGCGCTTCCAGATGCTCAGCTTGCCATCCGCATGCGTGCAATAGAGCAGGTCAAGATCAGTATCGGCCATAACATCCGAGAACTTGCCGAACCCCCTTGGCAATGAAGCAACAGAGAGCGCAGTGCTGTAGTTAAGATCAAAGACGACGAGCTCCCGAGGGTACACGGCGTATAGGATGTTCCTCCACAGTGGGGAGAAGCACAGCCTCGCCGCAAAGAGCGGGAAAGCCGCGAGCGCCGGGGCTGGAGCGGGCGCTGATAACTCCTTCTCCAGCCTCTGCAGCTCGGCCACGTCCCCGGCGCCGCAAACAATCCGATGCTCCTTCAACGAGATGTCAGAGTCATGCCGTGGGACAGCGGAGAGGAGGAAGCCCTTGAGACCAAGGGCGCAGAGGTGGCGGTCGTCGAAGGGGTCCCGGCGGAGGCAGGAGAGGTACTCGGGCGAGGCGTCGAACATCCAGAGCACGCGGGGGTTGTTGCTGGTCTCCCAGATGCAGAGCAGCGAGGGCCCGTGGATGGAGGCGAGGAGCCAGCCGGAGGCGTGGTGGATCCAGCAGAGGTCCTGGACGCCCCCGCTGGTGCCGGGCGCGACGCTGCGGGACTCGTCGAGGCTGAGCAGGTGCAGCACGGCGCGCGCGCGGGCGTCCCAGACGGCGACGCGGCCGTGGCGGTCGCCGGCGGCGAGGCGGAGCGGGCGGTGGTCGTCCTCGGCGCCGGCGGCGTCTTCGGCGGCGGCGAGGGGGGGCGCGCTGGCCGTGGGCGCCCAG
Organism: Elymus sibiricus; assembly: GCA_039707655.1. NCBI lineage: Eukaryota > Viridiplantae > Streptophyta > Magnoliopsida > Poales > Poaceae > Elymus > Elymus sibiricus. The sequence goes on along the minus strand of CM077669.1, from coordinate 102,832,898 downwards.
CGCACGGCGGTGACGAAGGAGGCGGGCGAGGAGGCGGAGGAGGAGGGCATGGGGAGGACGCAGAGGAGCTGCATGGAGCGCGGGTCGGAGACGACGACGCTGCTGCCGGCGCCGTGCGCGAGGAGGCCCGAGGTGCTGAGGTCGATGCAGCCGCCGTTGCTGCGGCTGGCCGGGCCCGGGAGCATCGTCGACGTGCCGCCGCCGGCCGCATTGCCGCATGATCGCACCGAGGGGGAGGCGGGCGGCGCGGCCATCATCGCGCGGGGCTGGTCAGGGCGAGGCGGCGAGGCTCTCTCTCTCTCTCTCTCTCCCTCAGATCTCGCCGCGGAGCACCATGTGGGATTGAGATTTGAGAATTGAAGGAGGGTCGATCTGCCCCGTGCGCGTGGGAGGAGACCGGGAAGGAAGACTGGTGCGGCCTGTCGGGTCAAGGGGCCTGCAGGAGATCTGGTCCGTCGCAAGTGGGTCGGTGCTTTGAGATTTGCGCATGCCCCAAAGGGCAAAGAGGTGATATACCGCGTGTGGGACCCATAAGCTTCTTCCTCCTCGCGTAGTTGGTGGCTCAAGGACCACAATGGCTGCAACTAGGCGGCCCGAGGACCACAATGTCGGCGATACGGGCGTGAACACGACAAGCGAGAAGGATTCGGACCCTTTTCATGCTTCCCCTGTCGAGTGAGAGCGAAAAGGTTAGTGAGAGGCGATGACTTTGCACAAAATAGATGTTAGGTTATAGAGCAATGGAAAGGCACGAACAAATATCCACGGTTGATGGATTCCAGACAGAAGAAGATAAAGGATGTCAAAAATGTGAATAAGTATGGTCATGGCAAAGGAAAAGGGCGAGACGCGCGATGGTATAGAATCCGTCAACGGAGTAGAAGAAGGTGGTGCCACCTTAGCAGTGCCTAATAGGTACATTGGTACATTGCAAATAAGGTCGTTCAAGCCCAACAATGTGATCTTGCATTATGTTAGACATGCAATGACTTTGTTTTAAAACACTTTATTTATACAATTTGAAAAAGATGTCAGCTAGCCTTTGTTGCACCGCCACACAGGCAAGGTGCATGGATTTGTTTTGTCTGTGGATCGTACCTAAGACGGCAATATGTTGGTATGTTAACAAGCGGTTTTTACAGTCCACGTGGCGCTAGATCCTTCTTTGGTTGAATAATGATGCAATAAAAAAATGAACTTCTTTCCATTGGAATTTTGCAACAAAGCAAAAAAAATTGAAAGTTCACTGAGGAAGGAGGGGGAGCGCCTCATCCACCTGAATTTTTATTGATTTTTCACCACCCCCGGGGGGTTGGAGAACACAAAACAGCGAGAGAGAGTTTGATTACAGGGAGGGGGAACATCCCCAAAGAATAGGAAAAGAACACAGCGTGCGCCGAAGCGCATTAGGGGGCAGTCAGCACAACCAGCCAAACATCAACGTGAGCACGCTGATCCTCCTTGAACCTAGCGTGCCAAAGGACCGCATCGTCTCAACGGCACTTGAGGGTGGCTGCAAGAGACGGCTCGGAGCTCCGAAAAACCACCTCATTCCTCCTTTTCCACAGGCGCCATCATCATAGCAGAACGAAGGCGGACGACGACGCTGCCCCAACCAAGGGGGAGGCGTCAAACATATGTAGAGATGCGACCGAAGCGCCGTCCGGCGCCAAACCAAGACGCACCCAGAAGCGCGCCGCGAAGGGACACCCAAAGATGAGATAGTCTGCCGTTTCGAGCCGGGCAGAACAACAGGGACACCCAGCCTCCGTAGCAGCGATGATGGTCTTCCGGAGGAGGACGTCACGTGTGTGAACCCTCACCATGGTGAGGAGCCAACAGAAGAACTTGACCCGCGAGGGGGCGGGGGAGGACCAGATGAAGTCAGCGGTCGTCGCGCCCACCCCACCGAGGCAGGCGAGGCCGTAGGCAGCACGGGAGGAGAACGCACCTTTGGGGGCAGCACAGAGAGGGGCAAGACGGATGTCGCACCCCGTCCTCCCCCCCCCCCCCCCCGCGACACGCTCCAGAAGATCCTGGACGGCGGCGCGGCTCCTGACGGCGATGGGGGAGAGCCAGGTCACGAGCAGAGCTCACACCCCCCGCACCCCGGGTGTCCCGCACCGTGCACTCAGGGGTTAGTAACATGAGTGGGAGCGTTAGCTGTAGACAATAGGTCCCGAGAAATTGAGATGGCGCAGGGGTAAGTGGGTGAGGGTGAAGCGTGGAGGCAAAATCAGTCAAAAACCGACGACATGGGCACAAAATTCGTAAAAGGGCACGCAAATGTTCTTGCATGATATAGAGCTTCGGTTTCACTTTCACAGATAATTTCTTTTAAGAAACATAGTACGAACACATACACTCACATGCACTTACCCGTATGAAAGCACGTACGCAAATTTACCCCCTACGACACCCTCAAGACGGATCTTAGGATTGACAAAGTCAAACGTCCCCTTTTGCTGAAAGAATATTCCGTCTTTATAAGATGCATATGTGTTAAACCTGAGGTTTGATCTGCAGTGGGTTGAGGGTACAATCGCCCTCATGACCATCCAATCACAGGTTGGTTTCTATAGACATTTTTTCTGATAGAGGGAGAATCTTATTGGCTCAAAATAGAGCATCAAGAGGATACAAACATGATGAGCACACATCCGACCTCTATATAATTAGGATGCACATAACCAACACCAACACACGCACACAAACATGCCACAACTAGCAAAGTCATATAAGACAAAAGCTATATGTAGGCGAGGATGAAAGAAAAAAACATATCCGCACCCACCATATCATGACACCACATGAACGATGAGGTTCTGTAACAGTAACGCCTACAAGAGGGAGCGACGCTCAAGCATCTTCGTCATCGGATCCACCCGCGAAGGCAAGAATCTAGGTTTTCACCTTGCAGAATCAGTCCAAGCATATCCGAGCAATGCCTTCAACAAGGTAACAACATAAAAAAGGTTGCCATCTCCAGGTTTAGCGAACTTGGGTCAGGCCTAGGCTTTCACCTCTGAGCTCAAGACCATGTGCTTGAGTGGCACCCCACTACTTTTCTGCGGTCCCAGTAACTACATATGTTGTGCAATCGCCGTCGTTGCACAACCATCCCTTTGTGCCAAGCCGTCGTCCATAGTTTGCATCTCATCATTGAAGTCAACCACGGGATCTAGCGAAATGTGTTGGAGATATGCCCTAGAGGCAATAATAAAGTGGTTATTATAATATTTCCGTGTGCATGATAATCTTTTATTATCCATGCTAGTTGGTATTGACCGGAAACTTAAATACATGTGTGGATATATAAACAACATCGTGTCCCTAGTGAGCCTCTACTAGACTAGCTCGTTGATCAAAGATGGTTAAGGTTTCCTAACCATAGACATGAGTTGTCATTTGATAACGGATCACATCATTAGGAGAATGATGTGATGGACAAGACCTAACCGTAAGCATAGCATTTGATCGTATCACTTAGTTTTTTGCTACTGCTTTCATCGTGTCAAGTATATGGTCCTAAGACCATGAGATCATGCAACTCTATGACGCCCCCAATTTCGTCCGTACGCTAATCAATCACGCAATGCGTACGGCCAAGATTAGGGACTCACTGATTAGTACCACAACACGACAAAGGACACAAATAACAGTCATACAGCTTAATATTACAAGCCAAGGGCCTCGAGGGCTCGAATATAAAGCTCTGACAAGCACAAGTCAGCGAAAGCAACAATATCTGAGTACAAACATTAGTTAGACAAGCATGCCTTAAGAAGGCTAGCACAAACAGGGGATACAGATCGAAAAGGCGCAGGCCTCCTGCCTGGGAGCCTCCTAACTACTCCTGGTCGGCTGGCTCAATCGTAATAGAAGTGGCCCCCGGGACTCTCCTGGTAGTAGCAATCGGCGGTGGCGTCTGGCTCCTGAGCTCCATCGTCTGATGTATCATCATATGGGTATGGAGGAAAAAAAAGAGCAAAGCAACCGTGAGTACTCATCCAAAGTACTCGCAAGACTGACATCAGAACTACGCTAAACATGCAATGGTATCAAATGAGAAGGCTGTATTTGTGGACTGTATTGCAGAAATGCCAGAGGAGAGAGAAAGGCCTAGCCTATCGAAGACTAGCATCTTCAAGCAGTCTTGCAGCATCAGAAGAGAGTAGATAGTAGTAGCATACATGTTGTCATATAGTAGCAATGCCCTGAGATCCTTTCTCGACACCCTGCGAGAAAGCGATCCCGAGAGCAGTATTAACACTTTATCATGTATCATCATCTCTTTATAGTTGTCATGGATCCGGGCACAACTCCAAGCGTCCTGTTACCGTGGACACGGCTATTCGAATAGATATCTTCCCTGCAGGGGTGCACTACTGTTACCCAACACGCTCGATTACCTCCGGCCGGATACACTTGCTGGGTAATACCCGGCCTCGGGTGATCAACACAACGCAGCCCGACCTAGAGCTCAGCAGAGAGGCCAACACGCCGGTCTAAATCCTAAGTGCGCAGGGGTCTTGGGCCCATCACCCATTGCACTCCTGCACGTTGCGTGGCTGGCCGGAGAAACAGGCGCGACACTGGACAACCCAGTGACGTAACCAGCCCAATCCCGGCGATCAGCCCGCAAAGTAACCTGTGACGTCTGAAGAGCTTTCGGCTGATACTACGCTGCAGAGGGCCCCATTAAACCATTATCCCACGTGGTGGTAGTGCGAAATGGGCACGACGACCCACTCAGATCAAATACCCAGTTCCGTTAGGCGTATTTAGTATCGCGCGGGTGCTCTTGGAGCCGACCCGTCTTTAATGATATTCGCTCGCGGGCACCCTTGGGGCCAGCCCGACTTTACATTTCCCCGCGGGTACCTCTCGAGGTGGACCCGCCTGTAACAAAGGTCAAAGTAACCGTGTGTCCAAGTAACGAGGAGGAATCCGAGGAATCACCCTCGATGGATTCCCACTCGAGGAGTTGCGCGACGGTAGCTTAGCGGAGGTGATGTAAGAGGAATCACCCTCGATAACACACATCCGGGAAGCTATTCTACAGAGGCACCATCGAAAGTGAGCTAAGAGGTATCACCCTCGGCACTCGATGCCAGCTCTGCAGTGTCGAGCAATTTAGGGGGTGTGCGGTGATGTGCTGTTCTCAGCCCGTCGATCATTCGAACGGGGCACAGGTACTAAAGCGGAGCAACTACAGCAAGGGAGAGGGGCCACAGATGGTTTTCCATCCAACCTATACTAAGCAGTTTGGTTAATAAGGCAGGTATCAATAGCAGTTATCAAAAACAGGCTATGCATCAGAAATAGGATAAAACAGTAGCAGCGGCAATTTCTAATGCAAGCAGGAGGGAGAAAGGAATGGGTGATATAGGCATGCGTCAAGGGGGTTTGCTTGCCTGGTTGCTTTGCAGACATAAACGGATCTTCAGCGTAGCAGACGATCACCGGATCATCAGCGCTCTCGGAGTCTATCGGAGAGAAGAGGGGGAGGAAACAAATAAATATACAGCAAACAAATGCAACACAATACAAGACATGGCGATAAGTTGTGCCGGGTGTGACCTAACGCAGTGCTACACGATACCGAGGAAGGGGGGAACCCATCCGGGAAAGTATTCCCGATTCCGGATATCGGTCAGACAGATGACCGGAGGGGGAATGTTCCACGCTGCGATGTTGTAAGCATGGGACAGCTAGGATGCAGCGCAGGGTTGATATACTGCCTATCTAAGTGCTCTAGTCAATTTAGGAATTTAACCGGAATTATTTTATTAAAGTCATGCACTATTCATCTGCCAGAAAACAGGCAAAAAGTTACATGTGTGCTATGCTAGGGGCATCTGACAAACTAACGGACATCGTAACCGGATTCGTCTCGTCGTTCTGAGCAACTTTCATGTTCAAAGTTTTTCGATCCGGGCTACGGTTTATTTTATATGATTTTCTAAAGTTTTAATCATTTACTGGAATTAATTTAATTATTTAAATTAACATTATCCGAAACAGTAATTAGGGTTTAATTAATCTAATTACAGATTAATTAGGTTTAATTAATATTTAGATTAATTAAACAGGATTAATTAAGTTAATTAAATAGTTAAGTAAACAGAATTATTAATTAATTATTATTTATTTTAATTCTCTAATTCTTTATTTATCTAAAATCTTTTAATTATTTTTACTATTTAATTTATTTATTTATATTTCTTTTATAAACAGTACGGGGGTCCACTGGTCAGTGCCACGGGGCGGACAGGTCCGCCCGGTGCCCGTTCGGGGGCCGGACATGTCCGGTGGCTAATAGCGCGCGCGGGCACACGGCAGCCGGACGTGTCCGGGCGACACGGCGACGGCAGCAGAGCGCGGGCGGTAGCGGCGCAGGGGCAGGCCGGCGCGGGGCGAAGGCGAGCGCGAGCGCGGGCGGGAGCGGGCGCGCGAGGGCCAGGCCGGTCGCGGCGGACGGCGGCGAGGCCACGGGCAGCAGCGGCAGCAGCGGGAGGCGGCCGCGCGGGCGAAGCAGCGGGCGAGCGAGCGCGGCCGGCGAGCGGGCGAGGCGGTGGGTGCGAGCGGCAGCAGCGAGGCCGCGGACGAGCGGGCAGGCGAGGTGCGAGGACGCACGGGCGTCGAGCGGTGGCAGCGGGAGCGAGGCGAGGCGCGCGCGGGCGGCGGCGACAGAGAGGGGAGAGGGGAGGCGGACGGCGGCTCACGAGCGATGCAGGGGAACAGGGCGGCGAGGCGCGAGGAAGCCGGCGAGGAGGAGGACGAGGAGGCGTCGGCGACGGCGAGGACGAGGCGGCGGCGAGGACGAGGCGGCGGCGACGACGACGGGTTCGGGCGGCAGCGGCGTCGCGGGAGGGAGAGGGGATCGGGGAGAGAAGTGGGGTTCGGCCGGTTAGGGTTTGGGGCTGGGAGGCCATATAGGCCAGGTGAGCGCGCGGGAGTGGGCCGGCCTAGCTGGGCCTCGGCCCAGCAGGCCAGGGGGGTTTTTCTTTTTCTGTTTTGTTTTTGTTTTTCATTTATTGTTTTATTTTATTTTCCAAAGTATTTTAGTTTTATAAATTACAACACTGGTCCCTAAATTAGTATTACTAATTATGTCACTACCACAATTAATTTGGCACCTAGATAAAGTAGTTTGCAATTTTATAAATTTAAAAAAGGTATTTAATTAATTGTTTTAGCTACTGTTTTAATTATTTTAGGACACTTAAATACTTTATAAAAATGTGGTTTCTCCACCAATATTATCTATGGATTATTTGCCACATATCGAACATATTAGTTTTGGCATTTGAAAACTTTAATTATTTGACTTTATTTTAAAATTGAATTTGAACGGGGGTTGGAGTCATCGCGAGTTTTAACAACAGTAATCATGGTGACGTGGCATCATTAGCAGGGAATTACTGTAGCTTAATTATCCGGGCGTTACAATTCTCCTCCACTAACAAGAATTCTCGTCCCGAGAATTAAGAGGTGGAGTAAGGGGGAAAAGGTTTGGTTACGAAATTCTAACGAGTCTTCTCGATCTTCGTTGCACTTCTCGAAGAGTTTGATCCATTATATGTGAGGTCTTCATTTCTCTGCACCATTGCTTCACAGCGAAGTTGCCGTCCTTCCTTCGGAATCTCCATCGTACTTACGTAAGGAATAAGGGGTATCTTGGCATCGATGGGGTTTCACAAGGGGAAATCAACTGGGGTTATCCCATGCATGAACGCACAAGTACCTCCCGAGTTGGAACTCAGGAAATACATCGGGAGAAAATAATAGATGGCATGAGAAGTTTCACGCGGGTAGGCATCCATTTAATGCCTAATCAGAAGGTGAAAAGGGGTTCCAGAGCAACGAGAATAGATATTGCGTCTGACACCGGAATAGAACATCGTAAGGAAAGTGGCTCGTGAAATGCATATGAAGCCAAGCACGAGGAATAACTTTGGAAGCAGGGATGTACAGGAGAGTCAGGTTTTCGATCCTGTGGAACTGTGGTAAGGGTGGATTAAGTGTAGGAAGGGCGATGACATTTTGCATGTTCACGATAGCAAGGCATGTCAGAGGGTAGTCTGTCAACTATGTCGGCAACAACATCGGTACCAAGGGCGGGGAACGAAGAGAACCATCTTCCTGCTCGTCGAAACGAGGCGGACCAATAGGCAAAGTTCTCGTCCACCGGCGGTTACCGGAATGTCATCAACATTAGTAACAGGGTCTTACTGACAGAATTGTACACCAGGGGTGTTGTCACAAGCAGGGAATCATCACTGCTCAGATCATATAAATCACAAGAAGGGTTAAACAAACCAATGGAAAGGAAAATGTGAATATACACAAGTACTAGGTGTATAACCTTCCCAAGGAAAAACAGAGCTTGATATCCAAGACAAGATAGCAAGTGGAGCACCATTTAGGTAAAAGGAAGTATTACGAATTAAATTCATAACTTGGGATAAGTCAAAGATGTCAACGATGATCACAACACAATTTATCGAAAGGCTTCAGGAAGATGCAATTGATCAATAACATGATCAAGCAGAAGAAATGGGGAAGCAGAAGGTCAATGGGTTATAGGGTGGATTGGATTCACTTATCGGTGTTCTCGGTTGATAACAAACTGAAACCCGTGGAATTACTATGATGGGGAAAGGGTATCACCTCATCAAAGCTTCATAAGATGTAGTGCAATGGTACGATATCCTCGAGATACCAGAGGGTAATACTCGAAGGTAGAACAAAACAGAAGCTGAACTAGATCATTGATCTGCGGATGGCAGGTGTTTTAACCTTGTTGAAAAATAGACGAGGCACGGAAATGGAGTTATTAAATGAGGTCAGCACGGTCAGAACCATGACTGCATGGAATCAAGTTAAGGAAACTGGAAGAATTATACAAATGAATAAATATTTTGCAAGAAGCTTCCGTGACGGTCTACATCGTTTCCATGGGCATGAACACAAGTTCAAGGTCGACTCCCACTCCTTCAATGTATAACCTTTCAGTCACTTCTCGTTTTCGAAGAAGTTGTAGTATTGAAAATTTATCTGACGGAATGCCAGTAGAGTTTGACCCGTAGAAGTTTGCGGGTCCACATTGATTAGGGAAAGCATAGGTTCAACCCATCGGGACATTTTACAAATCTATACAACACAAATTTAGGAGCAACGGATACAAACTCGACAGCAGAGGGCTGACGACACGGAGCAGTTGATACAATTCGCCAGAGGCATGTTGTATCAGGGGAGATTCATCCATGATGTAAAATACGAAGGAGCTGTCGGATAGTAATCCACCAAAAGATCAGGTGGTTCGCAAAGGATCTGAAGTGAGTATCGGTACTCAAGCAGAAGCAGAAAGAATGCAAAGGCATCGGATTATAGGAATAACTGAATAATTCAAAGCTTAATTACAAAGGAATTATGATTTCCAAATTAGGGGATCAGAGGCAGGCGCTCTGATCAAAGATAAGTAGATTGAAAAGAATTAGAGGGACAATCAACCAAGGTTCGATTTACCGAGAAACAGCTCATGTCCGGAATGACGTCTGAGCCGGAAGGATGAATTCACAGGAATCAACTGATGATTGCGAGTATTCGCACGCATGTGGAATCAATAGGATGAGAATGGCAATGACAAAGGATATTAACGATTATTACTAGACATATGGAATTAACCAAAATGCAAGTAAGTAAGAGGAATCTCAAAAGCAGTAGGCTGCAGAGGATTTCCAGAAGATCGGATATCATTTCGATGTATATTGTGAATCACATGAACAACTGGGGATGAACGAATCCCAGATAAGCGTGATGAATTATTCGCAAATGTATTCTTGCGACATAGGGCTGCAAGGCAGTAGGGGCAAAGGATTCTCGAAATATCGGAGAGTGTTTCGATATGTCGGATGGAACAAGAGAATAACTAGAATGAATACATGCACGACAAGTGTATGTAGTTATCCATCAGGATTTACCGGTGGCAGGGAATTGCAAACGTAGCGGGCACCAGGGTCTCGGGGAATCATCGGAGAGTGTCCTCGGGATCTTCTGGTGAAACAGGCGATCATCTGTATCGAGTGGAAACTTAGGATTGTCAAATGACAGTGGGAAGTATCGTATAACTTGGAAAGGTTAAACAGACCAATGTAAGGAAATATGATTATCAGAGTAATCAGATCAATGGTAAGGAACAAGCACAAATATTCCAGCTCTCATCAGCATCCACCCGGAGAGATATGTGGTCGCGAGAACCTAGGGTCGGCGTTAGTAAATTCATTTAACCCGAAAGGAAGAGGATTCAGAATCCCAGAGTATGGAAGAGGAATAAAAGATCCTAATACCACCCAGTTGGCGACGTGGGCCCGTAAGCCACACAGCCATGTTAGTAAAATAGTTTTCGGACATACTAGACCCAACTGCGGCCAAAGAGTTGGAGAGGGGCTTCCTACAGGCAGTCGGCTCTGATACCAACTTGTGACGCCCCCAATTTCGTCCGTACGCTAATCAATCACGCAATGCATACGGCCAAGATTAGGGACTCACTGATTAGTACCACAACACGACAAAGGACACAAATAACAGTCATACAGCTTAATATTACAAGCCAAGGGCCTCGAGGGCTCGAATATAAAGCTCTGACAAGCACAAGTCAGCGAAAGCAACAATATCTGAGTACAGACATTAGTTAGACAAGCATGCCTTAAGAAGGCTAGCACAAACAGGGGATACAGATCGAAAAGGCGCAGGCCTCCTGCCTGGGAGCCTCCTAACTACTCCTGGTCGGCTGGCTCAATCGTAATAGAAGTGGCCCCCGGGACTCTCCTGGTAGTAGCAATCGGCGGTGGCGTCTGGCTCCTGAGCTCCATCGTCTGATGTATCATCATATGGGTATGGAGGAAAAAAAGAGAGCAAAGCAACCGTGAGTACTCATCCAAAGTACTCGCAAGACTGACATCAGAACTACGCTAAACATGCAATGGTATCAAATGAGAAGGCTGTATTTGTGGACTGTATTGCTGAAATGCCAGAGGAGAGAGAAAGGCCTAGCCTATCGAAGACTAGCATCTTCAAGCAGTCTTGCAGCATCAGAAGAGAGTAGATAGTAGTAGCATACATGTTGTCATACAGTAGCAATGCCCTGAGATCCTTTCTCGACACCCTGCAAGAAAGCGATCCCGAGAGCAGTATTAACACTTTATCATGTATCATCATCTCTTTATAGTTGTCATGGATCCGGGCACAACTCCAAGCGTCCTGTTACCGTGGACACGGCTATTCGAATAGATATCTTCCCTGCAGGGGTGCACTACTATTACCCAACACGCTCGATTACCTCCGGCCGGATACACTTGCTGAGTAATACCCGGCCTCGGGTGATCGACACAACGCAGCCCGACCTAGAGCTCAGCAGAGAGGCCAACACGCCGGTCTAAACCCTAAGTGCGCAGGGGTCTTGGGCCTATCACCCATTGCACTCCTGCACGTTGCGTGGCTGGCCGGAGAAACAGGCGCGACACTGGACAACCCAGTGACGTAACCAGCCCAATCCCGGCGATCAGCCCGCAAAGTAACCTGTGACGTCTGAAGAGCTTTCGGCTGATACTACGCTGCAGAGGGCCCCATTAAACCATTATCCCACGTGGTGGTAGTGCGAAATGGGCACGACGACCCACTCAGATCAAATACCCAGTTCCGTTAGGCGTATTTAGTATCGCGCGGGTGCTCTTGGAGCCGACCCGTCTTTAATGATATTCGCTCGCGGGCACCCTTGGGCCCAGCCCGACTTTACATTTCCCCGCGGGTACCTCTCGAGGTGGACCCGCCTGTAACAAAGGTCAAAGTAACCGTGTGTCCAAGTAACGAGGAGGAATCCGAGGAATCACCCTCGATGGATTCCCACTCGAGGAGTTGCGCGACGGTAGCTTAGCGGAGGTGATGTAAGAGGAATCACCCTCGATAACACACATCCGGGAAGCTATTCTACAGAGGCACCATCGAAAGTGAGCTAAGAGGTATCACCCTCGGCACTCGATGCCAGCTCTGCAGTGTCGAGCAATTTAGGGGGTGTGCGGTGATGTGCTGTTCTCAGCCCGTCGATCATTCGAACGGGGCACAGGTACTAAAGCGGAGCAACTACAGCAAGGGAGAGGGGCCACAGATGGTTTTCCAACCAACCTATACTAAGCAGTTTGGTTAATAAGGCAGGTATCAATAGCAGTTATCAAAAACAGGCTATGCATCAGAAATAGGATAAAACAGTAGCAGCGGCAATTTCTAATGCAAGCAGGAGGGAGAAAGGAATGGGTGATATAGGCATGCGTCAAGGGGGTTTGCTTGCCTGGTTGCTTTGCAGACATAAACGGATCTTTAGCGTAGCAGACGATCACCGGATCATCAGCGCTCTCGGAGTCTATCGGAGAGAAGAGGGGGAGGAAACAAATAAATATACAGCAAACAAATGCAACACAATACAAGACATGGCGATAAGTTGTGCCGGGTGTGACCTAACGCAGTGCTACACGATACCGAGGAAGGGGGGAACCCATCCGGGAAAGTATTCCCGATTCCGGATATCGGTCAGACAGATGACCGGAGGGGGAATGTTCCACGCTGCGATGTTGTAAGCATGGGACAGCTAGGATGCAGCGCAGGGTTGATATACTGCCTATCTAAGTGCTCTAGTCAATTTAGGAATTTAACCGGAATTATTTTATTAAAGTCATGCACTATTCATCTGCTAGAAACAGGCAAAAAGTTACATGTGTGCTATGCTAGGGGCATCTGACAGACTAACGGACAGCGTAACCGGATTCGTCTCGTCGTTCTGAGCAACTTTCATGTTCAAAGTTTTTCGATCCGGGCTACGGTTTATTTTATATGATTTTCTAAAGTTTTAATCATTTACTGGAATTAATTTAATTATTTAAATTAACATTATCCGAAACAGTAATTAGGGTTTAATTAATCTAATTACAGATTAATTAGGTTTAATTAATAATTAGATTAATTAAACAGGATTAATTAAGTTAATTAAATAGTTAAGTAAACAGAATTATTAATTAATTATTATTTATTTTAATTCTCTAATTCTTTATTTATCTAAAATCTTTTAATTATTTTTACTATTTAATTTATTTATTTATATTTCTTTTATAAACAGTACGGGGGTCCACTGGTCAGTGCCACGGGGCGGACATGTCCGCCCGGTGCCCGTTCGGGGGCCGGACATGTCCGGTGGCTAATAGCGCGCGCGGGCACACGGCAGCCGGACGTGTCCGGGCGACACGGCGACGACAGCAGAGCGCGGGCGGTAGCGGCGCAGGGGCAGGCCGGCGCGGGGCGAAGGCGAGCGCGAGCGCGGGCGGGAGCGGGCGCGCGAGGGCCAGGCCGGTCGCGGCGGACGGCGGCGAGGCCACGGGCAGCAGCGGGAGGCGGCCGCGCGGGCGAAGCAGCGGGCGAGCGAGCGCGGCCGGCGAGCGGGCGAGGCGGCGGGTGCGAGCGGCAGCAGCGAGGCCGCGGACGAGCGGGCAGGCGAGGTGCGAGGACGCACGGGCGTCGAGCGGCGGCAGCGGGAGCGAGGCGAGGCGCGCGCGGGCAGCGGCGACAGAGAGGGGAGAGGGGAGGCGGACGGCGGCTCACGAGCGATGCAGGGGAACAGGGCGGCGAGGCGCGAGGAAGCCGGCGAGGAGGAGGACGAGGAGGCGTCGGCGACGGCGAGGACGAGGCGGCGGCGACGACGACGGGTTCGGGCGGCGGCGGCGTCGCGGGAGGGAGAGGGGATCGGGGGGAGAAGTGGGCCGGCCTAGCTGGGCCTTGGCCCAGCAGGCCAGGGGGGTTTTTCTTTTTCTGTTTTGTTTTTGTTTTTCATTTATTGTTTTATTTTATTTTCCAAAGTATTTTAGTTTTATAAATTACAACACTGGTCCCTAAATTAGTATTACTAATTATGTCACTACCACAATTAATTTGGCACCTAGATAAAGTAGTTTGCAATTTTATAAATTTAAAAAAGTTATTTAATTAATTGTTTTAGCTACTGTTTTAATTATTTTAGGACACTTAAATACTTTATAAAAATGTGGTTTCTCCACCAATATTATCTATGGATTATTTGCCACATATCGAACATATTAGTTTTGGCATTTGAAAACTTTAATTATTTGACTTTATTTTAAAATTGAATTTGAACGGGGGTTGGAGTCATCGCGAGTTTTAACAACAGTAATCATGGTGACGTGGCATCATTAGCAGGGAATTACTGTAGCTTAATTATCCGGGCGTTACAAACTCGCTTGTAAGAGCACATTTATCCATATCCAACAAGCTTGAGTTTGCTCAATTCGGAGCTCATATGCGAAGGTTATGGCAGTTCTGGTTTTACTGTATCCATCTGGTTGCTTGGGTTCTTTGTTTCTCTCTCGCGGTAGTACCGCTCTGGCCAGCACGGTAGTACCGCTTATAGCCGGTACTACCGCCCCGGCCAGCGGTAGTACCGCTGGGGGGAAGTGGGGTGGCTCGGGGAACTCGCGTGAGGCACCAGACAGCTCCAGACACTTGTCTGGTGTCCCGCGCCAGCCCTCCAGTCGCAGCGGTAGTAGTGGCGGTAGTACCAAGCGGTATTACCGCCGCCCCTTCTACTGCTGCTCAGTTCTGCTGGTGGGCGGTACCACCGCTTGTGTGCGGGCTGTGGGGGTAACGGTTGGATTTTCTCCCACCTATAAAAGGGGGTCTTCTTCCCCAATGCATCTTATCTCTTTAGCTCGAGTTTGCCCCCCATTGTTGACCTTCTTCGAGCTTGCTAACTCTCAATCCCTCCAATGATTCTTGCTAGTTCTTGAGGGAAAAGAGAGAGGAGATCTAGATCCACATTTCCACCAATCACTTTCTCCTCTAAGTGAGGGGAACCCCTTGGATCTAGATCTTGGAGTTCTTCGTGTTCTTCTTCGTTCTTCCTCTCATTTCCTCCATAACATTTGTTGTTGTGGTGGGATTTGGGAGAGAAGGACTTGGGCACTCCGTGTGCCCTTGCCATTGCATTTGGTGCATAGATTTGAGTTCTCCACGGTGATACGTGGAAGTGAGAAGTTGAGAAGCTTATTACTCTTGGGTGTTTGAGCACCCTAGAGCTTGTTCCTCTTGGGTGCTTTGGCACCCTAGACGGTTGGTGGTGGCTCGGAGCTCAATCATTGTGGTGCAAAGCTCCGGGCAAGCATCGGGGTCTCCAATTAGGTTGTGGAGATTGCCCCGAGCAATTTGTACGGGTACCGGTGACCGCCCCCAAGGGTTGCCAAAGTGTACGGGTACCGGTGACCGCCCCCAAGGGTTGCCATTTGTACGGGTTCGGTGACCGCCCTCAAGGGTCCCTTAGTGGAATCACGGCATCTTGCATTGTGCGAGGGCGTGAGGAGATTACGGTGGCCTTAGTGGCATCTTGGGGAGCATTGTGCCTCCACACCGCTCCGAACGGAGATTAGCATCCGCAAGGGTGTGAACTTCGGGATACATCATCGTCTCCGCGTGCCTCGGTTATCTCTTACCCGAGCCCTTTACTTATGCACTTTACTTTGTGATAGCCATATTGTTTCATGCTTTATATCTTGCTATCACTTAGGTGTTTATCTTGCTTAGCATAAGTTGTTGGTGCACATAGGTGAGCCTAGTTGTTTTAGGTTTTGTGCTTGACATATTAAACATTAGTTTTATTCCGCATTTGTTCAAGCCTAAACCGTAATTATTTTAAAGCGCCTATTCACCCCCTCCTCTAGGCGACATCCACGACCTTTCAAAACACCGGAGAAATGCCTTGTGTGTATCAAACGTCACTTCGTAACTGGGTGATCATAAAGATGCTCTACAGGTATCTCCGAGGGTGTATGTTGGGTTGGCATGGATCGAGACTGGGATTTGTCACCCCGTTTGACGGAGAGGTATCTCTGGGCCCTCTCGGTAATACAACATCACAAGAAGTTTGCAAGCAATGTGACTAAGGAGTTAGTCATGGGATCTTGTATTACGGAAAGAGTAAAGAGACTTGCCAGTAACGAGATTGAACTAGATATGAGATACCGACGATCGAATCCCGGGTAAGTAACATACCGATGGACAAACGGAACTGCATACGGGATTGACTGAATCCTTGACACCATGGTTCGACCGATAAAGATCTTCGTAGAATATGTAGGAACCAATATGGGCATCTGATAACCCACAAGTGTAGGGGATCGTTTGTAGCCTTTTTCGATAAGTAAGAGTGTCGAACCCAACGAGGAGCTAAAGGTAGAACAAATATTCCCTCAAGTTCTATCGACCATCGATACAACTCTACGCACGCTAATGCTTGCTTTACCTAGAACAAGTATGAAACTACTTTGCGGGAATAAAACTAGAAGTACTTTGCAAGAAAATAAAGAATGTGGAAATAAAAGTTAGGTGCTGTTTTAATAAAAGTAAATTTCTTAGTAGAAAGCTTTTTGTGTAACGCAAGAGAAAGATTGTCCCTAGGCAATTGAATATAATATGATAGATACTTGTTATATGCAATGAGGGAGAGGCATACACTAACACACTTTCCGTACTTGGATCATATGCACTTATGATTGGAACTCTAGCAAGCATCCGCAACTACCAAAGTTCATTAAGGTAAAACCCAACCATAGCATTAAGTATCAAGTCCCATTTACTCCCATACGCAACAACCCACCTACTCAGGTTTGTGCTTCTGTCACTCACGCAACCCACCATAGGCAAATCATGAACATATTGCAACACCCTACAGCGGGGATCCCTCACGCTTGCGCGACACGGAGGGCACCATAGGACAGCACCATATCAACATAAAACTCACATCCATAACATCATACCACAATTAACCCATAGGACAAAAGAGATTTACTCAAACATCATAGGATAGCCAAATATCATTGGGAAATAATATATGGAGTTGAGCACCATGTTTAAGTAGAGATTACAGCCGGGAAGAGAGGTGTTACACCGCTGCATAGAGGGGGAGAGAGTTGGTGTTGACGGCGGCAACGTTGTTGGTGTAGATCGCCGTCACGATGATTGCCCCGGCGGCGTTCCGGCGCCACCGGGAGAGAGGGGGAGAGAGCCCCCATACTTCTTCTTCCTTGGCCTCCCCCCTAGATGGGGGGAGAGTTCCCCCTCTGGTCCATGGCCTCCATGGCGGCGGAGGGGCAGGAGCCCCTCCGAGATTGGATCTCCCTCTCTGTTCTCTTCCATTTCACGTTCCTGTTTTCTGGCCGAAAACCGTTTATTATATTCCCGGAGATCCGTAACTCCGATCGGGCTGAAATTTTGAGAGGATTTTTATCCAAAAATTAGCTTCCTTGCACCCGAAGGAGAGCTCCAACAGACTTACGAGGTGGGCATAACCCACCAGGGCGTGCCTGGGCCCCCTGGTCGCGCCCTGGTGTCTTGTGGGGGCTGTGGGCCTCCGTTTGCGTTGATTCCACTTCTCAAAATTCACAAATATTCCAAAAAAAAATCTTCGTAAATTTTTATCGCGTTTGGACTTCGTTTGATATGTATATTCTACGAAACAAAAAACATGCAACAAACAGGAACTGGCACTGGGCACAGGATCAATAGGTTAGTCCAATAAATCATATAAAATGTTGCCAAAAATATGTGAAAGTTGTATAATATTGGCATGAAACAATCAAAAATTATAGATACGACGGAGACGTATCAGCATCCCCAAGCTTAATTCCTGCTCGTCCTAGAGTAGGTAAATGATAAAAAAGATAATTTTTGATGTGGAATGCTACCTAACATAATCTTGATCATATATCTAATCATGGCATGAATATTAAGACACAAGTGATTCAAAGCAATAGTCTAGTTTTGACATAAAGACATTAATACTCAGGCATCCCAACAAACAATCATGTCTTTCAAAATATCAAGGCTAAAGAACGCTATCCATACAAAATCATATAGCCTTGTCACACTCTGTCTTCTTAACACAAAGTATAAATCATGTACTACCCCGGTGTCAGCCAAGCAATTGGTTCATACTTTTTAACGCGCTTCAGCATTTTCAACTCTCACGCAATACATGAGCGCAAGCCATGGATATAGCACTATGGGTGGAATAGAATATGGTGGTAGGTTTCAAAGGGGTAAAAGTGGAGAAGAAAGTCTCGCATCAACTCAGCGTATCAACGGGCTATGGAGATGCCCATCAATAGATATCAATGCGAGGAGTAGGGATTGCCATGCAACGGATGCACTAAGAGCTATAAGTGTATGAAAGCTCAATATGAAAACTAAGTGGGTATGCATCTAACTCTATAATGAAAAATTCCCACTAGTATATGAAAGTGAAAACATAGGAGACTCTCTATATGAAAAACATGGTGCTACTTTGAAGCACAAGTGTGGAATTAGCATGCCCCCTTTTCTTTCTCTTTTTTTTCTTTCCCTTTTTTCTTTTCTTCTTTTTTTTCTTTTTCTTTTTTTCTTTTTTTCCTTTTCTTTTTTTTCTTTGTCCGGAGTCTCATCCCGACTTGTGGGGGAATCATAGTTTCCATCATCCTTTCATCACTGGGGCATGCTCTAATAATGAATAATGATGATCATCACACTTCTATTTACTTACAACTCAATATTACAACGATAGTAGAACAAAGTATGACTCTATATGAATGCAATGATCTAGCGTAGCAAAGATATCAAAAAACGGACAAGCCATGAAAACATCATGCTAGCTATCTTACGATCATGTAATGCAATATGACAATGAATGCTCAAGTCATCAAAAACGGAAGCGGTGGAAGTTTCATGGAAATATATCTCGGAATGGCTATGGAAATGCCATAATAGGTAGGTATGGTGGCTGTTTTGAGGAAGATATAATAAGGCTTATGTGTGATGGAGCGTATCATATCACGGGGTTTGGATGCACCGGCGAAGTTTGCACCGACTCTCGAGGTGAGAAAGGGCAATGCACGGTACCGTAGAGGCTAGCAAATTGCGGAAAGGTAAGAGTGCGTATAATCCATGGACTCACATTAGTCATAAAGAACTCACATACTTATTGCAAAAGTTTAATTAGCTCTCTCGAAGCAAAGTATTACTACGCATGCTCCTAGGGGGGAGGTTGGTAGGAGTTAACCATCGCGCGCCCCGACCTTCACACAAAGATAGACAATCAAGAATAAATTGTGCTCCAACTTCCTAGCATAACGGGAGACTATACGTGCATGCCTCGGGAATCACAAACCTTAACACCAATATCTTACTAAACACGATCATCCACTAGTACCTCTGATACGTCTCCAACGTATCTATAATTTTTGCTTGTTCCATGCTGTTATATTATCATTGTTGGATGTTTTACAATCATTTTATAACAACTTTATATCATTTTTTGGGACTAACCTATTGACATAGTGCCAAAGTGCCAGTTGCAGTTTTTGCTTGTTTTTTACTTCGCAGAAAATTAATACCAAACGGAGTCCAATCGCGATGAAACTTTTTGGAGATTTTTTATGGACCAGAAGACACCCAGTGGGCCAAAGTAGTGCCGGGGGAGTGGGCCCAGGAGACCACAACCCACCAGGGCGCGCCAGGGGGGCCCCGGCGTGCCCTGATGGGTTGTGCCCTCCTCGGGGCCCCTCTCCACCACCTCTGATGCCTATAAATTCCCAAATATTCTAAAAACCCTAGGGGAGTCGACGAAACACAATTGCAGCCGCCGCAAGTTCCAGAACCTCGAGATCCAATCTAAACACCATCACGGAGGGGTTCATCTTCTTCATAGGTGCCTCTCCGATGATGTGTGAGTAGTCCACCATAGACCTACGGGTCCGTAGGCAGTATCTAGATGGCTTCTTCTCTCTCTCTTATGATTCTCAATACAATGGTCTCTTGGAGATCTATTTGATGTAAACTTTTGCGGTGTGTTTGTTGGGATCCGATGAATTTTGAGTTCATGATCAGTTTCTATCCATGAATATTATTTGAGTCTTCTTTGATCTCTTATATGCATGATTACTTATAGCCTCGTATTTCTTCTTAGAATCATTGGTTTAGTTAGATTAACTAGATCGATTTTTCTTGCCATGGGAAGAGGTGCTTTGTGATGGGTTCGATCTTGCGGTGTTCTTTCCCAGTGACAGAAGGGGCAGCAAGACACGCATGTATCGTTGCTATTAAGGATAACAAGATGGGGTCTATTCCTACATGAATAGATCTTGTCTACATCATATCATCGTTCTTATTGCATTACTCCATTTTTCCATGAACTTAATACACTAGATGCATGCTGGATAGCGGTCGATGTGTGGAGTAATAGAGGTAGATGCAGACAGGAGTCGGTCTACCTATCTTGGACGTGATGCCTATATAATGATCATCGCCTTGGATATCGTCATGACTATTCGATTTTCTATCAATTGCCCAACAGTAATTTGTTCACCCACCGTGCGCTATACTCATGAGAGAAGCCACTAGTGAACCCTACGGCCCCCGGGTCTACTTTTCCAACATATTGCTTTCAGATCTATCTTTTTGCATCTTTGTTTTCAGATCTACAAAACCAAAAACCCAAAAACATATTGCTGCATATTTTATTTGCTCTTTTTATTTTGTGTTCTTGAGAGATCTATCTCTCCTATCTATCACTACCTAATCTATCTTTTTACCGTAGAGAGATTGACAACCTCTCTTTCGCGTCGGGTTGCAAGTATTTTTTGTTTGTGTGCAGGTGCTGCTTATTGGGTGGTGGTGATCCTCCTACTAGTTCGATAACCTTGGTTTCATAACTGAGGGAAATACTTACCGTCGCTGTGCTGCATCATCCCTTCCTCTTTGGGGAAATACCAACGCAGTCTCAAGCCACGTCAAAGGAATTTCTGGCGCCGTTGCCGGGGAGGAAGCGGTCTCTTCTACGTGCCTATCGTAGGCGCCGAGGGGACTCCATCATCATCTACCAGGTTCCTGATCACAAATCTCATCTCCTTGCAATTACATTATTTGCCATTTGCCTCTCGTTTTCCTCTCCCCCACTTCACCAATTTGCCGTTTTATTCGCCCTCTTTTTCGTTTGCCTTTTCTCTTGCCGGATCTCTTCCTTGCTTGCAATCTTGTTTGCGTAGTCACGATGACTCAAGAAAACACCAAGTTGTGTGATTTTTCCAATGCTAATAACAATGATTTTATTAGTACTACGATTGCTCCTCCCGCCACTAGTGCGGAGTCTTATGATATTAATGCCGCTTTGTTGAATCTTATCATGAAAGATCAATTTGCCGGTACTCCTAATGAGGATGCCGCGTCCCATCTAAACACGTTCGTAGAATTGTGTGATATGCAAAAGAAAAAAGATGTGGACAATGATATTGTTAAGTTGAAACTATTTCCTTTTTCCTCGCGGGATCGTGCAAAAATTTGGTTTTCCTCTTTGCCTAGCAATAGTAACGATTCTTGGAATAAGTGCAAGGATGCTTTTATCACTAAGTATTTTCCGCCCGCAAAAATTATTTCCCTTAGGACACAAATCATGAATTTTAAGCAACTTGAGCATGAACATGTTGCACAATCTTGGGAAAGAATGAAGTTGATGCTAAGAAATTGTCCTACTCATGGTTTAAATCTTTGGATGATCATACAAAACTTTTATGCGGGGTTGAATTTTGTCTCTATAAATCTTTTAGATTCCGCCGCGGGTGGTACTTTTATGAAGATTACTTTCGGTGAAGCTACTAAATTGCTAGATAATATCATGGCTAATTACTCTCAATGACATATCGAAAGAACACCTACTAGTAAGAAAGTTAATTCGGTTGAGGAGATTAGTACTTTGAGTGATAAGGTTGATGCTTTGATGAAATTGGTTGCTAGTAAAAATGCTCCTATTGATCTTAAGGATGTGCCTTTGTCTACCTTGATTGAGCAAAATAGTGATTCCGTAGATGTGAATTTTGTCTCGCGAAACAATTTCAATAACAATGCTTATAGAGGTAATTTTAATCCTAGGCCTTTTCCTGAAAATTCCTCTAATAATTATGGTAATTCCTATGGTAATTCTTCTTACAATAATAGGAACGCCTCTGATCTTGAGAGTAATATTAAAGAATTTATCAATACGCAAAAAGCTTTTAATACTACGATAGAAGAAAAGTTGAATAAGATTGATGATATCTCTAGAAGCATTGATAGAATTTCTCATGATGTTGAAAATCTCAAGTTGAAAGCTTTTGTGCCAAAGATTGATGAATCTATTAAAGCTTTATATGTCTCTATGGATGAGAGTAAGAAAAGAACCGCTATGCTTAGAGCTAAAAGAGAAATCTTAGAAAAATCGTTTCCTAGTGATTGCCTTCATAAGAAAGATGAGGATCTTAAAGTGATTGGTGTTTCTTCTATTGATTCCTTGTTTAGTAATATTAAGATTGATAATGAAGGGGCTGAAGTAGAGTCAACTTTAGCTAGAAGGCGTCCCAATAATTTGGAGGGTGAAAATCTTGATGAAATTTTTGATAAAAGTGGGTTTGAATAGGTCAAAACTTTAACTAGTGATGTGCCCACTATTTTGGATTGCAAAGACTTTAACTATGATAGTTGCTCCTTGATTTAATGTATTTCTTTGTTGCAATCTATGTTGAATTCACCCCATGCTTATGAGCAAAATAAAGCTTTTACTAAACATATCGTTGATGCCATGATGACATATTTTGAAGAAAAGTTGGAGTTGGAGATTTCTATCCCTAGAAAATTACATGATGAGTGGGAACCTACCATTAAGGTCAAGATTAAAAATTATGAATGCTTTGATTTGTGTGATTTGGGTGCTAGTGTTTCCACGATTCCGAAATCTCTATGTGATGTGCTTGGTCTTACCAATATTGAAGAATGTTCTCTTAATTTGCACTTGGCGGATTCTACTATTAAAAAGCCTTTGGTAAGAATTAATGATGTTCTTATTCTTGCAAATAGGAACTATGTTCCCATAGATTTTATTGTGCTTGATATTGATTGCAATTCGTCTTGTCCCATTATACTTGGTAGACCGTTTTTACGCACTATAGGTGTCGTGATTGATATGAAAGAAGGCAATATTCGTTTTCAATTTTCATTAAGAAAGGGTATGTAACACTTCCCTAGAACAAGAATTAAGCCACCATATGAATCAATCATGAGGGCATCCTATGGATCCAAAACCAAAGATGACAATACTTGAATCTATGCGTTATGCCTAGCTAGGGGCGTAAAATGATATCGCTTGTTGGGAGGCAACCCAATGAATAAATAAATTTTTGCTTTTTTCCTTTCTGTTTTTGTGTGTTGACACAATTATGCCTCTGTTATGATTGTGTTTTTATGGTTTATTTAGTGTTTGTGCCAAGTAAAGCCTTTAGGATGATTCATAGGATGAGTAGAAGCGATGCTGAATCTAAAACAGAAACTTTGCGTCCAGTATATGAATTTTCATTTTTTGCTGCAATGTGATCTTGAGCCGAAATTTTAACACAGTGTTGCTATATAAATTCCTTACGTTCTCCTATTTTTTCAGAATTTATAGAGTTACAGAAGTATGGTTAGAGTACAGATTACTACAGACTGTTCTGTTTAAGACAGATTCTGTTTTCGTTGCATTGTGTGCTTGTTTTAATGAATCTATGGGTTATATTGAAGGGTATGAGCCATGTTAAAGTTAAAATACAGTAGGTATAATGCAATTATAAAATTTGAATGGGTTTGCAACAGCACCTAAAGTAGTGATTTGCTTTATTATACTAACGGATCTCACGAAGATTTGGTTGAGTTTTGTGTGATTGAAGTTTTCAAGTTTTGGGTGAGATCACGATGGATGAAGGAATAAGGAGTGATAAAAGCCTAAGCTTGGGGATGCTACCGCACCCCCAAGATATATCCAAAGAGAAACAAGCAACTAAGCTTGGGTATGCCCCCGAGTGGCATCCCCTCTTTCTTCTAACGACCATCGGTATTTTACTTGGAGCTATATTTTTATTCGTCACATATCATGAGTTTTGCTTGGAGCGTCTTGTATCTTTGCTTGCTTTGTTTGTTAGTTTGTCACTTGTATCCTTGCTGGACAAACCTATTTGAGAGAGCCAAAATTATGCTATGATTTGTTAGAATTGCTCTATGTGCTTCACTTAAACTTTTTGAGCTATAGAATTGCTCTAGTGCTTCACTTATATCTTTTTTAGCACGGTGTCCAAATGTCCATGCTATACAAAAGAAAAGAATATGATGAACATGTTAGGCAGCATTCCACATCAAAAAATCTGTTTTTATCATTTACCTACTCGAGGACGAGTAGGAATTATGCTTGGGGATTTGATATGTCTCCAACGTATCTATAATTTTTGCTTGTTCCATGCTGTTATATTATCATTCTTGGATGTTTTACAATCCATTTATTACAACTTTATATCATTTTTTGGGACTAACCTATTGACATAGTGCCAAAGTGTCAGTTGCTGTTTTTGCTTGTTTTTTTACTTCGCAGAAAATCAATACCAAACGAAGTCCAATCGCGACGAAACTTTTTGGAGATTTTTTCTGGACCAAAAGACACCCAGTGGGCCAAACAACTGCCAGAGAGGTGGGCTGTGGAGAGCACAACCCACCAGGGCATGCCAGGGGGCTCCGGCACGCCCTGATGGGTTGTGCCCTCCTCGGCCCCCTTCCGCACCGCCTCTGATGCCTATAAATTCTCAAATATTCGGAAAACCCTAGGGGAGTCGACGAAACACAATTCCAGCCGCCGTGTAACAGCCCGAGACCGACGCTCCAGAAGATTCCCGTTTCATTTCGTTATCGTCGTGTGATTCGTTTGCTTGTCGCATTCATCATCACATCACTCACATCATCGGCATTGCATCGACACTTCGTTGTCGTCATTGTTTTCAAAACTGCATCCGTTCGCAGTCTCCGGTTCTCTCCGTTTTGTCGTTGACCGTTTCGAGACCAACCACACATGCACGCGCCCGCGACATTATCAAAATATTTTTTAAGTGCATATAAAATATTCTTGGATTGGGTCGAAAGTTGGCGTGTGGTCTTATTATGTTGTAGGTAGTCCGCCTGCCAAATTTCGTCGCCATCGAAGTCCGTGTGATACCCAAATGGTCGACCGTAGCGGCACCATCAACGGTTTATTCATCGGACGTTTTCGATGTTTCAAAACTCTGTGCCGGGCCGCAAACCTCCCTCTCTTCTTGGCCCAACCACCTCTCGACAGTCCACTAGCCCAACCTAGCCCCCCCTCGGTTCGTGGCCATCGGATCACGATCGGACGGACGAGATCCAACCAACCCTAGTTCATTCCCTATATAAAACCACCCATGGAGAGACCCCTCTCACTCTCTAGGGTTTCCCCCATGTAAAATTGTAGCCAACCCCCCTCAAACCCCACCTTCTAGCTCCAGCTCCTTCCAATCCCGAAACCCTAGCCCCCAAGCCAAATTTGGACTTCAGATCTAAAATCCGAGGCTCAGATTTCGTCCCCACGCCCCGTCGGACATGTCCGTGGCCAACCCGGACAATGTCCGCGCCCCCTAGATCCATCGCGTCCCCTCAGCCACCAGCGAGCCCGCGCCCGAGCCTCCCATGGCGCTCGTGCGCCGTCCGACCCCGCCGTTCCACCGGAGCGCCGCTCCAGGCCGGGTCCTCGCCGCCGTCGCCTCGTGCCCTTCTCCTCCTCCCGTTTTCCTCCCCTGCTCTCTCCCTCGCCCATCTCTGCCTCTCTTCTCCCAGGGAGCCGCATGGAGCCACCGCCATGGATCTCGGCGATCGAGCCTCGCCAAGCTCCGATCCAGCCGCCCCCGACCGGATCCGTTCGCCCTCAACCTGATCCGCCCGTTCCCGCTGCTCCTAGACCTCGCCGGACCTCGCCTGCACCGCCGTTCGCCGGAGATCGAGCAGCACCGCGCGTTCCCTCAGCGCTCGCGTGGAGGCTAGCGAGCTCCTGCATCGCGTGCGTTGACCGACGCCGTCGCGGGCCGCAGCGCCATCGGCTCAGCTAGGCGCAGCCCCAGCCGCAAGCCCGCAAGCCAGCCGGCCTACCCCGCACCAGGGCCCAGCGAGGTCGCGCCAAGGCCCAGCCCAGCATGCTCGCCTGGCCCAGCTCCCGTTCGGCCTCCTCCAGACCCGCATGGGCCAAAGCCCACTATGGTGAGCCCCAACTCCTCTATGTGCCGCCCTGTGAGCAGAATAGTTATCTGTCGCCATGCACACGTTTGGCCCGATAGCAGATTCGGCCCATAGTCGTTTTTTTCCTGTCTGGCGAATTTGTCTATTTATCCCAGGAATTACAGTTTTGCAGAAAAGTACCTGAACTTCATGCATTTAATAACTCACCGCCCGTGCATCGTATGTAAAAACTTTATATATGTAAAGTGACTAGAATTTCGTGTAGATTCACAATATCCAACTTTCATCCATGTTTAAAATGTTTAAACTTGCTGTTTGTTTAAATTTGCGTTAATGCCATGCTAGAACGGGTTATTTCATAACTAATTAACCGTAGCTCCGATAAAAAATGATCCACATATGTAACTTGAATAGAAAAACGTGTAGAATCTCATGGCACACTTTATATTGTTGTTTAACAACTCTAAAATATGCTTAGGACAGATCTGGACCAAATTCATAATATGCATATGAGGTCGTTTCGAAAATGCTATATGTTGCTTCCGGCCTCATTTAAAATGCCTAGTTGATGTAGTTGTTCACGTTGCACCTCTTGCCATGATAAGCAACATTTAAAATGATTGTTTAGTTAAACAACATTAGCCGCATTTCTCTTAATATGAAGAGTTATTATTTTGTTGTATGTATGTTCTCCTTCTCCATTTAAATTGCTTAATTCCCTCATCGCCTTATGCCATGACAATCCATGTTAAACAACATTTGAAATTGATGAGTACCTAAACGAGAGTGAACCAAATGATTCGAACGTGGAGTTTCATCAATATGCAACTCGTTGCATATTGAGCTTCACTTAATGTGTAGTGTTTGACTGTTGCATCTTGCCATGCCATGCCTTGCATATTTAAACTTGACATGCATCATCATTGCTTGCACATCATGCCATGCATATGTTGTGGTGTTTATCATGTGTTGATTGTTGTTTCCGGATTGCTTCTTCTCGATAGAGTTCCGAAAGCGTTCGGAGTGTGAGGATTCGTTCGACTACGTTGGCTCGTCTTCTTCATGGATTCGTTCTTCTTCCAAGCGGGATCTCAGGCAAGATGACCATTTCCCTGGATACCACTACTATCATTGCCATGCTAGATGTCTTGTTTCTATCGCTTGTCTCGCTACCTACCACTTGTTTGTCAAGCCTCCTAAAATGCCATGATAAGCCTCTAACCCCTCCACAACCCAGCAAACCATTGTTTGGCTATGTTACCGCTTGCTCAGCCCTTCTTATAGCATTGCTAGTTGCAGGTGCAAGCTCTTTCCATGTGCACCATGGATATTTTGTTATATCACAATATTATTGCTATTTAATTTAATGCACATATATACTTGGTAAAGGGTGGAAGGCTTGGCCTTTTGCTCGGTGTTTTGTTCCACTCTTGCCGCCCTAGTTACTTGTGAACCGGTGTTATGTTCCATATTGAGCGCTCCTAACATGCTCGGGGTTGTTATGGGGACCCCCTTGATTTTCGTTTTAGGATAAAACTTGTCTGGCAAGGCCCAACATTAGTACTACATTTGCCTAATAACAAATAAACCTGCATAGGGAGTAATTAACCCGAGGATCTTTAATCAACAACCCGGGCCAGTGCTCCTCATGAGTGTTGGTCCAACCCAGAGCAGCTTATTAACGCTACCCGGGGCAACTCGGTGATTGGCGTGGTAACCATAGCTCATCCGCCGTGTCCAGAGAATGAGATACGCAGCTCCTATCGGGTTCGTCGACACCTCGGGCGGCCTTGCTGGACTTGTTTTACCTTTCTCGAACGTCTTGTGCGAGGAATTCCGAAAATACTTCAGGCTATCTCGAGGTTGAGGTTTTCCAATGGAATTGCCTAGGAAATCCCGGGATTCGTGGTCGAGGTTATTCCCGCGGCGTGTGGTTAGTTTGTGATGGATGAGTTGGAGCACCCCTGCAGGGTTAAATCTTTCGGAAAGTCGTGCCCGCGGTTACGTGGCAACTTGGAAACTTTGTTTAACACCCGGTTATAGCAAACTTGAAGTAAACTCAAATAAAATACACCAACTGTGTGCGTAACCGTGACTGTCTCTTCTCGTGAATTTCTGATCCGGAAGAGAACACGGTGGGGTTATGTTTGTTCGTAAGTAGGTGTTCAGGATCTCTTAGAGATCATTGCTATTTCACGCCCGTTTATGCGACAATCATCCCCCCTTATTCTTGTACTCGTAAGTTAGCCACTCAAATAAATGCTTAGTGCTTGCTGCAGCCTCACCA
The DNA here is from genome assembly GCA_039707655.1 of Elymus sibiricus. Taxonomy (NCBI): domain Eukaryota; kingdom Viridiplantae; phylum Streptophyta; class Magnoliopsida; order Poales; family Poaceae; genus Elymus; species Elymus sibiricus. Next base: position 102,804,451 of record CM077669.1, on the reverse strand, counting down.
CTTAACCATACCTCACCCATTAAGCTTTAATAGTCTTGATACCCTTGGAAATGAGATTGCTGAGTCCCTATGGCTCACAGATTACTACAACCACAGTTGCAGGTACAGGTAATGCGGTGATTTGATGTGAGCACGATGCTTGTTTGATTTGGAGTTCTTCTTCTTCTTCATCGATCATAGGGTGGGTTCCAGGACGACAGCCTGGGATAGCAAGGATGGATGTCATTTTATCGTTTGTTTTCGTCCGTAGTCGGACCCTGCTCTTCTGTATGATGATTGTATATGATGTTGTATTGATGTGAACTTGATTTAGCTTGTGGCGAGTGTAAGCCAATGCCATATACTCATCTCTTCTTTACATGTACTTGTAATGATATCCATTCTTGCAAAACGACGAGATGCGCTTCTATCCCTGTCGAGGCCCTCGAGCCAAAACGAGGATAGGATCGCATCTTGGGCGTGACACGCCGCAAGTTCCAGAACACCAATCTAAACACCATCACGGAGGGGTTCATCTTCTTCATAGGTGCCTCTCCGATGATGCGTGAGTAGTCCACCATAGACCTACGGGTCCGTAGGCAGTAGCTAGATGGCTTCTTCTCTCTCTCTCTCTTATGATTCTCAATACAATGGTCTCTTGGAGATCTATTTGATGTAAACTTTTGCGGTGTGTTTGTTGGGATCCGATGAATTTTGAGTTCATGATCAGTTTCTATCCATGAATATTTTTTGAGTCTTATTTGATCTCTTATATGCATGATTGCTTATAGCATCATATTTCTTCTTCAAATCTTTGGTTTAGTTAGGCCGACTAGATCGACTTTTCTTGCCATGGGAAGAGGTGCTTTGTGATGGGTTTGATCTTGCAGTGTTCTTTCCCAGTGACAGAAGGGGTAGCAAGACACGCATGTATCGTTGCTATTAAGGATAACAAGATGGGCTCTATTCCTACTTGAATAGATATTGTCTACATCATGTCATCGTTCTTATTGCATTACTCCGTTTTTCCATGAACTTAATACACTAGATGCATGCTGGATAGTGGTCGATGTGTGGAGTAATAGAGGTAGATGCAGGCAGGAGTCGGTCTATCTATCTTGGACGTGATGCCTATATAATGATCATCGCCTTGGATATCGTCATGACTATTCGATTTTCTATCAATTGCCCAACAGTAATTTGTTCACCCACCGTGCGCTATACTCATGAGAGAAGCCACTAGTGAACCCTACGGCCCCCAGGTCTACTTCACCATCATATTGCTTTCCGATCTACGTTTTTACAATCTTTGTTTTCAGATCTACAAAACCAAAAACCCAAAAATATATTGCTGCATATTTACTCTTTTTATTTGTGTTCTTGAGAGATCTATCTCTCCTATCTATCACTACCTAATCTATCTTATTACCGTAGAGAGATTGACAACCTCTCTTTTGCGTCGGGTTGCAAGTATTTTTTGTTTGTGTGCAGGTGCTGCTTATTGGGTGGTGGTGATCCTCCTACTAGTTTGATAACCTTGGTTTCATAACTGAGGGAAATACTTACCGTCGTTGTGCTGCATCATCCCTTCCTGTTTGGGGAAATACCGACGCAGTCCAAGCCACGTCAAAGGAATTTCTGGCGCCGTTGCTGGGGAGGAAGTGGTCTCTTCTACGTGCCTATCGTAGGCGCCGAGGGGACTCCATCATCATCTACCAGGTTCCTAATCACAAATCTCATCTCCTTGCAATTACATTATTTGCCATTTGCCTCTCGTTTTCCTCTCCCCCACTTCACCAATTTGCCGTATTCTTTGCCCTCTTTTTCGTTTGCCCTTTTTCTTGCCGGATCTCTTCCATGCTTGCAATCTTGTTAGGGTAGTCACGATGACTCAAGAGAATACCAAGTTATGTGATTTTTCCAATACTAATAACAATGATTTTATTAGTACGCTTATTACTCCTCTCGCCACTAGTGCGGAGTCTTGTGATATTAATGCCGCTTTGTTGAATCTTGTCATGAAAGATCAATTTGCCGGTAATCCTAATGAGGATGCCGCGTCCCATCTAAACACGTTCGTTGAATTGTGTGATATGCAAAAGAAAAAAAGATGTGGACAATGATATTGTGAAGTTGAAACTATTTCCTTTTTCCTTGCGGGATCGTGCAAAAATTTGGTTTTCATCTTTGCCTCGCAATAATATCGATTCTTGGAATAAGTGCAATGATGCTTTTATCACTAAGTATTTTCCGCCCGCGAAAATTATTTCCCTTAGGACGCAAATCATGAATTTTAAGCAACTTAAGCATGAACATGTTGCCCAATCTTGGGAAAGAATGAAGTTGATGATAAGAAATTGTCCCACACATGGTTTGAATCTTTGGATGATCATACAAATATTTTATGCGGGATTGAATTTTGTCTCTAGAAATCTTTTATATTCCGCCGCGGGTGGTACTTTTATGGAGATTACTTTGGGTGAAGCTACTAAATTGCTAGATAATATCATGGCTAATTTTTCTCAATGGCATACCGAAAGAGCACCTACTAGTAAAAAGGTTAATTCGGTAGAGGAAATTAGTACTTTGAGTGATAAAGTTGATGCTTTGATGAAATTGGTTGGTAGTAAAAATGCTCCTATTGATCTTAATGATGTGCGTTTGTCTACCTTGATTGAGCAAAATAGTGAATCCGTAGATGTGAATTTTGTCTCGCGCAACAATTTCAATAACAATGCTTATAGAGGTAATTTTAATCCTAAGCCTTTTCCTAGAAATTCCTCTAATAATTATGGTAATTCCTATGGTAATTCTTCTTAGAATAATAATAGGAATACCTCTGATATTGAGAGTAATATTAAAGAATTTATCAATGCGCAAAAGGCTTTCAATACTACGATAGAAGAAAAGTTGAATAAGATTGATGATATGTCTAGAAGCATTGATAGAATTTCTCATGATGTTGAAAATCTCAAAATGAAAGCTTTTGTGCCTAATATTGATGAATCTATTGAAGCTTTATATGTCTCTATGGATGAAAGTAAGAAAATAACCGCTATGCTTAGAGCTAAAAGACAAATCTTAGAAAAATCGTCTTCTAGTGATTGCCGTTATAAAAACGATGAAGATCTTAAAGTGATTGGTGTTTCTTCTATTGATTACTTGTTTAGTAATATTAAAATTGGTAATGAAGGGACTGAAGTAGAGTCAACTTTATCTAGAAGGCGTCCCAATAATTTGGAGGGTGAACATCTTGATGAAATTTTTGATAAAAGTGGGTTTGAAGAGGTCAAATCTTTAACTAGTGATGTGCCCACTATCTTGGATTGCAAAGATTTTAACTATGATAGTTGCTCTTTGATTGAATGTATTTGTTTGTTGCAATCTATGTTAAATTCACCCCATGCTTATGAGCAAAATAAAGCTTTTACTAAACATATTGTTGATGCCATGATGAAATATTTTGAAGAAAAGTTGGAGTTGGAGATTTCTATCCCTAGAAAATTACATGATGAGTGGGAACCTACCATTAAGGTCAATATTAAAAATTATGAATGCTTTGATTTGTGTGATTTGGGTGCTAGTGTTTCCACGATTCCGAAATCTCTATGTGATGTGCTTGGTCTTACCAACATTGAAGAATGTTCTCTTAATTTGCACTTGGCGGATTCAACTATTAAAAAACCTTTGGGAAGAATTAATGATGTTTTTATTCTTGCAAATAGGAATTATGTGCCCATTGATTTTATTGTGCTTGATATTGATTGCAATCCGTCTTGTCCCATTATACTTGGTAGACCGTTTTTACGCACTATAGGTGCCGTGATTGATACGAAAGAAGGCAATATTCGTTTTCAATTTCCCTTGAGAAAGGGTATGGAACACTTACCTAGAACAAGAATTAAGCCACCATATGAATCAATCATGAGGGCATCCTATGGATCCAAAACCAAGGATGACAATACTTGAATCTATCCATTATGCCTAGCTAGGGGCGTAAAACGATAGCGCTTGTTGGGAGGCAACCCAATGAATAAATAAATTTTTGCTTTTTCCTTTCTATTTTTAGTGTTGACACAAATTTGCCTCTGTTATGATTTTTTTATGGTTTATTTAGTGTTGATGCCAAGTAGAACCGTTAGGATGATTCATAGGATGAGTAGAAGTGATGCTGAATCTGAAACAGAAACTTTGCGTCCAGCATATGAATTTTAATTTTTTTCTAGAACGTTATATTGAGCTTCAATTTTAACACAGTGTTTCTATACAAATTCCTTACGTTGTCCTAATTTTTCAGAATTTTTAGAGTTACAGAAATATGGCTAGAGTACAGATTACTACAGACTGTTCTATTTAAGACAGATTCTGTTTTCGTTGCATTGTGTGCTTGTTTTGATGAATCTATGGTTTGTATTGGGGGGCATAAGCCATGGTAAAGTTAAAATACAGTAGGTATAATGCAATTATAAAATTTGAATGGGTTTTCAATAGTACCTAAAGTAGTGATTTGCTTTGTTATACTAACGGATCTCACGAAGATTTTGTTGAGTTTTGTGTGATTGAAGTTTTCATGTTTTGGGCGAGATCACGATGGTTGAAGAAATAAGGAGTAGCAAAAGCCTAATCTTGGGGATGCTACCGCACCCCCAAGATATATCCAAAGAGAAACAAGCAAATAAGCTTGGGGATGCCCCTGAGTGGCATCCCCTCTTTCCTCTAACGACCATCGGTATTTTACTTGGAGCTATATTTTTATTCGTCACATATCATGAGTTTTGCTTGGAGTGTCTTGTATCTTTGCTTTCTTTGTTTGTTAGTTTTTCCTTTGTATCCTTGCTGTACACACCTATTTGAGAAAGCCAAAATCATGCTATGATTTGTTAGAATTCTCTATGTGCTTCACTTAAACTTTTTGAGCTATAGAATTGCTCTAGTGCTTCACTTATATCTTTTTGAGCACGGTGTGCTTGGAAACTTTTGTAGAAATACTCTCATGCTTCACTTAGATTAATTTGAGAGTAGGTAAATTTTGAAGAAATCCTCTCATGCTTCACTTATACCTTTTTGAGAGATGAAATCTTTATGCTCATGTGCTTCACTTAAATTTGTTTGAGCTTGGCAAAAAGCAATGACAATATATGAAACTAGTCCCAAAGTGATAGATATCCAAGGAGGATATAATTAAAACTTTCATGAAGATCATTGGACAAATTAAACTTGATTCCTTGTAATAGTTTTGAAACATGATGAGAGTAATATGTGAGTCATGTTAGTGAGTAATTATGCTTAGTAGGAATATTGGTGTTAAGGTTTGTGATTCCCTATGCATGGACGAAAGTCAATAGTTATGCAATGAAGTTACATCCTACTTGTGGTGCATTATTCGGTGTTAGTTATGTTCAATGCTCACTTATGTGATTTTTCGTTTCTTGGTTTGGTTGCTTCCCAATCTATTTGCTAGCCTTCATTTGTACTAAGTAGAAATACTACTTGTGCATCCAAAATCCTTAAACCAAGTTTTGCTTTATGAGTCCACCATACCTACCTATATGCGGTATTTCCATGCCGTTCCAAGCAAATTTGTATGTGCCATCTCTAAATTTTCAAAATAATTTTTCTCTTTTGTGTGCCCGTACCGCTCATGAAACGGTGGGGAGTGTCCAATATTTTTCCATGCTAGATGTGTTATTCTCAAGATGAGTGTTTATTCACTTGTCATTGCACGAGAGTGTGGCGGTAATAGGGATGCCCATTCCCGAAATGAAAAAGAAAAAAATATTTACTTTATGTTGTCAAATAATAAATTCCTTGGAAAGTGTTGGTATGGAAGGAAACTGTGGATACGGCCCGCCATGGAAAGTGAAAGTTTGGTGGAAAAAGGAATAAACTTTATTTTCTGTTTGGGAACCGCCTATGATATATCTAGCATGGAAAGTATTGTGAGCTACTTTGTCGTTTTTGTTGACATGAAAAGCATGCCACCCAAAATATTTTTCTCTCTCAATTTAAACCTTGAGCTCTGGCACCTCTACAAATCTCTACTTCCCTCTACGAAGGGCCTATCTATTTACTTTATGCAATTTTTATTTTTGCTTTGAGTCTCCATCTTCTCTTATAAGCACCAACTAGGGGGCACTATGATCGTACTTGAGCATTGGGCATAGTTAATATTTGAGTGTGTTTCATGAATGGATCAATGATTGAGCATGATGGGCTAGGGATAACTTTCTTTAGTGTTGATATTTTGAAAGACATGGTTGCTTGTTGACATGCTTGAGTATTGAAGTCATTATGTTAAAACTAGACTATTGCTTTGAATCATTATAAGTCCAAATGCCCATGCTATACAAAAGAAAAGAATATGATGAACATGTTAGGCAGCATTCCACATCAAAAATTCTGTTTTTATCATTTACCTACTCGAGGACGAGTAGGAATTAAGCTTGGGGATGCTGATACGTCTCCAATGTATCTATAATTTTTGCTTGTTCCCTGCTGTTATATTATCATTCTTGGATGTTTGACAATCATTTAATTACAACTTTATATCATTTTTTAGGACTAACCTATTGACATAGTGCCAAAGTGTCAGTTGCTATTTTTGCTTGTTTTCTTACTTCGCAGAAAATCATTACCAAACGGAGTCCAATCGCGACGAAACTTTTTGGAGATTTTTTCTGGACCAGAAGACACCCAGTGGGCCAAACAACTGCCGGAGAGGTGGGCTGTGGAGAGCACAACCCACCAGGGCGCGCCAGGGGGGCCCCAGCGCGCCCTGATGGGTTGTGCCCTCTTCGGCCCCCTTCCGCACCGCCTCTGATGTCTATAAATTCTCAAATATTCGGAAAACCCTTGGGGAGTCGACGAAACACAATTACAGCCGCCGCAAGTTCAAGAACCGCGAGATCCAATCTAAAAACCATCATGGAGGGGTTCATCTTCTTCATAGGTGCCTCTCCGATGATGCATGAGTAGTCCACCGTAGACCTACGGGTCCGTAGGCAGTAGCTAGATGGCTTCTTCTCTCTCTCTCTTATGATTCTCAATACAATGGTCTCTTGGAGATCTATTTGATGTAAACTTTTGCAGTGTGTTTGTTGGGATCCGATGAATTTTGAGTTCATGATCAGTTTCTATCCATGAATATTATTTGAGTCTTCTTTGATCTCTTATATGCATGATTACCTATAGCATCGTATTTCTTCTTCGAATCTTTGGTTTAGTTAGGCCGACTAGATCGATTTTCCTTGCCATGGGAAGAGGTGCTTTGTGATGGGTTCGATCTTGCGGTGTTCTTTCCCAGTGACAGAAGGGGCAGCAAGACACGCATGTATCGTTGCTATTAAGGATAACAAGATGGGGTCTATTCCTACATGAATAGATCTTGTCTACATCATGTCATCGTTCTTATTGCATTACTCCCTTTTTCCATGAACTTAATACACTAGATGCATGCTGGATAGCGGTCGATGTGTGGAGTAGTAGAGGTAGATGCAGGCAGGAGTATCTTGGACGTGATGCCTATATAATGATCATCGCCTTGGATATCGTCATGACTATTCGATTTTCTATCAATTGCCCAACAGTAATTTGTTCACCCACCGTGCGCTATACTCATGAGAGAAGCCACTAGTGAACCCTATGGCCCCCGGGTCTACTTCACCATCATATTGCTTTCCGATTTACGTTTTTGCAATCTTTGTTTTCAGATATAAAAAACCAAAAACCCAAAAATATATTGCTGCATATTTACTCTTTTTATTTGTGTTCTTGAGAGATCTATCTCTCCTATCTATCACTACCTAATCTATCTTTTTAACATAGAGAGATTGACAACCTCTCTTTCGCGTCGGGTTGCAAGTATTTGTTGTTTGTGTGCAGGTGCTGCTTATTGGGTGGTGGTGATCCTCCTACTGGTTCGATAACCTTGGTTTCATAACTGAGGGAAATACTTACCGTCGTTGTGCTGCATCATCCCTTCCTCTTTGGGGAAATACCGACGCAGTCCAAGCCACGTCAGGATGCTGATACGTCTCAAACGTATCTATAATTTTTGTTTGTTCCATGCTGTTATATTATCATTCTTGGATGTTTTACAATCATTTTACAACAACTTTATATCATTTTTTGGGACTAACCTATTGACATAGTGCCAAAGTGCCAGTTGCTATTTTTGCTTGTTTTTTACTTCGCAGAAAATCAATACCAAATGGAGTCCAATCGCGACGAAACTTTTTGGAGATTTTTTCTGGACCAGAAGACACCTAGTGGGCCAAAGAAGTGCCGGGGGAGTGGGCCGAGGAGACCACAACCCACCAGGGCGCGCCAGGGGGGCCCGACACGCCCTGATGGGTTGTGCCCTCCTCGGGGCCCCTCTCCACCACCTCTGATGCCTATAAATTCCCAAATATTCCAAAAACCCTAGGGGAGTCGACGAAAGACAATTGCAGCCGCCGCAAGTTCCAGAACCTCGAGATCCAATCTAAACACCATCACGGAGGGGTTCATCTTCATCATAGGTGCCTCTGCGATGATGCGTGGGTAGTCCACCATAGACCTACGGGTCCGTAGGCAGTAGCTAGATGGCTTCTTCTCTCTCTCTTATGATTCTCAATACAATGGTCTCTTGGAGATCTATTTGATGTAAACTTTTGCGGTGTGTTTGTTGGGATCCGATGAATTTTGAGTTCATGATCAGTTTCTATGCATGAATATTATTTGAGTCTTCTTTGATCTCTTATATGCATGATTACTTATAGCCTCGTATTTCTTCTTAGAATCTTTGGTTTAGTTGGATCAACTAGATCGATTTTTCTTGCCATGGGAAGAGGTGCTTTGTGATGGGTTCGATCTTGCGGTGTTCTTTCCCAGTGACAGAAGGGGCAGCAAGACACGCATGTATCGTTGCTATTAAGGATAACAATATGGGGTCTATTCCTACATGAATAGATCTTGTCTACATCATGTCATCGTTCTTATTCCATTACTCCCTTTTTCCATGAACTTAATACACTAGATGCATGCTGGATAGCGGTCGATGTGTGGAGTAATAGAGGTAGATGCAGGCAGGAGTATCTTGGACGTGATGCCTATATAATGATCATCGCCTTGGATATCGTCATGACTATTCGATTTTCTATCAATTGCCCAACAGTAATTTGTTCACCCATCGTGCGCTATACTCATGAGAGAAGCCACTAGTGAACCCTATGGCCCCCGGGTCTACTTCACCATCATATTGCTTTCCGATCTACATTTTTGCAATCTTTGTTTTCAGATCTACAAAACCAAAAACCCAAAAATATATTGCTGCATATTTACTCTTTTTATTTGTGTTCTTGAGAGATCTATCTCTCCTATCTATCACTACCTAATCTATCTTTTTACCGTAGAGAGATTGACAACCTCTCTTTCGCATCGGGTTGCAAGTATTTGTTGTTTGTGTGCAGGTGCTGCTTATTGGGTGGTGGTGATCCTCCTACTGGTTCGATAACCTTGGTTTCATAACTGAGGGAAATACTTACTGTCGCTGTGCTGCATCATCCCTTCCTCTTTGGGGAAATACCGACGTAGTCTCAAGCCACGTCAACCCCCCACATATTATCATCTCTATATCGCAAAATTATTGCAAGGAATCAAACATATCATATTCAGTGGTCCCTAAGTTTTATGTAGGATTTTATGACTAACCATGCAAATGACCAATTCCCGTTGACTCTCTAAATAGATATAAGTGAAACAAGAGAGTTTAATTCTTTCTACAAAAGACCATGCTCAAATAAATATAAGTGAAGCAAAAGAGCTTTCTACAAATAACGGTTTTCTATGTGAAGAGAAACAGGCAATCCAAACTTCAAATGATATAAGTGAAGCACATGAAGCATTCTATAAAGCCATACTCAAAAGATATAAGTGAAGTGCAATGAGCATTCTATAAATCAACCATGGACTATCTCATACCAGCATGGTGCATAAAAGAAAAGTGAAAACTAAACACAAAAGACACTCCAAGATTTACACATATCACATGAACGAAGCGAAAACGAAAACATACCGATACTTGTTGAAGAAAGATGGGATGCCTTCCGGGGCATCCCCAAGCTTGAACTCTTGCCTCTCCTCCTTCTCCTCATATCGAGACCTCCTCGATGTTCGAACACTTCATCCACACAAAACTTAACAGAAGACTGGTGAGATCCGTTAGTATAATAAAGCAAATTTCTACTTTAAGTACCGTTGCAAACGTATTCATATTTTATATTTGCATTATACCTGCTGTATTATAACTTTTCCATGGCTTATACCACCGATAAAATCGATAGTTTCATCAAAACAAGCAAAACAACGCATCAAAAACAGAATCTGTCTTAAATAGGACAGTCTGTAGTAATCTGAACTTTGACCATACTTCTGTAACTCCAAAAATTCTGAAAAATTGTAACGATACAAAAATTTTGTATAGAAATACTGCGTAAAAATTTCAGAAACTTTTGACATTCCAGTAAAAAATGAAAATTCACACACTACAGCCAAAGTTTCTGTTTTTACACCGCACATACCAACAAGCAATCTAATCATCCTAAAGGCAAATCTTGGCACATTATTTTTAATACAATGGATTTGTACAAGGCGTAATTATTTTTGTTGGAAAAGTTTCCATGATTCAATACTCACAAAGTTTCCATGGGCATGAACAAAGTTCAAGGATATCCCCCACTTCAACGATACTCAACATCTCTCTCACTTTCACCTTTCCTTTTGTGAAGTTTTAGGTTTCACTCTATATATTTTTTTGTTTTTGAACTTTATAAAAGCACACAACAGAATAAAATGACTCTCTAAAACTTCTAGGTTGTCTCCCTGGCAGCGCTTTCTTTAAAGCCATTAAGCTAGGCATAAAGTGCTCAAGTAATGGATCCACCCGGATCCCAAGGTATATCAAAGCCAATTTTAATTAACAATGATTTGTAATTTAGTAGTGAGCATAAAGTGATATATATAATGTGACAACGAAGTCTGACTCTCTTCCTATGCATCAGCATGTCATATAAGAACAGTTCATGCACATTAAGTAAAGGCCAATGCATAGTATAAACAGTTTCTTGCAATTTTATAGTATTGGAAACATAAAGAGGTTGAGATGTAGTTCCTCTCTCATAATAATTGCAAGTAGGAGCAGCAAGCACATGCATATTATATTCATCAAAATCATCATGTGTAGTAGCAAAACGCAACCCATCAATATATTTCTTAATAAGAGCAAACTTCTCCGATATAGTGTAGTTGGGAGAATTCAAAAAGATAATAGGACTATCATGTGTGGGTGCGATAGCAACAATTTCATGCTTAACATAAGGAACTATAGCTTGGCATCTTGGCTACAAGCATAGCAAGCATCAAGTTCATCAAAAAGGGATATTTCAAATGAATCCAAGGGATCATAGCAATCATCATGGCATCCATCCTTCGGTAAGCACGAAGGGTAATTAAACAATGTATGAGTTGAAGAGTTACTCTCATTAGAAGGTGGGCACGGGTGATCCCGCTCTTCCTCCTTTTGTTCTTCGCTCTCCTCCTCATCTTTTTCATCTAATGAGATCACAATTTCAGCAATTTCTTCTTCCATAGATTCCTGCAAAATATTAGTCTCCTCCAAGGCAGCAGTCATTCTTTCAATAAATTCAATAATATCAACATTGCAATCATAATTCTCATAGCAATATTTAAGTATGGCAAAATTTCTAGATTTGTAAGAAACTTCATCATACTTTTCAATCAAGGAAGCAACTTCATAAGCACCTTTAAAAGGAAAAATTCTTCTATTCGTTCCACATCATAGTAATCATAAATACCTTTAGCATAAGAAGCTAAGGTTTCATTATCATTAAATTTGCATGAAAAGGGAAGGTGTGGGGCGTTCATCCTAGAGCAACAAGTAATATCATATCTCAAGCATAGCTCCTGAGCATACCAATGCAACATATGAATTTGATCCCATAACAATTTCCCTTTTTGAGTCAAGCGATAATCTCTAAAGTATTCACGTTGATCCAACATTACTCCCATTATCAAGTTGAATGGGGTCTTCTCAGGATTATCAAAGTAGTATTTAATACTTTGCACATAACTAGCATCGAGGGTTTTAGGAGGTTCCCCATCCCCATGAGTAGCAAGTACCACTAATTTTTTTGGTGTTTCGTGTTCCATATCCATAACTAAAGATATAAAACAACTAATAACAGAAAATAAAAATTACTTACTGATAAAGCAAACAAGCAAACACGAGAATATTCGCCCCACGCTATTGCTCCCTGGCAACGACGCCAGAAAAAGGTCTTGATAACCCACAAGTGTAGGGGATCGTTTGTAGCCTTTCTCGATAAGTAAGAGTGTCGAACCCAACGAGGAGCTAAAGGTAGAACAAATATTCCCTCAAGTTCTATCGACCACCGATACAACTCTACGCACGCTAATGCTTGCTTTACCTAGAACAAGTATGAAACTACTTTGTGGGAATAAAACTAGAAGTACTTTGCAAGAAAATAAAGAACGTGGAAATAAAAGTTAGGTGTTGTTTTATTAAAAGAACAATAAAATTAAATTGCTTAGTAGAAAGCTTTTTGTGTAATGCAAGAGAAAGATTGTCCCTAGGCAATTGAATATAATATGATAGATACTTGTTATATGCAATGAGGGAGAGGCATACGCTAACACACTTTCCGTACTTGGATCATATGCACTTATGATTGGAACTCTAGCAAGCATCCGCAACTACCAAAGTTCATTAAGGTAAAACCCAACCATAGCATTAAGTATCAGGTCCCCTTTGCTCCCATACGCAACAACCCACCTACTCGGGTTTGTGCTTCTATCACTCACGCAACCCACCATAGACAAATCATGAACATATTGCAACACCCTACAACGGGGATCCCTCACGCTTGCGCGACACGGAGGGCACCATAGGACAGCACCATATCAACATACAACTCACATCCATAACATCATACCACAATTAACCCATATGACAAAAGAGATCTACTCAAACATCATAGGATAGCCAAATATCATTGGGAAATGATATATGGAGTTGAGCACCATGTTTAAGTAGAGATTACAGCGGGGAAGAGAGGTGTTACACCGCTGCATAGAGAGGGAGAGAGTTGGTGTTGATGGCGGCAAAGTTGTTGGTGTAGATCGCCGTCACGATGATTGCCCCGACGGCGTTCCGGCGCCACCGGGAGAGAGGGGGAGAGAGCCCCCATCCTTATTCTTCTTCCTTGGCCTCCCCCCTAGATGGGAGGAGAGTTCCCCCTCTGGTCCATGGCCTCCATGGTGGCGGAGGGGCAGGAGCCCCTCCGAGATTGGATCTCCCTCTCTGTTCTCTTCCGTTTCACGTTCCTATTTTCTGGTCCGCACGCTTAACGTTCGATGAAGATATACTACTATTGAGTTGTGTATGTTGGTGACTGAATGTTGTTCGGAGTCCTGTATGAGATCCCAGACATGACGAGGAGCTCTGGAATGGTCCGGAGGTAAATATTCATATATGGAAAGTTGGTATTCGGGTTCTGGAAAAGTTCCGGGTTTTTACCGGTTTTGGTCAGGAATGCCGGAAGGGGTTTCGGGGGTCCACCGGGGAGGTCCACCTGCTCCGAAGGGCCTCATGGGTTGAGAGAGGGGGCGCACCAGCCCGTGGTGGGCTGCTCGCCACCCGCTCCCAAGGCCTGTGCGGCTAGGGTTTGGGGAAACCCTAGGGGTGGCCGCCACCCCTTGCCTTGGGGGCCAAGGCAGCCCCTAGGGGCGCCGCCCCACCCCTTCAGGAACCCTAGGATGGCCGGCCACCTCCCGTTGCCCCTATATATAGATGAGAGGAGGGAGGGACTGCACACGCATTATTCCCCCGCCCTGGCGGCAGCCCTCCATCTCCCGTTACTCCTCCGTCCTAGATCTAGTAGCGCTTGGCGAAGCCCTACTGGACTAGCTCCACCACCACCGTGATGTCTACTACACAACTTTATTCTTGTAGACGTTGTTAGGCCTCCAAGTGCTGAGTTTTTTAGGACAGCGGCAAATTTCCCTCAAGTGGATGACCTAAGGTTTATCAATCAGTGGGAGGTGTAGGATGAAGATGGTCTCTCTCAAGCAACCCTGCAATCAAATACAAGAAATCTCTTGTGTCCCCAACACACCCAATACAATGGCAAATTGTATAGGTGCACTAGTTCGGCGAAGAGATGGTGATACAAGTGCAATATGGATGATAGAAATAAGTTTTTGTAATTTGAAAATATAAAAACAGCAAGGTAACAAGTAGTAAACAGCGAGCAAAACGATATATTAATGCTTGGAAACAAGGCCTAGGGTTCATATTTTCACTAGTGCAATCTCCCAACAATGCTAACATAGTTGAATCACAAGATCATCCCTCAACGTGCAACAAAGAATCACTTCAAAGTTCATAAGTAGCGGAGAACATAAGATGAAATTGGTGTAGGTAGTAGAACCACCTCAAAGTTATTCTTTCCGATCAATCTTTTGAGATATTCCTATAAGTGTCACAAACAACCCTAGAGTTCGTCGTAAAATAACACCAATGATACATATCAATCAACCCTAATGTCACCTAGATACTCCAATGTCACCTCACGTATTCATGGGTAAATTATGTGACATGCGGCAAACAATTTCAGATCTATCATATTCAATCCAACACAATGAACTTCAAGGAACACCCCAAGATTTCTATGGGAGAAAGTAGTATGAAAACGTGCAATTAACCCCTATGCATAGATCCCCAAGGTCACCGGAATCCGCAAGTTGATGCCATAACATATCAAGTGAATCAATAGAATACCCATCATCACCAAAGGTATACGCATGCAAGACATACATCAAGTGTTCTCAAACCAAATATTCAATCCAACATAATGAGATCTCAAAGGGAAAGATTCAATTCATCACAACAAGATAGAGAGGGAAAAACACCATATGATCCAACTATATTAACAAAGCCCATGATACATCAAGATCGTGCCATCTCAAGAACACGAGAGAGAGAGAGAGAGAGAGATTAAACACATAGCTACTGATACATACCCTCAGCCCCGAGGGTGAACTACTCCCTTCTCGTCATGGCCTCCGCTGGGATGATGAAGATGGCCACCGGAGATGATTTCCCCCCTCCGGCAGGGTACTGGAAAGGCTCCAGATGGGTTTTTCGTCGATACAAAGAGTTGCGGTGGTGGAGCGGAAGTTCTAGGTTTACTTTAGGGAGTTTCTATATTTATAGGATTTTTCAGCGTAGGAATCACGTCAAACGGAGCCACGTGGGCCCCAGGAGGTATCTGGGCGTGGCCAGGGGGGTGGCCGCGCCCTGTTGCCTCCTGGCCCACACGTGGCTCCCCTTCGGTGGTTCTTTGCTCCAATATTTCTTATTTCCTCCAGAAAAAATTATAAAAAAGTTTTGGTCGATTCCGAGAACTTTCATTTTCTGCACAAAAAACAACATTACGGTAATTCTGCTGGAAACAACGTCAGTCTGGGTTAGTTCTAAATAAATCATATAAAGTACATCAAAACCATATAAAAGTATTGTAAACATAGGTAAATATGGCATGAATACTTCATAAATTATCGATACGTTGGAGACGTATCAACACCCCCAAGCTTAATTCCTACTCGTCCTCGAGTAGGTAAATGATAAAAGAAATAATTTATGAAGTGTGAATGCTAGTATAGTGTATAATATTGATCAAGGATAATTTTAGTCACTTTTCTAGCATCATAACCAGCAACTTTTTCTCATGAAACTCATTATGATAAAGTAGCAACCAATTCACAGGACATGGTTCAAACAATGCAATCTCTTGAAACTTAATAACATATGTTTTAGTCACCAAACAATTCCAATGCATCATCAAGTCTAAGTAAGAGCTCCACGTACTCAACTATCATATAGTCTTTTATGATTGCTAATACTCAAGGCATATTTTTAGAACAAACAACATCCATCGAACACAGAGAAAGATATGGGCTTAATGTTTCGCCTCCCAACGCACTTATCATGAAGATAATTGTCAACAATAATGAATCATGATCAAATATATTTGACTAGATATATATGTTTGGATCTTTCCCCACCACATGATGCTTGCCAACTAATAGATTGAGGTCGGAATAAGAAGTTGACTCAACATTAATAGTAAATAACATGAAAGTAAATAGATTGTCCCTTCGCAGAGGGACGCAGGGATTTGCAGAGGTGCCAGAGCTCATTGTTTTAAGATAGAGATGAATATGTAATTTTGAGTGGTATACTTTTCCTGTCAACGTCACAACAAAGTTTTCAATATCTTCCATGCTAAGCACATTAGTGGCGGTTCCCAAACAGAATTTAAATTTTACTCCCCCTCCACCATTCAAACACATTCCATGGCTGGCCGAATCCACGGTTTCCCTCCAAACAATCAATTTTCCAGGGGGAGTTTTTGTTCATTTATTTGTGTATTATGCAGGATTGGGCATTCTTTTTACCAGCCTCTCTCGTGCAATGACAAGTGAATAAATACTCATCTTGAGAATAACCCGCTTAGCGTGGAAGATAATGACCGCCCCGTCGCTCCATGAGCGGTACGAGCACACAAAACGGATGTTTATTTGAAGGTTTTAGAGGTGGCACATGCAAATTTACTTGGAATGACAGTGAAATACCATATATATGTAGGTATTATGGACTCTCATGAAAGAAACTTGGCTCAAGGATTTGGATGCACAAGTAGTATCTCTACTTAGTACGAAGGTTTGGCTAGCAAAAGGTTCTAAACAAGCACCACATGTTGGAGGATCCATAACAATATAACTTCTCTGCAAATATACCCAAACATAACCATTACATTGTCTTCCTTGTCCAACTTCAACTATTTGATCAAGGTTGAAAATAACAATGGGTATTCACAATCATAAAAGATGTCGAAGATAATGTATTTGTATGTGAAAGTTCTCTTTCTTATACTAATCATTCATGAATTGCTTGTATGACCAATATTGTGATCGTCAAAGTTCAATAGATTTTACGTTCTAAACCAAATGTAAACCTGCTACTAAGAGTATAGCACATTGATAATTTCAGATTTATGACATTTCATTCATTCATGATTTACTCTTAGGATAAAAGTGAAGCACATGAGTAAACCTCAAACTACTCTCAAAAGATATAAGTGAAGATCAATGAGTAATCAAACAATCAAGTAGCTATGTGAGGACTCTCTCACTCTCTCAATAAATATTTCCAGATCTGAGTATTTTATTCAAACAACAAACAAAAGAATAATGGCACACCAAGAATAGCACATATCATGTGAACGAATAAAAATTTAGGCTCAACATAGGCTAACTGATAGTTGTGGATGAAGAGAGGCGGGATACGTAGCACCCCCAAGCTTAGATGCTTGAGACTGAAATATTTACTTGGGGTGCCTTGGGCATCCTTAATATTGAGCTTTTGTATCTCGTTCAATCCTCTCATATCCCGGTTTCACCTAGGTCTCAAAAACTTCATCCACACAAAACTTGGAAAGAACTCATGAGATAGGTTAATACGCATAAGAATAAATCAACACTTCATGTACTGCCAAGACAAGTTGCATAATAATTTCCAAACATTAGGTACTGTATACTATCATTTCCACAATTTATAGCTACCAATATAAGTCATGAAAACTCTAGGATAAGTAGATAACAAAACTATGACAACAATCTGTCCAAACATAATAGTCTGTAGCAATCTATAAAATAGTATACTTCTGTATCTCGAAAAATTCTGAAAATTTAGGACATAATAAATATTTTATATGACAATACGTTGTAAAAATTTCAAATTTTTTCCACATTCCAGTAAAATATGAAAATTCAAACACTACAACAAAACTTTCTGTTTTTACACAACACACATCAAACATGCAATTCAAGCATCCTAAAAGGCAATCCTTGGAACTTTTTATTGAAAAACGAGATTATAAATAACATCTAACAGAGAACAAAAAAAAAATGACGCTCCAAGCAAAACACATATTATGTGACGAATAAAAATATAGCTCCAAGTAAGATATACCGATAGTGTTGAAGACGAAAGAGGGGATGCCTTCCGGGGTATCCCCAAGCTTAGACGCTTGAGTCTTCCTTGGATATTGCTTTGGGGCTGCCTTGGGCATCCTCAAGATTAGGGTATTGCCACTCCTTATTCTCCTCATCTCGATATCTCACTCAAAACTTGAAAACTTCAATCACACAAAACTTAACACAACTTCGTGAGATGGGTTAGTATAATAAAGATAGATCAGTCACTTAGGTACTATCAAGACAAGATTCATAATTGTTATCACATAATACCTACTGTATTATACAATTACCATAATTTATATCACTCAATATAAGTTATGGAAACACTAAAACAAGCAAACTATGCATGCAAAACATAATCTGTCAAAAACAGAACAGTCTGTGAAGATCTGAATGAACACCATACTTACCTCACTCTAAAAATTCTGAAAAATAGGAAAACGCATAGAATTTGCATAGAACTACTGTGTAATTTTTTTTGACGCTCTAGTAAAATCAGAGAAATTCTTTACTGCAGGCAAAAGTTTCTGTTTTTGCACAGAATCAAATCAACAAGTATCCACACTATCCCAAAGGCTTTACTTGGCAAATTATTGAAATAAAAGACACTAACCATGATTACTACAGTAGCTTAATCATGTGAACACTCAAAAATAGAAAGTAAAAGTGTTGGATTGTCTCCTAACAAGCGCTTCTCTTTAATGCCTTTTAGCTAGGCATGGTGATTTCAATGATGCTCACGTAAGAATAGTGTTTGAAACATGCAAGGGAGCATCATGAAACATATGACAAACACATTTAAGTCTAACCCACTTCCTATGCATAGGGATTTTCTGAGCAAACAATTTATGGGAGCAAGAATCAACTAGCATAGGAAGGTAAAACAAGCATAAATTCAAAACTTTGAACACATATGGAGGAAATTTGATATTATTGCAATACCTACAAGCATGTGTTCCTCTCTCCAAATAATTTTCAATAGCATCATGAAGGAAATCAACAATATAACTATCACATAAAGCATTATCTTCATGATCCACAAACATAGAAAATTTATTATTCTCCCCATAAGCAAACTTCTCATACATAATAGTGGGAGTATCATAGGAGACTCGAATGCTATAAATTGTTTCCACATTAAAAGAGTAATGTTCAGAGAAAGGGTATTCATAATTGTGACAAGTTTTATAATAATAATCATCACTACCTTTCATAGCATAAGTATCATCACAATAATCATCATAAATAGGAGGCATGTAATCATTATAACAAATTTGATCCTTGGAAGTAGGTGAACTAAAAAGATCATCTTCATTAAGCATAGCATCCCCAAGCTTGGGATGGACATTATTTTCAGCAAATAAATTCTCAAACATGTCATTTTCACCAAGCATAGCATCCCCAAGCTTGTGGGTTTGCATATCATTAGCATAATCATCAATAGCATGAATAGCACCAATAGTGTAACAATCATTATCATCATAATTTTCCAAGTTGGTGCCAAAAAGATTTTCAATATTATAAGGAGTATCATTATCTTCCCAATCATCCTCATCACAACAAGTAGTAGGCATAACAAAATAATCATCAAGTGTATCATCATCCACACTACCTTCGTAATCATTCTCCACGATGATAGGAGCAACATTGTTTGAGAGGGATACCTTTTTACCTTTACCTTTTCTTCTTTTCTTCTTATCATTTCCCACATTTTGTGTGGGTTTATGTATTTTTTCCGAGCTTCTTATTGAAGAGATTGGTTCGACAGGAAACTCCTCCTTGCAACCTGATTCATTACAAGAAACAATAAGAGGGTAATGGAAGACCTTTACCCCTTCATTAGTATTCCTTTTATATTCTATCGGTTTCTCATTCTTTCTATAGTTGGCGATATAAGCATTCTCATTGCAATTTACTACGCAAAACATATAGATTTCTTGTAGATTAGTTTCATTACCAATTGTGATAATGAATATATCAAACCAATCATTTTTATGTGATAATTCTTCACACCCCAAAAATAGGCAAGGTTCATTATAGAGTTCACGGGAGATCAAATTGTCACAATATTTGGAAACGGTTCGGTCATGAAAAAGCATGCATTGGAAATTAAGATGACCAACCCTATTGGAAAGTTCACAAGTAATGGGATGAAGAGAGCATAATCTTGTGGCACGTTCATCTATCACTTTAAGCCACCAATTAGTTTGATCATTTTTATGCTTCTTACAAAATCTATCATCCCTATATGGCATGTATTTGCAAATTTTATTCACTCCACAAAAATTGACATGCTTATAGGAAACCTTTTTATCCCTACTAGTGCAATGATCATTAGCATCATGGATATTCAGAGAACTCATACTAACAACATTGCAATCATGCTCATCATTCAAGGAATTCTCATTAAGCATTTTTATAATTTCATCCTCTAACAATTGAGCACAATTTTCTGAATCCTTATTTTCACGAAAGACCTTATAAAGACGAAATAATTGAGGAAACCTAAACTCCATTTTTTGTAGTTTTCTTTTATAAACCAAACTAGTGAAAAATAAGAAACTAAAAGATTTAATTTCAAGATCTAAAGATATACCTTCAAGCACTCACCTCCCCGGCAACAGCGCCAGAAAAGAGCTTGATGTCTAATACGCAACTTTATTCTTGTAGACGTTGTTGGGCCTCCAAGTGCAGAGTTTTGTAGGACAGCAGCAAATTTCCCTCAAGTGGATGACCTAAGGTTTATCAATCTATGGAAGGTGTAGGATGAAGATGGTCTCTCTCAAGCAACCCTGCAATCAAATACAAGAAATCTCTTGTGTCCCCAACACACCCAATACAATGGCAAATTGTATAGGTGCACTAGTTCGGCAAAGAGATGGTGATACATGTGCAATATGGATGATAGAAATAGGTTTTTGTAATCTGAAAATATAAAAATAGCAAGGTAACAAGTAGTAAACAACGAGCAAAACAATATATTAATGCTTGGAAACAAGGCCTAGGGTTCATACTTTCACTAGTGCAATCTCCCAACAATGCTAACATAGTTGAATTACACGATCATCCCTCAACGTGCAACAGAGAATCACTCCAAAGTTCATAAGTAGCAGATAACATAAGATGAAATTGGTGTAGGTAGTAGAACCACCTCAAAGTTATTCTTTCTGATCAATCTTTTGAGCTATTCCTATAAGTGTCACAAACAGCGCTAGAGTTCGTAGTAAAATAACACCAATGATACATATCAATCAACCCTAATGTCACCTAGATACTCCAATGTCACCTAGATACTCCAATGTCACCTCAAGTATCCATGGGTAAATTATGCGACATGCGTCAAACAATTTCAGATCTATCATATTCAATCCAACACAATGAACTTCAAGGAACACCCCAAGATTTCTATCGGAGGAAGTAGTACGAAAACGTGCAATCAACCCCTATGCATAGATCCCCAAGGTCACCGGAATTCGCAAGTTGATGCCATAACATATATCAAGTGAATCAATAGAATACCCAATTGTCACCACAGGTATCGCATGCAAGACATACATCAAGTGTTCTGAAACCAAATATTCAATCCAACATAACAAGATCTCAAAGGGAAAGATTCAATTCATCACAACAAGATAGAGAGGGAAAAACACCATATGATCCAACTATATTAACAAAGCCCGTACATGATACATCATGATCGTGCCATCTCAAGAACACGAGAGAGAGAGAGAGAGAGAGAGAGAGAGAGATTAAACACATATCTACTGGTACATACCCTCAGCCCCGAGGGTGAACTACCCCCTTCTCGTCATGGCCTCCACTGGGATGATGAAGATGGCCACCGGAGATGATTTCCTCCCTCCGGTAGGGTACTGGAAAGGCTCTAGATGGGGTTTTCATCGATATAGAGAGTTTCAGCGGCGGAGCGGAAGTTCTAGGTTTACTTTCGGGAGTTTCTATATTTAATTATTTATAGGATTTTTCAGCGTAGGAATCACGTCAAACGGATCCGCATGGGCCCCAGGAGGTATCTGGGAGCGGCCAGGGGGGTGGCCACAGCTTGGGGGTGGCCGCGCCCTGTTGCCTCCTGGCTGACAGGTGGCTCCCCTCTGGTGGTTCTTATTTCCTCGAGAAAAAAATATAAAAAAGTTTCGGTCGATTCCGAGAACTTTCATTTTCTGGACAAAAAACAACACTACGGTAATTCTGCTGAAAACAACGTCAGTCTGGGTTAGTTCTAAATAAATCATATAAAGTGCATCAAAACCATATAAAAGTATTGTAAACATAGGTAAATATGGCATGAATACTTCATAAATTATCGATACGTTGGAGACGTATCACACCGTCACTACGCCGTTGTGTTGCCGGAGAACTCATCTACTACTCTGCCCTCGCTCGCTGGATCGTGGAGGCGGAGACGTCATTGAGTTGCACGTGTGCAGAACGCGGAGGTGTCATCCATTCGGCACTTGATCGGGACAGATCGCATTGGATCGTCAAGACGTACGACTACATCAACCTCGTTTTTAACGCTTCTGCTTAATGGTCTACAAGGGTATGTAGACGCACTCTCCCTCTTGTAGCTTTCATCTCCATGGTTAGATCTTGTGTGTGCGTAGGAAAAAAATGTTCTCCATGCAACATTCCCCTACAGTGGCATCATGAGCTAGGTCTATGCGTGTATGATATGCACGAGTAGAACACAAAGTGTTTGTGGGCGTTGATGTTCAGATTGCTTACCTCCTTAGTCTTATTTTAATTCGGTGGTATTGCGGGATGAAGCGGCTCAGACCAACCTTACTTGTCCTCGCACAAGAGACCGGTTCCACCGTTTGACATGCAATTTGTTTTGCATAAAGGTGGCTAGCAGGTGTCTGTCTCTCCCACTTTAGTTGAATCGGTTTTGACGAAGGCGGTCCTTGTAGAAGGTTAAAAGGCAACTTGATTATCACCATTGTGGCTTTGCGTAGGTAAGAACGGTTCTTGCTAGTTGTCCATAGCAGCCATGTAAAACTTGCAACAACAAAGTAGAGGACGTCTAACTTGTTTTTGCAGGGTATGTCGTGATGTGATATGGCCAAGACGTGATTTGATATATGTGATGTATGAGATGATCATGTTTTGTAATAGTTATCACGACTTGCATGTCGATGAGTACGACAACCGGAGGGAGCCATAAGGTTGTCTTTATTTTATTTTATGCCATTGCTTTACTTTATCGCTATGAGTTAGCAATAGTTGTAAAAGCAACAGTCGGCGAGACAACCACATGACGACACGATGATGGAGATCATGGTCTCATGCCGGTGACGATGGAGATCATGCCGGTGCTTCGGAGATGGAGATCAAAAGCACAAGATGATGATGGCCATATCATATCACTTATTTGATTTGCATGTGATGTTTATCTTTTATGCATCTTATTAGCTTAGGACGACGGTAGAATTATAAGATGATCTGTCACTTAATTTCAAGATAAAGTTGTGTTCTCCCTAAGTATGCACCATTGCGAAAGTTCGTCGTTTCAAAGCATCTCGTGATGATCGGGTGTGATAGACTCTTCGCTCACATACAATGGGTGTAAGCCAGTTTTGCACATGCAGAACACTTGGATTAAACTTGATGAGCCTAGCATGTACAGACATGGCCTCGGTACACAGAGACCGAAGGGTCGGACATGAGTCATATGGTAGATATGATCAACATGGAGATGTTCACCATTGAAACCACCTCATCTCACGTGATGATCAGACTTGGGTTGGTGGATTTGGATCATGTAACACCTAGACAACCCGAGGGATGCTGATTTAAGTGGGAGTTCTTTAAGTAATTTGATTAATTGAACTAATTATCATGAACATAGTCTACAGTTGTCTTTACAAATTATGTTGTAAACCAATGGCTCGCATAGTAGTTCCCCTGAATTTTAATGTGTTCCTAGAGAAAGTTAAGTTGAAAGATGATGAAAGCAACTATGCGGACGGGGTCCGTAATCTGAGGATTATCCTCACGGCTGCTGTCGGGGATATTACCCCGCGGTATAACCCGGCCGGAAGTATGACCCGGCCAGGACTTGGCGACTCATTGGTGACCCGGTCGAGACTTGGCGGTTCATGGGTAACCCGGCAGGCGGGTCAGACGAGCGACAAGACCCAAGGCCCAGCGCGCAAGCCGGCGCAAGGCGGCTCATGGACGGGCTTGGAGGGGCGGCTCACAGAGAAGACCCAAGGAGAGGAAAGACTCCATCACGAAGGAAACAAGACCCGGATTAGGATTCAAGAGAGACTAGTCCTAATCCTACTCCTAGTAGGACTCTACATGTAAACCTACCCTTTCCACTTATATAAGGAGGGGTAAGGCGCCCCGAGAGGGACAAGTGAACAAGACTCAAGTCATTAGAGATAGATAGATTATAGGCTCTCGAGATTAGAGGTAGCGACTCCGCACCCTTGTAATCGAGATCGTCATCATCATCAATATAAACACAAAGCAGGACGTAGGCTTTTACCTCCATCGGAGGGGCCGAACCTGGGTAAACTCGCGTCTCTCGATTCCGACTAACCCCTCTCAAGCCGCCACATAGTTGCGATGGCCTCACACCTAAGTCCGTTAACCCGGACATCTTGCCGTGACAAAACCACGACAGTTGGCGCCCACCGTGGGGCCGCGCACGGTGGTATTGAGTTCTTGGAGGGAATTCTTCAGGGATCAAGAATATCACGATTGGCTGGATGAAGAAGAGCCGATGCAAAATGATCTACATCATCAACGAACAGTCGGAACAACATAGACGAGATTGGATCAAGATAAGAGTTAGGTTCTGCATCTGTCTACGCTACCACAACAAGTAGACGATCCATCGAAACGAGTCGATTTCCGCTACAATTCGACGTCGCCGAGACCGACTATGCATTGACAGGTTCGGACGCACGACCTTGTTTTCCCATCGACAGGCAGATCAAGTCCCGAGGAGCAGATCTTATTAGCCAATTGTTTCATGGCGTATAGCAGTATCACACGTGATAGACAGGGTACTGCTACTCCTCCACCCGTAATTCTCTCCCATCAAGCAAAGGCTGGCAAGTCCACTCCCGAGACAACCACTAGTAAAGTATTAGTGGGCCATATCGGCTCATGTACTGCTAGTACACACATGCCTATTACTTTTCGAATAGCATGGTCACGTGGAGGTTACTATAGGTTTAGATTTTGCTCTCTCTTGCTACCTGCACTCTAGGAAGGGTACCAGGAAAAAGGAAGGGAAGGCAAGACAGAAAAGGAAACAGAGGAGGGAGACGTCGGCATCAGCAAATAACAAAGTTAATAGCGGACAGCGGCGGATCGGTTCCTGTGGTTTTTCGCCTACGACAGAGATCTGACAGCAAAAGAACACGCTACATCGATCGGAAACCAACACCGAGGAGAAGCGAAGAGAAAGATGTCTCTAGCACCGAGCACGACCCGGGTCAAATCCGAGCATAACCGGGTCTCCGTGCTTGCCCGCCTGGAACTCCTCGTCTCCACCTCGCCTCGGACACGCCCCGCCTGCCCGTCGTGGCCGTCTCGGCCTCGGCCTCGCCCCGCTCGCTGTTCCGCTCCGCCGCAGCTCTCTGCGTGCCCGCCTCGCTTGCGCGGCTCGATTTGAGCCGGCCGCCGGCCGACGCCGCCGCCATGCCTCGCCCCTGCCTCGAGCCGCTCCACCTCCGCTGCTCTTCGCCTCACAAATTGCGGACTCAACCTCATTCCGCCTTGCCTCCGGCCGGCTCCGTTGTGCCCGCAGGCCGCCAGTTCCACTCCGCTCACAACGGCTCGTCCCCATGCGCTTCCGGCTCGCTGCGCCTCCCGCGCCGCTCGAGCCGCGCTCGTGCTGGCTCCACCCCGTTTTGCTCGACCGCCGCGAGTACTAGCCGGCTCACCCCGCCGCACCTATCGTCACCACCGCGGCCTCGCCTCCCCTCACCTGCCGCCGCCGCCATGGCTCGCCTCACCTTTGCCGCGTCCACCGAGCCGCCGGTTTGCTGCCCTGGCTCCGCCTCCGCCGTGCCGAGCCGCCCCTGGCTCTGCCTCCGCCGCATCGCCGCACGGCTGAGCCGCCCTGGCTCCGCCTCCGCCGCGCCGAGCCGTCCCTGGCTCCGCCTCCGCCGCGTCGCTGCACGGCTGAGCCGCCCTGGCTCCACCTTCGCCGCGCCGAGCCGCCCCTGGCTCCGCCTCCGCCGTGTTGCCGCACGGTCAAATCGCCCCCACGCGCCTCCTTCCGCCTCTGCTACAGTGGTCCCGCCGCAGCACCACTCCGCTCCGGCTCGCCGGGGCTAACCGCGGCCCGCTCGACTCCGGTTGTGCCGCGCATCGGTTGCCCCCTGCGCCACCCCGCGCCGTCTCCTAGCATCCTGGCTCCAGCCGCTGCTTCTGCACCAGATGGCTCTCGCCGCTGTCCACTACGCGTTGATTGAAAAAAGAAAGAAAGAAGGAGGATAATTATTCATTGCCAAAGTGGCACTATACCGCAGAGATGGAGGCGTGCCAACATCATTCTGCACAGGTGGTCGTCCGTGTCGCGTTATTCAACGGACTCGCGCACCGGCTCAGAATGCCGCGGCCACCTCAAGCGTCTGCATCGGCTTACAACGCCGCGGCCATCTCTCGCAACCGCACCAGCTTACAACGCCGCGACCGTCTCTCGTGACTGCACCGGCTTACAACGCCGCGACTGACTTCTACGTCTACATCAACACACCGGAGCTATCCATACAAACTGCTCAGCGGGCGCGCGCAAGTCGCCGCCCCTGCGGTCCAATCTACATCAACATACTGGTGCCGTGCTCGCCTGTACGAGCCGCCCAACGGACGCGCGCAAGACTCCGCCCACAGTCTGATCTACATCAGCATATTGGTGCAGTGTTCGTCTATACGAGCCGCCCAAACGGACAGGCGCACAAGTCGCCGCCACTGCAGTTTGGTTAACTTCAACAAACCAGCCGGGACGAACCATTGACCGGATTATTGAAACAATTCATGCGGGATCGTCCATAACCCGCCACGGTCAATCTCAACCTTCAGTGGAGACTCTCAAGCCGCCTCTTCGAGTCAACTTAAGACTCAGGGGCTACAGACATGGCTCGACACATTTGGTCATTTTCAACGAGAACCCCGGGTCATTGCAAGGAAGCTAACCCGATCTCGGGGGCTACTACATTATTGGCGGAAGGATTACAAGTTACCCAAGAAGACGAGCCGCCATGATGCACCGTTCAGCTTGGGGGCTTCTGCTGTTTCTTCAAGATGGCGGCTTACAAGATGGTGCAACAATGTTGATACTTCAACAAGGTCATTTGGGGGCTTCCAACCCACCGGGTTTAGCTTACACACCCTCTTGATCGGCTCTTCAGCCACCGTAAGGCCGGGTTGTATACCCAAAAGTTGACTCCGTCAACAAGGTCATTTGGGGGCTTCCAACCCACCGGGTTTAGCTTACACACCCTCTTGATCGGCTCTTCAGCCACCGCAGGTTTGAGTTAAACCTGCCTGTATGCTGCTGCTGCTCCGCTAGGTGACCCGCCGAACTCTTGCCAGTTAATCTCGACTAGAGACCCTGAGCCGTTCAAAGTATTTGGCAGTCACTCTCACTAGAGACCCTGTACTGGTCAAGGTTCAACCGGCGGATCTTGTCACGTGAGGGCCGGCTTACGGAAAGCGAGGATAAACTCACCCATCTGCTGCCGACTCTCCGCTATGTGGCCTGTTCGTACTCTTAAACAGTTACTCTTTTAAAGACCCTACACTGTTTAAGGTTCAAACGACGGATTTATGTCACGTGAGAGGTAGCTTATGGGCCCTAGGGGTACTCATGCCCTGTTGTGCCTCTCTCTGGTTCGTTGTACTCTTACCAGTTAATCTCGCCTAGAGACCCTGAGCCGCTCAAAGGAGTTGACGGTCACTCTCACTAGAGACCCTGTACTGTTAAGAGTTCAAACAACGAGTTCACCCAGGAGAGCCGGCATATGAGTTTTCGAACACAAAAAGAAAAAGCAAGGTCATCAAGGATTTAACATCTCTGGGTTGTGCTTTTCAAGCCGCCCTCACAACGATATAGAATATACTCTGTCTTGTTTGTTTTTGCAGGTCTTGTCTCCTAAGATAAGCTGCTATTAAGTGTGAAGAAAGATGGCTATGGCCATACATTGCATCTTGCATTACATCATCCCGCATTGCATCATCATATCATGCATCATCATACATGCATATCCATATTTGTTTATGCTGCGGAAAGCCGGTCACCAAACCGGGTTACATCGTAACCTCTGCAGGAACAAATAGATCTTTAATAGCCAACATGGCTGGATCTTCATCATGGTTTATCATAACCATTATTAAATGATTGGTTTTTTTTTCAAGCCAGCTTGGAAAATTGATTATTCTTGAAGAGCTGCCCTATCAGATATAATGCCGTGTCATTTAATTGACCGGCTATTGGATTTCTTCAACCAGTGCTCTGTAGTATACTACAGCACTCATGGATTTCTCAAACATATATTTGCCGGGTTGCACCGCAACCACGAGCAGGGATTTCATTTCAAAGACAAAGGAATTATTCCGGGATATTCATACCGGGTTATATTGCAACCATGGTTAAGGATTCATTTCAAATCAGATCAAATATCAGTTCAAGAGAACTTCTGAAGTGCATTATGATGGGGTATTCTCATACAGTCCCAAGTCGCTGCAGGCGTGCGACCCGGCACTTGGGGGCTACATCATGTGATGTTTTTCTTTTCAAAGGAGAAGTTGATATAAGTCCCGAGTCGCCGCAGGCATGCAACCCGGCCCTTGGGGGCTACACTACTCAGATCAAAATTGCTAAAGTCCCAAGTCGCCGCAGGCGTGCGACCCGACACTTGGGGGCTACAGTATTTAGCTGTTCAATCAGATTATAAGGTCCAAATTGAAAGACCCGGCCCATCACACGCTGATGAGCCGGCCCTTGGGGGCTACACTTGTGAAATACAAGACACTCAGTATATATTTGGCGACTCAGATGACAACCCAGATTTCTCAACATTCAACACAAAGTTCAAAAGTCCCAGGTTGTTGCAGGCAAAACAACCCGGTCCTTGGGGGCTACATCAGCCGGAGCTTTATAAGGTATAAGACAGTTACAAGTCCTAGGCTGTTGCAGGCAAGACAACCTGGCACTTGGGGGCTACCCAATCAAAGATATTCTTACAAAGCACCAAGTCATCATGGATAAACTTGGAGCTTGGGGGCTACAGGTAATATGGATATATCAAAAAATTGAAGAGAGTTTTCAAGATGTCAATTGTGAGCGAGACTGGCTCAACAGAATTTTATCTAGCCAAAGCATTGAAAGACCAGCTCAACATCACACGGATTTCTTTATTCCCAATATTTTTATCAAGTCAGCTGGAGTCTAGTTGTTTGGCCCGGTGTCACCAACAATCATGACCCGACATTATCAAAAGATCATAACCCGGCAGAATTTATATGAGCAACCCGGCTTTACAAGTTGAAGAGTATTGGAGGCCGACTCAATGGCATATGGGTGTTGTATTCCCAATATTTTACTTCAAAGGACACTGATAAGCAAGACGATTGAGAAGACGGCTCGTTCATATGAAGAAGAAACCCAGATTTTTAAGGAGCTACTTCATTAAGCCGGCCAATAGAGCGAACCGATCACTTAACATATTTATTCTTATTTCAGGAGCTTAGCATGAATAAATTCAAGCTAACCTGGGGGCTAATGTCGGGGATATTACCCCGCGGTATAACCCAGCCGGAAGTATGACCCGGCCAGGACTTGGCGACTCATTGGTGACCCGGTCGAGACTTGGCGGTTCATGGGTAACCCGGCAGGCGGGTCAGACGAGCGACAAGGCCCAAGGCCCAGTGCGCAAGCCGACGCAAGGCGGCTCATGGACGGGCTTGGAGGGGCGGCTCACAGAGAAGACCCAAGGAGAGGAAAGACTCCATCACGAAGGAAACAAGACCCGGATTAGGATTCAAGAGAGACTAGTCCTAATCCTACTCCTAGTAGGACTCTACATGTAAACCTACCCTTTCCACTTATATAAGGAGGGGTAAGGCGCCCCGAGAGGGACAAGTGAACAAGACTCAAGTCATTAGAGATAGATAGATTATAGGCTCTCGAGATTAGAGGTAGCGACTCCGCACCCTTGTAATCGAGATCGTCATCATCATCAATATAAACACAAAGCAGGACGTAGGCTTTTACCTCCATCAGAGGGGCCGAACCTGGGTAAACTCGCGTCTCTCGATTCCGACTAACCCCTCTCAAGCCGCCACATAGTTGCGATGGCCTCACACCTAAGTCCGTTAACCCGGACATCTTGCCGTGACAAAACCACGACAGCTGCACAAAAAGGCTTATGTCCTTGATGCACCGCTTGGTGCGCCACCCCTTCGAGCATCGTCTGTGGACGTTGTGAACATCTGGCAGGCATGTTCTGATGACTACTCAATAGTTCAGTGCGCCATGCTTTACGGCTTAGAATCAGGTCTGCAAAGACGTTGTGAACGTCATGGAGCATATGAGATGTTCGAGGAGCTGAAATTGGTATTTCAAGCTCATGCCCGGATTGAGAGGTATGAGACCGCCGATAATTTATTTGTTGGAAATATGCCCTGGAGGCAATAATAAATTGTTTATCATCACATTTCCTTGTTCACGATAATCGTTTATTATCCATGCTAGAATTGTATTGATCAAAAACTCAGATACATGTGTGGATACATAGACAACACCGTGTCCCTAGTGAGCCTCTACTAGACTAGCTCGTTGATCAAAGATGGTTAAGGTTTCCTAACCATAGACATGAGTTGTTATTTGATAACGGGGTCACATCATTAGGAGAATGATGTGATGGAAATGACCTAACCGTAAGCATAGCATTTGATCGTATCACTAAGTTTATTGCTACTGCTTTCTTCATGTCAAGTATCTATTACTAAGACCATGAGATCATGCAACTCCTTGACACCAGAGGAATGCCTTGTGTGTATCAAATGTCACTTCATAACTGGGTGATCATAAAGGTACTCTACAGGTATCTCCGAGGGTGTCTGTTGGACTGGCATGGATCGAGACTGAGATTTGTCACTCCGTTTGACGGAGAGGTATCTCTGGGCCCTCTCGGTAATACAACATCACAAGAAGCTTGCAAGCAATGTGACTAAGGAGTTAGTCACGGGATCTTGTATTATGGAACGTGTAAAGAGACTTGCCGGTAACGAGATTGAACTAGGTATGGAGATACCGACGATCGAATCTCGGGCAAGTAACATACCGCTGGACAAAGGGAACTGCATATGGGATTGATTGAATCCTTGGCATCGTGGTTCGACCGATAAAGATCTTCGTGTAATATGTGGGAACCAATATGGGCATCCAGGTCCCGCTATTGGTTATTGACCGGAGAGGTGTCTCGGTCATGTCCACATGATTCTTGAACCCGTAGGGTCCACACGCTTAACGTTCGGTGACGATATAGTACTATTGGGTTATGTATGTTGGTGACCAAATGTTGTTCGGAGTTCCAGATGAGATCCCAAACGTCATGAGAAGCTCCGAAATGGTCCGGAGGTAAAGATTTATATATGGTAAGTCATATTTTGGTTACCGGAAAAGTTCCAGGTTTTTCTGGTATTGTACCGGGAAGCTTCTAGAAGGTTTCGGAAACTTCTGGAGGTGTCCGGAAGTCCACGAAGGGTTCCACGACATCCCAAGGGTTTGCATGGGCTGAGAGGAGGCGCCCTGGCCTTATTGGGCCAGGTGCACAACTTCCTCAAGGCCCATGTGGCTTGGGAGATGTAAAAAGTCCACCTTTGTATGGAAGGGAAGGAGGAGGACTAGGATTCCACCTCCTCCCCCCTTGGCTGCGCCCTAGGGTTCTGAGGGGCTGTTCCCCATGCCCCCCCACCTATATATAGAGGGGAGGGGGCGCCCCAAGAGGACACACCAAGCCCTTGGTGACAGTTTCTCTCCCTAGATTGTTTTCTCCTCCGTTCGCGGTTTCGATAGTGCTCGGCGTAGCCCTGCCGAGATTGCTCCACCACCATCTCCACCACGCCGTTGTTCTAGTTGAGAACCCATCTACTACTCTGCCCTCGCTCGCTGGATCAAGGAGGCACAGACGTCATCGAGCCGCACGTGTGCTGAACGCGGAGGTGTCGTCCGTTCGACGCTATATCGGGACGGATCACGATTAGACCGTGAAGACGTACGACTACATCAACCACGTTATATATGCTTCCGCTTAGTGATCTACAAGGGTATGTAGATACACTCCCCTCTCATAGCTATGCATATCCATGGATAGATCTTGCGTGTGCGTAGGAATTTTTTTATTTCCCATGCAACGTTCCCCAACAATGGCATCATGAGCTAGGTCTATGCGTAGAAGATATGCACGAGTAGAACACAAAGTGTTTGTGGGCGTTGATGTTCAGATTGCTTACTGATACTTGTGATCTGCTATGGTTTTCCGTGAAGAGGAACGGGTTATTGCAGCACAAAGTGGGTAAGTATTTCCCTCATTTATGAAACCAAGGTTTATCGAACCAATAGGAATATCAATCCTCAACCGTCTTCAGCGGCTGCACACAAAAGAACAAACAACTTGCACCCAACGCGGGTAAGAGGGTTGTCAGCCCCCTGATCTCGTTATTTGCAAGCAAATGAGTTGTGTAGATAATTGTAAATTGCAAAATAAAATAAAAAGTAAATAAAGGCAGCAAGGTAATAGTAGCGTTTTTAAACTTATAAGTGAATAGACCTGGGGCCATAGTTTTCCCTAGCGGCATCTCTCATGTAGGTGAAAGCACAACATGATCCCTTGGAGGTTTTGATAATTCATGACAACATACATTGTCTCTTGGACTAATACTTTTACCTAGTGTATTTCAGATAAAAGTCCATGTAGAGATGGGTTGGCAAAAAGGGCTGTGTGGAAATACCCCAAGATGCAAGGAAATGGATTGGCAAAGCTTCAAGCAGAGGACTCTACTTTTTACTTTGTGAGAAATCACTTTGAGTCCATAGGAAAGCCAATACTATTAAAAGGGGGTAAGGTATTGTTGGTGAACAAAATGCTCATACGTGCACAAGTGATAGTCACCAAAAACACCCACAAGCTCTTCCACAAAAGTCTGTCCAAAGTCAAATATCCAAAATCGGTGCAACCAACACTTTCCACTCGGTGCCACCGATTCCCATACTCAGACAGACCTAAGCCAAACCCTAGCCTTTCGGTGCAACCGAATCTGCTTCGGTGCCACCGAGTTCAGCTTGCCAACTTTCTGTTACCCAATTTCACAAAATCGGTCCGACCGAGTTTGTTGAATCGGCGTCACCAAGTTTGGCAATCTGACCATTGGTTACCTTATCGGTGCAACCGAGTTTTATATATCGGTCTCACCGAGATTCAAAAGTTTTCACCTTTTGGTCACTTCGGTACCACCGAGATTCACACATCGGTGTCACCGAGTTGGTCACTTTAGGTGTAATGGTTGGATTTTTGGAGATGCCTATATATACCCCTTCACCACCACCTACTCGAAAGAGAAGCACCCAGAACTATTCCATACTTGCCCCATCCAGTTTTCTGAGAGAGAGCCACCTACTCATGTGTTGAGATCATGCCATTCCATTCCAACCATATGAATCTTGATCTCTAGCCTCCCCAAGTTGTTTTCCACCAATCCCATCTCTTCCACCCAGCCAAATCTGTGAGAGAGTGATTGTGTGTTGAGGAGTCTATCATCTTGAAGCACAAGAGCAAGGAGTTCATCGACATTGCCGAGCCTATTACCTTTTGGAGGGTGGTGCCTCCTAGATTGGTTAGGTTTCGCTTGGGAGCCTCCTACTTCGTGTTGTGGAGTTGAACCAAGAAGTTTGTAAGGGCAAGGAGATCGCCTACTTCGTCAAGATCTACCCATAGTGAGGCTAGTCCTTCGTGGACGGAAGCCGTTATGGAATAGTCAAGGTTGCTACTTCGTGGACCTTTATGGGTGGAGCCCTCCGTGGACTCTCACGACCGTTACCCTCCGTGGGTTGAAGACTCCATAAACGTGGACGTACGATAGCACCACCTATCGGAACCACATGAAAAATCTTTGCGTCTCCAATTGTGTTTGAACTTCCTATCTCAATTCTTTACTTCATGTGCAATGTCTTTACTTTCCGCTGCCATACTTGTTGACATGCATGTGTAGGGTGTGCTAGTCTTGCTATGATTGTTAAAATCTGCCAACCAATTAACTTGGGAAAAGGTTAGGTTTTAAATTCCTGCTAGTAGTCTATTCACCCCCCCTCTAGACACTCTTCTAGTGATCCCTCAATTGGTATCAGAGCATTGGTCTCCATTGCTTCGGTTTCATCACCGTGGAGGAAGATGGATGTGTCTAGTATAGGGAGTTTGAGTTGTAGAGTGCCCATTCTTGATGGAGAGTACTATAGTCAATGGAAAACCTTGATGCTTGAGCTATTTAATGAATTTCAATTGAGCAAGTATGTCAAGAGCCCTTATGTACCTCCCATTGATCCTTTACATCCCACACACGAAGAGGAAATTGATATGCTATGCAATCTTAGAACTGTTAATCTCATTGTTAGAGCATTGCCTAGAAATGTGCTTAATCAAATGAAGAATTTTGAATGTGCTTATACTTTGTGGAATGACTTGGAGAAACGATATCCAAGTTATTCATTGAGTAATCTTGATGAAATTCTTCATAAAACTATTGCCTTTCACAAAATGACGCCTAGTAATCCCAAGTTTGATGACTATCTATTTGAGCTTAGAGACCTCATGCGTGCTAAAGGAGATGTCATAACCATTAGCAACATCATTGTAGAAGCCATTCGAATTCACAATCTTGAACATTGTCATGATCACAATCCTAACGAATCTCTTGTTCTTTGTGACGAGGATTTCCCACTTGATGATGACAATGTGGAACATGGCTACTATGATGAAGATGAGTTGTTCGACATCGAGTATGAGAAGATCATGAAGAATCTAAGTCTCATGGCAAACTTCAAGGATTACATGTCCGGAGGAAAAGAGTGGATTCTCGATAGCGGATGCACCGATCATATGACCGGAGATAGAGAAATGTTTGAAGAGATCACACCAAACCATGGACCGCGAAGGTACGTAACGTTTGGAGGCAACTCCAAGGGTAAGGTACTTGGTCTTGGTAAGGTGGCCATATCCCATGATAGCTCTATTCAAAATGTTATGCTTGTTGAATCTCTTGGCTACAATCTTCTTTCCGTATCTAGACTTGCCGACTTTGGTTTTAATGTGCTATTCACGAAAGTAGATTGCCAAGTGTTTCGTCAAGACAATCATAACATGGTCTTTACCGGTTTCCGTAGAGGTGATCTATACATTGTCAATTTCACTAAGAGATCCAAACCTCGTACATATCTTATTGCAAAATCTTCTAAAGGTTGGCTTTGGCATAGAAGACTAGGACATGTTGGCATGCGTAACTTAGACAAGCTTATCAAAGGTGATCATATACTTGGTGTTAAAGATGTTATCTTTGACAAAGATAGACTTTGTAGTGCTTGTCAAGCTGGAAAGCAAGTAGGTGGAAGTCATCCCGTTAAGAATATCATGACTACTAGGAGACCACTCGAGTTACTTCACATGGATCTTTTTGGTCCCAATGCTTATAAGAGCCTCGGTGGAAATTCCTATGGTCTAGTTATAGTTGATGATTTTTCCAGATTTACGTGCGTATTCTTTCTTGATGATAAGTCGCAGGTACAAAAGATCTTCAAGAATTTCGTTCGCAAAGCGCAAAATCAGTTTGAAGTGAAGATCAAGAAGGTTCGGAGCGATAACGGATCGGAGTTCAAGAACACCCATG
Source organism: Elymus sibiricus (assembly GCA_039707655.1). Taxonomy (NCBI): domain Eukaryota; kingdom Viridiplantae; phylum Streptophyta; class Magnoliopsida; order Poales; family Poaceae; genus Elymus; species Elymus sibiricus. The sequence goes on along the minus strand of CM077669.1, from coordinate 102,768,433 downwards.
TGGATACCTTTCTTGATGAAGAAGGTGTCTCACATGAGTTCTCGGCTACGTACACACCTCAACAAAATGGAGTTGTTGAGAGGAATAACCGAACTCTTATTGAGATGGCGAGAACGATGCTTGACGAATACAAGACGCCAAGACACTTTTTGGCAGAAGCCGTGGAAACAGCGTGTCATGCCACAAACCGACTCTACTTGCACAAGCTTCTCGGTAAAACGGCATACGAGCTACTCACCGGTAACAAACCCCAAGTTGGATACTTTCGGGTATTCGGCTCAAAGTGCTACATTCTTGATAAGCATCGTCGCACTAAATTTGCTCCTAAATCTCATAAAGGATTCCTAATTGGTTATGGATCGAACTCTCACACATACCGTGTCTACAACAACTTCACTCGAAAAGTTGAAGAGATGGTAGATGTGAAGTTTGATGAATCTAATGGTTCGCAAGTCGAATAATTGCCAAATGATGTAGGTGATAAGGACCCTTCAGAAGCTATCCAAGACTTGTCCATCGGCAAGATTCGTCCCATGGAGGTGAAGGAAAGTACTTCACCAACTCAAGTGGAAGCCCCTACTTCACGTCAAGGTGATCCTCAACACAACATGGAGGCATCCACAAGTGGTACCCGACAAGATGATGAAGAGGAGGAAGTACATCATGAAGATTCACCACAACCTCCTTTACCACCACCTCAAGGGAACGACACCTTCAACAACAATGAAGATGAAGGATATGATGATGAAGAAGAAGCTCCACCATCCAACAAGCCTAAGCTACCCCGAGTTCGAGCAAGAGTGACCAAGAACCATCCTCTAAACCAAATCTTTGGTGACATACAAACCGGGAGAATCACTCGCTCTAAAACTCGCCTAGCTAACTTTTGTGAGCACTATTCTTTCATCTCTAGCATTGAACCCTTGAAGGTAGAACAAGCTCTTGAAGACCCGGATTGGGTGAACGCAATGCATGAAGAGCTTCACAACTTTGAGAGGAACGAAGTGTGGACACTCGTGGAGAAGCCCGAGGATGAGCACAACATCATCGGAACCAAATGGGTGTTTCGGAACAAGCAAGATGAAGACGGTCAAGTCGTACGCAACAAGGCACGTCTCGTAGCCCAAGGATATACGCAAGTCGAAGGTATGGACTATGGTGAGACCTATGCCCCCGTCGCTAGACTTGAAGCTATACGCATCCTTCTTGCTTATGCCAATCACCATGATATCACGCTTTATCAAATGGACATTAAAAGTGCCTTTTTAAATGGTGAGATTAAAGAAGAGGTTTATGTTAAGCAACCACCTGGTTTTGTGAATCCTAAGAAACCTAATCATGTTTACAAGCTTCGTAAAGCCCTTTATGGTCTTAAGCAAGCCCTCGTGCTTGGTACAAATGCTTAACGAAGTTTCTCATTGAAAAGGGTTTTGAAATTGGTAAAATTGATGCAACCTTATTCACTAAAAGAGTTAATGGTGAACTATTGTGTGCCAAATCTATGTGGATGATATTATCTTTGGATCTACTAACCCACAATTTAGTGAAAGATTTGGAAGGTTGATGTCCGAGAAGTATGAGATGTCCATGATGCGTGAGCTGAAATTCTTTCTTGGTTTGCAAATCAAGCAAACGAGAGAAGGAACTTCCATCTCTCAAACTAAGTATACCAAGGACTTGATCAAGAAGTTCAACATGCAACAGTGCAAAGGTATGAAAACTCCTATGCCTACTAGTGGACATGTTGATCTTACCAAGGAGGACGAACCGGTTGATCAAAAGGTTTATCGATCTATGATTGGTTCATTGCTATATCTATGTGCCTCCCATCCCGATATTATGCTTAGTGTTTGCATGTGTGCTAGATATTAAGCCGCACCTAAAGAGTGTCATCTTTTGGCCGTGAAACGTATTTTGAGATATTTGATACAAACACCAAACTTTGGCATTTGGTATCCCAAGGGATCTTCCTTTAACCTTGTTGGCTATTCCGATTCGGACTATGCCGGAGACAAGGTTGATAGAAAATCCACCTCGGGTACTTGTCAATTTTTGGGTAGATCTCTGATACATCTCCATCATATCTATAATTTTTGATTGTTTCATGCCAATATTCTACAACTTTCATATACTTTTGGCAACTTTTTATACTATTTTTGGGACTAACATATTGATCCAGTGCCCAGTGCCAGTTCCTGTTTGTTGCATGTTTTTTGTTTCGCAGAATATCCATACCAAACGAAGTCCAAACGCGATAAAAACTTACGGAGATTTTTTTGGAATATATGTGATTTTTGGGAAAAAGAATCAATGCGAGACGATGCCCGAGGGGCCCACAAGCCATAGGGGCGCGCCCTACCCCTGGGCGCGCCAGGGTGGCTTGTGGTCACCCCTTAAGGCGGTTGGGGCCCTTCTTTCGCCACAAGAAAGCTAATATACGGATAAAAATCGTGTTAAAATTTCAGCCCAATCGGAGTTACGGATCTCCGGGAATTTAAGAAACGGTGAAAGGCCAGAATCTGGGAAGGCAGAAACAGAAGGAAACGGAGAGAGAGATCCAATCTCGGAGGGGCTCCCGCCCCTCCGCTGCCATGGAGGCCAAGGACCAGAGGGGAAACCCTCCTCCCATCTAGGGGGGAGGTCAAGGAAGAATAAGAAGGAGGGGGGCTCTCTCCCCCTCTCTCCTGGTGGCACCGGAACGCCGCTGGGGTCATCATCGTGACGACGATCTACACCAACAACTTCGCCGCCGTCATCACCAACTCTCTCTCCCTCCATGCAGCGGTTCAGCACCTCTTATCCCCGCTGTAATCTCTACTTAAACATGGTGCTCAACGCTATATATTATGTCCCAGTGATGTATGGCTATCCTATGATGTTTGAGTAGATCCGTTTTGTCCTATGGGTTGATTGATGATCATGATTGGTTTGAGTTGCATGTTTTATTATTGGTGCTGTCCTATGGTGCTCTCCGTGTCGCGCAAGCGTGAGGGATCCCCGTTGTAGGGTTTGCAATATGTTCATGATTCGCTTATGGTGGGTGGCGTGAGTGATAGAAGCACAGACCCGAGTAAGTAGGTTGTTTGCGTATGGGAATAAAGAGGACTTGATACCTTATAATGCTATGGTTGGGTTTTACCTTAATGATCTTTAGTAGTTGCGGATGCTTGCTAGAGTTCCAATCATAAGTGCATATGATCCAAGTAGTGAAAGTATGTTAGCTTATGCCTCTCCCTCATATAAAATTGCAATAATGATTACCGGTCTAGTTATCGATTGCCTAGGGACAAATAACTTTCTTGTGACAAAAAGCTCTCTACTAAGACTAACTTAGTTGTTTCCTTATCTAAGCAGCCCCTATCTTTTATTTACGTGTTCTTTATTACCTTGCAAACCTATCCCGTTACACCTACAAAGTACTTCTAGTTTCATACTTGTTCTAGGTAAAGCGAACGTTAAGCGTGCGTAGAGTTGTATCGGTGGTCGATAGAACTTGAGGGAATATTTGTTCTACCTTTAGCTCCTCGTTGGGTTCGACACTCTTACTTATCGAGAAAGGCTACAATTGATCCCCTATACTTGTGGGTTATCAATCTCTTGTGTCTTGGTCCTCCAAGAAACAAAACTCAGTATCTCTATCTACTGCCGAAGCTGAGTATATTGCTGCCGGATCGTGCTGTGCACAATTACTTTGGATGACACAAACGCTTAAGGATTATGGAATCCATGTTAAAAATGTTCCATTACTTTGTGACAATGAAAGTTCTATTAAAATTGGTCATAATCCTGTGCAACATTCTCGAACTAAACATATTCAAGTTAGACATCATTTCATTCGTGATCATGTTGCCAAAGGAGATATTAATCTTAAGCATGTTCCTACTAACAAACAATTGGCCGATATCTTTACTAAGCCACTTGATGAGAAAACATTTTGTCATTTGAGGAGTGAGTTGAACATCATTGATGCTTCAAACTTGAGCTAGTCTCACTCTTTTGCATGCAAGGGCATGAGCTTTCTTGATATTTCCATGATCTTGTGACATGTTATCTTATGCCATGGAATTCTATGCTCCCTTGTATTGCATCTAACATTTTGTAGGTACTTGGAAGAACTTCATTCCACAAGATTGTCATCAACTCCAATCATAAGCAATCTTGTCATGACCAAGTATCCACAACCCCTCTAGATGATGGAAGGAAGAAGACAACAAGAACATATCCTTGACACATATTTATAATTCTTAATTGGTATCATGTCAAAATGGATATATATACTGCTCTTCCTTGCTTGACTAACCTTTGTAGGTGACAAGTGTACTAAAACGAAAAGGATTGCTGCCAACTCAAGATGATCTTCATCAACCTCGAGCATCCTCAACAAGTTCATCTACAAGCCACGTCATCAACATCACTCAAAGGTATGTACTCATATCCTTGAAAAAGGCTTTACTCCAAGAAATGAGCAAAAGCAACTCAAGTGATATGAAAACATTAAACTGCTTAATCGAAAAATGGTAACCCCATTTTGAGCTTAACGATGAGTATGACCTATGATCAAGTATTGTTGCTTGGCTCCTAAGTCAATATACTCTAATATAGGTGACCTAGTCACCGCCCATCATCTAGTTAAGCATTTTGAGTTGGTTCATTCTTTATTTGCAAAATTTCTTGGAACCACTCAAATCTTCACTAGTTGATATCCTTTTGTAAAAACTTTTGCATTCCCTTTTGAAAACTTCTTTTAACACTTTGTTATTAGCAATGTTTGAGAAATCTCGATCTACTTCGGAGTCTCCGATTTCAAAATCACTTTGCCAAGTTTCTGTTTCAGCCTCGGAGCCGCCGATACAAATAACTCGGTTCTACCGAATTAGCAGAACAGCTGCAAAACATAATCTTGGTACCACCGATTTATTTGTCTCGGAGCCACCGATTTGATTTCTTCTCTTATTTGGGTTCATAGTTGCAAACCTGTGTTTCTTTAGTAATCCTACTAGAGATGGTTTTGTTCCTTCGATGATCCCTTATTATTTAAAAAAAAAATACTTAGGGGGAGAAACTTTATTCAAGGATCCCTAACTCAAAGGAGGAGAAGTCTTACAAGATCTCAGATCAGCCAAGGGGGAGAGAAATTATTTTCCATGATTCCCCCAGTTTCTAATGCTATCTATGATTCTCATATCTGTGAACCCTACATTCTATGACCCTTGTTCTCAAGGATCCCTTCTTAATCATTGATCCCTGTATCTGTCCCTGTGTATGACCTTTTTGGAAATTAATGCCAAAGGGGGAGAAATACCAAAGCTTCAAATAGCTAAAGGGGGAGATACATGCTTATGCAAAGGGGTAGATATAATCAAGGGGGAGAGGAGAATATCAAAGCTTACATCTATATAGACAAGGGGAGAATACCAAAGAGGGGGAGAAGTTTTGTTGTTTTCCAAAGGAGAGAGAGCATGCCAAATCTTATTCTAATTGATACTCTTATCTCTTATTTGTTATTCTCATGTTAGAATTTTCTCACCCTATCCAATCCCAATATCTACATGCTAAGATTCAGGGGGAGAAGGTGATCTACTATTTTCATATCAGGGGGAAAGTTCTAAATGATCTTGGAGACATATCAATCTTAAAGGATACTATCTTCTATATGTTCTCCATATCTTGGTACTTTTGAGTTCTATTGCCTTGTTGATTGGTAGAATACTCTTGTGTTTCCTAACATTGTTTTCTTAAGTGTACCTCTACTACCATAATGCTCAAGAACTCAAGGTAAGTATATGCATCATATCTTTGATCAAGATGATCTCTTGCTTCTTGCACAAATTGTTTGCAAGAGTTAAGTCTTGAACAAGGATGTAACTCATTCACATATTTGATGCATATAGCCAAGATACACATGACTCATTATATCCCTTCTACTATATGTGTGTCCATGCATTCCAAAGCAACTATCCTTTAAAGGGATTGCACACATTTAGGGGGAGCAAATCTAAGTCATGTGTCCCTCAAAGTCTTCATTATATCCATGCATATCTTTATTTGAAGCTTTGATTGTATGTTGTCATCAATTACCAAAAAGGGGGAGATTGAAAGCACAACATGCTCCCTTGGTGGTTTTGATAATTCATGACAACATACATTGTCTCTTGGACTAATACTTTTACCTAGTGTATTTCAGATAAAAGTCCATGGAGAGATGGGTTGGCAAAAAGGGCTGTGTGGAAATACCCCAGGATGCAAGGAAATGGATTGGCAAAGCTTCAAGCAGAGGACTCTACTTTTTACTTTGTGAGAAATCACTTTGAGTCCATAGGAAAGCCAATACTATTAAAAGGGGGTAAGGTATTGTTGGTGAACAAAATGCTCATACGTGCACAAGTGATAGTCACCAAAAACACCCACAAGCTCTTCCACAAAAGTCTGTCCAAAGTCAAATATCCAAAATTGGTGCAATCAACACTTTCCACTTGGTGCCACCGATTCCCATACTCAGACAGACCTAAGCCAAACCCTAGCCTTTCGGTACAACCGATTCTGCTTCGGTGCCACCGAGTTTAGCTTGCCAACTTTCTGTTACCCAATTTCACAAAATCGGTCCGACCGAGTTTGTTGAATCGGCGTCACCGAGTTTGGCAATCGGACCGTTGCTTACCTTATCGGTGCAACCGAGTTTTATATATCGGTCTCATCGAGATTCAAAAGTTGTCACCTTTTGGTCACTTCGGTACCACCGAGATTCACACATCGGTGTCACCGAGTTGGTCACTTTAGGTGTAACGGTTGGATTTTTGGAGATGCCTATATATACCCCTTCACCACCACCTACTCGAAAGAGAAGCACTCAGAACTATTCCATACTTGCCCCATCCAGTTTTCTGAGAGAGAGCCACCTACTCATGTGTTGAGATCATGCCATTCCATTCCAACCATATGAATCTTGATCTCTAGCCTCCCCAAGTTGCTTTCCACCAATCCCATCTCTTCCACCAAGCCAAATCTGTGAGAGAGTGATTGTGTGTTGAGGAGTCTATCATCTTGAAGCACAAGAGCAAGGAGTTCATCGACATCGCCGAGCCTATTACCTTTTGGAGGGTGGTGCCTCCTAGATTGGTTAGGTGTCGCTTGGGAGCCTCCTACTTCGTGTTGTGGAGTTGAACCAAGAAGTTTGTAAGGGCAAGGAGATCGCCTACTTCATGAAGATCTACCCATAGTGAGGCTAGTCCTTCGTGGACGGAAGCCGTTATGGAATAGTCAAGGTTGCTACTTCGTGGACCCTTATGGGTGGAGCCCTCCGTGGACTCTCGCGACCGTTACCCTCCGTGGGTTGAAGACTCCATAAACGTGGACGTATGATAGCACCACCTATCGGAACCACGGGAAAAATCTTTGCGTCTCCAATTGTGTTTGATCTTCCTATCTCAACTCTTTACTTCATGTGCAATGTCTTTACTTTTCGCCGCCATACTTGTTGACATGCATGTGTAGGGTGTGCTAGTCTTGCTATGATTGTTAAAATCTGCCAACCAATTAACTTGGGAAAAGGTTAGGTTTTAAAATCCTGCTAGTAGTCTATTCACCCCCCTTTAGACACTCTTCTAGTGATCCCTCAGTAGGCAACATACGGTGGGTAAAAAATTACTGTTGGGCAATTGATAGAAAAGCGGATAGTTATGCGATTTTCATGGCAATGATCATGTGTATATAGGCATCACATCCATAAACAAATAGGCCGACTTCTGCCTGCACCTATTACTATTACTCCACTTCAAGAGCGCTTCTATGCTTGCCTCTCTACGTATTAAGTTCATGACAAACAGAGTAATGCGTGGAGAACGATGACCTGATGTAGACAAAGTAAACACAAGCCATATGAATGAACCCCATCATGTTATCCTTAGTAGAAACAACACAAAGACACATCTTGTCCCCTACTTTGTCACTGGGATATAGAAACTCGTCAGGTTGAACCTACCACAACGCACCTCTCTCACCGATGAAATATCAATCTAGTTGGCCAAACTATTTCAATAGATCGGAGAGAATTACGAAGCTATAATGAGCATGCAATTAAGAGATATAATATATATCAGAGACATCTCAAATACTTTTCATGAATAATCTGACCATAAACCCACAATTCATCGAATCCCAACTAACACACCGCACAATAAGATTACATCGGATAGATCAAAGCGAAGATGCGATGATCATTGTATTGAAGATCTAGAGATAGAGAGATTTCCATCTAGGTACTAGCTATGGACCCATAGGTTTGTGGTGAACTACTCACACATCATCATGAGGGCGGCAAGGTTGATGTAGAGGCCCTCCGTGATCGATCCCCCGTCCGGCAGGGTGCCGGAACGGAGCTCCAGATGGCCTCGCGACGGAACAGAGACTTGCGGCGGCGTAAAAAGAGTTTCGGGACTGCCTCTAGGGTTTTTGGAATATTAGAGAATTTATAGGCCAGAGAGGGGCGTCGGGAGGCACCCGAGGGGGCCAACACACATCAGGGCGCGCCCCCCAGGGCGCGCCTTGTTGCATGCTGGTGCCCTCATGCGGCCTCCTGACTCCTCCCAAAGCTTCCAGGTATTATTTTGGTCCATAAAAAATCATCAAAAAGTTTCGTGGCGTTTGGTACTGTAAAACTGAAAAGTAAAAAGCATACAGAAAACAACAACTGGCAGTGGGCACTGGGTCAATAGGTTAGTGCTAAAAAATATTATAAATTGGTAAATAAAGACCCAAAAAGTATCCTAGAATGATAATATATCAGCATGGAACAATCAAAAATTATAGATACGTTGGAGACGTATCAAGCATCCCCAAGCTTAATTCCTGCTCGTCCTCGAGTAGGTAAATGATAAAAACAGAATTTTTGATGTGACATGCTATCTATTATGTAATCTTATGCATGTATGCTCATTGAGAAACGATGAATCAACAAATATTAACATAGCAATACTTATAAGTATAAGAAACAAAATCATCAATCTTTCAAAGTATACGATCCTCAAAGAATGTTTACCCCCCATTCATCTTATTATATTAGCAAGGCATGGCTCCATCTTCACCACATTAATACAAATGTCAAGCACCACGGTGTCCAAGTCAGGCAATTGGATCGTACTTTTTCAATATGCATCAACTTTTTATTCTCCACGCAATGCATGAGCGCGAGCCATTGGACATAGCATTTAGGTGGAATATAATATGGTGGTAGATATCAAATGGGCAAAAAATGGAGAAGCTAGTCTCGCATCAACTAGGCGTACCAACAGGCTATGGAGATGCCCATCGATAGATGTCAATGCAAGGAGTAGGGATTGCCATGCAAATGATGCACTAGAGCTATAAGTGTATGAAAGCTCAAATGAAGCTAAGTGGGGTGTGCATCCAACTTGCTTGCTTATGAAGACCTCGGGCATTTGAGGAAGCCCGTCATAGGAATATACAAGCCAAGTTTGTAATAATGAAAAAGTAATTCCCACTAGCATATGAAAATGACATATCATGAGGCTCGAACAAAGTGCCACTTTGAGGCACAAGTGTGGTAAAAGATAGTAGCAAAGTCCCTTCTCTCATTTTCTCTCATTTTTTTATTCAGAATGGTGGGATCATTTGGCCTCCCCATCTTTATTTCCTCACTGGGACAATGCTCTAACAATGATGATCATCACACTTTTATTTACAACTCGATATGGAGAACTGATATGAAGATATGACTCTATATGAATGCCTCTGGCAGTGTACCAGGATGTGCAATGATCTAGCGTGACATGTATCAAAAATATGATGAATGGTGGCTTTGCCACAAATACTATGTCAGCTCTATATGATCATGCAAAGCAATATGATGATGAACGAACTAGTCATGTGAAGTGACGATGGAATTTGCATGGCAATATATCTCGGAATGGCTATGAAAATGCCATGATAGGTAGGTATGGTGGCTGTTTTGAGGAAGATATAATGAGGCTTATGTGCAACAGAGCGTATGATGTCACGGGGTTTGGATGCACCGGCAAAAGTTGCACCGATCCTCGAGGTGAGAACGGGCTATGCTTGGTACCGAAGAGGCTAGCAAATATGAGAAGGTGAGATTGCGTATGTCCATGGTTTCACATTAGTCATAAAGAACTCATATACTTATTGCAAAGTTTTATTAGTTTTATCATAAATCAAAGTACTACTCGCATGCCCCGAGGGAAGAGGTTGGTAGGAGTTAACCATCGCGCGCTTCTGACCCAAAACAACACTAGGATTTCAACGAGGAATAGAAATGCTCACACATCATCACCATGACTCTTTAATTTTTAGATGAACAAAAAGTTAACCTCTCTTAATATCGACACTTCTACAAATCAACAATTATGAACTCACACCTTTTTCATATTACCACATCAATATCATTAACCCACAATTTCTCTATATGTGATACATGATGGTTTTGATTATCACTCATTGTATACCTAATATTTTTGGACTAGTCTTATGACCCATGCAAATTACCGTCACTATTTATTAACTATAAAACAAATATAAGTGAAGAACGAGAGTGAAATTATTTCTATAAAATCTACACGCCACCGTGCTCAAAAAGATATAAGTGAAGTACTAGAGCAACTGCTAAGCTCAAAAGATATAAGTGAAGCACATAGAGTATTCTAACAAATTATAATGAAGGTGTGTCTCTCTTAAATAGGTGTGTCCATCAAACAATGATTGTGGTAAACTTAAAGTAAAAGCAAACAAAAACAAACGACGCTCCAAGCAAAACTCATATCATGTGACGAATAAAAATATAGCTTCAAGTGACATACCGATGGATTGAGACGAAAGAGGGGATGCCCTCCGGGGCATCCCCAAGCTTAGATGCTTGAGTCTTCCTTAAAATATTACCTTGGGGTTCCTTGGGCATCACCAAGCTTAGGCTCTTGCCACTCCTTATTCCTTTGTCCATCATGATAACACCCAAAACTTTAAAATTTCAATCACACAAAACTCAACAAAACTTCGTGAGATCGGTTAGTATAAGCAACATATTGAATACTTTAGGTACTGTTATAAATTGATTATTATTTCATAATTTCATAATAGGTACTGTATTACAACTTCTCCATGGCTTATACCCCCTGATACAATCCATAGCATAATCAAAACAAGCAACTATGCAAGCAAAAACAAAATCTGTCTAAAACAGAATAGTGTGTAGAAATCTGTAGAGAACCTATATTTCTGTAACTCTAAAAATTCTGAAAAGTTAGTAAAACCTAGAAAATTTGTATAACAATACTTTGTAAAAACTTCAGATCATTATCACTCCCCAGTAAAAAATGAAAATTCCTGTACTGGAGTCAAAAGTTTGTGTTTTGTTTCAGCATCGATTCTACTCATCTTGTGAGTCATCCCAAAGGCTTTACTTCGCACAAACACTAATTTAAACACAAAAACATAATCATTACATAGGAAATAATCATGTTATAAAAAACAAACATAAAGTTAAAATCAAAAATTTAAAGATAACCATTGGGTTGCCTCCCAACAAGCGCTATTGTTTTATGCCCCTAGCTAGGCATAATGCATTGTTTCAAGTGTTGTCATCTTTGACATCAAGCTCCTCAATAACACAACCGTGGATAATAGGGGAAATAGGAGGCTTGGCTATAGGATCTTTTATCAAGTTTATAAAGTTGGGATGAACACTAATCATCTTTAGATCCTCGTTTCTTTTGGTAGGAGGTGTATTAATGCTCTTAGGAATATATATGAACTTGGGGCTTTATTTTGAGAGGTACTAGCATTAGTTTTAGAAGGTGTGAAAGCGGAACCTACTTTGTCAATGACCTCTTCCATTTTATCAATTCTATTCAAACCTTGTTCTATCCTCTCATCAATAATATGTCTCTTTTCCTTTAAAGCTTTCAAAGTCATTCCTACCCGTGACCCAAGTTGAGTGATATGATTAAGGAGTTTTTTATCCAACTCCTCAATTGGTTTATTCGAAATCATTTTCTTTTTAATAGCATCAAGCCTTTTCATAACATGTTCCAAGGTCAAACTAGTTTCATTAACAATAATGGGTGGTGCCCCTACAAGATTTTCAATTGCATTATAGGTATCCAAGGTGTGACACATTAAGAAGTTCCCACCGGTGATGGTGTCAAGGACAAACCTATACCAAGTTGTCAAACCAACATAAAAATTATGAAGCAAGGTAGTGGTGGATAACTTTTTAGTTGCTTTATTTTGAGCGAAGCAAATCCTATACCATGCATCTTTCAAACTTTCTCCCGCCCTTTGTTTAAAATTGACTACATCATTATTGGGAGTAACGCGAGCGGAACAAGAACTAGCCATGACTTCAAACAAGAAAACTAGTAAAAAGCAAAGGTAAATATTTTTTATTTTTTATTTTTATGAGACAAACTAAATATAACAGAAAATAAAAAGATAAACAAGTGAATGAAAATTTGTGTGAAGTTACTTTATAGTTGATGATGATATTCCCCGGCAACGGCGCCAGAAATCCTTCCTGATACTTGTGATTTGCGTTGGGTTTTCCGTGAAGAGGAACGGGTTATTGCAGCACAAAGTGGGTAAGTATTTCCCTTAGTTATGAAACCAAGGTTTATCGAACCAATACGAATATCAATCCTCAACCGTCTTCAGCGGCTGCACACAAAAGAACAAACAACTTGCACCCAAAGTAAATAAAGGCAGAAAGTTGTGTAGATAATTTTAAATTGAGTTGTCAATCCTGTTGTCAATCCCCTTGATCTCCTTATTTGCAAGCAAATGAGTTGTGTAGATAATTGTAAATTGCAAAATAAAATAAAAATTAAATAAAGGCAGAAAGGTAATAGTAGCGTTTGTAAATTTATAAGTGAATAGACCCGGGGGCCATAGTTTTCCCTAGCGACATCTCTCATGTAGGCAACATACGGTGGGTAACAAATTACTGTTGGGCAATTGATAGAAAAGCGGATAGTTATGCGATTTTCACTGTAATTATCATGTGTATATAGGCATCACGTCCATAAACAAATAGGCCAACTCTTGCTTGCACCTATCACTATTACTCCACTTCAAGAGCGCTTCTATGCTTGCCTCTCTACATATTAAGTTCATGACAAACAGAGTAATGCATGGAGAACGATGACATGATGTAGACAAAGTAAACTCAAGCAATATGAATGAACCCCGTCGTGTTATCCTTAGTAGCAACAACACAAAGACGAACCTTGTCCCCTACTTTGTCACTGGGATATAGAAACTCGTCAGGTTGAACCTACCACAACGCACTGATACGTCTCCGTCGTATCTATAATTTTTGATTGCTTCATGCCAATATTCTACAACTTTCATATACTTTTGGCAACATTTTATATTATTTTTGGGACTAACTTACTTATTCAACGCCCAGTGCCAATTTCTGTTTTTTTGTGTTTTTTGTTTCGCAGAAATTCCATATCAAACAAAGTCCAAACGTGATAAAAAATTTACAGAGTTTTTTTTGGAATATATGTGAATTTTGGGAGTCGGAATCAACGCAAGACGGTGCCCGAGGGAGGCACAAGCCAATAGGGCGCGACCTAGGGAGGTCGCGCCCTATTGGCTTGTGCCTCCCCCTTAAGTCGGTTGGGGCTCTCCTTCCGCCGCAAGAAATATATTTTCGCGGTAAAAATCCCCTCAAAATTTCAGCCCGATCGGAGTTACGGATCTCTGGATGTTTAAGAAACTGTGAAGGGGTCAGAAACCAGTGGCGAAAACAGAAGAGAAACAGAGAGAGAGATCCAATCTCGGAGGGGCTCCTGCCCTCCGGGAGCCATGGCGGCCATGGACCAGAGGGGAAACCCTCCTCCCACCTAGGGAGGAGGCCAAGGAAGAAGAAGAAGGAGGGGGGCTCTCTCCCCCTCTCTACCGGTGGCGCCGGAGCGCCACCGGGGCATCCATCGTGACGGCGATCTACACCAACAACTTCGCCGCCGTCACCACCAACTCTCTCCCCCTCTATGCGGTGGTGTAAAACCTCTTCTCCCCGCTATAATCCCTACTTAAACATGGTGCTTAGTGCTATATATTATTATCCAATGATGTGTGTCTATCCTATGATGTTTGAGTAGATTTCTTTTGTCCTATGGGTTGATTGATGATCGTGATTGGTTTGAGATGTATGTTCTATTTTTGTGCTTTCCTATGGTGCCCGCCGTGTCGCACAAGCGTGTGGGATTCCCGCTGTAGGGTGTTGCAATATGTTTATGATTCGCTTATAGTGGGTGGCTAGAGTGACATAAGCTTACACCCGAGTAAGGGGATTGTTTACGTATGGGATAAAGGGGACTTGATGTTTAATGCTATGGTTGGGTTTACCTTAATGATTTCTAGTAGTTGCGGATGCTTGCTAGAGGTCCAATCATAAGTGCATATGATCCAAGTATGGAAAGTATGTTAGCGTATGCCTCTCCCTCATATAAAACTGCAACAATGATACCCGTCTAGTTATCGATTGCCTAGGGACAAATCTTTCTCTTGTGCTACAAAAAGCTTTCTACTAAACAATTAACCTATTTAATATTTATCTAAACAGCCCCTAACTTTTATTTACTTGTTCTTTATTACCTTGCAAAACTATCTATTACACCTACTAAGTACTTCTAGTTTCTTTCCCGCAAAGTAGTTTCATACTTGTTCTAGTTAAAGTAAGCGTTAGCGTGCGTAGAGTTGTATCGGTGGTCGATAGAACTTGAGAGAATATTAATTCTACCTTTAGCTCCTCGTTGGGTTCAACACTCTTACTTATCGAAAAAGGCTACAAACAATCCCCTACACTTGTGGGTTACCAAGACCTTTTTCTGGCGCCGTTGCCGGGGAGCAATAGCGTAGCGGTTGATATTCTCGTGTGTGCTTGTTTGCTTTATCTCTAAGTAATTTTTATTTTCTTTTATTAGTTTTTTTATATCTTTAGTTATGGATATGGAACACGAAACACCAACAAAATTAGTTGTACTTGCTACTCATGGAGATGGGGAACCTCCTAAAACCCTCGATGCTAGTTATGTGAAACACATTACATACTACTTTGATAATCCTGAGAAATCCCCACTCAACTTGACAATGGGAGACACGTTGGATCAACGTGAGTACTTTGGGGATTATCTCTTGTCTCGAAAAGGGAAACACTTATGGGATCAAATTAGAATGTTGCGTTGGTATGCTTGGGATGTATGCTTGAGATGTGATTATACTTGTTGCTCTAAGAGTAAGGGTCTACACCTCACCTTTCAATGTGAATTTAATGATAATAAAACCTTGGCTTCTTATGCTAATGGTATATATGATTACTATGATGTGGAACAAATAGAAGAATTTGTTGCTTTTAAGGGTGCTTATGAAATTGCTTCTTTGATTGAAAAGTATGATGATGTTTCTTACAAATCTGAAAATTTTGCCATACTTAAATATTGCTACGAGAATTGTGAATACAATGCTGATATTATTGAATTTATTGAAATAATGACCGCTGCCTTGGAAGAGATTAATATTTTGCAGGAATCTATGGAAGAAGAAATTGCTGAAACTGTGAGCACAATAGATGGAAAAGATGAGGAGGAGAGCGAAGAACAAAAGGAGGAAGAGCGGATTATCTACCTCTGCCCACCTTCTAATGAGAGTTATCAACTCATACATTTTTTAATTTCCCTTCGCACATACCGAAGGATGAATGCTATGATGATTGCTATGATCCCTTGGATTCATTTGAAATATCCCTTTTTGATGAACTTGATGCTTGCTATGCTTGTGGCCATGATGCCAATATGAATGATGCTTATGGAGATGAACTTTCTATAGTTCCATATGTTAAGCATGAAATTGTTGCTATTGCACCCACACACGATAGTCCTATTATCTTTTTGAATTCTCCCAACTACACTATATCGAAGAAGTTTGCGCTTATTAAGGATTATATTGATGGGTTGCGTTTTACCACTACACATGATGATTTTGATGAATATAATATGCATGTACTTGCTGCTCCTACTTGCAATTATTATGAGAGAGGAACCAAATCTTCACCTCTCTATGTTTCCAATACGATAAAATTGCAAGAAACTACTTACGCTATGAATTGGCCTTTACTTTGTGTGAATGAATTGTTCTTGTATGACATGCCAATGCATAGGAACAGAGTTAGACTTCGTTGTCACATGATATATATCACTTTGTGCTCATTACTAAATTACAAATCATTGTTAATTAAAATTGGCCTTGATCTACCTTGGGATCCGGGTGGATCAATTACTTGAGCACTATATGCCTAGCTTAATGGCTTTAAAGAAAGCGCTGCGAGGGAGAAAACCCAGAAGTTTTAGAGAGTCATTTATTTCTGTTGCGTGTTTCTAAAATAATTAAAAACAAAAAAATAAAGTGGGGAACTTAAAACTTTTTCAAAAAGAGAAGTGAAAGTGAGAAAGATGAGCACCGTTGAAGTGGGGGACGTCCTTGAACTTTTGTTCATGCCCGTGGAAACTTTGTGAATCTTGATTACAACAACTTTTCAACAAAAATAATTACCCCTTGTACAAATACATTGTATTATAAAAATAATGTGCCAAGAATTACCTTTAGGATGTTTGAATTGTTTGTTTGATGTGTGCTGTGTTAAAACAGAAACTTTTTCTGTAGTGCTTGAATTTTCATATTTTACTGGTGCGTGCAAAAATTCTGAAATTTTTACACAGTAGTGATATGCAAATATTTTATTACTTCCTAATTTTTCAGAATTTGTTTAGTTACATAAGTATAGTTTCTCTATAGATCATTATAGACTGTCCTGTTTTTCACAGATTACTTTTATAGTTGCTTTGTGTGCTTATGTTTGAATTCTTGTTAAGCCCCAATGACTGGGGAGCCATAGAATTATGATAGTATACAGTGGGTAATGTTATATTATAATTATGCAATAATGTTATGGCAGGACATGATGAGATTTGATGACTATGTACTAACGTTTCTAATGAAAGTTCTGTCAAGTTTTGTGTGGATGAAGTGTTCGAAGATTGAGGAGGTATCGATATGAGAAGAATAAGGAGAGACAAGAGTTAAAGCTTGGGGATTCCCAAGGCACCCCAAGTAAATATTCAAGGAGACTTAAATGTATAAGCTTGGGGATGCCCCGGAAGGCATCCCATCTTTCTTCTTCAACAACTATCGGTATGTTTCGGTTTTTGTTTTGTTCACATGATATGCGTAAATTCTTGGAGCGTCGTGTGCCTTTTATTTTCCTTTTAGCAATGCACCATGATGTTTTGGGAAAGTACATGGTTGATTTATAGAATGCTCTTTGCACTTCACTTATATATTTTTAGTATGGCTTTATAGAATGCTTCATGTGCTTCACTTATATCATCTGAAGTTGGATGCATGTTTCTGTACATATAGAAAACCGTTATTTGTAGAATACTCTTTTGCTTCACTTATATTTATTAGAGCATGTCCAGGTCTTTTGTAGGAAGAATTAAACCCTCATGCTTCACTCATACCTATTTAGAGAGTCAACGGGAATTGGTCATTTACACGGTTAGTCATAAAATCCTACATAAAACTTGTAGATCACAGTCATTTACACGGTTTGATTCCTTGCAATAGTTTTGTGACATTAAGATAGTAATATGTGGGTGCACTAGTTGATGATTGTGGATTAGTAAGAATATTGATGTTAAGGTTTGTGATTCCCGAAGCATGCACATATAGTCTCTAGTTATGCGATGAAGATTGGAGGATAATTTATCCTTGATTGAAATCCTTTGTGCTGTTATAATCGGGGGCGTGCGATGGTTAACTCCTACCAACCTCCTCCCTAGGAGCATGCGAGTAGTACTTTGCTTCGAGAGAGCTAATAAAACCTTGCAATAAATATGTGAGTTCTTTATGACTAATGTGAATCCATGGATATACGCACTCTCACCTCCACATATTTGCTAGCCTCTTCGGTACCGTGCATTGCCCATTATCACCTCGAGGATCGGTGCAACTTTCGCCGGTGCATCCAAACCCCATGACATGATACGCTCAGTTGCACCTAAGCCTCATTATATCTTCGTCAAAACAGCCACCATACCTACCTATCATGGCATTTCCATAGCCATTCCGAGATATATTGCCATGCAACTTCCCCCGTCACTTCATATGACTTGTATTTCCATCGTCATATTGCTTTGCATGATCGTAAGATAACTATCATGATATTTACATGGCTTGTCCATTTTTTGATATCTTTCGCTATGCTAGATCATTGCACATCCTGGTACACTGCCAGAGGCATTCATATAGAGTCATATCATCCTATCAGTTTTTCATATCGAGTTGTAAGTAAATAAAAGTGTGATGATCATCATTAGAGCATTGTCCCAGTGAGGAAAGGATGATGGAGACTATGATTCCCCCACAAGTCGGGATGAGACTCCGGACGAAAAATAAAAATGGGGGAGGCCAAATGAGACCACCATAAAAAATTGGGGGAGGCGAAAAAAAAGAAAAAAAAGCCCACCATGAAAAAAATGAGATAAAAAGAGAGAAGGGACTTTGCTACTATCCTTTACCACACTTGTGCCTCAAAGTGGCACCATGCTCTTCATATAGAGAGTCTCTTGTTTTGTCACTTCCATATGCTAGTGGGAATTTTTCATTATAGAACTTGGCTTGTATATTTCGATGACGGGCGTCCTCAAATGCCTGAGGTCTTCATGAGCAAGCAAGTTGGATGCACACCCACTTAGCTTTAGTCGAGCTTTCATACACTTATAGCTCTAGTGCATCCGTTGCATGGCAATCCCTACTCCTCGCATTGATATCTATTGATGGGCATCTCCATAGCCCGTTGATACGCTGAGTTGATGCGAGACTTTCTTCTCCACTTTTACTCCTTTGAAACCTACCACCATATTCTATTCCACCTTTATGCTATATCCATGGTTCACGCTCATATATTGCGTGAGTAATAAAAAGATGAAGCACGTTAAAAAGTACGATCCAATTGCTTGGTTTGACACCGGGGTGCTCATGATTTATACTTTATGCTAGGAAGACCAAGCATGCCATGCTATATGCTTTTGTAGGGATAGCTCTGGCATTGTTATTTTGAAAGGACATGATTGTTTGCTAGTAAACCTGTGTATGGATGTCTTTTTGTCAAACGATAGACTATTGCCTTGAATCACTTGTATCTTAATATTCATGCCATGATTAGACATTTGTTCAAGATTATGTTAGGTAGCATTCCACATCAAAAATTATTTTTTATCATTTACCTACTCGAGGACGAGCAGGAATTAAGCTTGGGGATGCTGATACGTCTGACACGTCTCCGTCGTATCTACTTTTCCTCACACTTTTGCCCTTGTTTTGGACTCTAATTTGCATGATTTGAATGAAACTAACCCGGACTGACGCTGTTTTCAGCAGAACTACCATGGTGTTGTTTTTTGTGCAGAAATAAAAGTTCTCAGAACTGGACAAAACTTTTTGGAGATTTATTTTACAATAAATAAAAAATACTGGAGCCAAGAACCACCGGAGGGGGCCCCCTGGCTGGGCACAAGACACCAGGGCACGCCAGCCCCCCCGGCGCGCCCTGGTGGGTTGTGCCCACCTCGTGGCCCCATTGACCCTAATTGCGACACTATAAAATCCTATTTTTGGAGAAAAAAATCAGAGAGAAAGTTTCATCGCGTTTTACGATACAGAGCTTCGCCACCTCCTATTCCTCCTCGGGAGGCCAGATCTGGAGCCCGTTTAGGGCTCCAGAGAGGGGAATCTTCGGTCTTCGTCATCATCAACCCTTCGCCATCGCCAATTCCATGATGTTCCCCACCGGGAGTGAGTAATTCCTTCGTAGGCTTGCTGGTCGGTGAGGAGTTGGATGAGATTCATCATGTAATCGAGTTAGTTTTGTTAGGGCTTGATCCCTAGTATCCACTATGTTCTGAGATTGATGTTGCTATGACTTTGGCATGCTTAATGCTTGTCACTAGGGCCCGAGTGCCATGATTTAAGATTTGAACCGTTTATGTTATCACCTTTATATCTATGTTCTCGATCTGATCTTGCTAGTCATATGCACCTATTACGTGTTCTGATCCGCAAACCCCATAGTGACAATAGTCGGGATACTTTTCGATGATGGCCGTAGTTTGAGGAGTTCATGTATTCACCGTGTGTTAATGCTTTGTTCCGGTTCTCTATTAAAAGGAGGCCTTAATATCCCTTAGTTTCCTTATGGACCCCACTGCCACGGGAGGGTAGGACAAAAGATGTCATGCAAGTTCTTTTCCATAAGCACGTATGACTATTTACAGAATACATGCCTACATTACATTTATGAACTGGAGCTAGTTCTGTGTTGCCCTAGGTTATGACTGTTATATGATGAATATCATCCAACGAGTTTACCGATCCAGTGCCTACGAGTTTTCCACTTATTGCTCTTGCTAAGTTACTATTGCTACTGCTACTGTTCCAACTGATACAAAACTATTGCTATCACTGCTACCGTTACAGTTACTGCTGCTATGGAACTATCATACTACTGTGCTACTGATCACTCTGCTGCAGATATTTAATATCCAGGTGTGGTTGAATTGACAACTCAGCTGCTAATACTCTCAAATATTCTATGGCTCCCCTTGTGTCGAATCTATAAATTTGGGTTGAATACTCTACCCTCGAAAACTGTTGCGATCCCCTATACTTGTGGCTTATCAAGACCTTTTTCTGGCGCCGTTGCCAGGGAGCATAGCTATATTTGTTGAGTCACTTGGGATTTATATCAATTGATCACTATGAAGAATCTGAAGGATCCAAAAACCAATATTTTTCCCTCTAAGACGAGGGGAGGTAAGGAACTGCCATCTAGCTCCGCACTTGATTCACCTTCTGTTATGAGTAAGTTTGCAATACCACCACATGCTAGTGATCCTGATATGTCGCAAGTTATTGATGATGCTACTTCTGATATGAATGATGCTTATGATGATACTAGTACCATGCTTGATGATAATGTGCCACTAGGTGAATTTCTTGATGAACAAATTGCTAGAGCTAAAGAGAATGAAATTACTGAAACTGATGAGATTGCTGAAATTGATGAAGCCTTTGAAACTGATGACTATGAAACACCTATTAGGCCTAGCTCTCATAGATTTGAAATGCCTAAGATATCTGTAGGTTATGTTATGGATGAGGAGGTAACTAGAGAAATTCTTTCTTGCAAGGATAGAAACGATCTTAAGAAATTGCTACGCAAGTATAAGGAAAAGACTTTGAATGCTAGAATGAAATGTGATCCAAAGTTTGCTACTTCACCTATCTTTGTTACTGATAAGGATTATGAATTCTCTGTCAACCCAGAGTTAATTACTTTGGTTGAATCTGATCCTTTCCATGGCTATGAAACTGAGACTGTAGTGGCACATCTTACTAAGCTGAATGATATAGCCACCCTCTTTTCTCATGATGAGAAGATTCGCTACTACTATATTCTCAAATTATCTCCGTTCTCATTAAAGGGTGATGCTAAGACATGGTACAATACTCTTACTCCTGGTTGTGTGTGTAGTCCCCAAGATATGATTTACTACTTTTCTGAAAAATATTTTCCTGCTCATAAGAAACAAGCCGCCTTACAGGAAATATTTAACTTTGTGCAAATTGAAGAAGAGAGTCTCCCACAAGCTTGGGGGAGGCTTCTCCAGTTGCTTAATGCTTTGCTGGATCACCCTCTCAAGAAAAATGAAATACTTGATATCTTCTATAATGGACTAACTGATGCTTCTAGGGACTTCCTAGATAGTTGTGCTGGTTGTGTTTTCAGGGAACGAACTGTTGAACAAGCTGAGGATTTATTGAATAACATATTGAAGAATTATGATGATTGGACTCTTCTTGAACCACCGCCTAAACCCACTCCAAAGAAGAGGGGTATCTTATTTCTCAGTCCTGAAGATATGCAAGAGGCAAATAAATCTATGAAGGAAAAAGGTATTAAAGCTGAGGATGTTAAGAATTTACCACCTATTGAAGAAATACATGGCCATGACACACCACCACTTCCACAGGTGGTAAAGGTAAATTCTTTATTAAAGTTTGATGAAAGTGATATCCCTTACAATAAACATCCTACTCAATGCTTATATGAGTTTCATAACTATATTATCAAGCAAGATCACTTCAATGCACATGTTCTGAAACAATTGAAATATAATTATGATATGATTGCTCGCTTGAGTGACTTGCTATTTAGAATCAGTAATGATGATAGAGGTGTAGGAAATCATGCCTCTATGGTTCAAACTTAGTTAGAACAAGTTGCTAAGTCTCAAAAAGAATTGCTTGATGAAATGAATAATAATATGAATGATTTTGCTGCTAGAGTAGTAACTAGAGGAGGTAGAATGACCCAAGAACCACTTTATCCTGAAGGTCATCCTAAAAGAATTGAATAAGACTCTCAGAGAATTAATACTGATGCACCTAGTCCATCTAGAAAGAAAAATAAAAATAAAAATGATAGGACTTTGCATACCTCTAGTGAACCTAAGATACAAAAACCTCCTGATAATAATGATGTCTCTATTTCCGATGCTGAAACTCAGTCTGGTAATGAACATTCACCTAGTGATAATGAAAATGATAATGATGCTGTTCATGAAGATGCTCAACCTAACAATGATAAAGAACCAGATAATGATGTTGAAATAGAGCCTGCTGCTGATCTTGATAACCCACAACCTAAAAATAAACGTTATGATAAAAGAGACTTTGTGGCTAGAAAACATGGTAAAGAAAAAGAGCCATGGGTTCAGAAACCCATGCCATTTCCACCTAAGCCATCTAAGAAAAAGGATGATGAAGAATTTGAGCGCTTTGCTGAAATGATTAGGCCAGTCTTTTTGCGTACCCGCTTAACTGATATCTTGAAGATGGCCCCTTATGCAAAATACATGAAAGACATCATCACTAATAAAAGAAAGATACCTGAAGCTGAAATCTCCATCATGCTTGGTAATTATTGTTTTAAGGATGGAGTACCTAAAAAACTTGGAGATCCGGGAATACCAACTATACCTTGCTCCATTAAAAGAAATTATGTCAAAACTGCTTTGTGTGATTTGGGAGCTGGTGTTAGTGTTATGCCTTTCTCCTTATACAAAAGACTTGATTTGAATAAACTCACACCTACTGAAATATCATTGCAAATGGCTGACAAATCAACTGCCATACCTATCGGTATTTGTGAGGATGTGCCCGTTGTTGTTGCAAATGTTACTATCTTAACAGACTTTGTTATTCTTGAGATGCCCGAGGACGACAACATGACGATTATCCTTGGTAGAACCTTTTTGAATACAGCAGGGGCTGTTATTGATTGCAATAAAAGCAAAGTCACTTTTCATATCAATGGTAATGAGCACACGGTGCACTTTCCAAAGAAACAATTCCAAGTGAATGGTATAAATGTTATTGAAGAATCTCCGACACTCACTATTGGAAGTTTTCAATTACCTCTACCTACTACCAAAAATAAATATGATATACTTATTGTTGGGGATATGCACATCCCCATTGAGGTAACATAGTGTTTTACGAAAGTTCTTCGGTTTCATGCTAATCGGAAATGGTTGTTAATAAAACTTGATCAACCTTATTAATGGATCATTTTTGAGAGGTATGAAGTCGATGAATCTAGTAGGTACAATCTTCTGCTCCCACCTTTTATTTTCTGTTTAACTTAGTCCAATAAAATAAAATGCCATGTTTATGCTGTTTTCTGTTTTCACCGTGCAATAAAAAATGACCCGGAAATAAAAGTTCTCAGAATGTCCTGAAAATTTGATACGATTTTTTTCTGAATATTTCTGAATTTCTAGTGCAAATAACATCAGAGGGGGGTGCACCTGGTGCCCACAAGGCACCAGGGCGCGCCAGCAACCCCAGGCACGCCCTGGTGGGTTGTGGCCCCCACGTGGGCCCCCTCACTTATTCCTTTAGCCCATGTCACCCTACCTCCAGAAAAAGATCACCATAGCCTCCATTCCCGTGTTCTTTCTCTCATACCCGTGGATTTCGATCTCTTTGCTCGAAGCTCCATTTCCAAAACTGTTTGGAGGGATTGCTACTTGGTATGTGACTCCTCCATTGCTCCAATTAGTTTTTGATTTAGTGGGTTATCTTTAGAGTAATTAGCTAGTCTTGATGCTGCTGTAGATGAGCTTGCATGTTGAATTCTTAGACTTCTAAGTAGTTTGAATGCTTAATATGGCCTCTATGCATGCTTAGGAGTAGTTGCTATCAATTTCATGAAGTTTTGTTGACAAAATTTTGTGTCTCAAAAATATTTCAGAAATTTGTTCGCAAATAAAAATGCAATCCTTTAGGAGTTCTTCGAGGAGGAGATCCTCGGAGGCCTCATCAAGTGGAAGCTCGATTCGACAATCTTATGTTGAGCCAAGTGAAAGCTCGATGCGAGATGCCGCTACCAAATCATGCTTGTGGCCGTGTGATGAGTTCATGGAAGGTGCAGGTATTAAGGGGGAATTTGAACAATATATCCACAATGTAGAACTTGCTCCCTTCATCGCAGATAAGTGCCCTCAACATCTCGAACTCACGAAAACATTCACAAAGAAATTTAAATATTTTCCTCATGAGTCTAGAGTTTCATTCAACCTCTATGACCGTTCCTTCACCATGCCTTTAGAATTGTTTAGTGAAACATGCAAAATTCCATATTGGGGTTCCCTTAATGAACCACCAAAATCCGAGTATGAGTCATTTTTGATTAACCTATGCTATGGTGAAGATAGGGGCGTTACACAAGGAAGAATTATAAGCATCCATTTCCCATCAATACACTATTTCGCACTCTTTAATGGCAAATGTATTATAGGCAAACAAGATTGTAGCACACTGTGTGCCCCTAATTTGAGTCTCATACACACTACCATAACTAGAAATAAATGTTATAATATTGGAGCAATTATTGCGCGGAGACTGCAGCACAATGCTGCTAGTGGTAATTTTTATGGAGGAATTTATGCCTCCCGTGTAGCAGAGAGACTAAACGTATCACCTTGGCCTAATGACCCTGTTGTGGTTTTGTCACGGCATGATGTCCTCATGAGAGAACTTAGGTGTGAGGCCATCGCAACTATGTGGCGGCTTGAGAGGGGTTGGTCAGAATCAAGAGACGCGAGTTTACCCAGGTTTGGCCCCTCCGATGGAGGTAAAAGCCTACGTCCTGCTTTGTGTATATTGATGATGAGGATGATCTTGATTACAAGGGTGCGGGATCGCTACCTCTAATCTCGAGAGCCTCTAATCTATCTATCTCTAATGACTTGAAGTTGTCCCTCTAGGGGTGCCCTACCCCTCCTTATATAAGTGGAAGGGGTAGGTTTACATGTAGAGTCCTACTGAGAGTAGGATTAGGATTAGTCTCTCTTGAGTCCTAATCCGGATCTTGTTTCTCTTGTAAGGGAATCCTTCCTCTCCTTTTGGCCTTCTCTGTGAGACGCCTGCGCCGGCTTACACGCTGGGCCTTGGGTCTGGTCATCCCGTGACCCGGTAATAGAGGTGACCTATGAGCCGCCATACGATGGGCCGGGTCATACCTCCAGCCGGGTCACCAATGAGTCGCCAAGCTCGGCTGGCGCAGCAGTGAGTCGCTGAGTCCCGGCCGGGTCATACTTCCGGCCGGGTTATACCGCGGGGTAATATCCCCGACATTAGCCCCCAGGTTAGCTTGAATTTATTCATGGTAAGCTCCTGAAATACGAATAACAAATATGTTAAAGGACCAGCTTGCTCCACTCGCTGGCTTAATGAAGTAGCTCCTTGAAGATCCAGGTTTCTTCATATTAACGAGCCGTCTTAACGATCATATTGCAGGTCCATGTCATTTGCAAAATATTGAGAATAAAACACCCATATGCCGTTGAGTCGGCCGTCAATGCTTTGGCTTGATGAAATTATTGGAGATAAGAAAACCATATGAAGTTGAGCCGGCTTCCATTGCTTCAGCTTGATAAAAATATTGGGAAACAGAATTTCATCCATTGTTAAACCACTTCAACCTGTGGAGCCGGGTTGTTTATATAGAATTTGCCGGGTCATGATTTTTGACAATGCCGGGTCATGATCGTTGGTGACGCCGGGTCAAAACAAGCGGACTCCAGTTGACTTGATAACATTATTGAGAATAAAGAAACCCGGGTGACGCTGAGCCGGCTTTCAATGCTTTAGCTCCACCAAAACATGAGACCTAGCTCACTCAAAATTGATAGCTTGAAGATGTTCTTCTATTTTTTTATCTCCATATTACCTGTAGCCCCCAAGCTCCATGTTTATCCATGTTAACTTGGTGCTTTTAAATAATATATTGGACTATGTAGCCCCCAAGTTCCGGGTTGTCTTGCTTGCAGCAGCCTGGGACTTGTAATTATCTTATACTTATAAAATTTCAGCCAGTGTAGCCCCCAAGTGCCGGGTTGCTTTGCCTGCAACAGCCTGGGACTTTGAACTTGGTGTTGAATGTTGTAGATATATAGCTTTGGAGAAAATCCGGGTTGTCATCTAAGTCGCCCGATGTGGTTGAATGACTTGAATTTCACATGTGTAACTCCAAAGGGCCGGCTCATCAATGTGTGATGGGCCGGGTCTTCAATTTAGACCTTATAATCTGTTTCAACAGCTGAATACTGTAGCCCCAAGTGCCGGGTCGCATGCCTGCAGCGACTTGGGACTTTAGAAAAATTTGCTCTGAGCAGTGTAGCCCCCAAGGACCGGGTCATTATGCAATAATGAGTAGAGACTTCTGTAGAGCTGATTTATGTAGACTTGATGAGCAATGTGTAGCCCCCAAAGGTCGGCTCAGTAAAATAATACTGGGCTGCGACTTAGAAAATGATTGAAGGCTGGCTCATCTCCCTGAGATAACCGGGTTCGTTGATAATGTGATGAGTTGAAAAAGCAACTTGCATTAGCCCCCAAGTGCCGTGGTGCATGCTTGCAGCGACATGGGACTTGCATACTTGATATAATCTTGATTTGAATAATGTAGCCCCCAAGTGCCGGGTCGTATGCCCGCAGCGACTCGGGACTATTCTTTCCATTGCAGAATAAATCATATCCATTATATGGACGATATTGCTGAATGCTTGGCATATCAATGTTGAACCATGCTCCCTGTTATGACATGGTATTTTTGGATGATGGAATAACAGCCATTACTCTGAAGGGGCTTTGAAAACCTCAATCATCCAATATTGGTTATGAAAACCATAATAAAAATCCAGCCACATTGGCTATTTAAGATTTGAATAATGTAACCCGGTTTGAAAACCTCAATTACTCAATACTGGTTATAACAACCATAATGAAAATCCAGCCATGTTGGCTATTAAGGATTGGAATATGTAACCCGGTTTGACAACCGGTTCCTGCAATATAAACCAGGATATCCATGCATATATGATGCATGATATGACGATGCAATGATGATGCAATGTATGATGCAATGTATGATGATGTATGTGCATGATAACAGAGTATAAAAATGTTGGCTTTCAAGGCTCGACAAAAAGAGACTAGCTCTGTTTTGTTTTTGAAAAACTCAAGTTTTGCTTCCGAAGAAGCTAGGCCTAAAACCTTTTAACACCTATAGCCGGGTCTCACGCGGCGTAAATCCATCGTTTTAACCTTACCAAGTTCAGGGCCTTAAAAAGATTGACTGGTAAGAGTATGAACGGGCCACATAGCGGAGGGATTACGGCGTACAGGTGAGTTTATCCCATAGCCGGGTCTCACGTAGCATAAATCCGTCGTTTAAACCTTGACAAGTTCAAGGTCTTAAAAAAGATTGACTTGTAAAGAGTACGAATGGGCCACATAGCGTAGGGGTTACGGCGTATGGGTGAGTTTATCCTAGCTTACTGTAGGCCGGCTCTCTCATGACAAAGCTGCCGTTTAAACCTTGACAAGTTCAGGGTCTTTATGGCGAGATTGACTTTCATAAATTCAGGGTCTCTGGAGCAAGATTGACTGTCAAGAGTTCAGCGGGTCACATGTCGGAGTAGAAAGTTGCAAACAGGCAGGTGTAACTCATAGGTGACGTGAAAGCCGATCAAGAGGTTTGAAGCCTCCAAGTGACCATATGATGATCCAATAAATCCGGGCACCCATGTTTGAACGGTCACAACATGGCGGCTCGTCCTCTTGGGCGACTTTAAATCTTCCGCCAATAAGGTAGTTCACCCAGGACCGGGTTGTCTTCCTCGCAATGACCCGAGGTTCTTGTTGAAAACGACCAAAATGTGTCGATCCATGTCTGTAGCCCCCGAGTCTTAAGTCGACTCGAAGAGGCGGCTTGAGAGTCTTCATAATTGACTGTGGCATAAGCCGACATATGGTTGACGGCGGATAACTGAAATTTATTGAAGCCAAAAACATGTGGCAAGTTGATGATCTTTGCGACACTCATTTTATGTCCTTGGTGTTGATAACTCAACATGAACCCACGGAATGTTGAGATGGTGGGTTATAAATGATCCCATATGATTGTTGTCAGTAATCCGGCCAGCGGTTCATCCCTGCTGGTTATTGAAGTTAACCAGGACGCAGTAGCGGTGACTTGCATGCCTATCCATTGAACCATCCGGTAGAGGCAGAGGCTGATAATATATCATGACTTGCTTCAGAATTGTTGGAATAGACTGGATCGCAGGGCGGCGACTCATGAGCGTCCGTTGGGCGGCTTTGAACGAGCAAGCACAGCACCAGCATGTTGGTGTAAACCGGATCGCAGGGCGGCGACTCATGAGTGTCCGTTGGGCGGCTCGTATAGGCGAGCACTGCACCGTTATGTTGATGTAGATCTGACCGCCAGGCGTCTAGTCGCCCGCGGCGTTGTAGGTCAGCGCGGACAGCGAGTCAGCCATGACATTGTAAGCCGGTGTGGTCGCGAGAGGCAGCTGCGGCGTTGTAAACCGGTGCGGTCGCCAGAGGCGGCCGCGGCGTTGTAAGCCGGCGCACTGCGACACGGACGAACACCGGTCCAGAATGATGCTGGCGTGCCTCCATCTCCGCGGTATAATGCCCCTTTGGCAATGAATAGTGGTCCTGCGTAAAAAACATCACTGGCCAGAGTAATTGTACTCGGAAGAATAAAAATGTACCATTAAAAATGCATCAGATGAACTTCACCTGATACGTTTTGTCGGAAATTATCAGTCGCGGGATGGATGATGATTGCGGTGTCAACCGCGGGCGAGTCGGAGATACCCCTAATAATTGCCGTGTGTAATGTTAATGAATTTTGAGCTGTCCACACCCCCCTTTTTTATCTTCTGACCCGCGTTGGACAGGAGAAAGGCCTCCCAGCCCGGGAGCGAAAGCCCAGACGGAGCTGGCCACTCCAGTCGGTGAGAGTCCAGAAGGCGGCGACGGCAAGGCGAGCCCGGGCGGCAGCGGTGGCAAGGTGCGGGAGAGCCGGCCGCGGCGGCTCACGCGCGGGAGAGCCGGAGGTCGCGGCGGCTCACGGCGGCCGGGCGGCTCGGCGAGGAGAGGAGCTGCGCGGGTCACGGCAACCGCGGCGGCTCAACGCGAGGCGAGGCGACCCGAGGCCGTGACGGCGAGGCCAGCGTGGAGCGGAGGCAGGGTGGCCCGAGGCGCGATTACCTCGGAGCGAGGCGACTCGCAGTAGCAGCGGCGCGGGGCGACAGCCGGCAGAAGCAACGGCGTGGGACGGCGGCTGGCCGAAGCAGCGGCGCGGGACGGCGGCTCGCAGTAGCAACGGCGCGGGGCGACAGCCGGCAGAAGCAACGGCGCGGGACGGCGGCTGGCCGAAGCAGCGGCGGTAGCCCAGCAACTTGGCCTGCGCGGGGGCGGTTCGTAGCGAGGCGGCTCTCGACTACGGCGGCTTGAGGATGAGGCCGGCTCGAAGCGCACCTCGGCAGCGACGAGTTGACGAGGTGGTGGAGACAACCGTGGCCGGCTCGAGGCAGCCCTGGCCAGCAGAGGCGGGACGGCTCGCGCGGCGATGGCGGGTGAGGTGAGGCGGCGCTGAGGCGAGCGACGGCGGCCGTGGCGGGTGCAGCGGGGCGAGACTATGGTGATAGTGGTGAGTGACGCGGGGCCGACTCGAACTCGAGCTTGGCTCGGAACGATGCGACTCGAGGAAAACAAGGCGGGAGCGGCCAACTCGGGCACGAGATTGGCTTGCCAAGGCGATTTGAAGCGAAACTGGTGGCAGAGGGCAGCCAACGGCGCGGCGGAGCCGGGGCCGAGGCGGCGAGGCTGGGGTGACACGGCGCGGCGGAGGCAGGCGCAAATCACTGCAGTGAGGCGGTTCAAAACGAGACCGGCGATGCGGGATAATCCAAGTTGGTGAGCTGTAGTTGCGGCCGGCCTGTGCGCATCCGCACGCCTGGCTGTTCCCCTGCCATGCATCTTCCAAGCTGTATGTGTCTAACCCCAGTAGCTGCATGGGAGGTGGGATCTTTTCCCGATTTTGACTTTGCGAGCAGTCCAAACGTAGCTTGTCCGAGTACGTGCTGCTACAATCTCTTTCTGCCAATCAACTTTGTAGGAGTCTTCGATCTTTCACGCCAGAGGGTAGCAACGACAGATTAGTGTTTTCCTTGGGACTTGATCCTCCTGCGAATACTCGTGGTGGCAAAGGGCAGTAGCGATCAGGCCCGGTCGCTAAATCAGACCCGGCCGTCAAGTCCCAGTAGTTGACGTATACTGCAGTACTTTTGCTGCAGTACAAACTCATATTGATCTCGGCGACTTGTGGCGGCTTGCAAACGCAACCCTAACTCTCGATCGGAATCTCGTATATGGTGGCTTGCAAACGCAACCCTAACTCTCGGCGGCTGGCTGATCGCGAGCGTCTCGATCCCTAGTAGAGATCCCTTCAAGAACACAACAACACTGCGCGTGAGCCCCATGGTGGGTGCCAACTATCGTGGTTTTGTCACGGCATGATGTCCTCGTGAGAGAACTTAGGTGTGAGGCCATCGCAACTATGTGGCGGCTTGAGAGGGGTTGATCGGAATCGAGAGACGCGAGTTTACCCAGGTTCGGCCCCTCCGATGGAGGTAAAAGCCTACGTCCTGCTTTGTGTATATTGATGATGAGGATGATCTCGATTACAAGGGTGCGGGATCGCTACCTCTAATCTCGAGAGCCTCTAATCTATCTATCTCTAATGACTTGAAGTTGTCCCTCTAGGGGTGCCCTACCCCTCCTTATATAAGTGGAAGGGGTAGGTTTACATGTAGAGTCCTACTGAGAGTAGGATTAGGATTAGTCTCTCTTGAGTCCTAATCCGAATCTTGTTTCTCTTGTAAGGGAATCCTTCCTCTCCTTTGGGCCTTCTCTGTGAGCCTCCTGCGCCGGCTTACACGCTGGGCCTTGGGCCTGGTCGTCCTGTGACCCGGTAATAGAGGTGACCTATGAGCCGCCATACGATGGGCCGGGTCATACCTCCTGCCGGGTCATACCTCCAGCTGGGTCACCAATGAGTCGCCAAGCTCAGCTGGCGCAGCAGTGAGTCGCCGAGTCCCGGCCGGGTCATACTTCCGGCCGGGTTATACCGTGGGGTAATATCCCCGACAGACCCCATCTTATCTATTCCACATTTAGACTTTGAGGCCATGAAGCATCATAAGTTCCTTACGGGCACGACCACTAATTATACCTATAACTTGAGATAAAAAACCCGTTGTGCCTGTCACTTTGCCTGCTCCTGCTCTCTTTGATTTTCACAGGAGGGGAAGATACTATGTTCTTGAGAGCAAGGCCCATGCGTACAATACGGAGGTTGAAGCTGCCAGGAGGGCTGAGGAAGCTGCACCAAGGATCTCGGTGGGCTATCGCTCAAATTATTACCCATGTGGATGGTGATTACCAAGCTAGGCCAAAATCCTAAGCTTGGGGGAGTACATATTTCCACCGACATTACATTCAAGTTCACACATTTCATTCCAGTTGTCGGTGTTCATACTTTTTCATTGTAATATCCATGCTAGATTTGTTTTCTCGCTTTCTTCTTGTGTGTTTAAAAAACTTTGAGAAAATCCAAAAATATTCCCTACTTCTTTTCAGTTTTTCTTTCTAGCTTAGTTTAATTGTAGTATTGAAAGAAAACCCCAAAAGATTTCTCGTTTCTTCTTTTACTTGTTGGGAGCTTTCCCGTGTAAATAGTTTTTCTCGTTTTTGTTTTTTCCTTTTTAATTTGCTTTCTTCAAGAAAAACCAAAAACTCCAAAAATATATCGGGGTGTTTCTCTGAAATTCTTTTCTTTTTGTTTGAGTCGTACCAAGGAGAAGACCACGATGAAAATGTTGAGTGGCTCTCATATGCACTATTGTTGTCTAACAAAGAGCCCATGTTACCTTGTCTTCTCCCCTTGAATAAAATGTTTGCAGATTCCAGCTTAGTCCACGACACTCTTGCACTATTATTATTTTCTTATCATTCGGTTGTGCAAGTGAAAGGCAATAATGACGATATTTGATGAAGTGACTGTGGCAGAGAAAAGCGGGTATGAACTCAACTTGTTTTTGTTTTTGTAAATATGTTTAACCTAGTATCCTTGATCTAGCATAGTATGATCAAACATGTTTGCAATGACAATTAGAGATTATAGTTGCTCATGCCATGCTTAAGTAGCTAGGAGTGGATAATGAATTATCTTGGATGTCAACATGCATTAAAATGGTTGTGATGTGGTATGATGATATGGTATCCTCCTCTGATTGTTTCAAGTGGCTTGACTCGGCACATGTTCACGCATGTAGTTGAATCAAAACCAACATAGCCTTCACGATATCTATGTTCACGGTGTCCATATCCTACTCTTGCAAGTAGTCAATGTTTATTATATGTAATGCATGTTCATGACCATTTTCGCTCTCTAGCTGGCCGCTTCTCAATCTATTTACTAGCCTTCGCGTGTACTAAGCGGGAATACTGCTTGTGCATCAAAATCCTTAAACCAAAGTTATTACAGATGAGTCCACTATATCTACCTATATGCGGTATTACCCTGCCGTTCCAAGTAAATTTGCATGTGCCATCTCTAAATATTCAAATGAACATCTGTTTTATGTGCCTGGACCGCTCATGGAGCGACAAGGGGTGGTCAGTATCTTCCATGTTAAGCATGTTATTCTCATGATGAGTGTTTATTCACTCGTCCTTACACGAGGGGGCGGTAATAGGGATTCCCAGTACCGAAATAAAAAATTATAAATAATTAAACAAAACTCCCCCAGGAAAGTTGTTGGTTTGGACGGTACCCGTGGATGCAGCTAGCCATGGAGTGTGATTGTTAGTGGAGGGGGAGTAAACCTTTACTTTTACCGCTTGGGAACCGCCGCTAATGTGTTTAGCATGGAAGATATTGATAACTCTTGGTCGTAACGTTGACAGGAAGGGTGCACCTCCCAAAATTATATCTATCTCTGTTTTAAGCTTTGAGCTCTGGCACCTCTGCAAATCCATGCTTCCCTCTGCGAAGAGACTATCTATTTACTTTTATGTTGAGTCATCACCTTCTCAAATAAGCGCTAGACCTGAGAGCACTATTGTCATCCTCGTGCATTATGTATAGTTGATGTTGGGTGCAGC
This sequence comes from Elymus sibiricus, assembly GCA_039707655.1. Classification (NCBI taxonomy): domain Eukaryota; kingdom Viridiplantae; phylum Streptophyta; class Magnoliopsida; order Poales; family Poaceae; genus Elymus; species Elymus sibiricus. Next base: position 102,734,734 of record CM077669.1, on the reverse strand, counting down.
ATGACTGGATCTTTTCTACCATGAATTACAATGTTTAGTCGCTGCTTGAACATTGGAGGTGCTCTGCATTTATGTTTTGCAGTCTCAGAAAGGGCTAGCGAGATACCACTATTGTCATATTATATCACCATTGTTTTGACAAAGTGTTGGCGCTTGAGATATTTTATTATTGCTTGCTAGTTGTTTATGCCATTGATATGAGTTAATATAATTTCTAAGAGTTATTGCTGGCATGGTTAGTGATAATCTTTGCTGAAAACTTGGGTGCTACTTAAGCATATATATGTAAACAAGAACAAAAGAGTTCGTAAAAGTTTTTCTTTATCACTTTCAGTTTGTCAACTGAATTGCTTGAGGACAAGCAATGGGTTAAGCTTGGGGGAGTTGATACGTCTCTGTCGTATCTACTTTTCCTCACACTTTTGCCCTTGTTTTGGACTCTAATTTGCATGATTTGAATGAAACTAACCCGGACTGACGCTGTTTTCAGTAGAACTACCATGGTGTTGTTTTTTGTGCAGAAATAAAAGTTCTCGGAACTGGACGAAACTTTTTGGAGATTTATTTTACAATAAATAAAAAATACTGGAGCCAAGAACCACCGGAGGGGGGCCCCTGGCTGGGCACAAGACACCAGGGCGCGCCAGCCCCCCCGGCGTGCCCTGGTGGGTTGTGCCCACCTCGTGGCCCCACTGACCCTAATTCCGACGCTATAAAATCCTATTTTTGGAGAAAAAAATCAGAGAGAAAGTTTCATCGCGTTTTACGATACGGAGCTGCCGCCACCTCCTGTTCTTCCTTGAGAGGCCAAATCTGGAGGCCGTTTGGGGCTCCGGAGATAGGAATATTCGGTCTTCGTCATTATCAACCCTTCTCCATCACCAATTCCATGATGCTCCCCACCAGGAGTGGGTAATTCCTTCGTAGGCTTGCAGTTCGGTGAGGAGTTCGATGAGATTCATCATGTAACCGAGTTAGTTTTGTTAGGGCTTGATCCCTAGTATCCACTATGTTCTGAGATTGATGTTGCTATGACTTTGCCATGCTTAATGCTTGTCACTAGGGCCCGAGTGCCATGATTTCATATCTTAACCATTTATGTTACACCTTTATATCTATGTTCTTGATCCGATCTTGCTAGTCATATGCACCTATTACGTGTTCTGATCTGCAAACCCCGGAGTGACAATAGTCGGGATACTTTCCGGTGATGGCCGTAGTTTGAGGAGTTCATATATTCATCATGTGTTAATGCTTTGTTCCGGTTCTCTATTAAAAGGACGCCTTAATATCCCTTAGTTTCCTTATAGACTCCGCTGCCACGGGAGGGTCGGACAAAAGATGTCATGCAAGTTCTTTTCCATAAGCACGTATGACTATTTACGGAATACATGCCTACATTACATTTACAAACTGGAGCTAGTTCTGTGTCGCCCTAGGTTCTGACTGTTATATGATAAATATCATCCAACGAGTTTACCGATCCAGTTCCTACGAGTTTTCCACTTATTGCTCTTGCTAAGTTACTATTGCTACTGCTACTGTTCCAACTGCTACAAAACTATTGCTATCACTGCTACCGTTACTGTCACTGTTACTGCTGCTACCAAACTATCATACTACTGTGCTACTGATCACTCTGCTGCAGATATTTAATCTCCAGGTGTGGTTAAATTGACAACTCAGCTGCTAATACTCTCAAATGTTCTTTGGCTCCCCTTGTGTCGAATCTATAAATTTGGGGTGAATACTCTACCCTCGAAAACTTTTGCGATCCCCTATACTTGTGGGTTATCAACGTCTCCGTCGTATCTGTAATTTTTGATTGCTTCATGCCAATATTCTACAACTTTCATATACTTTTGGCAACATTTTATATTATTTTTGGAACTAACTTACTTATCCAGTGCCTAGTGCTAGTTCCTGTTTTTTGTGTGTTTTTTGTTTCGCAGAAATTCCATATCAAACTAAGTCCAAACGCGATAAAAATTTACAGAGATTTTTTTGGAATATATGTGAATTTTGGGAGTCGGAATAAACGCAAGACGGTGCCCGAGGGAGGCACGAGCCAACAGGGCGCGACCCGGGGGGGGGGGGTGTCGCGCCCTAATGGCTTGTGACTCCCCCTTAAGTCGGTTGGGGCTCTCCTTCTGCCACAAGAAAGATATTTTCACGATAAAAATCCCCTCAAAATTTTAGCCCGATCAGAGTTACGGATCTCCGGATATTTAAGAAACGGGGAAGGGGTCAAAAACCAGTCGGGAAAACAGAAGAGAAACAAAGAGAGATCCAATCTCGGAGGGGCTCCTGCCCTCCAGGAGCCATGGCGGACATGGACCAGAGGGGAAACCATCCTCCCACCTAGGGAGGAGGCCGAGGAAGAAGAAGGAGGGGTCTCTCTCCCCCTCTCTCCCGGTGGCGCCGGAGCGTCACCGGGGCATCCATCGTGACGATGATATACACCAACAACTTCGCCGCCGTCACCACCAACTCTCTCCCCCTCTATGCCGTGGTGTAAAACCTCTTCTCCCCGCTGTAATCTCTACTTAAACATGGTGCTTAATGCTATATATTATTATACAATGATGTGTGGCTATCATATGATGTTTGAGTAGATTTCTTTTGTCCTATGGGTTGATTGATGATCGTGATTGGTTTGACATGTATGTTCTATTTTGGTGCTATCCTATGGTGCCCGCTGTGTCGCGCAAGCGTGTGGGATCCACGCTGTAGGGTGTTGCAATATGTTTATGATTCGCTTATAGTGGGTGGCTAGAGTGACAGAAGCTTACACCCGAGTAAGGGGATTGTTTACGTATGGGATAAAGGGGACTTGATGTTTAATGCTATGGTTGGGTTTACCTTAATGATTTCTAGTAGTTGCGGATGCTTGCTAGAGGTCCAATCATAAGTGCATATGATCCAAGTTCGGAAAGTATGTTAGCATATGCCTCTCCCTCATATAAAACTGCAACAATGATACCGGTCTAGTTATCGATTGCCTAGGGAAAAATGTTTCTCTTGTGATACAAAAAGCTTTCTACTAAACAATTAAACTATTTAATATTTATCTAAACAGCCCCTAAACTTTATTTACTTGTTCTTTAGTACCATGCAAAATTATCTATTAAACCTACTAAGTACTTCTAGTTTATTTCCCGCAAAGTAGTTTCATACTTGTTCTAGTTAAAGTAAGCGTAAGCGTGCGTAGAGTTGTATCGATGGTCGATAGAACTTGAGAGAATATTAATTCTACCTTTAGCTCCTCATTGAGTTTGACACTCTTACTTATCGAAAAAGGCTACAAATGATCCCCTACACTTGTGGGTTATCACACACCTCTCTCACCGATGAAATATCAATCTAGTTGGCCAAACTATTTCAATAGATCGGAGAAAATTACGAAGCTATAATGATCATGCAATTAAGAGACATAATATATATCAGACATATCTCAAAAACTTTTCATGAATAATCTAAACATAAACCCACAATTCATCGGATCCCAACAAACACACCGCACAATAAGATTATATCGGATAGATCAAAGCGAAGATGCGATGATCATTGTATTGAAGATCAAGAGATAGAGAGATTGCCATCTAGGTACTAGCTATGGACCCATAGGTCTGTGGTGAACTACTCACACATCATCATGAGGGCAGCAAGGTTGATGTAGAGGCCCTCCGTGATCGATCCCCCCTTCGGCTGGGTGCCGGAACGGAGCTCCAGATGGCCTCGTGACGGAACAGATACTTGTGGCAGCGTAAAAAGAGCTTCAGGACTGCCTCTAGGGTTTTTGGAATATTAGAGAATTTATAGTCCAGAGAGGGGCGTCGGGAGGCACCCGAGGGGGCCAGCACACATCAGGGCGCACCCCCCAGGGCGCGCCCTGTTGCGTGCTGGTGCCCTCGTGCGGCCTCCTGACTCCTCCCGAAGCTTCCAGGTATTCTTTTGGTCCATAAAAAATCATCAAAAAGTTTCGTGGCAATTGGACTTCGTTCGGTACCGTAAACCCGAAAAGTAAAAAACATGCAGAAAACAACAATTGGCACTGGGCACTGGGTCAATAGGTTAGCGCTAAAAATATTATAAATTGGTAAATAAAGACCCAAAAAGTATCCTAGAATGATAATATATCAGCATGGAACAATCAAAAATTATAGATACATTGGAGACGTATCACTTACCTCGTTAGTCTTATTTTGATTCGGCGGTATTGTGGGATGAAGTGTCTCGGACCAACCTTACTTATCCTCGCAGAAGAGACCGATTCCACTGACTAACATGCGACTTGATTGCATAAAGGTGGCTGGCAGGTGTTTGTCTCTCCCACTTTAGTTGAGTCAGATTCGACAAAGGCGGTCCTTGTAGAAGGTTAAAAGGCAACTTGAATATCATTGTTGTGGCTTTGCGTAGGTAAGAACAGTTCTTGCTAGTTGCCCATAACAGCGACATAAAACTTGCAACAACAGAGTAGAGGACGTCTAACTTGTTTTTGCAGGGCATGTTGTGATGTGATATGGCCAAGACATGATTTGCTATATGTGATGTATGAGATGATCATGTTTTGTAATAGTTATCACGACTTGCATGTCGATGAGTACGGCAACCGGCAGGAGCCATAGGGTTGTCTTTAATTTATTTTATGCCATTTGCTTTACTTTATCGCTATGAGTTAGCAATAGTTGTAGAAGCAATAGTTGGCGTGACAACCACATGACGACACGATGATGGAGATCATGGTGTCATGCCGGTGACGATGGAGATCATGTCAGTGCTTTGGAGATGGAGATCAAAAGCACAAGATGATGATGGCCATATCATGTCACTTATATGATTTTCATGTGATGTTTATACTTTTATGCATCTTATTTTGCTCAGGACGACGGTAGCATTATAAGATGATCCCTCACTAAATATCAAGATAAAATTTTGTTCTCCCCAAGTATGCACCATTGCGAAAGTTCGTCGTTTCGAAGCACCTTGTGATGATCGGGTCTGATAGACTCTTCGTTCACATACAAATGGGTGTAAGCCAATTTTGCACATGCAGAATACTTGGGTTAAACTTGACGAGCCTAGCATGTACAAACATGGCCTCAGAACACAAGAGACCAAAAGGTCGAACATGAGTCATATAGTAGATATGATCAACATGGAGATGTCACTATTGAAACCACCTGTTCTCACGTGATGATCGGACTTGAGTTGGTGGATTTGGATCATGTCACACTTGGACAACCTGAGGGACGTTGATTTGAGTGGGAGTTCATTAGTAATTTTATTAACCGAAGTAATTATCATGCACATATTCAAAATGTCTTTGCAAATTATGTTGTAGATCAATAGCTCGTGTTGTAGCTCCCTTGTATTTCAATACGTTCCTAGAGAAAGGCTAAGTTGAAAGATAGTGTAAGCAATTGTGGGAACTGGGTCCGTAATCTGAGGATTGTCCTCACTGTTGCACAAAAGGCTTATGTCCTTGATGCACCGCTCAGTGTGCCAACCCACTAGCATCGTCAGTGGATGTTATGAACGTCTGTCAGACACGTTCTGATGACTACTCGATAGTTTAGTGCGCCATGCTGTACGGCTTAGAATCGGGGCTCCAAAAACGTTTTGAACGCCATGGAGCATATGAGATGTTCCAAGAGCTGAAATTGGTATTTCAGGCTCATGCCGACCTCTGACGAGTTCTTTGCCTACAAGATGGAGGAGAATAGCTCAGTCGGTGAGCATGCACTCAGAAAGTCTGGGTGCTACAATCGCCTGAATCAAGTGGGGGTTAATCTTCCAGATAAGACAGTGATTGACAGAATTCTCCAGTCACTACCACCAAGCTACTAGAGCTTTGTGATGAACTATAACATGCAAGCGATGGAGAAGATGATCCCTGAGCTATTCACAATGTTTCACGCCACGGAGGTAGAAATCAAGAAGGAGCATCAAGTGTTGATGGTTAATAAGACCACTAGTTTCAAGAAGGGCAAGGGCAAGAAGGGAAACTTCAAGAATGGCAAATTAGTTGCTGCTACAGTGAAGAAACCCAAGATTGGACCCAAACCCGAGACTAAGTGCTTCTATTGTAAGGGGAACGGTCACTGGAAGCAAAACTGCCCCAAATACTTGGCTGATAAGAAGGCTGGCAACGTCAACAAGAGTATATTTGATATACATGTTATTGATGTGTACCTTACTAGTGCTCATAGAAGCCCCTGGGTATTTGATACCGGTTCAGTTGCTAATATTAGTAACTCGAAACAGGAGCTGCGGAATAAATGAGACTGGCTAAGAACGAGGTGACGATGTGCGTTGGAAGTGTCTCCAAGGTTGATATGATCTCCATCGGCACGCTCACTCTACCTTCGGTATTAGTTTTAACCTAAATAAAAGTTATTTGGTGCCTGCCTTGAGCATGAACATTATATTGATCTTGTTTATTGCAAGACGATTATTCATTTAAGTCAGATAATAATGGTTGGTTTGTTTACATGAATAATATCTTTTATGATCATGCACCCAATGTGAAAGTTTTATTGAATCTTGACCGTAGTGATACACATGTTCATAATATCGATGTCAAAAGATGCAAAGTTAATGATGATAGTACCATTTACTTGTGGCACTGCCGCTTAGGTCATATTGGTGTAAAGCGCATGAAGAAACTCCATGCTGATGGACTTTTGGAATGACTCGATTTTGAATCTCTTGATACATACGAACCATGCCTCATGGTCAAGATGACGAAAACCCAATTTTACGGAACAATGGAGCAGGCAAGTGACTTGTTGGAAATCATACATACTGATGTGTGCGGCCCAATGAGTGTTGAAGCGTGCGGTGGATATCATTATTTTCTTACCATCATTGTGATTTGAGTAGATATGGGTATATTTACTTAATGAAACATAAGTCTGAAACATTTGAAAAGTTCAAGCAATTTAAGAGTGAAGTTGAGAATCATCGTAACAAGAAGATAAAGTTTCTACGATCTGATCGTGGTGGAGAATATTTGAGTTATGAGATTGGTATGCATTTAAGACAATGTGGAATTGTTTCACAGCTCACGCCACCTGGAACACCACATCTTAGTGGTGTGTCTGAGCGTCGTAATCATACTCTATTGGATATGGTGCGACCTATGATGTCTCTTACTGATTTGCCACTATCGTTTTGGGGTTATGCATTAGAGACAACTACACTCACTTTAAATAGGGCACCATATAAATCCGTTGAGACGACACCGTATGAGTTATGATTTTGCGAGAAACCTAAGATGTTGTTTCTTATAGTTTGGGAATGCGACACTTATGTCTGATAAGCTTGAACCCAAAGTAGAAAAGTGCATCTTCATATGATACCCTAAAGCAATGAGTGGGTATACCTTGTATCACAAATCTGAAGGCAACACTACTGCAGGATGGTCCAAAGACGACACATCAATCAGAGACCCTTCGACGAAACTGTGTGCGATCCATCAATCGCAAACGGTATAGTTCAAGCTCCGCCACTGATACGTCTCCAACGTATCTATAATTTATGAAGTATTCATGCCATGTTTACAATAATTTTATATGATTTTGGTATGATTTTATTAGAACTAACCCGGACTGACGCTGTTTTCAGCAGAACTACCATGGTGTCTTTTTTTGTGCAGAAATAAAAGTTCTCGGAATGGGCTGAAAATTTACGATGATTTTTTATGGACCAAAAGAGACCCCCGAAGCACCGGAGCTGGGCCAGGAAGTGACCGAGGAGGCCACAAGCCTAGGGGGCGCGCCTTACCCCCCCGGGAGGGTGCTCCCGGCTTGTGGACTCCTCGAGCACCCCATTGACGTGAGACCGACGCCAAAAATTCCTAGAAATACCAAAAACTCCAGAAAGAACCCTAGATCAGAAGTTCCGCCGCTGCAAGTCTCTGTATCCACGAAAAATCAATCTTGGCTCTCTCCGGCACCCTGCCGGAGGGGGTCACCATCACCGGAGACCATGGAGGAGGAAGACGGAGGGGCCATCATCACCATGGAGGCCAAGGACCAGAGGGAGAACCTCTCCCCACCTAGGGGGGAGGCCATGGAGGAGGAATCACAAGGGGGAGACCCTCTCCCCCTCTCTCTCGTTGGCGCCGGAGTGCCATCGGGGGAACCATCGCCGCGGTGATCGTCTTCATCAACATCACCTTCTTCATCACCGTCCTCATATCTTTTCAGCGGTCCACTCTCCCGCACCCCGCTGTAATCCCCTACTTGAACATGGTGCTTTATGCCACATATTATGATCCAATGATGTGTTGCCATCCTATGATGTTTTGAGTAGATTTCTTTTGTCTTATAGGTTGATTGATGATCTAGATTGGCTTGAGTTGTATGTTTATTTTGGTGCTGTCCTATGGTGCCTTCCGTGCCACACACACGTGAAGGATTCCCGCTGTAGGGTGTTGCAACACGTTCATGATTTGCTTATAGTGGGTTGCTAGAGTGACAGAAGCTTAAACCCGAGTAAGGGGGTTGTTGTGTATGGGATAAAGGGGACTTGATGCTTTAATGCTATGGTTGGGTTTTACCTTAATGATCTTTAGTAGTTGCGGATGCATGCTAGAGTTCCAATCATAAGTGCATATGATCCAAGTAGAGAAAGTATGTTAGCTTATGCCTCTCCCTCATATAAAATTGCAATAATGATTACCGATCTTGTTAACAATTGCCTAGGACAATTTCGCACACCGACCCATCATTATTCCACACTTGCTATTTGTAATATATTGTAATATATTCTAACTTTATGATAACAGCACCTATTTTTATATTTTAGTTCTCCGATATCATGCAAAGCTATTCTTTTCATACCCACAACGTAGTTTTATTTCTCGTTTCTAGTTGGAAGCAAACGTTCGGCGTACGTAGAGTCGTATCAGTGGAAGATAGGACTTGAGAGAATATTGATCTTACCTTTAGCTCCTTGTGGGTTCGACACTCCATACTTATCACTTCCACCTTTGGAAATTTCTACGATGATTCCTTGCACTTGGGGATTATTAAGCTCTTTTCTGGCGCCGTTGCCGGGGAGCAATAGCGTGGGGTTGATATTCTCGTGTGTGCTTGTTTGCTTTCTTCACTAAGTAGATTTTGTTTTCCCTTTTTGCTTTATTTAGTTGTGGGTGAAACAAACAAAAAAATTAAATAATTAAAAATACAAAAATAATTAGTTGCCTCTTATGCCTAAGAAGTTTTTCAAAAAGAGAAGTGATTGGAAGGTTGTGCATTGGAGAAGTGAGGGTCGACCTTGAACACTTGTGTTCATGCTCATGGAAACATTGTAGAATTTTTCATGGAAGCTTCTCAAAAATAATTATCCCCTTGTATATATCCATTGTATTATAAAAATAATGTGCCAAGATTTGCTTTTAGGATGATTAGATTGCTTGTTTGCTATGTGCGGTACAAAAACAGAAACTTTGACTGTAGTGCATGAATTTACATTTCTTACTGAAATGTCAAAACTTTCTGAAATTTTTACACAGTACTGATATATAAATTGTTTAATTTTTCCTATTTTTTCAGATTTTTTTGAGTTAGATAAGTATACAAAGTTTCCAGATTGCTACAGACTGTCCTGTTTTTGACAGATTCTGTTTTCTATGTGTTGTTCACTTATTTTGATGAATCTATGGGTTGTATCGGGGGGGGGGGGGTATGAACCATGGTGAAGTTGGAATACAGTAGATATAATGCTAATATGAAATTGGAATGAGTTTACAACAGTACATAAAGGTAGTAATTTGCTTTATTATACTAACGGATCTCACGAGGGTTTTGTTAAGTTTTGTGTGGATGAAGTTTTCGAAGATCGAGAAGGTATCGATATAAGAAGAATACGGAGAGACAAGAGTTCAAGCTTGGGGATGCCCAAGGCACCCCAAGTAAATATTTCGAGGAGATTCAAGCATCTAAGCTTGGGGATGCCCCGGTAGGCATCTCACCTTTCTTCTTCAACAATTATCGGTTAGTATCGGTTGAACTTAAGTTTTTGCTTCTTCACATGATATGTGCTATCCTTGGAATATCATTTTATTTTGTTTTGCTGTTTGAATAAAAGCATTGGATCTGAAATTAAATATGCTTCATATACTTATCCCATGGGGAGTAATGACTTCACACATAATAAGTATAGGTGGTAAAATTTATTTAAAGTTAGCAAACACCGCATTGGTCAGTTGAACAATTCATGAAATAATATTGAAGGAAGAGAGATTCCACATATAAATATACTATCTTGGACATCTTCTATGATTGTGAGCTCATTAATTATTTTCAAACTCGAGCAAATTAGTTGAAATTGGACAAGGAAGACAACTTAATGAATTATGTTCGGGTATATTTGTATAGAAGTTATATTGTTATGGATCCTCCAACATGTGGTGCTTGCTTCCACCTCATACTAGCCAAAACTTCCGCACCAAGTAGAAATACTACTTGTGCATCCAAACACCCTTAAACCAGTTTTGCCATGAGAGTCCACTATACCTACCTATGGATTGAGTAAGATCCTTCAAGTAAGTTGTCATCGGTGCAAAAAGCAATAAAAAATGCTCCTAAATATGTATGATCTTTTATTGTAAGGGAAAATAAGCGTTGTACGAACTTGTGATGGTAAAGAAATAAAAGCGACGGACTGCATAATAAAGGTTGCTATCACAAAGGGCAATACAACGTGACGTTCCTTTGCATTAAGGGTTTGCACATCCAAAAACAAAAAGCGCATGACAACCTCTGCTTCCCTCTGCGAAGGGCCTATCTTTTACTTTCTAGTACTTACCTTTATGCAAGAGTCATGGTGATCTTCACCACTTCCTATATTTCGCCTTTTTCTCTTAGCAAGCGTCATGTGTTGGGGAATGATCTAGACATATATATCCATACAAATATATTTGATCATGAATTATTATTGTTGACAATTATCTATATGATAAATAAGTTGGGAGGCGAAACATTAAGCCCCTATCTTTCTCTGTGTTCGATGGATGCTATTTGTTCTAAAAATATGCTTTGAGTGTCAATAATCATGGAAGACTATATGATAGTTGAGTATGTGGAATTTGCTAAATCAAAGCTCTTACATAGACCCTTCCTGAAAATAAGATGAATTGCAATTGTTCGATGACTAGGAATATGGTTTGTTAGTTTTCAAGAAACTTTCTGGTCTATACTTTAACATGTGAATAGCTTGTTACTTGATCATGAGAAGTTTTATGAGATGAGCTACTGTTTATGGTTTATATTGATGCTAGAAAAAGTGATTGGAATTATCATTGATCAAACTTGTGCACTTGCTAGCATTCACACTTCATAAATTATTTCTTTTATCATTTACCTACTCGAGGATGAGCAGGAATTAAGCTTGGGGATGCTGATACGTCTCCAACGTATCTATAATTTATGAAGTATTCATGCCATGTTTACAATAATTTTATATGATTTTGGTATGATTTTATTAGAACTAACCCGGACTGACGCTGTTTTCAGCAGAACTACCATGGTGTCGTTTTTTGTGCAGAAATAAAAGTTCTCGGAATGGGCTGAAAATTTACGGTGATTTTTTATGGACCAAAAGAGACCCCCGAAGCACCGGAGCTGGGCCAGGAAGTGACCGAGGAGGCCATAAGCCTAGGGGGCGCGCCCTACCCCCTCGGGAGGGTGCTCCTGGCTTGTGGACTCCTCGAGCACCCCCTTGACGTGAGACCGACGCCAAAAATTCCTATAAATACCAAAACCCCCAGAAAGAACCCTAGATCAGAAGTTCCGCCGCCGCAAGTCTCTGTAGCCACGAAAAATCAATCTTGGCCCTCTCCGGCACCCTGCCAGAGGGGGTCACCATCACCGGAGACCATGAAGGAGGAAGACGGAGGGGCCATCATCACCATGGAGGCCAAGGACCAGAGGGAGAACCTCTCCCCACCTAGGGGGGAGGCCATGGAGGAGGAAGCACATGGGGAAGACCCTCTCCCCCTCTCTCTCGGTGGCGCCGGAGTGCCATCGGTGGAACCATCGCCGCGGTGATCGTCTTCATCAAGATCACCTTCTTCATCACCGTCCTCATATCTTTTCAGCGGTGCACTCTCCTGCATCCCGCTGTAATCCCCTACTTGAACATGGTGCTTTATGCCACATATTATGATCCAATGATGTGTTGCCATCCTATGATGTTTTGAGTAGATTTCTTTTGTCTTATGGGTTGATTGATGATCTAGATTGGTTTGAGTTGTATGTTTATTTTGGTGCTGTCCTATGGTGCCTTCCGTGCCACACACACGTGAAGGATTCCCGCTGTAGGGTGTTGCTATACGTTCATGATTCGCTTATAGTGGGTTGCTAGAGTGACAAAAGCTTAAACCCGAGTAAGGGGGTTGTTGCGTATGGGATAAAGGGGACTTGATGCTTTAATGCTATGGTTGGGTTTTACCTTAATGATCTTTAGTAGTTGCGGATGCTTGCTAGAGTTCCAATCATAAGTGCATATGATCCAAGTAGAGAAAGTATGTTAGCTTATGCCTCTCCCTCATATAAAATTGCAATAATGATTACCGATCTTGTTACCAATTGCCTAGGACAATTTCGCACACCGACCCATCATTATTCCACACTCGCTATTTGTAATATATTGTAATATATTCTAACTTTATGATAACAACACCTATTTTTATATTTTAGTTCTCCGATATCATGCAAAGCTATTCTCTTCATACCCACAACGTAGTTTTATTTCTCGTTTCTAGTTGGAAGCAAACGTTCAGCGTACGTAGACTCGTATCAGTGGTAGATAGGACTTGAGAGAATATTGATCTTACCTTTAGCTCCTTGTGGGTTCGACACTCCATACTTATCACTTCCACCTTTGGAAATTGCTACGATGATTCCTTGCACTTGGGTATTATCAGCCACCAATGACGAAAACCGTGTGCGATGGAGGAACCATCAAATACGATTCAAAAAATAGTTGCATGTGTGATGCGTCGCATACAGTTTGTTCTTATGAACTGTTTGTGATTATGGAATATAACAGAAACGGTTAACAAATTACATACGTGTGCTTAGTGCAACATACAGTTCACTCGGACAAACTGTTTGCGGTGATCCAGCAGAACACAATCAAGTTAGCCTAAGAAGGCGTGTGTGATACCCGTCAAACAGTTCATTCATCAGAATTGTTTGGGAAGACAAATAATAACCCAAACGATTCATCCTGACAACTGCGTGTGTTGTGGGTACCCGGTAAACAGTTCATTCATCAGAATTGTGTGAGAAGACCAAAAATAACCCAAACGATTCATCCTGACAATGTGTGTGTGTGTTGTGGGCAGACGGTTGCTGCTAATAATTGTATGAGATGTGATTTGCTCTGTTTGCACAACATCTATATGCTCTGTCTATAGAACACCAACATTATTGTTGGATAACCAACTTGAACATCCAATTACATAAGTGACTACACAACACATGTACATTCCTCAATATAAATTTACAAGAAGTAGACGATCACCAAATCATACTGGTCTTCTAACGATGGTTGCCGACACTTCTCTGCTTGTGGCTATCCCTCGCCGTCTGCAGGAAGGAGGCACTTCCTCATGTCAATGATCCTCTTGTACATCTCGTAGCTTGTGTACACGTCCTTGGCCGCATACTTGATGTGTTCTTCATCCAGTTCGTTCACCCAGGCCTTGTGCCAGGCAGACTTGTTCTTGTGGCACTCAGCCTTCATGTCTTTGTAGTATGGGTCGATGATGTCCGCGGCGAGGTCAACCACGGAGTCCTTCTGCTTCTTCTTCTCGCCGCCCCAGACCCTGTACTGACCTTGGATGTTTACAAGCTTCTAGCATGACAAGCCCGAAGTCTTGAGCACCTTTAGATCGTTGGTGGTGTCCACCGTTGCGAACCTTTAGTCGGGGCTGTTGACAAACCTGGCGAAACGCTCGCAAGGCCTTGTGGCCAAGCAGTAGTGGTAGACGAGCACATGATGGCGCACGCACAACTGGGTGACGGCAACCTTCTGATCATGCTCGGCATGACCGCCGGTGTACTCGAGGTCAAAGCTGACCACTTTGTACTTGTCATCCTCAGCAAGCAGCTGCTCCAATGTGTTGATGGAGTTCACCACCACGACTGGGTCATTGGTGTACACCACCGAGAGGTCCGTCTTCCTGATGTGGGTGTCCACTTTGACAATTTTGGTGAATTGCCGCTCGGCGCCGGCAACCGCCATTGGATCCGCACGGGAAGGTTGAAGCGATGAAGAGATCGTGGGTGTGCTTCTTGTGTTGTGTGGCGCGATCGGAAGGTGGAAGAGACGAAGGTAAATGGCCACGGGAATAAATTGCGCCGGACGGCCTAGAATTTCGGCACGTCCGCATGCCAGTTTTTGCAGCGCTTAACTGCATGGTGGCGCCGGGAGCAGCGCAACAGCATGCATATGGCGCCCCGAACATACGTGACCGTTCGTGCGTGGATGCGGGCAGAGCGAGTGCACACGGACGCGAGCACAACGCGTCGTGGCCCCATCAACCGCCTCATGCATAGAAAAATTCACGACGATGCGTACAGAATGACTGTTTGCTTTGTAGTAAAACGCAAACGTTTTTTTATTAGTAATCGTTTGTGTACTTCTCATTTCTCCCACCTCCGTCCCGTCTTGTCACCACGTTGCCGCCCGAGGATTCCAGTGCATGCTTCGGGAGCGCGCAGGTTCCCGCGCAAGCTTCTCGCCCGGGCCGCCGAAATCCCCCAAACACCCAATGCAACATTTCTTTTGGGCTTCCCGTTCCCATGCAATGGCGCAGGAACGCGCGCAAGCTTCCCGCCCGGCTCGCCTTGGCCGCCTGATTTATAAACCCTCACGGCCGGTGCCTCCACATCGCATTCACTCCCTCCCTGCCCGTAGCTTCCCAAGGTTGCTTCTCCCCCAATCGCCAATGCCACCTGTCCGCCGTCATTACTCCGCCACTCCGCCAGAGGGCTGCTCCAGCTGGGAGGCTGCACCATATCGACGACGCAGTACCCAGAAGCGTGTAGTGCGTGTGGCGTCCTTGTTGGCTGTGTGCATGGCACCCACCACACGCTCCTCCACCTTTTCCCGAAGGCAGCTGCTGCCGGCGACCGCCGTGGCCCCCACCCCATCGCCGGCCGCCGTTTTGGCCACCCCATCAGCGGCCTCCTTGGCCGCCACCACATCAGCATCCGCCTTGGCAGCCACCCCACGGTCAGCCGCCGGGGCCATCACCCGCTCCGCCACCATGGCCCGAAGGCGGGAGGAGGAGGCCGCCGCTGAAGCCCAGCCGCTCGGCTTTTTCATCAGCGGCCTAGCGTGCTACATCATCTTCCTATATGAGGAGGAGGAGCGCCAGGTTGAGCACGCAAAGAGGCTCACCGCCGTCGTGGCCGCAGCATACACCGCAATTGTGGCGCTGAATGAGGAGATCTACGCCGAGTCCCGCCGCTTCGAGAAGTCACGTCAAGAGCGGCGGAGGGCAGCAGCGGCAACCGACGAATTCGACTCCTCCAGCTCGTCGGTAGGCAACTCCTCCTCTGCCTCTTACTGAACGCGCTTGGCAGAGGGGAAGGCTGCTGGCAGTAGCACAAAGCCCCTCCGGAGTAGTATTTAGGGGCTATTTTGTTCAGTTCATCTAACTATAGATATGGTTGAACTGTCCCACCTACTTTAAATTAGCTAGTATATATAGTTGAACTAGCTATTTTAGTACGTGGTTGGCAAAAAATGGGGAAACGTTTGTTTGATTCAGCTGTCGAGTTGAACTATTTTGTACAAAGACGAATGCTTAATCTATGAATGAAATCTATGTTTGCTGAATTTCAGTTGCAAAAGTGCACCGTAATAGTGATTTTGTTCCTGCAAAATTTGACAAATGACAGTGTTTCCAGTTTAACAAATGAAGATTTACCTAAGTCCACAATGCATTGTTGCTCAGGTCCCTTCATTTAATGATTTAGCAACTAAACTCTTGCATGCATTGGTGAGTTTCCTTCATTGAAGTGTTTTGCCAAGGTTCACGCGCTTGGCATTGTTTCTTCATGTGGTCACCAAACTCATATCTCTCCTCTTAATTACCTTCCCACATCAGATTTTTTTGCATACATGGCAACCTTAGTAGTTAGCACCAGTAAAAGGTGTAGCATTGGGAAGGGCACACGGGTCATCATTCACAACCGTTTGCGATGACGCACTGAAAAAATTCCTTCGTCCTAGATTTTTGCTTGGCTTAGTAGGGAATGAACCACCGCCCTCGGTCTGCATACGGGTATTCAGTCTGAAACGTCTTTTATGACTGGCAAAGGACACGCCTCCCCAATGAGCGTGCGGAGGACACTGCTCGCACGCCACCCGTATACTCAAACACGTGTCCGCACGCTACCTCCTTGCCAATACAGAGAGCGACACGTGGCAGCACGTAAATGGTATGTTGAACGTCCACGAATTATAAATAATACGCCCGTTTGCGATGGTAACGTGACAGATTTTTGTTCCAAAATGCCTTTTTGGCTATTAATAATGCTTGCTCTTTCTCTTAAAATGGACACAAAAAAACACCACAACATATTTGTGCTTTATATGACGAGGCCCTGCCCAACATAGACCTTGTGACTGTAGCTTATATTTGAGTTATGTACATTAAATGCACATATGTATAAAAAAGCCATACGAACTCTTAATAATTTCATATTTTTGCCGCACACGCCTATTGCTTTATGTTGTTTCTAGAAAAATATCAAGGAGAGAAGAGGCATCGGATGTCATTTGACCCCCAGATGTGGCATGCATATTTTCCCTATCGGAACCACGTAGCTTATTGTGTGAGAAGCTCCAATTTGTAAGAGGCTTGTAACAAAACATGTCCAAGTTGGTATTATTTTTTACTAGGGCATATGTGTGCCTTGTCATGACACCATTCCTAGTTTCATGAATTTCTGACAGAGTTTTGGATTTACGAAAATTTAAAAACCAAGTTTCTCGATGTTTGTGGTCGAGCAAACATGCTGAGATGTTTGAAATTCGTTCTCATTTCTTGCATGTGACCTAACACATGCATCCAGGGACACATATATGATTTTTCAACCCATTTTGCTGCCCCGGACCTTGTGATTGTAGATCAAATTTGAATTATGCACATTAAATAATGCATCAAAATCTCAATTAATGTATTTAAAAGCCAGATGATCCCTTAATTTATTCATATTTTTGCACTTCGCACGTACATGTATGTGTTGTTTCTATAAAAAAAATCAAGGAGAGAAGAGGCATCGGATGTCTTTTCACCCGCATATGTGACATGCATATATAATATGTTCCCTATCGAAACCACAAAGCTTCTTCTGAGGAGCTCCGATTTGTACGTGGATTGTGCAAGAACATGTCCAATTTGGACAATTTTTTACCACGGCATATGTGTGCCCTTGTCACGACACCATGCCAAGTTTCATGAATTTCTAACGAGTTTTGGATTTACGGGAATTTGAAAACCAAGTATCTCAATGTTTGCGGCCGAGCCAACAAACAATGAGATGTTAGAAATCCATTCCCATTTCTTGCGTGGGATCTGAACATGCATCCAGGGAAAGGCATATGATTTTTTCAACCAATTTTTCATGCGTTGGACCTCGTGATTGTAGTTGAAATTTGAATTATGCACATTAAACGGCTAGAATGCTCACTTGATTAATGTATTAATTAGGTCTCACAAACCCTGGAAAAAATCCATAGTTTAGCATGACTGTCATGTTGCTCTATGGTGACTCTCGAAATAAATTCAAGGCGAGAAGAGAGAACGGATGTTGTTTCGCACATAAAAGGTGAACTTTCCCTATCGGAACACACGACTTTCTTGTGAGAATCGCCGGTTTGTAAGAGGCTTTGTGCCAAAACCTGTCCAAAATAGGGCATTTTTTACCACAAGACACACAACAGGGTAATTGATGACACCATGCCCAAATTTCATGATTTTCTGTCGAGGTTTGCATTTACATGAATTTAAAAACTAAGTTTCCCAATGTTTGTGGTCGAGCCAGGACGATGATATGTTTGAAATTCATTCCCATTTCTTGCGTGGGACCTAAACATGCAGCCAGGGAAACATGTATGATTTTTCGACCTATTTTCATGCGCCGGACCGTGTGATTGTAGTTCAAATTTGAATTATGCACATTACATGCCTAGAAAACTCAATTAATGTACTAAAAAGGCCAAACGAACTCTGTAATATTCCATTGTTTAGCACGACACATTCATGTTGCTCTATGGAGACTCTAGAAATAAATTCAAGGCGAGAAGAGACATCGGATGTTGTTTCGCACATAAAATGTGAACTTTTCCTATCGGAACCACATGACTTCTTGTGAGAATCTTCGGTTTGTAAGAGGTTTGTGCCAAAACTTGTCCCGAAGTGGGCATTTTTTTTACCACGACACACATGAGCCATGACATGACACCATGCAAAGTTTCATGAATTTCTGACGATATTTGGATTTACTGGAATTTGAAAACACGGCTTCTCAAAGTCTACGACCGAGCCAAAATACCGAGAGGTTTGTGTCGTGGTTTTTTCACGGCAAGATGTCCTCGTGAGAGAACTTAGGTGTGAGGCCATCGCAACTAGGTGGCGGCTTGAGAGGGGTTGATCGGAATTGAGAGACGTGAGTTTACCCAGGTTCAGCCCCTGCGATGGAGGTAAAAGCCTACGTCCTGCTTTGTGTGTATTGATGATAACGATGATCTCGATTACAAGGGTGCGGGATCGCTACCTCTAGTCTCGAGGGTTTCTATTCTGTCTATCTCTAATGACTTCAACTTGTCCCTCTAGGGGTGCCTTACCCCTCCTTATATAAGTGGAAGGGGTAGGTTTACATGTAGAGTCCTACTGGGAGTAGGATTAGGACTAGTCTCTCTTGAGTCCTAATCCGGGTCTTTTTTCTCTTGTAAGGGAATCCTTCCTCTCCTTAGGCCTTGTCCTCCAGGCTGACCCGGTAAATATGGTGACCTCATGAGCCGCCAAATGGTTTGGCGGGTCATACTCCTGGCCGGGTCAAACCGTGGGGAATATCCCCGACATTAGCCCCCAGGTTAGCTTGAATTTATTCATGGTAAGCTCCTAAAATAATAATAACATGTTAAGAGACCGGCTTGCTCCACTGGCCGACTTAATTTAATGAGGTGGCTCCTTGAAAATCCGGGGTTCTTCTTCATATTAACGAGCCGTCTTCACAATCATTTTGCAGGTACGTGTCCTTTGCAATAAAATATTGGGAATAAAACACCCACATGTCGTTGAGTCGGCCTCCAATGCTTTGGCTCAACTTGTGAAGCCGGGTTGCTTATATAGACTCTGCCGGGTCATGATCTTTTGATAATGCCAGGTCATGATTGTTGGTGACACCGGGTCAAACAACTGGACTCCAGCTAACTTGATAAAATTATTGGGAATAAAGAAATCCATGTGATGTTGAGCCGGTCTTTCAATGCTTCAGCTCCATGAAGAAATGAGACCCGTCTCGCTCACAATTGACATCTTGAAAGTGTTCTTCTATTTTTTATATCCATATTACCTGTAGCCCCCAAGCTCCGAGTTTATCCATGATGACTTGGTGCATTTCAATAACATCTTTGATTGTGTAACTCCCAAGTGCCGGGTTGTCTTGCCTGCAGCAGCCTGGGGCTTGCAATTGTCTTTATACTTTATAAAACTTCAGCCAGTGTAGCCCCCAAGTGCCGGGTTGTCTTGCCTGCAACAACCTGGGACTTTGAACTTGGTGTTGAATGTTGAGAAATCTGGGTTGTCATCTGAGTTGCCAGATATAGACTGAGTGTCTTGTGTTTCACATGTGTACCCCCCAAGGATCAGCTCATCAGTATGTGATGGGCCGTGTCTTCAATTTGGACCTTGTAATCTGTTTAAACAGCTGAATACTGTAGCCCCCAAGTGCCGGGTCGCATGCCTGCAACGACTTGGGACTTTAACAATTTTGATCTGAGTAGTGTAGCCCCCAAGTGCCGGGTCGTTTGCCCGCAGCGACTCGGGACTCATATGCACTTCCTTTTTGAAAAGAAAAACATCATATGATGTAGCCCCCAAGTGCCGGGTCGTATGCTTGCAGCGACTTGGGACTGTGTGAGAATAATATAACTCATCATAATTTGTTGAATGACTCCTTGACTGTGGTTGTAACCCGGTATTTTGTCGAATATCCTGGAATAATGCCTTTGTCCTTGAAATGAAAATCCCTGCTCGTGGTTGCGGTGCAACCCGGCAAATATATGTTTGAGAAATCCATAAGTGTTGTAGTTTACTACAGAGCACAAGTTGAAAAAAAATCCAAGAACCGGTCAATTAGATGACCCGGCATTATATGTGATAGGGCGGCTCTTCGAGAATAGTCATTTCTTCCGAGCTAGCTTGAAAAACCCCAATCATTTAATACTGGTTATGATAAACCATGATGAAGATCCAGCCATTTTGGCTATCAAAAATCTATTTGTTCCTGCAGAGGTTACGATGTAACCCGGTTTGATGACCGGCTTGATATGCATGTATGATGCATGATGCAATGCAGGATGATATATGTATATGATAAAAACAACTAACAGAGAATATATACATGTATATCTCAATTTTTTGTAAGCCAGCCTTGAAGGCACAACCAAAAGAGATCAACTCTTGTTTTTATTTTGAAAAAAACTCAGGGTTTTTGCTTGCAAGAAGCTTGGCATGAACGCCTTTAATCCCGTAAGCCGACTCTCACGTGACATAAATCTGTCGTTTTAACCTTAACTAGTTCAGGGTCTTAAAAAAGATTGACTGTTAAGAGTACGAATGGGCCACATAGCGGAGAGACTACAGCGGACAGGTGAGTTTATCCTAGCTCTCTGTAAGCCGGTTCTCTCGTGACATAAGCCGCCGTTTTAACCTTGACAAGTTCAGGGTCTTATTGAAAGATTGACTGTCAAGAGTACGGCGGGTCACTTGACGGAGTAGCAAGTTACAAACAGGCAGGTTTAACCCATATATGGCATGGAAGCCGGTCAAGAGGGTACGAAAGCTAAACTCATTGAGTTGGAAGCCCCCAAATGACCTATGATCATGGAAAAGCTCGGCCATAGGATATACAGGAGACAATGCTACTACTGCAAAACATCTGGGGTCCAGATGAGCCGTTTTATTCCATTTGATCATAATATGATGATCCAATAAATCAGGGCACCCATGTTTGAACTGTCGCATCATGGCGGCTCGTCCTCTTGGGCGACTTTAAATCTTCCGCCAATAAGGTAGGGCAACCATGTTTGAACGGTCGCATCATGGCGGCTCGTCCTCTTGGGCGACTTTAATTTTTTCTGCTAATAAGGCAGCAGCCTCCGGGACCGGGTTATCTTCTCTGTAATGACCCGGGGTTCCAAAATATTTGAGCCCGGTTGACTCTGCCAAGTCATGTATGTGTAACCCCCGAGTCTTAAGTTGACTCGAAGAAGGCGGCTTAAGAGTCTTTATCCTTGGCTGCAACATAAATCGGCATAAGGTTGGCGGCTGAATGATGGATTTTATCCAAACTGGAGATGATGTAGTGAGCTGATGATCTTCGTGATGCTCATCATATGTCTTTGGCAAATGTCATGGCCACATTGAGTGCATATACCTCTTGACCCATGCTTTATTCTCATGTAATCCGTCTCTCCTGGCTCCTCCTGGGCCATTTTTCATTTTCTTTTGCCGCTGGCTTTGAATTGCCGGCTCAATAATGGTCGGCTCAAATTGTGGCTTATCCAGGGATGTTTCCTTCATGGCAAGCTTTCCTCGTGTAGGTAACGGCTGGCACTTGTTTTCGCGATGTTTGCGTAAGACATGATTTTGAATGTCATTTGTTCCTTTGCTCTAATGTTGTTGGAGGATACGAGCTATGGGGGCGGCTTGCGTGCGTCCGTAGGACGACTTATACGGGCGGACGCTGCCCTGACATGTTGATATAGATGCGAAAATCGACCGCGGCATTGAAAACCGATGCGGATGTGAGTCAGCCACGGCGTTGTAAGCTGGCGTGAACGCGGGAGTCGGTCGCCGCATTGTAAACCGGTGTGGAGGCACGAGGCGTCTGCGACATTGTTGATGTAGACCCGGCATGTTTTGATGTAGACCGGACCGTGGGGGCAGCGGCTCACGAGCGCCCATCGGGTGGCTTGAGCAAGCAGGCGCGGCACCAGTGTGTCGATGTAGACCAGACCGTATGAACGGCGGGTTGTACGCGTCCGTCCGGCAGCTCGTCGTAGCGCATATGCAGACGCAACCTTCGACGAAGGTGCGCGAGGACCGGACCATACTCTGGCCATGAGTTAATCGACCTGCGTACATAATAGCATAGCTCAGTAGTAAAACCGTTCGATGATATTTAATTATACTAAACAATAGCTAGAAAAATATCACCTGATTCTTTTTGTTGGATGAATACGGACACCGGTGCTGAGCTTCAGAGAAAAATAACAGGAAGGTGTTCGTCGTGGTACCGACGTAGCGCAGGGCGGGGCGGTCGACGCTGTCGTGGGCTCTCGGCCATCTCTGCGGCGGAGCCACAGCCACGCCCAGCACGGTCGTCGTCACGCACGTGCACGTCCCGCCGCAGACGATCCCCGTCAGTACGTGCTCGCCTTCATCTCGCATCCATGTGTTCCTTCCGGCATCTGCAAACGCATCGCCGATGACCTTTCTTGATTACCTATCTCCGTGGGAGCTGGTAGTTTCGGCTACCGCGGACCGGCAGTACTCGACATATGAGATCCTTCTGACACCGATGGAACTCTGTTTCTTGCAAATTCAGACATGCTCTGTACGTTTTTATAAGTTCTATCTGCAGGACAGCAGCAGCGGTAATGCAGAGAGCTGATCCATCAATCTGGTTACTCAGGAAGAGGTGAGTCAGGTCACTCAACAACCTATCCTGAATTTTCAACCACTGCTTCTTGCAAGAATGTCAGGATGGCACGCTTCTGAATTTTGCTCTCTCTTCTAGGATGATGAACTCAGGGAGGCACGCAGAGCAGCCGAGGATCTGATGAACAGAGCCCTGAAAGAGTCCATGGTCGCCTCGTGCGGACGAAGACGGATACGCCTGCGAAGCCGGCGTGGTCGGGTGCTGCTGGCTTGACAGGATGCCGTCGCCCAACTGCTCGCGCGCCCCAGTTTTGGCCTCCGTGCCGTCAAAGGTGCGGTGGCGGAGTGACGAGGCGGCAGCTGCAGAGCGACGCGAGCGCGACGCAACAAGCGCGGCGCGGGGCCGGCTCGAATGCGAGTCGAGGCCGCGGCGGAGGCGGAGCCGGCGAGGCAAGGTGGAGACGCGCCCATGCGGCTGCGTGGAGGAGAACGAGCGGACGAGGCGGCGCCTTGGGGACGGCATCCCGTGACGGCTTCGTCGAGGAGCTAGACGCCGGGAGCCGCGGCAAAACACGGCCCTATCAAGGAAAACGACGGCGCGTTGGCTGCGCCGGCGCTGACCGCGTCCAATCTTGAAGACCCGCCGGTGTGCGGCAACGGTGACGTGCACGTTGGCCGCTCCGTGCCACGTCCAGGCTATCGTTGTTCGTGCGTACAGAAGGTGACCGAAGACATCATGCATTGATGTCCAGCTTCTCTTCTCCGGTACGTGTATGCTCCTCTCGATTTCCCATCTACCAGCTACCGTACATGGGTCTCGCCCAAAGGGGACGCGCTTATGGCAGCGTCGAGGGGATTCAGCGAAAACCTACACAGAGAAGAAGAAAACGTCCATTGCGGTGGCACTCTCGACGGGCAACACACACGACAACACACACGGCGGCTGCGCGTGTGCCGAGGAGGGTGCACGGCAGCGAGTCGGCGGCTGCCGCTACGACATGGTGGAGCCCGCGTGAAGGAGCATGCCCGGTCGTAGGCTAGCCGGAGCACATCCAGCCGCATCTGCTCCGACCCGCACTTCTCGGCGATAAAGAGGAGCCGCGCCATGCAGCGGAGGCGCGGAGCGGGGCCTGCTGGCGGTGCGAGCGCAGCGGGCGCGAGCTCGTGAGCAGGGGCGAGGCCGGGCGACCTGCGGCACTCGAGGCGGAGCCGGCCGATGTTGAGGCCTCACGTGCGAGCCGGGAGGCTCGGGTACGCGGAGGTGCAGATGTGGCGGGCAAGGCGGAGCGGAGCCGGCGCGGCGAAGTGGCGGGCGGAGCCGGCTCCGGAGCGAACAGTGGCCAAGGCGAGGTGGAGCCATGGTGGAGGCGAGGCCATGGCGGAGACGACCGAGTCCGGGTCGGCCACGACGCGGCGGGCGACGCGGCGGGCTGGCTCGAGGGCGAATAGATGCAGCGACGGAGTCGAGTCCCTGTGTACGTCCACTTCCGAGTCGTGGCTGGCTAGGCGAATCCGCGTCAGTATCCTCCTTTTTTCTCTTTCGTTTTTTTTTTTTTTTTTTGAGAGAATTTTTCTCTTTCGTTCTGCCTGTGGCTTAGTGACTTTGCAAGGCTGCAATTTTTGCTCTCGCGTGAGGTCTGATGGGAGATGTGGCAGCAACGGCAGTTCGCATCGGGCGTGTCTGCCCCAATGGATGTAGCTACGTCCGGCGTCCTTGATTTTCTTCATACGCCGCCATTGTTTTTTTATAATCCTTCGAACTTGATTTAAGAGACTAGATTGACATATGGCGTGCTTTCCGTCGAAAAGTTGACTTTAAGAAGACCGCTTGTTGTAGCCACGAAAACCAATTCATCTAAGTCTGATCTTAGGTTAGATTGGTGCTAGTCGCCGCCAACGTTACTTTCTGACTCTAATCTGATTATGTTGCCATTGGAATCCTTTTCAATCTTCAACTGATGAACTCGGAAGTCGATGTATATCCTGTCGCGCCGGCTCTTCTTCATCCAGCTAATTGCGAGCTTCTCGATTCCTGTGAGAGCTCCCTCCAAGAACACAACACCATCGTGCGAGGGTCCCACGGTGGGCGCCAACTATCGTGGTTTTTTCACGGCAAAATGTCCTCGTAAGAGAAATTAGGTGTGAGGCCATCGCAACTAGGTGGCGGCTTGAGAGGGGTTGATCGGAATTGAGAGACGCGAGTTACCCAGGTTCGTCCCCTCCGATGGAGGTAAAAGCCTACGTCCTGCTTTGTGTGTATTGATGATGACGATGATCTCGATTACAAGGGTGCGAGATCGCTACCTCTAGTCTCGAGGGTTTCTAATCTGTCTATCTCTAATGACTTCAACTTGTCCCTCTAGGGGTGCCTTACCCCTCCTTATATAAGTGGAAAGGGTAGGTTTACATATAGAGTCCTACTGGGAGTAGGATTATGACTAGTCTCTCTTGAGTCCTAATCCGGGTCTTGTTTCTCTTGTAAGGGAATCCTTCCTCTCCTTTGGGCCTTCTCTGTGAGCCGCCTTCCACCGGGGAGCACGCCGGGCCTTAGGCCTTGTCCTCCAGGCTGACCCGGTAAATATGGTGACCTCATGAGCCGCCAAATTGTTTGGCGGGTCATACTCCTGGCCGGGTCAAACCGTGGGGAATATCCCCGACAGTTTGGAATTTGTTTAATTTCCATTTCTTGCATTGGACCAAAACATGTATCCAGTGACACATAGATGATTTTCAACCCATTCAGGTGCACTCTAGTATATGCTTAACTGCAGTTCAAATTTGAAGTATGCACATGAAATGTCTAAAAAACTCTTTAAATGTTTAAAAGGGCCTAAACAACCCTGAATAATTCCATATTTAACAGACACTCCTATAGTTGCACGTTCACTGCAGATAAATGTTATTGCCATCCAAACACCTTCAATTGCCGATGTAACTTCATTTTTCGTTTCAAAGCAACATGAAAATCAAATACATTGCAAACAGTTTTTGATCATGAAACGTGTGTGATGTAGTATAAAAATATCTTGGGCCAATTCTCATATATGGCTTAGGCCGGAAGCTTCAGTCCACCGCCGGCGCGTCAACCACACAGTCACACTTGTTCCCCCAGACCACTGTACTGTTCAAGCGTCGCCGGTGAAAGATGGGGACGTGGATTCGCGTCGTGAGGGCAACTTCGGCGACTCACTCCGGCCCGAGCGTGGCTGCATCAACCATGAACGCGCTCACAACATCCTTGAGCGTGGCCACAATCTCCGACAGGGCGGCTACAGCCGCCGAAAGGGCATCTGCTGCATCTGAGGTGGCGGCAGCAACATCCGCGACAGAGATAGCAAATGGCGAGAATGGCACAGCAGCTGTCCGTTCCTTGACGGCCGCCGTAGCCCTGATGGCGGCTGCCCATGCCTATGCCGAGGCCGCACACGCCCATCTCATGTCGGTCACCGCACAAATAGCAGTGGCCTTCACCGACAACGGTCGGCAACCTATGTCCGAAGAGTTGGCAATCGCCGAAAGCGCTCGGGCAGCCGTCCATTCGTTGGTAGCCTCCCTTGCCGAGATGGAGGCCGTCAATGCCCGGACCGCGGCCGCTCACACCAAACTCGTGGTGTCCTTTTCCAAAGAGATGGCGGACGCGGACTGTGAGATGCTTGCAGAGTATGTGGCGATGGATGCCATGGAGCCCCTTCCCCTGGAGGTCGTCGAGCGCGAGCTGGTCATGGAGGATGCGGCGGAGATTGGCGAGCGTCAGGCGGAACATTAGTCTTTGTTTAGAGCGTTGTTCTTTTGTTAGAGTAATGTTTAGGTCAACCAACTCTGTTTAATTGCTCGATTAGGTAAGTGCGGGCTGTGGTGTAGGCTCTTTTGTGCAGTTCCCAAATTAGCAATTGATGTTAAATTATGCGACAATGTGGATGACCACTGTAACCAGGGAAATTCGGACCAAAAGTTTGCCGCCATATCCCCATTCCATCTTCCAATTGAAAATGAAATTGAAGTTCATCACACATAATTTTGTGGCACGAACCGTGTGATATGCAGTACCCAATCTTACATCGGAAGCTTGGAGACAAACATTTGTACATCCAAGTTCATCACACACGGGGTATAGCACAGGCTTCGTTGGTGATCTGTTGATATCGAGAACTATTCTGAAAAATTTGCACGTTGAACTTCATCACACACGGGGTATAACACAGGCATTGTTTGTGATGTTTTGATATCGCACATGGTTCTAAATAGGGGACTGTGTCCGATGGTGCTTTCCGCACCAGTTTTTTGCTGCACCGAATGAAAATTTTGGGCTGCCGCGGAAATATCTACCCCCTCGCCCCCAGTAACAATCAAATGCCACATTTCCCCCCATTTTCCTCTACCTTCCCTAGTTGAAACCTTCACTGCTTGCTTGCAGCGTCGCCTCCTCGCCGGCGACGCTCCTTCCTACTGCTCGGCCTCGTTCATCTAGTCAGGTAATCGACACCTCCCCAATACCCCCTCACCCCTCCTCCCCCATCCCACATGGCCCGGCCGCCGACGCGACACTTTCCACCCAAATCACTGCCCCATCCTCCAAATAATCACCGCCGAAAGCCATGGTGCACGCAGTATAGCCAGGATCTCAAAGAGCATTTGGCAGCGTAGAAGCAAATCGCAGCTGCACGCGCAGATGAGGTAACGATGGATCCATGAGTGCGGACCCCCAGATCTTGGAGGAGCACCTCGCCGTCGAGGCCACCATCGACGCCTCGCGCGCTGACGCAGCCAAGCGGTTGGCTGCTATAAACGACAGCTCGTGGTTTTTCTCAAGGGCAGTGCCGGTGCGTTCGACGAAGACTTCGATGTGTTTTCTCAGGTTGCCCGTGCTTAACTCAACTCCAGAGCCGGCATGTTGGTGCTGGGGCAGGATCAGGCCACTCACCACTACGAGGGGTGCACCCACGGTGTGGAGGCCTGGCCCTCTTCCAAGTTGAAGGATCCCATCATCATCGATATCTCCGACGATGAGGAATAGCTTGTTTTTCTTAGCTTTATCACTAAGGACGTTCACCTAGCTACGTCAGTTAAGCATGTTTCGTTTACCTGTTGCGTCTGGCGCTACTGCCTTTCATTTAGAAATTCTAGTGAAATGTCCAATGTAATGCTACTGCAACCTGACCTTTTAGTATGTTCTATTGTGCAATGTGGTGCTTAGTTAATTGTTTCGTTCATTTGTTGTGGTGATCATTTAACTATTTAGTTCATTTCTGCAATGTGATGTTCGATTGTTGTTGGTACAATTTTGTATTGTTATGCATGTGATGAATAAATCGAATTTAGATGTACTAAGTACATGTGAAACATATAGAATTGCTATATTTCCTAGTTCTTAGCACGCTTGGTTTAGATAACTGGCTTTTCCATGTGGCTCAAATTAATTTGTGGGATCCGCAATGTGTTTATTTTCCATTAACATATTTCACTGATAGTATGCCAAATATCACTTATAACCTGATCAATATTTGTCTTAAATATGTTGCAGGGGGAAACAATGTGGGACACTGAAGTTTATCATCGAGGTTTGCACATCCATGGTCATTTGGCTAATAGCACATTATTGTGCAATTGCAGGAACCATTGTAATATTAATGTTTGTAATAATTTGCTCTTACACATGTAGGTCCTGTTGTAAGAGGTTTAGACCCACTCTTCGACTCTTTTTGCATGTGGGGAAATGAGGCGTCCTTGAATATCAGTCAAATCAAGAAACTCAGAAAAATTGGTAAGATAAAGAAACTAGCTACGAAAAACAACAAGATGTTTGTCTACACAATGAAGACATCAGTCAACTATAGGATGGTACCATCTCTTTCACCTTGTCCTTTTCCCTTTGCGCCATTTCAAATTTTAGAAAAGATATTTATGCGTATGTTTGTTTTTAGTCCCTCTCAAGGCAGTTCATCGACGATTACGTCTCAAACCACCTGTATGATCAAGAGGCGAGGAAGGTATTCATACAACACCCATGGCATAATCTTGAAGTCTTCCTCAAGATGACGAAGGATGGGTGGGCAATCATCCACATGCACTGGCCTAAAGTTGCGAGGACCTTCAACATCATTGAAGGCTCAATATCCGCCTTCCGCTTTAACCGTTTTCTAGATGAGACTCATCTGTCTATTTACCGTCTATGATGATACATAATTTCCAAAGGTTTTAGATGTTGCATTTGAAACTTTGTCCTGTTGTGCAATTGGGTATCTAGGCAGTATATGCCTATATGATGTTGTACCCTGATGTAATTCAATTATGAAATCCTGATTGCCGTACTACGAATAAGAAATATATTCTGTGCTTGATATGAAATGTTAATTTGATTACTAAATGAATTATAAATAATAGAGCAATCAGGCTGATTATTGGGGTTCCCATTCCAAACGGTTTCTAAGACTACACCGTGGGCGATGACCTCAACAAACCCACACGGTTTCTAGAAAGTTGGCGTGTTGGATCGGTGAGCAATCACACACAAATTCTGGTCGACAACTGTGTGCGTTAGGACACCCAAACACATATGTTTTCTCATAGCAAGTGTGTGTGGTGGGCAGCCCAATGCCAAACAGTTTCTTCTAGACACCGTGAGTGATGTTTTGAATAACGCAAACGACAAAATTATAACTATTGTGTGTGATGACCAGCCCTATCACAAATGATGTTATGCAGAAAATTGTGTGTGATCTGCAATATGAACGGAGACGTAACCTTGGGATTCCCTATGTGGGATGATAAGCTCATCTCACACGTCTTCCCCAATATGTCTGTTTGTGATGGCCCTTCGAATCGCAAACGATATATTTTTTCCCATCGTGTGTGACCGGGTGCAGGCATCGCCGACGAGTTTTCCCCGTCGTGTGGGATAGGCCCCCCTATCGCCCACACATGCAAGGCGACGATTTAAGAGTACGTCATGGAAGAGGATTAAAAACCGTTTGTATAGCATGCGGCTGCACTAGTGCAAGGTCTTTGTTGCCAAGAATGGATCCTTTCCAGAGAAGGAGGTTCTCTCGAATGAAGTGAGTGGGAGGAAGATAGAACTTGATAAGGTTATCGAACCTTCACTTGAATTGTAAAGTAGCGCAACACAGAAAGGTGTTCCTGTAATGCGTACACCAATTGAAGAGGAAGCTAATGATGATGATCATAAAACTTCGAATCAAGTTACTACAAAACCTCGTAGGTTGACAAGGACACGTACTGCCTTGAGTGGTACGGTAATACTATCTTGAAAGTCATGTTGTTAGACAACGATGAGCCTACGAACTATGAGGAAGTGTTGATGGGCCCGGATTCCGACAAATGGCTAGGAGCCATGAAATCCGAGATAGGATCCATGTATGAAAACCAAGTATGGACTTTGGTAGACTTGCTCGATGACCGGCAGGCCATTAAGTACAAATGGATCTTTAAGAAGAATACAAACGATGATAGTAATGTCACTAATTATAAAGCTTGACTTGTCGCAAAGAGGTTACTGACAAGTTCAAGGAGTTGACTACGATGTGACTTTCTCACCCGTAGCGATGCTAAAGTCTGTTGGGATTATGTTAGCAGTTGCTGCATTTTTCAATTAAGAAATCTGGCAGATGGATGTCAAAATAGCGTTTCCTTAACGGGTTCCTTAAGGGAAAGGTTGTATATGATACAACCGGAAGGTTTTGTCGATCCTAAGGATGCTAAAAGGTATGCAAGCTCCAGCGATCCTTCTATGGACTGGTGCAAGCATCTCGGAGTTGGAATACACGCTTTGATGAGGTGATCAAAGCTTTTGGGTTTATAGAAAGTTTATGAAGAAACTTTTATTTACAAGAAAGTGAGTGGGAGCACTATAGAATTTCTGATAAGTATATGTGGATGACAAATTGTTGATCGAAAATGATGTAGAATTTCTAGAAAGCATAAAGGGTTGTTTGAAAAGAGTTTTTCAAAGGAAGACCTGGATAAAGCTTCTTGCATATTTGTGGGATCACTAGAAGAGGCGTCTAGAGGGGGGGGGGGTGAATAGACTACTTGACAAAAATTAAAACCTAACCTTTTCCCAAGTTAATTGGTCGGCAGATTTTAGCAATTATAACAAGTCTAATGCACCCTACACATGCTAGTCAACAAGTATGGCAGCGGAAAGTAAAGACAAGCATATGTAAGAGAGTAGAGATAGGAAGATCAAATGCAATAGATGCCACGAAGATTTTTCCCGTGGTTCCGATAGGTGGTGCTATTGTACGTCCACGCTGATGGAGACTTCAACCCACGGAGGGTAGCGGTCGCGAGAGTCCACGGAGGGCTCCACCCGTTAGGGTCCACAAAGTACCAACCTCTTTTATTCCATCATGGCTTCCGTCCACGAAGGACTAGCCTCACTATGGATAGATCTTCACGAAGTAGGCGATCTCCTTGCCCGTACAAACTTCTTGGTTCAACTCCACAATCACGAAGGAGGATCCCAAGCAACACCTAACCAATCTAGGAGGCACCACCCTCCAAAAGGTAATAGATGTGGTAGTATGATGAACTCCTTGCTCTTGTGCTTCAAAAGATAGTCTCCTCAACACTCAATCACTCTCTCACAGGTTTGGCATGGGTGGAAGAGATTGATTGGATGGAAAGCAACTTGGGGAGGCTAGAAATCAAGATCCATATGGTTAGAGTGGATGATCTTGATCTCAACACATGAGTAGGTGGCTCTCTCTCAGAAAAATGAATGGGGCAAGTGGCGATCTGTTATGAGTGCTTTTTTTACGAGTGAGAGGTGGTGGAGGGGTATATATAGGCATCTCCAAAAATCCAACCGTTACAACATTATTGCCCAACTCGGTGAAACCAAAGTGAAAACTCGGTTGCACCGACTAGTGCAAAATGTGGCAACTTTAGGATTTTCAGTGGTACCGATATACACAACTCGGTCCTACCGATTTTGGTCTGACCAGGACAGTTCCTTATCTCGATGACACTGATTCACTAAACTCGGAAATTTCGAGTTTAGGAATTAGCTAACCAGAGAGTTGGTCACTGATTCTCGGTCGTACCGAAACCAGTATTGGTTGTACCGAGTTGCTAGGGTTTTGGATAGGTTCTGTCTCAAGGGAAAATCGGTATGGCCGAGTGGGAAAACTTGGTGGCATCGATTTTGAACTTTAGGTTTTGGACAGATTATTTTGTGGGAGAATGGATGAGTATTTTTGGTGGCTAAAGCACTTGAGCAACCAGATCATCATAATTCCTCACCCCATTTTAATAGTATGGGCTTTCTATGGACTCAAAGTGATTTCTCACAAAATATGAAATGTAGAGTCTTTAAGATTGAATCATGGCCAATCCTATTCCTTACCTTGTTCTTCTTGGGAAATCTCCTCACAATCCTTAGCCAATCCTCTCTGTGGACTTCATCTGAAATAAGCTAGGTAAAACTATTAGTCCAAGAGACAATGTATGTTGTCATGAATTGTCAAAACCACCAAGGGAGCATTTGTGCTTTTAATCTCCCCCTTTTTGGTAATTGATGACAAATACAATCAAAGCTTCAAATTAAGATATGTAAGGATATAATGAATACTTTGAGAGACACATGACTAAGATAAGCTCCCCCTAAATGTGTGCAATCCTTTTAAGGGATAGTTGCTTTGAAATGCATGGACACACACATAGTAGAAGCACTACTAGGAGAAACCCTACTAGTAGCGCTTGAAAAACCTATAGTAGTAGCGCTGGGTCCAGCGCTACTGCTAACGCGCTACAGCTAAAGTGTAGCAGTAGCGTGTGTTCGCCCGCGCTACTGCTATACCTACTTAGCAGCATCACTTTTTGTAGAGAGCGCTACTGGTAGTTACTAGCAGCGCACCTCTCTACCCGCACTACTACTATTATTACGTATTTCTTTTTTGTTTTATGTCGTATATTCATACGCCATTATACAAGTTTTCATACAGTATCATCATAATACATCATTGTCATATAACAACTCCTCATCATCATCATTTTCGTCCATGAGACATCATATAACAACTTGGTCACTAGTTATAATAACAACTCCTCCTCATCATCATCATCATCATCATCATCATCATAGTACTCATAATCACTACTCCTCCTCCTCAGCATCACCATCAACTCTAACACATTGTAGCACATAATAAAAACTTCTCATCATCATCATAGTCATATATAATCAACACTAACTAATTGTTCTTAATACCTAGGACCTACTCCTGCTGCTCTCTCTCAGGTAAAATAGCATAAAACATGTGTAGCACTCCTGCTTCATCATATTGGAGAATGCAGATGAACCTGTCTCCTAATTGTGGGTTGCGCTTCTGATTGCTGCCCCTTAGTACTTCTCTGCTGCGATCCTTCACAATTTTGCTCCAGTCTTTGACTATTAAGACTTGCTCGCTTCGAGAAATGATGAATGCACTCATGTGCAATACATGATATCTTGGCCGTAAGCTAACCATTGTCATGCGACCTTTAGACTCGATCCAACGAGGCACAACACTCATCGGGAGTCCCTGTTGAAGAACATCGTAGTAACATACTTAGCAATGAAGTTTAGCTTAAAAAATAATGTATGCAAAAGATGCACTGAGGACAAATAGTAAAAATCTTACCATCTTTCCTAAATAGATGTGACCGTAGTTCAATACGCACACTAGTGGTCGCACGTTTTGAGTACTAATATCTCGAAGTCCAGGAAAATAACCCGTCTTGACAGTATCAAGATCCTCAAGCCATGAAATATAATGACCTATCTCCTCGCAGTTTAGTTCAGCCCCGCGACAGTAGTAGGTGCTGTCTACCAAGCGCTGGACATGTTTGCTTGAATGGAAATAAGCTGTCAATAGAAATTAGTTGTCAACTATTTTTAAATAAACAATATAAATTACTTAATAAATATGGTTGAGAAACTCACATAATGGTAGAACTGGAGGCGTCTGCACATCGACCCAGATGTCGATATTACCTTCAATTTCATCTTCCGGACGAATATCAAAGGTGATAAGCATATTAGGCTCAAATGCATAAGCCTTGCATAGTGCTCTCCAA
Source organism: Elymus sibiricus (assembly GCA_039707655.1). Classification (NCBI taxonomy): domain Eukaryota; kingdom Viridiplantae; phylum Streptophyta; class Magnoliopsida; order Poales; family Poaceae; genus Elymus; species Elymus sibiricus. The sequence goes on along the minus strand of CM077669.1, from coordinate 102,700,737 downwards.
TTTTTGCATTCAAAATAGGAGCAGGTGTCTGCATTGTACAATTTTACGGCAAAAGTATAACCATGCTCGGTCCTCAAGTGAACTCTCTTTACCTCCATACTTTTTTTAGTACTGAAACCAATCTTATCCAAGACATAAATTCTTGCATGGCAGGGGATACGCTAGTAGAATAGTAAAAAATTAAAATTATAAGTTGAAGCAAAAGAAGCAGAAGTCATGCTTAATAGACTTGTCGTTGTGACTTACTGTATCCACTTCGAAGGTCTCATTCAGCATGATGCTGAAGCGCCTACCACCAACTAGGTGAGGCTTGTCGCACAGGCCGCGCTCGTCTTCGCAGCATTCGCACATAACGAATTCCCTTTCGTCGTCAGACATTTCCTATGTTCATAGTTGAAACATTTAAAATCGATCGAAGGCAACTACCAGGAAACTCAACACACAGATCACTATTACTCAATATGCAACGGGTTGACTTTAGGTCTGTTGAGTCTTCCTTCCTAAACTCTTATCTCACGTATATGGTGGACACTCCCTCACCGATTTTTCAACCGTCGATGATGGTCGCTACTCCTCCTTCCCCTAGTGCATAACAAATATCTAGCACAAGGAGAAGAAGGAGAAGCGACCCCCATGACAACAGTCGGCATTCTTCTTCTCTCATATATAGTGGACACTCCCTCACCGATTTTTCGACCGTCGATGATGGTCGCTACTCCTTCTTCCCCTAGTGCATAACAAAGGTCTAGCACAAAGAGAAGAAGGAGAAGCGACCATTAACCAAGTTCTATTAAGCACTTACTATAAATAAACTAGTTCTATTAACCACTTCCTAAATAAACTATTTCTATTAAACACTTACTAAAAAACAGTAAAAAAAATACATTATACAAGAACAGTAAAAACAGTTTAGGGTTTAGGAGAGATGGAGGGAGGAGGGGGTGGGAGGAGGGAGGAGAGAGGAGGGCGGTGGGAGGAGGGAGGAGGAGGGGGTGGGAGGAGGGAGGAGAGAGGAGGAGGGGGAGGAGGGTGGTGGGAGGAGGGCTGCCGGCGGAGGGCTTGGCCGGAGGAGGAGGGAGGAGGGAGGAGGGGGCGGCCGGAGGAGGAGGGAGGGACGCGGAGGGGGAGGAGGGCGGTGGGAGGAGGGAGGAGAGAGTGGGAGGAGGGAGGAGAGAGGAGGAGGAGGGAGGAAGGAGGAGGACCAGGAGCGTCGGCGGCGGCGGGCGACGACGGTGGTCGGGGAACGGTGGCGGCGGCGGACGACGGGGGGTGCGGGGGAGAGTGAGAGTGGAGTGGAGAGGGGAGAGTGAGGGGCGGCCGGTTGGAGAAGTTGGAGAAGATAAGCTTTAGCAGTAGCGCTCTTTGGGATAAAGCGCTGCTGCTAAACGACATAGCAGCAGCGCGTTTAGGAAACAGGCGCTACTGCTATACCTAGTCTGGCGGCAAGGTCGTGGCAATTGTAGTAGTAGCGCTGTTTCCTCCTGACGCGCTACTGCTATGCGGGTAGCGGTAGAGCGGTCTGTTGTAGCGCGCTACTGATAAGTAGCAGTAGCGCCTTTTTTTAAACCGCGCTACTGGTAAGATCCTGTCTATAAGGTTTTCCCTAGTAGTGAAGGGATATGAAGAGTCATGTGTATCTTAGCTATATGCATCAAATATATGTGAATGAGGTGTCTCCATGTTCAAGACTTCACTCTTGCAAACAATATGTGCAAGAAGCAATACATTATCTTGACCAAGGATATGATGCATATACTTACCTTGAAGTTCTTGAGCATTATAGTAGTAGAAACACACTTGAGAAAACAATGTTAGGAAACCCAAGAGTATTCTACAAACTAAATGCAATATAACTCAACAATACCAAGATGTGGAAGACATAGGAAAAGTAGCATTTGATGATTGATATGTCTCCCCCAATAGAATATGTAGAACTTTCTCCCCTAAGTGTGGATTTGTGGTACTTCCTCTCCCCCTGAATCTTAGCATGTAGATATTGGGAGTAGGTAGGGCGAGACAAGTCTAACCTAAATTTGGTTTGTTCTCTCCCCCTTTGGATAAGTATAAGCTTGATATTCTCCGGCTATATATATTATCCCCCTATTTATATTCTCCCCCTGATATTCTCCCCCTAAATTCAAGCATAAGCCTTGATATTCTCCCCCTTTGGCATTAATTTCCAAAAAAGGGTTAGAGGGTAAGGGATCCTTGAGAGTAAGGGTCATATAAAGTAGGGATCCTTGAGAGTAAGGGTCATTGAGAACAATTTAGACTAAGGGATCCTTGAGTACTTTTTCTCCCCCTTTTATTATCTGAAAAGCTTTTTAAGATTTCTCCCCCTTTGACATAGGGATCCTTGAAAAAATTGAGATTTTGCTAATTTTGACAAACAACACAGAAGATAGCAAAATCGTTGGCTCCGAGGCAAAATGAGTCGGTGGAACAGATATGTGGTTGTGCAGCCTATCTGCATGATCGGTGACACCGAGTTATCTAGATCAGAGGGTCCGAAAGGCAAAACAGAAACTTGGCAAAGTTTGTCAAAATCAATTTTTCAGAAAGTCTCAATAGAATGAAATGATTTGCAGTGAATTTTCAAAGTCATTTGCAAGGAATTTTTAGAAAGTTTTGCAAGGAATATTCAACTAGATGGAAATTGAGTGGTTCCAAGAAAGCATGCAACTATAAGATGAACCAAACAAGATACTTCATCTAGATGATGGGCGGTGACTAGGTCACGTATATTAGAGTATATTGACTTAAGGAGCCAAGCAAGAATACTTGATCATAGGTCATACTCTACGTTAAGCTCAAAATGGGGTTACCATTTTTCGATTAAGCATTTTAATGTTTTCATATCACTTGACTTGCTTTATCTCATGACTTGGAGTAAAGATTCTTCAAGAATATGATCACATACCTTTGAGTGATATTGATGACATAGCATGTAGGAGAACTTGTTGTGGATGCTCATTGTTGATGAAGATCATCTTGAGTTGAGCGCTATCCTTGATCGTTTTGGTTCTGTTTTCACCTACATGGGTTAGTCATGCAAGGAAGAGCAAGACATATCCAAATGACAAGAATGACATTTGTTTATCAAGTGGTTGTCAAGGATATGGTTTAGATTGTCTTCTTCCTTCCATCATCAAAGAAGAGTTGTGGATACTTGGCCATGACAATATTGCTTGTGATGTGAGTTGATGGCAATCTTGTGGAGTGTAGTTCTTCCTAGTACCTACAACAAGGTTAGATGCAATACTAGGGAGCATAGATTTCCAATATATAAGATAGTATGTCAAAGGTATCAAGGAATAGTCATGAAATCTCATGCCCTTGCATGCATCCGAGTGAGTCTAGCTAAAGTTTGAAGCATCAATGATGTTCAACTCACTCCTCAAGTGACAAAACACTTTCTCATCAAGTGGCTTAGTAAAGATATCGACCAATTGCTTGTTGGTGTGAACATATTTGAGATTAATGTCCCCTTTGGCAACATGATCACGAATGAAATGATGACGAACTTGAATATGTTTAGTTCGAGAATGTTGCACGGGATTATGAGCAATCTTAATAGCACTCTCATTGTCACACAACAATGGAACATGTCTCACATGGATTCCATAATCCTTAAGAGTTTGAGTCATACATAGTAATTGTGCACAACATGATCCGGCGGCAATGTATTCCTCTTCGGCGGTGGATAGAGATACCGAGTTTTGTTTCTTGTATGACCAAGACACAAGAGATCTACCAAGAAATCGACATGTACCCGAGGTGGATTTTCTATCAACCTTATCTCCAGCATAGTCCGAGTCGGAATAGCCAACAAGGTTAAAAGAAGATCCCTTGGGATACCAAATGCCAAAGTTTGGTGCATGTATCAAGTATCTCACAATTCTTTTCATGGCCTTAAGATGACACTCTTTAGGAGCGGCTTGATATCTAGCACACATGCACACACTAAGCATAATATTGGGACGGGAGGCACAGAGATATAGCAATGAACCGATCATTGATCGATAAACATTTTGATCAACCGGTTTGTCCTCCTTGGTGAGGTCAACATGCCCACTAGTAGGCATAGGAGTTTTCATACCTTTACACTCTTGCATGTTGAACTTCTTAATCAAGTCCTTGGTATACTTGGTTTGAGAGATGAAAGTTCCTTCTCTCGTTTGCTTGATTTGCAACCAAGGAAAAAATTCAGCTCATCATGGACATCTCATACTTCTCGGACATCAACCTTCCAAATTTCTCACTAAATTGTGGGTTAGTAGATCCAAACATAATATCATCCACATAAATTTGGCAAACAAATAATTCACCATTAACTCTCTTAGTGAATAAGGTTGCGTCAATTTTACAGATTTCAAAACCTTTTTCGATAGGAAACTTCGTTAAGCATTTGTGGAGCTTGATTAAGACGATAGAGAGCTTTATGAAGCTTGTAAACATGGTTAGGTTTCTTAGGGTTTTCAAAACCAGGGGGTTGTTTAACATAGACCTCTTCCTCAATCTCACCATTTAAAAATGCACTTTTAATATCCATTTGATAAAGAGTGATATCATGGTGATTAGCATAAGCAAGAAGTATACGTATAGCTTCAAGTCTAGCAATGGGGGCATAGGTCTCACCGTAGTCCATACCTTCGACTTGGGTGTAGCCTTGAGCCACGAGACGTGCCTTGTTGCGTACAACTTGACCATCTTCGTCTTGTTTGTTCCGAAACACCCACTTGGTTCCGATGATGTTTTGCTCGTCCTTGGGCTTCTCCACTAGTGTCCACACTTCATTCCTCTCAAAGTTGTGTAGCTCCTCGTGCATAGCATTCACCCAATTCGGGTCCTGAAGCGCTTCTTCCACCTTCAAAGGCTCAATACTAGAGATGAATGAATAATGCTCACAAAATTTAGCTAATCGAGTTTTAGAGCGAGTGATTCTCCTGGTTTGAATGTCACCAAAGATTTGCTCTATGGGATGATTCTTGTTCACTCTTGCTCGAACTCGGGGTTTGTTGGACGGTGGAGCTTCCTCATCATCATCTTCTTCTTCATTGTTGTTGAAGCTGTCGTTGCCTTCAGGTGGTGGTGAAGGTGGTTGTGGTGGATCATTATGATGTACTTCTTCCTCCTCTTCATCTTGTTGTGTACCGCTTGTGGATGCCTCCATGTCGTGTTGAGGTTCGCCTTGAGGCAAAGTAGGGGCTTCCACTTGGGTCGATGAAGTACTTTCCTTCACCTCCATGGGACGAATATTGCCAATGGACAAGTCTTGGATGGCTCCCAACGGTTCCTTATCTCCTACATCATTTGGCAATTGTTCGACTTACGAACCATTAGATTCATCAAACTTCACATCCACCGTTTCTTCAAATTTTCGAGTGAAGTTGTTGTAGACACGGTAAATGTGAGAGTTTGATCCGTAACCAAGTAGGAAACCTTCATGAGATTTAGGAGCAAATTTATAACGATGATGCTTATCAAGAATGTAACACTTGGAGCCGAATACCCGAAAGTATACAACTTGGGGTTTGTTACCGGTGAGTAGCTCGTATGCCGTTTTACCGAGAAGTTTGTGTAGATAGAGTCGGTTCGTAGCATGACAAGATGTTTCCACGGCTTCTGCCCAAAAGTGTCTTGGCGTCTTTTATTCGTCGAGCATCGTTCTAGCCATCTTTACAAGAGTCCGGTTCTTCCTCTCAATAACTCCATTTTGTTGAGGCGTGTACGTAGCCGAGAACTCATGTGAAATCCCTTCTTCGTCAAGAAAGGAATCCACATTCGTGTTCTTGAACTCCGATCCATTGTCGCTCCGAACTTTCTTGATCTTCACTTCAAACTGATTTTGCGCTTTGCGAGCGAAGTTCTTGAAGATCTTTTGCACCTGCGACTTATCATCAAGAAAGAATACCCACGTAAATCTGGAAAAATCATCAACTATAACTAGACCATAGGAATTTCCACCGAGGCTCTTGTAAGCATTGGGACCAAAAAGATCCATATGAAGCAACTCGAGTGGCCTTCTAGTAGTCATGATATTCTTTACGGGATGACTTCCACCTACTTGCTTTCCAGCTTGACAAGCATTACAAAGTCTATCTTTGACAAAGATAACATCTTTAACACCAAGTATATGATCACCTTTGATGAGCTTGTCTAGATTACGCATACCAACATGTCCTAGTCTTCTATGCCAAAACCAACCTTTAGAAGATTTTGCAATAAGACAAGTGCGAGGTTTGGATCTCTTAGTGAAATCAACAATGTATAGATCACCTCTACGGAAACCGATAAAGACCATGCTATGATTGTCTTGACGAAACACTTGGCAATCTACTTTGGTAAATAGCACGTTAAAAGCGAAATCGGCAAGTCCAGATATGAAAAGAAGATTGTAGCCAAGGGATTCAACAAGCATGACATTTTGAATGGAGCTATCATGAGATATGGCCACCTTACCAAGACCGAGTACCTTACCCTTGGAGTTGTCTCCAAAAGTCACATACCTTTGCGGTCCATGGTTTGGTGTGATCTCTTGAAACATGTCTGTATCTCCGGTCATGTGATCGGTGCATCCACTGTCGAGAATCCACTCTTTTCCTCCGGACATGTAATCCTTGAAGTTTGCCATGAGACTTAGATTCTTCATAGTCTTCTCATAATCGATGTCGAACAACTCATCCTCATCATAGTAGCCATGTTCCACATTATCATCATCAAGTGGGAAATCCTCGTCATAAGAAACAAGAGATTCATTAGAGTTGTGATCATGACAATGTTCAAGATTATGAATGCAAATGGCTTCAACAATGATGTTGTTGATAGTTATGACATCTCCTTTAGCACGCATGAGGTCTCTAAGCTCAAATAGATAGTCATCAAACTTAGGATCACTAGACATCATTTTGTGAAAAGCAATAGACTTATGAAGAATTTCATCAAGATTACTCAAATAATAATTTGGATATCGTTTCTCCAAATCATTCCACAAAGTATAAGCACATTCAAAATTCTTCATTTGATCAAACAAAATTCTAGGCAATCCTCTAATGATAAGATTAACAGTTCTAAGATTACGGAGCATATCAATTTCCTCTTCGTGTGTGGGATGTAAAGGATCAATGGAAGGTACATAGGGGGTTCTTAACATAGTTGCTCAAATGAAATTCATTGAATAACTCAAGCATCTCATATTTCCATTGACTATAGTACTCCCCATCGAGAATGGGCACTCTACAACTAAGACTCCCCAAACTAGACACATCCATCTTCCTCCAATGGTTATGAAACCGAAGCTATGGAGACCAAAGCTCTGATACCAATTGTGGGATCACTAGAAGAGGCGTCTAGAGGGGGGGGGTGAATAGACTACTTGACAAAAATTAAAACCTAACCTTTTCCCAAGTTAATTGGTCGGCAGATTTTAGCAATTATAAGAAGTCTAATGCGCCCTACACATGCTAGTCAACAAGTATGGCAGCGGAAAGTAAACACAAGCATATGTAAGAGAGTAGAGATAGGAAGATCAAACACAATAGATGACACAAAGATTTTTCCCGTGGTTTCGATAGGTGGTGCTATCGTACGTCCACGCTAATGGAGACTTCAACCCACGAAGGGCAGCGGTCGTGAGAGTCCACGGAGGGCTCCACCCTTTAGGGTCCACAAAGTAGCAACCTCGTCTATTCCATCACGGCTTCCGTCCACGAAGGACTAGCCTCACTATGGGTAGATCTTCACGAAGTAGGCGATCTCCTTGCCCGCACAAACTTCTTGGTTCAACTCCACAATCACGAAGAAGGAGGCTCCCAAGCGACACCTAACCAATCTAGGAGGCACCACCCTCCAAAAGGTAATAGATGTGGTAGTATGATGAACTCCTTGCTCTTGTGCTTCAAAAGATTGTCTCCTCAACACTCAATCACTCGCTCACAGGTTTGGCATGGGTAGAAGAGATTGATTGGATGGAAATCAACTTTGGGGGGCTAGAAATCAAGATCCATATGGTTGGAGTAAATGATCTTGATCTCAACACATGAGTAGGTGGCTCTCTCTCAGAAAAATGAATGGGATAAGTGTAGATCTGTTATGAGTGCTTTTTTACGAGTGAGAGGTGGTGGAGGGGTATATATAGGCATCTCCAAAAATCCAACCGTTACAACATTATTGCCCAACTCGGTGAAACCGAAGTGAAAACTCGGTTGCACCGACTAGTGCAAAATGTGGCAACTTTAGGCTTTTCGGTGGTACTGATATACACAAATCGGTCCTACCGATTTTGGTCTGACCAGGGCAGTTCCTTATCTCGGTGACACCGATTCACCAAACTCGGAAATTTCGAGTTTAGGAATTAGCTAACCAGAGAGTTGGTCACTGATTCTTGGTCGTACCGAAACCAGTATTGGATGTATCGAGCTGCTAGGGTTTTGGCTAGGTTCTGTCTCAAGGGAAAGTTGGTATGGCCGAGTGGGAAAACTTGGTGGCACCGATTTTGAACTTTAGGTTTTGGACAGATTATTTTGTGGGAGAATGGATGAGTACTTTTGGTGGCTAATCTCTAAGCACTTGAGCAACCATATCATCATAATTCTTCACCCCATTTGAATAGTATTGGCTTTCCTATGGACTCAAAGTGATTTTTCACAAAATATGAAATGTAGAGTCTTCAAGCTTGAATCATGGCCAATCCTATTCCTTACCTTCTTCTTCTTGGGAAATCTCCTCACAATCCATAGCCAATCCTCTTTGTGGACTTCATCTGAAATAAGCTAGGTAAAACTATTAGTCCAAGAGACAATGCATGTTGTCATGAATTATCAAAACAACCAAGGGAGCATTTGTGCTTTCAATATTGAGCATCAAAATCTATAGAGATAGATCAAGACGCTTGATAGGACTATGACAGAGCACACACCTTGACAAGATTTTGAAGGAGTTCAAAATGGACCAGTCAAAGAAGGAGTTCTTGCATGTATTGTAAGATGTGAAGTTGAGTAAGACTCAAAGCTCGACCATGGCAGAATAAAGAGAAAGGACGAAGGTCGTTCCCTATGCCTCAGCCATAGGTTCTATACTTTATGCAATGTTGTGTACCGCATGTGATGTGTGCCTTGCCATGAGTCCGACAAGGGGGTACAAGAGTGATCCAGGAGTGGATCACTAGACAGCGGTCAAAATTATCCTTAGGTACCTAAAGAGGACTAAGGAGATGTTTCTCGACAATGGAGGTGATAAAGAGTTCGTCGTAAAGGGTTACATTGATGCAAGCTTTGACACCAATCCGGATGACTCTGAGTAGAAAACCGGATATGTATAGTGGAGCAGTCATTTGGAATAGCTCCAAGTGGAGCGCGGTAGTAGCATCTACATTATGACATATAGATTTGCAAAGTATACACGGATCTGAATGTTGCAGACCCATTGACTAAAACCTCTCTCACAAGCAAAACATGATCAAACCCCAGAACTCATTGGGTGTGAATCACATGGCGATGTGAACTAGATTATTGAGTCTAGTGCAAGTAGGAGACTGTTGGAAATATGCCCTAGAGGCAATAATAATTTTTTTATTATCATATTTCCTTGTTCATGATAATCGTTTATTATCCATGCTAGAATTGTATTGATCGGAAACTCAGATACATGTGTGGATACATAGACAACACTGTGTCCCTAGTGAGCCTCTACTAGACTAGCTCATTGATCAAAGATGGTTAAGGTTTCCTAACCATAGACATGAGTAGTCATTTGATAACGGGGTCACATCATTAGGAGAATGATTTGATGGACATGACCCAACCGTAAGCATAGCATTTGATCGTATCACTAAGTTTATTGCTACTACTTTCTTCATGTCAAGTATCTATTCCTAAGACCATGAGATCATGCAACTCCCTGACACCAGAGGAATGCCTTGTGTGTATCAAACGTCACTTCGTAACTGGGTGATCATAAAGGTACTCTTCAGGTATCTTCGAGGGTGTCTGTTGGGTTGGCATGGATCGAGACTGAGATTTGTCACTCCCTTTGACGGAGAGGTATCTCTGGGCCCTCTCGGTAATACAACATCACAAGATGCTTGCAAGAAATGTGACTAAGGATTTATTCACGGGATCTTGTATTACGGAACGAGTAAAGAGACTTGCCAGTAACGATATTGAACTAGGTATGGAGATACCGACGATCAAATCTCGGGCAAGTAACATACCGCTGGACAAAGGGAACTGCATACGGGATTTATTGAATCCTTGGCATCGTGGTTCTATAGATAAAGATCTTAGTGGAATATGTGGGAACCAATATGGGCATCCAGGCCCCGCTATTGGTTATTGACCGGAGAGGTGTCTCGGTCATGTCCACATGATTCTCGAACCCGTAGGGTCCGCACGCTTAACGTTCGGTGATGATATAGTATTATTGGGTTATGTATGTTGGTGACCGAATATTGTTTGGAGTCCTGGATGATATCCCGGACATCACTAGAAGCTCCGGAATGGTACAAAGGTAAAGATTTATATATGGGGAGTCATATTTTGGCTACCGAAAAAGTTTCGGGTTTTTTCGTATGTACCGGGAAGCTTCTAGAAGGTTCCGGAAACCTTCGGAGGAGTCCGGTAGTCCATCAAGGGTTCCACCATGTCCCAAGGGTTTGCATGGGCTGAGGGGAGGCGCACTGGCCTTATTGGGCCAGGCGCACAAGTCCCTCAAGGCCCATGTGGCTTGGGAGAGGCGGAAAGTCCATCTTTGTGTGGAAGGGAAGGAGGAGCACTAGGATCCACCTCCTCCCCCTTGGCTGCGCCCTAGGGCTTGGAGGGGCTTTTCCCCGCACCCTCCACCTATATATAGAGGAGAAGGGGCGCCCCAAGAGGACACACCAAGCCCTTGGCGCCCCTCTCTCTCCCTAGATTGTTTTCTCCTCCGTTCGCGGTTTCGGTAGCGCTCGGCGTAGCTCTGCCGGGATTGCTCCACCACCATCTCCACCATGCCATCATGCTGGTTGAGAACCCATCTACTACTCCGCCCTCGCTCGCTGGATCGAGGAGGCGAAGACGTCATCGAGCCGCACGTGTGCTGAACGCGGAGGTGCCATCCGTTCGGTGCTAGATCGGGATGGATCACGATTGGATCGTGAAGACGTACGACTACATCAACCGCATTATATACGGTTCCTCTTAGCGATCTACAAGGGTATGTAGATACACTCCCCCTCTCGTAGCTATGCATCTCCATGGATAGATCTTGCGTGCGCGTAAGAAATTTCTTGTTTCCCATGCAACGTTCCCCAACATTCTTTGACTGCAAGATGGAGGAGAATAACTCTATTAGTGAGCACATACTCAAAATGTATGGGTATAACAATCGCTTGAGTTAGTTGGGACTTGAGCTCCCTCCTGAGACGGTTGTTGACGAGTTCTCCAGTCACTGCCACCTAGCTACAAGAGCTTTGTGATGAACTATAATATGCAAGGGATGAATGAGACGATTCCTAAGCTATTCGCAATGCTTGAAGCCGTGGAAGTAGAAATCAAGAAGGAGCATCAAGTGTTGATGGTTAAGAAAACCACTAGTTTCAAGAAAGGCAAGGGAAAGAAGGGAAACTTCAAGAAGAATGGCAAGCAAGTTGTCGCTCCCGTGAAGAAATCCAAGGCTGAACCCAAACCTGAGACTGAGTGCTTCTATTGCAAGGGAGCTGGCCACTGGAAGCGGAACTGCCCCAAGTACTTGACAGACAAGAAGGATGGCAACGTCAAAGCTATATTTGATGTACATGTTATTGATGTGTACCTTACCAGTGCTCGTAGTAGCACATGGGTATTTGATACCGGTTAAGTTGCTAATATTTTTAACTCAAAACAGGAACTACAGAATAAACGGAGGTTGGCAAAGGACGAGGTGACGTTGCGCATCGGAAATGGTTCCAAGGTTGATGTGACCGCTGTCGGCACGCTCGCTCTTCGATTACCTTCGGGGTTAGTGTTAAACCTAAATAATTGTTATTTGGTGCCTGCGTTGAGCATGAACATCATATCTGGATCTTCTTTATTCCAAGACGATTATTCATTTAAATTAGAGGATAATGGTTGTTCTATTTATATGAGTAATATCTTTTATGGTCATGCACCCAATGTGAATGATTTATTCTTTTGAATCTCAATCGTAGTTATACACATGTTCATAACATTGATGCTAAAAGATGCAAAGTTATTGATGATAGTACCACTTACTAGTGGCACTGCCGCTTAGGTCATATTGGGGTAAAGCGCATAAAGAAACTCCATGGTGATGGACTTTTGGAATCACTCGATTTTGAATCGCTTGATACATGCGAACAATGCCTCATGGGCAAGATGACGAAAACCCCGTTTCCGGAACAATGGAGCGGGCAAGTGACTTGTTGGAAATCATACATACTAATGTGTGCGATCCAATGAGTGTTGAAGCGCGCGGTGGATATCGTTATTTTCTTACCTTCACTGATGATTTGAGTAAATATGGGTATATTTACTTAATGAAACACAAGTCTGAAACGTTTGAAAAGTTTAAGCAATTTCAGAGTGAAGTTGAGAATCATCGTAACAAGAAGATAAAGTTTCTACGATCTAATCATGGTGGAGAATATACGAGTTATGAGTTTGATATGCATTTAAGACAATGTGGAATTGTTTCACATCTCACGCCACCTGGAACACCACAACGTAATGGTGTGTCCGAGCGTCGTAATCGTACTCTATTGGATATGGTGTGATCTATGATGTCTCTTACTGATTTATCACTATCGTTTTGGGGTTATGCATTAGAGATAGCTACATTCACTTTAAATAGGGCACCATCTAAATCCGTTGAGATGACACCGTATGAATTATGGTTTGGCAAGAAACCTAAGTTGTCATTTCTTAAAGTTTGTGGTTGCGACGCTTATGTAAAAAGGCTTTAGCCTGATAAGCTCGAACCCAAAGCGAAGAAGTGCGTCTTCATAGGATACCCTAAGGAAACAATTAGGTATACCTTCTATCTCAGATCCGAGAGCAAGGTCTTTGTTGTCAAGAATGGATCCTTTCTAGAGAAGGAGTTTCTCTCGAAATATTTGAGTGGGAGGAAGGTAGAACTTGATGAGGTTACTGAACCTTCACTTCAATTGGAGAGTACCGCAACAGAGAAAAATGTTTGTGTGACGCCTACACCAGTTTAAGAGGAAGCTAATGATGGTGATCATGAAACTTCGGATCAAGTTACTACCGAGCTTCGTAGGTCGACAAGGACACCTACTCCCCCTGAGTGGTACGGTAATCCTGTCTTGGAGATCATGTACAACAGTGAACCTACGAACTATGAGGAAGCGATGATGGGCCCGGATTCCGACAAATGGCTAGAGGCCATGAAATCCAAGATAGGATCCTTGTATGAATGAAAGCACAATATGCTCCCTTGGTGGTTTTGATAATTCATGACAACATACATTGTCTCTTGGACTAATACTTTTACCTAGTGTATTTCAGATGAAGTCCACAGAAAGGGCTGGCAAAAGGATTGTGGAGATTGTGGAGAGACCCCAAGATGCAAGGAAATGGATTGGCAAAGCTTCAAGCAAGAGGACTCTACATTTTACTTTGTGAGAAATCACTTTGAGTCCATAGGAAAGCCAATACTATTAAAAGGGGGTGAGGTATTGTTGGTGAACAAAATGCTCATACGTGCACAAGTGATAGTCACCAAAAACACCCACAAGCTCTTCCACAAAAGTCTGTCCAAAGTCAAATATCCAAAATCGGTGCAACCAACACTTTCCACTCGGTGCCACCGATTCCCATACTCAGACATACCTAAGCCAAACCCTAACCTTTCGGTGCAACCGATTCTGCTTCGGTGCCACCGAGTTTGGGTTGCCAAATTTCTATTACCTAATTTCACAAAATCGGTCCTACAGAGTTTGTGGAATCAACGTCACCGAGATTGGGCAATCTGACCGTTGGTCACCTTATCGGTGCAACCGAGTTTTATATATCGGTCTCACCGAGATTCAAAAGTTGCTACCTTTGGAGCAACTCGGTACCACCGAGATTCACACATCGGTGTCACCGAGTTGGTCACTTAAGGTGTAATGGTTGGATTTTTGGAGATGCCTATATATACCCCTTCACCACCACCTACTCGAAAGAGAAGCACTCAGAACTATTCCATACTTTCCCCATCATATTTTCTGAGAGAGAGCCACCTACTAATGTGTTGAGATCATGCCATTCCATTCCAACCATATGAATCTTGATCTCTAGCCTCCCCAAGTTGCTTTGCACCAATCCCATCTCTTCCACCAAGCCAAATCTGTGAGAGAGTGATTGTGTGTTGAGGAGTCTATCATCTTGAAGCACAAGAGCAAGGAGTTCATCGACATTGCCGAGCCTATTACCTTTTGGAGGGTGGTGCCTCCTAGATTGGTTAGGTGTCGCTTGGGAGCCTCCTACTTCGTGTTGTGGAGTTGAACCAAGAAGTTTGTAAGGGCAAGGAGATCGCCTACTTCATCAAGATCTACCCATAGTGAGGCTAGTCCTTCGTGGACGGAAGCCGTTATGGAATAGTCAAGCTTGCTACTTCGTGGACCCTTCGTGGGTGGAGCCCTCCGCGGACTCTCGCGACCGTTACCCTCCGTGGGTTGAAGACTCCATAAACGTGGACGTACGATAGCACCACCTATCGGAACCACGGGAAAAAATCTTCGTGTCCCTCATGTGTTTGATCTCCCTATCTCATCTCTTTACTTCATGTGCAATGTCTTTACTTTCCTCTGCCATATTTGTTGACATGCATGTGTAGGGTGTGCTAGACTTGCTATCTTGCTATAATTGCTAAAATCTGCCAACCAATTAACTTGGGAAAAGGATAGGTTTTAAATTCCTGCTAGTAGTCTATTCACCCCCCTCTAGACACTCTTCTAGTGATCCCTCAATTGGTATCAGAGCTTTGGTCTCCATTGCTTCGGTTCAATCACCGTGGAGGAAGATGGATGTGTCTAGTATAGGGAGTTTGAGTTGTAGAGTGCCTATTCTTGATGGAGAGTACTATAGTCAATGGAAAACTTTGATGCTTGAGCTGTTTAATGAATTTCAATTGATCAAATATGTTAAGAGCCCTTATGTACCTCCCATTGATCCTTTACATCCCACACATGAAGAGGAAATCAATATGCTATGCAATCTTAGGACTGTTAATCTCATCGTTAGAGCTTTGCCTAGAAATGTGCTTAATCAAATGAAGAATTTTGAATGTGCTTACACTTTGTGGAATGACTTGGAGAAACGATATCCAAGTTATTCATTGAGTAATCTTGATGAAATTCTTCATAAAACTATTGCCTTTCACAAAATGACGCCTAGTGATCCCAAGTTTGATGATTGTCTATTTGAGCTTAGAGACCTCATGCGTGCTAAAGGAGATGTCATAACTATCAGCAACATCATTGTTGAAGCCATTCGAATTCATAAGTTTGAACATTGTCATGATCACAACCCTAACGAATCTCTTGTTCTTTATGAAGAGGATTTCCCACTTGATGATGACAATGTGGAACATGGCTACTATGATGAAGATGAGTTGTTTGACATCGAGTATGAGAAGATAATGAAGAATCTAAGTCTCATGGCAAACTTCAAGGATTACATGTCCGGAGGAAAAGAGTGGATTCTCGATAGCGGATGTACCGATCATATGACCGGAGATAGAGAAATGTTTGAAGAGATCACACCAAACCATGGACCGCGAAGGTACATAACATTTGGAGACAACTCCAAGGGTAAGGTACTTGGTCTTGGTTAAGGTGGCCATATCCCATGATAGCTCTATTCAAAATGTTATGCTTGTTGAATCTCTTGGCTACAATCTTCTTTCCGTATCTAGACTTGCCGACTTTGGTTTTAATGTGCTATTCACGAAAATAGATTGCCAAGTGTTTCATCAAGATAATCATAACATGGTATTTACCGGTTTCCGTAGAGGTGATCTATACATTGTCGATTTTACTAAGAGATCCAAACCTCGTACTTGTCTTATTGCAAAATCTTCTAAAGGGTGGCTTTGGCATAGAAGACTAGGACATGTTGGCATGCGTAATCTAGACAAACTAATCAAAGGTGATCATATACTTGGTGTTAAAGATGTTATCTTTGACAAAGATAGACTTTATAGTGCTTGTCAAGCTGGAAAGCAAGTAGGTGGAAGTCGTCCCGTTAAGAATATCATGACTACTAGGAGACCACTCGAGTTACTTCACATGGATCTTTTTGGTCCCAATGCTTACAAGAGCCTCGGTGGAAATTCCTATGGTCTAGTTATAGTTGATGATTTTTCCAGATTTGAGTGGGTATTCTTTCTTGATGATAAGTCGCAGGTTCAAAAGATCTTCAAGAACTTCGTTCGCAAAGCGCAAAATCAGTTTGAAGTGAAGATCAAGAAGGTTCGGAGCGATAACGGATCGGAGTTCAAGAACACCCATGTAGATACCTTTCTTGACGAACAAGGTGTCTCACATGAGTTCTCGGCTACGTACACGCCTCAACAAAATGGAGTTGTTGAGAGGAAGAACCGAACTCTCATTGAGATGGCAAGAACGATGCTTGACGAATACAAGACGCCAAGACACTTTTGGGCAGATGCCGTGGAAACAGCATGTCATGCCACAAACCGACTTTACTTGCACAAGCTTTTCGGTAAAACGGCATATGAGCTACTCACCGGTAACAAACCCCAAGTTGGATACTTTCGGGTATTCGGCTCAAAGTGCTACATTCTTGATAAGGATCGTCGTACTAAGTTTGCTCCTAAATCTCATGAAGGATTCCTACTTGGTTATGGATCGAACTCTCACACTTACCATGTCTACAACAACTTCACTCGAAAAGTTGAAGAGACGGTAGATGTGATGTTTGATGAATCTAATGGTTCGCAAGTCGAACAATTGCCAAATGATGTAGGTGATAAGGACCCTTCGGAAGCTATCCAAGAGTTGTCCATTGGCAAGATTCGTCCCATGGAGGTGAAGGAAAGTACTTCATCAACTCAAGTGGAAGCCCCTACTTCACGCCAAGGTGAACCTCAACACGACATGGAGGCATCCACAAGCGGTACATGACAAGATGATGAAGAGGAGGAAGTACATCATGAAGATCCACCACAACCTCCTTCACCACCACCTCAAGGGAACGACGACACCTTGAACAACAACGAAGACGAAGGAGATGATGATGAAGAAGAAGCTCCACCATCCAACAAGCCTAAGCTACCCCGAGTTCGAGCAAGAGTGGCCAAGAACCATCCTCTAAACCAAATCTTTAGTGACATACAAACCGGGAGAATCACCCGCTCTAAAACTCGCTTAGCTAACTTTTGTGAGCATTATTCTTTTATCTCTAGCATTGAACCCTTGAAGGTAGAACAAGCTCTTGAAGACCCGGATTGGGTGAACGCGATGCATGAAGAGCTTCACAACTTCGAGAGGAACGAAGTGTGGACACTCGTGGATAAGCCCGAGGATGAGCAGAACATCAGCGAAACCAAATGGGTGTTTCGGAACAAGCAAGACGAAGACGGTCAAGTCGTACGCAACAAGGCTCGTCTCATAGCCCAAGGATATATGCAAGTCAAAGGTATGGACTACGGTGAGACCTACGCCCCCGTCGCTAGACTTGAAGCTATTCGTATTCTTCTTGCTTATGCTAATCACCATGATATCACGCTTTATCAAATGGATATTAAAAGTGCCTTTTTAAATGGTGAGATCTAAGAAGAAGTCTATGTTAAGCAACCACCTGGTTTTGTGAATCCTAAGAAACCTAATCATGTTTACAAGCTTCGTAAAGCCCTTTATGGTCTTAAGCAAGCCCCTCGTGCTTGGTACAAATGCTTAACGAAGTTTCTCATTGAAAAAGGTTTTGAAATTGGTAAAATTGACGCAACCTTATTCACTAAGAGAGTTAATGGTGAATTATTTGTGTGCCAAATCTATGTGGATGATATTATCTTTGTATCTACTAACCCACAATTTAGTGAAAGATTTGGAAGGTTGATGTCCGAGAAGTATGAGATGTCCATGATGTGTGAGCTGAAATTCTTTCTTGGTTTGCAAATCAAGCAAACGAGAGAAGGAACTTTCATCTCCCAGACTAAGTATACCAAGGACTTGATCAAGAAGTTCAACATGCAGGAGTGCAAAGGTATGAAAACTCCTATGCCTACTAGTGGACATGTTGATCTTACCAAGGAGGACGAACCGGTTTATCAAAAGGTTTATCGATCTATGATTGGTTCATTGCTATATCTATGTGCCTCCCGTCCCGATATTATGCTTAGTGTTTGCATGTGTGCTATATATCAAGCTGCACCTAAAGAGTGTCATCTTTTTGCTGTGAAACGTATTGTGAGATATTTGATACAAACACCAAACTTTGGCATTTGGTATCCCAAGGGATCTTCCTTTAACCTTGTTGGCTATTCCGATTCGGACTATGCCGGTGCCAAGGTTGATAGAAAATCCACCTCGGGTACTTGTCAATTTCTTGGTAGATCTCTTGTGTCTTGGTCCTCCAAGAAACAAAACTCGGTATCTCTATCTACTGCCGAAGTTGAGTATATTGCTGCCGGATCATGTTGTGCACAATTACTATGGATGACACAAATGCTTAAGGATTATGGGATCCATGTTAAAATTGTTCCATTACTTTGTGACAATGAAAGTGCTATTAAAATTGGTCATAGTCCTGTGCAACATTCTTGAACTAAACATATTCAAGTTAGACATCATTTCATTCGTGATCATGTTGCCAAAGGAGATAATAATATTAAGCATGTTCGCACTAACAAGCAATTGGCCGATATCTTTACTAAGCCACTTGATTAGAAAACGTTTTGTTATTTGAGGAGTGAGTTGAACATCATTGATGCTTCAAACTTGAGCTAGACTCACTCGGTTGCATGCAAGGGCATGAGCTTTCTTGATATTTCCATGATACTCTTAACATGTTATCTTATACCATTGAATTCTATGCTCCCTTGTATTGCATCTAACATTTTGTAGGTACTTGGAAGAACTTCATTCCACAAGATTGCCATCAACTCAAATCATAAGCAATCTTGTCATGACCAAGTATCCACAACCCCTCTTGATGATGGAAGGAAGAAGACAACAAGAACATATCCTTGAAACATATTTATATTTCTCAATTGGTATCATGTCAAAGGGATATATATTGTTCTTCTTTGCTTGACTAACCTATGTAGGTGACAAGTGTACTAAAACGAGAAGGATTGCTCCCAACTTAAGATGATCTTCATCAACCTCGAGCATCCTCAACAAGTTCACCTACAAGCCACGTCATCAACATCACTCAAAGGTATGTACTCATATCCTTGAAAGACTTCACTTCAAGACATTAGCTAAAGCAACTCAAGTGATATGAAGACATTAAAATGCTTAATCGAAAAATGGTAACCCCATTTTGAGCTTAACGTTGAGTATGACCTATGATCAAGTATTCTTGCTTGGCTCCTAAGTCAATATAATCTAATATAGGTGACCTAGTCACCGCCCATCATCTAGTTAAGAATCTTGTGTGGTTCATTCTCTATTTGCAAGATTTGTTGGAACCACTCAAATCTTCTCTAGTTAATATCTCTTTGTAAAGTCTTTTGCATTTTTCTTGAAAATTTCTTTTCACACTTTGTTATTGGGAATGTTTGAGAAATCTCGATCTACTTCGGAGTCTCCGATTTCAAAATCACTTTGCCAAGTTTCTGTTTTAGCCTCGGAGCCGTCGATACAAATAACTCGGTTCTACCAAATTAGCAGATGAGCTGCACCACAAAATCTCAGTACCACCGATTTGTTTGTCTCAGAGCCACCGATTTGATTTCTTCTCTAATTTGTGTTCATAATTGCAAATCTGTGTTTCTTTAGTGATCCTACAAGTGATGATTTTGTTACTTCGATGATCCCTTCTTATTTAAAAAAAACTTAGGGGGAGAAATTCTTTATTCAAGGATCCCTAACTCAAAGGAGGAGAAGTCTTACAAGATCTCAGATCAGCCAAAGGGAGAGAAATTATTTTCCATGATTCGCTCAGCTTTCATTTCTATGAATCCTACATTCAATGACCCTTGTTCTCAAGGATTCCTTCTTAGTCAATGATCCCTGTATCTATTCCCGTGTATGACCTTTTTGGAAATTAATGCCAAAGGGGGAGAAATACCAAAGCTTCAATGCTAAAAGGGGAGATACATGCTTATGCAAAGGGGGAGATATAATCAAGGGGGAGAATATCAAAGTTTATACTTATATAAACAAGGGGGAGAATACCAAAGTAGGTGGAGAAAAATATGTTTTGGGAGAAAAATATGCTTATTTTTCTTAACTACTCATGTTAGACTTTTCTCACCCTATCCAATCCCAATATCTACATGCAAAGATTCAGGGTGAGAGGATGATCTATTACTTTCATATCTAAGGGGAGAAAGTTCTAAATGATCTTGGAGACATATCAATCTTAAGGAATATTATCTTCTATATGTTCTCCATATCTTGGTACTATTGAGTTCTATTGCCTTTTGATTGGTAGAATACTCTTGTGTTTCCTAACATTTTTTTCTCAAGTGTGTTTCTACTACTAGAATGCTCAAGAACTCAAGGTAAGTATATGCATCATATCTTTGATCAAGATGATCTCTTGCTTCTTGCACATATTGTTTCCAAGAGTGAAGTCTTGAACAAGGATACATCTCATTCATACATATTTGATACATATAGCCAAGATACACATGACTTAATATATCCCTTCTACTATTTGTGTGTCCATGCATTCCAAAGCAACTATCCTTTAAAGGGATTGCACAATTCTAGGGGGAGCAAGTCTAAGTCATGTGTCTCTCAAAGTCTTCATAATATCTATGCATATCTTTATTTGAAGCTTTGATTGTATGTTGTCATCAATTACCAAAAAGGGGGAGATTGAAAGCACAATATGCTCCCTTGGTGGTTTTGATAATTCTTGACAACATACATTGTCTCTTGGACTAATACTTTTACCTAGTGTATTTCAGATGAAGTCCACAGAGAGGGCTGGCAAAAGGATTGTGGAGATTGTGGAGAGATCCCAAGATGCAAGGAAATGGATTGGCAAAGCTTCAAGCAAGAGGACTCTACATTTTACTTTGTGAGAAATCACTTTGAGTCCATAGGAAAGCCAATACTATTAAAATGGGGTAAGGTATTGTTGGTGAACAAAATGCTCATACGTGCCCAAGTGATAGTCACCAAAAACACCCACAAGCCCTTCAACAAAAGTCTGTCCAAAGTCCAATATCCAAAATCGGTGCAACCAACACTTTCCACTCGGTGCCACCAATTCCCATACTGAGATAGACCTAAGCCAAACCCTAACCTTTCGGTGCAACCGATTCTGCTTCGGTGCCACCAAGTTTGGGTTGCCAACTTTCTGTTACCTAATTTCACAAAATCGGTCCTACCGAGTTTGTGGAATCGACGTCACCGAGATTGGGCAATCTGACCGTTGGTCACCTTATCGGTGCAACCGAGTTTTATATATCGGTCTCACCGAGATTCAAAAGTTGCTACCTTTGGAGCAACACGGTACCACAGAGATTCACACATCGGTGTCACCGAGTTGGTTACTTAAGGTGTAACGGTTGGATTTTTGGAGATGCCTATATATACCCCTTCACCACCACCTAATCGAAAGAGAAGCACTCAAAACTATTCCATACTTGCCCCATCATATTTTCTGAGAGAGAGCCACCTACTCATGTGTTGAGATCATGCCATTCCATTCCAACCATATGAATCTTGATCTCTAGCCTCCCCAAGTTGCTTTCCACCAATCCCATCTCTTCCACCAAGCCAAATCTGCGAGAGAGTGATTGTGTGTTGAGGAGTCTATCATCTTGAAGCACAAGAGCAAGGAGTTCATCGACATTGCCGAGCCTATTACCTTTTGGAGGGTGGTGCCTCCTAGATTGGTTAGGTGTTGCTTGGGAGCCTACTACTTCGTGTTGTGGAGTTGAACCAAGAAGTTTGTAAGGGCAAGGAGATCGCCTACTTCGTCAAGATCTACCCATAGTGAGGCTTGTCCTTCGTGGACGGAAGCCGTTATGGAATAGTCAAGGTTGCTACTTCGTGGGTGGAACCCTCCGTGGACTCTCGCGACCGTTACCCTCCGTGGGTTGAAGACTCCATAAACGTGGACGTACGATAGCACCACCTATCGGAACCACGGGAAAAAATCTTCGTGTCCCTCATGCGTTTGATCTCCCTATCTCAACTCTTTACTTCATGTGCAATGTCTTTACTTTCCGCTGCCATATTTGTTGACATGCATGTGTAGGGTGTGCTAGACTTGCTATCTTGCTATAATTGCTAAAATCTGCCAACCAATTAACTTGGGAAAAGGTTAGGTTTTAAATTCCTGCTAGTAGTCTATTCACCCCCCCCTCTAGACACTCTTCTAGTGATCCCTCAATGAAAACAAAGTGTCGACTTTGGTAGGCCTGGGCATTTGGTATAAACCGAAAATTTGGTTTCTACCATTCGTTTTTTTTAAAACTTCGGTTTGCAAAGCTAAAAACCAAAAAAGTCAACACAAAATAGAAACCCGAAAATTCGGTTAACCGAGCTGTTTGGTTTGGTAATCGGTTTATACCGTACTCACCAAATATGCTGATGAATCAGCTGTGTGGCTTGCATCCTTTCCACCTACACTATTATATAGAGTAGAGCTATCCATCTCGTTGTGTGTGGCTAGCCGAGGTGGGACTAAATCACCAAGGTAGCGCCTAGTACGCACGTACAAGTTGACCAGAAAAGCAAGCCGCAACAGCTTGCTAGCTTGGGCCTTCTGTACGCGCACGCGGCTTGGCCCATGATTTTTTTTCGCGAACAACTCGTTGTTGGCTGTACGTACGCGTTCTCGTGACCTCGCGTGCCTGCTAGTTATCTTCGGTTTTTTCTGCTCGGTTACCATGCTAAAACCGAACCGAGTGAATTAAGTTCGGTTTGCAAACATAGAAACCGAATTTCTCTGTACTAACACTAAAAACCAAAATTTTGGTTTTTTCGGTTTCGGTGTCGGTTCAGTCTTCGGTTCATCAGTTTTTATGCCCACCCCTACTAATGATCGTAAGGCTATTCAGAACAAATGGATCTTTAAGAAAAAGACAGACGCATACGGTAATGTCACCGTCTATAAAGCATGACTTGTTGCAAAAGGGTTTTCGCAAGTTCAAGGAGTTGACTACGATGAGACGTTCTCACCCGTAGCGATGCTTAAGTCCGTCAGGATTATGTTAGCAATAGCTGCATTTTTCGATTATGAGATTTGGCAGATGGATGTCAAGACAATGTTCCTTAATGGTTTCCTTAAGGAAGAGTTGTATATGATGCAACCGGAAGATTTTGTCGATCCTAAAAATGCTGACAAAGTATGCAAGCTCCAGCGATCCATTTATGGGCTGGTGCAAGCATCTCGGAGTTGGAATCTTCGCTTTGATGATGTGATCAAAGCGTTTGGGTTCATACAAGTTTACGGAGAAGCTTGTATTTACAAGAAAGTGAGTGGGGGCTCTATAGCGTTTCTAGTGTTATATGTGGATGACATATTGTTGATTGGAAACATTATAGAACTTTTGGAAAGCGTGAAGATATATTTAAACATGAGTTTTTCAATGAAAGACCTCGGAGAAGCTGCTTACATATTAGACATCAAAATCTATAGAGATAGATCTAGACGTTTAATAGGACTTTCACAGAGCACATACCTTGATAAGGTTTTGAAGAAGTTCAAAATGAACCAGTCAAAGAAAGGGTTCTTGCCTATCTTACAAGGTGTGAAGTTGAGTAAGACTCAATGCCCAGCAACAGAAGATAGAAAAAGACGAGAGTCATCCCCTATGTCGCAGCCATAGGCTCTAGCATGTATGCAATGTTGTGCACAAGATCAGATGTGAGCCTTGCCATAAGTATGGCCGGAAGGTTTCAAAGTGATCCAGGAGTGGAACACTAGACATCGGTCAAAAATATCCTTAAGTACCTGAAGAGGACTAAGGAGATGTTTCTCGTTTATGGAGGTGATAAAGAGCTCGTCATAAAGGCTTACGTCGATGCTAGCTTTGACACAGATCCGACTGACTCTAAGTCTCAAACCGAATACGTATTTATTCTGAATGGTGGAGCAGTCAGCTAGTGTACTTCCAAGCAAAGCGTGGTAGCAGGTTCTACATGTGAGGCGGAGTTCATAGCTGCTTCGGAAGTAGCGAAGGAAGGAGTCTGGATGAAGCAGTTCATGACGGATCTTGGAGTTGTGCCCAGTGCACTATATCCGATGACTCTCTTTTGTGACAACACTGGTGCCATTGCTCTGGCCAAGGAGCACATGTTTCACAAAAGGACCTGACATATAAAGCGCCGCTTCAATTCCATCCACGATTACATCAAGGAAGGAGAACATAAACATTTACAAAGTACATACGGATCTGAATGTTGCAGACCCATTGACTAAACCTCTCTCACGAGCAAAACATGATCAGCACCAGAACTCTATGGGTGTTAGATTCATTAGAATGTAAAGCTAAATTATTGACACTAGTGCAAGTGGGAGACTCTTGGAAATATGCCCTGGAGGCAATAATAAAGTGGTTATTATCATATTTCCTTGTTCATGAGAATCATTTATTATCCATGCTAGAATTGTATTGACTGAAAACTTAAATACATGTGTAGATATATAAACAACACCGTGTCCCTAGTGAGCCTCTACTAGACTAGCTCGTTGATCAAAGATGGTTAAGGTTTCCTAACCATAGACATGAATTGTCATTTGATAACGGGATCACATCATTAGGAGAATGATGTGATGGACAAGACCCAACCGTAAGCATAGCATTCGATCGTATCATTTAGTTTGTTGCTACGGCTTTCGTCGTGTCGTTCCTAAGACCATGAGATCATGCAACTTCCTGACACCGGAGAAATGCCTTGTGTGTATCAAACGTCACTTCGTAACCGGGTGATCATAAAGGTGCTCTACAGGTATCTCCGAGGATGTCTGTTGGGTTGGCATGGCTCAAGACAGAGATTTGTCACTCCGTTTGACGGAGAGGTATCTCTGGGCCCTCTCGGTAATACAACATCACAAGAAGCTTGCAAGCAATGTGACTAAGGAGTTAGTCACAGGATCTTGTATTAAGGAACGAGTAAAGAGACTTGCCGGTAACGGGATTGAACTAGGTATGAGATACCGACGATCGAATCTCGGGCAAGTAACATACCGATGGATAAACGGAACTGCATACGGGATTGACTGAATCCTTGACATCGTGGTTCGATCGATAAAGATCTTCGCAGAATATGTAGGAACCAATATGGACATCCAGCTCCCGCTATTGGTTATTGACCAGAGAGTTGTCTCGGTCATGTCTACATGGTTCTCGAACCCGTAGGGTCCGCACGCTTAACGTTCCATGACAATATACTATTATTCAGTTGTTTATGTTGGTGACCGAATGTTGTTCGGAGTCCTGGATGAGATCCCGTACATGACGAGGAGCTCCGAAATGGTCTGGAGGTAAAGATTCATATATTGAAAGTTGGTATTTGGGTTCCGGAAAAGTTCTGGGTTTTTACCGGTTTTTGTCGGGAATGCCAGAAGGGGTTCCGAGGGTCCATTTGGGAGGTCCACCTGCCCCAGAGGGCCTCATGGGCTGAGAGAGGGGGCTCACCAGCCCCTCCCAAGGCCCGTGCGGCTAGGGTTTGGGGAAACCCTAGGGGTGGCCGCCACCCCTTGCCTTGGGGGCCAAGGCAGCCCCTAGGGGCACCGCCCCCACCCCTTGGGGGAACCCTAGGGCGGCAGGCCACCTCCCCTTGCCCCTATATATAGATGAGTGGAGGGAGGGGCTGCACACGCATTATTCCCACGCCCTGGCGGTAGCCCTCCCTCTATCCCGTTGCTCCTCCGTCCTAGATCTAGTAGCGCTTGGCGAAGCCGTGCTGGACTAGCTCCACCACCACCGTCACCACGCCGCTGTGTTGTCGAAGAACTCATCTACTACTCTGCCCTCGCTCGCTGGACCGAGGAGGCGAAGACGTCATCGAGCTGCACGTGTGCAGAACGCGGAGGTGTCGTCCATTCGGCGCTTGATCGGGACGGATCACGATTGGATCGTGAAGACGTACGACTACATCAACCGCGTTTTTAACGCTTCCGCTTAACGGTCTACAAGGGTATGTAGACACACTCTCCTTCTCGTAGCTTTCATCTCCATGGTTAGATCTTGCGTGTGCGTAGGAAGATTTTTTGCTTTCCATGCAACGTTCCCATACAAAATGAACCCTCCCAAAGACCTTTTGGGGACTACCGTCGTTGTGGAGCCGCGAGAGGTCGCTGCAATACAGTCTGCAACCACCACCACTCAGCCGACCGAATCCGAATCACCATCACCGAGCCCAGAGCAACCATGACGGGTCGCCCGACATCAAATCCGGCTAGTTCCATCCGCACAGCCACAGACAGTCGCCGCCACCTAGTACCTCATTGGTCACCGCTCAGACTCAGCCGCACGGAGACAGTCGGAGGACCCGTCATAGCAGCAGAGGCTGACGGACATGGCGGTAGCGCGTAGGGATGCGACTGGACACAGCCGGAGGATCCATCACCGCGGCAGATGCCGACAACGCATCGGGATGCAATCCCTGCGGTGCACCACGCGACCAGACCCATGCCATAAGCCGCGGCGAGCCGCACCATGCCATAAGCCGCGGCGAGCCGCACAACACAAGCACAACGTCCCCGTCGTGCTACCGCATCTCACGCTACATGCACCCATCGAGGAGGGAAGAAGAGGCCCCGCCATGACCGACGCCAACCGGGCTTCGCCCGACATCGCTCTCTGCGATGGCGAGGAGAAGAAGTGGGGAACGGCCGAGGGCCTAGCGGCGGTAGGGTTCGCTCCGTTGCTCGCGAGAGCGAACTATTCGTTTTTCTCTTCGTTCACAAATATAATATGTTTTAGATATTAAAATATGGACTATATAGAGATGAGTGAACAAACACGCTAAAAAAGTTAAAATATTTAGGAATGGAGGGAGTACCAATTACAAATTGTAGCACTCAATTTCTACATTTGACAGGGGCAGCACAAAATTTCTAAACCTCCATCTGCAGGAAAAACAATTCATCTCGGTCTATCACAAACATGAAAGAAGGGCATAACTTGTTAGAAGGGAGAGAGAGATTTGGTGGAATAGTTGATGTATTGCTTGAGCCTTGTGGGCATATATATAGGAGTACATGATCAACTTGGAGTACAAGACAAGGCATGACAAATCCTAGTCTATCTCATATTTCCTAATAATCAATATACTCAATAAACCCCACAGTCACAACGGTAGCGACGCTGACGGTGAGACTGGAGAAGAATCCGAAGGTAAGCCGACGGTCATCCCCCCACAGTCGGAACGGTCGATGCATCGCGGAAGTCGTGGCTGGAGTAGAAACCGACGGGGTTGCTCAAGCAAGGCGGTAGCCCTTTGTGCCGATGTCGAGGGAGCCGAGAGCGTAGGGTGGTGTAGCCGTGGTCGAGGTAGCCGTGCGAAGAATGCCGTGGTCGATGTCGAGTCGGGGTAGCCGGTGTCGAGGTAGTCGCCGAGGAGCCGCGTGCGCAATGAGGCGCCGAGTTAGTCATGGGCGCAGTGGTGTCGAAGTAGTGGTGCGCCGGGAAGAAGACGAAGTTGAGACGCATCGCGCCGGGATTGCCAGGTCCGGGGACACGTCATAGGCGAAGGCCCGCATCGGTGTTGCCAGCACCGGGCATGCGTAGATAGACGAATTCGATGTTGACGATGCATCGCTCCAGGCTTGCCAGGCCCGGGGACACGTCGTGGACGAATGCATGCATTGGTGTTGCCAGCACCGAACATGCGTAGACAGGGACCTGCACGAGCTGTATGGCATGCCTGAGAAGTCGGAGGGGCCAGCAAAGAAGGACTCGACGACGGTTGCGGCGCAAATCGGCGGGGGGCCGATGTCGCCCGCGATGGTCGGAGTAGATTAAGTGGTCGGGGTAGACGACGACGACGCTGGCGATAAGCTGGGGCTGGACGAAGACGAAGGGGTTGGACGGGCGGCGCGACTCGGGTGGGCGAGCGACAGCGGCGCCAAAGAGGCGTGGCGTGGCTCGGGTGAACGAGCCGCAGCGACGCCGAAGAGTAGCGGCGGCGGCGGCCTGATGGCGGCGGCGGCGGCTGGTTAGGAGCGCGGCGGCGATGCTCGAAGAAGGCATGGAAGAACCCGACATCATGACGAAGACCGGCGCAGACGATGGCGTTCCCGGGCCAAGGAAGGCGGCACGGCGCATACCAGAAGAAGTCGACGCGCGGGGACGGCGGAGTGGACCGCGCGCTGTGGCGCTCGCCCCGAAGGGGCGACGAACCGGAAGCGCGCGGGTCGGGGCGACGGCGGGAAGACCTCGAGGCGGCGGCGTGGACCGCGTGCCGCTGCGCGATGGCCCGAAAGGGCGACACAACGGCGGCGCGCGAGTCGGTGCAACCGCGGGGACGGCCTCGGGCGGCGGCGGAGACCGCGTGCCACGCTCGCTACGGCCCGATGGGGCGACGCAGCGGCAGCGCGAGGGTCGATGCAGCCACGGGGACAGCCTGGAGCAGACGGCCTCGGGGCGGCGATGGACCGCGGGCCGCGACACTACGGCCCAAAGGGGCGACGCAGCGGTAGCATGCGGGTCGGTGCGGCCGCGGGGAGAACCATGGGGTGGCGGCGCTGCGGCCCGACGGGGCGACGCAACGGCAGCCCGGTGCTCGATCGGTGGAGGCGCGCGCAACCGACGGGCCAGGTTGGTCGCACGGCGTAGATGAGGCGGATCGCGGCGGCGAGCGGGTGATCAATCTGATCGCGCGCGAGGTCGGGGACGCCGCTTGATGGAGGCGGGATGACGGTGGAGTCCGAGATGAAGCCGGCGACGACGGTCGGCAGAGCGGCCGTACAGGCGCGGCGTTGATCGACAGGCGGGCCGACGCGCGAACGGCGGCTGTGATGGGCCGCC
This sequence comes from Elymus sibiricus, assembly GCA_039707655.1. Lineage (NCBI taxonomy): Eukaryota > Viridiplantae > Streptophyta > Magnoliopsida > Poales > Poaceae > Elymus > Elymus sibiricus. The sequence continues at coordinate 102,671,631 of CM077669.1, read as the reverse complement.
GCATGGCGCGAGGCCGCCGGGTTGGGGCGATGCAGGAGTCCCAATGAGAGCAGGGCGCTGACGGCCGGCGTAGGGCGACGGGCGAGCAGACGCGCGGGCGACGGCCGTGAGGGGCCGCCGCGTCGCGCGAGGCCGCCGGGTCGGTGTAGAGGCCGGGTCGCGCCGATGTCGGAGTAGAGGCGCAGGGTCGACGGCAGCAGCGGACGACGCAAACCGATCTTATATCGGAAAACCAAAAAGAAAACGCCGATCAATGCGACCGGCGGAAGAGAGAAAACCCCGAATCAAGAGATCGGGAAAAAGACTCTCTAGGGCAGTCGGTCAACACGACCGGCGGACGAACCCTAGGTATGGGCAGCGCGGCCCCCGGCGGCGGTCATGGAGGCCGACCGCCCCGGGAGCGGCACGCGGTGCGGAAGCGGTGGGCGGCGACTAGGTCTAGAAACTTGCGGCAGATACCATGTTAGAAGGGAGAGGTGGATTTGGTGGAATAGTTGATGTATTGCTTGAGCCTTGTGGGCATATATATATGAGTACATGATCAACTTGAAGTACAAGACAAGGCAGGACAAATCCTAGTCTATCTCATATTTCCTAATAATCAATATACTAAAACATAACTTGGCCACAGCCGCACAAGGATTCGTACAACGATAAGCGTAGTGGCAACAGAGCAAAACGCACCACCATTACTGTCTTCTAGGTCACGGTCAATCTCACGGCACAAAACAGCAGTATGTCTGTTAAGAGCAAGTACAATAGTCCTATTCAGCAGGCTACAAGCGATTCCACCTCAGCAAAATTCTGAGCTGGAGGAGAGTAAAGGCAGGAGAGAGAAGGGTACGGGCGCTTCGCTAGTCGCCCGGCTGCAGCACGAGACGCGAGAAAGTTTCGCTCGCTTGCAGCCCGAAGCCGGCGACAGCGCTGCTGCTCCCAATCCCCTGCGCTCACCATCCAATCAACTGCTTTTTCCTTTCTTACCATGCATGCAAACATTGATTACCCTGGCCATCCAACAGGTCGTATAAAGCCAGCCTTATTACACAGACTTCTTCTATGAAGGCTATTGGCTGACATGGTACCGATATAGAGCCGTTAGCCGGCGTTTCTATTAGCCATGCTCTTACGAATTAGTGGTAAAACAAAGTCACCTTGGTTACAGCATCATGTCTTGTTTAAACACGCCTAACACGGCCTTAGTGATTTAGACAATGTTTTAAATAGCGGGCTATGGCAAATAGCGGCGGACCTCCAAATAGGCTATAGCGGGCTATAGCAGGCTATAGCGTGCTTTTTGTACATGAGATCATTTAGCGGCACCCTGATGAAAAGGCTATAGCAAGGCTATAGCGGGGCTATAGCGGGCTATTTAAAACTATGGATTTAGATGACGACCGATTTCTGATAATTAACACCAAGACTTCGAGTACTGTATCACTGAGACAACATATTGTCAGGACCAGCTTCCATCGATACATGGATGATATGCCCCCAAACAAGAGACCCCAACAGCAGCAAAGTTAGTTCATACCTGCAGATATATTTAGTTAGAATTCAGAAGCAACCGATATGGATGTAAAACCTTCACTTCCGCGGTTTCAAAATGTGGCCTGCATGCAAAACTGATAGCTTCGGACTAGAGGCGCATAAGGTGCTCATTCATGCTTCAAAATACTCCCAAAGACATCTTATGGCAGTTTGGGAGCAATATAAGCAAATTTATGCCTGGTTTGACAAAATGAAAAGTACAGTAAACCTTAAGCGTAAATCGAAAATGTCACATAAGCTGATTGTCCATGTTTCAGGTGAATCCCAGGGCCATGTAATTCCAGTTTTGAAGCAATCTGAAGTGAGTAAAAATAATAGAAACATAACATTGAGTGGTAATAAAAAGCCTCAAGGCCCTCAAACATTAACTAACTTGTGTGCAGATTATGCCACATACTTCTTTTGAATACCATCAGATCAATGAATTATGTGCAGATTTCTAAGACCTAAAGATGGAACGTAAGCCCCAGGCATTTCCCCTCCTATATGCAGACAAGTCTGAACAAGCCACACAATGAGAGCCCTAACACCTAAGGGCAAATTTCTGAAATCTCCCTACAAAATCTCCAGAGAGAAGCGCTGGCAACAACCTGATCAGCCTGATATTGAACAAGCTCAATATAACCAACAAGACAGATTGGTTCCAACAGACTAGATTTTTCACCTTTTCTGGAGCATGCTTATACTCCTCCGTTTCTAAATATGTCTTTTTAGAGATTCAATAAGGACTACATATGGATGTATATAGACTTATTTTAGAGTGTAGATTCAGTCATTTCGCTCCGTATGTAGTCCAAATTGGAATCTCTTAAAAGACTTATATTTAGGACTATGAATCGTGGGTGCAATGTGTGTGGGTGCACAAAAAACACTCTCAGGAAGGAACGGAGGAAGTATATAATTTGACAAACTTTAGAGGATCTAATCAGCATGAGATTAGCTTGAATAGGCTCAACTACAGCACTGGGACCAGAGTTATCAGACCCGGCTTGGACAAGCAATTTGGACCAGAGAAACTAAAACGCAAGAACCAAAATGGGCAGTGTTACCTCGATCAGGAGACGAGAATTGGAAACACGGGGTGGTTTTAAGTCAACCTGACTGCATTTTGTAAAACTGATGGGTACAAGTCATTGGATAAAAATGTGAATTTATCTCGATTTTCTCTTGTTCTTCAAAGGTAATATAGTAGCTGAAGTTAATCTCTTGATGCTCGTTCCAAGTTCGAAGTAGCTTTTGTCCAAAAAAAAACCTGCTTCCTGACACGATTGCCTCTTTATCTTTATAATTTATATAGATATTACCTCCGTCCCGAATTACTTGTCTTATATTTGTCTTATATTAAGCACGTTTAAGTATTGGATACATCCGTATCTAGAGTCTAGACAAATCTAAGACAGGTAATTCGGGACAGAGGGAGTAGATTTTATGGGGTTATTACGTAGTAAGTCCATTTTGTACAAGAGCCCCTACTATCTGATAGAAAAGGGTCCCATGATCCCGAGCCAATCTTACCTCGGCTTGCAAACCCCAAGTTTGTATATGAAGAGCTAATCAAATTGTATTTTTTTCTAGAATGGATTTCTTATCACTAGTAGAAAACAGGGCTTTGGTCCAGCCCTGAAAAGCCCATTAATCCCGGTTCACTCACGAACCGGGACCCATGGGGGCATTGATCCCGGTTCGTGAGGCCAGGGCGCCGGCCGGGCCTCGTGGGCCATTGGTCCCGGTTCGTCTGACCCCTTTGGTCCCGGTTCCAGACACGAACCGGGACCAATGGGCCTCGCTCCTGGCCCACAACCATTGGTCCCGGTTTGTGGCTGGAACCGGGACCGAATGTTGTCCTTTAGTCCCGGTTCCAGCCACAAACCGGGACCAATGGTTGGCCTATATATACCCCCCTGCCCGCGAGGAGAGCAGTGCACTGCTCTGTTTTTTTGGCCAGCCGTGGGAGAGCTTTGTGGTGCTCTAGCTCACCTCCTATGCACATGAGGTGTTCGATGAAATGCCCGAGCCACACTTAAGCTTTCTCCTCTGGAAGCTCCTTGTCCAAGCTCCATTTTCCTCAAGATTTGTCTAGGTTTGGCGGTCCGTCCTGTCCCGTCCCCGTCCTCACCGCCATCGATTGCCCGCGCCCATCTCGGCGCCGGCACCACCGTGGTTAGCCTCTTCTTCTTATCTTCTTTCTAAAAGAAAAAAGTTCTTACTTGTATGATTTAGATAGATACTTGTGTAACTTTCTTACTTTTATTATTGTTTGTTATTATATAGTGCGATGGTTTTGGTTATATGTTGTTCTAGATAGTTCTTACTTTTATGATTTAATTAGATGCTCTAGAGAGTTATATGTTGTTCAATAATGAGAACTATATAACGCACGCAGATGAACCGGCAATGGATGTACGGTGACCGACGCACCTCCGAGTATATTAAGGGCCTGCATAATTTTCTCGAAGCGGCTGAGGCAAACAAGCGGAATGGTTTTATGCATTGTCCATGTACTGTCTGTGAGAATACGAAGGCTTTCTCCAACTCTAAAACCCTTCACTTCCACCTGCTTGAGAAGGGTTTTATGCTACACTATAATGTTTGGACCAAGCACGGAGAAAGTGGGGTTATGATGGAAGACAACGAAGAAGAAGAGGATGATGACAACTACCCGCCCCCTGAATACGGTGATGCTGCAATGGGGGAAGCTGAAGATCAAGAGGAACCAGACGATGTGCCCGATGATGATCTTCGCCGGGTCATTGTTGATGCACAGAGAGAATGCGAAAGTGAAAGGGAGAAGTTGAAGTTTGATCGCATGTTAGAGGATCACAAAAAAGGGTTGTACCCAAATTGCGAAGATGACAACAGAAAGCTCGGTACCACACTGGAATTGCTGCAATGGAAGGCAGACAATGGTGTATCTGACAAGGGATTTAGTTCGCTACTGAAAATAATGAAGAAGAAGCTTCCAAAGGATAACGAATTGCCCGACAGTACGTACGAAGCAAAGAAGGTTCTATGCCCTCTAGGATTGGAGGTGCAGAAGATACATGCATGCCCTAATGACTGCATCCTCTACCGCGGTGCGTACGAGGATTTGAACGCATGCCCGGTATGCGGTGCATTGCGGTATAAGATCAGAAGAGATGACCCTGGTGATGTTGAGGGCCAGCGCACCAGGAAGAGGGTTCCTGCCAATGTGATGTGGTATGCTCCTATAATACCACGGTTGAAACGTCTGTTCAGAAACAAAAAGCATGCCGAGTTGATGCAATGGCACATAAAAGACCGTAAGAAAGACAGGAAGTTGAGAGCACCCGCTGACGGGTCGCAGTGGAGAAAGATCGAGAGAAAGTGGAGCGACTTTACAGGTGACCCGAGGAACGTATGGTTTGGTTTAAGTGCAGATGGCGTTAATCCTTTTGGGGAGCAGAGCAGCAAGCATAGCACATGGTCTGTGACTCTATGTATGTATAACCTTCCTCCTTGGTTGTGCATGAAGCGGAAGTTCATTATGATGCCAGTGCTCATCCAATGCCCTAAGCAACCCGGCAATGACATTAATGTGTACCTAAGGCCATTAGTTGGTGAACTTTTACAGCTATGGAATGGAAGAGGTGTACGTGTGTGGGATGAGAACGAACAGGAGGAATTTGACCTACATGCGTTGCTGTTTGTAACCATCAACGATTGGCCTACTCTCAGTAACCTTTCAGGACAGACAAACAAGGGATACCACGCATGCACACACTATTTAGATGACACCGACAGTATATATTTGGACAAATGCAGGAAGAATGTGTACCTGGGGCATTGTCGATTTCTTCCGACCAACCATCAATGTCGAAAGAAAGGAAAGCATTTCAAAGGTGAGGCAGATCACCGGAAGAAGCCTGCCCTCCGTACTGGTGATCACATACTTGATATGGTCAATGATTTACAAGTAATCTTTGGAAAGGGTCCTGGCGGACTATCTGTTCCGACTGACGATGCGGGACGCGCACCCATGTGGAAGAAGAAATCTATATTTTGGGACCTACCCTATTGGAAAGACCTAGAGGTCCGCTCTGCAATCGACATGATGCACGTGACGAAGAATCTTTGCGTGAACCTGCTAGGATTCTTGGGAGTGTATGGGAAGACAAAAGATACACCGGAGGCACGGGAGGAACAGCAACGTGTGCATGAAAAAGAAGGCATGCATCCAAAGCAGTATGAAGGTCCTGCCAGCTACGCTCTTACCAAAGAAGAGAAGGAAATCTTCTTTGAATGCCTGCTCAGTATGAAGGTCCCGTCTGGCTTCTCGTCGAATATAAAGGGAATAATAAATATGGCAGAGAAAAAGTTCCAGAACCTAAAGTCTCATGACCGCCACGTGATTATGACGCAACTGCTTCCGGTTGCATTGAGGGGGCTTCTACCGGAAAACATTCGATTAGCCATTGTGAAGCTATGTGCATTCCTCAATGCAATCTCTCAGAAGGTGATCGATCCAGAAATCCTGCCAAGGTTAAGGAGTGATTTGGTGCAATGTCTTGTTAGTTTCGAGCTGGTGTTCCCACCGTCCTTCTTCAATATCATGACGCACGTTCTAGTTCATCTAGTCGATGAGATTGTTGTTCTGGGCCCTGTATTTCTACACAATATGTTCCCCTTTGAGAGGTTCATGGGAGTCTTAAAGAAATATGTTCATAACCGCGCTAGGCCAGAAGGAAGCATCTCCATGGGCCATTAAACAGAGGATGTCATTGGGTTTTGTGTTGACTTCATTCCTGACCTTAAGAAGATTGGTCTCCCTCAATCGCGGTATGAGGGGAGACTGACTGGAAAAGGCACGCTAGGAGCGGACTCAATAATATGTAGGGACGGGCATTCTTGGTCTCAAGCACACTACACAGTTCTACATAATTCTAACTTGGTGACCCCGTATGTCGATGAACACAAGAATATTCTGCGCTCCAAACACCCGGAGCAGTGTGACGACTGGATTACATATGAACACATCAGGACTTTCGGCAGTTGGTGGCAAACACGTCTCATGGGTGACAACACTGTTTCTGATGAGTTGTACTCGTTGGCCAGGGGACCATCTTCGACTGTATTGACTTACAAAGGGTACGAGATATATGGGAATACATTTTACACGATCGCCCAAGATCAAAAGAGCACCAACTAAAACAGCGGTGTTCGCTTTGATGCAGCAACCAATAGGGGAAATGACACATATTATGGTTACATAGTGGACATATGGGAACTTGACTATGGACATGATTTCAAGGTCCCTTTGTTTCAGTGCAAATGGGTCAATCTGTCAGGAGGCGGGGTACAGGAAGACCCACAGTACGGAATGACAACAGTGGATCTGAACAATTTTGGGTACACAGACGAACCATTCGTGCTAGCCAATGATGTGGCGCAGGTTTTCTATGTGAAGGACATGTCTACCAAACCAAGAAAAAGAAAAGATAAGGAAGCGAATACATCATACGATGAGCCAAAGCGCCACATAGTTCTTTCAGGAAAAAGAGACATCGTGGGATTGGAGGGCAAGACAGACATGTCCGAAGATTATGAAAAGTTTCATGAAATTCCTCCCTTCAAAGTCAAGGCTGACCCAAGCACTCTGTTAAACGATGAAGATTATCCATGGTTACGGCGCAATAAGCAAAGGACACAAGCGAAGAAAAAGTGAAGACTTTCTCTCCACAACTATATCATTGCAGTTACATGTGAAGAAATGAAATGCCTTTTGTAACAGATGAGTTTTCGTCCGAAACCCTGATACTTCGAAAGAGATTGTCCGTTTTGTACACGAAGTGCATCCAGTTTTTGCCGTAACCCTCTCAACTTTTTATAACATGCTATGAGGGTGAAATGATGATACCATGCCAACTTTCAACCTTTTCAGAGTTCATTTGTAGTGCTTTTCAATTTCAGGGTCATTTAGCTCAAAAAATCAGTAAATGCATGAAAAATACGAAATGAAGTCAGAAAGGGTTGAAAATTGATGATGTGGCTTTGAATGGTGCATTTTGAACACACAAAAAGTCTGGAGTTCGAATAAGTTCAAATAAGTTCAAAAAATGAAATCCCTTTGTAACAGATGAGTTTTCGTCCGAAACCCTGATACTTCGAAAGAGATTGTCTATTTTGTACACGAAGTGCATCTAGTTTTTGCCGTAACCCTCTCAACTTTTTAGCACATGCTATGTGGGTGAAATGATGATACCATGCCAACTTTCAACCTTTTCAGAGTTCATTTGTAGTGCTTTTCAATTTCAGGCTCATTTAGCTCAAAAAATCAGTAAATGCATGAAAAATACCGAATGAAGTCAGAAAGGGTTGAAAATTGATGATGTGGCTTTGAATGGTGCATTTTGAACACACAAAAAGTCTGGAGTTCAAATAAGTTGAAAAAATGAAATCCCTTTGTAACAGATGAGTTTTCGTCCGAAACCCTGATACTTCGAAAGAGATTGTTCATTTTGTACACGAAGTGCATCCAGTTTTCGCCGTAACCCTCTCAACTTTTTAGCACATGCTATGTGGGTGAAATGATGATACCATGCCAACTTTCAACCTTTTCAGAGTTCATTTGTAGTGCTTTACAATTTCAGGGTCATTTAGCTCAAAGAATGAACTAATAGCAAAAAGAATGAACTAGAAAACTTTTATGAAACTCTAATAGCAAAAAGAATGAACTAAAAATAATCAATTAAAATATTCTGTTATTATCAACTAAAACAAAACTATAATATTCTTCAATAGCAAAAAGAATCAACTAAAAAGCTTTTATAAAACTCTAATAGCAAAAGGAATCAACTAAAAAGCTTTTATAAACCTCTAGTATTTTTGAAACTAGAATTATATAAAATTTATGCAACTAAAATTATCAAAGTATTTTTTGTTCAAAACATTAATAGCAATGAGAATTTTCATAACGAATTTTTTTGTTAGAAACTTTAATAGCAAACTAAAATAACCAAATCTGTTTTTGATTAAAACAGAAATTTAAAATAACCTAAAACTTACCAAATTGAATATAATGATAAAACACAGTAATATTAAATAGCAGGAAAAAGAATCACTCAAAAATCTATTTTTTAGTAAAGTTATTCACAAACTAGTGATTCACACAAATTTCAAAAAATTCAAATTTAAACTATTCAAAGTTGAAAACTAATGGCACTAACAGAAAGTTTATAATTTTTGTGACCTAAAAGCAAAAAGAATCTCTGAAAAGCAGTAAAGAGGAACAAAATAAAATAAATAAAGCAAAAAACAAAACAAAAAAACTGGATTTTTTTAAAAAAAAATGCCACCTACTGGGCCACCACGGCCTGAATACGACTAGAAACAAAACCAGTTTGTTGGGCCAGGATTCAGGCCCGCAGAAGGCCCAATAGGCCCATAGGCAGTGACAAATTAGGCCCGGAAGCCTGCAGTTGAGAGGAGCTCGAGAGGGTGTGCGCAGCAGCGCTTATAAACCACTCTCAAGCTCTCTCAGCTAGCGAGGTGGGACTAAAAATTTGGCCCCGGGCAGCACCACCCTTTGGTCCCGGTTCGTGGCACCAACCGGGACCAATGCGCCCCTTTAGTCCCGGTTGGTGCCACCAACCAAGACCAAAGGTCCCTGTTTCCGGCCTTTTGGGCTGCTGAAAACTGACCTTTGGTCCCGGTTGGTGGCACCAACCGGGACTAAAGGGGTGCATTGGTCCCGGTTGGTGCCACCAACCGGGACCAATGCTCTGGGTATATAAGTAGCACTTAGGCTGCCCAGACTTTTCAGTTCTCATCTCGCCCCCGCCCCCGACGACGCCGACGAAATCGACGCCGCCAGGCTGCCCAGACGCCGCCCGCCGCCCCCGCCGTCGCCGCCGAGCCCTGCCCCGACGCCGTCAGGCTGCTCCACCTCGCCGTCGTCGCCGTCGCCGAGCTGCCCCGACGCCGTCCCCGCTCCCACTGTGAGCCGCCGCGCCGTTCCCCTCCTCTCCTCTCCCCCCCACACCCCGACGCCGCCGCTCGTCGCGATGCCGACGCCGCCCGCGCTCCGGCCGCCCGCGCTCTGCTTGCCGCGCTCTGCTTGCCGCGCCGCCGCCGCCGCCTCTGCCTTTTTTGTTGTTCATATGTATGCATTGATGTATATGTATGCAGATGTGTATGCAGATGTATATGGATGATCCATGGATATGTATGCATTGATGTATACTTTTTTTGTTCATATAACTTTTTTTTGTTCATAGAATTTTTTTTTGTTCATAGAACTTTTTTTTGTTCATAGAAAGTTTTTATATATGATCCATGGATATATGAGCAATGATGATGTTGTTGATGATATGAGTTCTTTGATGAGGGGTGAGCGTCGTTGTCGTCTACCCCCTCCCCGATAACTTCGACATGAGGGGGGACGTCGGACATGACATGAGGGGTGAGCGTCGTTGTCGTCTACCCCCTCCCCGATAACTTCGACATGAGGGGGGACGTCAGACATGACATGAGGGGTGAGTGTCGTTGTCGTCTACCCCCTCCCCGATAACTTCGACATGAGGGGGGACGTCGGACATGACATGAGGGGTGAGCGTCGTTGTCGTCTACCCCTCCCCGATAACTTCGACATGAGGGGGGACGTCGGACATGACATGAGGGGTGAGCGTCGTTGTCGTCTACCCCCTCCCCGATAACTTCGACATGAGGGGGGACGTCGGACATGTCATGTGGAATTTTTTTTGTTCATATAGAAAACTCCGGTAACATAGATTTATCAAGAATGCCCCCATTATGGATTTGCACAAGTTGATCCAATTTTTTTCTGATCTCATATATATATATATATTCTTCTATATGTCACGTTGTTTGTCAAAGTATTCAAGAAATCCATGGCTTCATCATTAGCCGGAAGTAACAGGCGTATGATGCTACGAAGCTCTTCAAAGTTGTTTTGGAACGGAGTTCCGGATAGAATAATTCGCTTTTTGGTACGAATTTCAGCAAAGGCCTTCCAAATAGCGATATTCGGAAGGCTCTTGCTGAACTTCGTACCAAAAAGCTAATTAATTATCCTATCCGGGACTCCGTTCCAAAACAATTTTGGAGAGCTTCGTACCATTATGCGCCTGTTACTTCCGGCTAATGATGAAGCCATGGTTTTCTTGAATCCTTTGACACTAGACAACGTGACATATAGAAGGGTAGATGAGATCAGGAAAAATATGGACCATTTTCTGCACATCCAGAATGGCGCCATTTTGTTAATTAAATCCCTTAAAGGTTAAGAGAATCCCTTGTTTGACATTCATGAGAGAGGCGGTCCGGACGTCGGACATTCATGTTTGTATATTAATTGCCATGTTGTAATATTTGCAGAAACTATGGCTCAAAGAGACTTGGAACAAGAACAGTTGTTGGGGGACATAATCCTCGGCGGACGTGATGTCTTGTCGTTTCTCAACGACACCGATGGTCTGGAAGGAGAGGATGACGGCTCCGGTGATCGAACAGCTATTGCAAAGTCCGGCGAGGTATATATATTAATTAAGCCTGTGCTGACTAGCTAATTGATGCATTAATTGTTTTGGTATGTACATATATTAACTCTTCTTTCTTCTTTTATAGCCCTCCGGATCGAACCAAACTTCGGTAACGAGACGAGGCCCGACGAAGAGGTTGCGCAAGGATGAAAGGTTCACGATCACAGCACTCGCGGACGATGGCCATCCGATTGAACCCAAGTGGACCAAGGACACATTTTCTGCTCAGTGCGGAGTTATTGTTAGGGACAACATCCCGATCAGCATCAAGCAATGGAATAAGCCTAAGGACGACGCCCCTGAAGGTGATTATGTCACCGATAGACAGAAAGATGATCTTTGGACCGCGCTGAAGGCAAATTTCACCCTACCGCCAGAGGAGGATCCGAATAAGCCAGTTATAGAGCCACTGGTCAAGGCGTGTGCTCTTAAGAAGATGGCAGATCTATTCAGGAGGTGGAAGAATGAGTTGAAATCAAAGTTTGTCGACAAAGGGAAGACTCCAGAATTCACCGGCCGATTTGAGAAGATAAGAGATCACTGGCCCGCATTTGTGGCCTACAAGACATCGGACAAGAGTAAGAAAATGTCAGAGACAAACAAGAACAACGCTGCAAAGAAGCAGTATCACCATCACACGGGGTCAGGTGGCTACCTCAAAGCCCAGCCGTTGTGGGACAAAGCTAAGAATGACCTGATTGCTAAAGGGGTCGTACCACAGACATTGAACTGGCCAGACCGTTCAAGGACTTGGTTCTTCGGGGTTGGGGGAACTTTGGACCCTGAAACAGGGAAGTGCCGTTGGACGGACGAGCAACTTGCAATACCCGTCACGAAGCTTCAGAAGTATATCACCGCAGCGCAGGAAGGGACGTTCATTCCCGACAGAGAGAAGGACGAGCTGACTGAGGCCCTAGGGAATGCTGAGCACCCTGGACGAACACGAGGCACACCAGGCTCCGATCCATGGAAGGTTGGGTTTCCCGACGTAGGCGGTTACAGAAGCTGGGAGAGAAAGAGGAAAGCGGAGCTGAGCGACATGCAGAAGCTCAATGCAAGACTACAAAAGCTAGAGGAAGCTCAGAGCCAGCGAGCTGCCGGCCAACCATCTCAGCGGCACGAAGCTACCCCAGAAGCTACCCCGCCATCTCAGCGGAGAAGCAGTATCGCTTCCACGGAGCCCGTTCAGCCTGACTTCACGTCTCCTTGCTACCCCGTGGATACTATCACAGAGGCTCAACATTGCGAGCTTATGACGAAATGCCGGAACCTCACTTTCAAGGCGGCTGTCGGCTCTGTTGCACCTCCTCAACCCAACAAAACTTTTCACCGCCGTCCGATTCCACATGGCTATACTGTTGTGATGGTGGATGAAGTAATGGAGGGATTTGAGGAGCTCGAGCTTGACCACTCTACAGGTGAAGGGGAGAATCGGCTGGTTCGTGCTCTGAGGAGTACATGTCTATGGCAGAAGGAGTACATCAAGCTTCCAAACTGGACACCTCCGCCTCCTCCTCCTCCTCTGGCGAGTCAGGGCACTCCGCCTCCTCCTCCTCCTCCTCCGGCGAGTGATCAGGGCACTCCGCCTCCTTGTCCGGCTCCTCCGACGCGTCAGGGCACTCCGCCTCCTCCTTCGCCTACTCCGGCGCGTCGGAGCAGTCCGCCTCCTCCTCAGCCTCGTCGGCAATGGCGGAAGACAGACGCCGCCGCTCCGGCTCCTCCGGCGCGTCGGATTTCTCTGCCTCGTCAGCAGCGACGGAAGAGAGACGCCGCCGCTCCGGCGGCTAGCAATACAAGCAGAGGCGGGAGCCAATTCAGATACGGTCCATCTCTCAAGCCTCTGGAAAAGTTACCATATGAGAGGACCGAGCAGGAAAACGAGGACATATGTCGTGCCCAACTGAGGGACCATTTTGCAAAGAAAACTCCACCTCCGAAGGAGAAGGTAGATCCGGTGAAAGTGAAGCGCACTATGAATGCTTTGAAGCGACCACCACCGCCTCCGCCAGATTCTAACTATGACCGCATAATTACTAAGACACATGCTGAAGCGCAGCAGTCGGGAAGTACTTCCAGTGCTGCAAGAGCGAAAAAACGAAGAAGTGGGAAAACAATTCCCCAGCTCGGCGAACAGGAGAAGCAATCGTGCCCCCCACTCAAGGTGTCTAGCGATATCGCTAATCATCCGGTGCTACTACCCGGTACCACTCTTGATGATTACCTGCCCGATGATGTACAATTTGAAACGGCTGAGGTAGTAGACGTCTTTAGATACGAGCACGGGAAGCCTCTCGTCAAACCTGATCATCCTCATCTAACAACGATGATACAAAAATTGCATGACTGGTACATGGAAACCTGCAGGAAGTCTGGGAAAGATAGTTTGTTAGTCGGAATTAAAAAAGAGCATGACTTCCCTGGAGTCGACCTGCTGCCTGTTGAATTTGTGGAGTTATTTCAATTATACAATCAAAAGGCCCTCGACAAACAACTCATGACTTGCTACTATCTGTAAGTATTACTTCTATAATTAAGTCTCTAGCTCAGCTCGTTCATTGCATGTATATATAATTATCCTCACTATATTATGCAGATTGAAGATGGTCGAATGCAAAAAAACAGGAATCTTCGACGTTGGGTTCATTAGCCCAAATACCGTAAATGAATGGTCGGTACGAAAGGAGGCTGAAGATACCGAGAACAACTTGCTAGAAACGTTCCTTAGACATCAAAACAAAAGGGAAATACTCTTTCCTTACAACTTCAAGTGAGTGTTACTGTCTTCTGCATATTCGGTTCCGCTTACTCGTGGTTAAGTAATGTAATTGATGAGTTATGCGTGCGCAGCTTCCACTATATTCTGCTATCCATTAACCTTGACGGGGCATTAGTAACTGTCTTAGACTCGCTCCGTAAAGATCCCAAGTATTATGCGGACATGACTGCAATGCTCCAGAAGTAAGTTCAATCAATACCGGGACCATATCGGCAACTTTCGTTCATTTCCTGATATCAAGTAATCATTTTCTTTGCCTGCCAGGGTTTGGAAAACGTTCACCGCTATGGTTCCGGGTCTGAAGAAGGAGCTGTGATTTACACACCCCAAAGTAAGTAGTACTAGCTAGTTCCGCGCATCTCTCATTGATTCTAGTTTCATCAATACCATTATCATGCTTGCTTATCAGTTTGATTGAACTCTATTCTCGTAAAGTGCTTGTTGCAGGCACCCAACACTCATTTATGTGGATACTACGTATGCGAGTTCATTCGCTACTATACCTCTGAACGGGCCTCCTCTGAGAAACAATTTGAAGTACGTAAACAATATTCACAATTTTATTTTATATATTACCATCAATTGTGTTGAGTTTCATTCATATATATGTATTGACCCCCTTCTTTAAATTAGATCTGGCAGATGCGGGATGAACTCCTACCACATGATCGCATACGAGCAATTCAAGAGGAATTGGCGGGATTCTTTCTTCACCACGTCATACCTGAACACGGAGAATACCATGTGAAATTGAAATGGTTGTAAGGGATGTTATATATTGTACATATGTAGCAATGTCGGATAGATATACGAAAACTTGTTGTTCGACCAAGCACGAAGAAAGAGATGTCACTTCTCTCTATATATGTTCATGACGATCTTGTGTAATTAATTGTTTCCTTTATTTGCTTACTAGCTAGCGTCGAGTTCTCTCTATATGTGTAGTAGCTAGCATCGACCAAGCATGGAAAAAGAGAGGTCACTTCTCTCTATTAGCTCGCTAACACAATATGAAACCCCTAAATTAACCCTCCAAAACCCCAAAACCCGCCCTTCCAAAAAAAAAACCCCCAGTGCCTGCGAGCTGCTGACGCGTGGCCGCCTTTTGGTCCCGGTTTGTGTTACCAACCGGGACTAAAGGTCCTCCTGCCTGGGCTCCCGCAGCGGCCACGTGGAGCCCCTTTGGTCCCGGTTCGTAAGAGAACCGGGACTAAAGGTTTTGGGCTTTAGTCCCGACCCTTTAGTCCCGGTTCCAGAACCGGGACAAATGGGCCTCTGGAACCGGGACAAATGGGCCCTTTTCTACTAGTGTATGTGGAATACTAATGGATAGGGCCTTCTTGCTAAGTGCTACAAGATCTAGTGCACTGTAACTCTTATAGGATTGCAAAGCACCATAATTAATGATTCATAAATAGTACAAACATAAGCTTGCCACTTCCCAGGAGAGAATCCTCAACGAAATAAGCAATACTACTACGTGAAAAAGCTTACCGCTTTGTAGTTCATAGACTCGGTTTCGATAATGATGGTGGGTAGGCAAAGTAGGAGCAAACACGCCTGGTAGGAGAGTCCGGTGCTACTCTGCAGACCTTCTTAAGTTCAAAAGTCTTGAGATCCAGTGAAAATAAATCTTCTGCATCCCCATTCATAGGCAAAGCATGTTGAGCCGCCTCTTGATAGCCTCGATGGACTATGAATCCCTCAGTTGCACCCACAGTATCATAGAGACATCTGCGAGGCAATGCTATAACATTTTTTAGCTGCCATTCATGTGAAGATTTGTCGTCAATCTGCTGAGTGGTATGATAGAGACCATATGGGGGATCTGGACTGTAATCACCAATGAGAGAAAACATCTCAAGGGCTCTGTCTGTACCCACAGCAATGGAAGACCTGATACAACCGTATCCAGTCTTATTTAGAAGTTGCCGATGGTTACCCGTGGCAAAGTTGGCAATGTAGAACTCCCTCCTACCCGTGTCTAGCACAAACAGCTTACCGCGCCAATCCACGTCCCAGTAGAACAAACTGTGCAGGTTGTTGCAACGGGGCCTGGCCAAATAGGGATCAGCTGTGCCCAAAGAACCCCAGCTGATAGATGCACCCACACACCATTGCAGAGTAATAGAAGAGAAGACATAGGTAAGCAACTTGCTTTTGTAGTTCGCCATGAAGATCACCTTGAAGGACATCTCGTCCTCATCGTCGGCGATTGGGGCAAGGATAGAGTGAAATTCAAAGAGACGCTCCTGCGGGATGGTCATTTCCTCGGGCATGGCTGGAAGCACCACGTATCTCCGTGACACGGGATCGCACACCGCGTGGCTCGGGATCGTCTCGAGATCAAACCGGTAGCTTGCCTCCAGGAGGAGGTGGCCGTCGCGGGCGTCGCAGGGATGCCAGTGGCCGAACCAAATTTTGGGAGTAAATGGCACTGGTGGTCACAAAACTTATGAGGTGGGTGCACTTTAGTCACACTACTCACAAACCAAAAAAACTGGTCACGGAACTTGCGTTTCGGGTGCACATTGGTTAAAACTGACTGACTCCGTTAGTTTTTTTGCAGCAACCCCCCTAAACTGTTTGATACAGCTTTTTCTTGCCGGAAAACACCACGGTGGACGCAGACAAGGTATTTGATGAAATGACAGAGGCAGTGCCACGTTCTGGTGCTGGGGCACCGGGAGGAGCTCGGTGATTGGCCGACACTCACCGGCGAGATCCCACTCGGCAGCTTGGTGTCGCCGCAAACACTTCTCCTCAGCAGCAAGCGTCTCGTCCAAGGCATCCTGCATGAGGTTGGTCGGCTGAAGCGGCTTCTCAAGCTGAACCCTAGCAGGAACAAGCTGACCGACCAGTGAGCCTCACTAGCTTAGTGCCTCACTGGTGTACGTGGACCTGAGAGTGAACCAACTGAGCAGAGCGATCCCAGGGGCGTGGCTGGCGGAGATCCAGGTGCTCAACTACGTGAACATATCGTGGAACAAGCTGGGTGGCGGCGTCCCGACGAAGATGGGCGGTATGAAGAGCCTCACGCCCGACGACTTGTCACCACAGCAACCTGTCCAACAGGGTGCCGCTGAACCGGCGACTCATCTACTGCAACGTGACGTCGTTCGCCGGCAACCCGTGACTATGCTTGATGACGGTCATGTCATCCAACCCCTGCACCATGATGACAGAGGTGTGAATGCTAGGCACACTAGTAGAAAACATGTCTTACGTTTGCCCCTTTAGTACCGGTTTGGCTTTGGCCCGGGACTAATGTGACCATTAGTCCCGGTTCCAATGGCTAGGAGCGGTCGGGGGGCACGGGCACCATTAGTCTCGGTTCATTTGGGACCTATAGTCCCGGTTTGTGATACAAACCGGGACTAAAGGGGTGGTGGCAGACTGGTGTCAGGCTGGGGCCCCCACGAGCCCTTTTAGTCCCGGTTTGTCTCACAAACCAGGACTATATGTAGACCTTTAGTCCCGGTTTGTATAACCAACCGGGACTAAAGCTTTCCCTATATAAACGCTTTGTCCAGCCCGAGCCCATTTCTCTGTTTTCTCCATTCCCCTCTCTGTTCTTCTCTAGCTCGAGCTCATCCCTCTATTTTTGCCAAGATTTGTCAAGATTTGAGGCACCCCAATCCATCCTAGTATCCACAAAGGTTAGCAACTTTGTCCTTTCATCTCTTATTGCTAGATCAGCTCGTGCAATGCTTTATAAGTATAGTGATTTGTGGGTTTTACTTTGGGTGTAATTATGTGGTAGTTTTTTTATTTATATGCAATTTGAGCTCAGATTAACTTCTTAGTTTGCATATGTGTAGGTGCGGTTTACTTAGTGTGCCTTCCCGTCCCCATCCTAACCACCGTCGATCACCCGCGCCGTCCCGTCGCCGGCACCACCTTGGTGAGCCTCTTCTTGTGTTCTTATCCTTTTTATAAAAAAATCGTATTTGTATGATTTAGATAGTTACTTGCATAATTTTCTTACGTGTATGATTGTTGTTATATATAGTGCCATGGTTATGATATCCGTGCCTGTCGGCCCTCGTCCGGTTTACGATTCAGATGTGGTATATTCTCTTTTATAACTATTTGTTGCATTTCGTGTTAATGACAATTATGCCCATCAAGTTGACATAGATATTTTTATCTAGGAGGTAGTTGAACCGGAAATTCCAACCGACCCTATTGTTGAGAAGTTAAATTTAGTTGAAAAAGAAAACGAGGATTTGAAAGGAAAATTGAAAAGAGTTGAAGAAGAGAAGATGAAATTGGAGTTGTACGTTGCCGATGTCGTCGATGATCACAAGATCAAGATGGATGCAATGCGCTTGAAGATTAGAAAGATTAGAAAATATGTCATTAATAAAGAGGCTTGGTATCATTATGCTGTTGGATCAATTGTTACCTTAGTTGCGATTTTGATCGCATTTGTTGTTGCATTTAAATGTTTTAGCTAGATAGTTGTATGTTGTTTTATGAGAATAAGTGTGTATGAACTTTATGTATGAACTTGTATTAATTTGGTCTTTTCGGTGTTATGTAATGAAGATGAACCGGCAATGGATGTACGATGACCGACGCTCTCCCCAGTTCATTAATGGCGTGCATAGTTTTCTGCGTGCGGCTGAGGCAAACAAGCGGGATGGTTTTATGTGTTGTCCATGTGGTGTGTGTAAGAATGATAAGACTTACTCTAGCGCAAAACAAATTCACGTCCACCTTTTTACGTCCGGTTTCATGTCCGGCTATAATTGTTGGACCAAGCACGGAGAAAGAGGGGTTCTAATGGAAGAGAATGAAGAAGAAGAGGATGATGACAACTATCCTGGGTTTCCTGAATATGATGGTACTACAATGGGGGAAGAGAATGAAGAAGAAGAAGCTGTGACATCAGATGAGCCCGCTGATGATATTGGTCGGGCCATTGCTGATGCAAAGAGAAACTGCGAAAGTGAACAGGAGAAGTTGAAGTTGCAGCGCATGTTAGAGGATCACAAAAAAGGGTTGTACCCAAATTGCGAAGATGACAACACAAAGCTCGGTACCACACTGGAATTGCTGCAATGGAAGGCAGAGAATGGTCTATCTGACAAGGGATTTGAAAAGTTGCTGAAAATAATGAAGAAGAAGCTTCCAAAGGACAACGAATTGCCCGACAGTACATACGAAGCAAAGAAGGTTGTTTGCCCTCTCGGATTAGAGGTGCAGAAGATACATGCATGCCCTAATGACTGCATCCTCTACCGCGGTGAGGAGTACGAGAATTTGAATGCATGCCCGGTATGCGGTGCATTGCGATATAAGATCAGTCGCGATGAATGTCGGTGTCAAAACCGGCAGATCTCGGGTAGGGGGTCCCGAGCTGTGAGTCTAGGATCGATGGTAACAAGGGGACGGAGGAGACGGTGTTTACCCAGGTTCGGGCCCTCCTATGGAGGTAAAACCCTACGTCCTGCTCGATTATATTGATGATATGAAGGTTACATAGTTGATCTACCTCGAGATCAGATAACTAAAACCCTAGATGAGTTTCTCTGCCCTACATTCTAAAACCCTCTCGGTTTATATAGACACCGGGGGGTAACTAGGGTTTACACATGATAGGTCTCCTACCGAGGATGGAGATGTCGATTTCCTCATCTTGACTTGGAGTGCACGACGCGCCTTCGGGGCTTCCTTCTGGAATGTGGGGTCTCGATGTATCCGGCCCTTCCTGCGATAGTTAGAGAGAGGCCCACCGAGCCGGCCTATTGGGAGATAGGCCAGCGACCCGAGGACCCCTTAGTCCATGACTCCCTCAGTAGCCCCCTCAGTAGCCCCCAACGCCAAGGGTCTCAGCTCTGGCAGCTTTTGTGACCAGAGTCTTCGGCTTGCGGGGTGAGTTCTTCTTCCCATAAATGATCGGCTGGGACTAGTCCGGCTTCCGATGACGCGTATTTCATCCGATCATACGATCGTCCGAACACCATGAATCGCTTAGCCCCGAAGGCCAATCGCCAAAGTGTAAACAGTGTTTTTTGACGACCTTTCCGAGGAAGGGTCGTGGCCTACCATGACCGCAAAACCAGTTATGAAAACTCGATTCGCGGTTCGAGGCCGTTTTTACATTGGCATGACTTATCAACGTACAGATCGTGCTCCGTTTCACACGGAATATAATTAACGCCCAAGGTTTATTTTGCGCGTGCATAACGACTCGCACGCCTTGGGAAGCGGAGAGACTTGAGGCGCAGTAACGGGAGGCTAATCGACGTGACGCCTCATAAGAGGGAAAAAACCCCAAGGCCTATTCACGCTTTCCATTCGCATCCTCTGCTTCCCCAATCTCTCCAAGCTCCAAGAGCCCAGATCCAGTTTTCCCTCAACTTCTCCTCCGAGCTTAGCCATGGCGGGTTTGGGCTCCATGGGCAAGTGGGAGGCCTCCACAATCACCAACAAGGACATCAGGGATTTAAAGCTCGCTGGCTACCTCCCCGCCAACGTCTTCCACCGCGCTCCAGAGGCGAACCAGGTGGTGCCCACCCCCAAGCCAGGCGAGAGGGTGGTGTTCGTCCCCCATTTCATCTGGGGACTGAGCTTCCCGCTCCACCCCTTCGTCAGGGGACTCATGTTCTTCTATGGGTTGGACTTCCATGATCTCCCCCCGAACTCCTTCATGCATATTTCGGCATTCATTATTATCTGCGAAGCCTTCCTGCGGGTCGAACCGCACTTCGGCCTGTGGCTCAAGGTCTTCAACGTCAAGCCGAAGACCGTCGCGGGCGAATACGCAGACTGCGGGGGGGAGGGGTGGTAATCAGCAAGCTCCCCCGCGTCGAGTGGCCAACTGGCACCTTCATCGACACAATCAAGATCTGGCAGAAAGAATGGTTCTACATCACCGAACCGAGGGATGAGAGCTGGGCGGCGCCTGCCGAGTTCAGATCCGGACCCCCTATGAGATTGACCTCGTGGCTCAGGAAGGGCCTCGACTGGGGGTCGGATGCAGAGGTGAAATTGCTGCAGAAGTGTATTACCTCGGTGGTCAAGGCCAAAGTCGAGCTAGTGAATGTGGTCCAGGTCATGCTCCACCGCCGTATTCTTCCCTGCCAGCGCAGGGCCTCCCCAATGTGGGCTTATCAGCTTGAGGACGAGCCTACCGTGCGCCAACTCTTCCGCACTACCTCCGAGAAGTTGTGGAAGGCATTATTCAAGCCCCGGAAGAGCTGGCCGGCCAAGGAGGAGGATTCGAGCCTGAGCGCCGATAACCCACCTACCCAGGTATGGTATAATTTTAATCCACCGACTCTGTTTCTTTGACAAAAGGACTTAACACCTTCCCCTTCATTTTTGCAGAAAGGGTTGAGCAAAGCCGCGGGAATTAACTGCCCAGCACCACAGCCTGAAGACCCCAGGTCGGAGCTGTTGACGGAGATGCTCGTCGTGGTGCCGTACACGGCGCCAGAGAAGAAGGAGAAGAAGAAGAAGGCCAGAGAAGGTCTCCGCATCAGGGACCAGCGGGATGCTATGTCCGAGGAAACCCATGCCTCCTCTACTCATGAGGAAGAGCACGAGGACAGGGGGGAAGGCGATTCCCCCCTTACAAGAAAGAGGGCGGCGTCGCAGGACGCCGCGGAGGATCTACCTCCTCCTACCCAGAAGAGGGCGCGTAGGCCGAGGTTAATCCTGGCCGACGACAGCTCGGACTCCGACGCCGAGTCCGAGGACTTTGAGAGGGTTCCCCGAAGGAACCTAAGGGTCAAGCCCCCGGCCCAAAGGTACGAATCCGAAGACTTCCTGGGTCGTTTATGTGAAGTTTTTAATGTTTTAAATGGATGGACGCCTTTCAATCTGCAGCCCGCCACGCGTTCTTCCCACCGATCAGATATCGGACGGGGAGTCTCCACCCGCCGAGCTGGCGGAGAGCGGGACCGCATCACTCCCTACACCTGCAGGGGCCGCGAAGGATGCCGCGGAGGTGTCATCCCGCCAGGCCCCTTTGGAGCCGAACACAGGCGGTGGGGGTGATGACGTCATGGCCGAGGTTAATGCCTCGACCGCTGAAGACCAGAGGGAGGAGCCCTTCCTGGCCGCTGAGGAGGAAGGACAGAGGAATGTCCAGTCCCCTCCGAGGTCATCTCCAGAGCGCACTGTGCCTCCGGAGCTACCGGCTCAATGCCCGGTCAGAGGTCGGGCTAGCCGGTCATCACCGGCGCCACCGATGACTGGGTGGCCAGTCATGGAGGAGGCTCTATGAAGCGCCTTCATCTCCGAGGATCACCGCACTCTTATGGGTGCGGTTTTGCAAGGAATTCAGTCCGTCGATAGCGGACTGAAAGAGGCCTTCAATGGTCTCTTGACGGGCTTCAAGGTGAGTCACGTGATACCCTTTTCCCGAACAAGTTTAATTTTTATTTGGTTTATGCTATCTTTATATATGTAGTAGCCCCCGAGCCCCGGGTGGGTTTGCAAAAACGCACCCGGGGGTCAAATACTCAGGAGTGATCAACGATGCACAAGGCACCAGTAGTCCCGCAATGTTCTAAAAGCCCTTAAGAGGACCGAACGTAGGGTCATATCCTTGACAGTTCGGGGGTTGGAACGCACCTAACCGGATATATGTTTTTTATTTTTTGTAGGCCTCGTCATCGGCGGCGGCCGTTAATGCCGCTGAGCTTACCGAGCTAAATCGGAAGCTCAAGATCTCCAAGGAGGAGCTTGATAGCCTGAACAAGAGGTTCGACGAGGCACAAGGTAAACCGAATTGTAACATCTGGGCTGTATATTGTTAATGATCCGCACTGGTAACCCAATGTAATTATTTATTTATTTCTTCCACAGCTTCAGCTGCGGAGGTTGAAAAACTCAAGGCCGAGCTCAAAAGGATGAAGCAAGAGGCCGCGGATGAGAAGGCGGCCGCCGAACAAGCAGCAGCCGCACTATCCACTTTGAAAGCTGCGAGTGCTAAGCATGAGGCCCGGGTGGAGGAGGTGCAGCAGGAGCTCAAGGATGTCAGCACGAAGTGTGAGGCCCTTGAGTAGAAAGGCAAAGAGCAAGCCACCGAGCTATCCGTACTGAAATCCGAGCTCCAAAAGGAGCGGGTGGACAGGCGGTCCTTTGAAGAAGAAGTTCGCCAAGTCAAGGCTGTCATAGATGGTAAGCCGTATTCACTACAATGCGACTTTGGTGGTAGCAGGTTTGCTTTGCTCACCCAGGTGTGGCGTTCCTCAGGCATCTGTGCGGATCTCCAAAAGAGTGCAGCGGACACGGACAAGTTCTATTATTCGTGGGAGGAGAATGATGAGGCTCGGCTATTTTGGGCACAGTTTGAGTCCCCCGAGCGTTCTCCTCTTCTGATCGAGCAGATGAACCAACTGATGGAGCTGCACAGGATGGCGGAGCCGGCCCTGAAGGATCTCTGTGTCCGGCTGTGGCCTGAAGAGCCATTGCCGAGCAGTTACTTCGGCTTGGTGCGAAAACTGTGCGATGCTGCGCCTCGGATTGACGCGCTAAAGCGTTCTACATGTATCGAGGGAGCTCGAATGGCCTTTGCAAAGACCATGGTGCACTGGCCGAAGCTCAAGCCGACCGAGATGGCCACCGCACCTCCGCCTCCTGGAAAGGAGCATAGGCGCCCCGAGCTATACTTCTCCGCAGTGATGGAGGGTGCTCGGGCGATAGAGGCCCAGTGCTCTAAGGATGTACTTTTTGAATGAGCGTGTTGTAATATGTCCGAAGACTTCTTAACGCTTTAGAATTAGTGTTGCATGGTTTATCATGTCTTATAAGTCTTTAGTTTTTATTTTGACTCCCATGTGGCCCTTTTATCTGAAAGTTGCGAGTCGTTGGCTTCAGCCCCCACGTAGATACTACGCGAGGTGTCTCTGCCTCCGCATTGTGACCCTTAGCCGAGGTATCAGTGCCCGAAGGTGGTAGTGCGAGGGGGACAAGGCAATCGGACTATGATGCTTTATCGCTTTCACTTAGCCATAGGAGCGTAAAAAAATGCGGGGGCTGATGACCAGCCCCCAGTGTTTTGTGATGTTCGGATGTACCGGGGCCAAAGCCAGCATCACATGGTTTGTACAAGTACGAAACCCATCGTATAACACGGAATAACCACTATCGATTTTTTAGTATGACACTTATGCTCGGATTTGCAGACCGGTTCTCGCTTACTATGACGGTCAGTTTTCGGCTTTCTCCCCTGAGGTGCTTGACCAGGCGAGCTGGAAACACAATCGTAGTGGTTCTCCCTTTTCCCTTTTAGCCGAACGAGCGGAACGTAAGAGGGCAAACACAGGAGCCGGGCAACCCAACTATTGACCCAAGACATAGTTCGGATCCGATGCATATAAAGCAAAATCCAAGATGCTGAACACGCAATCAGGTGTGTCGGAGTGATGCTTAGGGTGATATTTTAAATTCAATCCCCCGGTCTATTAGCCGGTTGCATCGTAATGTATACCGAACAGTTTTCGCAAGAAGCGTTGATGAGGGCAGAACAGAGTATGTATAAAATACAGCAAAGTGGCCATGTATAATGGTCTTGTATTTGCTCAATAATTCTTATAGCTCAGATTGCCGAAGCAGCTGTTTACAGGTATTTGAAGATGAAATATAAAATTTACAGAGGAGAGGTTGTACCAGGGGTCTTCGATTGGTGGCTTGACGTCCTCGATGTGCCCTGTCGCCAATCTGCTCCTGTGCCTCCTAGGGAGTTGTGTTCCTTTAAGGGGTGATGCTGTCGGCGAGCGGACTTTGGGAAGAAGATCTTGAGAAGTCGCTGAAGTGTGGGTGAGCTTTACGCTTTAACAGGTCCTTGATGGTACCTGTGATATGTCCGAGGACGTGTACTGGTAGTAGTTCGGTCCAGCCGAACACTTACCCTTTGATAGTTGTTCCCCATTGCTGCCCATGGAATCTTGAGTGCAAAGTTGTGCCTTCTCGGCACGTGTTTGACGGGCATTAGGGCGGTGCAATGGGGAGCGTGTCCCTATTTCTGGGGAGAAGAAGATTCTGGGAGTTCGGACTGAAACCGAGCTCGTTTGTCAACCTTACTTGCCTTTATGGCAGATTTCGGTGTTTGCCGATCATCCTCGTAATGGAATTCGGCCGCCAGGGCCAATGCATGTTCCTCAGTTCGGAGGGAATGCTCTGTGTTGCCGTTGACTATGATGACCCCGTTGGGCCCGGGCATCTTGAGCTTGAGGTATGCGTAGTGTGGGACGGCACTAAAGCGAGCGAACGCTGTACGGCCCAGCAGGGTGTGATAACCGCTGCGCAAAGGTACGATGTCGAAGATCAAGTCCTCGCTACGGAAGTTATCGGGCGAACCGAACACCACTTCCAGGCTCACAGATCCCGTGCACCGGGCTTCGACGCCTGGGATCACTCCTTTAAAGGTAGTGTTGTTGGGTTTGATCCTTGATGGATCTATACCCATCTTTTTCACCGTATCTGAGTAAATCAAATTGAGGCTACTTCCTCCGTCCATTAGGACTTTAGTGAGGTGATACCCATCGATAATGGGGTCTAGGACGAGGGCAGCTGATCCCCCATGACGGATACTGGTCGGATGGTCTCGTCGATCGAAGGTGATCGGGTACGCCGACCATGGGTTATACTTCGGGGCTACGGGCTCTACGGCGTAGACCTCTCGAAGGACGCGCTTCCTCTCCTTTTTGGGTATGTGAGTGGCGTATATGATGTTCACAGTTTTTACCTCTGGAGGGAACTGCTTCTGTCCACCATTGATCGGACCGCGGGGCTCATCATCGTCCTCGCTGCGTGGGCCCTTGCCTTGCTCCTCGGATGCGAGTTTGCCGGCTTGTTTGAACACCCAACAGTTACGGTTGGTGTGGTTGGCGGGCTTGTCTTGAGTGCCATGGATCTGGCAAGGCCTCTCCATGATTTTGTCCAGCGGGGTGGGTCCGTCGCGATTGCCTTTAGGAGGCTTCTTCCGCTGTCTAGATCGAGGGTTGCGGAAGCCGGCGTTAACGGCCGTGTCGTCGGCGTCACTATTGCTGTGCCAGCGTTTATTTTTGTTGTGTCGTGGTTTCCCGTTTCCATGCCGAACTTCGGAGGTGCCGGGGTCTTCGGGGTTGTGGCTTCGTCTCGCTAGCCAGTTATCCCCGCCCGCGCAAAAGCGAGTCATGAGTGATGTAAGGGCGGACATGGTCCTAGGTTTATCTTGACCGAGCTGGCGAGCCAGCCATTTGTCCCGAATATTGTGCCTGAAAGAGGCTATAGCCTTGGCATCTGGGCAATCGACGATCTGGTTTTTCTTGGTCAAGAACCGATTCCAGAATTGTCGAGTGGACTCTCCTGCCTTTTGGACGACGTTGCTTAGGTCAGAGGAGTCCGGAGGCCGTACATAGGTGCCCTGGAAGTTAGATCGGAATGCATCCTCGAGATCCTCCCAGCTCCCGATAGAATTTTCGGGGAGACTGTTTAACCTATGCCGAGCTGGCCCCTTAAGTTTAAGGCGTAGATACTTGATGGCGTGGAGATCGTCTCCTCGTGCCATGTGAATATGGAGGAGGAAATCCTCGATCCGCACTGCTGGGTTAGTTGTTCCGTCATACTGCTCTATGTTCACGGGTTTGAACCCTTCCAGGAACTGATGCTGCATCACCTCGTCGGTGAAGCACAGTGGGTGGGCAGCGCCTCTGACCCGGGCTATGTCACGCCGGTGGTCGGCGTCTGTTCTGGCCCGATTTTGTTCCCGATCTCTATTGTTGCGGTCGAGCCAAGGCCGGTACCCGTCCCGTCTATCGGGGGAGTACCCTCTAGATCCGTAGATGGATCTCGTGCGGCCTGTTCTATAATCCAGGTCGCGTCGCAGGTCATACCTGTCCTCAGGCTCAATTGGCTCTTTTCCCCTTCTGCGGGGTATCGCTGGCCTATAACCGGCGTCGCCAGCCGTCCTATCTCGTCCTCGGGGAGGGCGGTCCGGCTGGTCGTATGGAGTGTGCTTGGGGGACGGCGTGTTAGGGAGCTCGTCGTCAAATTGTGGCAGCAGCCGTCGGCGTGGATAGCTCTTGGGTTGGTCCAACAGACCGGTACCGTATCCTTCCTCGGCTGATAGGACCCTCGTCCATCTATCATTGAGGGTATCTTATTCGGCCCTAAGCTGCCCTTCCTTTGCCTTTAGGCTTCGAGCAGTGGCTATAAGCTGTTGCCTAAACTATTCCTGATCCTCAAGATTTTCGGGGACGATGAGGCTTCCGGGCTATCCTCCTCCTCTACAGGGGGGAGGTAGTTGTCATCCTCGGAACCGTTTGGATCTTCGGGGTCGCGCTGGTCCTCCAGCCTTTCCTGGTCCTCTAGCGGCTGCTCGGGGAAATCGGGATCGCCGAGGTCTTCCGGGGTATCGTTTTTCTCGGTGCCAGCAATAGCTTCCCTTCCCTTTTTGTCTTTGATCGTTTGCGCGGTTTCCGGCGCCTTGACGGCGCTTCACCCGATTTATCATCATTGTTTGCGGGTGTGTGCTCGCTGTTATTGGCTGGAGTATCCACCATGTAGACATCGTAGGTGGAGGTGGCAGTCCATCGCCCGGTGTTGACAGGGGTGGGAACGCGATCCTCTTCATCCATGTCTTCTGCCTCCTCGGAGGCGTAGTCCAACATATCGGTTAAGTCTTTGACAGTGGCTACGAAGTGGGTGGTGGATGGGATGAAAAATTCCTCTTAACCCGCCTTAAGACCGATCTGAAAATGGATCAGGGTTGGGTCGTCAGTAATTTTCATCGATAAGATTCGATCTAGAGCTTCGTTGAGTGTCGAGAGCTTGACCGGGTCAATTTGCTCCACGCTTTCGGAGTTAACCTCCGATGCGTCCGCGCAAGAAGTATGTTCGGCAGGAGCTGGTACCCGGCCATCTGGCGCTATGGCCGGATCCAGACTAAAAGCCAGATCATCACCGGGGTTGGTCCCGTGGGCGGGATCGGAAGCGAAATCCGAGGTTAAGGCCTCGGAGTCCTCGGGCGCGTCAGATGAGATTGCGAGCCCGGTGAGCAGAAGATCGCCCTGAGAGTCTACGGAGAACTCTAGGTTCCCGAGACTGACTTTTTGATCATGGGCAAAACTCCCGACCCGGCCAAGACGGCCGGTCGGGTCGGCGTGCAGCACAATGCTGCCGAAAGCGAAGATATGTCCAGGGACAAAGGAGTCCATGTTACGGACTTCTTCGTTTATGACAACGCGAGCCATCGATTCCTTTGGCGATCACAGCGGAACTCTCAATGAAAGCACCAATGTCGGTGTCAAAACCGGCGGATCTCGGGTAGGGGGTCCCGAGCTGTGAGTCTAGGATCGATGGTAACAAGGGGACGAAGGAGACGATGTTTACCCAGGTTCGGGCCCTCCTATGGAGGTAAAACCCTACGTCCTGCTCGATTATATTGATGATATGAAGGTTTCAGAGTTGATCTACCTCGAGATCAGATAACTAAAACCCTAGATGAGTTTATCTGCCCTACATTCTAAAACCCTCTCGGTTTATATAGACACCGGGGGGTACCTAGGGTTTACACATGATAGGTCTCCTGCCGAGGATGGAGATGTCGATTTCCTCATCTTGACTTGGAGTGCACGACGCGCCTTCGGGGCTTCCTTCTAGAATGTGGGGTCTCGATGTATCCGGCCCTTCCTGCGATAGTTAGAGAGCGGCCCACCGAGCCGGCCTATTGGGAGATAGGCCAGCGACCCAAGGACCCCTTAGTCCAGGACTCCCTCAATGATCCTGGTGATGATGTTGAGGGCGAGCACCCGAGGAAGAGGATTCCTGCCAAGGTGATGTGGTATGCTCCTATAATACCACGGTTGAAACGTTTGTTCCAAAACAAAGAGCATGCCAAGTCGTTGCGATGGCACAAAGAAGACCGCAAGAAAGACGGGAAGTTGAGAGTACCCGCTGATGGGTCGCAGTGGAGAAATCGAGAGAAAGTGGCCGGACTTTGCAGATGACCCAAGGAACGTATGTTTTGGTTTAAGTGCAGATGGTATTAAACCTTTTGGGGAGCAGAGCAGGAAGCATAGCACATGGCATGTGACTCTATGTATCTATAACCTTCCTCCTTGGTTGTGCATGAAGCGGAAGTTCATTATGATGCTAGAACTAATCCAAGGCCCTAAGCAACCCGGCAACGACATTGATTTGTACCTAAGGCCATTAGTTGATGAACTTTTACAGCTGTGGAATAAAGAAGGTGTACGTGTGTGGGATGAGCACAAACAATAGGAATTTGACCAACGAGCGTTGCTGTTTGTAACCATCAATGATTGGCCTGCTCTTAGTAACCTTTCAGGACAGACAAACAAGGGATACCATGCATGCACGCACTGTTTAGATGAGACTCAAAGTATATATTTGGATAAATGCAAGAAGAATGTGTACCTAGGACATCGTCGATTTCTTCCGACCAAGCATGCCTTAAGAAAGAAAGGCAAGCATTTCAAAGGTGAGGCAGATCACCGAAAGAAGCATGTCCTCCGTACTGGTGATGATATACTTGATATGGTCAAGGATTTACAAGTAATCTTTGGAAAGGGTCTTGGCGGACAATCTGTTCCGATTAACGCTGACGGACACGCCCCCATGTGGAAGAAGAAATCTATATTTTGGGAGCTAGAATATTGGAAAGTCCTAGAGGTCCGCCCTGCAATCGACGTGATGCACGTCACGAAGAATCTTTGCGTGAACCTGCTAGGCTTCGTGGGAGTGTATGGGAAGACAAAAGATACACCGGAGGCACGACAGGACCAGCAACGTATGAACGCAAAAGACGGCATGCATCCAAAGCAGTATGAAGGTCCTGCCAGCTACGCTCTTACCAAAGCAGAGAAGGAAATTTTTTTTGAATGCCTGCTCAGTATGAATGTCCTGTCTGGCTTCTCGTCGAATATAAAAGGAATAATAAATATGGCAGAGAAAAAATTCCAGAACCTAAAGTCTCATGACTGCCATGTGATCATGACGCAATTGCTTCCGGTTGCGTTGAGGGGGCTTCTACCAGAAAATGTTCGATTAGCCATTGTGAAGCTATGTTCATTCCTCAATGCAATTTCTCAGAAGGTAATCGATCCGGAAATCCTACCAAGCTTACATAATGATTTGGTCCAATGTCTTGTCAGTTTCGAGTTGGTGTTCCCACCATCCTTCTTCAATATTATGACGCACGTCCTAGTTCACCTAGTCGAAGAGATTGCCATTCTGGGTCCTGTATTTCTACACAATATGTTCCCCTTTGAGAGGTTCATGCGAGTCTTAAAGAAATATGTTCGTAACCGTGCTAGGCCAGAAGGAAGCAGCTCCAAGGGCCATGAAACAGAGGAGGTTATTGAGTTTTGTGTTGACTTTATTCCTGACCTTAAGTCGATTGGTGTTCCTCAATCGCGGCATGATGGGAGACTACGTGGAAAAGGCACGCTTGTACCAAAATCAATAATATGTAGGGACGGGCATTCTTGGGCGCAAGCACACTACGCAGTTCTACAAAATTCTACCTTGATGACCCTGTATATCGAGAAACACATGCATATTATACGCTCCAAGAACCCGGAGCAGTCTGACCCCTGGATTAAACGTACACACATTGAGGCTTTCGGCGGTTGGTTGCAAACACATCTCATGAATGACGACATTGTTGAAGATGAGCTGTACTTGTTGGCCAAGAGACCATCTTCGACTATATTGACTTTCCAAGGATACGAGATAAATGGGAATACATTTTACACGATCGCCCAAGATAAAAAGAGCACCAACCAAAACAGTGGTGTCCGCTTTGACGATGCAGCAAACACCAATAGGGAAAAGGACACATATTATGGTTACATAGAGGAGATATGGGAACTTGACTATGGAAGTGATTTGAAGGTCCCTTTGTTCTGGTGCAAATGGGTCAATCTGACTGGAGGAGGGGTAATGGTAGACCAGCAATACGGAATGACAATGGTGGAGCTCAACAATCTTGGGTACACAGAGGAACCATTCGTCCTAGCCAATGATGTGGCGCAGGTTTTCTTTGTGAAGGACATGTCTACCAAACCAAGAAAAAGAAAAGATAATAAAGTGGATACATCATACGATGAGCCAAAGCGCCACATAGTTCTTTCAGGGAAAAGAAACATCGTGGGAGTGGAGGACAAGACAGACATGTCAACAGATTATGAAAAGTTTGATGAAATTCTTCCCTTCACAGTGAAGACTGACCCAAGCATCCTGTTAAATGATGAAGATTGTCCATGTTTACGGCGGAATAAGCAAGGGACACACGAGAATAAAAAGTTTTATACCCAAAGATCCCACTCTGGGATGTGATTGGCTTCACCGTCATCACTTTTCTTCTCTACTGATTAGCCGAGATGGTCCAGTTTGTACACGAAGTGTATCCAGTTTATGTTTTATCCCTCTCAACTTTTTAACACATGCTATGTGGGTGAAATGATGATACCATGCCAAGTTTCAACCTTTCCAGAGTTCATCTGTAGTGTTTTTTAATTTCAGGGTCGTTTAGCTCAAAAAAATCATTAAATGCATGAAAAATAGCAAATGAAGTTAGAAAGGGTTGAAATTTGAAGATATGGCTTAGAATGGTGCATATTGAATGCACAAAAAGTCTGGAGTTCAAATAAGTTAAAAAAATGAAATGCCTTTGTAACAGATGAGTTTTCGTTCGAAACCCTCATACTTCAAAGGAGATGGTCCAGTTTGTACACGAAGTGCATCCAGTTTTTGTCGTAACCCTCTCAACTTTTTAGCACATCCTATGTGAGATTAAAACAAATGAAGGTATAAAACTAAAAGTGTTAAACATAATCTGGTTTTGATTAAAACACCTATTTAAATTATCCTAAAAATTCCCAATTTTACATAATGATAAAACACACTAATATTAAACAACAGGAAAAACAATCACTCAAAAATCTATTTTTACACTAAAGTTATTCACAAACTAGTGATTCACACAAATTTCAAAAGAATTCAAATTTGAACTATTTAAATTTGAAAACTATTGGCACTAACAGAAAGTTTGTAATTGTTTTGACCTAAAGCAAAAAGATTCATTAAAAAACTATAAATATTCTATAAGTTATTCCAAATCTAAAAACAGAAATTAGAAAAACAAAACAAAATTAAAAAGAGAAAATACAGGTTTAGTCCCGGTTGGATCGATCAACCGGGACTAAAGGTCCCTTTCCGCGTGGAATTTGGGCCGCCGAAAAGGAGAGACCTTTAGTCCCGGTTGGTGACACCAACCGGGACTAAAGGACCTTTAGTCCCGGTTGGTGACACCAACCGGGACTAAAGGTGTGGGGGTATTTAACAACGGCTTCTTCCTCCTCAGTTTATCCCCCGACGCCACACTTCACTCTACGCCGCCAGGATGCCCAATTCCGCCCCGACGCCGTCACCGTCGCCATCGCCGCTCCTCGCCGGTCTCCTCCGTTGCTCCGTCGTCGTCGCCGCTCCTCGCTGGTCTCCTCCATCGCCGTCGCCGCTCCTCGCTGGTAAGGCTCCCCCCTCCTCTCTGTCCCCGTCGGCCCCGCGCGCCTCCGCCGCTCACCCCCGCCCACCGCAGCACCGCCGCCGGCCCCGCCTCCGCCCAACGCAGCACCGCCACTGGCCCCGCGCACATCTCCGGCGACCCTACATCGCCGCCCGACTCTGTCCCGTGCGATGCCCGTGCGTTGAACCAAGATATCTAGTAGATGATGTTAGAATCATATGAAAGTAGTGTATTTGTTTATTTATTTGGAAATGATGTTAGAATCATATGTGAACTCACCACCAACTCCAATCTTTATAAGTAGGAAAGATGTACATGGGGATTTCTCCGACGATCGCCGTGGGAGTCCCCGACGATCGCCGGAGGAGTCCCCGACGATCGTCTGAGGAGTCCCTGACGATCGCCGGGGGAGTTAGATGATGATGATGATTAGTTAGATGATGATGATGATAGATGATGATGATGATGATAGATGATGATGATGATTAGTTAGATGATGATCGATCGATGACGATTAGCCTCCTCGAATTTTGTTCATTTTTTAGTTGTTTAGATGCATATGTTTAAATGTTTCGATGTTTAAATGTTTAGTTGCATAGCGTAGCCGTTGAGTCGACGATGCCCGGCCAGCATCCTCGTCGTCGACTAGGTGGCAACAACCTGCTTGATGAGAGGCGCCATGTCCAGGACTAGGCTCCGTCGGGCTGGCACTGGGAGGTGCTGCCTTCTGGGGCGCACAGCATGGTGGGGAATGAGGGCCCCGTCGTCGACGCGGAGGTTCTTTGGTGGCGGTCCCGTGGACCACTGTCGGTGCAGAGGGAGCCGGCCCCCGCGGAGGTGGTACGTCGTCGTGTCAGGGCGGAGGACGAGAACGTCCGACGCTACATGGCTGCGTTGGACGCCAGGTTCTCCAATACCTGGCAGGTTCTTCAGGGATCTCACCCGAGCTATGATCCTGTCATGGTTCCTTCGCTTTGGGTGTCCACCGCCTGCGCCGCGAGACGTCAACTGGATCTATATTAGTGATATTATATAATAATATTCGAGATGTATTAGTGATACTATTCGATGATGTATTAGTGATATTATATGATCATATTGTTGCATTGCCTTGTATTGATTTGCATATCTCCGGTTTTGCTTATTGAATGCATTCTAATTGTATTATATTTGTTCTGGATTAGTTAAGCTATGGACGGTAGAGACAGAGACCGTGATCAAGAGAATGTCATGTACGAACAGGGGTTAAACGTAGCCCGACAAAAAAGTTGAAAGAAGGCATAAAGTACAACATCGATCAAATCAGAGCAGATGGCAAACCGATTGCTCCTAAAATTAATGCACACAAATTTATACGTCAATGCGGAGTTATCGTTAGGGACCAAATCCCGATCACCGCTCAAGAATGGAATCAGCCAAAAGATCGCGGAGTTCCTTTTGTCAGCCAAAGAGCAAAAGATCTGCTTTAGGAGGCGCTCATGAAACATTTCACCCTACCAGAGGGTCTCACAGATCTCCAACGGGAGAAAGTCAAGAAGTGTGCTCTTAAGAAGATGGCCACACAATTCCAGACTTGGAAGAAAATATTATGGACCAATTACTTGAAAGGAGGAAAGAAGACTCCAGAATTCAAAGGAGAACATACGAAGTTAAAAGATGACTGGGACAGATTTGTGCAGTTCAAGGAATCAGAGGCAGCTAAGGAACGGTCGAGAGTAAACAAGATAAATGCCGAGAAAAAAACGTGGCACCATCATCTGGGCCCAGGTGGCTACAAGTATGGGTTGCCTAAGTGGGAAGAATCCGAGAGAAACATGAAGGCTACGTTGGACCCAAAGACAGGAAAGGTTCTTGAACAGGCAAGTCTTAAAGAAGCCACAGACGAGTTACTTAAAGCAATAGAAGAAGCTCGAATGGGTCTGTACCAGCCCGAGAGAGAGAACGACAAGCTTACATGCGCCCTCAAGAATCCTGAACACCCGGGACGAACACGAGGCAAAGGCCTTGTTCCGTGGCTTCTGGGGTTTGCGGATTGGAACGACAGTTATAGAAGTCGTGAGAGAAAGAAGAAGCATGAAGTAGATCGGATGCAAATGGTAGAAGCAAAGAACACGGACTTGGAACGCAAATACATGCTGCAGCAGGAGCAAATCAACAAACTTAGCCAGCAAGGCGCATCTCAGCAGCAGGAGCATCCAGATGCAGCATTGGATGGTACCATTCCATCATCTATGCCGAAAAGCAGCGTGGGTTCCACGGGGGTCTCGGCCGATGATGCACTGCTGGCTCGCTACCCCGTGGATGATATCCTAGAGTCGACAGTTTGTGAGC
Source organism: Elymus sibiricus (assembly GCA_039707655.1). NCBI lineage: Eukaryota > Viridiplantae > Streptophyta > Magnoliopsida > Poales > Poaceae > Elymus > Elymus sibiricus. The sequence goes on along the minus strand of CM077669.1, from coordinate 102,636,965 downwards.
TACACGTGAAACTGAAGAACATATCCATGAAGGTGGTGGACGGCTTTGCTTTACCGAGTGGACCTGAAGCAACCTTCCACGGCAATCCGATTCCACCTGGCTATGCTCGTGTCGGGGTGGATGAAGTTGTGTCGGCATATGAATCACTAGATCTTGACTACCTTGGAGGTGAAGGGGAGCGGACACTGGGAGAAGCCATTCGTTGTCTCATTTTATGGAAAAAGGAATGCATCGTGTTTCCAAACTCGGTGCCAAGGCCACCGACTCCTCCTCCAAGTCCGCCGCATCAGCAGACTCCAACCCACCTCGAGACGGAGCGCAGGGCGAGTTCGCCATATCGCTCTCCGCCGCGTCAGCGTAATCCATCCGAGACGGAGCCTAGCGCGAGTCCGCGATATCAATCTCCGCCATCTCCAAAGCGGAAGAGAGAACAAAAGAAGAAACCCGAGCCTCGTGTCAAAAAGAAGTTGGCTTACGAGAAGTTACCTTACGAGAAGACTGACGAGGAAATCGATGAACAAGTGGCTAAGGAATTGCAGGCCCATATTGGACCGAAACAGCCCCCGCCGCAAAAGGAGAAAATACCTGAGGAAGTCGTACACCACTTTTTGAATGCAGCTAAACCAGCGGAGAAAAGGCCGCTATCAGACTATGAACGCTCTATTAGCAAGTCCTATCATAAACAAAAAAAAACAGAAGTCGAGCGGTAGTAGTAAATGTGGGAAAACTGTTCCCAAGCTCGGAGAACAGGCAGTGCAATCGATCATCCTGCTCAAGGTGAGTACCGATAAGGTGGTAATAACCGACGCTGATAGAGAGAGGGCTAGAGAGATCGGTATCACTGTTGAACAGCTCCTAGAGTTCGAGGAATTCCCACCGGAGGATCCGAAGGAACTAGCATGGGCATATGTCCCCGGGAACCCTCTCGTGAGTCTTGAAGATGAGAAGCTTCTATCAACGCAAATGCACAACTTGCATGACTGCTACATGAGAGAAGTAAAGAGCGGGAGACAGAGCCTCATGGTGAAAGTCAAACGAGAGCATTACATCCATGAAAATGATTTGTGGATTGAAAATGAAGAATTCTTTCAGTTATTCAATCAAAAAGCACTCGACAAATCTATCGTCAGTTGCTACTGTCTGTAAGTGATTTCTTTCTGTAATTTAATTAAGTCTCTAGCTCAGCTCGTTCATTGCCTGTAATTATCCTCACTATATTCTTTTGTGTGGTATTGTGCAGAATGAAGATTTTTGAATTGGAAAGAGATGGAGTCTATGGCATTGGGTTCATTGACCCAAATACCGTTAATGAAAAGGTGTTAACTACTTACTCTAAAGACACGGAGAAAATGTTGCTAAGGTTTTTGAAGGCCCTAAATACCAAACCTGAAATACTTTAACCTTACAACTTCAAGTGAGTGTTACTTTTACCTTACTTTTACCTTATATATATATACTCGATATTAAGTGTAGTTGATGAGTTATGCATGCCCGCTTATACAAATCGTGTCCGCAGCTACCACTGGATCCTGCTAATCATTAGAATTGACGATGGAACTGTTGAAGTACTGGACTCACTAAGTAAAGACCCTGAAGAATACAGAAGCCTGCATTCGATGCTCGACAGGTAATTTCAATCATTTACGCACTATGTCGGCCTCTTTAGTTCGTTTCCTGATATCAAGTAATTAGTAACTCCTTTATTCATTTTCTTTGCCGGACAGGGTTTGGAAAAAGTTCACCAAAGATGTTAGAGGTGAATGGAAAGAGGAGCTGAAATGGCGAAAGTCCAAGGTATTTAAGTAGTACTAGCTACGTCCGCGCATCTCTTTAAGTATAGTTTCAATACCATTATTATGCTTGATTATTATTTGATTGAATTATATTCTCGTAAAGTGCATGAGGCAGGATCAAGGGACTAATTTATGTGCATATTACGTTTGCGAGAACATTCGCATTATGACCGAAAAGATCAAAACTAAAAAAGATCTTTGGGTACGTAAACACAATTCACATTTTTTTTATCATGATGTAATATATATACAGACAACTAACATGTTCATATTGATCTCCTTCTTTAAAGATGCACGAGATGCGGGATAAGCTCCTACCAAAGGACCGCATACGAGCAATTCAAGAGGAAATTGCGGGTTTTTTGCTTGAGCAGGTCATATCTCCCGACGGAGAATACCATTCACTACTGGAATCGGCATATACGCCGAGTGCCACGGACACTCGGCAAAGGGGCAATAACCGTCGGCAAAGGATTTGCCGAGAGCCGCACTCGGCAAAGGGCACCCGGCGTACACCTCTCAGGCAAACAGGAATTTGCCGTGAGTCAATCCACGGACTCTCGGCAAAGATTTTGCCGAGAGGGATACACGGCCCTCGGCAAAATAAAGTAGCTAACGGACGGCAGACGGGGCCGGCCGTTGCCACGTGACCACAACCTGACTTGTGGGGTCCATACAGTTTTTGCCGAGAGTGGCCCTCGGCAACGACACCCAATAGGAAAACGGCACGTGTCGTGGCCTGACATGTGGGTCTGTAGGGTACGTCGGGTGCCGTCTTTGCCGAGAGTGACTCTCGGTAAAAAGACCCAATAGGAAAACGGCACGTGTCGGGGCCTGACATGTGGGTCCGTAGGGTACACCGGGTGCCCTCTTTGCCGAGAGTGGCTCTCGGCAAAAAGACCCAATAGAAAAGGGCCACGTGTCGGCAGCCTGACATGTGGGTCCGCAGGGTACGCCGGGTGCCCTCTTTGCCGAGAGTGGCTCTCGGCAAAAAGACCCAATAGGAAAGGGCCACGTGTCGGCAGCCTGACATGTGGGTCCGTAGGGTACGCCGGGTGCCCGCTTTGCCGAGAGTGGCTCTCGGCAAAAAGACCCAATAGGAAAGGGCCACGTGTCGGCAGCCTGACATGTGGGTCCGTAGGGTACGCCGGGTGCCGTATTTGCCGAGAGTTGCTCTCGGCAAATAGACCCAATAGGAAAGGGCCACGTGTCGGCAACCTGACATGTGGGTCCGTAGAGTACGCCGGGTGCCTTGTTTGCCGAGAGGTGCTCTCGGCAAAGATACCCAATAGGAAAGTGCCACGTTTCCGCGCCTGACATGTGCGTCCACAGCATATGCCGAGAGCCTTGTTTGCCGAGAGGGGCCCTCGGTAAAGATTACTTGACGGGTTAACCAGAAAAAGTTAAATATTATAGAAATTACCACAATAATCAGAAATATCCGGTCGTTGATATGGTGGACCCCCTACTAATCAACAAAACACGACCCTTAGATCTTCATAAATGAAAGTAGACCCACGCCATGTTTATAGATCTAAAACGTCATGGACTAGGACTCTCAATTTAAGCATATAAAAAAAAATCCAAGGACTCTTATAACAGTTCAGAAAAAAAAGGAAGATCTCCTACTTCTGTTCACGTCACAGAAAAGATCAGCGGCAGGTAAACTTCTTAATCTTATTTCAGCAGATCAAAAGAGATCTCTGCTCACGTAAAAGAAAAGACCAGCCCCCGCAAGAAAAAAACGACCAGCGGCAGATATACGAACAAAAGAAAGGTGAAAAGAAGAAGGAGAGGCAGCAATGACGGATGTTTCCAGGATGGGCCGCATGTTTGACAAACCAGATACGAACTATTTTTGCATGGGCACATTGCTTGGCATGAAAAAAAATTATACATTAGCATGGCTGCTACTTCGATCGATCATTGCTGAGAGACATACAACCCTGTTCGTACTTAGTTGAGCAAACCAAGAATATATTAAGACCAAAGTTACACAAATATATCGTGTTTACAAAATTACTATGTAGCCGTTCATGTGAGGTGGCCGTTAATGTGAGGCAAAAGTGCAATACGCTGCATGACGCATTGTCATCTGCTAATTCCTAGCAAGCTACCAACACGTCTATGTACCACAACAATGCCAAGAGGCTGGAGTATTATGCGTTGATAATTGATGATGGACTTAAGACAATCTTCCTTATACTTTCAAGGTTGGTTAGAACCTGGAATATGCCTATGTGTTTGTGCTCAGTTTCTAAATTAACTAGAATATGCACCAAGTATACAACAATACATGTTTTTTTTCGGATGAAAATGAATGTATTAATCAAGTATGGTCAATACATGTTCTCACCCTTAGCAAATATTATCATAACAGTTGGTTAGCAAAGAGAGGAAACCGACGGTGATGTGCATGCTTCGAGCAATCGCCCTAACGTTCTACCCGTTTCGGTATTAAGGAGGATTTTCAAACAAATATGGAAGAGTTTTATACGTCAAAGCTAATAAAATGTTTTTTAGGGCAAATACACGTTGTAAAATCAACAACTAATTATGAAAATGATGTTGGAAATATGTTTTTCAAGAAAGCACGGTGATCCTGTCACATTACACAACAAATACATCTCACAAAGGACATAGGATGTGCACGTTGAACACCGGTGGAGCGATGTGAGAGTGGAAGGAAATATAAAAACAATACTAAATGTGTGAGTGCGTTCCCACATAGATAGCAACCACGAATATATGTCATTAATTTATTTTTCGTGCATTAATATTTTACGAAGAACTGTCAAACCTAAATCATATGATTATTATAAAAACACACTACGAAGAAACTTACCTTTTAAGAGTATATTCATATACAAAAGTAAGGATCAAACTTATATCTTGGTAACTGAAACAATTTCTAGAATATGACGTATTGTCGAACGAGTAAGGAAAACAGAAGAAGAAAAGTCAGATAAAGAAAACATCATTTTTATTTTGCCAAACAGTGAACATGGAGGGATTCTTTTGTCTTTTAATAAGTTCCTTTGATTATTTTATTCAAAATATTACACAAATATTTATATGCACTATAAGCACCCAGATGAACGTTCGTATATTTGTCACTGTGACATTATAATCTTACATTGTGTCATCATATATATTCATAACATGCCATATCTATTCTCAATTATAAGCACACATGCTGAGATACAAAAGGAGAATCAGCCTAGGCATTTCACAGTAAAGCAAATACAAAGAAACTAATTTTATAGACCACATGAACGACAACTCTTCATAATTGTATCTACTATTATCCAATTGACCTGATTTTTAGTGCCAACCTATGCATCTTCATAACTATCAATAACTAACACCCAGGACGACTTCAGCTAGGGTTAGGTTGTACATTCACATTCCTAACCAAGTGAAGTACACTCACTTCTTTGGTTGACCCTATTTTATTTTCACATCTAACATCAAGTAGAAACTATTGGTTCTAATTTGAGTCCTCACTTAGAGTGTTGTTCTCACATTTTCACCATAGAGAAATATTAGCTACCTAGATATGTAAACTTGAAAATTCTTTGATGCGTGTAGTATTATGCACAAATGACGCATACAATGATTCACTAATATGGTGTTCTTAATAATCAGTAGTCCAGAAATTATAGATTCTGGTATTTTATTAATATTCATGATGGGTATAGTATTACAAAACCTATAATATGAACCCTAATTTCAGCACTCTATAGACGGCTCCCTCGCATCTTGCGAGGGCCACTCTGCTAGTTATTAAAGAGTTCCTTAGGATACGTTCTTAGGATACGTTGCACGTTTTTTCTTCTTCTTTCCTGTAAATAACCGCTTTGCTGTCCTTCCGTACGTGTAGCAGAAAGAACGTTTTGAAGTCCAGTCGGATTTATTTTCGTGATGGAAGCCCAGTCGGATTCATGGTCAATTGTGTGTGTTGTTATAAACGGAGGTGATACGTACGTACGTTGGGACTAATTTTGTGCGCGTGACCGGTGATCGATCCTAAGTGCCGCCACGAGAGGCAGCATGTCGATGCCTACCCCGTACGTCTCTCTCCAACATTGTTTCCTCATGACTTTTCTTTTGAAGTTTTTCCTCATGAGTTTCTTTTTGGAAAACTCTTGTATTCCACTGGCTGATGACGCCCAACGCATCAGCCGCCTCCTTGTCCAACCATGTGTCGTGTGGGAGCGCGTGATGTGCTGCGGCTGCGTGCACGCGCTGGCCAAAGCAAAACATGGCGTTGCTCACAGCTGAGTGTCTCTTTTTTCTCTGGCCTATGTTACAAAGGTTTTTCCACAACATCATCGTTGTTGCAAAAAAAAGACAAGAAATAAAATTCTGCAACACGTCCTATGTTGCAAAAAATATCCCGCAACATAACCTATGTTTCAGGAATTCACGATCGTTGTTTCCGCATCGCGGCTATTGTTTCAGGAATGGCTTCTGCAACACGGTCGTTGTTTCTGCAACACGGCCGTTGTTTCAAGAATTAGTGAGAGGGGGAGGGGACAAGCGGAACGTACACCCATGGCTGCCCGCGCGTAGATCCAACGGCCAGCAAGGTGGCGGAAGTATAGCGCGCATCGGTCGGTGGACGCCTAGCAGTCCCCATATCTTCCCCGCCCCTCCAACCATGTATGGTTTCTTCACAATTACGTGCTTCTCATCTACCTTTTCTATCTAGGTTTATTGGCCTCCTTCGCGTTTTGGATAAAACCATATAACTATTTTTTTCGCAGTGGCGGACATAGGGTCTTAGTATCGAGGGGTGCCACAATTTTACACATAAAAAAATAGAGGGCATATCTTTAGTACATGAGTTCAGAAAATCAATAAAAATTGCACTACAAATTGATTTAAATGCTTTTATATTTCTTTACGGAGGAAGTAGTTATTATTTTTATGTGAATAAAAAATAATATAATTTGGTCTAAACACAATCTTAATTCCAATAATCAACCCTGAAATAGAATTAATTTGCCAGATAATTACACACCAAAAAGTTTATTTTACATTGTTATATAGGGTGACATGGCAATCCCTAGATCCACCCCAGCTTTTGTTCGGTAACTTCAAATTTACCGATCAAAGTCTAATCAACATGTGTTAAAAAAAAGTCTGACTCAAAATATTTTCTACCGATGACCCAAAATATGGCATGGATTAATCAATTTTAACAGTTCGAAATCAATGGCTTAAACAATGGCAAACCAACCTGTGGTTGGATGGTTAGAGGGACTGTGGTATCCCCAGCCCACCAGGGTTCAAATCCTGATACTTGCATTTATTCCTGGATTTATTTCAGGAACTCCGGCGATGCGCATTCAGTGGGAGGAGACGTTCTCGTCGATGACGAGGTGCCTACGGTGACTTCGTAAATTTCAAGATGATTTGCCGGCTCAGTCTCTCGGAGGTGCTCATAGGGGTAGGGTGTGCGTGTGTGCGTTCATAGGGGTGAGTGTATGCGCGTGTATATGAGCGCTTGCGTCTGTACTGTGTTAAAAAAAACATATAGTCATGACAGCGAGCATCCCTAGGTACTTTTTTTACGCATAAGGTTATTTTTTAAGTTAATTTTGTTTTCTTTTGAGACACTAAAAAACAATTTTTTAGTATTTTTTTGGGATTGTTTATTCAGTTTTTTTAGGGGTGTTCTTTTTTTTAGTATGTGAGCGACGCGAGCGAGCGCTCGTCCCTGCGCGCTGTGGCTGGCCCATTTACGTCCCCCCCCCTCCCAGCTTCGTTCCCCTCTCGCAGTCTCGCCTCCCCACCCCCACACTCCACCTCCACACTCCTCCACAGGAAGAAAGCTTCTCTTTTTTCCCCTCCCCTCGCCTGGAGGAAATCTCCAAAAACCTAGAGCCACCCTCCTCCCCTCCACTCCCCTCCACCACCGGTTGCGGCCTCCACAACCCAAACCCCTCCCCTCCACAACCCGACCTCCCCCCTTTCTTTCCACCATCAGCTGCAGCCTCCACAACTCCCTCCCGTCCCCCCTCGGGACCCTTTTCAAATAGATCTTCCAGATGACCGCCGCTTCCCTGTCTACTTTGACGGGAACAGAGAACTCTTCACCGACATAACCGGGGGTAACTCGACGCATTGCGGATGTGGTCATGGAAGGCCCCTCCTATAGTTGGCTACAGCCTCCACCGTATGTTAGAGACGACTAAGAATTACAATGAGATCTCTTGGAGACATATTCTCCTTGGTATCAATCTTTGCAAAAACTAAAATAAAATGCATACATTCCACAATCTTATTCATCTTTTGTTTTTTCAGCTGTGAGGACACCGAGCAGGCAGTGCGTATTGAGGCCCCACCACCAACAAGTTCATCTCTGGCACTGGTTTGCCTTGCATAGAATAAAGATTGGCCACCATTTGTTGTAAAGACTTCACTAGATCATCTTGTGCCTTCAGCTTAGCCCGGTCTTCATCTCGTTCTTTCTGGGTGTCATTCAGTCGAGTCTACAATATGGCAATGAAAATGTCATTCGTGTTGAAATGCAAACATGCAGGACCATGAAGGATCAATGAAGAAGCAATGACCTGAATTTCCTCAATAATGGACACGGTATGTGGTACGTGACGCTCTATGCTAGGAGCAGAGCCAATACTCATAGCACAGAGCGCGTTGACTCTCAGAAGGGAGGAGGTTATGACAGAATCAAGGTGAACCGCCATCCGGCCCTTCGGTCTACCGCCTGCCGCGGCAATGGCCACAAGAGGGTCAAACGGCAGCACGTGAGGATCAGCCTCTTGCCCATACATCTCCTTCAATTTTTTGGTGTAGTTCTCCCCATCTGACCGGGCTTTAGAGCTGATCCAGTCCCTCTCCGGGTGGAGAGGGTCCTTGTCCTTGTCGTCTTTGGTACGTTTGTCGGTCCATGCCTCGAAGTAAGAGATATCCTTGCCAGTGTCTTCTTTCTGCAAAAGAAAGCGATCCAAACAATCAAGGAAATGCTCACAAATGAAAGAGAAACATGATGAAAAGAAAAGGATGTTGTGGCCTACATGTTTGCAGACGACACCTGGGATGGTGAGGTTGCCTTGACGGTGTCCTGGACAACCCATCAACTTACGCCGGTCCCCGATGGTCTTGTGTTCATCCTGCCACCCTGGATCTGTCCACAGTTCGACGATCTTCTCCCAGCACGGACGTTTGTCAGCGCACCACCGAGGAATCACCTGTAATAAGTAAACAAATGCATCTTAGTAAGGAATCTAATTTGTTGGAATGTAGGGAATAACAAGCATCCATCGTCACTTGCCTTGAAGTACATGTCCCGTGTAAGATGCTTCCCTCGAGCCACCTCTTTGGAAATCTTCTGGTTGAGATAGTCCGCGTGATACTTGACCACTAACCGGACGCGCTCCTCATAGTGCATGTCATGGACTAGTTTCTTGGCAATATTCTCAACCACCACATTGGCGCGATCCTTCTCACCATCTATGCATGTAAAGAAATCCTATAAACATGCACACATGTGAGAAGGGTAAAATCATGACTATGGCAAATTTAAACCTTTTGGTATTGACATTGCGGTGTTTGAAAGGACTTACCCAGAAATCGTTGACCACTCACAAGGCTCTAGTATCATAAACCCTCTGACGCATATCCAGGAAATCCGGAGCGAGTTTGTAGTGATCCCATGACCAAGCTGGCTCAATGACACCGTTCGGCAAAGTGACCAGTCCAGGATAATTTAACCTACAAAGACCCCCAATGATGCCACTCGGCGGACGTGACGGACGCCTCTCACCAGCTTTTATAAAGCTCCTGCATTAGGAAGAGTGAAGTCATATTATATGTGATGAAATGACAAAGGTATAATTTAAATGGGATGAGTCGATATAACCACTTACTTTTCTCCCACTGGTTTAATCAACACGTTTCTATGCACATATGGACGTTTTGGAAGCTTTGAAGGACCACGCAGCCACACTTTCCGTGTGGAAGTAGTGCTGATAGTCGAACCGCCCGGCTGTGAGCCGCTCACCTCGTGGTGCTCCGTCACTCGTGAGGGTCCATCCCCACCCTCAGAAACCTGACGAACAACCAGCCTCCTCTCGGCGGCGTCGTCCTTCACCACCTCCTCCTCATCCTCCTCATCCTAACCCGCCTCCTCCCCATCCTCTATTTCCTCCTCCAGCCATCGTGCATCCTCCTCCTCAGGCTGGCGAAGCACCGCATCAGAGGGTCCAGGAGAAGAAAGAGGTGCTCTACTACGGGCTGCTCTACGTTCTCCTCGTCCCCACCCTACTCGTCCTCCTCGTCCCCCTCCTCGCCTGCCTCCTCCTCCTACCTCATCTACTCCTCCTCCTCGTCCGCCTCCTTGAGCCAGCTCCTCTCCGCAACCTCGTCTACCTCCTCGAGCCGCCTCCTCTCCGCCTCCTCCTCCTCCTACCCCGCCTCCTCCGCCTCCTACTCCTCCTCCCCCGCGTCCTACTCGACCTCGTTTCACCCGGCTTTTTGAAGGGGGGTCTAGACCCGCCGGTCGTTTGGCCTTCTTGGCGGCTGTGGCAACCGATGCAGGAGTGGACACCTCTTTCACCGGTCGAGCAAGTTTATCATTGTACAGAGCTGCCACATCTTTCAAACTTTCCTTTGCATTCTTGTTGCCACATGTCATGTTTCAATCACCTGATACGACGAGGAACAAACCAGTTAGTACAGATGATACAACTTGATGTAAATACATTAAATATATCACATACGAAGAATAAATGGAGTTGTCACAATAATACATATAATTGTTACACACACGAATACATAGAGTTGTTGCACACACGAATGCATAGAGTTGTTACACACACGAATACATAGAGTTGTTGCACATACGAATACGTAGAGTTGTTACATACACGAATACAGAGTTGTTGCACATACGAATACGAAGAGTTGTTACACGAATACATGGAGTTGTGACACGCATACATAGTTCTCACACGATTAGATGGAGTTGTTAGAAATAGGGGTCAATATTAGGTGCAACAATTTGATCAGGGTTGTCATCATCGCTATCACGCCAGTTCATACATTCATCCTCGAAGTCTTCAGGGGGACCCTCATCATCATCTTGCCCCATTTGCCATCGCAGAAGTAATGCCAAATCTTGAGGGTCAGAAACATCCTCGTATTCGTCCTCCGCATTATCTACTTCCATGTCATCCATGGCCTCATGTTCCATAGCATCATCTTCGTGATGCACACCATCATCTTCCTCTGCATCATCTTCGTCGTGGTTATTGTTTGCTTCTTGATAGAACTCTCCCTCGTATGTGTCAGGGTTTATGTGGTAATCGTCCTTGTTTGGGGTAGGTACCTTGGTATGCGGGGGTACCTTGTACATGACATCCCATTTCAAGAGATCGATATGTTCCGTAGATGTGCACGCATACAGGAGATAAAACACTTGTGTAGCCTGTTGAGCCATAATATAGACATCATTTCCTGCATATTTCGATGCTCGTTCAACTTCGACCAAGCCAATACTAGGGGTCCGTCTCACTTTCTCAGGATTGAGCCAACTGCATTTGAATACGATGGGCTTCACACCTTGTAAACCACAGTATTGCAGCTCATATATTTCTTCGATAGTTCCATAGTAGTGACGTCCATCTGTCCCTAGACAATGGACACTACTATTTATTGATCTTCGATTGGGCCTCTCACACGTGTGTTTATCAGTGTGGAAGCGATACCCATTCATGTCGTAAGCCTTAAATGACTTGGCCTCGTATTCAAAAACTTTGGCTACTTCTCTCATTTCGGCGTCCATATCAACCTCCTAGTATGCCTACCAGATTAATAGGAGATTGTCTGGTTCATTAGTGGAAGCATTACCGGCAAGTAAGAACAACTTGAAGGGTACATAAAGTTAGGGAAGTTACTTTTCGTGAGAACCAAGAAATGAAACCGCCATCAACATTGGTATCTTCAAGAAGGTTTGCTGATTCTTCGTCGCTAGGGGGCCGTGGTAGCTTCCAGAATTCGTTCTGGAATTCCCTAGCAATGAGAAGAATTTGAGTTAGGACTCAAGAATAGTGAGTACTTGTCAATGAAGGTGTTCTACACTTACGTTATGTACGGCTTCACTTCTTCCATGTTGGTCAAGACATAGATCATAAGAGTCGACCACTCGGTAGGTGAAAAGGTCTTCCGCTTCGGTCCACTTGCTTTACCACCATGGCCTTCGAAGAGGCTAAGGTCGGGAACATTACTGGTGGGTTCTTCATTGTAACGAGGAGCTGGATTTAACCTAGTCTTAATACTGTCATGATAGTACTTTGTCGTGGTCGTTGCCACCTCCTCGTTCAGGTATGCCTTGGCTATGGAGGCTTCGATGCGGGCTTTATTCTTACATTTGCCACGAAGATGCTTGAACTCCCGTTCAGGTGCATACTGCCATCGGAACTGCATAGGTCCTCCCATTCTAGCCTCATACGGGAGATGTAAGATCATATGTTGCATCGGCTTAAAGAAACCTGATGGAAATACCTTCTCTAACCTGCATAGCAAGCCAGGTGCTTGTTCCTCCAACTTTGCAACCACTTCATAATCTAATTCTTTGGCACAAAGCTGGCGGAAGAAGTAGCTCAACTCCGCCAGCACTCGCCAAATATCCTCTTTGACATACCCTCGAATCATCACGGGCATTATCCGCTCAAGCCATACATGGTAGTCATGACTCTTGAGGCCTCCTATTCGCTTTGTAGCCATATTCACTCCCCTCATGATATTAGCTGCATATCCATCAGGGAAGTACAACTTGTTCACAATCCATTGGAGAATTTCCTTCCTTTGGGGGATTGAAGGGGTGAAAGGGGCTAATGGCTTCTTCCAAGAATTACCTTTTGCACGAAGCACCAATTGTAATTTTGGCCTATTGCATAGCTTGGCTTGATCGATCCTAGCCTGAATGATATCATTTGTCTTGTCGGTGTCGAGGAGTGTGCCGAGTAAAGCCTCCGCAATATTCTTTTCAGTGTGCATTACATCAATGTTGTGTGGAAGGAGAAGATCTTTAAAGTAAGGGAGCCTCCATAAGCTTGGAATGTGAGTCCACTGGTGTGTCTCTCCATATCCCACAAAACCTTTCCCATTGGGATTTTTCTCGAGAGCATCTAACTCATCCTTAAGCTCGGCACCGGTCATAATAGGTGGTGGCGGGTCATCAACAATAACACCTTTCCGAAAGTTCACAGTGTCTTGTCTGTATGGGTGATCAAGACAAAGGAACTGCCGATGTTGGTCAAAGCATACGTACTTGCGACCCTTAGCCAGCCACATGAAAGTCACACGCTGTCGGCACACTGGGCAAGGCCACTTCCCCTTTACACACCAACCACAAAATATCACACGTGATGGTAGGTCATGTAGCGATGTGTGGTACCAGATATGCATATTGAAGTGCTTCTTTGAAACGGCATCGTATGTCCTTAATCCAGTGTTCCAAGCAACAAGTAAGTCGTCCACCAGTGGCTCCATGTACACACTCATATTCTTCCCCGGATAGTTAGGCCCTGGAATTATCAGCGTCAGGAACATGTGATGTCGTTGCATGCAAACGCCAGGGGGCAGATTCAGGGGGATAACATATACTGGCCAACAACTGTATACGGCAGCCATCAAACCATATGGATTGAGCCCATCGGTTGTTATCCCAACAACTGCACTCTTCCAGTCATCCACTTTCTTATGAATTTGAACAAATTTCTTCCATGCTTCACCATCACGTGGATGTTGCATCTTTTTTGTATTGTACATCTTCCCTTCGGCGGCCCATCTCATATATTGGGCAGTTTCCTCGGTCATATAAAGCCTCTGGATCCTTTCTGTGAATGGAAGATATCGAAGGATATTGACGGCAATTTTGAGCTGCCTCTTGCTAGCGTCATCATTTTGTACCTCAATATACCTAGAGGATTTGCACTTGACACAGTAGTTCGTATCTTTATGTTCATTTCTAAATAACATGCATCCGTTTGGACAAGCATGTATTTGCAAATATGGCATCTTAAGTGAACCGAGGATTTTGTTCGACTCGTACATGTTCTTTGGCAATATGTTTTCTTTAGGCAGCAGGCTAGCAATAACTGACAATAACTCATTGAAGCAAACTATGCTTATGCAGTGGGTTGCCTTCAGGGCCATTAGGCGTGTGATGCCATCTAGTTGAGTAACCTCTGTATGGGCGTGAAGGGGTTTCTGTGCCACAAACAAAGCTGCATGATACTCTTCTGGGCTTTCCGGCGGATCCTCGGAGTTCGGGTCCTCCCGCGGATCTGCACGGCGGATGTCATCTAACAGGTTTTCAATCCGAGTATCATATTCGCCGGTGCGCTGTCGCACCACCTCCGCTCTGGACTATTCTGTCTCACCGTGAAAGATCCACCGGTAATAGCTTGGCATAAACCCATATTTGCCTAAGTGTTTACTCATAGTAATCTTATCTCTTTCAACCTGGTTATCGCAATCCGTGCATGTGCACCAAATTCCACGAACTGACGTTTCTCCAGCAAATACTAATTCCAGGAAATCATTGGTCTTCGACCTCCACTCAGGGGTCATACCCTCCAGGCTGGGATGTCCGGTGTACATCCACTCACGATCTTCCATCCTCTGATATAATGTGAAACACACACATAATGTTTTTTATCTAACAAGTGGTTCCATCAAGTTTTACGACATGCACTGAGCTATCTAATAGGTAAAGATATGTCCTAATCCCACCCGAGGATGTGTAGGCTGGGTCTGTTTCCATGACGTACTCTGATCCGAGACAAAATTTCGGCAGCACCTCCCCGCTGTTCTCCAAATACACGTCTCGACAATAAGCCGAGAGGATGTGTATCCAGAGAACAACAAGGAGACACCGTCGAAATTCTGTCTTAGATCGAAGTACGGCATGAAAACGACCAGCCTACACATCCTCGGGCTGTCCTTGGAAAACGTGGACAATTCGAAAGAGTTGAGGTTATAAATATGCAAAGACTTGCATATTTATAAATACAGCCCTTCCGAACAGGAGACGCCTAGGTTACGCGACTATTTAGGTGATCTACAAAAAATGGAAACCTACACATGAACGGGAAGAGATTACACATGTGCGACGGAATTCACTCTCTATTGTCAAAATAGATGCATGTCCTGCACGAAAGAATGAAGTAGTGTCAATCATATGTCCAACACACACACATCAACAACACTCACTCACACACACACTGGCGGAGGACCCTATGGGCAAGGTGTGGCAGCCGCCACACCTTGATTTGGAGCAAAAATATTTTATGCCTATGGATAAATGTTGCTTTTTTTAGAAATTTTTTTGAGGGATGAATAAATGTTGTTGCTCGCTGTAAATAATGGCTAGCACAGGCACACGCTCACTAGTTTGGTGTATACACCTTGACAGCTATGATTATCGTGACAAAATATGGTTTATCCATGTATTTTTCATCTCCTGTTCTTCTAAATGGCACTGTTTATCCATGCTGACTATGAATGGGTTTTTCTACCTAGCATTGCTTTGCTTGACTGTTAATTTGCGGTGTCCTAGCCATGCATAGTGATACATACACTCACACACACATACACTCACACTCCTCTGCTTCTGCCTACACAACACAACACACACTCACACACACATACACTCACACTCCTCTGCCTCTGCACACACACATACACAGACACAACACAACACACACTCACAACACTCACTCACACTCTTGGACTCCCCAACGGGGCACGGGGATGGCGTAGGAGGTGGAGCACGGCGGCAGCAGCGGCGGCGGCGGTGGTGGAGCATGGCGGCGGCGGCGACGGCTGTGAGGGGTGGAGTCGAATGCGGGGGCGGCGCTGAGGGGTGGGGGCGGTGGTGCAGCACGGCGGACGGGGCGGTGGCGGCGGTGGTGGAGCACGACGGCGGCGGCGGCTGTGAGGGGCGGAGTCGGACGCAGAGCGGCGCTGAGGGGCGGGGGCGGTGGTGCAGCACGGCGGACGGGGCGATGGCGGCGATGGTGGAGCACGGCCGCGGCGGCGCCGGCGCTGAGGGCGGAGGCGGACGAGGGGGCGGACGGGGACAGAGGGAGTGTGAGAGATGAGTGGGCGCGCGATTTAGAAATTTTGGATAAGTCCCCGCGGGAACCTTTTCCGAGAGTCACTTAAACAAGGCACTCGGTAAAGTCTTACCCTAGATCTAGGGTTCACCTTTTCCCGAGCGAAGCTCTCGATAAAGGTCTTACCCTAGATCTAGGGTTCACCTTTTTCCGAGAGCGGCGCTCGGTAATGTGTACGCTTACAGAGCGTTGCTCTCGGTAAACTACCTAAACCTAGTTCTTAGCCGACCCCCTTTCTTTCTACCACTCCCTTCACTCACTTCAGATATCATTTTTAGTAGCTAGCTTTGCATTTATCTTAAGAAATTTATTGCTCGAGAGCTGGCCGACCCCCTTTCTTTCTACCGACCCCCTTTCTTTCTACCACTCCCTTCACTCACTCGGAAAATCATACGATGCCGGAATTCCTCGAGAGCTGGCACGGTGTCATCACATGGCCCATGTAGGGTGTGGTAAAAGTTTTGGGCGCGTTTCGAATAAGCCTCCCCTCGGGCCGCTTGTAAACCGCACCATCTCCGAGCTAGTCTCTCGGTATCGAGAGGGAACGTGTCCGATTTGTGCAGGAAGTGCGGGTCCTGTTGCTCCGTTGACCTCGAAACTTCTCGTGCTCTCAAAGGAGACCATCGGATGACACATGCCACGCCCCCGCATTTTTCGGACCCGCGTGCAATATTCAAGAAATTTATTGCTCTCCTAGGGTTTCATCGCCGGAAATTCCAAACCTGCAAGGCACCACATGAAATCATGCCCGGAAGCGGCATGGGAAATCCTTTGTGATGTCCTTGCGCAGACGACGCAGGGGCATGCCATGGCACCGGGGGGCGAAAGTACCTCGGGTGGTTTCTGGCCGTGCACCCATCCGGTGGCCCCGGCGGTCTAGGGTGTTAACCGGCACCAAGAGGGGGTAGGCCACGGTGAATACCTCCTTCTCCGTGTTACGACAGGTCATCATGAGATGCCAGGCCAAGTCTATGCCAGTTCTGTCACGGGACCGTCCACCGTCGGCTCGGTTTCGGGGACGAACGCAGCCGGTCCTCGACGTTCCCTCCCGTGTGTGCGTTTTGTGAGGCATCTGCGACGTCAAGGATGTGCGTTGGGTATTCAAACACCACACCAACCTTTCATGCATATGCATGGGCCACATGCATGTAGGGTATGGTTCCCGCCCCCCACCTCCTCGGGCGGTTTCCGGCCGTGCACCCATCCGGTGGCCCCGGTGGTCTAGGGCGTTGACCGGCACCGAGAGGGGGTAGGCCACGGTGAATACCTCCTTCTCCGTGTTACGAAAGGTCATCGTGAGATGCCAGGCCAAGTCTATGCCAGTTCTATCACGGGACCGTCCACCGTCGGCTCGGTCTCGGGGACGAACGCAGCCGGTCCTCGACGTTCCCTCCCGTGTGTGCGTTTTGTGAGGCATCTGCGACGTCAAGGATGTGCGTTGGGTATTCAAACACCACACCAACCTTTCATGCATATGCATGGGCCACATGCATGTAGTGTACGGTTCCCGCCACCCACCTCCTTGGGCGGTTTCCGGCCGTGCACCCATCCTGTGGCCCCGGCGGTCTAGGGCGTTGACCGGCACCGAGAGGGGGTAGGCCATGGTGAATACCTCCTTCTCCGTGTTAGGAAAGGTCATCGTGAGATGCCAGGCCAAGTCTATGCCAGTTCTGTCACGGGACCGTCCACCGTCGGCTCGGTCTCGGGGACGGACGCAGCCGGTCCTCGACGTTCCCTCCCGTGTGAGCGTTTTGTGAGGCATCTGCGACGTCAAGAATGTGCGTTGGGTATTCAAACATCACACCAACCTTTCATGCATATGCATGGGCCACATGCATGTAGGGTACGGTGGCCGCCCCCCACCTCCTCGGGCGGTTTCCGGCCGTGCACCCATCCGGTGGCCCCGGCGGTCTAGGGCGTTGACCGGCACCGAGAGGGGGTAGGCCACGGTGAATACCTCCTTCTCCGTGTTACGAAAGCGCTCCGTCGTCATGTTTTTTTAGTTTACAAATGCTTAGAAGTTGAGATTTTTAAGGATCTAAACGAACACATATATAAGTCATCAAAAGTCATGGTATTTTCAAACTTTAGTCACAAAAAGGTATGAAATATCAGACACAAAAAGGAAGTGCCAAAAGAAAAACACAAAAAAAGAAGGAAAATAAAGTAGTGGCACAATAGTTGCCGAGAGCCGATAAACGGCTCTCGGTAAAGGTCTTACCCTAGATCTAGGGCTCACCTTTTTCCGAGAGCGGCGCTCGGTAATGTGTACGCTTACAGAGCGTTGCTCTCGGTAAACTACCTAAACCTAGTTCTTAGCCGACCCCCTTTCTTTCTACCATACCCTTCACTCACTTCAGATATCATTTTTAGTAGCTAGCTTTGCATTTATCTTAAGAAATTTATTGCTCGAGAGCTGGCCGACCCCCTTTCTTTCTACCGACCCCCTTTCTTTCTACCACTCCCTTCACTCACTCGGAAAATCGTACGATGCCGGAATTCCTCGAGAGCTGGCACGGTGTCATCACATGGCCCATGTAGGGTGTGGTAAAAGTTTTGGGTGCGTTTCGAATAAGCCTCCCCTCGGGCCGCTTGTAAACCGCACCATCTCCGAGCTTGTCTCTCGGTATCGAGAGGGAACGTGCCCAGTCTGTGCAGGAAGTGCGGGTTCTGTTGCTCCGTTGACCTGGAAACTTCTCGTGCTCTCAAAGGAGACCATCGGATGACACATCCCACGCCCCCGCATTTTTCGGACCCGCGTGCAATATTCGAGAAATTTATTGCTCTCCTAGGGTTTCATCGCCGGAAATTCCAAACCTGCAAGGCACCACATGAAATCATGCCCGGAAGCGGCATGGGAAATCCTTTGTGATGTCCTTGCGCAGACAACGAAGGGGCATGCCATGGCACCGGGGGGGCGAAAGTACCTCGGGCGGTTTCTGGCCGTGCACCCATCCGGTGGCCCCGGCGGTCTAGGGCGTTGACCGGCACCGAGAGGGGGTAGGCCACGGTGAATACCTCCTTCTCCGTGTTACGACAGGTCATCGTGAGATGCCAGGCCAAGTCTATGCCAGTTCTGTCACAGGACCGTCCACCGTCGGCTCGGTCTCGGGGACGAACGCAGCCGGTCCTCGACGTTCCCTCCCATGTGTGCATTTTGTGAGGCATCTACGACGTCAAGGATGTGCGTTGGGTATTCAAACACCACACCAACCTTTCATGCATATGCATGGGCCACATGCATGTAGGGTACGGTTCCCGCTCCCCACCTCCTCGGGCGGTTTCCGGCCGTGCACCCATCCGGTGGCCCCGGCGGTCTAGGGCGTTGACTGGCACCGAGAGGGAGTAGGCCACGGTGAATACCTCCTTCTCCGTGTTATGACTGGTCATCGTGAGATTCCAGGCCAAGTCTATGCCAGTTCTGTCACGGGACCGTCCACCGTCGGCTCGGTCTCGGGGACGAACGCAGCCGGTCCTCGACGTTCCCTCCCGTGTGTGCGTTTTGTGAGGCATCTGCGACGTCAAGGATGTGCGTTGGGTATTCAAACACCACACCAACCTTTCATGCATATGCATGGGCCACATGCATGTAGAGTACGGTTCCCGCCCCCACCTCCTCGGGCGGTTTCCGGCCGTGCACCCATTCAGTGGCCCCGGCGGTCTAGGGCGTTGACCGGCACCGAGAGGGGGTAGGCCACGGTGAATACCTCCTTCTCCGTGTTATGACTGGTCATCGTGAGATGCCAGGCCAAGGCTATGCCAGTTCTGTCACGGGACCGTCCACCGTCGGCTCGGTCTCGGGGACGAACGCAGCCGGTCCTCGACGTTCCCTCCCGTGTGTGCGTTTTGTGAGGCATCTGCGACGTCAAGGATGTGCGTTGGGTATTCAAACACCACACCAACCTTTCATGCATATGCATGGGCCACATGCATGTAGGGTACGGTTCCCGCCCCCCACTTCCTCGGGCGGTTTCCGGCCGTGCAGCCATTCGGTGGCCCCGGCGGTCTAGGGCGTTGACCGGCACCGAGAGGGGGTTGGCCATGGTGAATACCTCCTTCTCCGTGTTACGAAAGGTCATCATGAGATGCCAGGCCAAGTCTATGCCAGTTCTGTCATGGGACCGTCCACCGTCAGCTCGGTCTCGGGGACGAACGCACCCGGTCCTCGACGTTCCCTCCCGTGTGTGCGTTTTGTGAGGCATCTGCGACGTCAAGGATGTGCGTTGGGTATTCAAACATCACACCAACCTTTCATGCATATGCATGGGCCACATGCATGTAGGGTACGGTTCCCGCCCCCCACCTACTCGGGTGGTTTCCGGCCGTGCACCCATCCGGTGGCCCCGGCGGTCTAGGGCGTTGACGGGCACCGAGAGGGGGTAGGCCACGGTGAATACCTCCTTCTCCGTGTTACGAAAGCTCTCCGTCGTCATGCTTTTTTAGTTTACAAATGCTTAGAAGTTGAGATTTTTAAAGATTTAAACGAAAACATATATAAGTCATCAAAAGTCATGGTATTTTCAAACTTTAGTCACAAAAAGGTATGAAATATCAGACACAAAAAGGAAGTGCCAAAAGAAAAACACAAAAAAAGAAGGAAAATAAAGTAGTGGCACAATTGTTGCCGAGAGCCGATAAACGGCTCTCGGTAAAGGTCTTACCCTAGATCTAGGGTTCACCTTTTTCCGAGAGCGGCGCATAGTAATGTGTACTCTTACAGAGCATTGCTCTCGGTAAACTACCTAAACCTAGTTCTTAGCCGACCCCCTTTCTTTCTACCACTCCCTTCACTCACTTCAGATATCATTTTTAGTAGCTAGCTTTGCATCTATCTTAAGAAATTTATAGCTCGAGAGCTGGCCGACCCCTTTTCTTTCTACCGACCCCCTTTCTTTCTACAACTCCCTTCACTCACTCGGAAAATCGTACGATGCCGGAATTCCTCGAGAGCTGGCACGGTGTCATCACATGGCCCATGTAGGGTGTGGTAAAAGTTTTGGGTGCGTTTCGAATAAGCCTCCCCTCGGGTCGCTTGTAAACCGCACCATCTCCGAGCTTGTCTCTCGGTATCGAGAGGGAACGTGTCCGGTTTGTGCAGGAAGTGCGGGTCCTGTTGCTCCGTTGACCTCGAAACTTCTCGTGCTCTCAAAGGAGACCATCGGATGACACATGCCACGCCCCCGCATTTTTCGGACCCGCGTGCAATATTCGAGAAATTTATTGCTCTCCTAGGGTATCATCGCCGGAAATTCCAAACCTGCAAGGCACCACATGAAATCATGCCCGGAAGCGGCATGGGAAATCCTTTGTGATGTCCTTGCGCAGACGACGGAGGGGCATGCCATGGCACCGGGGGGCGAAAGTTCCTTGGGCGGTTTCTGGCCATGCACCCATCCGGTGGCCCCGGCGGTCTAGGGCGTTGACCGGCACCGAGAGGGGGTAGGCCACGGTGAATACCTCCTTGTCCATGTTACGATAGGTCATCGTGAGATGCCAGGCCAAGTCTATGCCAGTTCTGTCACGGGACCGTCCACCGTCGGCTCGGTCCCGGGACGAACGCAGCCGGTCCTCGACGTTCCCTCCCGTGTGTGCGTTTTGTGAGGCATCTGCGACGTCAAGGATGTGCGTTGGGTATTCAAACACCACACCAACCTTTCATGCATATGCATGGGCCACATGCATGTAGGGTACGTTTCCCGCCCCACACCTCCTCGGGCGGTTTCCGGCCGTGCACCCATCCGGTGGCCCCGGCGGTCTAGGGCGTTGACCGACACCGAGAGGGGGTAGGCCACGGTGAATACCTCCTTCTCCGTGTTACGAAAGGTCATCGTGAGATGCCAGGCCAAGTCTATGTCAGTTCTGTCACGGGACCGTCCACCGTCGGCTCGGTCTCGGGGACGAACGCAGCCGGTCCTCGACGTTCCCTCCCGTGTGTGCCTTTTGTGAGGCATCTGCGACGTCAAGGATGTGCATTGGGTATTGAAACATCACACCAACCTTTCATGCAAATGCATGGGCCACATGCATGTAGGGTACGGTTCCCGCCCCCCACCTCCTCGGGCGGTTTTCGGCCGTGCACCCATCCGGTGGCCCCGGCGTGCTAGGGCGTTGACCGGCACCGAGAGGGGGTAGGCCACGGTGAATACCTCCTTCTCCGTGTTACGAAAGCTCTCCGTCATCATGTTTTTTTAGTTTACAAATGCTTAGAAGTTGAGATTTTTAAAGATCTAAACGAAAACATATATAAGTCATCAAAAGTCATGGTATTTTCAAACTTTAGTGACAAAAAGGTATGAAATATCAGACACAAAAAGGAAGTGCCAAAAGAAAAACACAAAAAAAGAAGGAAAATAAAGTAGTGGCACAATTGTTGCCGAGAGCCGATAAACGGCTCTCGGTAAAGGTCTTACCCTAGATCTAGGGTTCACCTTTTTCCGAGAGCGGCGCTCGGTAATGTGTACGCTTACAGAGCGTTGCTCTCGGTAAACTACCTAAACCTAGTTCTTAGCCGACCCCCTTTCTTTATACCACTCCCTTCACTCACTTCAGATATCATTTTTAGTAGCTAGCTTTGCATTTATCTTAAGAAATTTATTGCTCGAGAGCTGGCCGACCCCCTTTCTTTCTACCGACCCCCTTTGTTTCTACCACTCCCTTCACTCACTCGGAAAATCGTACGATGCCGGAATTCCTCGAGAGCTGGCACGGTGTCATCACATGGCCCATGTAGGGTGTGGTAAAAGTTTTGGGCGCGTTTCGAATAAGCCTCCCCTCGGGCTGCTTGTAAACCGCAACATCTCCGAGCTAGTCTCTCGGTATCGAGAGGGAACGTGTCCGGTTTGTGCAGGAAGTGCGGGTCCTGTTGCTCCGT
This sequence comes from Elymus sibiricus, assembly GCA_039707655.1. Classification (NCBI taxonomy): domain Eukaryota; kingdom Viridiplantae; phylum Streptophyta; class Magnoliopsida; order Poales; family Poaceae; genus Elymus; species Elymus sibiricus. Next base: position 102,614,148 of record CM077669.1, on the reverse strand, counting down.
TGACCTCGAAACTTCTCGTGCTCTCAAAGGAGACCATCGGATGACACATGCCATGCCCCCGCATTTTTCGGACCCGCGTGCAATATTCGATAAATTTATTGCTCTCCTAGGGTTTCATCGCCGGAAATTCCAAACCTGCAAGGCACCACATGAAATCATGCCCGGAAGCGGCATGGGAAATCCTTTGTGATGTCCTTGCGTAGACGACGGAGGGGCATGCCATGGCACCGGGGGGCGAAAGTACCTCGGGCGGTTTCTGGCCGTGCATCCATCCGGTGGCCCCAGCGGTCTAGGGCGTTGACCGGCACCGAGAGGGGGTAGGCCACGGTGAATACCTCCTTCTCCGTGTTACGACAGGTCATCGTGAGATGCCAGGCCAAGTCTATGCCAGTTCTGTCACGGGACCGTCCATCGTCGGCTCGGTCTCGGGGACGAACGCAGCCGGTGCTCGACGTTCCCTCCCGTGTGTGCGTTTTGTGAGGCATCTGCGACGTCAAGGATGTGCGTTGGGTATTCGAACACCACACCAACCTTTCATGCATATGCATGGGCCACATGCATGTAGGGTACGGTTCCCGCCCCCCACCTCCTCGGGCGGTTTCCGGCCGTGCACCCATCCGGTGGCCCCGGCGGTCTAGGGCGTTGACCGGCACCGAGAGGGTGTAGGCCACGGTGAATACCTCCTTCTCCGTGTTACGAAAGGTCATCGTGAGATGCCAGGCCAAGTCTATGCCAGTTCTGTCACGGGAGGGGGTAGGCCACGGTGAATACCTCCTTCTCCGTGTTACATTTTGGCTCTTCCATGGAGTTAACTGAATTTAGTGAAATTCATCTTCAACAGTAGCATTGTTCACATTTTGGCTCTTCTATATTCCCTGTACTCTATGCACCAGACCCTTGATCGTGTTCATTGGGAAGAAGAACCATTGTTTGCAAAAATTCAGTTAGAGCCAGTATTTCTAGAAATGATGCAACTGATTTTTTAACTTGAGTCCTCCACTTAAGCATTTACTGAATTTTCTGAATTTAAGTACAAGTGTTTAGTTTAAATGCAGTTATGGCTACTGTAAATGATTCAGTTTAGTTTAAATTCAGTTATGACTCCTGTAAATGATTCAATTTAGTTTAAATTCAATTATAATAAAATCTTCAGTCAATCTTACTGTACAGTACAAATCTTCTGCTAATTGAAATGCAGAGACACAAAATGGCCGAATCTTACTGTACAGTACAAATCTTCAGTCAATCTTACTGTACAGTACAAATCTTCAATTTATTTTGTTTTCAGATTCGGAGAGTCATGAGCCGTAGGTTGACCCACACCAGCAACTCTGGTACGACCGAGTCGTCCGGCTCCGACCAGCTCACTGCCGATGAGCACCTGTCATCTGATGACGATGTCGGAGGGTCCTTTCAAGGAGATGATCCGCTCGCTACCGAGTCTGGCGACATGGTGCCCTCGGATGGCTCGGGGTCTACGTCGAGCAACACTTCCAAGAGGAAGAACTCCGGGCGTGGTCCGGGGAAGGTCCCGGAACCAACGGCTCCCACCGACCGTCCTCTCATAACTCCCACGGGAGATTGGTAAGCATTTGATTTGCAAATTATTTTGAATATCACAACTTTTCCACTAACATATGCTTGTCTGTTTCATCATGCAGTCAGTGGGAATTTGTCCCTACCAAGCCTCCAAAGGCGCGATTGCCGAACCACGTCATCGGCTCCCTCGTGAGGAAGTACTTCCCCGGGTTGGCCAAGCCAAATGATGACGACCCGCCATCGCCAGGTTTCACCTGGGAGCACTACCAGCACACCAAGGATGAGCAAGATGTCACCATGGCCGCCCGGGTCATCGACGGTTTTCATGTAAGCATCTTTGCCACTTCATTGTTCCATATCCGAATTATTGTAATTAACTGCCATATGCTTTCTTGTAGGAAGCATTTTCTTGTGTGGATGGTGAGAAAGACAAGGCAACAAAAGCCCTCGTGAAATCAGCCCGAAAGATACTCTCCGACGTCAAGCACACGCTGCGGTACAAGGCCGTGATGCAGTGTCGGCCGCTCGATGACAAGGGTGAGAAGATGACGAGGAAAACTGCTTGCCAGACGAATTTGGAGAAAGAAGAATACTTGTCGGTGGTAAGTGACACTATTGGTTGTTAGTACTTTGAGTCATCCGCCGCTTGTTTGATGCATCAGTCAATGGTTCGTTTTTGTCTGACTAGCCGAGGGAAAACTAGATGAAGGAAGATTGTTGGGAGGCCCTGGCTGACATGTGGTGTGACCCAGCATGGCAGGCGCAACATGTGGAGAAGGGTGCCGAACGCGCCAAAATGCCAGGCCCGTCACATGTCCAGGGGAGCCGGAACCTAACCACTCTGAAGCAACACATGGTATGTGGAATGAGATGTTAACTTTTTCGCACGGTGCATCTCCGTTCATTAAGGTTGATGGTTACTTTTGCAGGAGTCGACGCTTGGTCTCTCGGTCCACATCTTGGAGGCCTGGAAAGAAGGCCACAAGGGGAAGGATGGCACCGAGTTCTGTAGCCAGTCGGCGCAGGAGAGGTACGAGACCTTCAGAGAGGTCTTCCAGGAGGTGCACGGGCAGGACACCGAACCCACGTCCAAGCCACTTGGTCCAGAGCTGCTTATCATTGCTGGTGAGGGGAAGGGCCATGGCCGCCACCTCCTTTGCAACGGGGCGATCGCCACCTCCTCGCATCGCAAGCTCCACGAGATACGCGCGTCGAGCACAAGCTCAACTCCGTCCATACGAAGTCGCCCGACCGCCGCGTCACGTGAGATCACGCGTCTCAAGGTTAGCATCATAACCGTTCATTTATGCCCAAAAGTCGAAATACCACCCTTGCAACCTATATGACCGTAATGCATATTACAGAATTTATTGGAACAACGGGCTGCTGAAGAGGAGCAAAGGCGGCAGGTTGAGGAGCAAAGGCGTCAGGCTGAGGAGGAGAAAAGAGAGAAGGAGAGCGCAGCAACGAATGAAAGGTTCAAGCTTCTCGAGAAAAAACTAGAGGTAGAACATTCTCTAAATTTTGCCCCATTCATTATTTAGCGACGAACAATGCTAACGGGACTATACTATTATAGGCTCTTTTGCAATCTCAAGGCGTTGGAAATGATGCCCCTCCTCCTCCTCCTCCTCCTCCTCCAGGAGCTTAACCCGATGGAAATGATGCCCCTACTCTTCCTCAAGATGGTTTTGTGAACCTCTATGTGATGTGCACGTGTTTTGCAGTAGTGAACTTTCACAAGTAGCGAACTTGCGTGTCATGTGTCCTAGTATGAAACATTCGCCTATATATGCGGAGTACTTTAAATTATGCCTATGTGTGATATGTTACTCGATGAATTTCTAGGGAGCTAGGAGCTCCCACATTCATTTGTTATGATAACATTTTTTGCACTGCATATATATACAAAAATTGCCCTGTAGTTGTTTTCAGTTGCAGGGACCAGATAAGAAATAGCTTAAAACAGAAGCAATGTGACACACTTCCTAGAGCTACACTCGGAAAAATACATATTGCCGAGAGCAGCTCCCGGGAAAGGGGTCGCCTGAGCTGAAACTACGGTCGTGGCACTCCTTTTCCGAGTGTGGCTCTCGAAAAAGGAGTCAGCTGAGCACTTTATTACTCTTCTGTTTCCCTGTTCTGATCACTTTATTACTCTTCTGTTTCCCTGTTTTGAGAGCTGCACTCGGAAAAATACATATTGCCGAGAGCAGGTCCCGGGAAAGGGGTGGCCTGAACTGAAACTACGGTTGTGGCACTCCTTTTCCGAGTGTAGCTCTCGGAAAAGGAGTCAGCTGAGCACACATTTCTGTAGCCTCGGAGTATAACTTGAATAGAATTCGTGGGAGGAAGGTCGTGCCACTGTTCTGTTTCTTCTGTTTTTCCATCTAGCTAGATCAAACATGCATGCATAGATATCTCCATCAATTTGAAATACATATCCAACAATATATTCAACATTTAATAGATATCTCCACCAAGTGCATACATATATATTCAACATTTAATAGATATCTCCACCAAGTGCATACATATATATCCAACAAATTCGGAGCCAAATGTACATCGCAGGACGAACTTGCGCAGATCGACCGCCATCGGCAAAAGTCGATTTTCTTCCTCCAAGAACAACTCTCATCGACACTCTCTCTGGTGGTGGTATATATGGTGGACACTCTCTCACGGGCATTTCGACTTTCGGTGATGGTCAAGCTGGGCAAGTCCATCGTGCGTGACAAATGTACATCACAGGACGAACTTGCGCAGATCGACCGCCATCGGCAAAAGTCGATTTTCTTCCTCCAAGAACAACTCTCATCGACACTCTCTCTGGTGATGGTATATATGGTGGACACTCTCTCACGGGCATTTCGACTTTCGGTGATGGTCAAGCTGGGCAAGTCCATCGTGCGTGACAAATGTACATCACAGGACGAACTTGCGCAGATCGACCGCCATCGGCAAAAGTCGATTTTCTTCCATAGCACTCATCCATATAGCATTCATGCAAACAAACATCTAGCATACATTCATCTAGCATTCATCTAACATCTAGCATTTCATCCAACATGTAGCACTCATCTAACATCTAGCATTTCATCCAACATGTAGCATTCATCTAACATTTCATCCAACATGTAGCACTCATAACATCTAGTAAACATCTAACCATCTAGCATTCATCTAACATATATCTAGCATTCATCCAAGCATACCAAAAAAATGAAGGCGCCGTCCGGAGAGGGGTGGCGGTGCCGGCGGGGAGGGAAGGGCGCCGGGCGGGGAGGGGGGCGCCGGCCAATCGGGGAGGGGAGGGCACCGGTCGGGGAGGGGAGGGGAGGGGAGGGCGCCGGTCGGGGAGGGGAGGGGAGGGGAGGGGAGGACGGCACCGGTGGGAAGAGTGACTAAAATGAAAAGCCCCACGGGGAAGAAACTTAAGTGTCCCGCAGATGTTTCCCGAGAGTCTGTCGGTGGGCCTCTCGGTAAAGGTCAAACCCTAGATCTAGGGTTCACCTTTTGCCAAGGGTTGCTCTCGGTAAAGATAAAACCCTAAATCTAGGTTCACCTTTGTACTGAGTGTTGCTCTCGGTAAAGAGCAAAACATGGATTACCTTCTGGCGAGGGCATTGCCGAGATTAGCTCTCGGCAAAGACATAGTCATATTATTCATTTTATATATTTAACAAATAATTTAAAACTTTTACTGATAAATGTGACCAGTGGGACCACATGTCAGGCAAGAAAATGTTTTGTGACGTGTTTTTACCGAGAGCCATGTCGGCGCTCTCGGTATAATTGAACCAAGTGACGGCGCCGTCAGCTCCCAACGGCCATGCCACGTGGCTACTCTTTGCCGAGATTGACTCTCGGCGTATGCCCCGTTTGCCGTTCGGTGTTCGTTTGCCGTGAGCCGCTGTCGGCAAAGGTAGTTAGTTGCCGTTAACTCGTGTTTGCCGAGGGTGGCTCTCGGCATATATAGTTAGTTGCCGTTAACTCGTGTTTGCCGAGGGTGGCTCTCGGCATATATATGTTTGCCGAGAGCCCGTGGTTTGGCTCTCGGCGAAGAGCCTGACACTCGGCGTATATGAAAATTCCAGTAGTGATTACACCAAATGCCTGCATGTAATGATTTGCAAATTGTAAGAGAAATTGTATATACCAAATTGTGCATATGTGTATGCATGGTCGTACGAAAAGTTCTATGTATATGATTGGTTCTACGAGATATTCTATTATATATGCATAACGTGTATAGTATGTAGCAGCGTAAAATATGTTTGAAATGAAAAAGAATTAAATCAAATACACAAAATGAAAAGGAAAAATAAACAATAAAACCTAAACCTATAAACCCCAAAGCCCCTAAATCTTTAGTCCTGATTGGTGTTACCAACCGGGACTAAAGGTCCCCATCCCCTGGCGCCCGCTGCCGACCACGTGGCAGGGGTTTAGTCTCGGTTCGTCTCAGTTCGTAGCCAACCGAGACTAAAGGCTTGAACCCTTTAGTCCCAGTTGGGAAACCGGGACTAAAGGCCCTTCCCAACCGGGACTAATGGCCTGTTTTCTATTAGTGGCAGGATCTGGCACCGACACATCATGCAGCAGCTGACCTTCTACTCCTCCGGCGGCGACGTTGTGCTTGGCAGTTGCCACCGCCACCTCTCCTGACGTCGTGAAGCGACCACGACGATGGTGGCTGCAACGTGGCGCCACCGTGCGCGGACACGGAAGAATGTCGTCGTCACTAGTCACTAGGAGTATGCCGAGCTGCTGCTCCCCAACACCATAAAGGTGCTCAAATTCACATATACGTACAAGGGCGCCTACATCTACAGGAAAGACACCCACGTCGTCAGGATGAGGGGCAAGGACGTGTCGACGTCGTCGGGCTCCGCCGGTCCGCTCTGGCGCCGTGCGACGTGAAGGCCTGCCGCTCGGTCGCCGGTCATTTCCAACAAGGGCCGTTGCGTTGGTGTGTGGGCAAGATAGTCATCGTGTCGTTGTTGTGTGGGAAGCTGGGAGCTACAGAGGGCATGTAGTCAGGGAGCCGGATGTGTGCGCTTGATGTGTGTTGCGTGCGTGATTTTGGTGTGTGCGCGTGATGTGGTTTTTGCTCCGTGCGTGCTCGTGGAGTGTATTGCGTGCAGCGTGGTGTGTGCGTGCTCCAGTCTGCATGTACGTGCTGCATCGCCGGTGTTGGTGCAGAAGCCTGACGACAAAGTCAGAATGCCGGTGTAGTCAACAACTATGCGGAGGTTCTTTCATTTCATCGAACACCTTGTAGGCGTCTATGGTGGTGTTTTTTGCAGGAAAAGACCCATATAAAAAGTTTAGGGGCTTTGTTGTAAAAAAACTAACGGACTCGGTCAGTTTTGACCAATGTGCACCCGAAACACAAGTTCTGTGATCAGTTTTTTCAGTTTGCAAGTAGTGTGACTAAAGTGTACTCACCACACAAGTTCTCTGACCGTCAGTGCCATTTACTCCAGCTTTTGGCCTTGGGGACGAAGGAGTAGGTGAAATCAGCAGCGTCGACAAGGGCGCGCGCGAGCGGGGCGGAGGGGTGGGGATCCTGGGCCGGGTAGAAGCCACCTAGGTCAGCTGTGAACCCCAGGAGTGGCGGCGGATGGAGGCCGCGGAAACGGCGGAGGAAGGCGCGCTCGGTGATGACGCGGCGGAAGGAGGAGCAGGCGGTGCAGGCGCGGGCGAGATCGGCTGGGGTGGGCAGGCGGAGGAAGATCTCCTCTAGGATCTCGTCGACGAGGTGCGGCGCCGCCGAAGCAATGGCGGGCGGCCGATCGACCGCTGCACAGTAGAGGAAGAGGATGGGTGGATCTTGTTTGGTGAGCCAACCGTCTTCACTTGAGGATGAAAGTAGATTTTTTCTTGAAGTATAGTAGACCAAAAGAGGATAGGGCTTTGTTCCCTCCAAAAGAGGATAGGGCCTTGGTGTGAGCTGAGAAAATCGGATAGGGCCTCCTTTAGACGTGCATGTCGGTGCCGCCCCGACATCTTCTGCCAGCGCCGGCAAGAGGAAGCGGTAGGGGAATCACCTCGGTCAAGGTGGCGTGCCCATTGCTACAACAACTCCTTCCGACCCCGCTACGGTTCCTCCCGTCGTGATCGCTGCTCGAGGAAGAAGACCGCCTCCACCAGCCTGGCCGGTGCGTGCGTAAAGGCCCCGAGCAAGAAGGCAGTCGCGGCAACAGTCTGGGCTCCTCCTAGGCCTCGGCCCAACCACGTTTTCCCTGAGCATGGCCACTCGAGCGGTCGCGCCTACAACGTGTTCGATGTTCGAAAGGTACAAAATTTTCCTTTTGCTTGAAATGCTCTAGTGATCTTTCGTTCAACTTTGAAGCACTTGTTTACGTTTTCCCCGTCAAAATTTATAGCCAAAACATGTACTCAACATGTATCAAAATGTTGGAGGATAGTTCGATGGATTTGAGAGCTTCCCTTGACGATTTTGATACGCCTCAAGTGGAGGTCGAGGCAGAGGTGGATCTAGCAAATGACGGTGGTGATGAAGTGGACGAGATTTGTAATGCCCGACACACCCGCTGGTTCTTAGTCGTTACCCCTGACGGGATCTAGACTAACCCCACAGATCAACACAGCAGTCGGCTGTTAACTGACTGGTCGTAGGTTCGAATCCTACTTGGGGAGATTTTATTCATTCAGAATTCGAATTGATAGTTATAGCTTTTCTGACTAGCGACCCCTGTCCTTCTCCTTTTTTTTCTAAAGACGCAGCAGAATCGTCAAACGGGACATCAAAAGTGGGAAGTTGATTGTAGGATTTCTGCCATTGTAGCGCAACAAAATAATACTGAACCAAGACCACTTGAACACAGTTCAAGAAACATTAGCCTTGCGCGGGAGCTGCTGCGCAAGCAGCTGAGCAAGGCAGTGAGAACGGCCTAGCATGTTGGTCATATCTTCCAGCTCTAGCTGTTTAGACGCAGTCTTTTCTATGCACTTTTTCCTAACTCGTGGGCACCTGCGACTAACTTCATAGTCGGTCATCCATCTTGAAATTGCTCCAAGCTGAGCAGGCCTAACCTGGGAGTTCTTTCCGAATGGGTTTCCAGAAAAGAAAAAATTCCTTATTTATATGAGTAGTCTATCATCCCTATTAAGCCAGACTATGACATACACCCCCACTTACCGACGTCCTCGTCGGCCCATAGGAACGCTTTATCTTGGTGTCCAGTCCGACACACGTGCCATACCATGTGCCACGACGGGCCACAAACGTCATGCACAACACTACCGCGCACCTGACCCACAAACATCCATGTAACCGCAAGGGTGAGCTCTGGTACCAACTTGTAACGTCCCGAACGCACCCCCCCGGTTACTCCTGGCGGGATCTAGGATGGACTGACAGATCAAGATTAGTCTTTTCTGCGCATTTTGTCCTCACTCGTGCGCACCTGGAACAACTTTTCAGTCGATCACCCATCCTGAAATTGCTCCAAGCTGAGCACGCTTAACTTTAGAGTTCTTTTCAAATGGGCTCTCGGAAAAAAAGGGATCCCTATTAAGCGAGACTATCACAAGATTGAAGAGACCGAGTACGATGCTAGAGTGGGGAGTACCGACAACTATACGGAGACGGAGTATGTGTGCTTGATTCAAGCATAGGAGAGTGTGCCACTTGACGCAGTGATCTAGATTAAAATAAAAACTGAGTATTTGTGAAAGTTCCTTTATTTCCTCTCATTTTAAATATCCATTAAACCCAAAGGATTTGAATCATAGTCAAAGCTAGTTAAGATCAAGCAACACATCAGGTTTTAGTTAATCCTAATTAAATAGCAAACATTCCAACATTTAATTTTTTTTGGATGTTACACAGGACGGTTCACATGATTTTCAAATCAAAGAAATTGGAAAAGTAAAGGATTGGGATGTCTTCTCCACTCCAACCCTTAGAAATTTTTCATTAGGTCTTAGCTAATGCTAATTTAATAGAAATTATCTCAACGTGGGCACAATCCTAAGCAAACTCGTGTCTCTTTTTTTCGTGGCAAAAACTTTTGATCTATTTATCATTCCATGGCAGTACAAAGAACACAAAAATAACAAAAAATGCATACATCTTTGTAGACCACCAAGCGACGATTACAAGAACTGGAGCGAGCCAAAGGCACGTCGTTGCCATCACTCATTTATCATCGCAGCAGGGCCAAACTTGTTGTAGTAGATAGTCGGGAAGTTGTCGTGCTAAGGCCTCATAAGACCACCGCACCAGAGCAAAAACCGTCGCCGATGAAGACAAGTATATATTGAAAGGATCCAACCAGTAAAGACACGAATGAATTCGAACAGCGACTGAATCCAAACAGATCCACCGAAGACCAGCATTGACCGAAACACGCGAGATCCGGATATATACATCCACACGCCCTCCGACGACGGTAGAAGCATCATTGGAAAAAAAAAATCTGGTGTGAAGAAATCCTATGAGAATCTTCTGAAATTCCTACAAACCGAAGGATCCCTTAGGATTTTTCCTATGTTGGTTGTTTGATTCATAGGATTGAATCCTATATGATTTTTCCCGAAAAATTCTCTTGTAAGAATTTTAACATTCATACAAAACTCTTAGATTCTTTTTGATGCAATCAAAATTGAAACCCCACCGCCAACCAACCTGTGGTCAGATGGTTAGAGGGACAGTGGCATCCCCTGCCCACCGGGATTCAAATCCTGGTGCTCGCATTATTCCTGGATTTATTTCAGGATTTTTGGCGATGTGCATTCAGTGGGTGGAGACGTTCCCGTCGACGACGAGGCGACTATGGTGGCTTCGTAAATCTCAACATGATATGCCGGCTCAGTCTCTCGTAGGTGCTCATAGAGGTAGGGTGTGCGTGTGTACGTTCATAGAGATGAGTGTATGCGCGTTCTTAGCGTTTGCGTCTGTACCATGTCTAGAAAAATAAATTGAAACCCTATCTTTTGGGTCCTGATATTGTCCACACGTGTGGGCGTTAAGGGAGTCTTGCCACACGTCCCGTGTGGTGTGTAAGAGAAACAGCCCACACGCCTATGTGTGGGCAAAACATCTAACGCCCACACGTCCGGCCTCCTGCCTCGCGGCCCGCACGTCTGGCCTGCCACCTCGCTGTCCCGCGTGCCCCTGCGTGATAGTTGTCATGGTTGCTGAACCGTGGCAACTGTTTGTTTAACCGTAGTTGCCATGTCTGGACAACTACAGTTGCCATGGTTGCTCAACTGCATTCGCCATGTCTGAACAACTGCATTGCCATGTAACACTAAAAAGACATGGCAACTGACAGGCATGCGGGCGTGTGGGCGCGCGACGGCAGTTGCCATGTAACACTGAAGAAGACATGGCAACTGACAGGCATGTGGGCGCGCTGACGGCAGTTCCACTCAGTTGCCATGTAACACTGAAAAGACATGGCAACTTTTTTTTGAGGATCAATGTTGCCGCTTTATTTAAGAAACAAAACTAGGAATGTCATCCGAAATTACATCAAGAATAAAATCAGGAGGCATCTCCATCCAAACCTTATTAAGTTCCTCTCCTACCCCTACTTTAGCTAACTTATGCGCGGCGACATTGGCAGAACGACGAACCCACGAAACCTTAAACTCATCGAACGACCCCAGCAAATGTTTAATCTCCTGGACCCATGGGCCAACGGCAGAAAGATTTCTGGAGGGCTGATTCAACATTTGCACCACCGCCTGTGAATCGAGCTCGACATGAATTCTCGCGATATTTAGATCCGCTGCCAGTTGGACACCCCTTCTGCAGGCCAAAATCTCCGCCTGTTCTGCATCTCCAACATCTGGGAACAGGTGGCATGCAGCAGCCCGGAACGCACCAGTGTGGTCCCGTACAACAGCGCCTCCTCCTCCTTTGCCTCCATGCCCTGACGTTGCTCCATCCGTATTAACTTTGATCCATCCTTCAGCAGGAGGCTCCCAGCGTTGTGCCTCCCTCTCCCTCGTCTTGTGTGGCACAACAACATGGACCGCCCGCCATTCCCTCATGTGATTGTCCATCGAGTTCATTATTTCATGTGGGTGTGCAATTGGTTTTCCATCCTTAGCATCATTCCGAGCCAGCCAAAGACCGTAGAATGCATGTATCATAGCCTCCTTATCTTCGTCAGATGCGCCGGCAAACCAGTCCAGAAGCCAACGGGCAAGCGCACTCTGGGAGCCCAATGAGTTCGGTGGGATCGCCACCGAAGCTCCCTTCTCTGAGTGAAACAGCTGCCAAAACCTTACAGAATGTTGACATGTCCAGAACCTATGCAAAATGGTCTCCTCTCTGCCACACGCGACACAAAAGATACCTGGCTTTATGCATCGGCGATGTAGCTCGTATCCCACAGCCAGCCCATTCTTGATCAACCTCCACATATGTATCTTTGCCATACCCGGTGCACAAGTATCCCATAATGCCATGAAACCCTTGTGTTTGTTGACAGTGCTTGAGGACTCCGGCTGTCCGGTCCTCCTTTTCTCCATGGACATCTTTAGATAGAAAGCTGATTTGACAGAAAAATGTCCATTCTTAGTGAAGTTCCATGCCAGATAATCAGTCTCCCCCGGCCCTCCTATGGTAGTTTGTTTGATATCTGCAGCGTCTCCTCTTGTGAACATTGCGTCCACCTTGCCTGAATCCCACGACTTACCATCCGGTTCTAGTAAGTCAGCTACTCTAGTCACACCTGGCACAAAAATTTGTCCAAGCGGCCTCATGCTACCCCTCCTGGGTATCCAGTTTTCGTGGTGTATTTGAATCTTGGAGCCGTCTCCAATTCTCCATATGAGGCCCTCCCGAAGCAGGTCTCTCCCATACAAGATGCTGCGGTATGTATAGGATGCATTGGGTGGACACGTAGCAGACAATATAGATTCCTTCCTAAAATAGCGTGCCTTGATTACTCGCGCACATAGAGAGTTTGGCTCTTGTAAAATTCTCCACGCTTGTTTTGCTAGAAGAGCTTGATTGAAAGCCTCGGGATCACGGAACCCGAGCCCTCCATCCCTCTTTGGTTCACACATTTTCTGCCACGATATCCAGTGTACTTTCCTTTCACCATTCACTGCGCCCCACCAGAATTTCGAAGAGATCAAAGTCAGGTTCCCGCACATTTTCTTTGTGAGTTGAAAACAGCTCATGGTAAAAGTTGGTACAGCTTGAAGCCCAGATTTGATTAATACTTCCCTAGCAGCCTTGGACAGTCATTGGCCCTTCCACCCTCCAACTTTTGACTTGGAGCTCTCAGTGACATATTTGAAGGTACCATCCTTAGATCTTCCAACCAGTGTTGGTAGCCCTAGATACCGTTCACTTAATGCCTTTGATTCCACCCCAAGAGCATTTTTAATCTCTACCTTAACATCATGTTGGCACCCCTTTCTGAAGAATATTGAGGATTTTTGCAGGTTGATACGTTGACCCAACACTTTTTCATATACACTCAAAATCTCTTTCAGAGCCACCATGTTGTCCCTAGACCCCTCCAAAAACACAATGCTGTCATCCGCAAAAAGAAGATGGGTGACGTGGGGGACAGTGCTCCCAAATTTAACACCCTTAATCCGTGCCTCTCTTTGTGCTTTCTTCAGTAGTGCGGAAAAACCCTCAACACAAAATAGGAACAAATAGGGGGATAGGGGGTCACCCTGCCGAAGTCCCCTTGAGGGAACAAATCTCCTAGAGCACACACCATTCACCTTGACAGAGAATGTTGCCGTAGACACACACCTCATAATCATCATAATCCATTCTGGTGCAAATCCGACCCGCTCCAACATTTGTTGCCAGAACACCCATTCCACTCTATCATATGCTTTCATCATATCCAGCTTAACCGCGCATAACGGTTTTTTCCTCTTTCTCCTCCGAATAGCGTGAACGCATTCATATGCAACAAGGACGTTATCCGTGATGAGACGCCCTGGAACGAATGCACTTTGTTCTTCTGATATAAGGATGGGGAGAATACCTTTTAACCTGTTTGCGAGGACTTTTGTTGCTATTTTATACAACACATTACACAGACTAATCGGTCTGAACTGTGACATCAACTCCGGTGAGTTTATTTTAGGTATCATCACTATGATCTGATAATTGGAGAATAATAACTGTTGTCTTGATTGGGGCCTCGAAGGGCTGTATATATAGATTACAAAACTTGGACTCCAAGACTAATAGAGATAGATTACAATTCAAACCTTGCCGGATATACTATCCGTAACCAACCTATACTCTAATATCCCCCGCAGTCTCAGCATCAGGAGCGATGTTGAGACTGGAGCGTAATCCGAAAGCGCGAACTGCCGGGTTGCCGGACTTGCCGGGGACGGGCTTGCCGGACTTGCCGGGTTGTCCGGACTTGCCGGGGATGGGCTTGACGGACTTGCCAGGCTTGATGGTGCCGGACTTGCCGGGCTTGCCGGACTTGCCGGGCTTGCCGGTCTTGTCGGTCTTGCCGGGCTTGCCGGGCTTGCCGGATTTGCCGGACTTTCCGGACTTGCCGGACTTGCCGGACTTGTCGGGCTTGCCGGGCTTGCCGTGCTTGTCGGTCTTGCCGGACTTGCCGGGCTTGCCGGGTCCGGACCTGCCGGGACTGCCGGGCTTGCCAGGCTTGCCGGCCTTGCCGCGGGAGAGGGAGCCGAGGTGATAGCCCTTGATGTCGATGTCGATGTAGCCGAGGTGTGGGCACTGTAGTCGTGGTCGATTATGCCGTTGGTGATGAAGTCGCCATTGATGAAGTCGTTGGTGTTGATGTTGTTGTCGATGTCGTCGAGTTTGCCGGAGTTGTGGAGGTTGTCGAGGTAGTAGAGGTAGTCGAGGTAGGCGGCACACCTTGCCGAGCTTGCCAGACCCGGGAGCATGTCGGGGATGAAGGCACGCGTCGGTGGTGCCAATACCGGACGTGCGAAGACAGGGACCATAACGAACCATGCGAGCCAGAGTCGGATGGAGGAGCAGAGAAAGTTTCCGTGAACGGTCGGTTTGTGGCTTACTGGTGCCGAAGTTGTCCGCCGTTGACGCCGGAGTAGACGAAATAGTTAGGAAAAATTGTGCACATATGTGTGCAAATAAAAAAAAATAAACTGCGACTCTGGCGGCGAGGTTGTAGTGGACGAAGACGAAGAGGTTGTGGTTGATGGCGATTGAGCTGTAGAGGTTGGAGATTTCGGGAATTAAACCCGTTGGCGTTGACGAAGACCATGATTGGTGGTGATGGCGACGATGCGGTACGTGCAGCGACGTTGTTGGTGTAGATGGTTGTCGGCGATGATGACCACGGTTGTTGATGGTGCAGCCCTGTGGTGACGGCGAGACGCGTACGCGGGGACGAGCTGGATGTCCCGGTCGATTGTGTCGAAGACGAGCCGGCGTGGTGACGACATGTGGACGGAGCAGCCGGTGGCAGCGCGTGAAGGTGTCCCTTGGGGCGCCGCGCAGAGCGTGCTTGGCACGATTGTCGATGAAGATGGCCGGAGATGAGTCGACGACTTGTTCCGAGCAGAGGCGCGCGAGGACGACATGCGGCGGTGGGCGACGCAATCTGATCTATGATCAGCTAAAGAAGAAGAAACGCCGGTCAAGCGGCCGGCGAGAAAATTTTAACGACGCGAGATCTAATCTACTATTTGCGCGGCCCCCGGCGGAGATTGATCTCCCCGGGGGCGGCGCGGCGCGGAAGCTGTGTGGCGGCTAGGTCAGGGAACCAAGGCCTCTGATACCATGATAATTGGAGAATAATAACTGTTGTCTTGATTGGGGCCTCGAAGGGCTGTATATATAGATTACAAAACTTGGACTCCAAGACTAATAAAGATAGATTACAATTCAAACCTTGCCGGATATACTATCCGTAACCGACCTATACTCTAATATGATCGTGTCATTAAAAGCTTCGGGGGCAGCAACCCCACTCAAGAAATCCTTCACAGCTATATATATATAATATATATAGCTACTAATACCTATATATATAATATATTTCCGTGTTTTCGTAATCTATATCTATATATACCTACTAATACCTATATATATATATATATATATATATATATATATATATATATATATATATATATATATATATATATATATACCTATTAATAAAGGACTTATCGCTTCTTACTTCATTAATTTCGTCCGTCTTCGTCCGTCCGTCAAGTCTTCGTCCGTCGCTACGTTGCCATGTATTTTTCTGCTGTCTCGTACGTCATGGGCCTTAGCGCTAATCAACTATCAACTAATCCAGCCCAAAACTATTATCTTTCCCTGTATCGATTGCTTCCCCGGTTTTAAATAGTACCACCTTGGTCCCTCTCGTCCATCCAGACCAGTTAATATACGTCTATGTTACTTGCACTCATGTGGCAGATAAGATGTGGCAAAACAGTGGGGAAAAGCTGGCATGCATGCAACTACGTAACTTGCACTTACGTAGCAGATGAGATGTGAAAAAAGAGCGGGAGGAAAGCACACATGCATGCAGGATGAGCTATGATAAAGGACCACAGCTGCATATGGGCCAATGCAAATCGATGCCGGTGGGAAATTAAACAGGATACTAGACATGCGTATTATTGAAGGAAAAAAAATAGGAGAGGAGCATAATGTTCGGTGGGAAATTAAACAGGATACTAGACATGCGTATTATTGAAGGAAAAAAAATACACGCGCAAGATGATGTCGTGCTGGGTTAGCTCTAATTAGACGGGCTCTAGGGGATTGTATAGGTGTCCTTGGGGCGATTGACCATTAGTATTAATCTCTTTGGAATCTGTTTTGAGGGGTTCTTGTGTGGTGAATAGCTATAATAAAGGATGGCGAATTTCTCCGATTTTTTTTATCGTTCGCACTGATTTATATAATGATTGAAATTTTCATGCACCCGCTTATATTTGTGGGCATCGACTCGTCACACGGATGTTATTGAACCTCACAGAAAAATTAATTAGTCTTACTAAATAGCCTCACCTCGCACCCTTACATTCCTTTGTATCAGTTTATATACATATTTATGTTTTTAGGTATAAGGAGCCGTCTACCTGCCGATTAAATATGCAAAGCGCAGCGTAATAGAAAAATAAGAAAGGAAAGAGAATCATAATTCTTGAGATGTATGCATAATTAAAGGAGGAGCATTTCCTTGGGATCATAAATTAAAACCGTGTTACGAGAATGGAGGATTGAATATATACGTCAATAAAAATCCTTAATCCATTATTCGCCGATCTGATCTCTATTGTTCTTCGCTTCCTTGCATGAGTTATTCTTATTAATTATTGATTTGTAAAATTAATGACAGATTGGTGCAATTTCACTAAATTTGAATTGTTTTATTTTGGGTTGTAAGTTTTAACCTTTTGTTGTTCACCCGTTGCAACGCACGGGCCCTTTTGCTAGTAATAATAAAGGGGCTATTGCTTCTTACCACCGTAATTTCGTCCGTCCGTCGTCCGTCCACTTCGCCCGTATTATTTTCTATATCCGAGGTGGTACTAATCTATCTATATAATCCTGCCTGTAAGTCAAAGACGCGTGTGGCCTTTTTCTTCTGAGACAAGCCTACAGGCCCAAAGCGTGTAGCCTTTTTTCTCTCGCATGGCCCCCGGCCCACCTACATTGGGAGGTGAAAAAATATCAGCGCGTGTTTTGTCTGTACGAAGGATCGACCTCGCGACCTCTCATGTAATCTGTAGGGCTACAACCAACCGAATAAGTTTGTTTTTGTGTCTTAGTACCACCTCGCTCCAATAGATTCAATAGTACCAGTTTAAATACGTGTGTGCAACTTGCACCAACGTGGAAGCTGGGGATTTGTGGGGAAGCTTGATTGTAATTAAAGGAAGATGATTGTGGGCTGGTCATTAAAGGAAGAGGAAATTGTGTTGGGGCACGCTGCATCATAAAAACATGATTGCAAGCTCTGCTCGATAATTGGAAGAGGAGATTGTGGGCTGCATAGAGAAGTGGGCCTCTAACAGCAGTGGCCGGGAGAGCCGTGCGAAGTACGACGTCGGGACCGGCTGGCCGGATGGATTCGGTTCTGCCTAATGGCTGGGGCAGAGGACGGCGCCGGCCGGCCAGCTCACAGCGAGAGAACGAGGTTAAGACAGCGTCGGGGGCGGCGACACCTTCCATGCATGCGGCGTCAAGATTGGCAAAGAACATGCCGGCCTCACACGCTCCACCACCGGCTGCTCTTCTCATATCTCATTTCAAGAGAAAAAGTCAACCAATATAGCTAGAGCCGGAGCTGGCCGAGGTGAGCGAGGAGAGAGAATATAAAGGAACCTACGGGAGACGATGATGATGGGATAAGAAGGAATACATTGGCTATACATGTCCGTTGCACCTAGAAAATATTTCTATTAGGCATGGTTGAATGACAGGTGGGGTTTGTGTTTCAGTGTTTGGCCGAGCTATTAGTTTGTGCTTGCAATTTTTTCCGTGTTTTTTCAGTCGTATATGCTTTACACCTGGTTTCCTTTCTTCTTTCTCTATTTTCTTTCTATTCATGGGTTTTAAAGGGGACTTACGTGGGTATTATTGTACTCCCTCCATTCCCTTATACAAGGCCACTTCATATTTTTATATCTAACTTGACCATTAGTTTTACCAACAAAAAGTGAGTTATATGCCACAAAAAGTATGTTATTGGATACACATTTCAAAGAACTTTTCGATGATATATTTTTATGACATATAATCCATATTTTGTTGACCAAAATTATAAGTCAAAGTTTGACACAAAAAACGAAGTGGCCTTGTATAAGGGAATGGAGGTAGTATTAGTGTAAATACTTTTTTTTTATTTATTTTTTCTAAAATTGTATTAGTGTAAATACTAGCGTGTAAGATAAGATAGAAGGCATGCTTTTCTGACCGAGCAGCATCACCATCGATCTGTGCTCCGATTTGCCACCATGGACTGACCTGGGATTCGGCCGGTTGGAAGTTCTTGCCGGCGTGGTGCTTTTTTGGAGAAAACGAGGTGATGGAGAATCGGTGAATTGGGGGTCTATTGAGGACAGTTCACTTGAGTTTTAATCTGAGGGCCCTCGATGTCTCTAAAGCGGAATCCCAAAGAATCATGGACAGACGATGCACCAGGTGTCCGTGCCATTGGACAGAGGAGTATGTGAATTATCTCCCGTTGTAACGCACGGGCAATTTTCCTAGTTATTATTATTATTATTTTATTATTATTATTTTATTATATTATATTATATATTATATATATAATATAATATATATATATATATATATATATATATAATATATTTATATTTATATATATATATATATATATATATATATATATATATATATATATATATATATATATATATATATAATAAAGCAAGGTGATATTCTTGGTTTCGTCCCGCGATTATGATTTTTTTTCAGCGGTCCGTCCGTCCTATTTTGGTCACGTACGAGGTGGTACTAAACGTTGCTTAATCTCAACTTTGTGCCCGTTGCTAGGTGCCTGGGCCTCAGCCTGCTTCATAAAAATACAGATTTGGGCCAAAAGTACGTCGTGGTAATTTTGCACAAAAGCCCCTGTGTTTAATCGAATTCAACCCGCAATCGTTCAGTAAGTAAAAAAAACGTTTCATTTGTTTATAAAACACCCCCGGCAGCGTCACTCCTTTTTTTATTTGCTCCGGCGCATCTAGTCGCCTGCACGACGCCTCCGCCCCCTCCCCCTCCTCCCCTCGCCACCGACCGTTTGCGTCCTCCGGGCAAAGCCCCCGCGCGTATCCGGCGACGGCGGGATCTCTCGCGCGCTGGAGCGGCTCGCCTTCGAGCGGACTCTGAGCAGGCTCTGCTGCGAGCGCGATCATCGGCCGGGGAGAGCGCGGCGGATAGGACGTCGACGAAGGTGGCGGCACAAGGTCAAGCTCGCTCGCGCGCTTGCGGCAGGTAGGAGGATATGAGGCGTGCAAGAGAATAAACATAGCATCAAAAGCCTGTCGGCACAGTCGACTCAGATGGAAGAAAATCGGATTAGCACAACCGGCGGCGTCGTCATTTACAATTGACTCAGATGGAAAATCTGGGCATAGAATAATTAGGGCAGCCCTTGAAAGGAAAATCTGGGAATGGAATAATCAGCGCAGCCCTCAAAAAACAGCCTGCTCGGCTACGGATCTTCAGTGAAGAAAGAAAGCAGAGGTGTAAATGGGATAAAGAACGAACACTAAAAGGGAGCTCCCACTAAAAGGGGACGCAGCATGCAGCCGGCTGGTACGGGTTGAAAAATCAGCCAACCCCTCGGCGCCCGTTCGATGCGACGCATCCCCGACAACACCGCACCGTCGGGGCATCATCCCGACTGCCGTCACCGCGCCCGCGGCTGTCGGAGCATCGTCCTGGTCGCCGTCGCAGCGGCAGCAGCATCCGCCGTCACCGCGCCCGCCGGCCTCCATCGAAGCAGCATCAGATGCTTCCGGCGATCAACCTCGCGGTGCTAGCGCTCCAGCCGGCGAACGGCCTCGCAGCAGCAGCCATTGTTGCTACCCCCGTATGAGGGCCGCGCGAGAACGCTCGCCGCTGCTGGAACCTGGACTTGCAAAAGCCTTGGCGGTGGCTCGTGCTTGCGCAGCAGTGGGGTTCCCTACTGGACAGAGACAACGGGAGAGAAGAGAGGAAGGGAATCGGGGATGAGGAGAAGAAGCGGGGCGGCTGAGAAGATAAGGTCGAGGAGGGACAGCGGTGCATGGGTCCGACGACACGCGTCGCCCGCGCGAGGACGGATGGTGGAATATGTAGTCCTTGATTCTCGGCGTGCATGCATATGCTTACACAATTGCCGGGTTTGGTTCTACATTTTTTTTAAGTTGGATTTGCATATATTTGTGTTCTTGATGCACGCATACTAAATTATCTCTGGAAGCTGTTGATCCAATTTATACGAATGCATAATAAATCATCGATGTTCAAACATAGGCATTTACACGTCATGGTCACATAGTCTTTAGTTGTTTTCAATAAAGTTGTAGTTCCGAATCAGGAACAAGATGCCATGTTCGATGTCCCTGCACATCGTCATGTTGAAATGGTCATGTTGAAGATGGTACGAGAAACATGACAACCTCCTTAAACATCCTTTTGACCCAAACATTGATGTTATGAAGAAACAAGAACAATTGCATCCAGATTGTATATATGATATTTTTATTGTCTAATGTCAACGCAATAGTCAATCTGCTGGTGGGGTATGCTTTATGACAGACTGATCTACAACGTCGTACTAAAGCTTGTCGGACAAAAAACATGATGTATATAGCAATGCTCTTACTTTAATATCATTTTTTCGTTTTTGAATAAAATATGATGCTCTAGCATGCAAACCACACATATATTCTAATATTTATGTCCAATGTAACTGGATTTATTTATAAGTAGCTACTTGTGCTCTATTTATGACGCAAAATTTATATCAATTTTTAATCAACAACAAATTTATATATATATATATATATATATATATATATATATATATATATATATATATATATATATATATATATATATATATGCAGGCAAGCAATTTTGATGGCAATCTTGAGTCATGGATGCTAAGAAACAAAGAAGAAAAAGTGAAAGAGAGCGGTATGCACGCATGATCAATGAAGAAAAATAGGAAAAATGAAAAAGCTTTCTGAAGCCTATCAACTAAAAAAATATCCGTCCAGTTATAAAAAAAATACACACAAGAAAGGAAACATATGCAAAACATGAAGCCAACACGAAAGATCAAGTGTGCATTGGAAAGGCAGAAAATACACAAATATGCAACCAGAACAAAGAAAGCTAGAATAGAGCAAATTACAGCTAACCGTGAATTGAGGCGCAACACACTAAACAAAGATTCAATTGCGATGGAGAATCCTACATGTATCACGGCAGAACAAAAGGTTAGTAGATCTATATGACAAGGACTTTACGATTAGCGCGCATACTTCGTTTTTATTGTATGATATCAGTTATTTATTATTAGTACGATGGTTAATTTACTGGTGAGATATGCTCTGTCACTATATATGGACGGTCCGATCTACAACGTCATATTGAAGTTAGACGAAAAACATCATGTGTGCTCTTACTTTAGAAATCCTTTAAATTAGTAACTGAACTTTTGAAGAATCGTGCTTTACAGTCGAGAAAAAATGCACTTAGCGAAAGTCCTCCGTGCACCCCCCTCTCTCTCCAACCACTACCAGTCCAACCCGTAGCAACGCACGGGCATTTTTCCTATCCTACTAATCTATCTATTATATATAAAAATTACTTGACGGGTTAACCAGAAAAAGTTAAATATTATAGAAATTACCACAATAATCAGAAATATCCGGTCGTTGATATGGTGGACCCCCTACTAATCAACAAAACACGACCCTTAGATCTTCATAAATGAAAGTGGACCCACGCCATGTTTATAGATCTAAAACGTCATGGACTAGGACTCTCAATTTAAGCATATAAAAAAAAAATCCAAGGACTCTTATAACAGTTCAGAAAAAAAAGGAAGATCTCCTACTTCTGTTCACGTCACAGAAAAGATCAGCGGCAGGTAAACTTCTTAATCTTATTTCAGCAGATCAAAAGAGATCTCTGCTCACGTAAAAGAAAAGACCAGCCCCCGCAAGAAAAAAACGACCAGCGGCAGATATACGAACAAAAGAAAGGTGAAAAGAAGAAGGAGAGGCAGCAATGACGGATGTTTCCAGGATGGGCCGCATGTTTGACAAACCAGATACGAACTATTTTTGCATGGGCACATTGCTTGGCATGAAAAAAAATTATACATTAGCATGGCTGCTACTTCGATCGATCATTGCTGAGAGACATACAACCCTGTTCGTACTTAGTTGAGCAAACCAAGAATATATTAAGACCAAAGTTACACAAATATATCGTGTTTACAAAATTACTATGTAGCCGTTCATGTGAGGTGGCCGTTAATGTGAGGCAAAAGTGCAATACGCTGCATGACGCATTGTCATCTGCTAATTCTTAGCAAGCTACCAACACGTCTATGTACCACAACAATGCCAAGAGGCTGGAGTATTATGCGTTGATAATTGATGATGGACTTAAGACAATCTTCCTTATACTTTCAAGGTTGGTTAGAACCTGGAATATGCCTATGTGTTTGTGCTCAGTTTCTAAATTAACTAGAATATGCACCAAGTATACAACAATACATGTTTTTTTTCGGATGAAAATGAATGTATTAATCAAGTATGGTCAATACATGTTCTCACCCTTAGCAAATATTATCATAACAGTTGGTTAGCAAAGAGAGGAAACCGACGGTGATGTGCATGCTTCGAGCAATCGCCCTAACGTTCTACCCGTTTCGGTATTAAGGAGGATTTTCAAACAAATATGGAAGAGTTTTATACGTCAAAGCTAATAAAATGTTTTTAGGGCAAATACACGTTGTAAAATCAACAACTAATTATGAAAATGATGTTGGAAATATGTTTTTCAAGAAAGCACGGTGATCCTGTCACATTACACAACAAATACATCTCACAAAGGACATAGGATGTGCACGTTGAACACCGGTGGAGCGATGTGAGAGTGGAAGGAAATATAAAAACAATACTAAATGTGTGAGTGCGTTCCCACATAGATAGCAACCACGAATATATGTCATTAATTTATTTTTCGTGCATTAATATTTTACGAAGAACTGTCAAACCTAAATCATATGATTATTATAAAAACACACTACGAAGAAACTTACCTTTTAAGAGTATATTCATATACAAAAGTAAGGATCAAACTTATATCTTGGTAACTGAAACAATTTCTAGAATATGACGTATTGTCGAACGAGTAAGGAAAACAGAAGAAGAAAAGTCAGATAAAGAAAACATCATTTTTATTTTGCCAAACAGTGAACATGGAGGGATTCTTTTGTCTTTTAATAAGTCCCTTTGATTATTTTATTCAAAATATTACACAAATATTTATATGCACTATAAGCACCCAGATGAACGTTCGTATATTTGTCACTGTGACATTATAATCTTACATTGTGTCATCATATATATTCATAACATGCCATATCTATTCTCAATTATAAGCACACATGCTGAGATACAAAAGGAGAATCAGCCTAGGCATTTCACAGTAAAGCAAATACAAAGAAACTAATTTTATAGACCACATGAACGACAACTCTTCATAATTGTATCTACTATTATCCAATTGACCTGATTTTTAGTGCCAACCTATGCATCTTCATAACTATCAATAACTAACACCCAGGACGACTTCAGCTAGGGTTAGGTTGTACATTCACATTCCTAACCAAGTGAAGTACACTCACTTCTTTGGTTGACCCTATTTTATTTTCACATCTAACATCAAGTAGAAACTATTGGTTCTAATTTGAGTCCTCACTTAGAGTGTTGTTCTCACATTTCACCATAGAGAAATATTAGCTACCTAGATATGTAAACTTGAAAATTCTTTGATGCGTGTAGTATTATGCACAAATGACGCATACAATGATTCACTAATATGGTGTTCCTAATAATCAGTAGTCCAGAAATTATAGATTCTGGTATTTTATTAATATTCATGATGGGTATAGTATTACAAAACCTATAATATGAACCCTAATTTCAGCACTCTATAGACGGCTCCCTCGCATCTTGCGAGGGCCACTCTGCTAGTTATTAAAGAGTTCCTTAGGATACGTTCTTAGGATACGTTGCACGTTTTTTCTTCTTCTTTCCTGTAAATAACCGCTTTGCTGTCGTAGTTTCCTTTGTTCCGTACGTGTAGCAGAAAGAACGTTTCGAAGTCCAGTCGGATTTTTTTTCGTGATGGAAGCCCAATCGGATTCATGGTCAATTGTGTGTGTTGTTATAAACGGAGGTGATACGTACGTACGTTGGGACTAATTTTGTGCGCGTGACCGGTGATCGATCCTAAGTGCCGCCACGAGAGGCAGCATGTCGATGCCTACCCCGTACGTCTCTCTCCAACATTGTTTCCTCATGACTTTTCTTTTGAAGTTTTTCCTCATGAGTTTCTTTTTGGAAAACTCTTGTATTCCACCGGCTGATGACGCCCAACGCATCAGCCGCCTCCTTGTCCAACCATGTGTCGTGTGGGAGCGCGTGATGTGCTGCGGCTGCGTGCACGCGCTTGCCAAAGCAAAACATGGCATTGCTCACAGCTGAGTGTCTCTTTTTTCTCTGGCCTATGTTGCAAAGGTTTTTCCACAACATCATCGTTGTTGCAAAAAAAAGACAAGAAATAAAATTCTGCAACACGTCCTATGTTGCAAAAAATATCCCGCAACATAACATATGTTTCAGGAATTCACGATCGTTGTTTCCGCAACGCGGCTATTGTTTCAGGAATGGCTTCTGCAACACGGTCGTTGTTTCTGCAACACGGACGTTGTTTCAAGAATTAGTGAGAGGGGGAGGGGACAAGCGGAACGTACACCCATGGCTGCCCGCGCATAGATCCAACGGCCAGCAAGGTGGCGGACGTATAGCGCGCATCGGTCGGTGGATGCCTAGCAGTCCCCATATCTTCCCCGCCCCTCCAACCATGTATGGTTTCTTCACAATTACGTGCTTCTCATCTACCTTTTCTATCTAGGTTTATTGGCCTCCTTCGTGTTTTGGATAAAACCATATAACTATTTTTTTCGCAGTGGCGGACATAGGGTCTTAGTATCGAGGGGTGCCACAATTTTACACATAAAAAAAATAGAGGGCATATCTTTAGTACATGAGTTCAGAAAATCAATAAAAATTGCACTACAAATTGATTTAAATGCTTTTATATTTCTTTACGGAGGAAGTAGTTATTATTTTTATGTGAATAAAAAATAATATAATTTGGTCTAAACACAATCATAATTCCAATAATCAACCCTGAAATAGAATTAATTTGCCAGATAATTACACACCAAAAAGTTTATTTTACATTGTTATATAGGGTGACATGGCAACCCCTAGATCCACCCCAGCTTTTGTTCGGTAACTTCAAATTTACCGATCAAAGTCTAATCAACATGTGTTAAAAAAAAGTCTGACTCAAAATATTTTCTACCGATGACCCAAAATATGGCATGGATTAATCAATTTTAACAGTTCGAAATCAATGGCTTAAACAATGGCAAACCAACCTGTGGTTGGATGGTTAGAGGGACTGTGGTATCCCCAGCCCACCAGGGTTCAAATTCTGGTGCTTGCATTTATTCCTGGATTTATTTCAGGAACTCCGGCGATGCGCATTCAGTGGGAGGAGACGTTCCCGTCGATGACGAGGTGCCTACGGTGACTTCGTAAATTTCAAGATGATATGCCGGCTCAGTCTCTCGGAGGTGCTCATAGGGGTAGGGTGTGCGTGTGTGCGTTCATAGGGGTGAGTGTATGCGCGTGTATATGAGCGTTGGCGTCTGTACTGTGTTAAAAAAAACATATAGTCATGACAGCGAGCATCCCTAGGTACTTTTTTTTACGCATAAGGTTATTTTTTAAGTTAATTTTGTTTTCTTTTGAGACACTAAAAAACAGTTTTTTAGTATTTTTTTGGGATTGTTTATTCAGTTTTTTTAGGGGTGTTCTTTTTTTTAGTATGTGAGTGACGCGAGCGAGCGCTCGTCCCTGCGCGCTGTGGCTGGCCCATTTACGTCCCCCCCCCTCCCAGCTTCGTTCCCCTCTCGCAGTCTCGCCTCCCCACCCCCACACTCCACCTCCACACTCCTCCACAGGAAGAAAGCTTCTCTTTTTTCCCCTCCCCTCGCCTGGAGGAAATCTCCAAAAACCTAGAGCCACCCTCCTCCCCTCCACTCCCCTCCACCACCGGCTGCGGCCTCCACAACCCAAACCCCTCCCCTCCACAACCCGACCTCCCCCCTTTCTTTCCACCATTAGTTGCAGCCTCCACAACTCCCCCCCCCCCCCCGTCCCCCCTCGGGACCCTTTTCAAATAGATCTTCCAGATGACCGCCGCTTCCCTGTCTACTTTGACGGGAACAGAGAACTCTTCACCGACATAACCGGGGGTAACTCGACGCATTGCGGATGTGGTCATGGAAGGCCCCTCCTATAGTTGGCTACAGCCTCCACCGTATGTTAGAGACGACTAAGAATTACAATGAGATCTCTTGGAGACATATTCTCCTTGGTATCAATCTTTGCAAAAAATAAAATAAAATGCATACATTCCACAATCTTATTCATCTTTTGTTTTTTCAACTGTGAGGACACCGAGCAGGCAGTGCGTATTGAGGCCCCACCACCAACAAGTTCATTTCCACCTGTTTCGGCATTGTTCCCAACAAGATTGCTCATTAAATATTTTCTGAGGGTTGATATTGATGGGTTATTTCACACTTATCCTTATCGAGGTGGTCCATTTAAGAGCTTACAAGAAGCCAAGGACGCCATTGATTCCCATCATGCTAATCTGTGCAAATTCAAGTAAATCTTCTCTCAACTTTGTTTCTATTTGTAAGTCTTGGAAAATGCTTATATGTATATGGCTCTCTCTCTCTCTCTCTCTCTCTCTCTCTCTCTCTCTCTCTCTCTCTCTCTCTCTCTCTCTCTCTCTCTCTTTACTTGTACAGTTAGGCCACTATTAGCTTGGCACACCCAATGGTGATAAGTAGCAGTTTTAATGAAGTGGACATAATACTGTTGTGACACAAAAGAACAATTTGCTAAAGTCAGCTGTATCTAAGATCAATCATCCAAGTACTCATAGCAATTAGCTGAACAATCTTAAATGAAGTGATCCGCAAGTAACCAACTTTTGTCATAGTCCATCTATCACAAGAATACTGTTGTGAATGCTAGATTTTGTTCCAGCTGACACCACTGTGTTGATAATTTTATGCTCTGTAATAGGCTGGGAGTTTTAAGCACCATCAATTCCACATCCAATGGCGATTATCCCCCCTCCCCTTTTTATTTTTTTGCATAAAAGAATGCATGAAGAACTTATAGTTTTATAAGTATACAGGAAATTCAGTTTTGCTTAGCCTTTCATTGTTTATTGCTACCATGACTTGTGTTAGGCTTGGGGGTTGTTTGGTCTATCTCTTATTCTCCCTTATTCTCTTTGCACTAGGTACATGGGGGATCTTTCAGAGGAGGATATTCATGTGTGGCAGACCCTGTACTGGCCTAATGGTACAAGGATGAATTCCAAACAAGCTCTGGATGTGATGATGAACCGTCGCCCCAAATGGGATGTGCTTAACGCTTTACTGGAGAAGTACAATGAGGACCATCATCTTTTTGGGGTTTGCGCTCTCCCTCACTCCTTTTTGGCTTTGTTCTTGATTCTTTCATTACTGATATGATGTATGTTTGCTATGTTAGGATTTTGCATATGAACTCAAGGAAATTGTGAGTTACAAACCACATTTCCAGGGGAAAAACTCTCCATACAAATGCAGATCATTCTCTCATTTAAATTTGATTGTCAAGAGTGGGTCGAGTGCAGTCGGCGATCTTTTCTTTGCTTAAATTACATGTATGAAGGATGGCGAGTTGGAGGAATATGTGCTCAGCTGTATATGTGTTGTCACGCCCGAAGCTAACGGTATAGTCTGCCATCTAGTATATCAGTATACACTTCTACTTATTTTCTCCCCTGCTATTTCTGTTTTATAATTTTTCTGAATGTTGGAGCTTGTTATTTTTACATGTATGCTCACAGTCAAGCTTCTTAAAGATGAACATTTTCTAAGCTAGCTAAGCAACTACCACAAAAGGCTAGTCCTGCAATAGAGTTTTGAGTGAATCCGATGTCTACATAGTCCAAATGCTGAAGAACCATCATGGTCTAACATTTTAGATTTTCCACCATCATATTAACAATATCAGAGCATGTTCTCTAGTTATTCTTAGTAGGTACAAAAAGAGCATACCAATATCTTGGACCTGATGGTTTCCGGGAAACAGCCTAAATAGGACCTGAATGGTGGTGCCCCTGATGCTTTATGTAAGCATCATACGACTCGTGTGGTTTGCACTGACACTGCATACAACATATCTAGACGCGACATTTGAAGGAGTGCATCTCTCTAAGTATAGGCACTAACTAATTATGGTTCAGCAGGCAAACCTGTGAAAGATAACAATTTTCAAGCATTTGCTGGAAACTTGATCTAGCTATAGCTGAGCTGTTTCTTAACCTACCAATCAATCTTGCACCTTACTAAAGCAGCCATTAAGGTCAGCATGGCATATTATAAGGCAGACTGCAGTCAAATGTGAATGACCTAGATGCATCAGCAGTTGCTGTATCCCTAACTCCCTATAGCTGCTGCTGGCCCTTTAGGGGTCAGAGAAGGACATCTTCAAAGATTACAGAAAGGCGAGCGCCCCCACCACGGTACTAATTTTCTCCACTGCGACTCTCAAGTTCACTAACATGCTTGAGAGGTTCAAGATCTAGATGCATCATCTCAAGTAGGATCGCCCATGTACTTATGAAGAGTTGCTGGCTGCTTGCACAATGTAATAGAATTAAGGAGAGTGCACTATGTAGCGCGCTGCACCTAGGTCGTGCCTTGCGGCGCGTGCTCGGATCTCTCTGCGAAACGCTGTGAAAGGCAAAAAACACCACATGCATTCAGACTAAAAAATGCTCCCTCTGTCGAGTACAGCGTTTTGGGTCATACGAGCATATGATCTCATTATCTAGACCGCGGGACAGCTATTTGGATCGGTGCCCAGGTCAATAATTGCTTTCTATACGAGCGCAAGATAAGCCCCGCTTTTGTGTAGCGTACAAGTACGACGTATTATGGGCTAACGTGTGTTTCTGCAGATCCGTTCGTTTCAGATGGTATAGAAGGTGCCTCGCACCTGGACCTTGGTACAATTTTTTTTTCACCGTCGGTTCTGCCACCACCCTGCGAGTGTGGTTTTCTGTAGCTCTTCCTACATGGTACCCCTTATCAAAGCCATTCATTTTAGCATCAAGATCCGTGCGGGAACATTTGTCTTTTTTGTTTCTCTCAAACGAAACAACATATAAACTTCAAATTTTGCAGGACAACACAACATTCTAACAAGAATGTGGGAAAAATACATTCAGATTTTTTCATGCATTTCAAATGCTTAAAAATAGTTTTTTTAATCAAAAAATCTCATTTTATATATTTATGTCCAACCAAAAAATCTGAAAGTATTTTTCCCACATTCTTGTTAGAATGTTGTGTTGTCCTGCAAAGTTTGAAGTCCATATGTTACTTCATTTGAGAGAAACAAAAAAGAGAAATTTTCTTGTAGTAAGTTAGTTGGAGAGCACGGATCTCAAAGCAATGTTGGAAGAGTGAGGATAAGAGGTACCATGTAGGACGAGCTACAAAGGAACTTTACCCCACCCACCCTGATTACTGCCCTCGCCTGAACGACTTGGTCACAGGTAGGAGGGACTGGAAGAACAAAGAGAAGGAAATAGAGGACCGGGCGAGCGCTGCGAGGGGTGGTGGCGAATCCATAGAATTCCATGTCGATCCAGTTTGCAGGTTCGAGAAGTTTCTCTAGTCTTCTCTAATTTTTGGTTTCCTCTGCTAACCGTATCGGACTGCCAATGTTAGATGAGGTAGTGGATCTGGCGGCCATGGATCTAGACGAAGTGGGCGAGGTTGACATCAGACTGGAAGCATCGGACCTGGATTGGTCAGCAGCAGCGCTAGTGGTGGGAGAAAATCTCCGTTAGGAAGATGGCAACAGGGGCTGGTAACCGGCAGAGTCCGGCGAGTCGGCCATTAAGCCGGATCTGCAAGCGGCTGGTTGGTTTAGCGTTTAGCCAAGTTGGGTAACCTTCTGACTGACTGTTATGCATATACGACGTAATGGGAGTAGTTAATTAGCAAAGTAATTTTTATGCACTTGTCGTATGGGACTTTTTTTTTTCCTGAACCAAATCAAGCAAAGGTATGCAGTGTAGTAGGCGATTACTGTGGCGTAGCTGCCCAATATTTCACAAGTGTGCTTGTGTTGCATGTGTTTAGAAAGTGATTAATTGAGGCAAAATGTGATTAATTGTGTATAGACGAGTCACATGATGACCTGAGAAAGACCATAAAGGTCTTTTTATGAGATTAGCGCCAAGGGTCCAAAATCCCACAATAAATGAAGACCAAAAACGGTCCTATATGCAGCACCTGTCTGGACCGTGTCTGAACAATTGTTGTTTCTACAATAAATGAAGATCAGACGTGGGGCACAGCATACTGTTCCAAAACCGAACCGTATTAAAATACAGACGGGAATACATGTGGGAGTCCGGATCCCAAAACAGAGCAATGAAGCGGATAATATGATCATATGCACTTATGAGCCATATCAAGTTTTCGCCCTCTGTCTCATAATATAAGAACGTTTTTGACACTAGTAATATATTATTATAATGGCAACATATGTCTCTTGCCAATGCTAGCGATCCATGGGCAGCCAGTGCATGCTCAATTACTAGCAGAGCATGGCCTGTATGTCGATGCATGCTCCCCATTAGTAGCGCATTGAATGCTAGCGATGCATGATCCGTGAGCACTAGGCTACTAGCATGTCCAGGCATGCTCCATATTTATAATGTATCTGGACAACCAGGTACTAGCAAGTCTAAGAAGAAACAGAAGAATCCTGGAGCAAAAAATCTGAAAAACTTAGAAGCTGGTACTGGGATAAGTCAATCTACTGAGTCTTTTGATGAATCAGGTAATTTTTATGTGGATCCCAAGTTCATTGGGGCAATTTGCTACAATTGTGGGCTTCCAGGCCACTTTGTAGGGATGTGCCCTATTCCTAAAGTCTGCTTCATGTGCAAGACTCCTGGCCACCACATGGATGCTTGTCCTACTTGGTACAAAACATACCCTGCTGCTCACTACTGGGGGAGTGCCAACACAAGATTGGGTTTCTTTCATGTGGAGACTGGAGATGCTAGTGACAGTGAATGGCTGAATATTGGGAATGTGGGCTTGGATATTGTTGAAGAAGGGGACATCACTGCTGATGAGTTGGGTCAGTGTTTTGCTGATATGTGGAAAACAAACTGGCCTTGGCAGATAAGGCCTTTCACTAAAAACAAATTTCTGGTGAGGTTCCCTCCAAACAAAAAGATCTCAGAGCTAGTGGAGTACCCTTCAATCAATTTGAAGAAGAAAGGTGTTACCATATCTTTTGAAAACTGGCTTGGTAATGTGCCTCCATTTGATACTCTGACAGAGACTTGGGTGGTGATTGAGGGATTACCCCCAAAATGGTATTGTTGGACTGTTTTTGTTCAAGTAGCTTCCATTCTTGGGATTCTGGTCAATGTGGACTGGCACCTTATATTCAGAAGCTTTTATGAAAAAGTGAGGATACAGGTTGCTGTGAGAGACCCAAAGAAAATTCCTGCTGATAGAGTGGTGGAGATCAATCATGAACTATATCTGCTAAAATTTGCTGTGGAGGAAGATGCAAATGCTGGCCACAGTTCTGGTGACCCATCTGATCCAAAGAAAGGGGACAGAGGAACTGGACAGGGTGGAGATGGTGACTTGGACGATGATGATCTCCTGGGGGAGGATATGGATACTGGGCATGATAATAATGCCAGTAAAAACAATCATACCCCCATGCCTTCTGCTACTCCCAGACACAAAAGCAAGTGCAGTTCGGGTGGGTGTGTTTCTGATCTAAAGGCAAGCCTAGAAAAATCAGTGTACTATAAACTTCAAGATGCACCTTTGACTAAGAGCTATGTGGAGGTGGTGAAGAAGACACCTATTGATAACATTGGTGTCCACCTTTTGCCTCAGTTTGATGCTGCTGGGGAGATTTGTGATACTAATGTTCCTATGAATGTCAGTTCTGTTACCATCAATTCTAAGAAGCAGAAGTGGGGACCTGTAGCAGCTACTAGGATGAGTGACAGAATTAGAAGAGATGGCAGACCTGCTCTTCAGAAAGCCCAAGAGCTGAAGAAAATGAAGGACCTGGAAATCCCCAAGTATAAACAGGATAAAGGTATGGCCAACTCTTTTGCTTGCTTAGATAATGAGCATTTAGTTGATATTGCCAATGGTTCTGGTATTGATCTGGGAAATTCTACCTCTACCTCCTGTAATGTAGCTATCATTAAGGAGATTGAGAGGGATAGATTGAGTCTTTTCCATGAAAATAATCCAGATATGTTCCTTCCTCCTGATATTGATATCACTGGGGAGGAATTTAACTCTTGTCCTCCAACATCTGGGAGTGGATCAGACGGGTCCCCTGATGCACATATGAATGCTGCTCAGGCCCCTGATCACTCCTGGACTGAGGTGGTTCATAGAAAAAACAGTAGAAGTAGGAGAAAAAATGAGTTTGTTGTTAAATGATAGTTATCTTCTGGAATGTTAGAGGCTTAAATAGCTCTGGTAAGATTCTGAGAGTGCAAGAGTTGATAAGAACTCACTGCCCTGATATTATTTGCTTTTCTGAAACAAAAAAAGAGAGTTTCACTAGTATGCAATTAGAATCTATTGACAATAGATGTGGGTTCCTCTGGAAATGGCTCCCTGCTAATAACACAGCAGGGGGACTCCTAGTAGGGGTGAAAGAGGACCTTTTTGATATTAATCTATGCAATATTCATACCTTTTGTATTTCCTTGTCATTGAAGAATAAACAGGATCAAAAAGAATGGAGACTTATCTCTGTGTATGGTTCTGCATATGATGCTTTCAAATTAGATTTCATTAATGAATTGCATAATGTCCTGGCTGGATGGGATGGCCCTACCCTAATAGGGGGGGATTTTAATCTCATTAGAGAGGCTAAGGAGAAGAATACTGGCCAAATTAACCATCATTGGGCTGATTTGTTCAACAATTGGGTAAATAAATTTGGGCTTATTGAACTCAAAAACTCTGGCAGGAAGTATACCTGGGGTAATAACCAAGATAATATGATCATGGCAACCCTTGACAGAGTTTTTCTGTCAGTAGGTTGGGATTCTAGGTATCCTGCTACTCAGCTTAAAGCTTTGCCTAGAGTTGGTAGTGATCACACCCCTATGGTTGTAGATACTAATGCTATCCCTGTTCCTAAAAATAAATTTTTTAGGTTTGAAAAATGGTGTCTGGAAGTTGAATGCTTTAGAGATATAGTGTGTAAAGCCTGGAACACTAAATGTAATGCTATGAAAGCCATTGATGTTTGGCAATTTAAGATTAGGATTACTAGGAATGCTATCAAAGGTTGGATATTCAATTATGAAGCTGCCCAGAATAGGCAGAAACAATCTTTGGTGGCTGAGTATAATTGCTTAGATATTTTGGCTGAATCTAACCCTCTTTCCCCCAGATCTAAACATAGAATTAAATGTATTGCAGGTGAATTAAATGAGATCTGGAAGAGGGAGGAAATTAAATCCAGACAGAGATCCAGAGATAGGGACATTCTGGAAGGGGAATTTAACACTCAGTACTTCCAAGCTGTGGCTAATCAAAAGCGCAGGAAGAAGCAGATACTGATGCTGGAGAGTGAAGGTGGGACTGTTACTGACACCCCAGGTATTCTAAAAACTGTTGTTGAATTTTATAAAAAGCTTTTTGGTTTCCAGGATAAGCTAGACATTAACCTACATGATGATTTCTGGGACCTTGGTAGTATGGTCTCAGATGATCAGAATGCTATTTTAGATGCTCCTTTCTCTGAACAAGAGATCAAGGATGCTGTGTTTGGTTCTTATGCTGAAGGAGCTCCTGGCCCTGATGGCTTCCCTTTTTTGTTTTATCAACAATTCTGGGAGGTCATCAAGGAGGATCTCCTTTCTTTGTTTAGAGACTGGGAGAAGGGGGAATTAGATCTGTATAGGCTAAATTTCTCCCTCCTTACTTTGGTCCCTAAAGAGAATGAGGCTATTAGGCTGGAGAAATTCAGACCTTTAGCCATGACCAATTGCAGTTTTAATTTTTTTTCTAAATGTGCAACTAATAGATTTGGTCCTGTATGTGATGCTATTATTTCCCCAAATCAAACTGCTTTTATTAAAGGCAGGTTTATTGCTGAGAGCATAGTGGCTGCCCATGAAATTATTCATTCTGCAGCTAGTAATAATAAATCAGGTTTTATTTTAAAGCTGGATTATGAGAAAGCATATGATAAAATTAATAGAGAATTTTTGCTTGAAGTGATGCAGAAAAGGGGCTTTAGCCCCAAGTGGATGGATAAAATTAAGTCCCTACTTAAAAATGGGTCTGTTGGTGTCAGGATAAATGACACCAACAGTGATTTCTTTTTAGTAGGTAAGGGGGTAAAACAAGGTGACCCAACCTCCCCATTATTGTTCAACATAGTTGCAGACGTCTTTACTAGAATCCTAGTCAAGGCAGCTGGTAGAAAAAATATTTCTGGTATCTTTTCTTCGAACTCCCCTGCTGGAGTGGTCAGTATGCAATATGCAGATGACACTCTTTTGTTCTTGGATGATAACTTGGAGCATGCTAAGCATCTTAAGTGGTTGTTGTCCTGTTTTGAACAGATGTCAGGGATGAGGATAAATTTTCATAAATGTGACTTAGTGCCTATTAATATAGAATATGATGAGGCTATTAAGTTTGCCCAATGTTTTGGTTGTAAAATTGGCTCCTTCCCAATCAAATATTTGGGAGCCCCCCTTCATCACTCTAAGATTAGAAGGGATGATTTGCAGCCTGTGATTGATAAGATCATTAAAAGAGGAGCTGGATGGAGGGGGAGACTCCTGTCCTATGGTAAAAGGCTTATATTAGTTCAAGCTTGCCTAGTCAGTATCCCTTCCTATCTTATGGGTTTAATTAAATTCCCTAAATGGGCTTTGACTATGATTAATTCTCAACTAGCCCATTGTTTTTGGGATAACTATGATGGCCACCATAAGTATCACTTGGCTGCTTGGGGTGCTGTCGCCCTTAGGAGGGAGTATGGGGGTTTGGGTATTACTAACCTAGCTGATTTTAATCTTTGTATGCTAGCCTCCTGGGTTAAAAGATATGCTTTGGGCGATGGTAAAATTTGGAAGCAAATCATTGATGATAAGTATGATACCAACAATCCCAATATTTTTACTTGTACCACTGATGGTGCATCCCCTTTCTGGAAAAATGTCATCTGGGCAGCTAGGGCAGCCAAAATTGGGTACTCTTGGAAGGTTGGTAATGGGGAGTCCATTAGATTTTGGGAGGATAATTGGTGTGGCTCTTCTAGCCTGGCTACCCAGTTTTGGGATCTTTACAATATTGCTACTGAGCATCATGTGACTGTTGCAAATGTGTGGGATGGCACCAATCTGAAAATTAATTTCAGGAGGTGTTTTTCTCAGGATATGATGCAGTCTTGGAATGCTTTGTTTGGTTGTATTAATAGTATTTCTCTTTCTAATGCCCCCGATGTGTTAGTGTGGAATTATGATGCCAAGGGCATTTATTCGGTTAGTTCTTTTTATAAGATAGTAAACTTTAGAGGTGTTATTCCTGGTAATGGCCCTGTAGTGTGGGAAGTTAAAATCCCACCTAGGGTCCAGATTTTCATTTGGTTGGCTTACAATAACAAGCTGCTCACTAGAGATAATCTCAGTAAGAGACAGCATTTAGATGATCTTTCCTGCTTGTTCTGTTCTGAACAGGAAACTGGGAGACATCTGTTTTTTGATTGTGTGGTTGCGAAGGAGATTTGGAGAAGTGTTAATGAGATATCTAATACTGCTAGTATTATTGATATTGCCTCCATGCTAGATTGGTGGAAAAATAACTCTAACACTGCTCTTAAGTTCTACCAGGCTGCAGCTATGTGGGCCTTGTGGAAACTTCGCAATGACATGTATTTTGGCCGCGTTATGTGGTCTAATATGCAGGTGGTTTGGAGGAGGACGGCAACTATACTGTCTTCGTGGGAAATCCTGTGCTCAGGCCCTGCAAAGGAAGGAGTGAGGAGATTGGTTGCAAGGCTGGAACAAATGGCGAGAGATCCTCCTCTGCTTCTGTGGCCAGATCCTGGCTAGGACAGAGTTGCTGCCCATACCTGCTGCTTCCTGGGCCAGCTGGGCGAGAGGAGTGCGAAGGGCGGCTTCCTTCTTCACCCCTGGTGTCTGCTGCATGGCTTTGAGCCTTTAAAAATCCTTTTGTGGTGCCTCCTGTGTGATGGCCAGCAACTTTGTAGCCGTGGAGTGGTTCTTCTGTTATTTTGTTCTGTTTTAGATGTTTAGTAGCTCTGGAGTCTGCCTGCTGTAGTCCTCTTTAGCTGCTGGCTATTTTTGGTGCTGGAGTGTCAAGACCTGTGGATATTTTGGTTTCATTGATCAATGCAATGGAGCCGGGGCTTCTCATGCCCTTTTCCTCTAAAAAAAAACAATTCTTGCACTTGCAGTTATCAGGTTTTACGAAAGCAGTTACCAGGTTCTCAGATGTAATTGCCAAACTGTTTTGATGCGGTTGTCGAGTTTTGCGGAAGCAATTACTTGATTCTCAGATGTAGTTGCCAGATTGTTTTGCAGTAGCTATCAGGTTCTTCCGATGTAGTTGTCAGGTTCTGCCGCTGCAGTTGTCGGAATCTCTTGATGTAGTTGCCACTTGCCAGGTTGTTTTGTGTACTAGCTATTAGGTTCTCCTGATGCAGTTGACTGTCAATTATTTAACAATAGCTATGGGGTTCTGAAAAATAATTACCAGGTTGTTTACGAAGCAATTGTTGGTTTGTTCAATATTATAGTTTAGGTTCATCGATTTGTACAGTATATACATGTTTATGCTCGCGAAGGATAGCGTCAAGGACAAAAGGTCATGCTATCCAGTGGTTTGGTATTAGCTACATGTTTTGTGGTATAAGGTTACCATTGAAATTTAAAAGGTACTTAACCTGAGTTTCTGCACGTATGAATTTCATGTCTTGTTTTAGGGACTACAAAAAGTTTGAGAGGGAGAGGCATGAACATCGATGAAAAGAAGCATGCATACATCTCCTGCATTCCTGTCAGAAAAAAGCAGGTCTCCTGCACAAAAGCTGCAGCGTCCCTATAGGCTATAGCAACCATTCAAGCCTTGCAGTAGCGCTATTGTCGTGTTAATGTAGCACATGCAGAAAAGATTCACGACTTGTGTCACCCCAGCAGATCGGGCGCGCCCAATGGAAATCCGACGCGGCCATTGGCCACCACACGCTAAGGCAGCCGTGCGTCCGTGTCCAAAGTAGATTTTAGAATGGATTGGTTTTACTAGTCTTAAAAGCGCACCCCCTAACATTTTGTTAGAAAATCTGGCAGTATGGCACGTTAGAAACTTGTTGGTGCTAGAGAATTGTGCTGCTATAGTGCTACACGGCAGCGAAGCGGCAGGACACCCTCCCCGTGCGGCCCCCCTAGTGCCGTATAGCTCTCTGTCCGCGAGAACTGCTCCACACCATCGGCACAACCAGAGTCTCACCTTCGACGCCAAAGCTGCAAGAGCGGTGCCGCAGATGTAGGTGGTGCATCAGGGAGGGTGCATTCGAGCTGCTGCAGCCATCCACGCATGTATCGTTGAGCGTTGACATCCACCATGAGGTCGTTGCCATTGTTGGCCTTTGGGCGACCCGTCTCCGCAGCGTTCTGGCTCAGTTGATGATGGGCAGCGCATCCACCATGACGAGGTCGTTGCTGTGGCGCTGAACTTGGGTGACGTCTCGGCGGCGTCGTGGCTTGCCTTAGGTAACGCCTCTGCAGCATCATGGTGGGGCAGCACCTCCGCATCCAAGGGCGGGTACTCGGTAGCGTCATGGCTGCCTGACTCGTGTGTCACCTGAGCATCCAAGGGTGGTGCGATGGCAGCGTCGTGGCTGGCCAACTCGACATCCAGGGGCGGCGTGGACGGGGAGATCAGAATGGGCTGGATTTGCTAGGGTTTGGAGAGATTATAGGAGAAGAGGATGAGGAGAGAAGACGGAGGAACCCGCGTGGCGGATGAGACTGAGGGAGAGGGGCTGGCAGCGCCGAGACGGGAGCGAGAGATGGTTGCCGTGCGATGTGAGGGGAGAAAGGGACACAGGGGCCCGAAACGGGTTTGGGAGGGCTGCAAACGAGTTTTTCAGGGTTTGCACGAGGTTCTCGTTTGCGGCGGCCGGCGGGAGGTAGGATCTACCCTTGTTTGCAGTGGAAGTTAGCCAATCGTGCGGCACAAAAATAATACAACGAAGTGGATAGGCTGGGAGGACTTTGAACCAGCTTTTCTCCTGAGGAATTCCCATTTTGCATTATTTTAGCCACTCATTCTGCCATTTAGTATATTCTCTGCTTGCTATTTTTGTTCATTATTTTTTCCATAATGTTAGGGCCAAAATCTTTGTGAATGTTTGTTTGTTCCATACTTGCAGTCCTATTTTGTATTTTGAGTAGTATGAGATTTATGCATCAGATGTTAATTAACAAAACTACAACGTAATAATAGGTGAGTGCTGTGGATGTGGAGATGATGTAAAGCACCCCACTGGCGTTGAGTACAAAAAGCGAGACAAGTTGCCTGTTCGGTGCAATGGTTGTAGGCGAATGTCAGATGAATTATTCAATGAGGTATTAGTCATGCAAAAAACTTGAAATGTTATGGATGCGGAGATGAGCCGTTGTTAGTTTCATGTGTTGATCTTTTCCTTTTTGCAGTTCATTGTTGTTCGTGATGAGGATTGGCTGGATGCCGAGGAGGCCAGGGTGCGACGAGAGTTTAGGATGAGCAATGGAGGAGATGGCCAGGGAATGAGGGGCAGATACGTCATACCGGCAAAACGGTAGATGTGCAAGCATAGAGTGCATTTCTGCATGTCAAAGCAAGGCGGGTGCTGGGAAGTGAAGCGATTGGCTAGTTTGGTTTCCCTAGCTCCCTTTTGTTCTGTTTCAGGTATGCTTAGATCTCAAGACTCCTCTATAGTAGTGCCTTCAGAATGCCAGAACAAGAAGAAAGAACCTGTGGCAAGACGAGAAAGTCGCCGAGTTGCTATCGTTGCAGTCTGTTGGATGTTTCATAGTATCTTGCTTGCTGCTGTAGAAGCCTTTTGTTGGGTGGGTGTAAAGGTGAGCAGGCAGAACCAAAGTGGCTTCTTTTTGTAGCCTTTGGCCCTGTGTTGTGTTCGTGGATTGGTTTGGAAAAGGAATGCTATTGCAGTGGATGATATCTACTGGCTTAACATAATTGAGAGTTTCAAGACCTGCTGTGATAGTGATGAAAATGATCATAGAAATTCAGGGTAGCTGTCATGCCATGGTGCAGCGCTGGCTGGACGGACTGTTTCGACCTAGAGGTTGTATTTGTACTGAAGGATGCACATCAGCACTATGCACCTTGGCTCACATGGGCGCTAGAATTTTTACGATGCCGTTCTCCTTTTGTAGTCGGGTATTTTGTTGGGTCTTTATTATTGGGTGCGAGAAGGATAATTACATAGGAGGTCATGGGAGGGAGCTCCACCCACCAGGCCACTAACTATCAGGTGCTGATGTGTATGCCATATAAGGCCTTGTTTGGTTCAGCTTTTATCCACGGATTCCGCTGCGCGCGGCAGCGGAATCTGAACCAAAGGGCGAACCCAGCAGAATCCGATTCCAGAAATCCACAGCCAAAATACATGCACGAGCGGAAGCAGCCCAGGACGTGCTTTCCAAAATCTGATTCCGCTGCGGGCCACTTCGGACCTACCCCCGCGATTAGGTCCCGTCGCCGCTGGACGCCCCCACGCCGCCGCGGACGCCTCCGCCCCCGTCCCCGCGCCGCCGGACGCCTCTCCACTCCGCCCCCGCCCCCACGCCGCCGCGGATGCCTCCGTCCCCGTCCCCGCGCCGCCGGACGCCTCCGCCCCGTCCCCCCGCCGCCGGACGCCTCCCGCCCCGTCCCCGCGCCGCCGGTCCCCTCCGCCCCCGTCCCCGCACCGCCGGACCCCTCCGCCCCCGCCCCCGCGCCGCCGGACGCCTCCCGCCCCGTCCCCGCGCCGCCGAACGCCTCCCGCCCCGTCCCCGCGCCGCCGGACGCCTCTCCACTCCGCCCCCCGTCCCCCATCCGCCGGTCTTCTCTGCTGCTGGTGCCACCACTGCTGCTGACCTATAGTCACAGCTCATACAGCTAGTTTGCCAAATGACCTACAACTTTTTCACAGCAGATTTTCCACAGCTGTTTTTCCACAGCAGATTTTTCATATCTGCTTTTAGAAATCCACAGCCGAACCAAACGGGGCCTAAGTCTCTTTTCTTGAGTATCCCCCGGTGCCAAGGTACATCCATTTCTCTGACAAGTATTTCCGAACGGAAGGCGTGTTTTAGGCTTTTAGCTTGTGTATCAACTTAGCAGATGAGTTGCAACGGCCGTATCCCCCGGTGACGACCTAGGGTTTTACCACACACGGTCATCCCTTGGCGATGACCTAGGGTTTACCCCACATGGCTGCCGCCGTTGAATGATGCCGGCGTCCACCGCAAGACCTAGATGCATGCCCTACACGCCATGGTGTGTGATTGGCTTCATCTGTTTGATTATTCCCCTGGCGATGTGTCAGGTGCCTGATGTTCTACACAATTTGTTCTACACAATTCTTCAGTTAGAGCATCTATAACCGGACCCCTCATAACCTCCCTCAAACGTCTGGACAGGCCGACCGATCACTGTCCGGTTATGAAATTTTGACCCAACCGGGCCTTTCAAACCGGCCTCAAATGCCCGGGCTGACCGGCACCCCTCATATCCAATCCAAATATGGGGCGGAAATGGGGCGCCCGGGCACGCCCGCCACGTTGGCCTGACAGCGTGGACCCACGAGGAATCGCCCGGAAACCCGGCGGTCCGACGGACGCCTCCTCCGTTGCCGTAGTGTGAACGCCGCATGGCGCCACACTAAGCCGACCGCCGGCACCCAAACCCTACCTTCCACATTTTCCTCGTCCCATCCGCCGCAGCCGTCAGCCATGCCCCCACACCGCCGCCACTACACGATCGAGCACTGGCTATGGCTCCTTGAACAGGTCCGGATCCGGAGGGCCACAGGGCTACCTCTGAATCCGGAGGAGGATTTCGAGGAGGAGGAGGAGGTGGAGGAGGAAGAGGAGGAGGAGGTGAAGGAGGAAGAGGAGGTGGAGGAGGAGGTGGAGGAGGAAGAGGAGGAGGAGTAGGAGCCGGTGGAGGAGGCGCCGACGCTGGGTGTGGGGGAGGACAAGCAGGAGCCGGCGGAGGAGGCGCCGGCACTAGATGTGGGGGAGGAGGAGGGGCCGGTGATGGTGGAGGACGTGGATCTGCAGGCGGAGCATCAGGCCATCTTGAACTTCATCAGCTCGGATTCGGCTACGAAGGCTAGGTGTCTTCGTCGGCAGCAGATGAAGGCGGGCTGGGCTGTGATGGAGGTGGCTCAGACTGCGGCGGACGCGTCGCGGGCTACGATGGACAAGGATGAGCAAGAGGCCATCTCCGACGACGACGAAAAGTAGGATAGTACGTAGTACGTAAGATTTCTCTTCTGCATGACTTTGTATGGATCTAGGGGATGAAATAT
The DNA here is from genome assembly GCA_039707655.1 of Elymus sibiricus. Classification (NCBI taxonomy): domain Eukaryota; kingdom Viridiplantae; phylum Streptophyta; class Magnoliopsida; order Poales; family Poaceae; genus Elymus; species Elymus sibiricus. The sequence goes on along the minus strand of CM077669.1, from coordinate 102,572,058 downwards.
GAGAGAGTTGGCTGTGGACGAGTAGATTTGAGGGCTGACCGGTCAGAGCCGGCGCATCCGCGGGCGTTTGAGGGTCCGGATTTATAAGTTCAGGCTGTAGACGCTCTTATCATCCCAGCTTCAGATAACACTGCACGACTCATCCCACAACCGTCATCACTCCTACATTGTCGTCGCTGGATGGTCCAGATTAGCACGGGCACTATTTAATTTTCGTTGCCGTTGTTACTGTAGCTGTTTTCTTACCGTTTGAGTATAACGCTCTCACCTAAGGTAGCCGGGTCATGCCTTTCCCCTTCGTCTATTCGGCTGAAATGGCTAGAAAGATTATACATATATAAATATAGGGCCTCCTAGCTCGCCCATATCCCCAATTCAGTCAATTACTTTGAGGAATCGAGCCTAAAATTCCGATACAATCCACTCGGACCTGGCAAATTGGTAATCAGAGCAAGGTTCTTCTTCCTCGGCGGAGATCGGAGAGGAAGATCGACGGAATTTATTTCCCCCCCTCCTCTCCCTAATCTATGGCACCGGCGCCAGCAGGGCGACGTTGGCGGCAGTAGATTCATTCAGCGACAACTCGTTGGTCGAAACTGATTCGCAGATCTCATCGATTCATGGGCAAAATCCCAGGTTCACAGGCGAGCGGTGCTGCTTCGCGGGGGCGCTTCTCGGCGGCGGCGAATCTTCGAGCGGAGAGATCGGGTTGCTGGACAACCAATGGTAAAAGTCCTCTCTCTCACGTACGGAAGAGCAAGTGATGGGGGCGCGGATCCAAGTCGGTGGACGACGCAGACTCGCAGGAAGTGTTGTCCATGCGTGATATGGATTTGCGGAGCAACAACATCTGACACCCAATCTACAATCAGAGGTACAATCTCTCAAGGCTGATGTGCAATCCATCCGTTCATCGCAAGGGGAGATCTCCGAACAAATTGGGGTAGTCGAAGGTGCAGTATTAGAATTGGAATCTTTTTTGGAAAAGAAAGCCATACAGCAGGCCAAAGGCCTTAGGGCATAACCCCGTTAGGCAGATCAAGTAGCACAACAAAAGGTGAAAGTGTCCGTCGCAACAACGGAATGTATCTAGCATATTATTGCTAGACAGAGTCACTACAAATGGTTAACTCCAGGTACAAACAACAAAATGTCTCTTACCTATTAGTTGTTGGAAATATTCCCTAGAGGCAATAATAAAAGTAGTTATTATTATATTTCCTTGTTCATGATAATCGTTTATTGTCCATGCTATAATTGTATTGATTGGAAACTCAATTGCATGTGTGGATACATAGACAACACTGTGTCCCTAGTATGCCTCTAGTGGACTAGCTCGTTGATCAAAGATGGTCAAGGTTTCCTAGCCATAGACATGAGATGTCATTTGATAACGGGATCACATCATTAGGAGAATGATGTGATGGACAAGACCCAAACTATGAACGTAGCATATGATCGTGTCAGTTTATTACTATTGTTTTCTGCATGTCAAGTATCTGTTCCTATGACCATGAGATCATGTAACTCACTGACACCGGAGGAATACCTTGTGTGTATCAAACGTCAGAACGTAACTGGGTGACTATAAAGATGCTCTACAGGTATCTCCGAAGGTGTCTGTTGAGCTGGCATGGATCGAGACTGGGATTTGTTACTCCATGTGACGGAGAGGTATCTCAGGGCCCACTCGGTAATACAACATCACAATAAGCCTTGCAAGCAAAGTGACTAAAGTGTTAGCCACGGGATCTTGTATTACGGAACGAGTAAAGAGACTTACCGGTAACGAGATTGAACTAGGTATAGAGATACCGATGATCGAATCTCGGGCAAGTAACATACCGAAGAACAAAGGGAACAGCATACGGGATTAATTGAATCCTTGACATAGAGGTTCAACCGATAAATATCTTCGTAGAATATGTAGGAACAAATATGGGCATCTAGGTACCTCTATTGGTTATTGACCGTAGAGGTCTCTCGGTCATGTCTACATAGTTCTCGAACCCACAGGGATTCGGTGACGTTTCGGTAGTATTGAGTTATGTATGGTGGTGACCGAAGGTTGTTTGGAGTCCCGGATGAGATCCCGGACGTCACGAGAAGCTCCAGAATGGTCCGGAGGTAAAGATTGATATATAGGAAGTCCCGTTTTGGTCACCGGAAAAGTTTCGGGTATTTCCGGTAGTGTACCGGGAGGGTTCCGGGGGTCCATCGAGAGGGGCCACCCACCCCAAAGGGCCTCATGGGCTGTGGGAGGAGGTAAACCAGCCCTTAGTGGGCTGGCCGACCCCTCCACTAAGTCCCATGCGGCTGGGGTGGAAAAGCCCAAGAGGGGGGAAGAGTTTCCAAGTGGGGGAGGAATCCTACTCCTAGTAGGATTGGAGTTGGACTCCTCCACCTCTCCCACTTTGGCCGACTCCTAGGGGTATGTAGATCCACTCTCCCTCTCATAGATGCTCATCACCATGGATAGATCTTGCGTGTGCGTAGGAAATTTTTTGTTTCCCATGCAACGTTCCCCTTCATTAGTGCTACAGAAAGTGACCTTGCATACAACATGCCTTGCTTTACTAAGGCTCCTCTTTAGTTAGGGACATGAAGGATCAAGGAAGATGATGGGGGAAAACTCAAGGTAAGGAGGTGAAGCGCAGTCAGTCAGGTTATTCTATAAAAAGGGCAATGGCGACACTCAAAGACAAGATCTAATTAATCCATGTAAATACTAGTGAATATACAATAAAGAAAAATTAGAAAGGTATTGGGGATAAATAGATCATTTCTAAGGCCTAAAAATGTACCATGAACCCAAGGCAATCCTGGAGGATTGAATGATTTTCCCCATTTTACAAGGCGTTGGATGATTTATCCCAGGGTTGTTTCAATGACCAGTGGCCCCGACCCCACCCGACAGCCTCTCAAGGGGCCAAATTATCAAATGGAGAAGTAAAGTGAGGTAAAAGATCCAATTTCTCAGAAAACCTCCCCTCCTATATATTTCCAACATATGCACTACACATAGCTAATTTTTCATAAGCCACACTATGAGAGTCCAAACTCATGAGGCCAAAGTTACAAAGTCTCTTCCACGAAATCTACGTGGGCAACGGCTGTCAAGTGTCAATAAGTGGATCAGTCTTACATTGAGCAATCCCAATATACCCAACAAGATTAAGAGTGGCTGCAATGAGCTAGTTATTTCCACCTTCTCTATGAGAGCGTCTCCTCCAACATAGCCTCTAGTTGCCAAGGTTGGCAATCGTGTCATGTCCTGGCGTGGCCGCTATAATACAAATGCGGGCAAAGTTTGCCTGACTAACTCCTGCCTCACTTCTCTTCCCATGTTCACAATGGGTTTTTATCGTCTAATGGAGGGCACACACAATGGGTTTGATAAGAACAGAGGTGCATTTTACTGGAATGATGCCTATAATCGTCGTAAATATAGGTTGATCAAATGGCAATGTTGCCCAAAGTCCCATGGGGGTCTGGGCATCTTGAACACCTTCATCATGAACAAATGCCTTATCATCAAATGGTGGTGGAAAATTATGTCCTCTGGGCCTGGTACAATGTGGTTTGGTATTTTGAAAGGCAAATATTGTCCAAATCGTAGCCCCATGTTTGCTTCTGCGGTTCCTAGTTTTGGCGCGAGTTGGTCAATGTTAGAAATGTTTTCAGAGAACACGTCAAATTTGTTGTTGGCAATGGTTCTTCAATGCGCTTTTGGCTGGACTGGTGGTGGGGTGATGCCCCCCTGGCCGTCTCGTTTCCTGTTCTTTTCTCGTATTGTCCGGACCCGGAGGTCTCGGTCTCTGAGCTCGCCGAGGCTGGGTGGGACTTGGGTTTCAGAAGGACCCTCTCTCCTGAAGAGTTGGGATGATGGCACCTCCTTGCTGCCTGCTTCCTGGTGCTCTCGGAGGAAGGGACACCTGGCCTCATTCTCCTTCTGGTAGGTTTTTGGTCAAATCCCTCTATTTGCGGCTGATCTCTGGCTCCCCCACCAACAGATTCAAGCATGTCTGGCTTGCCAGGGTGCCGAAAAAATCAAAAAATTTATGTGGCAAGCCATTCGAGGCAAGTTGCCAACGGCTGACCAAATCTGGAAGCGTAATGGGCCGGGCTCGGCCCACTGTGCTCTATGTCAGACTATGGAAGATTCAGACCATATCTTTTTTGGGTGCGTCCTAGCTAAGATGGCCTGGTGTTGTATTAGGTCTTGGATAGGGATCTCCTGGGCCCCTAACTCCATTGTCGAGCTTCGGCCTCTGGCTGCGAGCCTTGTGGGGGCAAAACAAGCGTATTTTCTGGGTGGGGTTCTCTGCGCTATTGAATATATCTCCCCTAACAGGCCGGCTGACAGTTTTTTCAAAATGATCATCTTCTTGCAGCAGTGGAAATTATTGACTAAGGAGGTTGATCGGGCTGCTTTGAAGGAGCTTATTTCTAGAGTGCGATCTTCTGCTACCTCCCTCGTCCAGGCTCCTGGTGACAACTGATGTTCCCCGAGTTTTGCTTAGCTATCTCTCTTGGTTCTGTAGTTTGCTGGCCTGCATGTCGTTCTCCCGCATGCGTGCCCTGTTTTATCCGTGTACTGTCTGCCTTTGTTAGCATTAACTGTTTACTGTTCTGTGTGGTTTCGGTGACTCTACCTAGTGGCTTTATTTATAAATTCGGACGTACGCCTTTTCTCTAAAATAAATAAATTCATATAGGCTCTTTCATTACCTTCTATAGTTTGACAAGTACTTCCAGTAGCATAGAGCGATCAAATTTCTAGATTACAAATTACGACATCAAAGAACCATAATAGCTCAAAAAAATACAAACTATGAGCCTGCCACTTCCCACTGCGTAGGAAAGGATCCCCAATTGTACATAAGGAAGCACCCCGTCGTGCTTCTCAACAGACTACCTCGACCCCTAGAGCGGTGAGTAGTTCACCCTAGTCTACCTCCCTTCCTCCACACCCCGCTCCGCTACACCACCCCCGTCGGACTACCTCGACCCCTTCTCATAAATCCTGTCGCGGCCAAATCCAAAAATACAAAGTAGATTTCGCGTAGCAGTGGTTCGCCAAGCCCTAGTCTCCGTGGGAGAGGTGGGTCTGTAGCGATTTGTGCGCTGGTGTTCGGTCGTTTTGGTTTTGAGTTGTGGTTGCCTAGGTGACTTTCATGATTCGTCAAGTAGCGATGGTTGATGGATTGGTTCTAAAGCTCGGTTTAAAAGTGGGAGGCGTGGTTTCTAGGGTTTTGGTGGTCTGCTTATGCTAGATCAGGTAGTTGGGGCTCTGCAGCATGTTGATTCAGTTGACTTCCCAACTAGAAACCATAATTTCCCACTCGCTTTGTGCGAGCACATGTATGAATAGGAGCTTAATTACTGTCCATTACACTTGCTCTGCGTGCATCCCATGGATGAATACGAGCAGTGTGTTATCGTTTGAAAGGTGTCTATATTTTTCAAGAAGGAAGCCATATAGCAGGCCAAAGGCCTTAGGGCATCACCCGTTGAGCGGATCAAGAAGTACAACAGGAGGTGAAAGTGACCGTCGAAACAACACAATGTCTCTAACATCTTATTGCTAGACAGAGTCACCACAGTTGGTAATCTCCTGGTACAAACAGAAAAATGCCTCTTACATATTAGTGCTACAAAAAGTGACCTTGCTTACAACATGTCTTGCTTTACTAAGGCGGAGCCTTAGTTAGGGACGGGAAGGATCAAGGGAGATGAGGAGGAAAACTCAAAGTAAGGAGTTGAAGCGAAGGCAGTGAGGTTATGCTATTAAAAGGGCAACGGCGACACTAAAATACAAGATCTAATTAATCTGATGTCATTAGTGAATATACAAAGGAGAGACTTCAAAAAGATCGTAGCGATAAATAGATCATCCCTAAGGCCTAAAATGTACCTGTTATGACCGGCGTGCACTACAGCCAGAGGAGGCCCAATGGCACGTCCAGTTAGGGGCCTGGCCCAACTTATCTTTATTTTCAGCACATATAGGATTATATAAACACTTGTAAGGACTCGTTTTAGAATCAAGCAATAAGACATATCTATTGCCCGGCTCCCTCAGGAGCCGGAACCCTAAAACCCTAGCCGCCGCGCGTCTCCCTCTCCCTCTCCATCGCGCGACTACGGCGCCCCAGCGCCGCCGCTCGCGCCCATCGCCTTGGCAACCTCCCTTCAACCCCTACAACCTGCGGGCTAGACCCGATAGGAACCTAGCTCCTACCAATCTGGTATCAGCAGTCTCGGATCGATCATGTCCTCCCCGCTGCCCACCGCCACCCTTCCGTCGCCGATCACCACCTCCCCGCCGATGACCACCGCGGCCAGTGCGCCGTCCCTGTCTGGGCCGGTCGCTTCCGCCGCCTAGACGCCACCCGTGCCCGCCCCCGCCGTCCTCACCCCGGAGGAGATATCGGCGGCCCTCCGTGATCTCACACAGGCGGTCCAGGGCATCCGCGCCTTCCTCGCGGGGCCGTATGGGCCGCCGCCGCCTTCCCCCTTCGCCACCGTCATGGGGTCGCCGCACCTCCCGTGGCAGCCGCCGCCCCCGGCGACATCCGTCGCCCCCGCCGGGCCGCTGTCGCAGTTGCAGCAGCTGCCGCCGCCGACACCGGCGACCTCGGGGCCGGGGCTCCCGACGACGGCGCCTGGCGTGCCCATCCACCAGGTCCGGTTCCCTCCATCGCCGTCCCCGCTGCCGGCCTGGCTCTCCGGGTCCCTCGAGCCGGTATACATGATAGCCTCGGGCCAACCGTACGTGCCGCCACCGCCTACGTCCCACTTGGCCCTGCAGTACGGGGGGCACTCGAGCTCCCCCGGACACTACGACAGCGTCGACGGGCCCCTGTTCCAGGGCGGCACCCTGATGCCTGCCTACCCCGGCCATCCATCCCCGCTGCTACATGCTGACGAGGCGTCCCCAACCATCGTCCACACCCAGCCACCGCTGAGGTTCTCCAAGTTGGAGTTCGCCACCTACGACAGCACCGTGGACCCCCTGAATTGGCTCAATCAGTGCGACCAATTTTTCAGGGGGCAGCGCACGCTCGCGTCCGACCGCACCTGGATCGCCTCCTATCACCTTCGGGGGGCCGCGCAGACATGTTACTATGCCCTCAAACAGGACGAGGGCGGCATGCCCCCCTGGGAGCGCTTCCGCTTGCTTTGCCTCTTGCGCTTCGGACCGCCGATACGTGGGAGTCGGCTGGCGGAGCTTGGGCGCCTTCCGTTCATCTCCACGGTGCAAGACTTCGCCGATCGCTTCCAGGCCCTGGCTTGCCATGCTCCCGGCGTCATGGCTCGCCAGCAGGCTGAGCTCTTAATTGGCGGTCTGTCGGACCACATCCGCGTGGACGTGGAGATGCGTGGGCCACAAGACCTCCAGACGGCCATGTACTATGCCCGCGCCTTCGAGCGTCGCGTGGTGGCCATGCAGCAGGCGCCACCGCCCCGGGCCGCCCGGCAGCTTCCCCGGCCGACACCACCAGCATCGGGGCGCCCTGCCCAGGCTTCCGCGACGCCCCCCGCACCAGCCGCGACGCGGCCCTTCCGTCGGCTCACCCCGGCCGAGCAGCTCGAACGCCGCCGTCAGGGGCTGTGCTTCAACTGCGACGAGCCCTACGTCCCGGGCCACGTTTGCCCGCGCCTCTTCTACTTGGAGACTGTTGACTACGTCGAGGAGGACGCCGCCGACGCCGGGCTCGGCGACCCGCCCGCCCCGTTTGACGCCGCGGTTCCTCCGGGGCCCGACCAGGCGAACGCCCTCGTGGTCTCCCTCCATGCCCTCGCGGGCATACGGACGGAGAAGACTATGCTCCTGCCGGTGACGATCCACGGGGAATGGTTCCTCGCCCTGCTGGACACGGGCTCCACCCACAACTTCATGCCCGGGGCCACCATGCGCCGCTTGGAGCTGCAAACAACTGGTGGGGAGCAGCTCCGAGTTACCGTGGCCAACGGTGACTGTCTACACTGCCAGGGTATTGCTCGGCACGTCCCCCTCATCATCGGCGACGAGCAATTCACCATCACCTGTGTCGGTATTGACTTGGGCTGCTTCGACTTCATCCTCGGCGTCGACTTTTTGCGGACCCTGGGTCCCATCCTCTGGGATTTTGACGCCATGACGATGATCTTCTGGCACCAGGGTCGCCGCGTCCGGTGGGAGGGCGTAGGCAGCGCCACCTCAGCGCCGCCCCGACCCCAGCTGACGGCGGCCGCTATCGATGCCGAGCACCCCCTGTTGGCCAGCCTGTTGCAGCAGCACAACGACCTCTTCGACGAGCCACAGGGCCTCCCGCTAGTCCGGCCCTACGACCACAGCATCCACCTGTTGCCGGACACCGCCCCCGTCGCCGTGCGGCCGTATCGCTACCCCCAGCTGCAGAAGGACGAGCTGGAGCAGCAGTGTGCGGTCATGCTCGCCCTTGGCATCATCCGGATCTCCACGTCACCGTTCTCCGCGCCGGTGCTCCTCGTTCGCAAGGCCGATAGCTCATGGCGTTTCTGCATCGACTACCGTGCTCTCAACGCCCAGACGTCTAAGGACAAATTTCCTATACCTGTCGTTGATGAACTCCTGGACGAGCTACACGGGGCCGCTTCTTCATTAAGCTCGACCTCCGTTCGGGCTACCATCAGGTGCGGATGCACCCGGACGATATCGTCAAGACAGCCTTTCGCACTCATCAAGGCCACTTCGAGTTCTTGGTGATGCCCTTCGGCCTCTCCAATGCCCCGGCGACATTCCAGGCCTTGATGAACGACGTCCTCCGGCCCTACTTGCGACGGTTTGTGCTCGTTTTCTTTGATGACATCCTGATCTACAGCTCGTCATGGGCGGAGCATCTGCAGCATGTGGCCATTGTCTTCAACGAGCTTCGAGCGCACCAGCTGCACCTCAAGCACTCGAAGTGCGCGTTCGGCATGACCTCCGTCGCCTATCTCGGCCACGTCATCTCGGCGGGGGGTGTCTCCATGGATGCCGACAAGGTCGCGGCGGTCGCGGCGTGGCCAAAGCCACACTCGCCGCGGGTTCTCCGTGGATTCCTGGGCCTTGCGGGTTATTACCGGAAGTTCATCCGGGAGTTCGGCCTCATCGCGGCACCACTCACGCGCTTGTTGCGCCGCGACGCCTTCTCCTGGGATACTGAGGCGACCGAGGCTTTCCAGACCCTCAAGCAGGCTCTCACTACGGGGCCGGTCCTCCAGATGCCGGATTTCGACAAGCTGTTCATGGTGGACTGTGACGCCTTGGGCGTGGGGTTTGGCGCCGTCCTTCATCAGGGCGACGGACCGCTCGCGTTCTTCAGCAGGCCATTCGCCGCGTGCCATCACAAGTTCACGGCTTATGAGAGGGAGCTCATTGGCTTGGTGCAGGCCGTGCGCCATTGGTGGCCGTATCTGTGGGGGCGGCCGTTCCGTATTCGCACGGATCATTACAACCTCAAGTTCCTGTTGGACCAGCGCCTCTCCACTGTGCCACAACATCCGTGGATCAGCAAGCTTTTTGGCTTCGACTTCACCGTCGAGTACCGCCCGGGTCACCTCAACACCATGGCGGACGCGCTGTCTTGCCGCGATGCCGACCTCGAAACGGGCGACGTCGACACTGAGGGGGCAGTCCTCTGCACCCGCTCGGGACCCTCCTTCGCCTTCATCGATGACATCCGCCGCGCCACCGCGAGCGCCACGGATGCGCAGCACCTCCGCCAGTGCCTCGAGGCCGGCGAGTTGGAGGAGCCGTGGCGCCTGGATGATGGCCTGCTCCTGCACGGGCGGCGTCTCTTCGTGCCGGATCATGGGGACCTCCGCCACCAGGCCATGCTGCTGGCCCATGCGGCCGGCCATGAGGGCATCCAGAAGACCCTGCACCGCCTCCGAGCTGATTTCTACATCCCCGGTGACCATGCGCTCGTACGGGACTAGGTGCGGTCTTGCGTGACGTGCCAGCGCAACAAGACGGAGACACTGCAGCCGGCGGGACTGCTACAGGCCCTTGAGGTTCCCTCCCAGGTCTGGGCCGACATCTCCAAGGTGGGCGGCAAGTCCGTCATCCTTACGGTGGTCGATCGCTTCTCCAAGTATGCGCACTTCATCGCGCTCGGCCATCCCTACACTGCCACCTTCGTTGCACGTGCCTTCTTTGACGGCATCGTTCGCCTCCACGGGTTCCCCTCCTTGATCGTCAGCGACCGTGACCCAGTGTTCACTGGCCACGTCTGGCGCGATCTTTTTCGGATGGCGGGCGTGAAACTGCGCCTGAGTACGGCATTCCACCCTCAGACGGACGGCCAATCCGAGGTGGTAAACAAGGTGATTGCTATGTACTTACGATGTGTTACAGGTGATCGTCCCCGTGCTTGGGTGGACTGGCTCGCTTGGGCGGAGTACTGCTATAACACCTCCTATCACTCCGCCCTGCGTGCCACCCTCTTCGAGGTGGTCTACGGCCGCCCTCCACCGCCCATCCTGCCGTTTCAACCCGGGACGGCCCGGACGGAGGCGGCAGGCGATCTTCTATGCAGCAGGGATGAGATCCTTGCTGAGGTGCGCCAGCGTCTTCTACAGGCCCAGCAGCTGTCCAAGAAGTACTACGACGCCAACCACCGCGAGATGAAGTTTGTGGTGGGTGACTGGGTGTGGCTGCGTCTGCTTCATCGCACCACGCAGTCACTGGACCCGCGCGCAAAGCGCAAGCTTGGCCCTCGCTACACCGGACCGTTTCCAGTCTTGGAAAGCGTCGGCAAGGTCGCCTACCGACTTCAGCTTCCACCGGGCGCCCGCATCCACGACGTATTCCATGTGGGCTTGTTGAAGCCCTTCCGCGGCGAACCGCCGGCAGCCGCACCGGTGCTCCCTCCGACCTCCGATGGATGTCTTATTCCCGGTCCGGCGAAGGTGTTGAAGGCCCAGCAGAGCCGCGGTGTGTGGCGCCTGTTGATCCAGTGGCAGGGACTTCCGGTGGAGGACGCCACTTGGGAGCAGCTCGAGGAGTTCCGCCAGCATTTTCCAGACTTCTAGCTCGAGGACGAGCTGTTTGCGCGGGCGGGGAGAGATGTTATGACCGGCGTGCACTACAGCCGGAGGAGGCCCAATGGCGCGTCCAGTTAGGGGCCTGGCCCAACTTATCTTTATTTTCAGCACATATAGGATTATATAAACACTTGTAAGGACTCGTTTTAGAATCAAGCAATAAGACATATCTATTGCCCGGCTCCCTCAGGAGCCGGAACCCTAAAACCCTAGCCGCCACGCGTCTCCCTCTCCCTCTCCATCGCGCGACCACGGCGCCCCAGCGCCGCCGCTCGCGCCCATCGCCCCGGCAACCTCCCTTCCACCCCTACAACCTGCGGGCTAGACCCGGTAGGAACCTAGCTCCTACCAGTACCATGAGACCATGACATTCACCCCTCCTATATATTTCCAAGATATGCACTATACATAGCCAATTTTTAATAAGCTAAACCATGCGAGTCCAAACTCACGAGGCCAGAGTTACAAAGTCTCTTCCATCAAATCTACGTGGTAAAGAGTTGTCAAGTGTCAATAAGCACATCAGTCTAACATTGAGCACCCAATATAACCTCCCTTGTCCAGGCTCCTGGTGACAAGACTCGTATGTTCAGTTGTTCTTGTCCGCTCAACTTTGCATATAGTATGTTCAATGTTTTGCATAGACCAGATATAATGGATACTGGTGAAACCATGACCATTTAGGAGGTGTTCCTGTCGGACATGATCAATGAAAATGAAGGTCCGACCCAAATCAATTACGAATTAGGGTATCCAATTTGCCCTTCATTTGAAGTTGGGACAACATCTAGTCTCAAAACAAGCAAGAAGAAGAAGGGAAAGACACCCAAGGCAAGAGGTTTGACATTCTCAACTTTTAAGGATATCTTATTGGTCAAAGCTTGGTTGGTCACAATAATGGATCCAATATGTGGCACCAAGCAAAAGGGGAACAAGTATTGGGAGACGATTTGGAAGGAATATCACGAACACAAGAAATATGTGGAGCCGCATCCTATCGTTACCATCCGTAATGTGGCATCACTTCAACATCGATGGGGGGTCATTCAAGGGAAAGTGAACAAGTACATCGGGTACTACTCACAAGTGACCAAGCGCCCCCAAAGTGGGATGGAAGTGACAACTCATGTAAGCTACTTCATCTTCTCATCATTTGTGTACTTCATCTTGCATTATCGTGCTTATACATTTGTTGTTTCCTAGACTGTGGTGGCGGCCACTATGTATCACGAAACGGAAAAGAAGCCATTTGGTTTTAGCCATTGTTGGATCATATTGAATGGCTGGCCAAAGTGGACACAACTTCTCGCTGATCTCAAGGTCGGCAAGAAGATAAATAATGGCTCAAGCTCCCACCAATCAATTGGGTTGGACGATGATATTGTCGCCACCATGCCAAAGGATAACCGGCAAGTCACGGGCAACAAGTGGGAGAAGGCAAGGACCTTCCGTGACGCCGCGGCTACAAAAATGTCGTCCACATGGACGGGCATCTTTTCGGTGAGGGAGAACAAGAAAGAGGAGAGGTACAAGCTCATGTTGGATGCACAAAAGGATATGATGGAATGGGACTGGAAGAGAGTGGAGAAGAAGATGAAAATTGAGAGGGACAAGATCGAGTTGGAGAAGCAAGAGGCGGCGATCCAATGAGAGCTCGAAAAGGCGAAGACTTTTGAAGAGATTGAGCTTGAGAAGGAGAGGTTGAGACTCACACAGGACGCCGAGGACGCGAAGATCATGTTGACGAACGAAACCCTCTTGGATGAGCATGCAAAAAAGTGGATTGTGGAGAAGAAGAAGATCAACCACTGTAGGGAGTACGAGGCGGTGACGGCGGCTGCGGCAGCAGAACCCGGATGGAGGAGCTGCAGGTGGAGCATGACATAAGGATTGAGGAGACAGGGATGGCCTTGGAGCAGCGGGCATGGATGGCGTCCGGTGAGTGATCTGGCCAGCCAGCGAGGCATCTATCACGCCCGGACATTGATTTTCATTTTGGCATTTCCGAATTGTTGAACTATGATTTGTTTTGCTTTCTTTCGAACTGTTGAATTCGGACAATTTGTATCGTATTATGGACATGCATAGATTTGAGGTTCCGTATTTGAGGTGTGTGAATGTGCGGCAATCCATATAAAGGGCCATCTGGTGCTGTTCCGGACGAGTCTACGGACATATAAGGGGTCGGATTTGCTAAGTCTAGCTGTAGATGCTATAAGGAAATGGTTTGGATAATTTCAATGTGCGTCTTATTTCAAGAATGTAAGATAAAAAAGTAGTGAAAAGAAAACACCATTTACGGAAATCCAATTGGCTCTAGGGAGCATATGCTCCTGCAGGCCCAAAATGTATTTTTCAATGTGAATTTTTTTTCGTGAATAATGAGTATCTGTTTATAACGTCAGATAGAATACCGAGAAAATTTCAAATGCACCTCTTTTCAGTCGAAGATCCTTGATTTTTCAATAAATTCAATAATGGCTTGTAGGTCTTGTACCTGAATGTTTGTTGATTGTTGTATTAAAGTTATACTAAAGCTGCGACAATTCATCTAAAAAACTGCACACAAAAAAAAACTGTGATAATTAAGATGAATCAAGGGAATACTGTATTATAACATACTCCTTCCGTCCGACATTATTTGTCGTGGAAATGGATGTATCTAAAAATATTTTAGTTCTAAATACATCCATCTCTATCCATTTGTGCGACAAGTAATTTCAAACGGAGGGTTACTATCGAATTATGACTTATGAAACAGAAAAAATATATGCTTTCTGCAATAGTGTGACAAGCACAATCAAGCATTGTTAAATCAATTCAACCAAACTGGAACTCATACAATCCTCACCAGATCATCTGAGCTACAATGGATTCATGGAACATAGGACAAGCAGCCAGCACGAACTTTGTGTCTGACCTTTGCAGCACCCACCAAATATGAAGAAGCAGAACTACCCAACTACTGCCTGGTTTCAAGTTCTTAACTTGGCTGGGGCAGGAAGGTCTGCACTGTCACTAGCGGCGACATTGGCAAGGTGGGCAAGAGGTATGCTAGTTCCCTCCACGGGCCGGAGGAGTCGATGCCCTTGGTGAGAGTTGTAGACTGTTGTACCATCTCCAGGGCTTGTATTCTGAGCTCCATTGGATAGTCCTTCACACAACCAATTCTTGGACCATTCCCAGTGCTCCATTTCAGGGACAACCTGTGGCCGAGCTGGTAGGATTTTGACTTGCTCCTGGAATTCACCCTCTCAAGAATTACCTCCTGCGAGATGCCGGCATCTCCAGGGCATCGCAGGCCAACTGATAAGGTTCTTTGGTAGGTTGCCCTTGCTTGCTCCGCACAGACATCATTACCATCGTCAGCTTCAGTCTGTGAAGATGGCCCAGATGCCTTGTTGGAAGGGGCAATCGATTGTGGAGAATTGGATGACATGATAGCAGCAGTAGGGTTCTGTTTGGTATTAGGCACTTGATCTTCATAGTAGTCTTCCTTGGTGAATGAGCACACCTGAATATGCAAAAATAAGTTCATGAAGTGAACCGTGTTACATTTGTTAACATAGGAGTGTGTTTACTGTTTAGATTTCGATGATCTAAAAATATTATACCTCAACTTCTTTCAGATCAACTCCATTCTCTTCTAGAAAGCTCAGGAAGTTGCTAAGGTTTTCTGCACTCGGTTTGTAATGTCCACTGTAGGCCCAGATGGACTGAAATCAGAACAGATCATCAGAGAATCAAATTAGCATAATGCATCCAATGAGAAAGCACAATAACAAAATTATGAGTATGAAGCGACTAGTAAATCTTTTGGAACATGGATGCAATATTAAGTAACAATTCAGTGAGTGTAAAATATTTGTGTAAACAGCACCACTTGCTACGATGGGGTGTCTCTTGACAATACCTTGATAACTCCATTTTCTGCAATAAACCTTCCAGCAGCTATGGTAGCACCTCCTGCTAAAAAGCTGGAGTGCTGGAATACACCTCTCTCTTTCTGGATACAGAAATAACCATACAATTTAACACTTATAGCCAAGCTAAACTTCCAAAACATGATATATCACATTGCTCAGTAGAAATAGTCAAACTACCTTCCCAGCATAAAGTTTCTTTGCTGTGCTCATAACAAAAATCCATTTCGTCTCTTTAGGGCCCTGGCTTGTATCAAGTGCTTCTCCAGACATCTTATGGGTAATCTTTCCCTCTGTAATGATGTATTCATAGTACTCACGCTCTTGCTGCAAAACATCAGACAACTGTTAGAATCATCTGGTAGGCATAGCTGCTACTCCCTCCGTTCCTAAATATAAGTCTTTTTAGAGATTCCACTACGGACTACATACGGAGCAATATGAATGAATCTACACTCTAAAGCATGTCTATATACATCCGTATGTAGTCCATAATAGAATCTCTAAAAAGACTTATATTTAGGAACGGAGGGAGTACAAAATACATAGTTCATGCAGAACAATCTTCTTCTAAACTTTCATGTGGCAACCTTTTTAGCAACTAATTTGAACATTGTTTCAAGACTTGTGCAACTTTTGGCAGTAAAATACAGTATATCTTTGATAACTCTGTCAAAAAATATAAGGCGTGCACGTACGTTTTCCAAGCTTAACTTTGATCAACGAGTTTCCCAACTATATGTGGATTATCTCAATATAAATTGTTAACATTGAAAGGAGCTTTTCTATGAATCCAACGATATTATTTTTGTATCAAGTAAACCAAATATGGTTGTTGAACAGATTATTGATCAAAGATAAATCTGAGAAGAGTATTTGTGCCTTATAATTCCAGAGGGAGTATTGAGTGTTGCGTACATATCTCAGCTTGCGGATCAGACTGCTATTTCCAGGGGCGAGTTTTGGTTTGAGGTCGAGGGATACGACTTCCCTCAACTTGATGCGGATCCACATTTTCTTTTTGTTGAAAATGAGGATTAACCCCCCGGCCTCTGCATCATTAACTTCACGCGGATCCACATGATGACAGCGCGCGAGAATAATGATAAGAATGCCGACGAGGAGGGGGCGAGCGCCACTGGAAGCATGCAAAGGGGTATTCTTCTACAAACCCCTAGGTCCAGCTTCTATGTCGTCAACTGAGGCGAAGTCCACTGTCCGCCTCATCAGCACTCCACGGTACTGTGGTGACACTACATGTGTGAGTCCTGCAAGCGGCAGCTTGCCGCCTGCATCGGAGCCTCTGGTGCGGACGATGTCGCTACTTCTCGTCTTGGACTGCAACACGTGTGTCGAGAAGAGCCCCGTGGCCGCTAGGCCTTGCTTCGACACCGCCCTTGAGGCCTCCTGTGCTCGTGCATGCTGCTCCGCTCCGGTACACTGGCCATCGCAGGGACTGCTAGAGTGCGGCATAGGTGTGGTCACACCGTCGCCTCCGATGGGCTCTCCCAGTGTGGCACGGACTGAAGCCGATCGCGTCATGGCGACAGTTATGCTTGGCAGCATCTCTGATCATGTGACTTCCAAAGTTCCAAACACCGCTCCAGTGCTCGTACTTGTATCCAGGCCCAGTCAGATGCAGATGACTTGCCGAGGGGCAGGACCTCGAATGCGGCAAGGCTTCGCTACTGAGTTTTCCATTTTATGTTGTTCAGAAGATGATATTGTGGAAAGCTTCGAGGTTAAGGGTTAGCTTAGTGATATTGGTAGGGAGGCTGCGTCTTCAATCGAGTTTTTGACCACGAGGTGGATCACGCATTGGTTATCCTAAAGAAAACAACGACATCTGGGTTGTCGATTCTGTTGATTAAAAATATGTGTGAGGTGGGGGGATCAGATGGTCAGAGGAACATCTCGTGAACCGAGTGGAAGTTACTCGTAAGCGTACGCAGCTCTCAGCCACACGCGGCAGTTCTTCTGTTTGTAAACAAAAGAAGTTCTTCAGATGGAAGAGATTTTTAGAATAGCATAGGCCTTCGTTACTTGGCTGAAAATAAACATGAGCCTCTACCCATGTTGTTGGGTGGAGACTTCGACATTATTAAACAGCAGGGCGAAAAGAACAATGATGATTTCAATGTTATATGGCCCTTTTTTTTTATGCCATTATTGAGAGCTTGGACTTGAAGGGCGAGCCTGGTGCAGTGGTAGTCTCTCCACTTGCGGCCTAGAGGTCCTGGGTTCAAACCAGACTCCTCGCAGAATTATTACGCAAGGGTATGACTGTCAAGAAATTCCCTTCCCTAAACCCCACCTTGTGTGGAAGCTTTGAGAGCTTGGACTTGAGGGAGTTGGCTCTCTCGAGCAGGCATTTACCGGGGCCAAAGACTTACCAACTCCAACGTATGAGAAGCTTAACCGTGTGTTGGCTAGTGTAGAGTGGGAGCAAAAGTTTCCTTTGGGCACGGTTCGGTTCGTGTATTAAACAGAGGACACCCCTCTTCTCCTAGACTAATGTGCTGCGGCCCATGTCGGTAATAAGGTTGCTTTCTCCTCTGAGTCATAGTGGTTTCAAAGGGAAGGGTTTTATGACCTAGTGGGTGCAGAATGGGCCAAGGAGACCAGGGGATCTACCAATGTGGATAGATGATACGACACCTTAGACAGTTTCTTCGAGGTTGGGCAAAGAGCTCTAGTAGTGTCTATAGAAAGAGGAAGAACAGTTGCCCACTCTTATTGACGCCCTAAATATTAAGGCTGAATTTGTCCCTCTTTGCTCAACAGAATACGCTGCTAAAAGGGAAGCGCATGAGGGTCTTGCCAGAGTTATGCCCGAGGAGGAAATTAACTGGTCCCAATGTGCTACTAAGGTGAGACATATAAGGGAGGGTGATAATAATACAAAATAGTTTCATTTGATCGCAAATGATTTCAGTTGGAACAAGATGATGGTACGATTGTTGGTCAGGAACATCTTAAGGCATGCATCTCTAGTTATTATAAGCAATTGTTTCGTTCCTCGATTCCAAACTTTGTTTCAACGAAAGAAGACGCCACTGCTGATATCTCACACCTCCCTCCAGAAGAGAATGCCATTTTGTGAGGGTGCGCATTCCCTTAATTTGCAAACAACGCATATTCACCCCCCCCCCCCCCCCCCCCCCTCTTCGATCCTTTCACAATTGGGCCTTAATTCGGCATCGACCACGACATAACCCATGTTTCACTAATGAGCAGAACATATTCTAGAAAGTGGACATGAAAAGACAAAATTAGTGGTATTTCTTAATCGTATTTGAGGCTTGCTCAAGAAACTTGAGCGTTGAATGAATTTAGCACTCTGAAGTTCTAATGCGGCTCTCCTTTGGATATTTTCAGTAAGAACAATATGAATTCAGAATAAGGATAACATTCATTATGCAAATGATCTTACTGGACCAAGATATCTTATGCATTGCTTCTTCAGCAGAGCCCTTGGACATTCTGGAAGATCTACATCTTTTCCCTCACCAATATCAAGCCTGAATATGCACATACAAAAAAGGCCAATTTCCGTACAACATTTAACAGACTTATCTTGCAGGAAAATGAAAAATATCTACATATGATTGCATGATTTCATTCGAACAAGAAAAATACAATATACGCAATCACAGTTATGTTGTTACCAGTAGAAGAACGGTTGGCCAGCCTGGGTCTGGCACCAGACATCATAGTAGAAATACAGGTTGTGCCCGCGTCTGTGTCTTGGATCAATCTACACGACGACAAATTAATTTCAGAAAAAATTTGCAAATAGAAATCCAAGTCAACAAATCTGCCAGATCATCGAGAAATTTCGACGACAACAAGATGTTGAACTTTTATGATCAGTGTTCACAGTAAAACTCCAAGTCAATTGATTCTTTTCACACACGCAAATTTGAGAGCAAGTATCCAGCAAATGCAATAATACGAAAATTAGATTAAAAATAGCAGTGGATGTGTACTCACAGCCTCGATCCAGTGCTGGAAAGCCAGCTTGAGAGCCTTACCATCCCTGGATAAACCTTGACCCACCTGCATCAAGCTCAGGAACATGTGTTAAAATGAAGGGGAATTCCAATCAAAATAGTCGTTTTCTTGTGGTGGCGATTTATGCAGGGCTGCAAGACACCTTGGATGCATTGAGGCTGACGCGCTTCCAGCGCGAGGCTGCGGTCTCCGGCTTCGGGTCGTCGTAGAAAGAGACGGTGTTGTGGTTAAGCCGCGCGAAGTCCAGCGCTTGCCACCTTGATGAATGAATCCCAACCGGAAAACAGGTTAATTTTCAGCAGCCGTAACCATCAACTCAAACCAAATCGGGCATTGCCAACACAAAAATCTCCGTTCATGGAAGCCAGCTCAGGAGAGGGCAACAACCAAGAAAAGGGCAGCATAAATAAGAGCAGAATTCCAAGAAATGGGGACCAGACCAAATGGATGAGAAGAAGCAAAAAGGGTTTTTTTTCTGTCGGATCTGGTTACCAGAGCTCCTCGACGACAACAGCGGAGTCGGCAAGCTTGCGCCTAGTTCGGTAGCTCCGGTACACCTTCTGCACCTTGGTCGCCGCGCCATTCGCGTCGCTTCCAGACAGTGAGGGGAGCTCCGTGTGAGCCAGCTCCAGCACGGCAGAGTCCACGTGGTCCAGCTCGGTCGCCGGAGGAGGCATCGCCGTTTCCACCTCCATCTATCGAGGTAATGGTTGCTGTCTTGTGGAGGAGGAGTAGGCAGGAATTTATGCCACTGCACTGCAGTGTTTAACACGAGAGATAATTGGAGAATAATTTAAGGAAGTGAATAGACACCTGACGCGTAATTGGACGCGGGTATTGTGTTCCCAGAATAACTTAATGCGCTAGTACTATTCTATAAACCCAGAATAATTATGTATTCTGTTCTGGGAATAATACTAGTGGATGAAGATAGCTTCTAGATACATAAAGCGTAAACAAGCGCTCACCTTTTCTCTTTTTTTTGGAAAAAAAATTCAGGCCCAGCATATTTGTTGCGCAGCACCTGGTTGAGCATCCTCCATCTCTGCTCAACGAGACACCAGATGCAAGGGGAGTTCATCCTTGCAGATATATTTAGTTATTAGAATGCCAATGTGGAAGTAAAAATCTTTGCTTCCACGCTACCAAAAATAAGGCCCTGTGTGTGGAAGTATGGCCGACTTCAGATGAAAAGAGCCATCTTGTAACAGTTTTGGGAGCAATACACACATTGTACTAAATCAGCGACAACGAATATGGAACGGAGGGAGCATATGCCGGAGGAAAATCCTTCCGTTCAGCCGGAGGATTATACTGCAGCATCGACCTCCTATGTCGAACGACAGTGTCCCCGTATCCCATCAACCACTTTCCATCTTAGCCTTATCTCTTCACAAAGAAAATCGTCCACCTATTTCTCCTCTCCTGAGCATTATTCTTCCCTTGTGTTGATTTCTTACCACCCCAACCACGGCATGCCAAGGCTCCGGCCATCATCGCTACTTCTGTAACCCGCGGCAACACCTTTGTTGCAGCAGAGCAACCACGCAACTTGCACCACCGCCGTTGAGGGCGTCTCCAGTGCTCCAGATGCGTCTCTGTCCACCGCGGGACCAGATCCACGACATGGTGTTGCAGGCCAGACCTGAGACTGTGAGTGTGTGCTGCTTGCGGCCGTGAGATGGTGCTTCCACGACATTGTTGTTGCGGGATTTTTGCAACGGTAGGTTCCAGAAACACGACAGATGCAAGATGTCCTACATCATCCAACGACTGTTGTCCAGAAAAGAAAAAAATTCTGCAACATGACCCATGTTGCAATAGTGAACGCATGCTCGGCCACTCGATGCGTCAGATCTGACAGCCCGTGACCCAGCTGATCTTTTAAAAAGATTAGTCGGCGCGTAGCACGCCCCATAAAGTATATGATGTTTTTGCTACACAACCACAAAAGTAACAATTTGATTATTTGAAGTGCATTGTTTCACCATATCACAAAAATGAACTTATATGAAATGCAATTTTATCGACTACATGAATAATGATATGCTTATATTCCTGAACAAAGAAAGCATTTTTGTAAGAAGCTTGCTCGTTTCTTTATTCCATCAAAATTGGATGACAAATATATGTACCGAGGAAGAATCGTCTCTTCAGAAGATATTATTCATGTTCCACAAGCATAAGAAGTATTAGGACAGGAATCTCCTGGCCTGTTGAACAATGCACAGAAAGGATTTTTCAGATCTCCACAAGAATCTTATGAATCGGGGAGAAAAAGTTCAGGTAGGGCAGAAATGTATTTTGGAAGATGTCCAAAATTTATCCAGTATTCGTATAGCTCAAGCTATTCCACATTCAAATTATGGACGTCCAACCGCCTGCTTCCTGTGAACAAATTTCCTATAAATCGAAATTATACAATTTATTTAGAACCACAGTCCAAAGTGACCCTAGAGCATATAAAACTAGCTGATGAAGTTGTTCATGAGATGAGTACAACAAGTCAATAATAAGTACTAGCGATTTCTCGCAGCACAACAACCATATGTCTCTTGCATATTAATCCCAGATAAAGTGACCTTGCTTGCAGCGTCTCTTCGCTTAAATACGCTTAACATATGATTATTTCCTGATAAATAGTACCACATCCTGCCAGAATACTCATAGCACCATCTTGGCAATCCTTCATCTATCATCAATGGCACATGGCCAGATGCATGGCCCGAATAACAGACCGTAGAACAGAAGCGAGCTCATCCCTGCATTTATATATAATTAGTTACAAACAAAGAAGCAACCGACATGGATGCAAGAAAAATAAGGCCCCCTAGAGTATTACAACAGTTTGGGAACTATAGAGAAAAAAGTGAGGCCTTCGATACAGAATCAAAAAATACAGTACAGTGTAAGAGCAAAAAGGCACATATGCTGCTCATTCATGCATCAGGAGAGATACCAGGGCAATGAATTCCAGTTTTGTACCCAAAAATTGGCAGAAAACAAACGTTTGAATGGTGAAGAAAAAGTATCAAAGCGACCAAACACATACACCAACTTATGGCAGGTAATAGCACATTCTTCTTCAGAACATAATCTGTCCCACTGAATGGAATGTACAAGATATTCTATTCCAATAGACATTTACCCTCCTATATCTTTCCAAATAAGCTTCCAACACGAACTACCTGTCTTGAAAAAAAGCAAAAGGGAAAAGGCCTACGAGAGTGAATCCTAACTCGTAAGGCAAATCTTGTGTGAAGATTCATGCTTAAAGCCAGATTAGTACCACCAGGCTAATGAACAACTAGACTCTAACCGCAACACTGAAAACAACGTCAGCTGAAGGAAGCTAAACAAGAGATCAACAAGTATAGAATTAATACCACTGGGCTAAAGTTTGAATAAAACCTGAGACTTTTATATAACATCGAAACTGGCAAACTCCAACAGGGTCCGATCAATAATTCAAGTCAGAGATTTGGCCAGCATAGGCTCAATGGTGGCATTCGAACCCGCGCAATCAGACCCAACGTGGACCGACAATTGGACAGGAAAAAGAAGACCCAAGGACCAAATAAGCATGGGTTAACTCAGAGGACCCGAGTTGCAGCTGCCCAGGCGGGTTTTAATCCAAGATTGACACAATATCGCGTTTATAACTGTCTGGTGTGAAGTTACCAACAATTAAGAGAGCAAGATCGTGGTTCTTCTCTCCGTGTCAGGGCTCCGGGTGAAAACTCTGTTCATTGCGGACTCAACAGCGGCGACGCTTGGCGCCGTTTTCCCTCCCGGGGGACATAGTCGCGGAGTTTAGGTGTGCTAGGGCGTAGTGTGGTGTTGTATTCAGATCTTCCTGCATTCTCTTTTGGTTTCGTAGTGTTCTGCGTTTGCCGGTTATCCTGGGATCGACTTTGTAAGAGGGCCACCTCACCACCTTGTATTGTTCGGCCGTGTACCTGTTTGGTTGTGGCTTTATTTATAAAGCGGGGCGAA
The DNA here is from genome assembly GCA_039707655.1 of Elymus sibiricus. Lineage (NCBI taxonomy): Eukaryota > Viridiplantae > Streptophyta > Magnoliopsida > Poales > Poaceae > Elymus > Elymus sibiricus. Next base: position 102,549,070 of record CM077669.1, on the reverse strand, counting down.
AGCCTGTTTCAAGAGGTCATCGAATGTTGGTAAATTGTATACTGGATATTAGTGTCAAGCTGAAGAGCTAATGGCCACATGTGGATCAGGACGGTCTCTAATTCGTTCTCCAGCATTTCTAAATTGTCTCACAAGTGGATTTACATCATTTAGCATTTGTATTAGTTTTGCGAAAATAGTGTGATCCAATTCACCATAAAAACCATCTTCTTGACACATGCTTTGATTCTATTTTCAGTTTCACGATCGGTATCATGTATATATTACTGAGAAAATTTGGGTTACCAGCATGTGGAACTAATGTACCCGTTTTGTGGTGCACTTGACCGCTTATTGGGAAAACATATGGACCTATACCATCGTTGATACTTTTGTCTACATAGGCTCCAAAAACGTAAAATTAAATAGGCAATTATACTGCCTTACGTGGGTCATGAATTCTCTACCCTCACGACCACCATTGAAACGCATAAGCTGTGCAAGTTTCAATGGTGGTCGTGAGAGTAGAGAATTCATGACCCACATAAGGCAGTATAATTGCCTATTTAATTTCACTTCTTTTGGAGCCCATAGACAAAAGTATCAACGATGGTAAAGGTCCATATGTTTTTCAAATAAGGGGTCAAGTACACCACAAAATGGGTACATTAGTTCAACATGATGGTAAGCCCAAATTTGCTCAACTATATATACATGATACCGATCGTGAAATTGAAAATAGAATAAAAGCATTGTGTAAAGAAGATGATTTTGATGGTGAATTGGATCGCACTATCATCGCAAAACTAAAGCAACTGTTAAATGATGTAAACCCACTTGTGAAACAATTTAGAATTGCAGGAGAATGGATTAGAGAATGTCCTAACGTAAACCCACTTGTGAAGCAATTAGGCTATTAGCTCCTCAACTAGATACTGATATCCAGTACAATTTACCAACATTCGATAACCTTGCTCTCTTAATTGTTGGTGGCTTCCACCACACAGTTATAAACACGATATTATTGTGCATGATAGAGGTCTGCACCCTATATCAAACTTGCACCCTGCTCTTATGGCCTTGCAATATCCTCTATTATTTCCATATGGTGATGTTGGGTTCCATGTAGGTATTTGATACACCGATGCCCCCTTATTGCACGAAAAAGCACGTAAAACACTTACCAAGTTGGATTATTATGCATATTGCTGTCATTATAGGTCTGATCAGTACAATCCTTACACGTGTTGTGGAAGGGTTACTTTCCAGCTACAAGTCGATTGTTATGCCTGCTTAGAAGAAAATCACCTTTGGTTTATAATCAGAAACAAGATGAACTCAGATCTGATAGTTTCAAAATATTAGCACGTAATCAATCGCAGTTGCTGCAGGCATTAATCGCAGTCGATGTGCGCCACTCGCCGGCAACCAATTATTGCAAGTCGGTTATGATTCTTATTCAGTTTCTTCCTTTATTTGATTCTTCTTCTTCCTTTATTTGATGCGCGTCTATATAATCTCCACCCTTCTACTGATCCTTCCCCTCCCTACTCAGCAATGTCACCTCTGCTAGCCATGCTTCTCGCCCGGTTGCCGCTGCAAGTTTATCACCCCTCCTTCCTCACATCTCGCCCAGTTGCCGCTGCATGTTTCTTGGTTCTGATGTGAGCTAAGTTTTTGTTTTGATATTACTGGCCACTGGATGGCACAGTTTCTATATACTGTGGTCTGTTTGTTGTTACTGTGTAGGACATAAACTTGGGTATCTCCCTGGTGGAAATAAGTTACTGTTATACAGTTTGATGTTCTATTTCGAAAGAAATCTTAGCTTATGACTGTGATTAATCTCTGTTCATTTGTTCCATAGCTACCGACAGCATGTGTATTGATCAAATACTATAGGTTCAGTGTATGCATAAATTGAACTGCATTAATTGTGTGCTCAATTTTTCTTCTGTCGCCAGTCTTTCTCACCTGCGATGACACATACTGAAAGGAGAAGAAGATATAGGAAAGTCGACCTTTCCAAATTAGGTTGTTCTAAGCTTCATGCTGTCAATTAGGTGGGCAAATCACAGAGCTGTTCCATATGTTTTTTTTTCTCAATACACTACCTATGGAGGCTCTCAATTAAAAGTTTGATTTTCCAAACACAGCATTCAGAGCTAGGCTTGAACGTAGTGTGTTAAAGTTAATTATGGCTTTACGTTTGTCTAGTTTATTTTCCATTTATGTTCTTCAAATGTAATATATTACCTACACAAATGATCAACAGTATGCTCAAGGATTCCTCGCCAGCCGCTTTTCAGAGCGCCTATGGCCAAAGCAAGGTGTTATGCCAACGCCCAGCGCTTAAGCACACCTAGGAGCGCTTTTTTTTTTATCATTGGGTATGCAAGCGGGATACAAATGCCCTTTCCAAGTATGAAACTAAATTTTTTCCTTATTTTCCCAGTCACTAAGAAATTGTTGAACAGGACAGAAAACAACCATGAGTACTCCCACAACTTACATGAACAATTAGGACTAAAAAATCTACCACAAACATAATTGAAATAAGATTTTCACTTCAGAAGATTGAAATCTAAAGAAAATATATGCAAACACTTAGTACGTCAACAAACTTACCACTTCATAAAGTTGGTTTTGACAATGATGGCGGAAACCGAAGTATGGGTAAACAGGCATGGCAGCATTAATAGTGCATGCTGCTCCTCCATGAACCTTCTTAAGTTCAGAAGTCTTGATATCCAGCGAAAATATATCTTCATACCTTCGTAGATCATCATCGCACTGAGCTTGTTCACCTCGAAGAAATAAGAATTTCTCAGTTGCACCCACAATATAATAATGTAATCCATGAGGCAATGTTATGACAATTTTTAGCTGACATTTGTTGGAAGAGTGGCCATTATTTTGCTGAGTGGTATGATAGAGATAACATGAGCCGTTTGGACTGAGATCCTCAACTAGAGTAAACATCTCAATGGCTCCTTCTGTAGCCACAACAATGGAAGACATGCATCCGCTCTGCTCCGGTTGATCTATAAGCTGCATATGGGAGGTGTTGAGGATGTCGACAGTGGAAAACTCCATCCTGACAGTGTCGAGGAAAAGCAGTTTGTTTCCCCATGGTGCCGTCCAGTACAATCGGCCGCAGAAGTAGTTAAAATAGGACAATGATTCCCAAAATGTCTTAACCGTACCAAATGAACTCCAACTGGAAGAAGCAGCTACACACCATTTTCCGGTGGCAGAGGAGAAGACGAACATGACGAGCTTGCTTTCATAGTCTGCCCAGCAGATCACCCTGAACGACGCCTCATCCTCGTCGTCACCGGTGGGAGCGAGGATAGGCTCGAATCGATGAAGATGCTCTTGGTATGGGTGCGGAGACATGTCCCCAGGTATGGGTGGGAGCAGCAAGTATTTCCGTGACAGGGGATCGCACACCGCGAGGACTGATCTGCTGATGGTCATGGGCCCCCGGCGAAACCAGCGGTTGCACACGAGGAGGACGCGGCCGTCGCGCACGTCGCGGGGGCACCATGGGGGTGAACACACCGCCATCGTCGGGCTTTAGGACATAGGAGTAGCTGAAATCAGCGCCGTCGACGAGGGCGCGGGCGAGCGGGGCGGAGGGGTGGGGATCCTGGGCCGGGCGGAAGCCTTCTTCGGTGGCGAACCCGAGCAGTGGCGGTGGGTGGAGGGCGCGGTATCGGCGGAGGAATGAGCGCGCGGTGATGATGAGGCGGAAGGAGACGCAGGCGGTGGAGGCGCGGGCGAGCGCGGTCGGTGTGGGAAGGCGGAGGAAGATCTTCTCCAGGATCTCGTCGACGAGGTGCGGCGCTAGCTGGGCCATGGCGGGTGGCCGCAGCCGGCTACCGCCGGGGTGGGGTAGGAAGGGGATCGTCGGGATTAGGTTTTGGTCCGAGTTACCGGCGGTCGGGGGAATGAGCGGGTGTTTTGAGTTTTTGACGCGCAAAAATCATTTTGGTCCTCTCGAAGAAAAACTTTTTGCCAAAGGACGAAATGTTTCCAAACCACGCGTAATGATGTAAAATGAGTACCGAAAAATAACACTGTTATCTTAGCTCATATAAGTGGACACCTTGATCAAGGATCAATATTTTTAAGCAAGTTTCCTTCGCGAAGCTTTGAGATCAAGGGATCTCCTTGTAAATTCCTTCTCAACTAAGAAAATTTGCCATGCGAATTCCTTCCTCTCTAAGGTATCTTGTAGATAAGCTTGGAGAAGTAGTAAATTGATGACCAAGGAGTCTAGCAAACTTCTGGATCAAGATTACTTATGGGCTAAGAAAAGGACTAGAGGGTAACGCGCGCTTCGCCGTGCCGTTCGTCACTCGCGGGATTAACTCCTTCATATCTACTCGCCGATGGAGTACTATATTATCGTGATCAATTATTTTGTTTGGTTTTATCTATGTTGGCTCATGTTATAATTATATTTTGGCAGTGTTTTTGTTTGTTCTTATATCGTATCGGGTTGCTGTTGGAGACAGTATTTGTTTCATGGGGAGAGTAGGGTTGTTTCATTCGTTGTTTTCGAAACAGGCTTGCGCCCTGCTATATTAATATAACAAACACTCGATACAACCAACAATATGTGCTGGGGCGGAAACAACACAATCACGCCCAAAAGAAAAGACAGAGAAAATACAAAAGAAACCAATGCCGACAACGGCGGATCACCAAAAACAAAAAAGCCTCGCGACCGTTGCGCCCACCGGAGATCTCCCACCAAGCTCCTAGACTCTTAAATGCCGATACCAATCAACACCTCCAAGAAGGGACGTGACGATGACGACGTTGCTGCCAAGGGTTTCCCCCGGTGCGTGGCTAGGAGAAAGGAAGGGTAACACCCGGTGCCCACTAGGAAGGTCGGGTGGCACCGCGTCGGTGTCGGACAGGCCGATAGGGATTTGTCCCGATCCCAACCATCACCCCGTGAGCTCTAGAGCACGCCACCATACCGTCCACTACCCTGCACCGACACGGTCTTGAAGCCTCTCATGTTGTTTCACCACGTGACTGCGAAGTGGGGCCTGCACAGCGAGGAAGAAGAGCCGGCACTAGGGGCAGCAGCACCGTCGGCACGAGGGAGGGCCAGACCTCCATCATCAACGACGGTAACCGACCGGACGCAACAACAGGAGCATACCAGGCCCATGGGCCCATAGTACCGACCGGGCCCTGAAATGCCCATAAAGCTCCCGTTGTCGCGCTGCAGAAGGCACGCCGTCGGTGTCGGTGTCAAATCCGACATATCTGATGTCTACTACGCAACCTTTTTCTTGTAGACTCGTGTTGGGCCTCCAAGCGCAGAGTTTTGTAGGACAGTAGCAAATTTCCCTCAAGTGGATGACCTAAGGTTTATCAATCTGTGGGAGGCGTAGGATGAAGATGGTCTCTCTCAAGCAACCCTGCAATCAAATAACAAAGAGTCTTTTGTGTCCCCAACACACCCAATACAATGGTAAATTGTATAGGTGCACTAGTTCGGCGAAGAGATGGTGATACAAGTGCAATATGGATGGTAGATAAAGGTTTTTGTAATCTGAAAATATAAAAACAGCAAGGTAGCAAGTAACAAAATTGAACACAAACGGTATTGCAATGCTTAGAAACAAGGCCTAGGGTTCATACTTTCACTAATGCAAGTTCTCTCAACAATACTAACATAGTTGAATCATATGTAAATCCCTCACGTGCGACAAAGAGTTCACTCCAAAGTCACAAATAACGGAGAACAAACGAAGAAATTATTGTAGGGTACGAAACCACCTCAAAGTTATCTTTTCCGATCAATCTTATGAGCTATCCCTATAAGTGTCACGAACAGCCCTAGAGTTCGTACTAACATAGCACCTTAAGATACACATCAACCAAAACCCTAATGTCACCTAGATACTCCAATGTCACCACAAGTACCCATGGGCTTGATTATACGATATGCATCACACAATTTCAGATTCATCATGTTCAATCCAACACAAAGAACTTCAAAGAGTGCCCCAAAGTTTCTACCGGAGAGTCAAGACGAAAACGTGTGCCAACCCCTATGCATAGATTCCCAAGGTCACGGAACCCGCAAGTTGATCACCAAAACATACATCAAGTGGATCAATAGAACATCCCATTGTCAGCACGGATATCCCATCGCAAGACATACATCAAGTGTTCTCAAATCCTTAAAGACTCAATCGGATAAGAAAACTTCAAAGGGAAAACTCAATTCATCACAAGAAGATAGAGAGGGGAAAACTCCATATGATTCATCTATATTAATAAAGCTCGCGGTACATCAAGATCGTGTCATCTCAAGAACACGAGAGAGAGAGAGATCAAACACATAGCTACTGGTACATACCCTCAGCCCCGAGGGTGAACTACTCCCTCCTCGTCATGGAGACCGCCGGGATGATGAAAATGGCCTCCGGTGATGGTTTCCCCCTCCGGCAGGGTGCCGGAACGGGCTCCCTATTAGTTTTTCGTGGCTCTGGAGGCTTGCGGCGGCGGAACTCCCGATCTAGGTTTGTTTCTGGGGAGTTTTAGTATTTATAGGAATTTTTAGGGGCGGAAACAAGTCCAGGGGGGCACGAGGTGACGACAAGCCAGGGGGGCGCGCCCTAGGGGGGCGCCCCCCAGGCTTGTGGTGGCCTCGTGGCTCTTCTGGCCCAACTCCAACGCTCCCTGGGCTTCTTCTGGTCCATAAAAAATCACCGTAGATTTTTATTCCGTTTGGACTCCGTTTGATATTCCTTTTCTGTAAAACTCAAAAACACGGAAAAAACAGAAACTGGCACTAGGCTCTAGGTTAATAGGTTAGTACCAAAAATAGTATAAAATTGTAGTAAAATGATTGTAAAACATCCAAGAATGATAATATAACAACATGGAACAAGCAAAAATTATAGATACGTTGGAGACGTATCAGCATCCCCAAGCTTAATTCCTACTCGTCCTCGAGTAGGTAAATGATAAAAACAGAATTTTTGATGTGGAATGCTGCCTAACATGTTCATCATATTCTTATCTTCTTTGTATAGCATGGACATTTGGACTAGTAAATGATTCAAAGCAATAGTCTAGTTTTAACATAATGACTTCAATACTCAAGCATGTCAACAAGCAACCATGTCTTTCAAAATATCAACACTAAAGAAAGTTATCCCTAGCCCATCATGCTCAATCATTGATCCATTCATGAAACACACTCAAATATTAGCTATGCCCAATGCTCAAGTACGATCATAGTGCCCCCTAGTTGGTGCTTATAAGAGAAGATGGAGACTCAAGGCAAAAATAAAAATTGCATAAAGTAAATAGATAGGCCCTTCGCAGAGGGAAGTAGGGATTTGTAGAGGTGCCAGAGCTCAAGGTTTTAAATTGAGAAAGAAAAAATATTTTGGGTGGCATGCTTTTCCTGTCAACGAAAACGACAAAGTAGCTCACAATACTTTCCATGCTAGATACATTATAGGCGGTTCCCAAACAGAATGGTAAAGTTTTTACTCCCCCTCCACCAATCAATCACACTCCACGGCGAGCCGAATCCACGGGTACCGTCCATACAAACAACAATCCTGGGGGAGTTTTGTTTCATTATTTTTTTTGATTTGAATTTTGAGCATGGAACTGGGCATCCCGAATACCAGCCACTTTCTCGTGAATGATAGTGAATCAACACATATTGTGAGAATAACACACCTAGCATGGAAAAATATTGGATACTCCCCACCGTTTCATGAGCGGTATGGGCACACAAAAGAGAAAATTTATTTTGAAAATTTAGAGATGGCACATACAAATTTGCTTGGAACGGCATGGAAATACCGCATATATAGGTAGGTATGGTGGACTCATAAGGCAAAACTTGATTTAAGGATTTTGGATGCACAAGTAGTATTTCTACTTAGTACAAATGGAGGCTAGCAAATAGATTGGGAAGCAACCAAGCCAAGAAACGAAAAATCACATAAGTGAGCATTGGATCATAACTAACACCGAATAATGCACCCCAAGTAGGATGTAACTTCATTGCATAACTATTGACTTTCGTGCATGCATAGGGAATCACAAACCTTAACACCAATATTCCTACTAAAGCATAATTACTCACTAACATGACTCACATATTACTATCATCATGTTTCAAAACTATTACAGGGAATCAAGTTTAATTTGTCCAATGATCTTCATGAAAGTTTTTATTATATCTTCCTTGGATATCTATCACTTTGGGACTAGTTTCATATATTGCCATTGCTTTTTCGACAAGCTCAAACAAATTTAAATGAAGCACATGAGCATAAAGATTTCATCCCTCAAAAAGGTATAAGTGAAGCATGAGAGGAAATGACAAGCTACTCACAAAAGATATAAGTGAAGATCAATGAGTAATCAAACAATTAAAGAGCTATGTGAGGACTCTCTCTCCCTCAATAAATATTTTCAGATCTTAAGTACTTTATTCAAACAGCAAGCAAAAGAAAAATATCACTCCAAAAATAGCACACATCATGTGAAAGAATAAAAATTTAGGCTCAACATAGGCTAACCGATAATTGTTGATGAAGAGAGGTGGGATGCGTAGCATCCCCAAGCTTAGATGCTTGAGACTTCTTGAAATATTTACTTGGGGTGCCTTGGGCGTCCCCAAGCTTGAGCTTTTGTATCTCGTTCAATCCTCTCATATCATGGTTTCACCTATTCTCAAAAACTTCATCCACACAAAACTTGAAAAGAACTCGCGAGATAGGTTAGTACACATAATAATAAATCAACTCTTTATGTACTGCCAAGACAAGTTGCACAATAATTTTCAAACATTAGGTACTGTATACTATCATTTCCACAATTTATATCTACCAATATAGGCTATGGAAACTATAGGATAAGTAGATAACGAAACTATGACAGCAATCTGCCTAAACAGAACAGTCTGTAGCAATTTATGAAAACAGTGTACTTATGTAACTCAAACAATTATGAAAATTTAGGAAATCCTATAAAATGTATATGACATCACTGTGTAAAAATTTCAGAAACTTTCCACGTTCCAGTAAAATATGAAAATTCAAACACTACAGCCAAAGTTTCTGTTTTTACACAGCACTCATCAAAACATGCAATGCAAGCATCCTAAAGGCAATTCTTGGAACTTTTTATTGAAAAACAAGATTATAAATAACACCTATCAGAGAATAACAAAATAAAATGACGCTCCAAGCAAAACTCATATTATGTGACGAATAAAAATATAGCTCCAAGTAAGATATACCGATAGTGTTGAAGAGAAAAGAGGGGATGCCTTCCAGGGCATCCCCAAGCTTAGGCGCTTGCGTATTCCTTGGATATTACCTTGGTGGTTCCTTGGGAATCCCCAAGCTTAGTTTATTGTCACTCCTTATTCTCCTCATATCGGTGTCTCACCCAAAACTTGAAAACTTCAATCACACAAAACTTAACGAAACTTCGTGAGATGGGTTAGTATAATAAAGATAAATCATTCACTTAGGTACTGTCAAGACAAGATTCATAATTGTTCCCACATGATACCTACTGTATTATATCATTCCCATAATTTATATCACTCAATATAAGCTATAGAAACACTAAAACAAGTAAACTATGCATGCAAAACAGAATCTGTCAAAAACAGAACAGTCTGTGAAGATCTGTAGTGTAAGCATACTTCCCTGTCTCTAAAAATTCTGAAAAATTAGGAAAATCTAGGTAATTTGTATATAAATCATGTGTAAAAAATTCATATCAAAATTACGTTCCAGTGAATTTACAAAATTCCTGGACTGAGAGCAAAAGTTTCTGTTTTTGCACAGAATCAAGTCAACTATCATCCACACTATCCCAAAGGCTTTACTTGGCACTTCATTGAAACAAAAGCTATAAAACATGATTATACAGTATCTTAATCATGTGAACACACAAAAACAGAAAGTAAAAGTGTTGGGTTGTCTCCCAACAAGCGCTTTTCTTTAAAGCCTTTTAGCTAGGCATGGTGATTTCAATGATGCTCACATAGGAGATAAGAATTGAAACACAAAGAGAGCATCATGAAGCATATGACTAGCACATTTAAGCCTAACCCACTTCCTATGCATAGGGATTTTGTGAACAAATAACTTATGGGAACAAGAATCAACTAGCATAGGAAGGTAAAACAAGCAAAACTTCAAAACTTTGAACACATAGAGAGGAAACTTGATATTATTGCAATTCCTACAAGCATATGTTCCTCCCTTGTAATAATTTTCAGTAGCATCATGAAGGAATTTCACAATATAACCAGCACATAAAGCATTCTTTTCATGATCTACAAGCATAGAAATTTTACTACTCTCCACACAAGAAAATTTCTTCTCTTGACTAATAGTGGGAGCATCATAAAAGAATTGAATACTACAAATTGGTTCCACATTAAAAGAGTAATATTCAGTAAAGGGATATTCATAATTATGACAAGTATCATAATAGTAATCATCACTCTTTTTCATCGCATAAGTATCATCACAATAGTCATCATAAGTAGGAGGCATGCAATCATTATAACAAATTTGATCATTCAAAGTAGGGGGAATAAAAAGATCATCTTCATTAAGCATAGCATCCCCAAGCTTGGGACAAACATTAATTGCAGCAAATAAATTCTCAAACATGTCATTTTCATCAAACTTAGCATCCCCAAGCTTGTGACTTTGTATATCATAAACATAATCACTCTCATCATTAATAGCATGAATAGCACCAATAGTATAGCAATTATTATCATCATCCTCCAAGTTGGTGCCATAAATATTCTCAAGATTATAAGAAGTATCATTATCTTACCAATCATAATTATCACAACAAGCAATAGGCATAACAAAATCATCCTCAAGTGTATCATCTTCCACAACTAATTTTGATTCATTATCATGAGGCCTATCAATAATGGGAGAAACATTGCTTGGGAAAGATACCTCTTTACCTTTACTTTTCCTTCTTTTCTACTTCTTCACCACATTATGTGTGGGTTTATTTAATTCCTCCAACCTTCTTTTTGAAGAGGTTGGTTGAATAAAAAGCTCCTCCTCGTTACCTGATTCATCATAAGAAAAAGTAGGAGGATATTGGGAAACCTCTTCCCCTTCATTAGTATTCTCTTCATCTTCTATTTGTTTTCTTGTCTTTAAGTAATTGGCAATATAGGGATTCTCAATGCAATTTACCACGCAATACATATAGATTTTATTTAGATTGAAATCAATCATTTTCACGAGAACCCAAGCTGGAACATCCTTAGTTTTATGTTTCATTTCTTCATACCCCAAAAATAGACTAAGTTCATTATGATGCTCAAGGGTAATGAGGTTATCACAATTTTTGGACACTATTCGATCATGAAATAATTCACATTGGAAATTAAAATGACCACTTTCATTGCAAAGTTCACAAGGACGGCGAGAAATATTAAGTCTTTCAGCACAAACATATAGCCTCGCTTGCAACCATTTAGTTTCTAAATACTTATGCCTCGTACAAAATCTATCTTCCCTTTTAGGCATGTCTTCACAAACTCTATGCACTCCACAAAAATTGACATGCTTATAAGAAATATTTTTATCATGATTAGTGCAATCATCATTAGTACTATGGATATTCAAAGAATTCATACTAACAACATTGCAATCATGCTCATCACTCAAAGATTTAGTGCCAAACATTTTAATAACTTCTTCTTCTAACACTTGAGCACAATTTTCCTTTCCATCATTTTCACGAAAGACATTAAAAAGATGAAGCATATGAGGCAACCTCAATTCCATATTTTTTTGTAGTTTTATTTTATAGACTAAACTAGTGATAAAACAAGAAACTAAAAGATTCAATTGCAAGATCTAAAGATATACCTTCAAGCACTCACCTCCCCGGCAACGGCGCCAGAAAAGAGCTTGGTTGACGGGATGTGAGTGCCGCCTTCCTAGCCTCCCCGGCAACGGCGCCAGAAAAGAGCTTGATGTCTACTACGCAACCTTCTTCTTGTAGACTCGTGTTGGGCCTCCAAGCGCAGAGTTTTGTAGGACAGTAGCAAATTTCCGTCAAGTGGATGACCTAAGGTTTAGCAATCCGTGGGAGGCGTAGGATGAAGATGGTCTCTCTCAAGCAACCCTGCAATCAAATAACAAAGAGTCTCTTGTGTCCCCAACACACCCAATACAATGGTAAATTGTATAGGTGCACTAGTTCGGCGAAGAGATGGTGATACAAGTGCAATATGGATGGTAGATAAAGGTTTTTGTAATCTGAAAATATAAAAACAGCAAGGTAGCAAGTAACAAAAGTGAGCACAAACGGTATTGCAATGCTTAGAAACAAGGCCTAGGGTTCATACTTTCACTAATGCAAGTTCTCTCAACAATACTAACATAGTTGAATCATATGTAAATCCCTCACGTGCGACAAAGAGTTCACTCCAAAGTCACAAATAGCGGAGAACAAACGAAGAAATTATTGTAGGGTACGAAACCACCTCAAAGTTATCTTTTCCGATCAATCTTATGAGCTATCCCTATAAGTGTCACAAACATCCCTAGAGTTCGTACTAAAATAGCACCTTAAGATACACATCAACCAAAACCCTAATGTCACCTAGATACTCCAATGTCACCACAAGTACCCATGGGCTTGATTATACGATATGCATCACACAATTTCAGATTCATCATGTTCAATCCAACACAAAGAACTTCAAAGAGTGCCCCAAAGTTTCTACTGGAGAGTCAAGACGAAAACGTGTGCCAACCCCTATGCATAGATTCCCAAGGTCACGGAACCCGCAAGTTGATCACCAAAACATACATCAAGTGGATCAATAGAACATCCCATTGTCACCATGGATATCCCATCGCAAGACATACATCAAGTGTTCTCAAATCCTTAAAGACTCAATCTGATAAGAAAACTTCAAAGGGAAAACTCAATTCATCACAAGAAGATAGAGAGGGGAAAACTCCATATGATTCATCTATATTAACAAAGCTCGCGGTACATCAAGATCGTGTCATCTCCAGAACATGAGAGAGAGAGATCAAACACATAGCTACTGGTACATACCCTCAGCCCCGAGGGTGAACTACTCCCTCCTCGTCATGGAGACCGCCGGGATGATGAAAATGGCCTCCGGTGATGGTTTCCCTCTCCGGCAGGGTGCCGGAACGGGCTCCCGATTGGTTTTTTGTGGCTCTGGAGGCTTGCGGCGGCGGAACTCCTGATCTAGGTTTGTTTCTGAGGGTTTTAGTATTTATAGGAATTTTTGGCGGCGGAAACAAGTCCAGGGGGGCCACGAGGTGACGACAAGCCAGGGGGGCGCGCCCTAGGGGGGGGCGCCCCATAGGCTTGTGGTGGCCTCGTGGCTCTTCTGGCCCAACTCCAACGCTCCCTGGGCTTCTTCTGGTCCATAAAAAATCACCGTAGATTTTTATTCCGTTTGGGCTCCGTTTGATATTCCTTTTCTGTAAAACTCAAAAACACGAAAAAAACAGAAACTGGCACTAGGCTCTAGGTTAATAGGTTAGTCCCAAAAATAGTATAAAATTGTATTAAAATGATTGTAAAACATCCAAGAATGATAATATAACAACATGGAACAAGCAAAAATTATAGATACGTTGGAGACGTATCAATATTTCGTAGTAGGGGCCCTAAGCTAGGCGTCTTGGAGCGATGGTAACATGGACACAGGATTTTACCCAGGTTCGGGCTCTCTCAAGGAGATAATACCCTACGTCCTGCTTTTGATTGTATTGATATGGGGATAGTACATAGTACAAGTATCTACCACGAGATTGTTGTAATGAATATGAGATTGAGGTTGTCTATTGACTAGCCTGGCCTTGGTTTATATAATGCACCGTAGGCCTAGGGTTTAGAGGAGTCCTTGTCTTGTGCGCCAAGTCTTGTGGAATCTCCCTTGTATGCATCATGGGCTGCCCGAAGTGGCCCATTAGTGAATCGCCCTGGGTGTCCTCGGCCTGACCCACTGGTCGGGAGATGACATGGTGAGTACCCCCTAGTCCAGGACACCATCAGTAGCCCCCTAAACCGGTCTTCAAGTTGGGGACGCTCATCGGTTCTTCCGAACTGTTCTTCGTCTTCAATCGTCGGTCTTGAAAACTGGTTCAACAAATTTTCCCATCTCTGATCTTGAGGATCGCCGAGGTGTATCCGAAGAGTTTACACGTCGGGCATCCGAGGAGCCCCTGTAAGTTCTCGGCCTTTATCAATGCCTTGTAATTTTTACGCCACACTTAGGGCCTGAAGTATTTCATGTGCGACGGTGTCCTCTTGCGTCCGAGCTCCAACGCCGGACTACAACCGAGGTGTCTTTTTTGCATCTGAGCTCCAACGCCGGACTATGTCTGAGGTATCTTTTTGCAGCCGAGCTCCAACGCCGGACTGTGTCCGAGCTCCAACGCCGGACTGTATCTGAGGTATCTTTTTGCAGCCGAGCTCCAACGCCGGTATGCACCTGAGGTGTCATAGATTACCTCGGTCTTGAAAAAGTTGAAGGAGTTCATCCGAGCTTAATGCCAGAAATGCCATTTATGGAGCCAGCCACTTGCATCCAAGCTTTATGCCGGACTGCATCCAAGGTGGTGCACCACCTCGGTCTCGGGCTGTTTTTTGCGGGATTTATTTCCGATTGCCGCAATTTATTTACTACCGAGATGTATAGCCAGTAGCCCTCAAGGTGTGTGTTCGTCTAATACCCAAGATGCACTTGAAGGAAATAATAAAACCACAGATCCCAATAGCCCCTGAGACTTAGGTCGATTTGTGAAATCGGCCTGAGGATCATGTCCTTGCTCGGCAGCATACTTAGGAACAGAAACGCGATGCGCCATAGTTTCCGAGACTCATGTTGGGTGCGGCCGACCAACCTGAGGATCGAATCTCCTTGGACACCGTATTGCACTTTGAATTTGTTGCATTGAATAGGTAATGCAGTAGCCCCTGAGCCTTAATTTGGGCACGGGTGGTGAAATTAAGGATCGATATTTGTTTGACACAAACTTCGTTACGTTCGACACAATTTATGTATAATGATTCTATGTATCCAAGTACTTTACATCATTAATGGTCGGATCCGCATTGTACAAGACTTTGTTGACCGACCATCGGATTCAACCTCCTCGGCCAGTAGCCGAGGAGTGTTTGTCCTACTTTATAAAGCTTTTATTAGGGCAAAGATTTACGGCAAACAAGGCAATCCGGCCATATGGTTTTATTAACAAAGGTACGCGGAGAGATATGTTATATTTATTACTTAGCATAAGAAACATCTTCTCAGAAAAATAGTTCATTTATAAGTTCCTTTTCCCAGGATATCATGTTGACCATGATCGTGAAACCTCAACTCCGATCAATGTGGGAGGAAAATATTGAGGATTTAGTTCGGCGAATGTTCCCAAACTTTGTGGTCTATAATGAACCAAAATTTTCAGTTCAGTCGTTGCCGACCAATTATATTCTTAAGATAGCTAGCTTTTGGCTTCACCAAGTCTGAGGTACTAACCCGGATGACCCGGAAGTAACAATCACAGAGGTGCTCCCTTTACCCCCTAGCCGAACAATCGGGAACGTAGGGGGTAAGCACAGGAGCCATGCAATCCAGCTTGGCCAAAATCTTAAGTAAAATTGATGCATATTTATGGCTTTATAACGATGATTATGGAAGGCAGCACTCGCATATTGAATACAAATGCATTTATGTTATATGCTATTTTGACTCCTTTGTGACCGTTTATCATTTGAGAGTGGCCCATCGTCGGCTTCTACCCCTTTGCAGATGCTACGCAGGGTGTTTCCGCAGTAACAAGACAACCCTTAGCCGACGTATCGGTGCCCGGAGGCGGTTGTGTTAGCGGAAACGAGGCAATTGGATATTCGGGCTTTATAACTTTCACTTAGTCATAGGAGCATATATATGTTGTGGGGCAACTTAATAGCCCCCAATATACGTCGACTCCTTGGATTATTCGAGGTCGAACCACCCACAACTTGGCCTTTTCAAGAAAGAGAGGCCCTTCGTTTTACTCGGATAAGCTCCATCGGCTATATTTGGTTGAACACCACCTGCGGTTCGCTGACCGATTTACGCTTGTTGTGACAATCAGCTTTTGGTTTTCCCCAACTGAGGCACTTAACCAATTAAACCGGAAGTGACAATCGCAGTGGTTCTCCCTTTACCCCTTAGCCGAACAAAGCGGAAACATAAGGGGTAAGCACAGGAGCCGGGCAATCCAGCTATAGACCAAAGACACAACTCGAAATCAATGCATATAAATGCGAAATACCGAGGACATTTTGCCGAGGACTGCATGGAGTACCTCGGTTTTTGGTGGGTTCGGTGCTAATCGCAGACCCCCTTTAATATTGCCGAGGCGTGAAATGCATCTGGCGTTGTACTGTGAGAGTTATGCTCAGAAATACCAAAAAACTTTATGTTTAGATAAGAGAAAATTGTGCCAATCCAAAATTGGTCTAAAATTGAATTTGTGCTACGGTCATTCTTTAACATGATACATCCGATCTCCGGACTCCATCGGGTCAGCCTTTGGCTTCAACCTCCATATCCCAAAGGCGGAGTGTTTCTCCGAGGCCTGTTTAGCGAACTAAACTCGAGCGGCTTTAGAAAGAAACCAGGCTATCCGTCTATTGACCACACACTAGTGTCGGGAAAAGGAGTAGTAGAAAAAGACTTTGCAACGACCAAGAAGAAAATGCATTTACTATGAAACGGCTTATATAAATTTAAGAGCCCCGGTTAAATTGGGTAAAGAAATTTCTTAACAAGCAAAGTTTTTAACAAACAATTTTTTTTTGTGTAACAAAAAAATATATAATGTTTGGTTGAACAGAACAAAAAGTAAAATTTCAAAGAGAGATGAGCACGAAAACGGCTTAGCTGGTTAATGTGCGCAGTGCGGTCCGGGGTTGTGGTGGGACAAAGACGTAGTCCTCGGCCTGGCTGAGGTCCCAGCCCCCAAGCCTGAGGTAATCGAACGAAGAGCTCGGGTTGAGAAGTGGCAACACAACACGATTGCTGCGGCGAGGTGAAGCCCCCGGTCCAGCCGAGGAGACAGAGTAGTTCGGCAACGTGACGGCGAAGCCCCCAGTTATCATGGGAAAAGGAAGTGTTTTTAACAAACAAACTTTTTTTTATTTAACACAAATATAATGCTTGGTCTAACCGAACAAAAAAATTTAAATTTTAAAATTTGAGCATGAAAGCGACTTAGCTGGTTAATGTGCTCGAGATTGATGACGCAGTCCAGACTTGAGGAAGGATGGAGGAGCCCATTGATCTCTGAAAAATCCGGTATGGTCCGTTGTCCTCGGCTTGGCCGAGGTCCCAGCCCCAAGCCGGTTTCGAGGTGGCCGAGCGAGGAGCTCGGTTTGACGAAGTGATGACACAACATTGCCAACGTGGCGGGCGCAGCCCCCGGTCTAGCCAAGGGAACGGAACAGCTCGGTAAGGTGACGTCGGAGCCACAAGAGTAGGTTGGTGAAGTGATGCCGAAGCCCCCAATCCAGCCGAGGTGAGGTCGGCAGTGTGACGCCGACTTAATGAAGTGACGGCGCGGGTATGCCGACACTGGGCAGCGCACCAAGGTGACGACACAATTCGGTCGACGTAGGGGAGGCGACAACGTCGATGCGCCGAGGTGACCGCGTTACACAGTCGAAGTCAATTACCTGCGCACATAATATAGTGCAAGCCAAAAGTAATAACAAATAAAGGTAATGATAGTATATATATTATAAAAAAAATCTTCTACTTAATTAATTTAAGTGAAGTAAAAACTAAAGGAATATGGCCTGAGCGTCGAGATCGGCTCGGCGGAGTGGTGATGCAGCGAGGGCGACATCAGCCAGACAGAGCGACAGCGCGACGGCGTCGATGTCGTCAGAACCCATGGAGCGTCGATTCAGAGTGCGCGGAACAACGACGCCAATGTAACACAATGGCAGCATGATGAAACACGAACTCGCAGGACGACATAACGACAAGTTACCTAACCTGTGTACAGAAAATAATACTAGTCGAAGCCATAATTCCCAAAGAAAAAATATTACGCGTTGAAAGTACTTTGGAGAGATTGCACCTGACAGTCGTACGAGAGGTTTAGCCGAATCGAAGGCAGGCAAAACAAAATCTGACGAAAAAACTGTCCGGCATCAACAAATGATGAAGCCGACCGCTAGCAGTTATAGGTGATCTCCATGAAAAATTATCACCCAGATCTTCTCGTGGGTTCATCTAAATAAAAAAGTGATTAAGCAGAATTATCTCTTGGGGCCGTGCGTGCACCAGTAGTAGTACTAACACCTGACCACCTCGGATTTGACCTGCACACGGGTTAGCATACTATAGCTATAGTGAAGAAACCGTGTTTTTCCTAGTACTAGTAGTACTAGCGTTCGGTTCGTGCCCAGATGCGTGTCCTGCCGCTGATGCGGCCTTGCCTGAACTGCTCGGCGCTCTGCGTTGGCGCCTTGTCCTGTCTGCAACTGCTGTTTGTCTTGACATGTAGCATCGTGGGCGCGTACATGCCCTAAATCGCTACACTGGCCTACTCACGCCAACGCGCGTGTCCTTAGATAGCCGGACTCAATGAAGACGTTACCGCCGCCCAGATCGAATCGATCTTTGTCGATCTCAATTTCTGGAAACAAAATTGCACAAGCCAGCCGTAACAATTCTAAAACGAACTAACTTACGTGGCATGAATTTAACTAGAAAGATATCACCTGATCGTTGATCTAGATTCCCATCGGTCCGTGACGAACACCTAGCGGACTCTCAATGAAAGCATCAATGTCGGTGTCAAATCCGACATATCTCGTAGTAGGGGCCCTAAGCTAGGCGTCTTGGAGCGATGGTAACATGGACACATGATTTTACCCAGATTTGGACTCTCTCAAGGAGATAATACCCTACGTCCTGCTTTTGATTGTATTGATATGGGGATAGTACATAGTACACGTATCTACCACGAGATTGTTGTAATGAATATGAGATTGAGGTTGTCTATTGACTAGCCTGGTCTTGGTTTATATAATTCACCGTAGGCCTAGGGTTTAGAGGAGTCCTTGTCTTGTGCGCCAACTCTTGTGGAATCTCCCTTGTATGCATCATGGGCTGCCCGAAGTGGCCCATTAGTGAATCGCCCTGGGGGTCCTCGGCCCGACCCACTGGTCGGGAGACGACATGGTGAGTACCCCCTAGTCCAGGACACCATCAGTCGGCGTCGCCGCCCTCGTATGAGCAGCTCCTCCTTATCAGCGCACAGTAGGTGGCGAAGCCGCGCCGGAGTCGGCCTGCTAGGACCCAGATGGGGCCCTAAGGGCCCAAATATGGGCCGGGGGCGTGCCGTCGGCCACCCTGCGCCACCAGGCCGCCCTGCCGCCAATGAGTTGCGCCACCACCTCGCCTGCCACCGGCCACCCCCTCCAGGTCACCGGACCGCCGCCAACCGAGCCTCACTGCCATCGATCCCCTGCCCCAGGAAGGAGAGATGCACGTGGGTACAGAAGATCCGGCCGCCGCCGACACTATCCGGGCTAGATCTGGGGGCGCCCGCCGGCAGTGGCGGGGGGGGGGGGAGTGGGAGGAGGAGGGGGCGAAGAGAGGGGGTTGAGCGCCGCCCCAGCCGCCTCCTAGGGAGGCAGTGCTAGCGTTAGGTCATTCGTGGTTGTGGTGTCTTTATATGTTTTGGCCTAGTTGTGAGTTGATGGTGGTTGTTTGAGTCTCTTGTTTCATGCTGAAATTGTGAAATTGATGCTATAACACTCACATGGCCTGGCCCACCAAGTTCTCGCTCGCTCAGCTTGGCACCCCACTCCTCTCGCTCACTTATATTTTTTCCACTCGCACCACTGCTACATCAGAAAAAAACAGTTATCTTTTTTTATTCGAAGAAGTTAGTTTAACTATAAGATGTTCAAGCATTTTACAAAAATATTGTGAATATAGAAAACCATGAATTTGAGAAAAAAATCATGAATTTAAAAATGTTCACAATTTTAATAAGTGCCTATGAATTAATAAAATGTACTCCCTCTGTCCAGGTGTGTTGGGCACCTAAGAAAGAGCTCTTTGTTTTAGGCGGCAGTAGAGCATGTACAATGGTTGATAAGATAGTCTTTTCTTAAGTTTTGCATGTAATTTAGAGATGACAAAACAAAATGTCTACAATGGATCATCTCTTAGCCTTATCTTCAATAACTAGCTATTCCTAAAAACGTGGTGAGACTTATTGTGTTAAAATATCATCTCTTGTCTTCTCTTAAATAAGAGAAGACAAACCTTTTTTTATGAGTTCTCTCTCCTCCACCTCATCAATTATCCTATGTGTCACTCCTAAGATAGCATCATTGTACATGCTCGTAGATTGGACGAGGGAAATAATCAATCCGAGAAACAAGCCTATCACCACGTCCTTTCTCCTTTCAAAGTGGGCCCAAAACAGCAATAAATCCCTAATAATTAGGTGGGATAGTTTGGCTAACCGGTCCATTGTTTTGCATGCATAATTAGCACCCAATTAACGGCAACGTCCTCTGCGTGCATTGGCAGTTTCCTTCCCAAAGGGCATTAACCGTGACAGGAGAACGAGGCAGTCGGCTTCATGTACGTGGGGAACGAGAATATTAACTGTTTATGTGACGAATATACTTGGAAAATCTGAATTCTCTTAGGCGCCCTATGCACCTGGACGGAGGGAGTAGTAAAAAAGGAGAAATAAAACTAAACACGCACAACCTTACAGACGGGGCTCTAAGTGACCCCACAATCACCAAAGCACTAGAACGCTTCAAATTATGGGAGTTTAGTATCTTCATCGATGGCTATATATATAGCCTCCTTGAGAAAGAAAAAAAACTCGCTTGATCTTGTACAAGGATCAACCAAAGATTAATGAGAAAGAGCTCCCAACTTTCTCTCCCTACATTTTGTGTTCATTGTTGTGGATTGTGAAGTGAGGTCTTCTGGGTGAATGAATAATGTGATTGGCAAGTATGATCGAATGACTCTGATGTCAGCCCTGAAGTTTCATAACATGTTATCAACACGAATTGCCCTCTTGACAATGGTCTATATTGTTGTTCTTTGTGATTGAACTCAAGAACGCCAAGCTTTGCGAGGGCATGCTCAACTAGATCCTGAAGTATCTAGATTCCTAGATCATGGACATGAGAACACGGATATTTTTGGTGCTTGTTCGTTGTACAGATGACCTATACATACTGCCTTGCCCTTATATCATGCATTCTATTTACCTCAAGTAAATATATATGTGCATGATGCACTATTACAGATCCATATAACACTGACCCCTCATCACCGACTTGCCACTAACCAGGCGTCAGTGATGAACATTAGCACTGACCGGCCTCCTTTTGACGCGTCAATGATAATCATTTTGGGCTCTGGAACATGCGTATCATAGACCAGTCTAAAAATGACCTGTTTGTGATATTGTGTTCCTAAGTGAAAAATGGACCAATATTTACCACTAGTTGTCTGCTTCCTCCCATATGATTTTACCTATTAAATCCGACCTTTCGCGTTTCCCACCCATCAATGTTGTTGTGCACTTAGGTTGTTATATCCATCCTCCACTTCTCATCTCCATTACAAACCCTCATCGCCGTAACCGAGCACCATCCCCTTTAGTTTTCACTCTCTCCTGCCGCGCATCTCCATCGTCAGCTTCCATCAAACGTCCCCGATGCCCAACTGATGACCCCGAGACCATTTTCATAGTGCCCTCACTGATACGTCTCCAACGTATCGATAATTTATGAAGTATTCATGCCATGATTGCCTATGTTTACAATACTTTCATATGGTTTTGATGCACTTTACATGATTTATTTAGAACTATCCCGGACTGACGCTGTTTTTAGCAGAACTATCGTGGTGTTGTTTTTTGTGCAGAAATCAAAGTTCTCCAAATGCAACGAAACTTTTTGACGATTTTTTTTGGAACAAAAGAGGCACTAGAAGCTTCGTTAGAGGGCCAGAAGAGCCACAAGGTGGGCATAAGGCGCGCCCTGGTGTCTTGTGGTCCACTCGTGGCCCATCTCCGTGTGAAACCGACGCTAAAAATCCTATATATTCAGAAACCCCCAGAAATAACCCTAGACGAGAAGTTCCGCCGCCCCAACTCTCTATATCGACGAAAAACCAATCTGGAGGCGTTCCAGTACCCTGCCGTAGAGGGTAGATCATCTCCGGTGGCCATCTTCATCATCCCGGCGGAGGCCATGACGAGGAGGGAGTAGTCCACCCTCGGGGCTGACGGTTTGTACCAGTAGCTATGTATTTAATCTCTCTCTCTCTCTCTCTCTCTCTCTCTCTCTCTCTCTCTCTCTCGTGTTCTTGAGATGTCACGATCTTGATGTATCACGGGCTTTGTTAATATAGTTGGATCATATGGTGTTTTCCCCTCTCTATCGTGTTGTGATGAATTGAGTTTTCCCTTTGAGATTTCGTCATTACCGGATTGAATACTTTTATGGATTTGAGAGCACTTGATCTATGTCTTGGCACTCAACTCGCGGATTCCCGAGGTGACATTGGGGTAATCTATGCATAGGGGTTGATGCACGTTTTCGTCCTACTTTCTCCGGTAGAAATCTTGGGGCACTCTTTGAGGTTCTTTGTGTTGGATTGAGTATTATGAATCTGAAATTGTTTGATGCGTATCGTATAATTAACTCATGGATACTTGTGGTGACATTGGAGTATCTACGTGACATTAGAGTTGGTTGATGCGTATCATATGGTGTTATTTTATTATGAACTCTTAGATAGATCGATCGGAAAGGATAACTTGGTGTTATTTTAGTACGAACTCTTGGATAGATCGATCGGAAAGGATAACTTTAAGGTGGTTTCGTACCCTACAAACAATTTCTTCTTATGTTCTCCGCTAGATAAGAACTTTGGAGTGATTCTTCGTTGCACGTTGAGGGATGGTTATGTGATCCAATTATATTAGCATTGTTGAGAGATTGCACTAGCGAAAGTACGAACCCTAGGCCTTGTTTTCAAGAATTGCAATATCGTTTGTGCTCACTTTTGTTACTTGCTACCTTGCTGTTTTTTATTGTTACTATTACAAAAACCTATATCTATTATCCATACTACACTTGTATCACCATCTCTTCGCCGAACTAGTGCACCTATACAATTTACCATTGTATTTGGTGTGTTGTGGACACAAGAGACTTTTTATTATTTGGTTTCAGGGTTGTTTGAGAGAGACCATCTTCATCCTATAGCTCCCATGGATTGGTAAACCTTAGGTCATTCACTTGAGGGAAAATTGCTACTGTCCTACAAAACTCTGCGCTTGGAGGCCCAACAAAGTCTACAAGAATAAAGTTGCGTAGTAGACATCAAGCTCTTTTCTGGCGCCGTTGCCGAGGAGGTGAGTGCTTGAAGGTATATCTTTAGATCTTGCAATTAAATATTTTAGTTTCCTGTTTTTCACTAGTTTGGTTTTATAAAACAAACTTACAAAAAAATGGAGTTTAGGTTGCATCATTTGTTTCGTCTTTATAATATCTTTCGTGAAAATAAGGATTCAGAAAATTGTACTCAATTGTAGAGGAAGAAATTATAAAAATAGTTGATGAGAATTCGTTGAATGATGAGCATGATAGAAATATTGTTAGTATGAATTCTTTGAATATCCATGATGCTAATGATATGCAAAGCCACAAGCTTGGGGATGCTATGTTTGATGAAGATGATATTTTTAGTCCCCCAAGTTTTGATGAACAAATTTATTATGATGATGGGATGCCTCCTATCTATGATGATTATGATGATGACATGTATGCTATAAAGGGTGATAGTAACCATGAAACTTGTCATCATGATTTTAGTATTGAATGTGGTTATGTCAATCAAGTGTCTCATGATAGTTATTTTGTTGAGTTTGCTCCCACTACCATGGATGAAAAGGAATTTGCTTATGTGGAGAGTAATGAAAATTCTATTGTTGTGCATCATGAAAAGAATGATTTATTTGATGGTTATATTGTTGAATTCCTTCATGATGCTACTGAAATTTATTATGAGGGAGGAACATATGCTTGTAGGAATTGCAATAATATCAAGTTTCCTCTCTATGTGTTGAAAATCTTGAAGATATGCTTGTTTTGCCTTCCTATGCTAGTTGATTCTTGCTCCCATAAATTTTTTTCTCAAAAAATCCCTATGCATAGGAAGTGGGTTAGACTTAAATGTACTTGCCATGTGATCCATGATGCTCTTTTCCATGTTTCAATTACTACTTTTATATGAGCATCATTGAAATCATCATGCCTAGATAAAAGGCATTAAAGAAAAGCGCTTGTTGGGAGACAACCCAACACTTTTCCTTTCTGTTTTTGTGTGTTCACATGATTAATATATTGTAGTAATCATGTTTTGTGTCTTTTATTTCAATAAAGTGCCAAGTAAAGCCTTTGGGATGACTCACAAGATGAGTAGAATTGATGCTGAACCAAAACAGAAACTTTTGACTCCAGTACAACAATTTTAATTTTTGAATGGAGAGTGATAATGATTTGAAATTTTTACACAGTATTTATATACAAATTATTCAGGTTTTCCTAATTTTCAGAATATTTAGAGACAGGGAAGTATGGTTACACTACAGATCTTCACAGACTGTTCTGTTTTTGACAGATTCTATTTTGCATGCATAGTTTGCTTGTTTTAGTGTTCCCATAGCTTATATTCAGTGATATAAATTATGGGAATGATAGAATAAAGTAGGTATTATGTGATAACAATTATGAATCTTTTCTTGACAGTAACTAAGTGAATGATCTTTATTTATTATACTAACCCATCTCACGAAGTTCCGTAGAGTTTTGTGTGATTGAAGTTTTCAAGTTTTGGGTGAGACACCGGTATGAGGAGAATAAGGAGTGACAAGAACCTAAGCTTGGGGATTTCCAAGGCACCCCAAGGTAATATCCAAGGAAGACTCAAGCGTCTAAGCTTGGGGATGCCCCGAAAGGCATCCCCTCTTTCGTCTTCAACACTATCGGTATATCTTACTTGGAGCTATATTTTTATTCATCACATAATATGAGTTTTGCTTGGAGCGTCATTTTATTTTATTGTTCTCTGTTAGATGTTATTTATAATCTTGTTTTTCAATAAAAAAGTTCCAAGAATTGCCTTAGGATGCTTGCATTGCATGTTTGATGTGTGCTGTGTAAAAACAGAAACTTTCTCTGTAGTGTTTGAATTTTCATATTTTACTGGAACGTGGAAAGTTTCTGAAATTTTTACACAGTGTTTTAATGTAAATTATTTACCACGTCCTAAATTTTCATAATTTGTTGAGTTACAGAAGTACACTGTTTTCATAAATTGCTACAGACTATTCTGTTTGGACAGATTGCCGTCATAGTTTTGTTATCTACTTATCTTATAGTTTCCATAGCCTATATTGGTAGATATAAATTGTGGAAACAATAGTAAACAGTAGATGATGTTTGGAAATTATTATGCAACTTGTCTTGGTAGTACATGAAGTGTTGATTTATTCTTATGTGTACTAACCTATCTCACGAGTTCTTTTCGAGTTTTGTGTGGATGAAGTTTTTGAGAATAGGTGAAACCATGATATGAGAGGATTGAACGAGATACAAAAAGCTCAAGCTTGGGGATGCCCAAGGCACCCCAAGTAAATATTTCAAGAAGTCTCAAGCATCTAAGCTTGGGGATGCTACGCATCCCACCTCTCTTCGTCAACTATCCGTTAGCCTATGTTGAGCCTAAGTTTTTCGTTCACATGATGCATGCTGTTCTTGGAGTTCTATTTTTGTTTAGTTTGCTGTTTGAATAAAATACTCAGATCTAAAAATCTTTATTGAGGGAGAGAGTCCTCACATAGCTACTTAATTGTTTGACTACTCATTGATCTTCACATATATCTTTTGAGAGTAGCTTGTCATTTACTCTTGTGCTTCACTTATATCCTATGAGTAAACTGTTGAATGAATTGAATACCATGAAGTTGAAATTATATGTTCATATCATGCCTAGTAGTAGCTTCACATTGGGTTTAGAAAGTAAAAACTATTGAAGTTTAACAATCACAATATTGGTCATACAAGCAATTCGTGAATGATTAGTATAAGGAAGAGAACTTTCACATACAAATATATTATCTTGGACATATTCTATGATTGTGAATACCCATTAATTATTTTCAACCTTGAGCAAATTAGTAGAAGTTGGACAAGGAAGACAACATAATGAGTTATGGTTGTGTATATTTGCATAGAAGTTATATTGTTATGGATCCTCCAACATGTGGTGCTTGTTTAGAACCTTTTGCTAGCCAACACTTCGTACTAAGTAGAGATACTACTTGTGCATTGATACGTCTCCAACGTATCTACTTTTCCTCAAGCTTTTGCCCTTGTTTTGGACCCCAATTTGCATGATTTGAATGAAACTAACCCGGACTGACGCTGTTTTCAGCAGAACTACCATGGTGTTGTTTTCGTGCAGAAATAAAAATTCTCGGAACGGAACAAAACTTTTTGGAGAATTATATATAAGAATTATTGGATCCAAAATCCACCGAAGAGGGGGGCCAGGGTGGCCAGCACCCACCAGGGCACGCCAGGCCCCCTGGGCGCGCCCAGGTGGGTTGTGCCCACCTCGTAGCCCCACTGACCCTAATTCCGCCACTATAAATTCCTATTTTCGGAGAAAAAAATTGGAGAGAAAGTTTCATCGCGTTTTACGATACGGAGCTGCCGCCACCTCCTGTTCTTCATCGGGAGGCCAGATTTGGAGCCCGTTTGGGGCTCCGGAGAGGGGAATCTTCCATCTTCGTCATCACCAACCTTTCTCCATCACCAATTCCATGATGCTCCCCACCGGTAGTGAGTAATTCCTTCGTAGGCTTGCTGGTCGATGAGGAGTTGGATGAGATTCATCATGTAATCAAGTTAGTTTTTTTAGGGCTTGATCCCTAGTATCCATTATGTTCTGAGACTGATGTTGCTATGACTTTGCTATGCCTAATGCTTGTCACTAGGACCCGAGTGCCATGATTTCAAATCTGAACCGTTCATGTTATCACCATTATATCTATGTTCTTGATCCGATCTTGCCTAGTCATATGCACCTATTACGTGTTATGATCCGTAAACCCCATAGTGACAATATTTGGGATCCTTTCCGGTGATGACCGTAGTTTGAAGAGTTCATGTATTCACCGTGTGTTAATGCTTTGTTCCAGTTCTCTATTAAAAGGAGGCCTTAATATCCCTTAGTTTCCTTGTGGACCCCGCTACCACGGGAGGGTAGGACAAAAGATGTCATGCAAGTTCTTTTCCATAAGCACGTATGAGTATTTACGGAATACATGCCTACATTACATTGATGAACTGGAGCTAGTTTTGTATCACCCTAGGTTATGACTGTTACATGACGAATATCATCGAACGAGTTCACCGATCCAGTGCCTACGAGTTTTCCACTTATTGTTCTTGCTAAGTTACTACTGTTGCTGCTACTGTTCCAACTGCTATAAAACTATTGCTATCACTGCTACTGTTAGCGTTACTGCTGCTACTGCTATCAAAACTATCATATTACTGTGCTACTGATCACCTTGCTGCAGATATTTAATATCCAGGTGTGGTTGAATTGACAACTCAGCTACTAATACTCTCAAATATTCTTTGGCTCCCCTTGTGTCGAATCTATAAATTTGGGTTGAATACTCTACCCTCGAAAACAGTTGCGATCCCCTATACTTGTGGGTTATCAAGACCTTTTTCTGGCACCGTTGCCGGGGAGCATAGCTATATTTGGTGAGTCACTTGGGATTTATATCAATTGATCACTATGAAGAATCTGAAGGATACTAAAACCAAGATCGTTCCCTCTAGGACGAGGGGAGGTAAGGAATTTCCATCACACTCTGCACTTGATTCACCTTACGTTTTGAGTAGACTTGCAACACCACCACATGCTAGTAATCCTGATATGTCGCAAGCGATTGATGATGCTACTTCTGCTATGAATGATGCTTATGATGATGCTAGTACCATGCTTTATGATAATGTGCCACTAGGAGAATTTCTTGATGAACAAATTGCCAGGGCTAAAGAGAATGAAACTACTGAAACTGATGAGATTGCTGAAACTGATGAAACCTATGAAACTGATGATGACTATGAAACACCTATTAGTCCTATCTCTCCTAGATTTAAAATGCCTAAGATACCTGAAGGTTATGTTATGGACGAGGAGGTAACTAGAGAAATTCTTTCTTGCAAGGATAGAAACGATCTTAAGAAATTGCTACGCAAGTATAAGGAAAAGACTTTGAATGCTAGAATGAAATGTGATCCTAAGTTTGCTACTTCACCTATCTTGGTTACCGATAAGGATTATGAATTCTCTATCGACCCAGAGTTAATTACTTTGGTTGAATCTGATCCTTTCCATGGCTATGAAACTGAAATTGTAGTGGCACACCTTACTAAGCTAAATGATATAGCCACCCTCTTTGCTCATGATGAGAAGATTCGCTACTATTACATCCTTAAGTTATTTCCGTTCTCATTAAAGGGTGATGCTAAGGCATGGTACAATACTCTTGCTCCTGGTTGTGTGCGTAGTCCCCAGGATATGATTTATTACTTCTCTGAAAAATATTTTCCTGCTCATAAGAAACAAGCTGCCTTACAGGAAATATTTAACTTTGTGCAAATTGAAGAAGAGAGTCTCCCACAAGCTTGGGGGAGGCTTCTCCAATTGCTTAATGCTTTGCCTGATCACCCTCTCAAGAAAAATGAAATACTTGATATCTTCTATAATGGACTAACTGATGCTTCTAGGGACTTCCTAGATATTTGTGTTGGATGTGTTTTTAGGGAACGAACTGTTGAACAAGCTGAGGAATTATTGAATAACATATTGAAGAATTATGATGATTGTACTCTTCCTGAACCACCG